>OX438832.1:2838058-4225838 GCA_949315975.1 Eudonia truncicolella
TACCAGTAAAGTCCAAATTCACAGTGTATATTTGACCAGGTTCCAATGGGGTGCTGACATTAATCCTCAAAAAGCTATAAGGCATCTGGCACGCCAAGTTCTGGTAAGGCGACTCAATTTGTTGTGTTTCATTATCAGCATCCTCAAAGGACACAGACACGGTTTTTACGTCCAGATCATTGCAATGCAGGACTATTTCATTGACATCGGATTCAGTAGCAGTAATATAGATTTTAACTGAACCTTCAAAAGTGAAAGGCCGTTCATTTACAGATACTTCATCTAAGATTGGAGTTAATGACAACTCATAGTGGTCTGGCTTCGTTGTACGTGGCAATCTGTAAGCCGGGTTTCTCAGTATGCTACTGAATTGCTCCCATTCGTCATCGGCCACTGGTAAGGGGCTAAGGAGTGCACCCTGGAAGAGGGTGGCTCCTACTAAGAAGAGCAACCAGTGTTGAGCCTTTAAAGAAAGAAACATTTTTTTTAATTTAACTAATTCTCAGTTTAATATTAAGATATAAGTAGAGAAGTGGACTCACCATTATTCCACTGGCGCAAATGATCAAATTAACCGCTAATGCTATTTAATACGATTTTTGCTTATCAAAATTATCTGTATATATAAATGAATCAATACATAATATCTTATCGCAGTTGCGTTTTGTTAATAAATTGGCTCGTGTCGGAATTTAGTGTTAAAAAAAGACTTTGTTTTTGTCACATAATCCCTATCAGCTTTTTAGTGATAACGCTCACTGAGTAACTTGAATATTGTACAGTTTTAGGCTACTGTACAAAAAAATGCAACACTATAGTTTAATTCGGTATTTATCGGCTGATATCTAGTCAACTGATTTATTTCGTGCGTCACCACTATTATAGTAAATATACAAGTTTAAAGATAATTATAATTATGGTTGATGACCTTATTGTTATTATATATATTGTTAGCAAATAAACGTCTCATAGCTAAGGCCTTTTGAGCATTAGAGACTAACGTGGTTTTTTGCACAGAAATATTTTTCCAACTATGTTTTTCAGTCGTGTGAATGCCATAGATTATTTTTAATTTTAACAAAATCTGCTGAAAGAGATTTCTTTTTAGATAATTACCCCTTTACTCACCATAGTCTACTTTGTGTTTTTGTTCAAATAATGTTTTTGTAAAATATATTTCTTCGGTACTTAGGTAATCAGGTCAGACCGAACTAAACACTCGCAGAGCCTCGGGCAATGGTAAAAATAGTTCTAGGATGACTTCATCCTAGTACTATTCAGTCTATTCAGTCTGGTGGTAGCGATCACCTGAATACCATAAAAATATTCACCGCCTCTGTGTCAGACCCAGAGTTTCCGGGTTCGATTCCCAGCTGGGGTACATGTTTGTGTACTCGGTTTGGTTGGAGGTAGGGTTTCTTAATCCACCTGGCTAGCTGCCACCGTCTTATCTAAATATGTCGCCATAACATCAATGTTTGTAGCATTGTTGTGCTCCGGCAGCTAAAGATAAGATAGCAGTGCCTCAGTAGTTGAGGTGTCCGGGTGAATTGCTCTTCCATCTCCGGCCTTATCGTCACTAAACATAAGGTGAGATGAAGGCCAAATACCCAACCCTTAGGCAATAAAAAAACTTCAAATAACTTCAGGGTCAGAAACGACCGCATGATACCTTTGGTGTTGGCCGTTACCGCATTTGTATGAAGAGATCGAGCCAGAACCCACTACGCTGGCCTAAAACGGATTGATGGGTTTTAACACTGCCACCACAACAAAAACTAATACCAATCAACGGCTTAAAGTGCTTTCTTAAGGACGGTATAGCTCGACATATTTTTTATAACTTATCCGGTGATCCTGCATAGTGAAAGTTGTTTAACTTTCAATGTTTTGAATGTGTATGTGTAATTGGGTAGTTGACTGGTTAGTCAATATAGAAACTTTTTAACAACTGTCAAAACTATTTTTTTTAATAGAAATTGTATGGGATTAGCAAACTATGACGTCACTATTTCTTTCCGTCAATCGAGTGTTTATTAATAACTTTTAAGGTTACAGAAATTCATGTTTAGGTCAAATAGAGACAGTGATTACGCTGCAGTAAAACTTCTTAGAATTATTATAAATTCAATATATTTAATCGATCAATTAACAAACATACATAAGATAACATTGTAGAAAAAAAAACACAAGTCAATAATATACAATTTGTAATACTAATACAGAACGAAATATGTTGGTAGTTATATAATTTTAATTTTGCAACAATATATATTCCAAGGCGTTTTTCAAAATTCTTCTAGTAAATTTTAAACTTTATTGTAACAAAGTATTCACAAAAAGACTTGCAGATAGAACTATCATTGACAATAAAGAGGAGTTTGCTGAGTCATCGAGTGGTGTGGTGGGTTCAAAACCTGGTGGTACCGTCACACTACTCGTGGTTGTGGTGGTGACAGGAGCAGCGGTGCTAACCTGAAGGAGGTCATCCCCAGAATCCAGGTAGCTCCTGATATCGTCCTGGACGCCTGCTGCCCAATGTATGGAACGAAGTGCTGTCTCTGCACTGTTATACACGGCTTGGTAGCTACTCCCCAGAACTGCTTGGCTGCTGTTCACCCATTGGCGAAACTGAAATATTGTTTAAGCTTTGTAAAATCAACGTAGTATACCGATAATAACACAAATTGTTTTAATTTATATCAAACCAATATATCTTTGTGATTATATATATTCTTTATATATTATATATCATTTTACGCAAATTTACACCACCTTGAAGTGCACCAGACCCGCAGGTGCGATTTCGAATCCCGCTCGTGGAATTTTTTCGACACTTTGTCTTTCTTTTCATGTTTTTTTCTTTTAATATTCCTTTTATAATTAAAAAGCCAAATACCAATTTTCATGTATTTTACTTCAAAACTGACGAACTTTCATAAAAACTTTCACCGCCTATTAGGGTACGATTTCCTGAAAATCCTTTCTTAGTGGCCGGTTACATCACTCATTTTGCCTACAATCCAAATTCTATCTCATTAGCTTCAGCGGTTTCGGCTCGGCGATGATGAATCAGTCAGTTAGGACAAGTCATTATAATATGTATATTATAATTATACTTTTTTATGCTTACCTCCTCGACTTGTTGGACATTTCTAAGTCTAGACGAGATATAAGAAAGTGGTGTAGTCGCTGACCCAAATCTAAACCAAACAAAACATCTGTTAGATAATATCAATCTTTACACGAATTTACTCGTATAAATGTGGTAATTATAATTTTTTTTTTAAGAACAACTAACAAGATAAACACGAATACTAGCAATAACTAGGTCAGGTAGAACCTTATTGTAGACTTAAAGCTAGGTGTCGTTTCAATTAGAGGCTGCCACAGCCTGCAAAATTAACAATTAAAATAAATATTAGTATAAAAGTAAATAATTAAAATAAATAAAATTTCCTACACTCACACCAATCGTCTAACCCAAGAGAAGCTTCGTTATGAAACTCGTTAAATGGTTACTAGACAACGGGTAACATACTTAAAATACTTAAATACATACTTATTATACATAGAAAACACCCAGACCCGAGACAATTTAGAAAAACAATAATTTCTAAATTGACCCGACCGGGGATCGAACCCGGGACCTCAGAGATGGCGACACCATGAAAACCGGTGTACAAACCACTCGACCAAGGAGGTCGTCGTAGGAAAAGTAATAATTGAAATGTAGCTTGTCAGAATCACTTGTTGTTTTTCAATGTGTAAGCTGTTACCTATCCTTAAATAAATAAATAAATAAATATTTTAGCCTGACGAAACCCTTGCAGGGTCCGTAATCGCAGGGAGTCTGAGGTGTTAGTTGTTTCAAAATAATACGTTTAACTAGCGGCCTTTTCCTTGTCTACTTGAAAGGAAATTTCTTTGCAAAATATCATATCAACTTTCTAGATTTAAAGGTTTGGGCTGGCCGTTGATGAGTCAGGAAGTTAGTGAGTTACAGAGTCAGGACTCTTCTTTATTTATATAAATTTATATATACGAGATATATATGTATATAGATATATACACACAGTATTGCAGTGCATGGTAAATGCCGTGAACTTTTGTAATTGGGCTCGGATAGTTGGATATACCACATTATAACCTTATATGACTTTATTTTTTATGTTGCTATCTGTTGTCTGTTGTTGTCTAAAAATAAATATAATTGATAGTTTGCTATCGTGGCAAAGTCGGTAGTGCACTGACCCGGCATGTCATGGGGTGCGGTTCGAATCACGGCTCGTGGAACTTTTACAACACTTTGTCTTTTTCAAATTTTAATTTTTTCGCAACAAACCTTGCGTAAAATTATATATAACCATAGTCATAGTCTTGCTAAGCTCAAGTGGCAGTAGACAGGGCAGAGACGACCTTGAGTGACGACCGCGTACCGGAATTCGCAGTTTGGACAGACGATCTGGTGAAGATCGCTGGAAGCCGCTGGATGCGAGCAGCACAAAACCGGTCGTTGTTGAGATCCTTTGGGGTGGCCTTTGTCCAGCAGTGGACGTCTTTTGGCTGAGATGATGACGATGATGATGAAAGTCATAACTAGTAGTGTTAGCGATAATTTGAGTGATTCATTGAAAAACACTCATAATATTTTATACGATACATGCTGTGGTTGCCTTGGGGTTTAAGTCCATATTTTCCAGTGGGTGGATTTATTTTGTGAGAACTACCTATATAGTAAAATCTGTGTTGTGAGTTCTAAAAGGACGTAATCAGTTCGACTAACGCTTGAATAACTGCAGGCAGGTTGTTCCTGATGTACTGGAACACAATTTGGGTGTTACCCTCGTTCCCGATGACGGCGGAGTTGAATGCCGTTGTGTAGTCCTGGCGACGGATGATAAAGTTCTCCTGAATTATGCCGTCCAGCAACCTGCATGGAAGAAGTCAGATATTATCTCATTTCAGCCGAAATAGGCCTGGTGGGTACAGGCCTCCCCCAATGATCTCTAAAACGAACGGTTTTGTTCTGACCGTATTTAAGGTGAGTGGGCTGCCGGGGACTTAAAGTAAGATATTATGATTAAACGTCCTACAAAATTACTTTTACTATTGTTTTCTACGTTCAATAACTATGCTTGCTTCACGATTTTTATAAAAAGAATACCATCGTGACTTTGACTGCTTGAGTGAAGACCCGTATCCAATGATGGTTTAAAAACTCCTATTGCAGCGCCACCTACCGGGGTCAATTGCTCAAAGGGCTCTTAGACAGTTAAAATTTAACTGTCTAAGAGCCCATTTAAACCCACACAAAAAGTTTCATTAGAATCAGTCCAGCCGTTAAGGAGGAGTTCAGTGACGGGAAAATTGCATAATTTAAAATGTAACGTAAAAGTATAAATGTATTGTTTTCTAAAGTTTACGCGAACACTACACATTGAAATGAAACAACTTTTACGGATCTACTCGCGTTTATTTTACACATTAGTTTTACGTAATGTTTATCCTGACGTTTCGAACCCTTTACAGGGTCCGTGGTCACAGGAAGACTGAGGTGTTGGTCGTCTCATAATTAGTTAGTAGCTTGTATAACCTCATTTAAATTTAATCAGGTGCGTTTTACGCAGAAAGAGCTTACAGTATCTTTTGGTCTGCAGGTAGTAAATGTCATTCCACAAAAGGTAGCCAAATGTTAATGTGTTGTAATAATGTAACGCGGTATCTGTGACACCCAACACCTGGCTGCTGAGATTCGGCATGTCAAGCACGTACTACAGGACAATAATCTGAAAGTATTATTACGGCTTCGTCACAGAAAACGCAATAAACCAACCACGGTCGAGCGCCAACCTGCTGTATCTCCATATATGAAAGGTGTCACTGACAAGGTTGGACATATCTTAAAGCGAGCTTCAATCAACACTAACTTCAAGCCGCCAAAGAAGAATAACCAATTTTAAGACCTATCAAGTGCAACATACCCCTTCAAGATGCAGGCGTGTACAAACTGGACTGCGACTGTGGGCTCTCTTACATCGGCCAAACAAAGAGAAGTGTAGGAGCCCGTGTTAAAGAACATATATCCGACGTCAAGCATAGGCGCGAAAATAAGTCTGCAGTATGCGAACATTCCCTTGAGGGGCCCAACCATTACATTAGATTTGATAAACCACAAATACTCGCTAGAGAACAACGATTCATCCCTAGGATGATACGCGAGGCTATTGAAATGAAAAACATCCTAATTTTAATTGAGAAGATGGTTGGAATTTACCACCAGCCTGGGATCCCATCATACAAAATATTAAATCCCAGCCCCATCACCACCAGATGCCAGACCAAAAGATACTATAAGCTCTTTCTGCGTAAAACGGAACGCACCTGATTAAATTTAAATGAGGGTATACAAGCTACTAACTAATTATGAGACGATCAACACCTCAGTCTCCCTGTGACCACGGACCCTGCAAAGGGTTCGAAACGTCAGGATAAACATTACGTAAAACTAATGTGTAAAATAAACGCGAGTAGATCCGTAAAAGTTGTTTCATTTCAAAGTATAAATGTATTTTAAAGTAAAAAATTCAAACAACTGAGAATGTACTAAAAAAATCTAGACAGTTTATGCACATATACCTGCACATCAACCTATCCAAAACTGTCAAATTGTTTCTATACATTTTTAACCATAACGTCAAGGTAATAGAGTTCAAAGTCTATTGAAGAAATTTGACAGTTTGTGGTAGGTTGTTGTGCAGGCGTGTGTACGTGCATATGCTTTACTTGAACGAGCTTACTTGAAATTTGTTTTTTTTATATTCTTGTTCCTTCAATGAACATGGCATGCAAAAAATACTGAGACTTGACAATTTACATAGCTAATATATATATATATATATTTTTATTTATTGTATCACTAACAGTTGTTACATTATAACAATTATGTGGTTTACATTAATAGTGACATATACATAATGTACAACTACTTAAAGGTGAACTCAGCATGCATTGAGGTACAGATAGTATTTACAGACTAAGCTACGTAATTCTAAAACTATGTTGTGTAAGGTAAGTGAATTACTGTTTCATTAAAATAAATATGTATGTGTTTAGTGTATGTTTATGAGTGATGTCTAAGGTGTGAGTGCATATACAGGTCAATAACGCATAGTCTAAAGACCACTAATACCTAATTGGTAACGCAGCTTGTAGTAAATAAAAAATAGCGATGACAATACTTTATGACTTACAGGTTTAGTGCTTCGGCATGAGGAGTGCACCCTAAGACCATGAGAACTTGAATCTTCTCGGAATAAACAGGGTGTTCCAAGAACCTGTTCCATAGTAAAATGAAGTCATCGATGTTGCCTTCACGTAGGCCATTGCAGTATACCCAGTTCCGACTGTCCACCGGCACTCTTATTGTAAAAAGGATAAATAATATGAGCAGAGTAGACTTAAATCAATGAATATTAATATAATTTAGTTTTGCAATTACTACATTAAAGTAGTAAAATATAAAATTATACCCATTTAAAAACCAGCTTTTACACCAACATATTTTGTGAAACATTTTTTTTGCTCCTATTCAATGCAAGAACGTATCGTGTATTGCATCAACATTTTGGAAATAAAACTGACTTAGAAGCAGTAGAATAGTAAGAAAGAACAAGTGTACAAGTGTGAACAGTTCAAATAATTAAATGATGCCAAATGCCAATATGATGCCAAATGCCAATATGATGCCAAATGCCAATATGATGCCAAATGCCAATATGCCAAATTATTTGTGTCCTCTCATTTTAAAAAACTTACTCTGTTCCATTAAGTTTCAAATTCTGAAATTGTTGACTTGCGGCCTCTCGGCACTTTTGTTGCCCAATCCGACACATTACTGGGGCCAATTGGTACCGCAAATATGACCGCATGAAAGATTCTCCTTCAGTCGGGTAGTAGGACAAATTGAACATCACCGATGAAGCCCAGAGCTTAAATAGATCCTACAAAAGACTTAAACTAAAACTAAAACTTATTTAAATGCAGCGCAATACAATAGCTCTCCCTCAAGATCTTTGAATACAAATAAATATGCCAAAATCACCTTTTAACTGATTTCAATAATATTCTTCTGTACTCACATTCAGTTGAGATTCAATCGCTGTAGCCGCAAGTCTATTACTGATCCAGTTAAAACCGGCAATGGCGGCAAGCCAAGGAGGGTAGTCACTCTCGTAAATGAGAAAAGATATAATATTAAAAGCCCTGGAATAAGTCATGATTCTCGATCGAGCGAATTGGAAGACATCATCAATGATCTGAGAATAAAAGAAAACAGTAGAGGTTTGCAAATAGTAAATCAGTTTTATTGAGGAGCTCGATGGCGCAGTGGTTAACACGCCCGGTCTACGATTGCTGAGGTTAAGCAATTTTTACAAAGGCCGGTCTTCGGATGGGTGACCAAAAATTTCGAGCTCCTCCGTGCTTCGGAAGGCACGTAAAGCCGTTGGTCCCGGCTGCATTAGTAGTCGTTAAACACCAACAACCCGCACTGGGCCCGCCTAGTGGTTTATGGCCCGTTCTCCCCATCCATCCATAGGGAAGGCTCGTGCCCCAGCAGTGGGGACAAAATGAGCTGATGATGAAATCAGTTTTTTACCTAGTTTTTCAGATGTTTATCGGATTTTTCAACTTTCTATTACCTGAGCCCTGTTAAATTCATGAACAATATTTCTGTTAGATCCTCTCAACAGAATTGTTGTAAGGTTCCAAGTGTAGTCATCATAGTTTACTCTGTAGAACCCTGTGAAAGTATACGATAACATAAAAATAAAAGTTTACAGTCAAAGAGCTACTGTACTTAAAAGAAAACCTCTATATTACTCTACAAAATAAGGTATTTATCATACATAAAGAATAATTAAAAACGCATGGTTCATATAAGCAAAGAAATTATTGTTTGCATACATTTTTTAAGTACTAAAAAAACTACTTATTATTAAGTAAAATTTAAACACTGAAAAAAGACGACAACCTCAGGCGGGAATCGAACCACGCACCTTCCGCATTCTGGGCGGCTGCCTTAACCACTTGGCTACCGAGGTCTGGCTTTCACCCGTCGAAATTTTTCAGTGCTTGATGCTTATGTTTTTTAGTCAACGTCTTTTTTCAGTGTTTAAATTTTACTTAAGTATATTTAAGCGTTAATAAAACGCTAAAATATATAAAAAACACTTACTTATTATTATTTAAACAGTAGTAGAGGAAAAATAAATGTCAACAAATTAAATTTAAAAAATGACGTGTTAGTGAGTTTTGCTGCTCTTTTAATTCAAAAAATTTCAAAATTTTGCAAAAACGCTCGCTTCACCGTAGACCTCATCTACGCTCACCATCAGGCGAGATCGAGGTTAACAGCTGTCTTATAAGGCATAAAAATATATAAATACAAGGTGACTTTTTATCCGTGATCAGAATCTACTGATTCCGACTAAGTAAATGATCGCCATTGCAATAATAATAAAACTTACATGTCAGCGTTCCATTTTTTTTTGTCTGGGAAGTAAAGTTAATAACTATGATTATTAAAATCATGGTCATCCTACTCCTCATTGTTACAAATAAAACCTCTTCTTATGTAGGTACAGGTACAACGATGATAACAAACCTCATTGAAGATTTAAAGTTTTTCATGTTATTAGTAGTAAACTGTCAAATGGCAGACAACGTAAAAAAATCACTTTAATCTTCACTTCATAAAAATGTAGGAAGACCATACATTCTAATTCATATTGGTTACCATAATTTGAAATACAAATTAAATTTATAAAAAGACAATATGTAACTACTATTACTATTGCAATGGGCATCATTTACTTAGTCGAAATCACTAGGTCCTGATCACCGATAAATAGTCACCGTGTATATATATTATTTTTATTATGATACAGTATAGGGACGCCTATTGCTATATAATAATAATAATAACCTGTTTGTTGCTTGTTAAAAATGACCCATTCGTCTCCGATAGTTGTTCTATTGATTATTGTGAATCCATCTGTAATTATGTGAGTGGGTTTGGTGTTGTTAAAGTCAGGTGCGCTAGCAGTGGCGAACGTTACAGGAATAACCCAGTTAGTTTCTGCAGACGAGTAACCGCTATTGATATTGAATTGTTGCTGTAAGTGCAAATATTTTTTTGCTTAGTAACAGTAAAAATAATTATTAACGGAAATATTTCCATATTTTGTTGCATATGCACTAATCACAGATGTTCTAATCAGGCGTGCAACGGTGCCGTCAAGTCTGATAATCAGGTAAATTCAAAAATATGATAATAATTACTCCAAAGTAAGTGACCATGACAGTTAAAAAAGTTATACAGTAACAGTTTGTTGCAATAATCATATTATTTGATGTAAAAGTTGATGGAAAATTAACAGTTTTATTGTGCTCAACAATGATGCTGACCTGGCTAATTTTGATTTCACCAGTTCGATGGTTAACTTCAACATAAAGCACCGGGTGGCCACCCTGCTCCGTCCAAGTCTTATAATAATCAGTGATGTTGAAATTTGGTCCGTACTGAGCTATGGCGCCCGCTTCTTCAGCTGTATCTTGAAGGATTTCAAACAATTGAATAGGAAGAGCTGTTTTCAGGTATCTGTAAACAAAATCATTATCAGCTTCTAAAGGTATGTATGTATATGTATGTATTAGAGAGACTGTAGATGTTAAAGAAACAACAGTTTGACAAGTTCAGGTTGGACAGTAACGCCAAAAATGTTAGGATCGCAAGTTAAAATTTCTTATTCCTTTGAACGCTATGCCTGATTATCACTAGTGTGGTAGTGGTACCACACTAGTGATAATCAGATAATCAGATAATCATTTATTTGCCAAAAAACATGGTAATTTACAGGTGGTATATAAAATGTGCAATGCGCACATGCTTTGCCATTATAACACAGCATGCAAATGTTAATTTAAAATGTCGAAGATAAACATGTCAATAAGTTAATTATAAGTGAAAAAATAATAATTATAATAATACAAATAAATGTCAAAAGTTCTCTATTTAGCACAATACATAGGAAATTGACAGCAAGAGACTTAATTGTCATTAAAACTTAATTGACGTGTCTGAGTACGGCAGTTAGAGTCGATTAACAACATTTTTTTACAAAAACTAATAAATTATTAATTAATTACTACACATTAATAGTGTGTTACATTATGTACATCAGGAATGATATAAATATTTTCTAACTGTATAGAAACAATGCTTTAATAGACAGGCTGTTAATTTATTTTTAAACATATTAAACTGTTGTAAATTGTTTTATCTCATCAGGCAGCTTATTGAATATTATTATCACTTGAACATACGCATTTCGTCTAATCATCTCGAGCTTACATTTCTAGAGGAATAATCTATTCTTATGTCTCGTGTGTCGCATTAGCATATTAGTGTTTAGGAAAGTAACCTGCGTTCTGCTTCACAAGTATGCATATAACTTTAATATACATGCAGGCGAGTGGATACACTTTTAAATCTTGAAACAGAGGTTTACAACTTTCAGTACTCCAAGCATTACATAATTATAGTCTTTATGCATTTTTTTGTAGCCTAAAAGCTAGTAAAATGTTGACTGAGTTACCCCAAAGTAGTGATTCGTAGCTTAGTACTGACGAGACATATCCATAGTATGCACTAATAGCTGCTTACATAGACACTGTTTGCCTTAAGCGCCTAAGTGCATATACAAACCTACTTAATTTAGCACACACTTTGTCAATATGCGCCTTCCAATTTACAGTGTTGGTCAATTGTAATGCCTAAAAAGTCAGATGTTGCTACTGCACATATATGTTCATTGTTGTAAGTTATGTCCAATTCGATGTCATTTGATGTGAAGCTAGGTTAGAGCTATATGTCATATATAATATTTAGGATACCATTGTATTTCTGACAATTTTTAGAAGTATAAACAATTACGATTATAAATTAATAATTAATATAGTTTTATGATGATGATGATAAATTATGTAATTATGTAATTATTATCCTGGCAGCTACCTCGGACAAAGAATTAGTCTAGCTATTCAAAGGGGGAACGCTGCCAGTATCTTCGGAACCTTGCCTAAAGGGACTCCTTTTAATAATATATTTTAGATAGTTATTATATTATATTTTTGTTAAGACGTCAAACTAAAATAAGATTTAAATAAACAAGCCTAGATCAGTAAGTTGCATTTCAATACCCTAACTATGTTTTGAAGGTGTGCTACTGGTACATTTATGTTGATAGATTGATTAAATATAACATTTCAGGAACTGTAAAGACCACGAACTTAAAATTCGGCAAGTATGCTTCTCATAAGGGAATACGGAGTAAAAGTATTTAAACGATAAAAATCACGAGCAGACTTAAATAAAAATAATAAGCAACGTTACAATAGGCATTTTGTTTTTCACGTCACGCCACGTGTCACACTCGTGATCACGGCCTGTACAATCAAAACGTATAAAATGTATAAAAGCTTTGATAATTTTACTATTATTTTGCGGTAATCCCCGTTTAAAGGTGAATGCACATCTAGCCGCACCGCACGCACCGCAGTCGCCGCATTAGAATTCATATATGAAGTTTGTGCAAGTGTGCAACTGTGGCGCAGGTGGGTGTGTGAGAACTTCATATAAGAATTCGAATGCGGCGACTGCGGTGCGTGCGGTGCGGCTAGATGTGCGTTCACCTTAAACTTTGATCATACAGATAAAAATATATAATACAGATAAAAATAAACGACCAAATACACCCTACTCTGTCAAATCATTGATAAACGTTTAATGCAATGCTTTAAAATCAAATACCTGTCTTTCAAATATCGCCGCAATGCATCCTTATGGGTGTCGTAACCGAGAAGATGCTCAGTCATTCTTATGATGGATGCTCCTTTGTTGTAGCTGATTGTGGAGAACATGTCGTCCACTGATGCTGGGCTGCTCACATTTGAATTGGTCAGTGGGTGGGGGTTATCCGCAGAGTCGCTGAGCAATGACGTGTGCACTTGCTCAGTTAGAAAACGAGTCGGGAATCCCATTTCATTCTCCACCTATATATATAAGTAAAAAGATAAAATCGGTATTGTTCATTTCTCTAGAGGTATGCTGGACTTGAGCTACAGTTTAAGTTTTTATAACAAGAGTTATTTTACTCGTAGTTTAACTATTGTCTTCTTGATAGAAAATAATATATTGATTTCAAATAATATAAGTAAGTTTACTGTATCGTTGTTATTAAAGTTGTATCTAGGCATAGACATAAACATAGACATTTATGTATGTGCTGTGTGCAATGTCTATTATTTTGAGCCATTACAAGTAATCAGTGTCCACTATATCTTATTAGTCTATTAGAGTTTATTTTTATATATAGAAATAATGAAAATCTTGAAAGCATTTCTTTATTTATTGATTTATTGTTTTTCCAAAGAATTAATTAAAAATATTGATTAAAAGCCATATGGTGTTGATGCTTAGTTTGGGATAGATGTGCTGAAAAAAGCCAACTATTACTGAAAGGGGGAATTAAGAACACAGCATTTTATCATTCCATGCGGGTGAAGAGATCAAAGCCAAAAGCGGCCTAGTAGGGAACATAAAAAAACTATTTAAATACGAAGAGGTTAAAAACATTATAAACATGTTAATACTTACTAAATCAGTGAGATAATACTGGTAATAACGTGCAAACCCTTCATTGAGCCACAGTGCACTCCACCAGTCGCATGTTACAAGGTTACCAAACCACATGTGGGATATTTCATGAGCAACGATATAAGCAATTATTTGCTTAAAGTGGCTACTGGTGTGACCCTTATCGAACATAACATATGATTCCCTGTTAAAAATAAGCCCATTCAATTATCATTACCTTGGTTCAAGCAACAGAGTTTTGATTGATACATGAGTAGTTTTTGTTTTCAACTTGAAGATTACACACCCTGTGGTGGCAAGATCGCTGTTTTCAGACCTGGAGGTTCCAGGTTCTATTCCCAGTGAGGGTTTCATAAGCCACTTTCCTATTAGTTGAGGATATTCGGCCTATCTTTACTTGCCACCGAGTGAGATGAAAGCCAAGCGATTGTGATAAAAGCATAAAATATTGTCGGTATTATGTGGTCTAACTTTGTACATTATTTTGGGTTGCATCCCAGTTTATCAATATGTTGTATTTTTATTTTTGAGAAGCATTTCTGAATTTGTACCTTATTTATATGCTTGTTTGTAGCCGGTTGTAGTTGTATGCCGGTTTATGTACCTTATTAAATGAATAAACTTAAAAGATAACCTATATGACAGAAGTCCCCAGTTCTCCATTGCACCAGCTGAGAAGTCAGGTATTGCAGCTTGAGTCATTTTAATTTCGGGATGAACCGAATAAAAATCTATGTCAGTGTAATTGCTCATCGTATCCAAAAGCTTCTGCCCAACGTCATAAGCATAATCCGATTGGTTCGTGTGTATCACGCTTGGTCGACCAATCACTTCATACATAAGGGTGCCGTTCTCTATCAGAGCATGCGTTTCATATTCGGCGACCACCAAAGCTAACAGATATGTAGACATTCTGGGTGTGCTGAAGAATTCATCTTCTTCATAATCGCTGTAAATTGATAGAAGGGTTTACTTTATAGCATTTTAAAAACAAATCTGATTTTCGAAGTTTAATACTATTCCTTTGTAATTATGAAGATAAATACACTTTTTTCAACCGCGTCGTGGTTAGACCACCAGGCTTTGACCCAGGGGTCTCAGGTTCGATTCATGTTTGGTCGGCGGTACTGCCTGTTCTATGTCTGCCTGACTACCTTATAACGCCTATGTGGTTTCGTGGTTTAGTTAGACCATCGGCCTAAGACCCAGAAGTCCTTTTCTGTACTCAGTTTGGTCGGGCTTGTTTGTCCGTCTGGTTAGCTACTACCTCATATCTAAATCCGTATTGTGTTCCGACAGTTAAAAATAAGATAGCCAGTTAATCTTTTAATGAGAATTCTAGGTAAAATGTGTTTTGACCTTCCGTCTTATCGTCACTAACTAATGTGAAATTAAGGATGTCCCAAAGTATATTAAAAGGAAAATAACATACGGGTCAGAACTGGTCCTGGTTACCCGGTTCCTAGTGCAAGACCAGCTTTTGTAGGCTGCAGGCCTCTTTACCGTCACTTGAAAAGTAGCTTTAAAGCTCGGTTCGTCATAACATGGGAACGCGAATCGAGCTGCCGTAGGCGCGAAAAGTGTCGTCGCCATCCAGCTGCAATATGGAAAGATAATTAATTTGATACATTTTATTTTTATTTAAATGCCAAAAAATTCTGAAAATGTTTTCAATACTTCTGCCGATACAGAGATAAATGTGAGATTTTTTATTATTATGAATTTTTCATTCACAATCACACCCACCCGCAGGTGGGTTGATCAGACCATGAAACTGAACAACTTTCCCCAAGAAGCATAGGTCAAAAAACATTTTTTTTTATTAACTTTCCCATACTAACCATGCTCGGTCAATAAACGCTTTGTATGGGGAAGTTACGAAAAAATCTCGTTAAGTTACAAGATAAAATTTTAATAAGAAGCTCGAAAGCCGAGCTCAGAGCTCTCGGTAGCTCAGGCAGTGGTCAGAGCGTTGGACCGGTTATAATGGCCGTGGGTTCGATTCCCACTCCAGCTTCTTGAGACTGGTTGATTTTTTAGTAAAATTTTATCTTTAAATATGAACATATTATATTAATTATAGATTGTGAAGAAAGGCGATTAAGTTCGTCAACTAATCAACCATTTAATATTAGTTATTATATTATATTTTTTAAGGTTTTTAGTTTTAGGTTCTTTGTATTAGTAAATTGTCTTATTGTATATAAATATGTGAATGTTATGTTACCTATCAGTGTAAATATATTTAATATTTACAGCTAGGTACGTACCTATCACGTTTATTACCGGATACCAATTCATATTAATCTTGCTAAGTTGTGTTTTAATTTTAAAATTATTATAGTTATTATACCATACCTTGTTTACGGTGATTAGCCATTTACTTTAACTTTGTAAGGTAGCTTCCTCACCTCAGTGGCAGAGTGGCATAGTCCTCGGGTCGAAATCCGTAGGACCTAGCTTCAATTCCCAGGTTGGGCACCGATAAGATTTTTCGATGCATAGCTAGGGTTTCAGCTCAAAACAGAAGGGATTGGCGTAACATGGAGGAGGGTAGATACGGGCTGAAATTGATGATGTTGATGATGATGATAGCTAGAGCTTGTGATTACCAACCCGCATTAGGCAAGCGTGGTGATCAAGACAATTTCTATCAAATGTAGCGATGACTTGATTACAATGATAGAGGACTTTGCCCAGTAGCGGAATGGTTAATTCAAAAAATTCAAAATTCTAAAATCATCTAATCAGTTAAGGCTACAAGTAGCTTTTGTGAATGTCACTATGCCATCGGTTCGTAAGTCTACTCTGGGCGGGAGATCTTGTACTGAGAAGAATTGGCAAGAAACTCAGCAAGTGTCCAGCTCTTTTCTCCCTTACAGCGTCAAAAATATTGGAAAATGCCCTACCACAGCAGGACACTTTCCATCACAAATAAACACAAAAAATATAGAAGACAACCACAACATGTAAAAAAAAAACAAAATAAAAAATCTAAGTTAACAAATTTACATCTGGTAAAAGTTTTTATTACTATGGTACGTTACTACTACGTTAAAACAAACTGCTGCCCCAACATACTGAGCCCGTGAAATGGTTGAATTTTTACAAAATTGATTCTTCTATCCAAGCTAATACCCATGTGCGAAACTATTTTTATAATTGTATTTATGTTTTTGTGTTTGTCGTTATATTTCTTTTCTTGTGTTTTTGTAGTAGTATTGTTTCATGTAAAAAAGTTATAATAACTAGAAGTGGTTCATCAATCACCATCATCATCATCATCATCAGCTCATTTTATATTTCCACTGCTGTGCCACGACGCTTCCCTATGGATGAATAAAGAAAAAAGGCCATGGTCCACCACGCGGGCCCAGTGCGGATTGGTGGTTGTTAACGACTGCTAATGCAGCCGGAAACAACGGCATTACGTGCCTTCCGAAGCACGGAGGAGCTCGAGATGATAAATTTTTGGTCACCCATCGATGACCGGCCTTTGCGAAAGTGGCTTAACCTCAGCATTAGCAGACCGGGTGCGTTAACCACTACGCCATCGAGCTCCTCGATAGCGCAGTGTGGCTAGAAGTGGTTGCTTCGTCTATTTCCATTAATTATTAGATATCCTTTAAAGCACTTGTGCTAGAAACACTCTTGCTTTCATTATTACAACTCAATTAGTTGAGTATTAATAAATAGAACACAAAAGGCTCGTCTTTTTGGTAATGGCTAAAGTATTTCCGGTGGGTTCGACAAAGGAGTTGTGCTCACTGGAGCCTTACTTATTATTATAATTTTTTATTATTATTTATTATTTATATTTTATTTGTTTTTTGTCTGCATTATTTAAGTCATGTTTGTTACGTGTAGCTGCGCCCGCAATATCGCCGATCAGCATTTACCTACTTATTGCGTTCTATGGAAACTGCCCGGCACGAGGCGCTGACCCAGCACAACGTGACTTCCCGGACGCCGAGCTACGCGTCGCCAAGTTTCAACACTTTTGTTTCTGACATCGATCAATTGTCACGCTATAATTACTTTATAATTTTACATTGTAATTTCTTTATTAAATATATTTTATTAAATTTTGTATTTTTTTGCATCCTCCGGTTGTAGCCTTCGTAATTGGCGCAGTCGGTAGGATAGTCGTAAAGTAGAGTCAGTGAATCGATCACGGCATCCGGCTATCCCGAACCTACAAGAGCTACATTCCAGAGGAGTATCCAGAAATCGATACAGGCAGAGAAACGAAAAATGCATATGTAAGTACCTAGATCTAACTAGAGTTGCTTTCCTTTTTTTTTCATTGTTCCTATAAGTGTTCCAAGATTTTCCATCCGCGGCAATCACGGTCTCCTAGGTTAGGTATTAATCGTAGATTGTTAGAGTTAGATTCACATAGAAATTTAGATATTGTTAACGAGAACGAAGTACCACTACCCAATATGTCTGACGCAATTGTGGACCAAATCTATAAGGCCCTTCGGCTGGTCCCCGAATTTGACGGCAATTCAAACGTCTTAACGCGATTTATAAATTTATGCGATCAGTTGGTAACGCAATATATGCATAATGAACAGGGTTACGCACTGAGTAATCTTGCTCTCATTAACGGTATATTAAACAAAGTAACCGGGCCCGCAGCCCGTACCATTAACTCAAATGGAATCCCGGAAACTTGGGATGCGATTCGTAGGACGCTCATTAATAACTTCGCTGATCAACGTGATGAGACCTCACTTTATAATGATTTGTCACTTCTTACTCAGGGTTCGGCAAGCCCACAGGAATTTTATGAGCAGTGCCAAAACCTCTTCAGCATGATCATGACTTATATTAGTTTACACGAAACCGTGTCAAGCACCGTAGAGGCTAAACGTGCCCTTTACAGGAAATTAACCCTACAGTCATACCTACGTGGCCTTCGCGATCCACTAGGCTCTCGAATTCGCTGTATGCGGCCTGATAGCATAGAAAAAGCGTTAGAATATGTTCATGACGAGATGAACACATTATATCTGCAGCAACGGAACGAGCAGCTTCCCGATAGAAAGTCGCAGTCCACGTCTTCATTTAATCAACCCAAATTTACTTCTTACAGCTCACCGCCACCAGTCGCTTTATCGCCCTATAGATCTTTTAATTTTACTCCGCAAAAACCATTTAATATGCCAAACATGCCAGGTCCTTCTAGACCTTTCTTAGCACAGCCACAGAGGCCAATGCAGTTTTGGAAGCCCCAAACGCCTCTCCATAGTGGCCCAACACGTACCCAGCAGATGTTCGCGGCGCCTCCGCCGAATTATAGACCTCAGAGTAATGTTTTTAGACCACCTCAGAGGAACACGGGATTCCCTTTTCATAAAAACGCGAGTAACGCGCCTCAACCTATGAGCGGCGTCAGTCACTACGTAGCTAAACCTCTTCCGTTACGCACGCCACATGATTGGAGTAAATTCGGCAATCCGCCACCTTCAAATTATTTTAAAACTAGAGAACTAAATTTTAATGAATCTTTTGAGCCACAGTTTTCTTATGAGCCGACTGACTATTACAGTGATAACTACCAACAAGACTATTATGATAATCCCGACTTTGCTTACGATAATTTATACGGGCAACAATCTTATTATCCGGAGTATGTTCCCGTATCCGTAGAGGAAGCCCAGGACGAGGTTCCTTTGGCCGATAATGAGGATTTTCAGAAAACCTCCAAATCAGAAAAACTAAAATAGAAATTAATTTACAGACGCAACGTCAATTGCCATACATACAGATTTTAAATCCACCTCTTAAATTACTTATTGATACAGGTGCGAATCAGTCTTTTATAAGCCCAGAAGCTGTAGAAAGATTCTTCTCAGAGTTACCATGTAACTATGACCCTTTTGAAGTAACGAATATTCACGCTACTACGCGAAACGATTACTCGATTACTTTACCTTTTTTCCCGGAATTTAATGAAAAAAACGATATAACTTTATTCATATATAAATTTCACGATTACTTTGACGGTTTGATTGGTTATGATCTATTAGAAAAATTAGAGTCTAGTATTGATTTAAAAAATAAAGTTTTAATTACACGGCAATCTCGAATACCTTTACTAATGTACGACTCTCGTAACTGTAACCTATATGAAGAAATTATACCGGCTAACACTTCTAAGTTAGTACGGATTCCAGTAAATTATCATGATGGTGATGTGTTCATATCTGAACAAGTTATCTCTAACTGCTATATAAAAGATTGTGTGACCACAGTAACAAACAACCGTGGCATAGTTGAAGTTATTAATCCTTCCCGATATGACATAGTGTTCTCAATGGACAGACCAGTTAGCGCGGAACTTTTCAACGTTCAGTGCACTCGTACCGAACAACCTTCTAGTCGCGTAGACGACGTACTATCACGCTTACGTACCGACCATTTGAATCCTGAAGAGCGAGTCAATTTAGAGTCACTTTGCGCTCAATACGCTGATGTCTTCTACATCGAAGGTGAACCCTTGACCTTCACCAATAAGATCAAGCACAGCATCCGAACCACGGATGAAATACCAGTGTATACTAAAACCTATCGGTACCCTTTCATTCACAGACAAGAAGTCCAAGATCAAATATCTAAAATGTTAGATCAAGGCATTATTCAACCTTCACAGTCAGCTTGGAGCTCCCCCATCTGGGTAGTTCCAAAGAAAGCGGATGCGTCAGGAAAAACAAAATGGCGCATAGTTGTAGACTTTAGAAAAGTTAATGAAAAGACCATCGACGACAAGTACCCGATCCCGAATATCACTGATGTTCTGGATAAGTTAGGTAACTGTCATTATTTTACCACACTTGACCTTGCCAGCGGATTCTACCAAGTCGAGATGAATCCAGCAGATATACAGAAAACGGCCTTTAATGTAGAACATGGGCACTTTGAATTTTTGCGTATGCCCATGGGTCTAAAGAATTCTCCATCCACATTTCAGCGCGTGATGGATAACGTCCTCAGGGACCTCCAGAACGTAGTCTGCCTCGTTTACCTTGATGATATCATCGTTTTTAGTGTATCATTGCAAGAACACATGTTAAATTTAGAAAAAGTATTTAAAAGATTGAGAGAATCAAACTTCAAGATTCAAATGGATAAATCAGAATTTTTAAAATTAGAAACTGCATATTTAGGACACATCATAAGTAAAGATGGGATAAAACCCAATCCAGATAAAATCATGGCCATCCAAAAATTTCCACTACCTAAGACAGCAACTGAAATAAAACGATTTTTAGGGTTATTAGGATACTACCGTAAATTCATTCCCGATTTTGCCCGTATAACAAAGCCAATGACTCATTGTTTAAAAAAAGGTTCTAAAATTACATATAACGACGTAAACTATATTAACTGTTTCGAGACTTGTAAAACACTATTGACGAACGATCCTATCTTACAGTATCCGGACTTCGACAAAGACTTCATATTAACTACTGATGCTGCCAACTACGCCATAGGCGCCATTCTCTCACAAGGCACCATTGGTAGTGATAAACCAATAGCGTACGCATCCAGAACTCTTAATTCTAGCGAGATCAACTACAGCACTATAGAAAAAGAACTATTGGCGATAGTTTGGGCAACCAAATATTTTCGGCCTTATTTATTCGGAAGAAAATTTAAAGTAGTTACAGATCATAAGCCACTACAGTGGGTCATGAATCTAAAAGAGCCAAACTCTAGATTGACCCGCTGGAGATTAAAATTGAGCGAGTATAATTTCACTACAGTCTATAAGCAAGGCAAACACAATACCAACGCCGACGCTTTATCTCGAATCGAGATAAATAACGAAGACACTAGCTCCATTATAGTAAATCACTCAGAAAAGCCACCATCTTTAACCGGCTCCACTACGGTGACCGCTCACACTAGCGCAGAACACCCTATCTTAGAGATACCCATATCAGATGATCCTCTCAATAAATTCAACCGCCAAATATGTTTTATGGTAGTAGGTGACATTAAGAAACGACCTATAGTGACTAAACCATTCGACACTCATACTAGAACGACTATTCAACTCTCGGAGTCTAACCTTGAAGAAGATGTAATAACTGCAATAAAAGAATATGTGAATCCTAAAGTTAGAACAGGTCTTATAATCCACCCACCTTTGGCCATGTACAAAATTATACCTATTATACAAGACAAGTTTAAAAGTTCTTCTATGAACCTTATAATGACTAAAATAGAATTAGAGAACGTAAAAGAGTACTTACGACAACAAGAAATCATACAAAAGTATCACGAAGGAAAAACCAACCATCGTGGTATTAACGAATGCTTTTTATCTTTATCATCTCGGTATTACTGGCCTAAGATGAGAGAACATATCACCAAATATATAAATGAATGCAGCATCTGCGGTCAAGCCAAATATGACCGACATCCCATTAAACAAAAATTTTCTATAGTCCCACCTCCTACTAAACCATTTGAAATAATTCATCTCGATCTGTTTACAGCGCAAAATGAAAAGTATCTAACACTAGTTGACGCTTTCTCGAAATACGCTCAAGCTTATTATCTTAGAGACGGTACTGCTCTAAGTGTTGTTCAAGCCCTTTTAAAATTTTCTACGCATCATGGCATCCCTTTCACTATAGTTACAGACCAAGGACCTGAATTCACCAATCAATTATTTTCTGAATTTACGAGACTTCACAAAATTCAGCACCATAAAATCCTTGCGCACACTCCTAATGACAACGGCATTGTAGAACGATTTCATTCTACAATCCTGGAACATCTAAGAATATTAATGCTAGAAAAACGTAATGAACCCGTAGTTAACCTCATGCCGTACGCAGTATTGGCTTATAACAGTTCCATTCACAGCTTCACCAAGTGTAGACCCTTAGACTTAATTACAGGACACTTTGACCCACGCGACCCGCTAGATATAGACTTGACAGAATACCTATTACAGCAGTACTCATTAGACCATAAAAAAAGAATAAACCAAGTATACGATTTAATAAATGAATCTTCACTGCATCACAGGACTGAGTTGACTGAAACTAGAAATAAAGACCGCGAACCTGAAAAGGAATACTTCCCTGACCAACAAGTATTTGTTCGAAACCCTTTGGCCAGTAGACAAAAGCTAGCCCCCAGATTTACACAAGACACGGTTCTCGCTGATCTTCCCATACACATTTATACTAAAAAGAAGCGCGGCCCCGTCGCCAAATCACGACTGAAACGAAGCCCTAAAGATCCTACCTTGTTGCAGGATACTTCTACTAACGTCACTGCTCCAACTGACTCGAGGTCAAGATGTAACGATTGACACCTTGGACGATGGACCAGGTTTACTCCCCTTTAAACTAGGACCTACTAAAATTGTAGCTCACTACCATTCCTTTCTTAATTATATAGACCTTAATAATATTCAAACACAAGTTGAACTAGTTAAATCGCAACTTCTCGAGTTTAGACCTCAACTAAACAACAAAACGTTATCTCTCTATGACCCTCATATTGAACACCTTAGTAGCAAGCTTAGTAAAATTTCTGATCAATTGCATACGTTTGAACCAAATCGTAATAAAAGAGGTCTCATTGACGGACTCGGTTCGGTAATTAAAAGTATTTCTGGCAATCTAGACTATAAAGACGCTATAAAATATAATAAAGCATTAAAAAATCTTCAGAGCAATGAATTAAAATTAGAAACAGAGATAAACGATCATATAACCTTAAATAAAGAATGGATTTCGCGCAGTTCGAAAGTTTTAGATGACATAGTAAATAATCAAAATAAAATCAGTACAGTTTTAAATGTAATTATGGAAAGTGATAGTAAGAGAGAAACGGATTTAATAAAATATGCCCATCTGGCACAACACTTGATTATCTTAGGAGATAACATCGAAGATTTATCTCAAGAGTTATTTAAGTTAGAAAATACGTTAGCATTTATTCGTGCATCGAGCACTCCCCATTTCGTACTTAGTGTAGATGATCTTAAGGACATACTTAGTAAAATAAGGATTATGTATTCACGAGATGAAATCCTTGACGTAGATTATAGAGATTTTTATGATATAATTAAGTTAGGATATTTTTACACAGATAAACGCATTACTGTAGTAATTAAAGTGCCGATTGCCTATCCCTTACCTTATGACCTTTATAAGCTTTCTGTTGTCCCGAATAAAAACCATATGATCCTTATACCTACCTCACCCTACATTGCAATTTCTGGTAAAGATTATTTGTACATAGAGACAGAATGTCCGAAGATCAACTCATGGTTTCTCTGCCAGAGTACATCTAACTATAGAATACGAGATGAACCTGACTGTATACAGCATCTGATCATCAAGCAAGAACTTTGTAAATCCTGTAAGCCATCTACGGTCGTCCTGATGAAAGAAGCCCTCGAACAACTCGATGATAGGCACTACACCCTGTCATTCCCAAGGCCAACCAAAGTCAAGATAACCTGCGGACAAGAGCAATATAGAACCCTACAAGGAAGCTACCTGATCGTTATCCCGTTTAACTGTCATCTTATAACGCCTGAGTTCACCATAGTCAATACGAACGAGCACATAAAAGGTCACGTCGTGAAGATCATGGAAATGCCTCAGTATAATGAAACGGAGCACCCAGTACATTCATCTGTTGTATTACACTCTATTAATCTGGAAAATCTGCATGCTGTGAACACGAAGATATCCCTGGAGACACCAGTTCGTCTTAATTCATCTGCCGAGCAATCTGTATACCACACTACAATTCCAGTCTACGTAATATTGCTATCACTCGTAGCACTCATAACCGCCGTAGCAAGCCACCGACTACGAACGCGCTGCCTACGAAAGAAAAACGTCATCATAGAATGTAGCACTGATGTGCCTCATGGCATCTATGCTATTCCAGAGATGAGATCTACCAACCCCAGCGAGATAAAAGTAGACCACAGGAACATCTCAGCAACTATCTCCAACAGAGTTCTCAAATAGTTGCTGAACTGCGGGGGGAGGTGTTACGTGTAGCTGCGCCCGCAATATCGCCGATCAGCATTTACCTACTTATTGCGTTCTATGGAAACTGCCCGGCACGAGGCGCTGACCCAGCACAACGTGACTTCCCGGACGCCGAGCTACGCGTCGCCAAGTTTCAACACTTTTGTTTCTGACATCGATCAATTGTCACGCTATAATTACTTTATAATTTTACATTGTAATTTCTTTATTAAATATATTTTATTAAATTTTGTATTTTTTTGCATCCTCCGGTTGTAGCCTTCGTAATTTGTTCATGTTCATTTGTTTGTGTTTTTATTTTTTTCTCTTTTTTTTTCTTTTGTCTTGTCACTTGTACCCATAACTATTCAGGCCCTCTCAGAATAACAGCGCTTCTGTGTCATTCTGAACATCCATGAATGACACAGCAGCTTACGCTGAGACAGGGCCCTTTAACTTCACACACTACCTACTTATTTTATTTTCTGTTCTTTTTTTTTCTGCTTATCTGTTTTAATATTTTTTCCTTTATTGTTGTATAGTTGTTATAATTAAGTGTGTATGTTAATAAAAACTTTTCTATTCTAAGAATAGAATAGAATAGAATAGAAATTTTATTCTATAAATAGGAGACTGTCTTAAATTGTCAAATCATCACAGATCTACTCGAACGTTTTAGTGACATAGATATCTTAACTACTACAACTAACTTATATATTCTTTATTGCACAAAAACACACAAACAGAAAACAATGTACAAACAGCGGTGAGCAAAGGTGGAATTATAGATCTCTTCCAGTCAACCTAATATGGCTTTATGTGTAAGTGGAAGCAACAGCAGTGCAAACAAGAATAATATTATATATAACGCTAACTTAAATAAATAATTCAGACTAACATAAACCAAAAATAAACTTAAGTTAAAAAATGTCATAGATAAATATATCATACATTTAAATTATACATAATAAATGAAAATTAGTCTGAACATAGTACCGACTTTGATTCTGATGAGATGAACAAGAATAACAATAATAATAAGAATATTTATTTGTCAATAACATGTGTGATTGGTTATAATAAAAGTTGGTATAAAATTGAAAGTGGAAAGAAGTGGTCTCTGCCTACCCCTACGGGAAAGAGGCGTGATTATATGTATGTATGTATAAAATTGAATTGTATCAACATGTTTTGCCAGTTTTGGCGTACAAATTTTATTTATAAAAAAAGCAACTAGTAAAAAAAAAATTGTCAATTTAAAAAGTGCTAGTCAAATACACAATTACATATAACAATGAAAACAAACAATTACATTACATTATTACAAAACACAAATGTCAAAATAAAATGTCGTAAAAAATAAATTAAATTAAATAAGTTTATCATTAAAAAAATCATTAATATTGTAGTAGCATTTGTAAATCAATAAGCATTTTATTCTATTTTTAAAGTGATTTTAAGGCAGTTCTCTATGTATCTTGGGAATTTTGTTAAAAATTTTAGGTCCCATACAAAATACACTTTTATACATCAACGCAGTATTAGCTGCATGAAGTTGTAACCTGTCATTGCCGCGTCTATTACGGACAACACCGTCTGACATTTTAGGAAACAGATCAGAGTGTGATTTTATGAATACAGCAGTTTCATAGATGTACTTGGATGGCAACGTAAGAATTTTGTTTTAAAAATAGAGGCTTGCAACTTTCTATGCTCTTAAGACCAAACATAGACCTCAAACAGCATTTTTGCATTTTAAATACCAATACTACGTCGGTGGAGTTACCCCAAAACATTATGCCGTATCAAATGATGGAGGCAACCAATCCATGGTATGCAGTAAGCAAAGCGTTAGTGTCTAAAACTTGAGTAAGTTTATACAATGCGTACGAAGAGCTGCTGATTCTTTTACATAAATAGTCAATGTGCTCTTTCCAATTTAATTTACTGTCAATCATTAATCCTAAAAATTTTGTGGAATTTGTCTCAGTAATTAATACTTTAATACTATCTAGTGGCATCCTCTGTTGTCTTTGTCTTATCTGCATAAATTGAGTTTTATTTAAATTTATTTTTAAGTTATTATTTTGCAACCAAGATATTACTAGTTTCAAAGAGTTCAAAATGTCAAATTCATAGGTATCTAGATTATTACATGGTATTGTCATTGTACTGTCATCTGCGAAAAGTGTCAAAGGATAAGGGATATTTTTAGGCAAATCATTAATGTAGATAAAAAATAATAAAGGACCCAGAACACTTCCTTGAGGTACTTCAAATTTTACCAATCGTTGGCTGGAAGTGACGGCTTCATCCATGTTTGTCTGTTTATTAATTTTTGATATCATTATGTACTGTTTTCTGTGTACTGTTGTATGATTGTAACAACTTAAGCACATTTCCTCTAATACCATACAATTCCATTTTTTTAAATAATATATCGTGATCAACGTGATCAAAAGCCTGTGTCATATCACAATACACAACGCAGACGGGATTTTTCCTATCAACATTTAACATTACTGTCTGTAAAAAATCGAATATTGCCAAATTGACAGTTTTACATTTACGGAAACCTTTTTGTTCATCGCATAATATTTTATACGTTTTGAGATACGTATAAATTTCATTATAGAAATACTTTTCAAACATTTTGGATAAAATTGGTACAAGTGTATGATTGATAGAAAGTGGTCCTTGACTTTTTTTTAAAGATGTAATGGACGAACTATTTTGGATGTCCGTTGGAAGCCTGTTCCAAAGCTTAAAGGCATAATGCATAAATTCCTTAAATGCTTATTTAAAATTGGTAGTTTGCATTCACAAACATTTACCATCCCCAAGCTTGTACGCTCACCTCACTTCATCTGTCGCACTATTTCTGTACCAACTTCTGTACAATCCTGTCATGTCTGTTCTCAACGGTGCTTCAAACTCAATAGACAGCTTGTAGATAACTGGCATCACAGAATTGTAGGCGAGAGATCCGCTCGTTAAGCGAACGCGTAGGAAATGGTATTCAGTTTGCTGTGAATATGTCTGAAACACCGTCGCGTTTCCCCGAAATAGATCCAACGAAGTTATGTGCAAGTAGTGAGCGTGAATCACAATTTCGTTAACATTTGCTTGGGTTGCTTGAAGGTATATGTCTACCACGCCGGAAAATGAGAGATTTGACATTTTAACTGTCCAACTGATATCGTAGTGCTCCGGTTTCGTTGTCTGCGGCAGACGATATCCTGATGGATATGCATTGGAGAGCAATGAAATTTGATTTAACGAATCTAGATACCGAAACGGCCCTCCTTCTAGTTTCTCGTCATCGAAAATAGTGTTCCGGTATTCTACAGATTCTTGGCCGAATGCGTTACTTGAAATGTAAAGCACTAAAAGCATTAAGATATAACGGAGAGTCATCTGAAAGAAAAAGTTTTCATGACACTTCTCTAAATATTATGTAAGTATAGGAATGTCCTGATAAAAAGTTGTGTTCACACTCATATCAAATCAATTATTTATTTATTTATGAGATTTTTAATGAAAAAAAATAAGTAACTATCCACAAACATCACACACTAAATTAGAATGTTCACGTATTTCCATATTCATTTTAAATATGTTATCTTATCGCAGATGCGATGCGTGCGATATGAATCGCAATTTACTTTTAGCTTTGAGTGTTATTGAGTAAAATATGCAATTATATTACTCATTAATTTATTGCCACATTTTTTATATATTTTTCTGTAACCACTTTTAACACTGCTATTAAGTATTTTAAAATTGTACATTTATTACTTCTTATGTTCTTAACAATTTAGGATAATTAATGGAATGAAATGAAAAATCTTAAATCAGGGACAGTTTTGGCCACCTCATGGGCAATTCAACAGTGTACTCGAGTCACAAATCTAAGAAGTGGAACCCACATTGTGTCATTATCATCATCATTGCGGTGACAACCGGCTTAGGAGTCAACTCACATACTAATAATCTCACACATGCGTGAGTTTACTACGGACTTTGATTGTCAATGGTAGTTTCACTCGGTAGCTGAGTCGGAATATGTGAGTTTACTACTCATACATTTTAGAAGTGGTTGAATCGCCTGATCAATAAAAATAATCATAATCAAGGTCCGTAGTAAACTCACGCATGTGTGAGTATTCTTAGTATGTGAGTTGACTCCTAAGCCGTCAACCAACTGTAATCCCATCTCCAATCACGGCAAGTTCATCGATATAACTTGATGAAGACAGACTGATTTTGATTGCCAATTAATGATGTCATCAATTGGACGACAAGACTCGTAGCATTATTCGAAGATACATTGATTAACTTCCTTTTAACACACATTATCTTATCTTTTAATACCGTCTTGCGGCTATTTTTATTTAATTATTATAAGATTACAATCGTTCAAACACTCGTTTTTAAAGTTCACTTCTTTCACCAACACTTTTAGTTAAGGCGTCTGAGTAATATCAATTTTATTTAAAGAAGATTTTTAGTCACATATTCATTTCACTTACCTTGTTTCAAACCTGTTTGTATACCATACTTCTTTTCTGCACTTGCAACCTCAACTGGATTAAGAAAATCTAAAGTATTTTATTGTAGACAGTAGAATTTTATCAGCGATATAATTTTACTGAATTAGTAATCTCTTCCATAAAATAAAATAAAACACTGTATTAACCGACAAAACTATCAGCAAGTGCGGATAACGATAACAATACACGCAAAAGCTTATGGTTTTGACTAAAGTGCGTCAATCTAATCTATACCGATGTCAAACTAATATTCTCAATCAGACATCGTTGAGAACATATTTCAACAGTCAACGTTAACTGTGCTGTGCTGTGCTGGTTTTATTTAAAATAAATTCGTAACGCTCTCGGAAACTCATAAAATGAGTTCAGTTTTTATTCGATAAAGTATAGTACATTTTATCATGCTTAAATATGTTATGATTATTATTAATGCTGATAATTATCACCTCAAAATCTATATACATATAATGACTTGTCCTGACTGACTGACTCATCATCGCCGAGCCTAAACCGCTGAAACTAATTAGATAAAATTTGGCCTGTAGGTTAATTGAGTGACGTAACCAGCCACTAAGAAAGGATTTTACGGAAATCACACCCTAAGGTGGTCAAATAGGAGGTGGAAGTTTGTATGAAAGTCCGTCAGTTTTGAAGTTAAAAACATGAAAATTGGTTTTTGGGTTCTTGAAAAGAATTAAAGAATGACGTGTCTCAGGAATTTTGTTTATTTTCCTTTAAATGAGTAAATAAGGGGAAAAGGTATTTTAGATTTTTCAACAAAAATAAAGAATGAAGTGTTTTAGCATTTTTCGAAAATCCTCCCCTGGAGAGGTGAAATAGGGGTGGAAAGTTTGTATAAAAAATCTGTCATTCCTTAAATTTCGAAGTTTGGCCTGGTTAAAAATTATGAAGAGTTTCAGGATTTTTGGAAAACGATCTATTAAGTAGGGGATGACAATTTGTACAAGAGGTTTCAGAACGAACCAAAATTAGTTATACAGAGTGATCTTTATTACGCGGTTTTGTTTTACACTTTTTACTAATTCTAGCTCGCATGGATGGGCTTTTTATTGATACAAAATGAAAAACTTAATGTTGAAATGACGTGACATGTTTAGTTGTCTAACCCTTATAAATTATACCCTTATGATATTTACCTTTAATAAGTTTGGCTGTTCTTACGAACAAACCAAGTCATGTAGCCCACTTGAGGAGTAAAGCCGTGAACAAAAAGCTAGTTATTTATAAAAAAATAAATAGTATATCCTCACAAAGTTCATTTTAAAATATATTAATATAATATATTATATAATAAAATAATAATATTTATATAATATATTATATAATGTACATAAATAGATTATATAAATATTCAAACTTTTTTTTATATTAAAAGGAGGCAGCGGGCGGGGAACAGGCGGGTCACCTGATGGAAAGTAATCACCGCCGCCCATGAACACCCGCAAAACCAAAGTAGATGAGTAGATGATGAATAGATGATCGCAGATGCGTTGCCGGCCTTGAGGAGGGAGTAGGAACTGGGAGGGGGGAGGGGTGAGAGATGGGCACCGATACTTTCACTCACCCGTCGAATCACAACAGCAACGAGAGACATCGATATTCTGTGAGAGGGTGGAATTTAATTCCCAAGCTGACCCTAACAAGGTGTATTTAACAAGTTAATACATTTATTGAAACCTGTAGTAATATAAGATATTTTTTTATGCAGGAGGTCCCATTTGATCTAGCAGGTCACCTTTTTTTTTATACTTAGCACAGCAAATGACTCCACACCACCTGATGTTAAGTGAAAATGGAGTCCAGACGCGAAGACAACCGGTGCAGCGTGAAAACAACGCAGCATCAGTCAACTTCACTCTGCCGGCCCACAAGGTGCTTTTTCACGCCTCGTTTGAAGGACCCCATATCATAGGAAAGAGGGAAAACCTGATGGAAAGTGACCACCGTCACCCATGGAAATTAACTACCGCAACTCCAGGGGAATCGCTAATCACTCAAATAAAATATAGCAACGTCATCATCATCGGCCTATACTAGTCCACTGCTGGACACAGGCCTTAAATATATACGAGTATAATAAATCGCTAATCGCCGGCCTGCCTTTTAGAAACTCGATCGATTTCTAATGTCAAAGTGACAAAAAAAGGTTTTGAACTACGAACCATAAAAGGATTTTTCATGGTTTTTGAAAAGAGCCAACAAACGTAGATATATAAATCTTAATATATAAAATTCTTCCGTACGTGTGTGTGTTTATGTCACTGAACTCCTCCTAAACGGCTAGCGGCTGGACCGATTTTGATTAAAGTTTTTGTGCGTGTTTGAGTGGTTAGTTTAAATTCACAATTGGACCCGGTAGGTTGCTGCAATAGGGTTTTAGAAATATGTTTTATTTTTATCCATCATGGGATACGGGTGTTCACTCAAGCGGACGAAGTCTAATATATTATAAATTCTTAAAACATTTCAAGATATTTTCATTACAGTGTTTCTAACGTGCGTCAATAATCAATCACTATTCAATTTTTCATTTAAATTGTTTCGGTAACGTGACGCATAGAAAGTTTTATCACAAAACATTATTTTGTTGTAAATGCTTCACTTATTCTAATTTATTCAATTAAAAACTTATAAAGTACCAAAGAACGAAGCTGTTTTGAATCACTGCTTTAGATCTGTATACCTAGTTGCTAAAATGAGGGTCCCTAGCTTATTAGTATTAATGTATGTATACAAAGATAAAGATGAAATACATCGCATGTTTGCCGAAATAATACAATTACTTTAGAATAGTGTAATTTGTGTACGTATAATACTCGTATATGTCGTGACGAAACTCCAGTGTAAATATTTGAACAATAAATAAGAATGGCAACACTGAAACAAATCTTGGCGGTAACGCGGCTACTTTTATTGTCAATGGTAAGCGAAAAGTTAATTTGTTTTAACCTCTTTTCCAAAAAAGTTTAAATATATACTCTCATGTCCTTCTCTCTCTCTTATAAGGTTAGACAGAACATCAAAGTCACAAATTTTGTGTGAACTCGCCGTTAGTGACCTCGACGCCACATACTTGTACACCATACAAAAAGGCATAAAGAGAATAATACAAAAAGTAGTACAAACAGCGGCCTTATCGCTAAAAAGCATTTCCTTCCAGGCAACCGTGTTGGATCTGACGATCTGGTGAAGGTCGCGGGAAGCCGCTGGATGCGAGCAGCAAAAACCGGTCGTTGTGGAGATCCTTGGGGGAGGCCTTTGTCCAGCAGTGGACGTCTTTTGGCTGAGATGATGACGATGATGAACCATGTTGTTGTTGAACTGGACAAAGATTAGTATGAAATGGGTGGTCAATGGTGATGTTGAGATGAGGTTCCTATAAAAAATCAGTGGTAGGTTGCTAGCCGATCGCCTGACGTGCGAGCATCTTTGAACCTCTGTAGCTTAGTTGGCTCTTACAACAGGAAGGTAAATAGCTGATATATTAATTTCCCGTCTCACACCTGCATGGAGTTTATTCGTTTAAACATAATTGTCTGTGGTGCGGAGCTGAGAGACATGAAAGCTGAGTATTAATGTAAATTTGTAAACTTAGATACTTACATTTTTATTTTTTTATATTCTTTTACGTGTTGTTGTTGTTGTCTTTTATTTTTTGAGTGTTTATTAGTAATGGAAATGTTCTTGCTGAGTTTCTTGTCAGTTCTTCTCAGTACAATGTGTCCCGCCCTGTGTAGACTTAAGAAACGATGGCATAGTCACATACATAAGAGCTATTTGTAGCCTAAACTGAATAAATTAATTTTGAATTTTGTTTTTTTTATATATATATGTATTTGTTGTGGTGACATACGGTTTTCATTTTTCTTTATTCAATATTTGTTAATGTATTTTACTAATGATGATGAAGATGATCAAAATAATAAGATCCAATCAAAGGCGACGGCAGTTATAGCAGTTTAAAAAATAGGCGTTTCAATATCGTAAACTTTATTATAGAACATACATAATGTTTAGTCTTTTTTAAATTCATTTCGATCATTGTTAGCATCATTCATTATTGTTATTAGCCAAGAGGATCCTACTACTGGTCACTTTCTTCATAACATTTTCAGTTTTTTTTTTTAATTAATATTAAATAAAGTTTACGGATTAGATTACAAGCTTAGCCACGATGCCAAACATGATGACTAGTGCTGACAAGAGAGAGGTGTTAGCTGAGCTAGGTAACAAAGGAGTGGTGGGAGCGCCTAAAGGCCCAATCGTGAAGGTAGCTGGAGAGGTGACCACGACGGTAGCGGGAGAGCTTAGCTCAACAGGACTGTCACCGTTGTTCAAATAGCTGCCGATGTCATTCTCGACTTCTTTAGCCCATTGTAATGCGCTAAGAGAGATTGTAGCGCCGTTGAACACTGCCTCGAAGCTCGTGCCTAAAGCTCCTTGGTTGTTGGTGGCCCATTCACGGAACTGTAATGATTATATAAATGACATAAATGACAGCAACATTATATAACTTTCCTTTATTCAGGCTTTTAAAGTATAAAGTAACAGGGTTTCGCTTACATTCGTTTTTCAAGCTTGGAATTTTAATTTGCATAAGTACTTTTGTATGGCATGGATTTTCGCAAAGTAACGCCTGATAAAGAGTAACGTTGACCACAGCTACAGATCCTTGAACAGTTACTAAAATCGGTGCTCTAACGTCCTTACGCACGAATCAAAAAGTTCGAAAGCACTGAGTTTAGGCTTCAACATGCTAAAGTAACAAGCTCTAATTAACTGACATACTTACACATTGTCTTGTATTTAAGCAAACTTTTGATTTTTTTTTTGAAAATTTTACTGGACCCATACTAAGTATTCGCAAATACAAGAACTTTCCAAAAGTAATGATTTCACGTTTTACCTCATCTACTTGTTGCGGTGTTCGGAGTCTCGAAGAAATGTACGACAATGCTGTTGCTGCTGATCCAAGTCTGTCATGACAAAATGTTTAAACACATTATATTCAAACGTCAAAAGGTTAGAGATCTTTTTTATACAGTGGAAAACTCGTCGTCCGAGTACCACCGCACCCGAGGAACGCAGATGGTTGTATGGAGTTCTTCCCCCTATAACCCACCTCTTTGCCCAGGCTCTAGGGTCTCGATGGGGATTCGGGAAAAAGAGAGGCCTACCCACTTAAATCCGCTGTACAATGTACATCCCCTTCCCGTGCCATTAGAGTACTACTGGGACTACCGGTTTGGCTATCACCAGTATAAAGATTAGAGAGACATAAAAAAGCAGCACCACCTCATCCAAAAAACGGGTGATTTGCCATGTTTCTCGTTAACGTGAACGCAGATCATCAGATCTTCATGAACAAGGAGGTTTGGTCAATTCAAATCTTTACACTGTTATGCTTATGACTCAAGTCTAGAAAAGACAAAGAAGCAACCTTTGCAAAAACCTATGTTGTATCTGCCTCTGGACTCCATTTCCACTTAACATCAGGTGGAGTGGAGTAATTTGCCGTGCAATCTATAAAAAAAGTTACTTTGCAGCTGTGGGTCGGCCCGGCCGGGCCCACTTACTTACAGCTACAGCCTAAAGCTCCAAAGGTTTTACCATCTGCTGGTAATCTACTCCGGGACCTCTAGTCTCAAACCTGTGATCTAACTGCACAGAGGCGGTAAGCGACACTGATCAAACGACCTGCTGAAGTACAGTTGATTTTAGTTGAAGTTGAGTTAACAAGTTAACAGTGATTTTTATGCAATCTTACTGCTTAGAAACAGAACCTATGCAATGCTAAACAAATATACCGAGCTGATCCGTGCTTCAGAAAGACCTTAAAGCTATTAAGTCCCGGTTGCTGTCGTAACATAGCAGTCGTCAAAAACCACCGACTCGCATTAGGTCAACGTGATGGGTTATAGCTCTTAGTATTGATCCCAAAGCACGGAGATGGCCCGGCCCTCCTCCACCCGATCCTCAAAATGCCAATAAAAATTCAATTCAATCAATACTCGCATATATACAGTAACTTACGCTAAGGAGACATTCTGTAAGTTGTTCTGGATGTACTCGAAGACTATTTGGGTGTTGTTTTCGTTGCCTGTGACGGCCGAACTGAATGCTGCCGTGTAGTCTTGGCGCCGAATGATGAAGTTGTCTTGTACTATCGCATCGAGGAACCTGGAACAAACGACACGATCACCTAAAGAGCCATTTCACATTTCGGTATTTAACTAATATAATGTAACGTTAATCATCACTATATGTTTTCTGAATAAAGCAAAATAAATAATAAATAAATAATTCAAACTGCAAAGCTGTAATTCTTTCAAACCAATAAGCCAGTTTTAGTTAAACTTTCTATGCATAAGGGAAATACAAGAGATGTTTACAGTAAAAAGAAAATAGTAAAAACATTTGTGCAATTGATTTTATGTAATTGGAAACTATACATAGTGAACTTTAAAAGCAATATTTATTTGAGGCAATAAAATTTAGTATTGTGTACAATACGCACTTGTTGAGGGACGATACGTGAGGCGTGCAACCCAAGACCGTCAGGATTTGTATCTTCTCTGCGTAGACATGGTGATTTAAAAACCTCGTCCAAAGGTAATCAAAGTTTTCTTCGGAGCCATAACGTAGGGCATTGCAATAGACCCAACTCCGACTGTCTACAGCCACTCTGCAAAAACAAATGTATTGTTCTATTTTCTTAAGATTAATCTTAGATAAATCTAATGGTAGCCGCTGGATGCGAGCAGCAACCAAACCGGTCATTGTGGAGATCCTTGGGGTATGCATTTATCAAACAGTGGACGTCTTTGAGCTAAGGTGATGATGATGAGGAGCTCGATGGCGCAGTGGTTAACGCGCCTGGTCTGCGAGTGCTGAGGTCAAGCAACTTTCGCAAAGGCCAAAAGGGATGGGTGACCAAAAATTTATCATCTAGAGCTCCTCCGTGCTTCGGGAAGCACGTATAGCCGTTGGTCCCGGCTGCATTAGCAGTTAACAACCACTTATCCGCACTGGGCCCGCGTGGTGGTTTATGGCCCGGCCTCCCTATTCATCCATAGGGAAGGCTCGTGCCCCAGTAGTGGGGACATAAAATGAGCTGATGATAATGATGGTGATAAAAATAATAATAATAAATAAAAATTCCTACACTTACACTAATTATCTAGCCCAAGAGAAGCTTCGTTATGAAACTCGTCAAATGGTTACTAGACAACGGAAAAACATAGTTAAAATACTTAAATACATACTTATTGTACATAGAAAACACCTAGACCCGCTGACAATTTAGAAAAACAATAATTTCAAAATTGACCCGACCGGGGATCGAACACGGGACCTCAGAGATGCGACACCATGAAAACAGGTGTACAAACCACTCGACCAAGGAGGTCGTCAAATGATGTGATGATGATGATGATGATAATTTGTTAGAAAGCATATACGATAATATAAAAATTATTAGTTATAAACAGTCTTAAATATTGTTATTTCTCAGAACATTCAGAATTGTTTGTAGCGTCTTTTGTTTGCTCCCTACTATAAGTTTTTTTGCGACCGAGCTCATTTGAGTGATTTTAATTATTTGAGTGAATGAAACATATTCACGCAAATCATTAAGATTAATTAAGAAAAGTATAAGTTCCATCATGAGGCATTTAGCAATATCTGACGTTATACAATAAAGGAGAAAAGAAATGCCCTTGCTGAGTTTCTTGCCGGTTCTCAGTATAAGGTCTCCTGCCCTGTAGACTTATGAACCGATGGTGTTGTGACATTCATAAGAGCAAATTATTGGTAGCTTAAACTAAAAAAAAAATCGAATTTTGAACTGGATCTGAAAACCGGTAGTTTAACACCACAAAGGTGATTACAATAAAAGGGGTACTTACTCGGTTTCATTAACTTTAAGGCTTTCGAATTCCTGAATTGCAACTCGTTTGCACTCTTCGACACCGAGTCGACACATCACTGGCGCCAACTGGTATCTCAAGTAGGACCTCATGAACGTCTCGTTGGTTTGTGGTGAGTAAGTCAACTGGTTCATCAAACCTGTTGCCCATCCAATAAACATATCCTGCAAAAAATTACGTTCTATCATCATAATAAACTTTTTTTAAATTATTAAGTACTCGTGTCGTATCGACTGAGTTGCAAGTTTGTGAACAATTGAGCACTTTGTCAAACTAACTCAATAACCTAACAGACGCTAGTCAACTTCTAATAAGGTTGTTATGACATAGTACCAAAGTGGTATGTGACTTCCGCAGTTCCGCTACGCTTTTGTTTTCGCTAATGTTATCGAATTGTTAATAAAACTTGCACTCATCACTGTGAGACACAAATACAAAACACTCGTTTTACAGAATGCTCATAACAATGCCAAAGTTTTCACAGGAACTCTACTCTGCCTAATGTTATGCAGAAGCAGAGTCCAGATACGAGGACAGCTGGTGGATCAGGACTATGCGTCACTGGCCGTCCTCTCCTTGGCGACCTGCAAGTTATTTCTTCAGAGATTAAATAAACCCAGTGGTAGGAAAGAGGAAATACGTGTGCTGGACTTACGTTTAGCCGACTTTCTAGAGGTGTTCCTGTAAGTCTGTTACTGATCCAGTTGAAACCGGTGATGGCAGCGGCCCAAGGGGTGTAGTCAGTCTCATTACTGAGAAAGGAGAGGATATTGAAGGCTCTTGTGTAGTTCAGGAGGCCGGATCGGGCGAATTGGAAGACATCGTCGACGATCTAAATGTGAAACATTGAACATTGATGTTATGACTGCGCATTAAGTAGTTGTAGTAATAGCTTTTATACTAGACTACAGCTAGGCAAAATCCTTCAGCATTGAAATCAAGTTGCCACTACAATTGATGAGTATTGACTTTATCACTAAGCTTGCGAAATGCGTAATGGTGATCACAAACACGGGTTATGAAACGAATATCTGAAGCACGCTTCAAAACCCTCTTCTTCTGCTTAAAAATTATTTAACACTTTTTCTTTTAATATAACAGTATAAAATGGCAACACAGACGTTTAAACTGGTCGATAACTATCGGCATTAAGTCACCGTGATGTGCTAAAGCCTAACATGCCCTCTTTTCCTCTTCCATGAAACATGACCTGAATTAAGCAGTTGGATATATATGCTAAATGCTTGTTACATGGCTTCAGAAAGAATTTATAGAAAAATAAAAAGAAACACCTGAGCTCTGTTGTACTCATGGACTTCAGTTCTGTTTGGTCCTCTTAACAGCATTGTTATAAGATCCCATGTATAGTCATCATAGTTCACTCTATAAAATCCTGTATCCAATAAACAGCTATGTCAATGGATCTACAACTTTGTGAACACAAAACACACAAAAAATGTGACCAATGTTAACAATCTTTTAGTACCTTCATTCGTCATTATCGTCGTTATTATTATAGACTTTTGTACGATGATAAATAGTTGGTGATACTCGTAGATAATAACGACAGTTAATGTTTCAATAAATTTACATTTAAACTAATCGTTTGTTTGTTTTAAGTGTCTGGAATTACTAAACCGATTCTAAAAATGTTTTATTCATGGAGCTTTACATATCTACGTAAACTATATAATATTCCCCGGCGTGGCCCGGGAACTTTAGAAGACAAGCCAGACAAACAGTAATAAGGGCGCGCGAAGCCGCGAGTGAAAGCTAGTCGCTTAGAAAAAAGACAAATGTCTTATCTTACTAAAATAAAAACAAAACTTTATAACCTATTTTCAAGTTATTTGAAAGATACTACGATCTACAGGTTAAGTTATAATTGTACCTGTTTGTTGTTTGTTGAAAATAACCCACTCGTCCCCAAAAGACGTCCGGTTGATAACAGTAATGGCGTCTTTAATTATGTGAGTAGGCTTTGTGTCCTCAAAGTCAGGGTTGCTAGCCGTGGCAAAAGTAATTGGAACGATCCAGTTTGTGGTAGCCGGGGAGAATCCTCTGTTGATATTGAATCGACGCTGAAAAACATATCAATGAAAATTTTTATCTTAACTTTACGCTAATAATAACTATGTTCTATTACAGGTCTAAAAGCCACCTGTTTCAGACTTGGTGGTCAAAGGCTTGATCCTTTTTTTTAAAGAGTTTGCTGATTTACAGCTTCACCGGGTTTTTTGGGGGCGACGAGAAACTTAAAGGGTTCCTCAAGCCATGTAAATCGAATCATCGTTAGAGGATTTCTAGAAGGAACGGCATCACGCACTAGTGCGTGTCCCCGTGCCCTACTGTCTAGTATAGAGTGCGTGTAAACTAGCTCGTCGTAACCTTGTTCTACGATTACGGTGTCTAGAACCTAAACAGTGTGCATGTTTAGTGTATTCTGTAAACTACACTACCACTACACGGGATTTAGAGGATTGGATGGCTTAACCCATTTATTTGACTAGCTACAATCATGTCAGGTGGACGCTATTCCACTTCCAAAAGCAATGTTGTTCTCAGTTAGTTAGAGGATCAATATTCACTCCCAGTAATCAACCGTATCATCATCATTAAGGGTGCGCTGTCCGTAAGTGACAAGTGTCATATATTTATTTTAAATGTGTTCGTCCATATTTATTTGATGCCGCGCGGCCATACTAATTTTGTATGGGAAATTTAACGTGATAATTTGAAAAATAATAATTTTAAAAACCGCTCGATAAATCGAAAATGTGTGACGGACGATTTTTAGTTTAGACCATTGGTGATTGTTTAGACAATATCAGAGGTACAATAATTTAGATTAACTATAAGGTAGAAGAAGATTCTCTTCCGATTGTTAGCCCACGTCAATCCCATCCCTAAGTCCAGTTCCCCTACTACTTTCTCGCAATTCCATCCTATTTTCATCCTACCATTCCTATCCATGGTAGCTTTGAAAGCGCTGTACAAAAACAACTACTTATTCTCATTTGTTTCTCGTCAGAACCTTATAAGCCCGTACCAATCTGGTTTTCGTCCTGGCTATAGTACAGTAACTGCTTTGTTAAACGTCACAGGCAATATTCGCCACGCCATGAATAACCGGTTGTTTACGATTCGGAGTCTACTTGACTTCAGCAGTGCTTTCAACTCCGTCGACTATGACATTCTTCTTGCCATACCCCACACCCTTAACATTACCCTTTCTGTGATCGCTTGGTTTTCGGATTATCTACGCAATCGTCACCAAAGGATCAGGAGTGATGATTCTTTTTCGGAATGGGCTCCATTAACTGCGGGTGTGCCACAAGGTGGTGTGCTCTCGCCACTATTTATTAATAAGCTCATTAAAACTATATCTTGTCCTTACTACTTATATGCAGATGACCTGCAAGTTTATAAACATTTTGATGCAGCCAATAGCCGTTCTGCTATAGTAGCGATTAACGAAGATCTCCTCTCGATAAAGGCATGGTCAGATGCGTTTGGTTTGCTTGTGAACCCAGCTAAGTAACAAGTAATAGTTATTGGTAGCAATAGATTGTTTGACAAGATAGATTATAATAAACTCCCCAAGGTTACTTATGATGGAGTGAATCTTACATATGTAAGCCAAACGAAAAACTTAGGCCTCATTATTGACAATACTTTATCATGGAGATCACAAGTAAATAAAGTAAGTAGGCGCATGGCCCATACCTATCATTCTCTCAAGCGACTTCAGTTTTTCTTGCCGTATGACACTAAAATTATTCTTGCTCAATCGCTTTTACTCTTCCCCTCTTCTCGACTATGCCGGCGTTTATTATTTGGATGCTACTGAGGAGAATTTATGGATCGGACTAATTGTAAACACGTTTCCTTTGATGCTAAATATATATTTTGTTTATTTAATACGATAGTATTTCAATTATATCAACTTAACCGTGACTGCATTTTTGGCATTTTTTGGTCGGCGCACCCTTAAGCAAACATCCCGTTCAGGGCAAACACTTCCTCGTTATGGAATAAAAAGAGTCAATCTACCTGATAAATAGTAATTTCACCAGTCTGATGATTAACATCTATGTTAAGAACTGGATGTCCACTCTGTTCGCTCCATGTTTTGTAATAGTCAATGATGTTAAAATCTGACCCATATTCAGAAATAGCACCAGTTTTGACTGCTGTATCTTGCAGAGCTTGGAAGAGATGTATCGGCAATGCAGTTTTAAATGCTCTGAAAAAGTACGAAATTCAGAAATTGTATGGCATTTTCTAAACTAAATCATCTTAGAAATCAATGTAGAATTAAGAATTATACCTGTCCCTCAAATATTTCCTCAAGCCTTCTCTATGGTTTTCCGATCCCATAAGATGCTCAGTCATTCTTATAACAGCAGCACCTTTGTTGTAACTGATCTGCGTGAACATAGTTCTGACCTCTACAGGACTTCCAAGACCAGGGTTAGAAAGAGGATGAGGATTATCAGCCGAATCAGTCAGCAATGAACTATGCACCTGTTCCGGAACAAAACGTATGCCCAGACCTAATTCTTCATCTACCTATAAAAAACAAATAGGCGCTTCCAATATAGAAATACAAATAAAAATAAAACAAAAAATGTAAAATAAAATTACCCAATCAGTGAGGAAGTACTGATAATATCTAGCAAATCCTTCGTTAAGCCACAAGTTGTCCCACCAGTCGCAAGTGACCAGGTTTCCAAACCACATATGAGCGATTTCATGAGACAAAATATAGGCAATCCTTTGTTTAAAGAAGCCATCTGTGTGCTGATCGCTATACATTACGTAAGCTTCCCTGCAAAAAGGATGATAATTATTTGTTTGGTTCGTCAACGTTAACGTTCGTTAATAGTTTTCAATGTTGTATGCCTACCGATAAACCAGCAAGCCCCAGTTCTCCATAGCACCAGCAGAAAAATCAGGAATAGCAGCTTGAGTCATTTTAATGTTAGGATGAACAGAGTAAAAATCCATGGCAGTTTGATTGCTCATCTCTGCCAAAAGGTCCTGTCCAAAGTCAAAAGCGTAATCTCCTTGGTTGTCAAGCATTGCTGCTGGTCTCGCTATCACTTCGTATACGAGGTTTCCGTTATCTACCAGTTCTTTACTTCTGTAATCGGCAACTATTAAAGCCAAAATGTAGGTTGACATTATAGGTGTTGTTGAGTATACGTCATCTTCATAAAATCTGTAAAGATGAGATCGTTAAGTCAGTCGGTCAGATAAATGTAATTGTCAAATATTTCTAGTCATGACAGTGTAGTTTGTTGACGTTTAAAGGTCGACGGCACCATAACATATTTTAAAAATGTAACAAAATAGCTACGTCCGCTTGTATGCATCGAGAGAAAGATTTCGTAATCGAGTCAACAACATTATCTATAAATGTATTTCAATTAGTTTTAAGACTTGACTAAGTAACTATGGACTAATAAACATCGCCGGAGGAATCCTACTTTCATTCATGGCAAGACACCATCATCTTGTTCAAAAGTCGAACATCCCAGAGCCGTCAGACGTTACTTATTTTCTCAAAGACCAAGTGTTGGGTTATATAGTGTTAGTACTCGTTTGTACTTTGAGTACTTGCATACTTGTTAACTTGGGTCGATGACCAATCACAGGTACAAGGTGCTAAAGGTACGCAATAATATTACTCACATTTCTTATAGTCTCAGTGCTGATTTTCATGTATGTTTTAGAAAATAAGTTGTTAAAAATTAATTATCAATACTGCCAGACTCTTCCCGTCAGTAACTTGCACCAGTTACTTTAACTCCCTAATACATACCACTGAGTTCGATCTGCTTCTTTTGAATATCACATCATCTCATTACCAGCTCATTTTATGTCCCCACTGCTGGGGCACGAGCCTTCCCTATGGGTGGATGGGGAGAACGGGCCATAAACCACCACGCGTGCCTAGTGCGGATTGATGGTCATTAATGGCTGCTGATGCAGCCGGGACCAACGGCTTTACGTGCCTTCCAAAGCGGAGGAGCTCGAGTTGATAAATTTTTGGTCACCCATCCGATGACCGGCCTTTGCAAAACATGCTCAACCTCAGTAATCGCAGACCGGGTCCGTTAACCAAACTAAAGGTACTCCATTTCAATCTGATTAACCTTAATCGTGCTTAGTTTCAGTGAAAGCTACGCTAACACTTGTGCATTTTGTTTTTGACTTACTCGATGGAGCTATTTCTGGTGAATAGCTGTTTTGTGCAAAACCAACTTCCGAAATTAACTGGCCGCGTGATTGTGACGTCAAATGTGGCTTTGAAGCCAGGCTCGTCGTAACAAGGAAAGGCAAATCTGGCAGCAGTTGCTTGGAAATGAGTAGACGCCATCCAGCTGAAACATAACATAGACGCTTTGTTTATTATACCATGGACTAATCTAATATATAAAATTCTCGTGTCACGGTGTACGTTATTGAACTCCTCTGAAACGGCCCGACCGATTTTCGTGAATCTTAGCGTGCATATCGGCTAGGGTGGAGAATCGGACAACATCTATTTTTCATCCCCTTAAATGTTAAGGGTGGTCCGGTCCACCCCTAAATTTTTTTTAGATTTTTGAAATTTTTCCAATTCAAAATGATTTGTTTGTAGTGTTGTCATGGAAACTGTCAAAGCGGTACAAAGTCCGCCGGGTCAGCTAGTAATATATATTATTAGCCCATGATTATACCAATGCTGTGTCTTCTGATTCTTTTTTCAATTTATGATAATAACACACGGCGTGAATTAACGCTACAAAGTGGACACAATACGGCTTGGACGTGGTGCCACCGACCGCCCCACTACGACGGCAGCCTTCTTGAGATATTATCTTTTCTTTAAAGATCTTTAGTATCTCCTCTCTTGTTGCGAAGAAGGTAACTCTTTATTTAATTTAATGCCACACTCACTGCCGTACTCAGTGACGTCAATTAAGTTTTAATGACAATTAAGTCTCTTGCTGTCACTTTCTTAAGTATAGTGATAAATAGAGAAGGAAAGACATTTAATTGTCATTAAACTTAATTGACGTCTCTGAGTACGGCAGTCAGAGACGTAAATAAATTGCCTAGCACCTAAATATATATATTTTCATTTCAAAAAGTATTTACGATCATTTTATAAAAACGTTACAAAAAACTACTAGGCAGAAACACTCACCTTACAGATTCATTGGCACTGTTTCTGTACCAATTTCTATACATACCCGTCATATCACTTCTCAACGGCGCTTCGAATCCAATTGTAAGCTTGTAAATAATATGGTCTGCCGAGTTATATGCAAGAGATCCACTCGTTAGCAATACACGTAAGAAGTGATATTGCGGTTGAAGACTGTAAGTCTGGTATATAGCAGTATTATTGTGGCTCAGTTCTAGGGAGTTGATGTTCAGATCATGTGCGTGAATAACAATTTCGTTGACGTTGGGTTGAGTGGCGTATAAGTCAATTTCGACTTTACCAAAGAAGGAAAGGTCGGTCACATTAACAGTCCATTTGATTGTGTAGTGTTCAGGTCTTGTAGTTGTCGGTAGACGGTAGGGATTGCTTGCATCGGTCATCAGAGCAACGTCACTGAAGGAGTTCGTATATTCAAACGGACCATCTTGCAATTGCTCGTCTCCAAAAATAGTATTCCTGTATGGCAGTGGCTCTTGCGGAAAAGCATTTGCTGACACACACAGACACACTAAAGCTAAAACTGCTAACATGAACACCGCCATCTGAAATATGTTTTGTTGTATCAATAAACCTATCGTTAATTATAGATAAACAAGCGTAACATATACATAATTACATTATTTTATTATAAATTGCCTTCTGCATAACTAATAGAAAAAGTGCCAAGGAAAAGTTATTTATTTTATGAAGAAATACAAAATTATACATTTTCATAAACGTATTCTACTGTTAATATTCTATTTAGTTTTTAATCAAAATAAATGTTAATGTTACATACTCGTATATTAATTCATAAATTTTAAACGTAAAAAGTATTATTTTGACTTACTTTCAATTGGTGGTGACACTCAAATCCCTACCCAGTTCAAGTATGTGCCGAATTGAATGTAAATACATATGTTAATTCATATAGTTTCCAGCATTAAGATAAGAAATTACTGATTATTATCTCACTATCATACGTTTATCAGTTACAGAATTGTAAATTAAACTTATTATCTTCATAGTGTTTGGTTATCGGCGCGGCACTAAACGCCTGAATTACCTTCAAATTTTTGATAGGAAAAAGTTAATCAGACTTACCAATAATTAACTTAATCACAATTATTATAAACACAGCCACGATTTTTCCCAACATGTATACCAGAGTATGCTTACGTTAGCTTATATTTTCAGTTCTTGTAAACTATTTTAAGAATGTCAATATGTCTGTTTAGGTTCAAAGGATAATGTTACCGTGTATTATTGCAATACCACGATCAAATCGACAAAATTTACAATATCGTTAGTTAATGCTTATGGCAAAAAATCTAGTTTTTTTAATAATTTTATATCCACTAATATAACTTTTCAGTAGTCGGTGCTTAGTTGGATTAGTTCATGAAGTCCCTTCAAGCTCATTTTCACTGCTTGAGATACATCGTGTAGTAAGTCACTGTTTTAATAGCAAGATTATAGTGAAAATGATTAACAATTTTAATGTTATTAGTACTGAATGTTTATTTATATACTACTAGACATAGTTATGGGGAATAAAAGCCAAAGTTTAAAATAAGTGTGTTTTATTCAATAATTTACAAAAATATAATAAATAAACTATTATTTACAACCCGTTAGCACCAACCATCTCCAACATGAAAAGGTATTACAGTCTTCGATTTACAACAAGAAAGTGTTGCACACACAAAAAAGTAATTGTGTGATATGATCACAAAATGGGTGTTACTAATAATATGTTCTAGCTAAATTAAAACTAGAGAAACTTTAATTGTCTGATTCTCTTCCGATCAATATTCTAAAGGCTAAAAGAAAATTTGACCTTCATACAACTAGTTATGACTTAAAAAATAAAGTTGGATACAACAGCAAGCATGATGACTAAAGCTGACAAAAACGATGTGTTAGCTGAGTCAGGCAGATCGGGGGTGGTAGGTGCTTCTAGGAGCGCGGCAGTGGCGGTTGCAGGAGTGGTGGTGACCACGGGGGAGAGCGTGCTGAACTCCAAGGTGGTATCACCGGAGAGCAAATAATCACTGATGTCGTCTTGAACCTCCTGAGACCATTCCAAGGCGCTGATAGATGTCTCCGCAGCGTTGACTACGGCCTGGTAACTAGTTCCCAAAGTGGCTTGGTTCGTGGCGGCCCATTCGCGGAACTGTAAAATATTTACATTTTAAATGGACAATTTTGATGATAAAGTTTGAACTTACATCTAAATTTCGAAGATGAAAATTTTTTTACATATTTGAACAAATAAATTATACTAATTTTTTTTTTATAATCCGAAGAAAAGAAGTCCGGACTCTGGATTAGATCAAAGGCTAAATTATTTTCTCATCTTCGTTGGGATTTGTTGTAACCGTTCTATTTTTATTGCCTCATTTTGCACATGCTTTTATATAAAATTGGGAAAAACTTTACGCTTTGACATTCAAACATTTCACGCATTTTCGCATTATCAAAGCTACTATTACGTTTATTTAAATTATGTGTGTGATGGAAAACGTTTCTCTATAATAGAGTATCCATGTTCTATTGCCACTTTACCATACGGTGGCTATGTTCTAATAATCTGGTGCTGTGAACGACATTGTCGGTTTATCACAGTCACAGTACAACGTCTCATGGCGTAGTAGCATTCGAGTTAGCTGTATTCTTAACATCAAATGAAAAACCATTTGAAGTTACAAGTACTTACGTAAATACGATTTCTATAATCGTAATGATATTAACAATGTATAAGATGATATTACCTATGTATTTATGAATTAATTTCATTTACTTAATTTCATTTCATTTATTTTAAGCATTCTAATAATTAAATCATGAATTTATATTTTGTTTTTATTAATGTTTAAATTTTGTCAATATTTTAATTATTTTATTCAAACGTGTCTTTTTAATATTTAATTTTAATTTTTAGTTTAGTTTTATAATTTGTCAATGTTGTACGCGCCTGTAATTGGAGCAGATATCTGCTATGTTTTTGCTACTTTTTTTAAAGTGTATAATGTCTGTTCCGTTGGTGTGTCTAAATAAATAAATAAACAATATTTTCTACAAACCTTATTCACTTCATCAATAGTCCTAAGTCTAGAAGAGATGTAGGAAAGAGGTGTCGTCGCTGAACCAAATCTGGAAAAAGGATGAATAGTTAACATTAATGGTAACACTGGGAACCTTTTTAAGACAACAATGTTATTGTTTTCTAAAGTTTACGCGAACACTACACATTGAAATGAAACAACTTTTACGGATCTACTCGCGTTTATTTTACACATTAACGAAAAGTCAGGATAAACATTAATTAAAACTAATGTGTAAAATAAACGCGAGTAGATCCGTAAAAGTTGTTTCATTTCAACAACAATATTAATTAAATAAGGTATAATAATAAAGACGAAACTTATACCCAGTAGTTTGTATTAATGTGTTAAAAGATGGCCTAATTTAGAGTTAAGGTTATTTTCAATATCAATCATCATCCCCAGGTCAATTTGAGTCCCCACTGCTTCCCTGTGGATGTTAACACGACAGGGCCAACGGGCCGGCCCAGTGCGGATTGGTGGTTGTTAACGACTACTAATGCAGCCAGGACCAACGGCTTTACGTGCCTTCCGATGCACAGAGGAGCTTGAGATGACCGGCATTTGCGAAAGATGCTGAATTTCAGCAATCGCAGGCGTGCGTTAACCACTGCGCCATCGAGCTCCTCCAGTAATAATAATAATAATAAATGCCTTTTAGTTCTTGCTTGCTGACTGACTGTCTGATCCGCACTTGTTAGTTAAGGATTCTAGATGACATGTACTTCATCTATCATTGTTAACCGTAATTTAAAATGAGGGTCGCGAAAATTGACTGTAAAATGTAAGAAATGTAACTTACGCATCGATGACTTCCTTTAGATTTTCCTGAATATAACGGAAGACAATTTGTGTGTTTCCCTCATTCCCGGTAACGGCAGAGTTGAACGCCGTTGTGTAGTCCTGGAGCCGGACAATGTGGTTGTCCGTGACGATCGCATCCAGGAACCTTGAAGTGTGCAAGGAAATTAAAAAAAAACAGAAGATTTGTTTGAAATCATTCGATTGATACTCATCATCATCAGCTCATTTTATGTCCCCGCTGCTGGGGCACGAGCCTTCCCTATGGATGGATAGGGAGAACGGGCCATAAACTACCACGCGAGTCCAGTGCGGATTGGTGGTTGTTAACGACTGCTAATGCAGCCGGGACCAACGGCTTTACGTGCCTTCCGAAGCACGGAGGAGCTCGAGATGATAAATGTATGGTCACCCATCCGATGACCGGCCTTTGCGAAAGTTGCTTAACCTAAGCACTCGCGGACCGGGCGCGTTAACCACCGCGCCATCGAGCTCCTCGATTGATACTCGCTACAATCGTATTATTCCGCATGACAAAATGAGCCATGCGCTCAAGTGAATACTAAAGGGTGTTCTTCATTGATGTTTTCAAAATATCCCAGCGTGATTTCTAAACGTTTCAGAAGTTTAAGTGCCAAAATTAATAAATTACAATAACTTACTTATTGTAATTTATTAATGTTGGCATTAGTAAAAGTAAGTAAATAGCCTATATTCTATCCCACTGCTGGGCAAAGGTTTCCATCATTGAAATAAAGTCATCGCTACAATCGATGGGTGTTGGCTTAATCACCATGCTTACCAAATGCGGGTTGGTGATAACAAACCCGGGCCGAAAAGTCCGAACACACACTTGGCCCGACTTTGGAATTGAACTCAGGAGCTTCGATTGTCGGGCCGAGTGCTTTGCCAGCCGGCCACCGAAGCGAGGAACAAATTACTGCCACGTTTGTTAAAGCTCCAGTCTTACTTAAAAATTCATCTATTAGAACAGAGCGTAAGTTTAAATTTCTGTGAGAAAACCAATATCATAGATAATGCTGATATTGTCGCAAGGCGTCGTTGGTCAAGGCAAATATTCTGACCGCTCCATGTACGAAATAATAGGTAAGGTATGAGTATAGTGCATTCGACTAGTTTGTGATCCATACATACAAAGAAGACGAAAACGCCCCGATCCGATCCGAACCCTTCGGAGAATCTAGTAGGGCACGGGGACGCGCACTTGTGCGCGATGCCGTTCCCTCTAGATAACCTCTGAAGGTGATTCGTTTCACACGGCTTGAGGGACCCTTTACGTTCCTCGCCGCCCCCAAAAAGCCCGGTGAAGCTGAAAATGCCGCAGCGGCAATCAGCAATCTCTCTCCAAAAAAAAAAAAAAAACGAAAACGCCATACTTATAGCCGTTAAAAGCTCTAGCTTTTTATTAATCGCTTTTTATCGAGTCCATGACGACTAGTATACTCGAAATCTTTAAAATTATACTTACTCGTTCAATGACTCTTCGTGCGGAGTGCATCCCAATACCATGAGTAACTGGATCTTTTCGGTGTAGACAGGATGCTCTAAGAATCTTGTCCAAAGGAAGTTGAAGTCAGCGATGGTGCCGTTACGGAGGGCATTGCAGTACACCCAGTTGCGACTGTCTACCGGAACTCTGTGACAGATACCAACAACAAATACAAATACAAATACAAAATACAAATACAAAAATCTTTATTCATCAACTCAGTCTACATAAACTTTTACTGTGGCCGGAGCTTCCGTTTGAGCAGAGTTACTCGTTTTGGGAAGCACCGCTCTTCCATTGAGAAATTTATAATCTTAAACTAAAATACAAGATTGCCATATTAAGGCTAGTTATAATGTCTTTAAATGTATGTCTTAATAGTATGTCGGTGTGAGTGTGTGGTGTGGTGTGTGTGGTGTGGTGTGTGTGCCGTGGTGTGTGTGCTGTGGTGTGGAGTGTTTGTGTGGGTGTGTGTGTAGAAGAGAAGAGAAGTTGGTACAAATTATGTTGCTGTTGTTGTTGTTAACAACGTCATCATATATCACCTAATTCAGAATGATTACTAACGGGATCATTACTATGATTATGTATCTTTGTATTTGTATAATTGTCAATCACTGAGGTACTCTTGGCGCGTGTAACTGTCTCGGAATATTGGACACTCACAAACAACAAAAGTATCCAACGAAAACACTGTTATTGGTTAATATAAATAAATAGTTACATAGCGCTGTAAACAATCTAGAAGTAAACCAATAGTTGTGTTGGTTGGGATTGACTCACTCTTTCCCAAGATCCTATCCTACTAATATTATAAACGCGAAAGTTTGTAAGTATGGATGGATGTTTGTCACTCTTTCACGTAAAAACTACTGAATGGATTTTAGTGAAACTTTCCTCATATACAGACCATGGCCCAAACCAGCATATAGGACACTTTTTTTTTTTACTGTAGTCTTCGCGAACGAAGTCGCGGGCAACAACTAGTATAATATAGACAAAAAAAATTACAGTTTTGGCGCTCGCGAACAATTGTTTGTTTTATAGGTCTGAGAGTAGCTGCTTTAATATTCACATTTAATAGGTGATGACGTTAGAGATGGTGTAGTGGTATTTAAATAAATACCAGTAATATTAATTCATGGCAATCATAGTAGTTCAGATTAGAAAATTGTGAACAATATATTTTTTTTAATCTTTGATTAAACTTTTTGAATTCCGTCCAAAATATTTCATGACTAACAATCAGCGTTACTTTACCAACAATGAAATTCAAAATATATGATATACGTACTCTGTACCATTGAGCTTAAGGCTGTCAAACTTGGACTTTGCTGCTTCTATGCATTCAGGGTCTCCGAGGCGGCACAACACAGGCGCGAGTTGGTACCGCAGGTATGACCTCATGAAGGGCTCTTCATGAGGCTCTTCGGGCTCGTCGTACGTAAGATTGCGTATCACTGTTTTAGTCCAATTCAAAAATAAGTTCTGTGGAAAAAAATACTTCGATGTGAATTCTTTGGCAACAAATTTTGTATCTAGACAAGTTCACTACATTTTTTCGACAAGAATTCTTGTCGGTTTCTTCTATAAGCAATCTATTTAACTTCGTTCCACATTTTTGCTAAGTATAGCAAGTAAATAGCCTATAGCCTGTAACTGCTGGACAAGGGCCTCCATCATTTAAATCAAGTCATAACTACAATCGATGGGTAACGAACGGCTTGATCACCACGCTTGCCGAATGCGGGTCGGTGATTACAAATCTGAGCTATGCATCGAAAAATCCGAAACACACCTTTCCCGACCTTAGAATTAAACCCACCTTTGGCTTACACTCGACCACCGAGACATACTAAGTTGGTTTCGGTTCTCATTAACGTAATAAATATGTTAGTAAGGCCATTGATTCCAGTAGTCGATATTGACTCCACCTTGCATTATTACATTGTGTGTAAGGTATCCGTATGTACAGTCACTATCATTAACATGTAAACAATGCAACTCATAATACAATGCAGAATAAGAGTCAAAACTAGTCAAAAGCATACATGGCAAGCTCGTGACTGTACTATTCTCCATTAGGGAAACCTCAACAATAGCAGATAGATAATATAATAAAAAGATAGATAACAAAAAGTAGTTAGTACTAACGTTGACAGGAATCTCAAGTTCAGTATTGATCAGCCTGTTGTTGATCCAGTTGAAGCCAGTAATGGCGGCAACCCAAGGCGTGTAATCTATCTCATTTCTCAAAAACGAGAGAATGTCAAAAGCTCTGCTGTAGGTCATAACCCCAGAACGAGCAAATTGGAAGACATCATTGACAATCTGTGGAAACAACAAATTAAGGTAGCACATGTTATTCTTAAAACTAAACACTGAGACACATACACATATTAGGTAATAAATAGAAATAGCTTGTTAATAGCTAGTTGTTATATCTGACCAAGCAATTAGATAAATAGACAATTTGGAAAAGTATTTAAAAAAACCACGATACTTGGTAGTCCACCTGACCCGGTATGTCAGAGGGTGCGGGTTCAAGTACAGCTTGTGGAAAATTTAAACACTTTTTCAAATTTGTAGTACATACCTGCGCTCTGTTGTATTCGTGAACGTCTTCCCTGTTAGGCCCTCGCAAGTGCATGACGATGAGATTCCACGTGTAATCATCGTAATTCACTCTGTAGAAACCTGTTCAACAGCGACGTTTCATTTTATTTAAGTTAAACTATTAGGGTCTTACAAATAAACAAAGAATACGTTTCGAATAGTTATTCCGTGTTTTGTCTCTTTTACTCTAATTTGGAATAACGTTTACATGACAGAAACAAACCACGGAATAACTATTCGGAGCTTTTGTTTATTTTTAAGGCACTTAAAGTTCTATTAGTCTATCCTATAAATTAAACTTCGTTTCATTCACACTATTACTGCTAAAGCAGTACGTAGTACCTGGGTGCCTAGTGTGCGTTTTGTTTACCTACTATCCGTACCTATTCATTCGAATACGTTTACGAAAATACAAATTAGTATGGTAATGAAGCAGCGCTTCCTGGCGACATGTTGTCAAATTGACAATTGCCATACAAATTCTCGTTTTCGTTAACATAATCGAATGGCGAATGAGCCTCGCACTAAGCACACTGTCATCACTTTGGAAAACGTGAACGTTCTGACGTCACTAATACCCTATCTCTACCTATTAAGCCTTAAGTTCTGGTGAATACTGTGTAAGATATTAGCTTTATGAAAGTTTGTTTTTTTACAGGATATCATTTTACTAGAAAAATCAGCCCAGGATGCTCGAGTGGGAATCGAACCCACGGCCCTTGCACTACCGGTCCAATGCTTCCTGGGAATAATTTTTTAGTTTTTTCAGGTAAAATTTTGTCTTGTATAGTGAATTTGTGAATGCAAACACTAAAATAATACAAATGTTTGTTTTTTATTGTGGATACGGAATTAAAGTATTTGTGATTATTTAAAAAATCTGACATCGATAGAACCGCGTAAAAGAACTGGTTTGTAATGGCTACCAAGCGATAGAGTGAGCGCGCAATAGAGTAGTAACAAGCTGGAGAGGAAGATTGAAAATTATAAAAAATATAATATTTAAGAGAAGCTCCATGGTGGTTCCAGTGGTTAACGCGCCCGGTCTGCGAGTGCTGAGGTTAAGCAACTTTCGCAAAGGCCGGTCATCGGATGGGTGACCAAAACTTTATCATCTCGAGCTCCTCCGTGCGTTGGAAGGCACGTAAAGCCGTTGGTCCCGGCTGCATTAGCAGTCGTTTACAACCACTAATCCGCACTGGGCCCGCGTGGTGGTTTATGGCCCGTTCTCCCTATTCATCCATAGAGAAGGCTCGTGCCTCAGCAGTGGGGACATAAATCTCTTCTGAGCTGATGATGATATCATCATCATATTATATTATCATCATCAATGATACTTAGTATCAACAATCATATGATTGTTGATTGAGTATCATTCCCTTCCATTGTAAACTGGTCTGAATAATTAAGTTTGTCTTATAATTACCGGTTTGTTGCTTATTGAAGATGACCCACTCGTCGCCGATGGATGAGCGGTTAATCGTCGAAATAGCGTCGCTGATGATGTGGGTTGGTTTGGTGTCGCTGAAGTCAGGGTTACTGGCAGTAGAAAACGTGATGGGAATGATCCAATTTCTGTTTGCAGTGGCGTATCCACTGTTGATGTTGAACTGACGCTGAAAAGTGTTTACAATAATAATTTATTTCGAATTTTTGTTTTGTTAGTAACAGTTGTGACTTAAGACCTAGGAAAAAAGATAAAGTGTTGAAAAAATCCACGAGCGGTATTCACCTGATATGCCGGGTCAGGTGTTCTATCATCTATGCTACCGTGGCTCAATCTAACTCGCCGAAATTATTCAACACTATCTACGCTTACTCTGTAAGCCAAGGAGCCCTATTCAACGTCGACAACTACGTCATTAACATCTGATATAATTTATTTACAAATATCAAAGATCAGTTAAGAATAAGCAAGTTATATTTATGGTTATAAATCATTTTACGCAAATTAAGTAGCGAACAAATTACGATTTGAAAAAATGCAAAGTGTTGAAAAAATATAATATATAACTATAGCATAATCTTCAGACCTAGGGTTAGTAATTACATATAGTAAGTACAAAACAAGAAAAAAGGGAGTAAGGAAATAAGAGGTATGTACGAGTATATGTATGTTGATAAAAAAAATCAACATCCACACACCTAGTCTACTGTCTCATAATGTCATAATGTCAGTCTCCATCTTTTTAGCTAATATGGTTAAGACTGTGGTTTAATTGTTAGACGACCAGCCTCAGAACCAGGTACCGGGTTTCTTAGCGGGGTACATTATTGTACAGTGTATCTATTTGCTTAATGTCTCTCGGCAAACTTCGTGTTTCGGCTGTCGTCGGATTTCTATCTTTTAAAGTGTATAAAGAGTTGCTACTACTCCTTTGCCTCTTTTATCATATTCCTCTTTTTTGCATATTTTATCCATCTTGCCAATATCAATATCATTTAGCTCAGCATAGTCAAGGGTACAATCATAAGCAAATGCGTAATTCAATAAATTATGTTGCCTGCGAGTTCTATTCCTTGCTGATCGTGCATTTTGCTGTGCTAATCGTTGGAAACGTTTAGCACTTGATTCCCGTTGTCGGTTCGCCGAAGTTCGGAAATTTTGTGAGACTAACCGCTGCGAACGTTCAACGCTCGAGTCCCTAGCACGGTTTTGTTCACTAATCCAAAGTTCACTAAGCCAACCTATGCATTTTTTCATCCGCTGTTTCATTGCTGCGCAAACGTCGCAGCTGCTTTGCAGTAGTAGTCTGCCGAGAAAGCTGAGTTCTTTTTCTAGGCATTATAGTAACAAATAAGATAAAAGAAAGAACGTAGGAAATAAAACTTAACCAAACCGTATCTCGTAATCAAGAAAAACAAACGTAAGGTGAATAATTAGGTACCTAATAATTTATACCTGCTTCTGGTACGTAAATCGAATAAAATATATGTCAAAGGAATTAGGTACCGTAAAATGACTTCAGAAAATGCAAAAACAACTATTTAGATAGATAAATAATGTCTAATCGAAAACAAATGAAATATTATAAAGGTAATTTTCATTATTTCTATATTTAAACATAATAAGGTAAACTAACTGTATGCTTTAGTAAACAAAAACTTAACCTATTAAGAATAATTATGTAGATGACACCTACTTATATTATTTACCTATGTTGTTCTGATTTCAAATTATTATACTTGATAAATCTAATAATTAATGAACATGGTTGATCCTTTTTGAGATTGATTATTGTGATAGTTTGTTGTTCTTCAATTGCGCCGCAGTAATGGCAAAGAATCGTCCGTATTTTAGTCCTTACCTGATAGATAGTCATAATACCAGTTTGATGGTTTACGTAAACGTTGAGCACTGGATGTCCGCCTTGCTCAGTCCATGTCTTGTAGTATTCAACGATATTGAAGCCTGGTCCATACTCAGATATGGCACCGGTATCCAGAGCAACTGCCTGGAGATCTTGGAACAGATCAATGGGTAGAGCCGAGGTGAAAGCCCTGAAATGAAGTCGAACAAAATGTCATATTTCTTATCTTTTATCAACCGCCTCAATGGTCTAGTGAATAAGACCACTGGTCTCAGACCCAGGGGTGTCGGGTTCGATCCCTAGTGGGGGATATATTTTACAAGCTTAAATGGCAAAAATGGAAAGCCCCCGGTGAGGACGGAATTACATCAGAGCTTCTGAAATCTGGAGGAGCCTTTGCTAAACAGGAATTAAAAAAGCTCTTCAACGCCGTCCTTCACAGTGGGAGAACTCCAAAGGCGTGGAGCGGGAGCTTGGTGGTGCTTTTTTATAAGAAGGGAGATAAAACTCTACTTAAAAATTACAGACCCATCTCGCTCCTGAGCCATGTCTATAAGCTTTTCTCACGAGTGGTCACGAATCGTCTCGCCAGGAGACTCGACGAGTTCCAGCCACCAGAACAGGCCGGGTTTCACGGAAGATATGGTACCATAGACCACATTCACACAGAGAGGCAGATTATACAGAAATCTGAAGAGTATAATCAGCCCCTGTGTCTGGCGTTTGTGAACTATGAGAAGGCCTTTGACTCTGTCGAAACCTGGGCTGTTCTGGAATCCTTGCGATTCAAAGTAGACTATCGTTATATCGAGGTGTTGAGATGTCTTTACGAATCCGCCACCATGAGTGTCCAAGTACAGGGCCAGCAGTCCAAACCCATCCAATTGCGCAGAGGAGTGAGACAGTGGGATATTATATCCCCTAAGCTGTTCACATGCGCGTTGGAAGATATTTTTAAGACGCTGGACTGGAAAGGAAAGGGCATTAACAAAAACGGTGACTACATCTCACACCTGCGATTCGCTGATGACATAGTTCTAATGGCGGAGTCGCTAGAGGAGCTGAACCGGATGCTGGACGGCCTAGCTTCAGCCTCGCGACGCATCGGTCTTGGCATGAATTTGGATAAAACCAAAATCATGATCAATGGCCACAATGCTCCAATACCGTTCGTCGTACATGGTCACCTTCTTGAAATCGTTTCCGAATATACCTACCTCGGGCAAATTCTGCAATAAGGTAGAAACAATTTTAAGAAGGAGGCCAAGAGGAGGATCCAGCTGGGCTGGGCAGCGTTTGGGAAACTACGTCGAGTCTTCTCGTCATCCATACCGCAATGCTTGAAAACGAAAGTTTTTAATCAGTGCGTCCTACTCGTTATGACCTAAGGAGCTGAGACGTGGACACTCACGGTAGGGCTGGTCCACCAGTTTAAAGTAGCTCAGCGAGCTATGGAAAGAGCTATGCTCGGAGTTTTTCTGAAGGATAGGATTCTTAACGAATACATCCGACAGAGAACCAAAGTCATCAACATAGCTCTAAGAATTAGCAAGTTGAAGTGGCAGTGGGCCGGCCATATCTGGCGAAGAACCGACAACCGCTGGGGTAAACATGTTCTTGAGTGGAAATCACGACTCGGTAAACGTAGTGTAAGACGCCCTCCGGCCAGGTGGGATGATGCCCTGCGAAAGACTACAGGCAGATGTTGGATGCGTCAAGCTGAGGACAGGGCGCTATGGCGCTCATTAGGGGAGGCCTATGTCTAGCAGTGGACTAAGATAGGCCGATGATGATTAGTAACATTATTGTGATCCGACAGTTAGAGATAAGATAGCCATGCCTAACCATTAAAAATAAAATAAAAGTCAATTTATTTAAATACTACCTGATTATTAATTATACATTAACTTTAATGTAAAAGCCCCATCAGCAGTATCAAAAAAATATCATAAGTCAAATAATATAAATAAATAATCAATATCATAAATATCACCATACCTGTGATGCACAAATAAACATTTCATTTCATATCATAAAAAATATAATAATTTTACTGTATAAAACAATATTTAGTGGTTTGACTACCGGTATGACTACTATGTTCATTGTTCAATTGCGTTCCGTCAGTACGAAATAATAAAGCCAGTTCCTCAATAATTACGGATTGGTATAGTAACGTTTCTACCTTCGGCTTATCGTCAATGACCATCGGATGAGGTAAAGGGCAAACAGGCAGCGAAGTAAAAAAAAACATAGAAACAAAAACATTACCTACCTGGTTTCCAAATATTTTCGCAGGCCCTGCCTGTGATTGTCGAAGCCCATAAGATGTTCCGTCATCCTGATGACAGATGCTCCCTTGTTGTAACTGATGGTAGAGAACATAGCGCTGACTGAACTAGGGCTGCCAACGCCTGGGTTCGTCAAAGGCTGAGGATTGTCCGCTGAGTCACTGAGCAAAGAGGTGTGGACCTGTTCTGTGATGAAGCGAATTCTAAGACCCATGTATTCTTCAACCTGGGGTGATGGGTAACGAAATGTATAATTATGTTGAATAATAAATTGATGTCAATAATGTGAAGCGAGAGCAAAAACAAAGATTTTTAGTAAAAATCTTTGTTTAGGCTGTCGCTTTTCTCTAAAACGTAAAATGTGTTGTTAACTTACCCAGTCAGTTAAGAAATATTGATAGTATCTGGCAAATCCCTCATTGAGCCAAAGAACGTCCCACCAGTCACAAGTAACGAGATTTCCAAACCACATGTGGGCTATTTCGTGAGAGAGAATGTACGCAATCATCTGTTTGAAATAGCTGTTTGTGTGTTCTTCGCTGTACATCAAGTAAGCTTCCCTGAAAACCACGCAATTTATATCAAGTGTCGAAAAACAGAATTTTTGACAAAACAGCAGTGGAACGAAGTGGGCCCGTTGGATAGTTTGCGTATACCACGACCCTACGAGGTACAACGGCCCGTGATAGCAAGCCCAGTCTGGGTAGATGAAACACCTGACTGAAAAATCTCTCAGTTGGTCCTTCACAGGAGGAGCCACCTGGCCACTTAAAGAGGAGGCAGACAAACGATCAGTCTCCATGGCCAAGAGGACAAGAGAACACACAATCAGTATCCATGGCCAAGAGGACAAGAGACAAAAAACACTTATAAGCATTAGAACATTGTGTTGCTGGTAAACGCATTACTATATTACCTGTAAGTTAGTAATCCCCAATTTTCCATAGCACCCGCTGAGAAGTCAGGAATAGCAGCTTGAGTCATTTTGATGTACGGATGCACAGAGTAGAAGTCCATAGCGGTATGTAGACTCATCTCGGCCAAAAGTTTTTGGCCTACATCAAATGAGTAATTTCCTTGTCCACTTTCTATCGCACTCGGCCTACCAATGACTTCGTATTTAAGAACACGTTCGCCTGTGCCAGGATTGATTTCGTATTCTGGTTGAGATTTGTACTCGGCCACAATTATCGCCAAAAGGTAGGTGGACATGATTGGAGTAGAATGGTAAATATCTGTTTCATAGTCACTGTAAAAAGAAAGACAGGTGATTTTTAAAAAAACTTTTAAAAATTATGTATTTTGACAACAATAATAATAAATTCCAGAACATTAAACATATAAATGAAATCACGTAACAGTTCTTTGAAACATTCTAACCTATTTCATATTTGACCTAACCATGACTTTCTGTAACCTAAAAAGCTATTAATAAACACTGAATTGACGGAACAAAATGATGACGTCATAGTTCACCATTCCCATACAATTTCTATTAGAGATATTCGTTTTGACAGTTGGTAAAAAGTTTCTCTATTGACTAACCAGTTATCTACCCAATTGTTTGCTTGTTATTATAATGAACATTTGATATGCTTGAAAGCTTGCAAGCATGCTGCACGTACCATATGTGTACGTTACCATATGGATAAGTTCAGTTATCCTCTTACCTTTCCGCTTCAAGTTGTATTTGGAACAAATACGTGACAACTTTAACAGACACAACAACAAACATTTTATAAATAGCTTGCTTACTTTTTCACTGATCTTTACTATTTGTAAAAATATTATGATCGGCTGTAATGACGGTAGTTGTTGACATTGAATGGGCGCCTTTGGCTTTCAAAGTAAAAAAGAAAATAGTGTTGAATAATTTCGGCGGGCTGACCCGGTATGTCAGAAGGGTGCAGGTTTAAATCCTGCTGGTGGAAATTTTATCAACATTTGTGTTTTTGTAATTTATTTCGCAACAAAATTTGCGTTAAAATTATATAAACAAAATAAATACTTGAACAGAATTGCGAGCTGCCCATAAATTATCGTCAATAATAGTTTAGCAGTTCTTCATCGTGTAGGCATTGTCGTGTTCCGGCAGCTAGTTATTAGATAGCCAGTGTTTTATAGTAACTTAGGATTCCGGGTGAAACTTGCAGCCTTATCATCACTTAACATCAGGTGAGATTCATCTCCAGGTTAACCAGATTAACCTTCAGGTTATGCTTACCCGTAATTTAAAAATAAACTAATTGCTGAATACCTGCAGCAGGTATCGATTTAGATTTTTTTCTGCTACAGTTATTGTTGTCGATCAGTAATAAATTTATGCTTGTAACTTTTGATTTGTAATACCTTTACTAGCCTCAAGTTATATCAAAAGAATGTTATATTTTCTAGAATTATTTAACATGACGTAAAAAATTTTTTTATAGTTAATTACAGTGCCTTGATTCCACCTGATGTTAAGTGATGATAAGGCCAATGATGGAAGCGCACTTCACCCGGGATCCTTAACTAGTGAGGCACTGGCTATCTTATCTCTAGCTGCTGGACGACATATTTATATAAGATGGTGATAGCTAGCCAGGCGGACAAACAAGCCCTACCACCAGCCAAACCGAGCACACAAAGATGTACCCCCCGCTGGGAATCGAACCCGGGACCTCTGGGTCTATACCGGTGGTCTTAACCACTAGACCACAGAGGCGGTTGTAAATTTAATTTGATAGACTTAATTGATTTATTGAACGTACCTAGAGGTGTCTCTGTCAATCGTATTTAGTGTCGTGCATGACCAGCTACTGTAGGCAGCTGGGCGGCGGATAGAAATGTCGAATACCGCCTTGAAGCTGGGCTCATCGTAACAAGGGAAGGCGAAGCGAGCGGATGTCCCCTGGAACTGAGTTGACGCCATCCAACTGAGAAAAACCACATAGGTACGTAATGTACGTAAAAAGTCAAGCTAAAAAAGTTTTTATTTTTAGTTTTTAGTTTTTATTCATGTAATACAGAAATAAATTCGGTTTTTAATTATTTTTTTTTAATGTTTTTGTTTTGTACTATTTTCTAAAGTTTACGCGAACGCTACACGTTTTTGTTGTCTTGTATGCTAAATAAACCAATAAAAGTTTTCCCTTTCATTATTTAGCTTATGTAATAAAATACTTGTTTATGTAATAAGCAGCAAGTATTTATCGTAAAAAAAAGTAACAAAGTAGTTGCAAAAAATTAGCATCAAACAATTGTAAAAATTTAATTGCAATTGCGATGCTGCAGTTCAAAAAAGTATACAGACTCAATGAGTCTAAAAATATGCTTACCTCACTTCCTCGGTGTGATTATTTCTATACCAACTTCGATAGATACCATACATATCAGTCCTCAGAGGTGCGTGGAAACCAATAGTGAGCCTGTAAAGCTCTTCCTGTCCCGTTGCTGGATTGTGTTCAAGGAAGCCACTAGTCAGCCGTACCCTTAAGAAGTGGTGTTCTGGTTGGAGCGTATATGTTTGAAAAACAGTCGTTCCACTCTCGAAATGTGTCAAATTTAGGAAGTCTATGTCCAGATCGTACGCGTGGATCACAATCTCATTCACATTGGCTCTAGTAGCATAAAGGTCTATGTCCACTACGCCGGAGAATGACAAATTTCTAATGTTAATATCCCATAGGATATTGTAATGCTTGGGCCTAGTCGTGGTGGGTAGGCGGTAAGGGTTGTCAGCGGTGTTTAATAGAGCGATGTCTTTGAATGCGTCTACATCTGCGAAGACTCCTCCTTCTATCATTTCGTCTCCAAATATAGTGTTCCTGTATGGAACAGCTTCTTCGGGGAACGCGTGCGCTGCCAAGCACGCCGAAGCTAGTACTATGAACCCTAAAGCAGCCATCTGAAACGGGTGAAGCTGAATAGAGAAAAATGTATTGCAAAACTTGTTTTTTTTTTGTTCTCTTATTGCCACGCAAATAAGTCCTTATCGTTCGAAATCATTAGCACATACGAGTATATTGCCTACTAGCAGTTTTCTGACTGTACTTGATAATATTAATTTTAGCAGGGTAGTAATTGTCATTTTTTTCTTTTAATCAATTAAAATAAAATAACCACGTGCTGGCCCTTACGGCGTAGGGGAGCGTCCCCCGGGTAGCGGAGGGGGAAACGGTCGGTAGCACAGCCTAGCTAGCTACCGGCTACATCCGATGGGCTCGCTTACCAAAGTAGGGTGTGATCCTCGGGCACTTTGGGGGTTAAGCGGTGGGTTAACGCCCCGCCCACGTAAAAAGACTACAGTAACGTAACCGACACAGAGAATAGGAAATCTCGTGTCGGAGGCCAAGATCCACGTCGGGTCACTAAGCCAGCGCAGTAAGTAAGTAAGTAAGTAATTAAAAATAGGGGTCATCAACTGATTTTAGTCTTTAGCAACAGTTGAATACAGGCCACCTGCTTCCTAGCTGTAAGTAAGTATATAGCTTATAATTGACCCACTGCAGGGAAAAGGTCTCCATCATTGAAATCAAGTCATTACTATAATTGATGGGTGATGGATTAATCACCACAAATGCAATAGAAAAAAATGGTTAAGCTGTCATTTAGAAACCCCAATTTGATGCATTATCCATATCAACATTAATTTACTAGAAAATCATAATTGAATCGTTATCTCATCTTTTAATCATACTAATATATGATAAATCAAGTATTTAGCGTATCACGTTAACTTTATCATGCGATAAATAAGGCACGTTCTACAAAATAATTAAAAAACTTTTGGTTGAAAGCAATGATCCATTATTCGTCATGTGATTCATAATAAGAATTTAAAGCCTAAAATAAAAGGAGAAGTGACACTAGCGAGCGTCCCAAAAAACTTGGTTTGCCAATGAAACATGTTTGCGTTTTGTAAAGAGTATGAGCCCCTTTTTGGGGATACAAGCATAGTGACATTCACAAGAGCTACATGTAGCCTAAACTGAATAAATGATTTTGAATTTTGAATTTTCAAGGTGGCACAAATGTTTTAGTTATAACCTTTTCACGAAATTATATGAAAAAAACAAACAAAACGAATATTTTTCTTACATGCAGTATTGCGTGTCGTGACGATTCTAAGTAATTTTAATGTCAAATCATTGTGTATTGTTCACCGATTACTAGGTAATGATACCAAAAAGAAAAAGTGACTAATATCATCGGGATATTGCTCCGTAATGAAGTCATTAATCATATAATGAAAAAAAAACCCAATTTTTTTAAATAGTTTTATCCATACAAGTGCTTTTATATGGGAGGTTATTTATTTTGTCTTTTGTTTGGATTCCTATCATCATCACTATTAGCATGTAAACATCCCATTTCTGGGCCTTCCCACATAAACATTAGAACATGAAAGAGTTTGGGCCAAAAGCCCACCACCGACCTTGAAATATTTTGAGCATTACCAAACTCAGTGATTCTTTACCGCATTAAATCTCCATAGACCTTTATAAGTTTTATTTGGCGTGAGTACTTATCAACAGCCAGCATCAATTTTCAATTTTTATAGATAAGCTTTTGAATCTTTACTAGCAAATTCTCTTGTTCTACTGGAAGCTCTATTAGCGTTAATTATTACTTGGTACCTATGATTATGAACTGTAAAAAGTATCTAATGTCGACTGTTTTTTTAAAGAAAGGTGCTTGGTACTAAAGCATTATAAACAGCTAATAATTCATGATTGTTAGCAGCCCAAAGTTTCTGTCGGTCACATTCACCATAATTATTTTTTTAAACATGATTGATTTGCAAAATTTGCGTTAAAAATTATATAAACAAAAACAAAAACTTTTTATGAATTTGAACGACACAGAATCACATATTAAGCAGAATTTAATTATTCCCAATATACTTGGTTTCGGTTAACAGTTTCTGGGATTTTTGTCAAAGCTTCTCAATAACGTTTTGCGTGATATTTGCTAGGTACTGCATTTTTTTTTGTGAAATGCCTTTTAAACGGTACTCACCATAGCAGGCGACACTTCCGAACTTCTTCGTGAACCGAGCAGTCGCGACTGGATTATTGTAATCTAAATTACAGAAATATATCGCAAATGTACAAAATCATCGAATGACTATCGCTGTGGTATCAGTTTTCGTTATGGTAGATTAATCACAGTTCGGCTGTTTATCTAACTTCAAGTGTTAAAAATTCAAAAAAAAAATCAAAATTCAAAATCATTTATTCAGTTTAGGCTACAAGTAGCTCTTGTGAATGTCACTATGCCATCGGTTCGTAAGTCTACTCTGGGCGGGAGATCTTGTACTGAGAAGAACCGGCAAGAAACTCAGCAAGTGTCCAGCTCTTTTCTCCCTTACAGCGTCAAAAATATTGGAAAATGCCCTATCATAGCAGGACACTTTCCATTACAAATAAACACAAAATTATAGAAGACAACCACAACATGTAAATAAATAAAAAAATATAAAATAATATAAATATATATAAGTGTTTTTTATATATTTTAGCGTTTTATTAACGCTTAAATATACTTAAGTAAAATTTAAACACTGAAAAAAAAAGACGACAACCTCAGGCGGGAATCGAACCACGCACCTTCCGCATTCCGGGCGGCTGCCTTAACCACTTGGCTACCGAGGTCTGGCTTTCACCCGTCGAAATTTTTCAGTGCTTGATGCTTATGTTTTTTAGTCAACATTGCTTCATCAATCTTAGAAGTTTTCACCTCTGAGATCCGAAAGAAATATTTTTACAAATATTTGAACATTCGGTTAAGATGAAAGCTGCGTTATAGATAAGTGTTTTTTATATATTTTAGCGTTTTATTAACGCTTAAATATACTTAAGTAAAATTTAAACGCTGAAAAAAAAAAAGACGACAACCTCAGGCGGGAATCGAACCACGCACCTTCCGCATTCCGGGCGGCTGCCTTAACCACTTGGCTACCGAGGTCTGGCTTTCACCCGTCGAAATTTTTCAGTGCTTGATGCTTATGTTTTTTAGTCAACATTGCTTCATCAATCTTAGAAGTTTTCACCTCTGAGATCCGAAAGAAATATTTTTACAAATATTTGAACATTCGGTTAAGATGAAAGCTGCGTTATAGATAAGTGTTTTTTATATATTTTAGCGTTTTATTAACGCTTAAATATACTTAAGTAAAATTTAAACACTGAAAAAAAAAAAAAAAAAAAAAAAGACGACAACCTCAGGCGGGAATCGAACCACGCACCTTCCGCATTCCGGGCGGCTGCCTTAACCACTTGGCTACCGAGGTCTGGCTTTCACCCGTCGAAATTTTTCAGTGCTTGATGCTTATGTTTTTTAGTCAACATTGCTTCATCAATCTTAGAAGTTTTCACCTCTGAGATCCGAAAGAAATATTTTTACAAATATTTGAACATTCGGTTAAGATGAAAGCTGCGTTATAGATAAGTGTTTTTTTATATATTTTAGCGTTTTATTAACGCTTAAATATACTTAAGTAAAATTTAAACACTGAAAAAAAGACGACAACCTCAGGCGGGAATCGAACCACGCACCTTCCGCATTCCGGGCGGCTGCCTTAACCACTTGGCTACCGAGGTCTGGCTTTCACCCGTCGAAATTTTTCAGTGCTTGATGCTTATGTTTTTTAGTCAACATTGCTTCATCAATCTTAGAAGTTTTCACCTCTGAGATCCGAAAGAAATATTTTTACAAATATTTGAACATTCGGTTAAGATGAAAGCTGCGTTATAGATAAGTGTTTTTTATATATTTTAGCGTTTTATTAACGCTTAAATATACTTAAGTAAAATTTAAACACTGAAAAAAAAAAAAGACGACAACCTCAGGCGGGAATCGAACCACGCACCTTCCGCATTCCGGGCGGCTGCCCGGAAATATTTCTTTCGGATCTCAGAGGTGAAAACTTCTAAGATTGATGAAGCAATGTTGACTAAAAAACATAAGCATCAAGCACTGAAAAATTTCGACGGGTGAAAGCCAGACCTCGGTAGCCAAGTGGTTAAGGCAGCCGCCCGGAATGCGGAAATGCGTGGTTCGATTCCCGCCTGAGGTTGTCGTCTTTTTTTTCAGTGTTTAAATTTTACTTAAGTATATTTAAGCGTTAATAAAACGCTAAAATATATAAAAAACACTTATCTATAACGCAGCTTTCATCTTAACCGAATGTTCAAATATTTGTAAAAATATTTCTTTCGGATCTCAGAGGTGAAAACTTCTAAGATTGATGAAGCAATGTTGACTAAAAAACATAAGCATCAAGCACTGAAAAATTTCGACGGGTGAAAGCCAGACCTCGGTAGCCAAGTGGTTAAGACAGCCGCCCGGAATGCGGAAGGTGCGTGGTTCGATTCCCGCCTGAGGTTGTCGTCTTTTTTTTTTCAGTGTTTAAATTTTACTTAAGTATATTTAAGCGTTAATAAAACGCTAAAATATATAAAAAACACTTATCTATAACGCAGCTTTCATCTTAACCGAATGTTCAAATATTTGTAAAAATATTTCTTTCGGATCTCAGAGGTGAAAACTTCTAAGATTGATGAAGCAATGTTGACTAAAAAACATAAGCATCAAGCACTGAAAAATTTCGACGGGTGAAAGCCAGACCTCGGTAGCCAAGTGGTTAAGGCAGCCGCCCGGAATGCGGAAAGTGCGTGGTTCGATTCCCGCCTGAGGTTGTCGTCTTTTTTTTTTTCAGTGTTTAAATTTTACATAAATATATATGTTAATAAAGGCAGGATACTTTTTTATTCCAACTCGGAGTTGCGCTTGTATGATAGGGCATTGTCTGATATTTTGACGATGTAAAAGAAACGGAGAAAAGAAATGCCCTTGCTGAGTTTTTTGCCTGTACTTCTGAGTACTGCAAGGTCTCCCGCCCTGTATAGACTTACGAACCGATGGCATAGTGACATTTATAAGTACTATTTGTAGCCTGATTCGATCATCTTAAGAGCTAGGAGAACCTTAGGTTTTGTTCATCGAGTCACTAAGCCATTTACAAAAAAGGAAAGTTAATTATTCTGTATACTTCCCTTGTGAGAAGCGTTCTTGAATATTGTTGCACCATGGTCACCCTGTTATGATAATCACATAAACAGGATTGAGTCTGTATAGAAACGGTTTATTCGTTGTCTCAGTTACAAGCTCGGCCTGGGTAAATTGCTAACAACGTACGATGACAGACTTGGAAAATTGAAGCTAGATTCCATTCTCATGCGACGGCAACATGGTGACCTTTCAACATTGCATAAATTACATAATTCTACCCTTGATTCTGATGTCTTGTGCCATGTTTCATTGAGATTTTCACCCAAATCCAACCGTAGACAACTTCTTCTTCATGTACCTTTAGCTAGAAACAATGTATCACATCATAGCCCATTAATCAAGCTAATCTTCTTCCAAAAACACTTTATTCTTATAATTGGATATTTCGATACACTAAATACAGCAGGCCTGCTTGTGATTGTGGTAATTGTGAAGTGTGGTGAACTGGATCTCATCTGCAGCAACAGTGAGTGTTTTATCCATATACTTACCCTTCCCTTAAATCTTAGTACAAGTAATGAAATGATCGAGGATGTGTCGAAAATTTAACGTTTTATGTAAGGACCTTGATATATTTCATCAAAAATTAAATTCTTAAATAGTATCAAATGTTCAGAAAGTATTGGCTTGCTTCTTCTTACTTACTATGAAATAATACTGTGAAGTAAGAATGTTACTTTTATATCTTTTTTTTTTCTCTTTAGTTTAATATATTTAAATTGAATGTTGTGCTCGGTTGTTACTGAAATGCAAATTTAGAAATATCCATTGTATTTAAAAATAAATGTTTTGATTTGTATTTTGTTACCGTGCCAAAAATAAATAAAATAAAGGAATTTGAATTTTAAGTATAACGAGCTTCGGATGCGAGTACCTCAATGGTGCAGTGGTAAACGCGCCCGGTCTGCGATTGCTTAGGTCATCAGATGGGAGACGAAAAATGTATCATCTCGCGCTCCTCCGTACGTAAAGCACGTAAAACCGTTGGACCCGGCTGCACTAGCAGTCAATAACAACCACCAATCCGAACTGTTCATAAAATGAGCTGGTCATGATGAGATGCTGTGGTGACATTCATCATTTCTCAGGCAAAGTCCTTGAGTTGGGCTTGATTGATGAAATACCCTGACACCTGACCCTTAATAACCAAGGAACGTCTAGAACAGACCTAACGTCTAAAGGGGTGACTATCTCTTGGTATTGATTTACGCTCTAGGTACTAAGCCATACCAATTGTCAAGTCATCCAAGTAATAACAAAGATAAAGCTAGCCTTTTTTTCTAGGTACTTAATAAAATGTTAACATTCAATCAATTTATATTTTTACAAATAATTGTCCGCCGACATAGGCCTTCTTTGATTCATTCCACTCTGTTCTGTTTCATGCCTTTCTGGTGCATATTGATCCCCTTTTGCACCATCCTCCCACCACCACCAGTTTGGGATACCACAGGGTTACCTTTTAGGAGCATTTTGTTCGGCCTCTAATTATCCCCGTTTTCTGTCTTAAGTCCACCAATATTATTTAATCTTTTCTTTTAATTTCTACATCGAATTCTGATAAACTTCTAGTTTTTTTTTTATTTTTGTTAGCGAGGGGAAGTCATGATAACCTGTATACAAAAAAGGTTGCGTGTCTCCTTTAATAGCAGATAGCTGTTACTCCATTGCACGTTCTATAATGTAGATAATTTTGGCTTGCGTTATAAGTTTACAGACAGATAAATGGTTTTATCGTTGCTGATTGCATTATCTGGTTAATAAGTTCGGATGAACAATTGTGTTATTTTTGCAGTAGTTAAAAAAATACAATATTTGTACACTTTTTGTGACTTAGATATCTCCTTCTTTTTTAAATTGACAGTTTGCTGATCTTCAGACGCCCTTTCAGTGTTACCCGACTTATTTTTGGGCGGCGAGAAATTTCCTTAAGCAAAACTTCTCTAAGGATTCCTTAAGCCGTGAGATAGAAAGACAATCAGAGGTTTTCTAGAGGAAGTGAGATCACGCAAGCGTTTCCCCGTTACCTACTAGATTCTCCAAGGGGCTCGGATCGGATCGGGCGAGCGTACATTTTCTTACTGTATTTATAACTAGTTGTCGCCCGCGACTTCGTTCGCGGAGACTACACTATCCCACAGGAACCTGTTACCGGGATAAAAAGTATCCTATGTCCTAGTCCGGGTCATGGTCTGTCTATGTGCAAAGTTTTATTCAAATCCGTTCAGCCTGTCTCGAGTTTTGTGCTTAGCAACATTAATTTTTATGTAAATAGATTAGTGAGTATACATGCTTGTCAAAAGCTGTAAAGGAAATAAAACCAGATACACATCTACAAACTGAAGCATTTATTTACAAAATTACATCGACTCATGTTAATTCCATTAAGTAAAGAATTATAATTTTCTCCACTTAATCTAAATTCTTATCTAAAGTATTTAAAAGATTAATACCTATAAATAATAATAATAATAATCATTAAACAAACATCAAAATTTTGTTCAATAATAAATTTACTTTAATAGAGAACGCTTCTTACAATTGCCTAATTTCATTAACTTTGGTATTCAATAAATTAACATATAGATTTTACTAAATATTTGAACAGGAAAAATATTGCCTAAATTATTACTATGAAATTGTAAATATTAGAATGGAACTTTGTCATATTTTATTTATTAGAATTAATAATAAACTCTTAGTAGTATACATAGCGCTATAAATAAATAGTCAGTTGTCATGTTAATATATAAGGTACTGTTGAACCTTACACGACGCTTGGTCTGTGCTTGAGAAGAAGTTTTTCACCTTTCAATGCAATCGGCTATTTAATTATCTGAAATACGGACTAAAATATCAACAATTGTAATCAATTTCAAAAGCTTATATCTGCGAAAATTACTACAAACAAACTTGGCATTTTCTTTTACATCATTTAGATTAGTTTCAAACATAAATAGTAGGTACGGTATTTTGATGATTGATTTAGGGTAACCAATTTCGCACATGACTAGCTTTGAACTTTGGTATAACGAAAAGGATAGTCCAGTAGATAAGGAGAGCATAACCCTCACTCCTTATTCGTCAACGCACTACGCAACAGACATTCAAAGCCTGTTCTATTCATCTAAATAGCACATTTGTAATTTTTTTGATAATTAGATAAAACTATAAGAACGTCCTTGGACATTCCTTTGCTTAAGGATAGACATAATTTAAATACCTTTCAGTACCAATAGTCATTTGATTGATTTCGATAGAGCTTTATCATAATTATGACGTTAAACTGATAAACTATACCTTATTAATATCAACGGAAATTTATATAATTAGGCTACTTTATTTCTGTTATCGCAATTTAAAATTATTATTTGTGCAAGTAATGAAGAATACTTGGTGACTCTTTAATTACTGTACATTACGACAACATCGCCATGAACCTAGTTCGCAACATAAGCATCGTTAAAGATTATGTTACAAACGCTTTATGTCAGTTCGAAAAGATTTTTATTGAAACGTTTAATTCCGCAAAAGGACTTGCGTAATTTAATAATCCTATTAAAGCGACCGACGACGATGGCGGAAAGTGATGTATTACGAATCCTACTCACCATGCAAAATCCTTCATGGCGACTTTTAGCTTATCTTAAATTCCTTCGAAAAATATGAAATAATGCCCCCAGTCTGGAAGACTTTCGAATGGAATATAAATATCGTCTACAAGTAATTACTTAACAGATAAGATAGGTACAAAAATCGCTCATCGCATAGCCATGATATTCAACCTAAATATCTAGATTAAATCTGAAAACATTTTCATAATTTCTTGTTAATTTATTCTGTTTTCATCATAGTACTGGCATCCACACCACTTGTGAAATATTAAGCTGGTTCAATAAATATCGGTGCTTATTATAACAATACTAATAATGATTGTCATATACATGGTCCTTCGAGCCGGTTAGTGTGCCCTTTATTTACACATGCGGTCTTTCTGTACTATTCTATTTTGTAGAACAACTATTTGAACAAGGCTCGCGTCACCATGACTTTTGGTCTTTGTCTGCGGTCAGTAGCCAGTCCACTATAGTCTGGTAGTTGTTTTCCATCCACTGAACGTTAGCGGCTGTTCGTTCTAGGACTTGTAGCACCGGCCTTCCTAGTTCTGAGCAGGAAGCAGCTATAAATCTCTTCAGCTGTGGAAAAGGTGGTTGTTTTAGTATGGCGGCAAAGTGACATTATGATCTTCTGTTGTAATATTCAAAATCTAAAATAAACTAAGCAGTATTTTTTTTAAATCTTATTATTTTTGAAGGACCATTTTAAAGCAGACATTTATTTGATGAATGTGATTGTTCCTTCTATAAACTTACTTCTTCGAGTTCGTGAGGCTGATTTAATCGTCGAGTCACCACTTTTACAATTGTGTTTAAAGTTGAAATAGAGCCGACACTGTAAATAAAGAAAATGTTTTATTGGTCAATATCATTTGGTAGAAATAGTTTTTTCAGTCTTTGATCTATGCTTGGAATTTCTATAGAATATGCTGTTAACGGTATTAGGACTAATACATTAAATCGAGAAAAGTTTTTTACTTGTGATACTATTTTTTATATCCTAAAAGTTAACAGGTTCTTGTTAGCGTATACGCTTCTGATGCCAAGCTGGCTAGCAATGACTGGATAACAACCAGATGTTTTGGACAGCGTCAACCTGTCGACCAAAATCAGTTGTTGGCTTGCTGGCCAAATAATACTCACTATTCTTTGATCCTTTGCCAATTGGCTCTGACGAAGTTCAGGGCGATCGGTTGCCCAATGGCGGAACCAGCAACCGCAGAGAACACCCTCACTGTGTCTTGCTTGCGGATCCCACTGTCGTTTCTTAGAGAAAGCTCGAGGTACCTGTAAGTTTACAATGCGGATTGTTACTTCGTTAACTAAAAACAATTACATTGTTTAAATTGATCACAGAAAATATAGCCCTCATGTTTTAAACTAACGTTACCAACGGAATTTAACATAACCATATGAGGTAGGTACCCTAAATTAATGACTGACAACTCTAAATCACGATCACTAAACTTAAAATCCTTGTAGTCCTATAATAATATAGAATAGACACCCCATTAAATTCAAATGATTTGTCTTGGTTTGTGGCTAAGTTCTTTTGACAAGCGTTGAGGTTAAGTTAATACCCATTAATCAATAGTAGCGGGGACTTGATTTCAATGATGGAGGCCTTTGCCCAGCAGTTGGACAGTATAGGCTACACTTAACTTTTTTGGGTTGAGATCGTATCTTAACCGGCGAACATAATGAAGTGCGCTATTTGGCTAGGCAGCACAGGTAAGGTTACCCACCATACTATAATTTGTGCATCAAGAAAGATTTCGATAATGGCCACTGGAGTTTCATACATACCTATATAGGAGATAGGGTGCTCTGGTACATCCCAGGACTGTGAGCAGTAGCTCTCTCTCAGCTGGCTCGCTGGCCACTCGGAACCGCTCCCATGCGAAGCGCCATTCCCTCGCACCGCCAGCCTGTATACCCACGCAGTATACCGTACTTCGGATATCGGCGTGTATCCTGTTAACAATGGGATGAATGAAAAGCCTTTCACGGATTATGTGAAATCTAAAACATTAACGGAAATAAACGCAATAGCTTCGTGAATAATTTGCGTTAATTCCCGTTAGAAAGCATTGTTTAAAATTATCCACGTTCCATTTTAAAGTTTTAAAGTGTGAAAAATAGTAATTTTATTCGAATATCTTCTTCCAAACATTATCTAAATTCTCGACATTTCTTTCTTCTACACATAAGTGTCCATAAGGAAACTTAGTTTTCATTTTTTTCCTTTAGTATAAATTAAATGGATTTGCTTTTGGCTTGAATCTAAGGTCTATGCTGGAGCAAGCTTGCCCAGAAAATGTCTGTTAATCTTACTTTAAAACATAAGGTTCTAGACTTTTGAAAACACAGACTTTAACAACGTATAACAATGGGCAATAAAAAAGATGATACAATCTGTATTTGTGATGTCAATCATAAGACTTATTTTAAGACATAATCATTTTTATTTAAGTTATATAACTCAACATTTATGAAACAAGATTTATTTTGATACGACTACAGCCATCTATCGAATAAAGACAAAATATACTTCCTCGAACCAATGTATTGCTTTAATCTTAATTAAATCAATGATGATAATTATTCAAACTACTTAAGTGTTAAACTGCCCAATTTCGATACAACTAGCGGCATCTATTTTAATGCAGAAGAAAGTGAAACGAAAATAAGTAGGTACGTTATATTATGTACACTTAGGTCCAATTTTTCAATCCTCAGATAAGTTTTATCCAACGGATAATATTGTCATTGTGACATTTTTTCTAAAGAAAGAACATTAGAATCTGTCATTATTTCAAAATTATTCATTGAACTTCTAATTTCGATACCACTAGCGCCATCTGTTGACAATTTAGAAGAAAGTTAAAGTATATGTTTCTGTACGCAAATGAATGTTCTACCTAGTGTTAAGCAGAAGCGGAGTCCAGATGCGAGTAGTCCTTATCTTGCCGACGCAAGTTGCTTTTGTACACCTCGTTTAAATTACTCCATGTTGTAGAAAGGTGGATACATGTACGAAATTGCTTTACCCTTTTTGACAAGAACTTCCAACACAATAAAATTTCGCTAAAGTTCATTATATCAATGACAGCAAAGTATCTAACACTTGGTCTTATAAGCAAAAATAGTCCTTGTCGTCTTGTGATTTGCAACCATCATTCACTTATAAGGTGGTTAAGCAACCATGGTTGACTATACAATAACGGCCCAGCACTTACTCGTTATAAGCATCGGGGTTGGGAGTCAGCATCCAGTTGGTATACATCCTTACGGCATGGCCCAAGCAGTCGAGGTGTTCCAGGTGGCACGCTGTGGATAGCAGGTCTGCTCGCTGCTGCGCTCTCACTACGCTCTCGTTAGCTGACACTTCCCAACCAAGATCTTTGACAGCGCCATCTAGGAGGCGCAAAACGTAGCGCTGAAAATTTGACTTTGATTAGCTATTTGGTTTATGTGGTACCTATAAAGGAAAGTAATCGTCATACGTTAGTGTATGTAGGACGCCTAGTAGACTACGAGTAGGTAAAGTGAACTATGTCCAACATAGGTCTAATAAAGACTGATTATGATGATATTATAGAAGAGACTAAATAGCCTAACTAGAAAGATACTTTGACTCTCAGGCTTGGAAAGAAGGGATTCTGGGAACGGCCTATTCGAAACCAAAAGACTTTAGACTTTTCATACATACTTTTCATTTCGTCATTAATGCAGTCATGAAGCTTATGGCATCTGCTTACGAAGATAATAATACAAAAAGTGCACTGACAGAGGAAAACGTCTGCAAGTCTCACTGTGACAAAATAAGATAGACATTGAGGGTTATATTCCGAAAGCGTTTCATGTCTCGAAGCTGAATTGTCACAAAATTTATATATTCTTATATAGAAATTCTACATGAAGAGAAGATAAGACATGAAACGCTTTCAGAAGAAAGAAAAGAAACATAAAAAAAAATCGACAGCATTTTTTTCGAAACACTAAATAGTTCTAACATCGTAGATAACGTTTATCGCGTTAAGCCCTATATCAATAATGTCTGTTCTTTAACAATTATTCATCCGTAAAACAGTCAAATCATTATCTCAACTATGAATCTTCATTTTAGTAGGTAATGATTTTAAGTATTTGGCTCACTTTCCTTATCGCTTAACGAATGAATTCACATTTTGATAAAAAAACTTATTCTACGATTAAAATATTGTCAAATAACGGTTATACCCTTATTTAATAATCATTAGAATACTTATGATACTTCCCTCTTTATTCGTTCTTAATTTAAAAGCATTGGGCAAAGGTCAGCTATTATTTATTATTAAAAATGCATTTACTGTTGCAAAAAGTAAATATGCAATGTAATTAGATGCTTTAATTACCTCAAACACTACATAAATAAAACCACAAACTCGTAACAAAGAACCCTTCAAGGGGTCTTGGCTAAATTATGTATAATCATCAAACTTCAGATAGTTCTCAATCCTATAGAAAGCTCGTTTGAAAGAAACTTTCTTAAGTTATAAATTATTAAATGTCATCATAACTATCGGCCTATAAATGCTTCAGTGCTGGGCTTAAAGCTTTCCTACATAATCAAAAGCACATAAAGGAGATCGGGCTATAACCCTCTACGCTGGCCCAATGCAAGTAGAAAAGTTTTACGCGCTGCCAATCTTATAACAACAACTGGGATGGTTCAACGTGCTTTCCAAAGACCGGAAAAACTCGAGGTTTTTTATTTGGTCAATGGTCACCCGTTTACATAACGGGCATCGTGAAACCTGCAACATCGCATCCCGAACACGCTAGCTGCTACATGACGCAGCAGAGCTCACTCTTAATGATGAAAAACTTGATTTACTGAAAGAGCTACCTTATACTCCAAGTAATAAGCTCCTTTCGAGAGCATCGTGTCGATATAACCAAGGGCCATGAGACCCGCCTTCCACGGTACGTAGCTCCTCTCGTGCGTCAAATAGCTTGTGATATCCAGGGCTGTTCTGTAGTCCAGCCTGCCAGCCAGCGCGAGGTTCATAGCATCGTCCACGATCTGAGCTCGGTTGATGGGGTGGATCTCTTGGAACCTCTTCGGTTTGTTTAGGACATCCACTAGCAGCCTCCAGTTACGGCTGTCGTAGTTGATCCGGTAAAATCCTGAAGAGTTGAAGAACAATGTTGGTGTCCATTTACTGGAATATTCAACCGCTTTTTGGAAATAAACTGAGATGTCTTTGAAAGATTATGTAACTTACAATCATACATGCTGCAAGTACTACCAATTAGACTTATTGGAAACGATTTTTTTTAATACCTTTTCTAATAACAATTAAAGAATGGTAATAATATTATCAAATTAGTTCATCTCTATTGACTGCTTGTCGCCAAAACTCATAATTTGTCTGACAAATTTTACAAAAAGTTTTCATTCGAAGATGTTCTACTTACCGGTTTGCTGAATATTCCCTATAAGCCACTCGTCATCTGCTATAGTAATGTTCTTGACTTCTATGGATCGCTCGCCTCTCAGCCAGAACTTTGGTCTTGTGGACTTGAAGTCTTTTTCTGAGGCTGTCGTAAAGGACACTGGTATCCACCATACTGGAGATGTCTCGTTCTCTAAAGTGTTGTTCATAAGGACGAACCGCTCCTATGTATTAAAAAAAACTTGAAAATCTTAGACTTAGAAAAATCTTTACCACCTTATTTAAAATCAGGTTAATTACCCTTTTATCTATATTTTAATCTAACCACAAAAATTTTGCGTCCCAGCTGAACCATTTTACCCCTCATTCAGTGACTATACTTTTTATCATAATACATTTATTTAAAAACCAAAGCTTTTAAATAAATGTATTATGATAAATATAAATATAAATAGAAATAACTTCAAAAATAAAATTCAGAAGATTTATAAAAAGTAGCACAATTATGCTGACAATTCAATCTTGTTGTCCTCAAACAGGAAACAAAACTTCGCTTGCACTTGCAGTATGTTCGAGTATACAACAACATATTGCAATACATGACAGGCATGTAGTCAATGTTGATATCAAAAAAGCTACACTAACCAGATGCTCCAGAAAACTTCTTAACATATCATAAAAACGAAGCGTTGCATTTAATGAATATATTCATCAACCTTTTCACTCATGTTCCATTAATCTTGCCGATACAATGCTCCTTTTATCACTAGTTTGAATAAAGTTATCATCAAACCTGTTTTATAGATAACAATCCAGTGTCGTAGTTCCTCTTAATTGTCAATACTGGGAACCCGGTCTGTAGAGTCCAAGAGTCCATGATGACGGCCACATCAGCGTCCAAGACTCCCTTCTGATGCGCCGCGTTGGTCAGCGCACTCCACAGGTCCCGCTGCTCGGCATCACTGAACTTCTTGGCGTTCAGATAAGCCGTGATGCCGGCATTAAAAACGTCGTCAGTGAGGAAATGGTTCATCATTCGAAGGATGGCTGAACCTGTTGACAATTCAGATTTTATGTGTAACAATTTATTCTTTCATTAGTGTTATTTATATTGCAATTGTACATGATATTCATGTATACTACAGAGTGGGCAATCCAGTCAGTATGGGCAAATCTGAAGTTATAAGCGATTGAGCTATGTTCTAAAGTTAAACGTGAACGTATGTTTCTTGAAAAATTTCGCTATCTTTTATAGTTTTGTACTTTTTCATACTGACTTATTTATACTGCTTTCCTGTGTAAGATTCTAAAGAATATTTCAAATTATTGTATAATTTGTAGTACATTAGAACCATTTCAAAATTAAAAAGTTAACTTAATGATATTCCTTTAGAAGCTTCCTGCGTCTCACGATTTGAGAATAACAATTGAACTCCACAAAGATTAAAATGTATTATATTGTATTAAATCCTTAAAATTAAATTAAATGTATCTTGTATTAAATCCATCTAAAACTAAATATCTTTGAATGGGTCCTAAAGGTAAAATATTTAGTATAATTAGTGAACGTAATCCGATCAGCGTCAGTGTAATGGGGGAAAACATTGAAAGAGTATCTAAGGTGCGTGATCTAGGACTTCATATGGACGAGTCTCTCCGTTTTGAGAAACATATTCTCGAATGTGTTAGGGCCTGTTTCTACCGGTTGAAGATTCTCTACAGGATACGAGACTTTATCTCTATTGACCTTCGCATGAAACTGTGCGACAGCTTAGTGCTCTCTTAGTTCAACTATTGCATTACTGTATATGGCTCCTGTATCCTAGAAAGGTCTCAGCGTCTTATTCAGAGAGTCCAGAATGCGTGTGCAAGGTATTGCTTCGTTGTTCCGACCAGCACACATGTAACACCATACATGAATAGATTTGATATCCTAAAAATTAAGGAGCGTCAAAAACTTTACCTGGCTTGCATGCTATTTGATATTATTACGAACAATGTCCTAAGTACCTGTTTGACAAGTTAACCTGGCGTTCTACTTATCGAAGAGTTAGGCCGTGCACCAACCCTCTCTCAATACCGGAACATAAAACTGCTGCTTTCCGTGGCAGTTTCAAATATAGTGCTATTAAGTGTTGGAACGATCTACCACCCTCGCTGCATGATTTGGGAACTAAGTATTTGTTTAAACGTGCATAAAAATCTCACTTGCTAAACATTCAGCAATCCACTTAGTAGCTGTTTTATATTATTTTATTTGTTAGTTTAATTACATTTTTTTATTTTACTCTTTGGCCTTTCTTGAGGTGGTTTATTTATATAGTAGGGGCCATATTGTTAATTTATTTATTTGTTGTTTGTATTTACAGTCATACAGTCTGTGATATATCTACTTATTCAAATATACCTAATTATCTTTATGCACCATACCTGCACTATGCAGATTTTTGATTTTTAATATTTATTATTTACAAAAATAGGATTTTAGTACCAGTCAGTTTGTTATGATTAGTAAAATTTTAAACACGAGGCACGTTGCGCGTTTTCTCCACGGGTTTCGGCAGAATATCAATGTTGTGACCTTGGTTGCAACAAAAAAAACTGAGTCGGAGCCCTTTGGTTGACTCGACACATAATATATGTTACACTAAGGTTGTATTTTTTATGTTGATCGAAGATTTTTTTTAGTTGTTTTTTTTAGTTCCTCTATTTTTTTGTAAATGTTTTTTTTTCTTTTTTTTTCTGTCTCTCTTTTGTTTTGAATGTAATTGTATGTGTTTGGAGTGTTTGTATTTGTGTCTGTATATGGTTTTTCCTAATTGGTAAACTGGGAGAAACTATATATAGACATAAATTTCATAAATTTCGCGCGCCGGTGGCGGCAGGCTCCGCCAGAATACCAGCGTTGTTGCGACACGCTTCGTTCGCAACAACATAAGCTGAGGCTGGGTTCTGATTGACCTATTGTTGTTGTTTGTTTTTATTTTTATGTATATTAGTGTGTATGGTCAATAAATGTCTCTCTCTCTCTCTCAAATGTGACTTTGTGTATGTGTCGTGTATTACCAATAAATGGACGTAGTTATGCTACAACGTTCCAATCCACACGCAGGTCGAACTGAGAAAATCGCGTTTTTGTATTTTTGTGGTACGCTTTTTTATGGTAGCGAGTGGAACTGAGTAGTATGTATCACTTCAACTAAATAAATAAATATTATTTTATTATATACTTGTCATTAAAATGTATTAATATTTTTTATACAAATTTTGATAAAATTGTACTTGGAACGTTTTTGAAAAAAGGCTTTTTGTATGAAGGTAGCTTTTAACTTAATTTGCAAAAACGATCCAATGTGTAAAAATTGGTATATTTTCGTTGTTAATATTTTTTTTTCTAAAATATAAGTTATAAAAAGAAACAACATTATTTAAAAATTATTTATTAAGAAATAATTGTATCATAGCATGGAAAATCATCACAATTTATTCATCATCTTGATCGAAATCCAGCTCGTTACCAAATCCATCAACATCGTCAATGGCGTCACTAGACGCTTTCAATGTTTTATAAAAACTAAGGCAATCTGCTGGAATAAACTTATAGACAGATCGTAAATCAGCCAATTTAGCTGGAGCAATGGGTTTCCCGTTAGGCCACAGCTGTTTAAGATCAGATCTATTTATAGTCGAAATCTCTCCTTTTGTCGTTTTTTTAATGTTAAGTTCCATAAAATCCTCATTAAAGGATGTTCTCATAAAAATCGAATATAATTTAGCTTTTTCAATCTTTATCTCCTTTGCCAGCAACCAGTTTAGTTTACTTTTATCTGTGAATTTCTTACGATTTACTATGTTTTTCTCAATATCTTCAGTGCTATAAAAATCATTTTTGTCCATTCTATATACTTGAAATGGTTTTTTTTTTCTAGCATTTTTCATAATTTCTATATATTCGTCAGCTGTATAAACACGTTGTTGCTTTTTAAGCGCTGTTTCTATTTTGGAAAAATCGGTATCGTTGGGTAAGAAACTATGCCCTGACTCAAGGTACCGAAAAGTTATCGTTTTTAATGTTGAATGTGAGTCTAAGATAACCTTCAACATTAAAACAATTTTTATGTTGCGATTCTGTCCACCGCAACAATCACTCCATAGTATGAGATGTTCTTTAGTAGGAGGTAGTTTATTTTCAATATATTTCATAAGGCATGATCCTACTTCCTGAGCGCCTCTTCCTGCTTCACCCTCTACCCAAACATAACAGTGACCTACATCATCTGATGCTGAATGTATCCCGCTATTATAAAGCCAAAGCTGACGTTTATAAAAAATTACGTTTGTCGGTATACGAGGCAGGGGCAAGGTTTTTTCGAGATCAAATGATAAACACTCTATGTTTGGCGTATTTCGTGCAGTTTCAAAGTCGCATTTCATCTGTTCCCTCTGTTTTTGTGCCTTCTCTAAGTGTGACGATTTCTCTGCCTCTACTTTGGTTTTTTCTGATCCACTAGTGTTTTGTAATTGCACCGCAAACAAATCACACTTATTGCACGTGTCTTTTTTTAACGGTTTACACTTCAAATTAAAATTTGTCAAGAAAATTTTCTTTACAGTTTCAAGAGAGGCACATTTCAACTCGGTGCCAAATTTTTCAACAAAAAGTTTCTTGTAAATACCATAAAGTTTCAATATTGTCATGCCAGGCTGTAAATATTGGATCTCATTGTTATTCTCCCTACGATAATGCGATTCATATTTAGGTAATTTTGAAATAACTTCCTTAATAAAGTTTAAGTTCTGTTCAGTCAATTTATTCCAGCTTTTGTCTTTTATTCCTCGACAGTCATTTAATTCATTATTACGGATTTTGTATAATGCTATGGTAACTTTTTGTGTTGTAATTTGTAAAGTGTGCAGGAACATATCGCGACAGACTTTGACATCTTTTAATATATAGGTGCGATGAAATTGTTTAGGCTTCTTTTTGGTAACAGGGACAGAAGTCATGGTGTAGCTCCGTTTTTTCGGTTGCTCTGTGACACATGATTTAATGTACATTAACTGAGCATTGTAAGATCCAAGAGTTACATAAATCTCAAATATTTGCTTTCGATCTTCCAACGAAATCGCACTGGCACATTTTTTAAGACATTTGCATTGATAATCCTTAAATACTTTTGGCTCAATTTTTTTCTGTGAGCGTACAGTTGTGTATGGTAAATTTTTATACTTTTTAAACTTTCTTTCTGAATTGGATTCAGGGTGCTTACGTTTGCGGCCTTTTTTCGGTCTTCCAGCCTTAAAACTAGATGTTATTATTACTTGCTCATTGCTTTCAATACTGTTTCCTTCATTTGAACTTTCAAGTTCCCTTTCAGGTGAGATGTTTCCTATTTCCTGAACTTCAATGACAGGACTTAAAGTTTCACCATACTTATCTGAGATAGTTTTTTGAGGAGTAGGTAAATTAGTTTCATCATCATCTTGTGTTATAGTGTCATGTATTGCATCATTTCTTACATTCATAGTTGTTGAATTCAATATCCTTTTCTTGTTGGTTTCTCCACCAACTGTTACGAAGCTCTCAATGTGTTCATCTCTTATGTTGTTATTGGTTTTAGTGTTATTATCGTCGCCACTAACATTTGATTCACAGTCTGTTTCAGACTCAATTAAATTACTAATCTCAAAGTTTGGATCAGCAACAGAATCATCACTGTTTTCTATATAATCGGGTGGATGATTTTCAAGCAGCATATCTGGTTCAGTAAGGACATTAAAAAGCTTCTGAGTTTCAGGAGACATACACGGAAGAGGCGATGAATCTCGTTCTACATCATCTAGAGCTGTTGGAATTTCTGGAGTCATACGTGGAATAAACGATGAATTTGGTTCTAAACTAATCATAGTTGTTTGAAATTCTGAAGACATACTTGGCTTTGGCGAGAAATTTGCTCCTGAACCATTTACAACTGTTTGAGTTTTTGGAGATAAACTTGGAACAGGTGATGTAATTAATTCTGTACTATTCACAGCTGTTACATCAGCAAGAGTGAGTGGCAATGGTGTATCTGGATTGCATCCATCTGAAAATATATAATTGAAAATTAATCTGCCCACGTAAATTAAGTTTAATTATTAAAAAATATACATATGTACGTACTCAGCTGATTCTTTGTTGGCGAAGTAGTTGAGTGCACATAAGTCAATGGACTGTAAGTATAAGATACATCTGAAAAAATCAAGATCAATTATAAGACGTGAAACAAACCTAAACACGCAATAGAGAAAGTCAATAATTATTGTTGCTTGTTGAAAGATAAGGTGGATCAACTATTTAGTTGAGATTGCATAAAACTTCTGAATGCAAGTCATTCGTTTTGGAGATTTTGAAGAAGGCTTTTGTCTAGTAGGGGACTACAAACACTTTATTTTATTATTGTCAGTAGAGTTTTTACTTACGTTCTTTGTTTTCTTGGTTACTTTTTACATACATTCGAGGAGTAAGTGGTGAAAATGGTGGCGGAGTAATTGAAATCTCCGTAGTTGATGATAATGGAGTGTTAGGTTTGTCCGACGCCATATTATCATTTCCTGGATGATAAAAAAAATATGTCGATAGAAATGATTGAGAGAAAGAAATATTGCTTAAATTGGTTGACTAATATCTCATTTTTATTGTTAAAGTCAAAGTCAAATATTTTTATTCAAATAAACTTTAGAAAAGAGCTTTTGAATCGCCCAAATTTTTTTTACCTACTACCCATTCAGGACGTCTATTTTTTAGCTGTGGAGAAGAATGGACGCAAGAAACTCCACAGCTTTAATATGATATGTAACGACATTTATAATTTTATAAATGTCGTTACATATTATTTTAAAATGCTTTAAGTAATTTTGTACCTAGGTACTTACCGTCGTCATCTTTTTGGCCACGAGATTTTATCGTATCTCGCAAGCTTACTAATTTTCGTCTTTTAGCCAACAAGATCATTAAATCCTTGTTATTCTCATTGTTCTTGTCATACTGCAAGAAATTAACGACTCGTTAATAATATACTACAATTCAATAAAACCATATTTTTAAGTAAATCAAAACAACACCAATAGTTAACAATAAACCGTCTGATTAATACATAAAGGTTACTTACTTCTTCCTCGTTCATCGCAAGTACTAACACAGCAGCACAAACTACACTTAATATTATCTAAAACACGCTTTTATTAAAATAACAATTGAAAACCAAGAGCAATTAGCGGCACGCACTTGTTTACATCAAAGGTCAAGGGCAACTGTCACTGTGTCACAAAGTCACAACAAATAGGTAACAATAATCGTAGTGCACCAAACATACGACACACCAATGCGTGAGAGTAGGATAGAAAATGTAGGTAAGCCGTGGCAACAAAATGTCATATAAAAATCTTAATTTGTTTCCCTTAATCGTAGTTATATGTAGTTTGAAACATTGTTGATTTTTATATTTTATTTACAAACCAGGAAGAATAAGGGTCATGAGTCACACTGTGGGCTGTGTAATGATTATTCATAAAACGTTTCAAATGTCAATGGAACGTTTTATTTATTTTAACTTTATTATTTTAATGATAACGTTCCAGACTCCATAACGCATTATATATTTTTTTAGAATAGTATTCAAAAAACGATTCAATAATAATTTGCCTTTAATAATAAGTAAATATTGAACGAAACAAAGCGTCATATTGTTTTCCGAGCACACTATATGCATAATAACATTGTTAATGTTTAGGTATTTTGGTCAGTGTCTTAGTTCTTTAATTAGGTAATAATTAATTTTATAACTTTATGCTAATTTATTTTGCAAAAATTCATTTTTTCGAATTTTACATTTAGATTGCTTAAAACTGGGTCTTTTTAGCTATCTGTACCAACAAAAGTTTATTGCTAGATGGTCATTCAAGTTGCATCAACATTTCGTTACCTAGTAAATAAAATAATATGTTCTATAATTTTAAACAAGGCCTTATTATAATAAATACAAAAGTGATAGATCGTTTCATGATTATATTACTGTATGTTCCTAACAGTATATACGTTTTGAATCGTTTATTTTTACCATTATGATTTATCTTAAACATTACAAAGTACATGAAGCGTTTTAAAGAAATAGAAATTTCAAGTTGAAACGTTTCAAGTTGAATGGATCATTATTTTTATTTTATTTAGCCCAAAACGAATTAAAACAGTACGATCCAAATGAATTGTCACGTTTTAAGATTTAAAAATGGTTATTTTTAAAACGTTCCAAGTTGATTGGATCATTTTTTTCATGTTATTCTGTCCAAAACGAATTAAAACAGTACGATCCAAATGACTTGTCACTTTTTAAGATTATAATTAGATCTTTTGGTTCGTTTTATCATTTGGACCGCCTAATTATTTCAATAGTTATTGTCGTAAGAGAGTCAGTGTCTTCAGCACTAGATAGGGCGGTCCAAAATATCTAGCTTGGACACGAAAACTCAATTTTGACCACCTTGTGGATTGGAACGTTGTAGCATAACTACGTCCAAATGTTAATCATTTATTCATTCAAAATTGGTGTTTTGAAGTATGCTCTAATTAATTCAGCTTATACGATAACACCAGTACCTTTCCCGTACGATATCTTGTCAAATATGGCTCCGATCTCCTCAGGGTTTCCAACTTCCACCGAGATCTGGTGCGAAGAAGTGAGGGCGTCTAGCTTGAAGACGCTCTGGACTTCGTTCAAGACGAAAACCTCCATGGATTTCCAAGTTTTTTCCACCTGTAAAATAATGCAATTAAATTTATACCAATAACAATATTCTTGATATAAACATTGATTAGTAGAAATTTGTTATAAAATATTTAAGGGTAAAACTTATTCTCTAGTAGCAAGTTCACAACAAACAAACAACGCCGCCACCCGCGCCTTCGCCGCGTAACGTTATGGGAATTATACCTTCTCGTGGGATTGTGACTTGACTCGTGCGCCACCAAGGCCACCACGCGTGCCTTCGCAGTAATGGAGCTATAAACATTATACCACGATCTCGCACTCGCATTCTTGTGCTCTGGATTGGAGACAGCGAATCGGCATATGTTATAAGACTAAAATGTTTGAACCAAGGTCCAAAGGTTTGTTTGGACAAAACACCAATATTCATTCGACCAAAATGTATGGAACAGCTGAATTTTATTCTCGAGTTAGGAAGTTGGTCCAATAGTAAGAGTTGTTCGTTTGTATCACGGGAGTCATCTCAGAAGGTTTGGACGGTGATAAAAAAGTCAACCTGTATAGTTGATCAGGACTTACAGCGTCAACGGCGACGTACTCCACGTAGCTAGCGAAGCCCTCGTTCAGCCAGATGTCGGACCACCAAGCCGGCGTGACCAGGTTGCCGAACCACTGGTGCGCGATTTCGTGCGCCACCACGGCCGCCACGCGCGCCTTCGCCGTGGTCGGGTAAACGCCGCTGTCGTACAACATTGCTATTTCCCTGTGACGGTTTTTATTATCATTACCTTACCTTAATCACAGATTACTACATAAAATTACTACATAAAATTTTGTTTTATAGTACAAGATTTGTTTGCTCCATTTTGATATAAATGAGAAATAAGGTTACGAACTATTCTCGGTTTGATTGCTTGGCTAGCTAGGAGTGCGCCTAGCTAGATACCATCTTTACTAAGTGTGGCGCCAAAGTGTACAGTAGTCTACAATTAGATGTACTTCTACAGTGAGAGAGATACTTTGAAAGTCGATGATTTCATACTAAGTGCATCCTTGATTGATTTTATTATATCTTAAGTCTCATCATCACTTACCATCAGGTGATAATATATTATAAAGACCGAGATATCATCGTCGTGGATAGAGGAAACATTTAAAAATATACAAATGTTTGTAAACTTAAAGTTTGTGCTAAATTTCGTAAATTACAACAATATGCCACCCCTGCTCAATAGCCATTACAATATGGATATGGAAAGATTTTCCCATCACCGTAGTGGCGTGTGTGAACCAATCTCGAGTGTCAGTTGATTGAGTCACCCTTAATTGTGGGGGGTTGATAGATGGCCTCGAAGTGTCTGAGACTAATAAAGTGTCTCCCGCCTCGCTATCCGATCGATGCGCACCCCTATTCTAATAGCAAACATACTACGAGTGTAAACTCGTAGTAAATCTGAGAGATGACAGAAAATATTTTTATTTAGATTTTTTTTTATTATCTCATTTATTTTTTCATTGTTAACAGTACAGTTACGCGAATAGTGTACATGGATTTAAAAAACTTTATTAAATTTATACGTAATTATAATCTCTGTAAATTATTGTATCGTATTAACTTATCGTCATTCTTACGCACAAGCGGTGTTTGCATCAAGAAGGTCTTACAGTAACTGTAGTATATTTATATTATATTTAGTAAATTATTAGAATGTTAAGATTGTAAAACCAGTTTTACAAACCAAATAAAAAACTGCTAAAACCAATATTTCACTAAAAGAAAGCTAAACTTCAGTATTAACTTTACAAAGACACAAGGTAAATAATTAAGACTAAAATGTAAGCGCGCGAAGCCACACGAAAGCTGGTGAAATATTAACCTACTGAAACTTTCCAACCCGCATTCGGTGGAGAGTAATTGATGTTCTAATACCTAATGATAAATGGCACTCAGCTTAAAAAGTTGCGAGAAATAATGACTAATGAAGAACTTAGAAAACGTATTGCTACGCACGTATCTGAACGTAAACATGTTTACAGAATAAGCCGTTGTAGTAAAAGTTGTTTATTTTTGATCTAAGGGTTGACCCTGGCAAGTTCACGGCTTCTTCGCAGTTTCTAAGGCGTCGAGTAACTTGAAATTGATTAGCTGCCTTTGATTTGTATTCGGGATTGAATGGCGAGGTCATGTTTCTACCCAAATGATGTCCTTTGGTGAAATAACGAGGCTTTATCCTGTTTCAGTATTAATAATATATCTTCCCAATAAGGATATTATTAGTATATCGGCTGAATATGAGAAGGTAAATAAAGTTGATTATAAGCATTATTGGATCTGTATAGCTCTTTATAAAGGTTAAGATTGATTAGCTTCTTCATTAAGGAATATAAATGTACAATACCTGAAGGTAAGTAATCCCCAGTTCTCCATAGCGCCAGCCTTGAAATCGGGCAGAGCAATCATGTCAATTTTCGGCAAAGGAAACTTAATCTTGTAGTATTCTTCCAGAAACTTGAGAATTTTCGGTCCAATGTTCAAGGCGTATTTTGCTGATGATAAAGCCTCCTTCCTCGCCCATACAGTGAAGTTCTGGTCGCTGATACTACCGAAATCGGTCACGGCGAAAGCGACCAAGTACGTTGACATTGGCAATGTTTCCGCGTAATGATCCCATTCGTAGTTGGGCAAAGTTGCGCTGTGAAAGGTAAAAATACGGTGTTGCAATATTATTTCAGTAGGATTGGACACATGGAATTTGGGACAATGTACCAGAAAGCGAAATAGTGCAGTATATGATGGGTATTAGTCACCGAGGTCTAAGGTGTGCGCGTATGTGGCCCTTACTCCTCATGACATCATCGCTTTCCCCAAGTTTTCCATGACAATCAGTAGCGAGCGCCATATTCAAATCCAATGGTGTTTGTGGGTTTATCTGCACTAACTTTCCTGTCACAATAGCAGTTCATAGTCACTAAATAAGGGACCTTACATTTAAATCATACGTATATGCCACAAAATGGTAGTGCTCTGCTTAACACAGACTATCAGATGTGAACAACGTGCAACGAAGACGAATTGAATGTTCGCGTTACGAAGTAAAGACCCTATTTTGATTTCGTGAAGAAACCCGATTTCAATTGATCAACGAAACGAAAACCATCGTTCTAAAAATTTTCAAGTGATATTTAGCTCGCGTTGATTCAATTTTTGTCAATAGGCACGTTGAGGTTGTGGTCTTCGTCGTTGAAATATGACTCAGCTTTACAAACGTTTATTTTAACAGGGTCGCTGTTCAAGAATTATAACAATCGAAAATCAACTATTATGAATGTCAATATGTTGTTTCAATATCAACGCTATTAAGTGAAACGAATGGGAACTTACTGCTTCTCTCTTTTCTCCGCGTTCATATTGGACACGGAGCTCATATTGTCTGGTCGGGCGATGCTGATGGTGAACCTCGCCTTCAATGCTGGTTCATCCCAGCAGGGGAAAGCGCGGCGCGCATCTGTTGCCTGGAACTGGGTAACCGCTATCCATCTGAAAGTTTGATGACCTTGTTCAAAGGACTTCATATAATTAAAGAAAGCAGAGCTGTAAGTTGGATGCTCGTATTTATAAGATTTTTTATAATTCATGAAAACAGAGCTCGTTTAAGCTGATAATTAACCCAGCCTACAATGCCGGCTTAAGAAACAGCCTGAAAGTGGGACACCTGCAATTTTAATGTTCTTGTATATTTTTCTACTTTTTGAGTGAACTACACATTGAAATGTAACACTGATCCACTCGCAATTATTTTAATAACTATTTTATCCTGATGTTTTGAACTCTTTGCAGGTTTTGTGCAAACAGCGTACGAGGTATCAAGTTACAAATCTTAATTTGTAAATTGCTACCTCGTATTGTTTTAGCTTTTACTCGAATCTTTTGGTCTTGCGGCGTAGCACTAGACTAGAATAGACTAGACTAGACTTTTATTTTATTTTATTTCATATTAGAACATACAAGTGTATGTAGGTATTTTTTGAAAAATATACTTTTTACGTAACACACAGACTATAAAGCCTGTTTAAAAATTTCTAGTACGAAAACAAAGCGCTTTTTTGATGATGAACATCGGCATCAACATCGTTGGCCCCATACTGAAACTGTATGGGCACGATGCCTGAAACTGGGGCGACGCTAAGCATCTGCAAATTTAATGTTGCTGTTAAACTTTCTCCTGTAGCCTAACTGCCAGTTTTAATCTTGCTATACAGGGGCTTGCTTGATTAAACCTGTGTTCATGTTAGTGTTATTGTTTCAGGCTCTTTTGTGTAGCCACTACTTATATGAAAAAAACAAATTTTAATATTCTTAATAGAAAATAATTTTAAAAGGCTGTATACTCTTTTTTATTGGATATTGGCAAACAAGCAAACGAGCCATCCGATAGAAAGTGGTCATCAACACGGTTCATGGACATGCGCATCATATGGGGAGCTGTCTATATGTTGATGACTTTAAAGCCCCTTTGTTAATATTATAATAACATGTTTTTGTTTTGTGTATATAATTTTAACGCAAATTTTGTTGCGAAACAAATTACAACCACGATAGCTCATTTTGAAGAAAGAAATTTGCTGCTCGTAGAAATTTTTTCAACATTTGTGTTTTTGTAATTATAATAACAGTAATAAAATCTTTGTTGTCATAAAACATTGTATTACAGAAGCCAGTGCTGTCACTGATAAGAATCCCAATTAATATATTTGTCAAACATTTTAGTGACCAGTCTTGTTATTGTCGTATAGTCACGACCATAGTTACAATTTACATTAACGTGACGCTGGACTCGTTGTTGTACAACAAATTAATAACCCTATTCTTCTTCGTCGACGAGTCCTCATGCCTGACGATCGTGACCACCAATAGCAACACCGCGGACCAGAGCTCTCCAAGAGGTCCTATCCTGGGCTAGACGGATAGCCGCCTGCGTGTTGCATTTCAGGGCTTCCAGAATAGCATCCATCCACCGGGCAGGCCCTCTTCCCTGCTTCTTCTTCCCTCAACGTGACAAGCTTCTCCAAATTACCAGGTTCCCGACGAGCAACGTGACCATAAAATGAGAGCGTGCTTTCAAGGCATACTGATAATAGACGGGTTTTAATGGCTTACTCCTGAAGGGTAAAAACGTTAGTGCGACGTGCAGTCCACAGAATACCCTGCATTTTACGCTAATAACTCTATTGCAATAAGAAAATTTAGAAAACTGTGCTGTATGATTGGCGTCAATATAACATAACATAGTCGTATCGAGGCGATCGATGCATGGAACAAACCGTATGACAAATATGTTTCTGGCCACAATAACAATTCAAGACAAACATCATTTCCTACATGTCTTTTAAAATTGTAAATCGAATTAAAATCTTTGCGTCATACTAAATAGGCGATTTGTATTCAACAGAGGGCTACACGTTATGGTTACTTATTCCGCATTCGAATGACCTCCCACTGAGGAATACACATCTAATGATCTATTGTCCACCTTATTAGCTATTGGTTTGGCTATTCGTTATTTAATTATAGCTATAACTAGAATTATTTGTCTATTTTCAAAATCAATTGTTACTTAGGTAATTCTTAAGCAATGGTTATAATTCCCATAAAAAATGCCTTGTGGTCTAACGTGGCATTACAGTAGAACTAGGATTTCTCGATTTCAACCAAAGTATCTCCGACTTCCAAACGAGTGATAAAAATATGTAATCCATAAAGATGTTAATGGAGAAATTTTAAATAATTATGCACTGTACTTTACATATTAAAATGAATTTATTTGATTGGCAACGACGACTATTATATATTACGAAAAATAAAAATAGCATGAAAATTTACCATCACAATTTGTTAATACTCCTATTATTGAGTGTAGTGCAAAACAATGCTTCAACGATGCGAGGGTTGCGTATGCTTATTAAATTTGAATGAAAAATGAATAAAGTGTACAATAGGCCTCTAACATTTCTCTAATTCGTGCCCGGACACTGAATACAGACGGGCTATTCATCCATAAATGGCATCAAAAGTGATAATAAAGGCTTCAATGAGAATTCTGATAAAAAAAATTGTTAAAATATTTTATACATACTTAGTAACATTTTTTTCTTCATAAGAACTTCTATAGAACCCGTGAAGGTTGTCGTTCAAGATCCCCGTATATGTTACGTTCAACACATACTGCTTGCCAGCCTTCAATGTTTCCCCAAGCGCCAAAATCTGGAATTGCCTTGGCACATCTTCAGTTCTTCTCACAATCTTTATTTCTCTTCCGTCACCTTTCTCAAATAGTTTGATGCTAAGAAACGTGATCTCCACCGCATGAAACGTTACTTGTTGAGTGTCATTTTTCACTGTCACCAACACACTAAGCACACCATCAAACGTGAAGTTCCCTTCGTAAATATACGGAGTCAGTTTAAGATAATACCGATCAGGCTTAATATTAGTGGGGAGTCGAACGTCTGTCACTATCACTTCAGTCTCTTCGGTGGTAGTGAGAACAGTCGTAGTTTCTAGGGGCACAACACTTTTACTGTTCTCCGTGCTGATTGGTAGCACGAGGAGTTTGCTTTGGTCACAATGGGTCAGTTCGTATTTAGTTACGTTCGCCAATTGGTCAGTTCTGGGGCAAGCGGCGAAGTTGTAGACTATGAAAGCGGTCGCTACAAGAGCGAGTGCGAATATGACGAGGATCACGAAGGCGAGGCTTTTGGAGAGGTAGACGCCCCGCTTGGTCTTCGTCGAGAAGTCGCAGTTTGGTGGGTTGCCGTCCATGATGCTGATAGCTTCTCGCGCCTGAGTCATCACACCGTCATGGTATCTGAAACGAAGAATAATGATTTATACAAACATTCTCATCACACCAGCTCATTTTATGTGCCAACTGCTGGGGCACGAGCGTTCCCTTTAGATGAATAAGAAGAACGGGTCATAAACCACTACGCGGGCCAAATGTAGTTTTGTGGTTGTTGCTAATACAACCGAGGACAACGGCTTAACGTGCCTTCCCCAGCACGGAGGAGCTCAAGATGATAAATTTTTAGTCACCCATCCGAATACCGGCCTTTGCGAAAGACCGAGCGCGTTAACCACTGCGCCATCAACCTCCTCAAAACATTCTCATCAGACAATAATGTCACTAAACCATCTGGTAGGCAGATATATTATTGTCATTTATGACATCAGATGGTGGTAACATTTGGCTTGGCATACCTACTTAAAACAAGACCAAAACCAATTCCTTCTGGTAGTCGAACCCGGGACTGGTCTGTTCTGGTCTTTAATTCCAACGGTATAACATAGTGGTTACTAAAAATTTACGAGTAATATTGTTGAAATATAAAATGAATAATTCGTGATTAAAATTCTTAGAACGTCCAAAGTTGCAAGGAAATGATTTTATTCGTAATACAGTGTGCGAAGAGAATTGTTAATAGTCTAAAAACTAGACTTGCAAATTGTAATCAATTCCTCCTTTAATTTTCATAAAATGGTTATTCATTATTCAACAAATTCAACAACAAGAGTTTAATACAATTGTAACACTTCAAGTTAATATATAAAAATTTTATATTGAGTTTCATAGACATTAATTTCCATCATAATAAGAAATAATAAATCCGAAGTTAACCGCCTCTCCTTCCTTCATTGCATTGGTGCTTGCTGTTATCTTACAAGTGTGTTGCCATTTATGTAAATGACAATATTAGTAGCATTGTTGTTTTCTGACAGTTAGAGATAAGATACTAGTTGAGGATTCTACATGAAGTACGATTCCATCTACGGTCTCATCGTCACTTATAATCCTGTGAGATGAAAGCCGAGCACTTCTTCGTTGCTGTATAAAACAGTGGCCTTTTTAACTACTGTAGTTTAATCGACATGGAGTACCGTTAAAATACTATGACTTTAGTGCCAGAAACATTTTGATGCCTATACTTATACGCAAAAGAAGTGACGTGTAAACATTTAAATGTAGCTACTATTCATTCGTGTTTATAGAATCTTTAATCATTTTTCAAACAAGACAAAGTCATTCATCATTTCGTTCATCTATTCAAAAGCTTATCTTTGAACAGTTGCTTACGCTAAGACTTCATAGTTCAAGAACGAATGATGCTTTTCAACACATCAAAGAGTGTAATGTCGCGTATTTTTTGGAATTACAATAATTAACTAATTTCATGTTAATTATTGTAATTAGTTATTAGTATTAGTAATTAGTATTAATAACATGAAATTAGTTTCAATAATTAACTAATTTCATAAACTTATGTTTCGGTATGGTTGGTGGGCTTGTTTGTCCGCCTGGCTAGCTACCACCATCTTATCTAAACATGTCGCCATAACATCATTGTAGCATTGTTGTGTTCCGCAAGCAATTCCTCTAATGTGGACTTAAGTTAAACATGGCTTAAAACTGATGCTGTATTCATCTTGATTAATGTCATAAGCAGTGATCGGAGTAGACAGAGTATATTTTATTTTATAGTATAGATGCCTTTAGTCGAAAAGTAATGTTAAAATTAAACATCAATTAATGGTAAAACTAGTTCGTAGGTTCGATTCCCACTCGAACTTACTGGGACTAGTCGATTATTCCTGGTAACATTTTATCTTGTAACTACATAATTAGCATAGTGAATGCAAAAAATAAAAAATAATAAAAACACCAAACAACCAGTCATAAAATAGAAATAGAAATAAAAAGGTGGAATAGAAAACACTAAGACCACTGCTTATATCCTTCTTCTTACTGTCTTATTATTATTGTTTATGAGTAAAAATAACCGTTTCTATTATTTATTATCTTCCAACAAAAAGTTACCATACTTCCAAACTGTCTCTGTGCCTGTTATCCAATTCCCATCACGAGGCAATAACACTCCGACATTATAACTTCCATGAAGACTGTTACAAACGACTGACGACGATCGTAGAAAAAGTTTCGTATCAGAAACTTTGTTTGAGTCACGCTACAGAGACAGAGTGAGTTTAACTCCTTATAGTCCTTTTAGACCATAAACTTCACTGCTAAGTGGAAAAAGAACTTTATTAGAAGGCAATAAGCGTGAGTCGATTTAACAAGACAGTAAATAATTGTGTAAGTCTTGGATAAGTTGCTGGCTCACGTAGCCGCTTCGTCCGGGCCCACAAAGTTACTACAAATACTTACATACCTTCACCATTAGAGGACATTGAACTGTTGTATCTTTAAAATTGTCGCTGACATAAAGCTTGTATAGGTACTTTACTTTATTATTAAGCTTTTTAAAAACTTTCAACATGATTTCCAAAAGCAAACGTTTGTGAAAACCTAAGGAAATTCTTCAATCGAGATTCGAACACGCAAGTTCTGGCCTCAAGACTCAAATATAATAATATTTCCATAAACAATTTAAAAAAAAATATTTTTCACAATAGTGATCAGAATTAAAGAGTTAGTTCTAATTATGTGTCTTTTATTCATAGCAGAATGAAGGAGGCCTACTCCACAAATATTTTAACTATAAATATGTGAAAATAATTATATCTATTGTAGTTAGTTCACTTGAGTTATGTTTATTTTTGTTGTGTATATATATATTATTTATGCTTTAAGTACATAATAAACTTTTAATTTAATTCTGTAACATTATATCTAGAATTATAATGTTTAACATACATAAATATATACCACAAGCACATTAATTAGGTACCAATTAAGGTAATAAAAGTATTTTTTCTTATATTTGATTTTATATTTTATAATCAGATATCCTCCTTAGAGCCCATAGAACGTTATTTTTATTTTATTAAGTAAAAAAACACCTTTTTAAAATAAAATAAAAACAAACTAAGTCTGAGTAGATTTCGCATATTATGTTCGAAATCGGTAGAGTTGCGCACACTTATGAACTCAAAGTACCGAAATATAAATATTTGACTGTGCATTACAAATCACATTGTTTCAAACTTTTGCTGCGACATAATGTGCTCGCGTGGTCATACTCGTATATTGATGACATCTATCGACAATCGATTGCACGATATATGTCGACAGTCGTCGTCAGTTCGAGTAGCCCCCCTCAGCTCATAGACAGTGTAATTGAAAGAGCTTACAATCAATGGGTGAGAGATTGATAACCCTTATTCGACCAGCGATCGTCATTTAAACCATGGCAACAACCACGCAATAGAATTAATAACAACCCTCGATACAAACGGTAGGTATAGCGTGTTATTGTTTAGGGGAGCAACATTCAAAATACGGCGGCGGCGCTAACTCTAAAGTCCCGGGTTCGATTCCCGGTCGGGTCAATGTCGAAAAACGAACTTTTTAATCGAATTTTGTGTCGGGTCTAGGTGGTTGTGGTACCGTCGTTGATTCTGATTTCCATAATACGAGTGCTTAAGCTACTATACTTGGGATCAGAACAATGTATGTGATGTTGTCTAATATTAATTAATTTTTTTATTTCCTGCCCTGTAGACTTACGAACCGATAGCGTGACATTCATAAGAGCAAACTTTTGTAGCATAAACTTTAAAAAATGTTTTTTTAAACATCTATCAGAATCAATGCCAACATACCAAACAGCATCAATAGCCAAACGGATGGATAGCTTGAGTTCAATGCCATTAATCATGATTTAATCCCCAAGCTACTTTCGTGAACATTAGCGTGTAAAGCGTGTAAGCGTGTAAAGCTTTCTTTGCGGGTTAACAGGGCTATTATTAATGTGTTCACGGCACATTCATAATATAATTATTATAATGCAGCTTGTTAAAGAGTTAAGTGCTCGCCTTATAGAGGCCTTCAGTGACAAGACGTTTGGCAGCTACCTACCACTGCCAGCGTATTACCGTGGCTATCCAGAGGGCCAATGTTGCCAGCATTCTTGGGACCATTCCCATGATCCCACGTGGAGGACACCTTTTATTTATACGAGTAAACATTTAATTTGTCAAATTGTTATTTATTATTCTTCCTTTCTAAAGTAAAATTATGATAAATTATGTTTCTTAATAACGTTCCAGTCCCGTGAGTCAGATGTTGTACATAACAATTGATTTTTCTATTGTTATCATTTTTCATAGTCATAAGTATTTATTGTATCGTGATGGTATGGTACAGACCTTACAATATTATAAATAGTCCCTTAAAATGACCCTGTAAGGGTATTACAACAATTTGGGGTTCATACAGCAAAAATATTAAGTCTAGGGTATTATTTAAGTTAACAACGAAGTTGTTAGAGCAAGATCTCAAGTCCACCAGAAATACAGCAAAAAAAAAACTAAATAGATAGGTACTTCAGAAATCAAATCACAATACAAAGAATACATCCTAAACATAAGTCATGACTTCTTATTCGTTGTGTGACGCATACGAGTAACAGTGTTATTAATATCAAACGAGAAGACGGGTAACAAGATGAAATCTGTTCGTCATACAGACAATAAGAGTATACCGCGGTCGTACAAAGCTTGCATTAAACTTTGACCCAATTTGAGCGCTGCATCTGCTCACTGCATCTGTGAGGCGTTTTGATATTAACTGTGGCCCAAGTTTCAATAAACTGAATAACAAAATCATAAGTTATTGTATTGAAAAAGTATAATTAGAATTAAAAGAACTCGAGCATAGCCCTACTTATTTGTTTACTTATATAATTTATGTAAGATAAAATATACAAATACATAAATATAAAAAATGTATAAAAATAATTCCAAAGACATGAACGCACAGTATTTAGATTTACAGGGTCTAACAAAATCAATAAGCGAACGTTTAAAGGCGTTATCTATACATCATTCTGAATACAATGACAAAAAATGGGCTCCAATTTTAAAGTGATTTTTCAAAGTTATGTTTTCTAACAAACTAAATCAATTAAAATAATGCACATCATGAAACATGCTGTATCTTTACTAACACGCACACAATTGAAAAATTATTATATGACATTCATTCATATGTAGTACAGCTGTACGGGTTTGGAAAGGGTGTGTTTTTTGGTGAATTATGATAAGGTTTTGTTGATTATTTCGGTAACGAGCCTGTAGCTTTGGACCAAATTTGGTGAGCATGCTCAGTGTGATATATAGATGCTCCTCTTAAACGTTCGCTTATTGATATTGTTAGACCCTATATATAACGCACGAGATTTACGGTACATACATACATAATTATGTAATACCTATTAAAAATGTTCTTTCCGTATTATAGTCACAGGCCGATTGTGTGATGATGATTGATTTCAAAACCTTTAGTAGATTCACATTAACTAAACAATATTCAATTAAAGCGGTTGGAATGAACAAGCGAATGGCAATCTTGTAAAGTGCTTTATGCGGTAACAAGTTTTTTCGAAGTTGTCCAATTGAACAAAGGATGTGATTATTTATTATTATGATAACGTCATCGGGTTGCAACCACTTTATGTTAAATAGCACTGTTGTACATAAATTTTCTACAAATTGACCCTGTGTAGCCATGCCAAAGGACTTGATTCTACTAAACGAACGTTGCTTAGCCTTAAACTATAAAACCTTGCTTAAAACTGATCAAAAAAGACTAATCCTCAGGCCAGGCCTCTTGGGGCCTTTGCTTTATTGCATTTTCCTTTCACTAATGCAATAATACTGCTTTAGGAGCTCATACTGAGACACATGTTCTGTAAACTAAACTTGTTCGATTTTAAAATTCAAAACCGCTTTCTCTTAAGACTTACGCAGTTACCATTTTATGATTAGTAGAACAGATTTCAATCATATCTTAATAAAGTTATTTGTATGCTACGAACAGAAGTTATTGTCTTCGTTTGGCCGTGGTGCGGGTGCTGTAGATTAAGAAATAAGGGCAACATACTCTACGGATATACGTAGTAAATATAGTTATAGTTGTAGTTTAATCGTTATCTTATCGTCATACATTTTGGTCGAATATTGATGTTTTGTATGGGAACAGCTGAATTTTATTTTCGAGTTAGGGAGTTGGTCCAATAGTAAGAGTTGTTCGTTTGTATCACGGGAGTCATCTAAGAAGGTTTGGACGTGTAAATCTGTTTAGGTGGCGTGAGATAGGCGAAAGTGTGGCGAGGCATTAGTGCGTCTGCCCGGATTGTCAATAGTTCGAGTTCAAGCTTTAGGTTATTTTTAACACTAATTAGAAATACATTTGGTTCACAAAAAAAATTTGGTACTTACAGCAGTCAACAGATAAGATGGTATTTGGTTTAACTGGTGGTTTAAACGAAAATCTAACCCTGTAAATTTGGACCAGAGTGGCAGTGTTCTAATCACCATACAACAAATGCACTTTGCTAGTGTCATTTCACTAACAAAAAAGTAAGTAGTGTTATGTAGTTCATAAGAACACAGACATTGTTATGTCGATCACCGTATGCGAGTTTTATAGTTTTATTGCTTCCGTGGTGAGAGTGATGTGAAAATAACTGGGCAAGTATCTAGTAATTAATTGCTTCTTTCTTTCTTTCTAATTACTTAAGAACAGGTGAATGTACCTATTTAAAGGCAATTGAAGCTTGAGATTAAACGTTGTAACTATCTTATTCTTGACACATTTATATAATATACATATAATATGGCGTTATGGGCCATGTAAAGAAGTCTGCCCACTTAAAAGCGCTAGCTTTAATTTGTACCCTCTCGCTGAGAAACGAATAGAATAGAATAGAACTTTTTTTTTGCTAAGAATGGTTGGTATTAAAAGTTGGTCATATTTTTAAAATTTCACATATTCCGCCATGTAGACATGCAAAATTTACAATAAAGTTCAATTCAATTAATTAATTTAAAACTATCAGATTTGTATTTATAAAGTGTACATAGGTATATTGCTATCATTATTAAAATCATTATTATTAATTAATTCATTATTCAAAATTACATTCTAATAAAACACATTATAAATTAATACAATAAATATACCTAACATACAAACATACCTAACATAAATATAACTTATATTTATGTTAGGTTTATTTACTTATCCTTAATAAAATCAGACACTGAATAATAACATTTCTGGACAAGGTGCTTAAACAAATGTTTTCTAAAGGCGTTCAGATTAATATCCTTAAGATTATCTGGAAGGTTATTATAAAGCCTTACTGTCATACAATAAGAGTTACTACTGTGAACTTTAAGTTTTTGGTCAGGTATGTACAGAGCGTTATCACGTTGAGGTCTCCTAATTCTTTGTATAACCTCATTTTGCTTTAAAAACAATTTCGGGTGTGTATGAACAAGTAGGCAGATTTCAAATAAGTATAGTGATGGCAAGGTAAGTATGTTTTCTTTTACGAATAAAGGATCAAAGCAGCTCTCATCAAACTTAGCACCACACAACGCTCTAACACACTTTTTCTATGCTATAAAAACTCTGTTTACATCCACTGAATTTCCCCACTGTACTATTCCATATCTTATATTTGATGAAACGAACGCATGATAAGATGAGCGTGCCGCTTCTTTAGTTGCCACTTGTCTCAGTCGGTAAATTACATAAACGTATCTATTTATTTTGTCTACTAATTTTTCTATATGTAATTTCCAATTACAGTACTTATCAACTGTGATTCCTAAGAAGGCGAAATCGTCGCGTACTTCTATTCAATGATTGTTTAACTTAACACTTACTTGCATCGATGTGCTATTATAAGTTTGAAATTCGACAATTTTTGTTTTTGATAAATTTAATTTTACATTATTTAATTCTAACCATGGAACAATAGAAGATAACGTTTAATAAATTTTATTATTAATTGTAAATTTGTCTTTTGTTTTAATTAATTTAGTAGCATCATCAGCAAATAGCAAACACTCTTGATTTATGTCATTGGGTAAGTTATTTATGTAGCATAAAAATAATAAGGGGCCAAGTACACTTCCCTGAGGTACTCCGTAATTATCCGTATGTTTGTAAAAAATAATCTCTAATTTCGTTATTTTCATAGTTTCCACACACTGCTGTCTGCCTTGAAGGAAACTTCTAAACCAATCATGAGATTTTCCCCAAATGCCATAGAGTTGGAGCTTTTGCAGTAGAATTTTATGACAGACCAGATCAAACGCTCTTGTCATATCTAAAAATATAGAAAAGACCCGAAAAACTCTGTCCACATTTTCAGTAACCCACTTTATGAGATAGAAACAGGCTAAAGCAGTAGATCTCTCCTTCCTAAAACCAAACTGTTTATCACTTAAAATATCGCATGTTCCAATAAATAAAGTAACTCTAGAGTATACTATCTTCTCTATAATTTTTGATAATATTGAATTTAAAGTAATAGGTCTATAATTATTAAAGTAATTTCTGTCACCTTTTTTATGTATAGGCTTAACTACAGAATACTTAAGACGAGATGGAAAGTGTCCCTCACTAAAGGATAGATTTATTATGTGACAGAGGGGGAGTGCTAGAGATTCTGCACAGAGCTTCAGCATTTTGGTGTTTACTCCGTCATATCCGGTTGAGTTCGTATTACGAAGGGATTTAATAACTCGAAAAACCTCAACCGGATCAGAAGGACGTAAAAACATGGTCTTTGGATTATTTTTTATGGTCCTTGTCGCAGCACTGTGATCGATAGAGTTAAAGTTACTCATGGTATTTGTGAGACCCAGGACTTCTGTGGTCAAAGACTTGCCTTAATTCAAATTAAAAATACGTAGTAACAACACCGTTCAGAAAACATTTCTCAGCAAAGTATATTATAAACACATTATACCGAGGGAGTACTCAGCTGGATACCCTTCGGATCTAGTTAAAGTTACTAAGGTGATTTGCGAAGAAACTTCGAGTTTGCAACTAGCGTAACTTAATAAGTGGCTGAGTTTCACTAGTTTTGTTGCTTATAGCTTTGACTGACAGCAAATCAATTAAAACCGCTCAGGGCCTCGATTTGGTCTCAGTGGTGTTTTGACATAAAGGCGATGGGGGAAATGGCAGAATAGGCCAGTATTCAACAGTGTCGGTATACACGATTAAATAGTAACATTTTATGGATAAAACACAGGCGGCTTTTAATTCTAGCGTCAAAATATGTGACAGCATAATATGAGGACAAGTTGTCCATGTTATGGTAACTAGTTTAAGTTCGCGACTGTGTATTATGATGTAATACAAATAGGTTGCATTGCATTAACTAGGAATCTTAATTTGTAACGATATAAAAACTTAGAACAGATATTTTTGGTAAGTTGTGTGCTCAGCTGCTCAATAATGTATGTAGAAATAAAAGTTCAAATATTAATGACCAAAAATTATGTTAAGAAGTTATTGGCATCTTACACTGCTCAACTCGACTGCTCATTATATCTGATGGCGACTGCACTACTTGAGCTTCCGCACTTCCTCCTCCTTCAAGTATCACATAAAAAGTTTCGATACAAGACACGTGTTTCAAGACGCTGTAGTACGCCGGTTTTGTAACTAGTACTTTACGCAGACATACTAGACCACCATATTCGCACTTTGTATGAAAACTGTTGAAAGGATGTAATCTTGTCAACACGTGTGTATGAATATTGTCAATCAAAATCTCTTTGCTTGAATTCTAATCATATTATATATAATGAGAATACATGGTAATTTTAAAGGTAAGTTGGTATAAAATATAACAAAACTATACAATGCAGCACCCCGAGAAAGCTTCCAGCAGCAGCAGCTACAGCTTTACCCCCCTTTGTACACATAATGTTATATGGAGTATGGTATAATTTTATTTTTTACTGGCCCTTTTCCCACGTCTGTCCACGTTGATTTCATATTTTTTAAACTAATATTTTTTTCCAAAATAAAATATAGCATACATTACCCGCAAGGAATGTATCATTCTGTCAGTAAAAGAATTTTTTCAATAGTAAATTTAATAAATCTTAAAAAACTTCGAAGCTTCAGGTGTCAATTGCAAGTTTTGTTAGCTTGTTTCTTACGTTGGCTAGGCGAACTTAATAAATAACTCTACCACCAACTTATAGTACCCCCGCTGTGAACCAAACCCGGACTTCGGTGGCCACACGAAAATTTAGAAAAATCCAATATTTCAATTAAACAACAAACCCTCTACAGCCGCGGACGCTTCTTTTTACGCTATAACGGCTTTTAAAAGAAAACACTGATTACAATGAGGTGACATGCAAATGAGCGAGCGTGCAGCTCTGTGAGATAGTCCCCTTTGCATTCTCAAAGCCGTATGAATAGTGCCCCGCTACAGCGTGCTCGGCTCTTGTAAAAAAATAATGAGCGATGGGCGCATGAGTAGGGGCGCCTACTTACAGATTTGCCCCAAATTTACAAAGAACAAAATGTGAAACTAAACCAATAGAAGTGGAATGACGGGTGGTGTTTTATTGTATTGTGTTGTGTTTTGTTTGACAGTTTTGTTAGTTAATAAGGAGTCGAACAATTAATTCCAAAACTTTAACCTTCTTACAAATAAACTGATTGAATAACTGCTGAGAATAGTTATTTACTGTTTTGTTTGTGTTTATCAAAATATAATTTTGAATCATATAAATTGAGACAAATCGAAATGAAAAATGTATGTTTAGTAACAATTTTACAGATAAAAACAGCACATGGGGGTCTTCTTGTAACTGGAAACCTTGCTCTTACATACTTGACCGTTCATATAATGCATGTTACATGTTTTTTTTTTTTTTTCCTTTAGTTTATGGCTTCGTGCGATTAGCACATTTAGCCAGTGTCAAAGTAATTTTTCTTACAAGTAATAAATAAATATACAATATTTCCTTCCAGTATGATGATGATGATGAATGACAATAGAAATGTGAAGTGAGAAACGATATACCCCCCAACCCCTCGAGTATCTCAGTAAAGATGTGGGGCTTTACTAATTCCTCGGCGGACTTCTTGAGAGAATTTGAAAAGTTAAGTTGCACTGTTTTGTTACATTTGCCAACACTGATGCGCACTTACGAACACTTAACGGTTAATAATCCACCATTATTTCACATTAATATTCGATATAACACAAATTTTAGAAAATAAAACAAAACCGCAGACATGACTCTTTACTTTCCCGCCAAGAAGTCTCTGTTACATGTTTTAAAATGTATCGAGTACTTATGTACAAGACACTGAATTACAATAAACAACATAGCAGTCAACCATTGCTATGTTTTTGATATCAAAATGAAAAGAATGAATTTATGAAAAATAGTTTACGGAGAAAAATTAGGAAATCCACGTGGATAAAGGGGGGTACATGGTGCTAAATGATGGTGGTTTAATTGTGGTGGTTGATCATGGTTGAAATTATGTTATAATAAAAAATAAGTTACCGTTACCTATTAAAATTGCAATTGTTTCTTTCTATTCACGAAAAGACAATATACCTATACAATACTAAGACCAATGTACTCAGGAAAGTACTTCAATGCATACGTGATCATAAAAAGCAAACACATGTATGAGCGTATAAGATATTCATAGAGCGGGTGCTATGGCTTTTATGTCATTTCTATGTACGATGAAGTGAATAAGCAAATGCGGTACAGTATGTTTCTAAGATTATAGTAACTTTATTGAAATCTAAAAATAATAGTATCAATTTACGGGCTGCTAGTAAGAATATCTATATTATCTATTTATAATTAAATAAAATATTTTTAAACAGTTTCACCGCAGCTTAATCGAGTGTGGAAAGATTCCATAATTATAACTTCTAATCTTTTAGGGATTATAATATTTTAAAGATAACTTTTTTATGAAACATATTTTTTTTATACATTATTGTTTATGGGTGGGAACGCAAACTACATACAAAATAAAATAAGCATTTAAGCAAAGTCTGTTCAAAATGGAATACGAAAGTTCAAAATATGATAAAGTCAACGAACGGGGGGCCTACCGCCTAACTCTATCGCCATCGCTCTCGCTATTGCGCTTTAAAGTTTATGGCGTCATCATGTCATTTCGAAAGCGATATAAATGCAATATCGAAAGCTATAGGCTATAGCTTTCGATATTGCTTTCATATTGCTTCCATATCTCTTTTGAAATGAAAAGATGACGCCATAAACTATAAAGCGCGATGGCGATAGAGTTAGGCGGTCGGGAGGCAGATTACGAGTATTAATTTGTTAAATAAGCACTTTCGAATCCCCCAATAACAATAACAATCAAAGTCCTTCATTAAATCAATAACAAAGTGTGCTTCTGCTTTCGGCAAAATAAGATAAATAATAAAAGTCAAGTACTTTCCCGCTGTGGAATAACACAAAAGGTCACCTTCTGTAATACATGTTTACTATGCGACAGAGTATGAGAGGTTCACCTTCACCGACAAGCTGTGGATTAAACTTGGCAATCGTACTTTTTATTTAACATTTTCATTTTAAGCCTCTGAAGGTAAATTAAAAACAGTTTGCAAGTATAACTTTCTTGAATGTTAACTCTTTTTATAAATATCCCTCTGACCACAGAGTCTGTGACCACAAAGGTTCTAAACATCAGGATATAACAATATGTAAAATTAAACTCAACAATGTGTTAAATACACTGTCCTACTGCTGGACAAAGGCCACCATCGTTGAAATGAAGTCATCCAATGGGGTTTTGTGATCACAAACTAGGGCTATGCATAGATAAACTGTTTTCCGATGGAGTTAATCAATGGGAAAAATCCTGTTCATTTATTCTTACATACCAGATTTTTGTTTTTTTTTTGTTATCTTGTTTGTGATTGTTTTTGTTTGCGAATTTATTCGTTTAGTTATATTTTAATATTATTTTACTGTATTTTTATGAGTTGTATGTCAACGAACGTTTGTAATTATGTTTGTGTTTAAATTATGTTCTCATGTAAGTGGCTTAATGTATTTATGAGAATAAATAACTTTAAACCAAACCTAAACTCGAAACCCTCTTTGTCCGACCTCGGGATTGAAGCCCAGGACCGATGGGTATTGGCCGATTGCTTTACCACTCGGTTAAATAAAAAAAGGCGCTCAATATTGATTACAATATATTTTGTGCTCTTATTAACCATCACCATCACCAGCTTATGTCCCCACTGCTGGGGCACGAGCCTTTTCTATGACTGGATAGGGACACGCGGGCCCAGTGCGGATTGGTGGTTGTAAACGACTGCTAATGCAGCCGGTACTAACGGTTTTACGTGCCCTCCGAAGCACGGAGGAGTTCGAGATCATATATTTTTGGTCACCCATTCGATGACCGACCTTTGTGAAAGTTGCTAAAGCTTAGCGATCGCAGACCGGGCGCGGTAATCACTGCGCCAACGAGCTCCTCGATGGCGCAGTGGTGACATTATTAATATATTATTTTATAAATACGAACGTACGTTGTTTGGGGTGAGCCAAAAGGAACCACACCTTTGCGAACATTTCGGACATGTAGCGGCTGCATGTCACGCAAGTACAGTCACCGTACGATTACACGCAACGGGTTGGCGTGTTCGTAATTACGTTGTGGAGCATTACCCTTCCATTTGGAATATTACAAAAAGATATTAGCTACTGCTTAGCGGAAAAGTTGCAAACAAATGCTAAATTAAAAAATAGTTTTTGGAACCAAAAGTTAAAAATTGTATTGTAGTTGTTAACTAAACGCAGCGTGGAAAGAACTATGGCACAAGTAAAAGTGCGTTTGGTAAATCGTTTTGATAATAATTAGAGTCTTCCTTGAAATTTTAAAAGACTTTTTTGTTACCACAACGAAGCAGCGGTTAGGCTTAATCTCATCTGATGGTAGTGGCGATAATAGAATGTGATATCGCAGATTGCTTTAAATGACCCATTTTTGACCAATGAGAGGAGAACCGAATATAGAAGCCCTACCGAAGATACAAGCCCTACCACCAACTACATCGATCAAAAATAGGCTCCCTCTTGAAATAAAACCCGGGATTTCTGGGTCTGTGACAGGTGGCTAACCACCTAACAAATCGAGGACAATACGCTTCCCTCACTGGCAATCCCACCAGGGGCCTTTAGGGTAAAGACCGGTGGTTAACCACTGAACCACAGAGGCGGTTCTATCTTCAAATTTGCCCTACAAACATACATTTCCCAGGCAACAATCACTCAATGGGCAATTTCCACGTCACATGTCAAAAGGAACTGACATAATTTCTTTAAAAGAGCAATAAAATACTAAACTAAACATCAATTGTGGGCCAATTGGTGTCCAGCCAGACATCTCATTGAATCGCAAATTCTGATCTAGTCTAGTGTGACTTACTAACCTGCTGCGACCTTCGTGTCGTCTGTCCCTCTCGTTATTTGAATGAATGAAAGAGATGAACGAAGAACTGCTTTAAAGGTAACCGTAACCATTTGATTGTGTTAATTAGCAGAAATATAATTTAATGTTGCCACGGTTGTACGCGAGCGCTGACTAAGAAATCTGCGATATCTATCTATCTATCTAATAATACCTTTAAACGAGCAATCCTTGTATATATGTATATATAATCTGAATCTCGGAAATGGCTCCAACGATTTTCATGAAATTTAATATGCAGGGGGTTTTGGGGGCGATAAATCGATCTAGCTAGGTTTCATTTTTAGAAAACATTATAAAAAAAAATAACAAATGTAAAGTTTCTTCGGAACTATTTGACATCAGAAAGTCAATTTCACCAGTAGCAACAAATTTAAGATGCCTACCCAGAGTTTTAAACACAACATTAAAATAAAAACAAGAGCACAGGGGATGGTTTTCGAATCTCAGCGGTGATCATGAAATTAAAAGTGACATGAAATACAATATGAAATCTAAAAAAAAAACATTATTTAAAATTTGATTATTAAGATTTGAGAGACCGTTGGAGAATTTGCAGTGTCATTTCAGTGAATTTTTGGTGTCATAAATAAGTTACCAGTGACTTGGAATAAGAGAAAAATAAAAATTTAAAAAAAAACCAAAATCCCGCCTGCGTAAAAAATAATAAATAAATAGAAAATCAACTGAAAAGGCCAGAACAAGAAAAAAAAATCAATAATTACATAAATCCAGCTAAATAAATCGAAACAATATCAAACATAGTAATAATATAGTCAAAAATATCAATGCGGTAGTCCTTCGAAATTTTATGCAACATTATACATAACACATGCCACATGACTTATGATAAGTCAAATAAACAGTACTTACTATGTTTGATATTGTTGCGATTTATTTAGCTGGCTTTATGTAATTATTGAATTTTTATCTTGTTCTGGACTTTTCAGTTGATTTTCTATTTATTTAAAAAAATTCTACGCAGGCGTGTTTTTTGTTTTTTTTTTTAAATTTTATTTTATTTATGTCTTTTTAGTTTAACAAATTATGTAATCGGTTCAATTCATTTAAAAAGTTTACATCATGTGGTTGACATAATTATTATAATCGTAGACTGAAGATGTATTATTTTTTTAGTATTACGGTAATGATAATCATGATATACCTTTTTGAAATCCTTGTGTTGAGCCCTCTAATTTGGTACCCATGTTATAGTATTCGAAAAAAAAAATTTTTTTTTTCACCAAGTCCAGTTTGTTTTTTTTTAACGTCACCTATCTAAGAACAGTTGGGCAGCTAAGATGAATCTAACGATACCTCAATTATGTAAATCCGTTTAGCGGTTCTGGAGATATGAAGTGATAAAGAATATTACATACATACATACAAGATACGCGCGAAGAACAATACCCTTCCTTTGCAGTCGGGTAAAAAGGAGCAATCGTAGTTGATATCATATTGGACATATTAAAAAAAAACCTGTTTAGATTGTTCAATACCATACAAAATCTAGTATTCTTTAACGTTATCGAATGACTCCCGGTTAACACGAACCGAGGTCCTGGCCTTTAGAGGCGCCTTCGGGTTGTTCCGCTCTCGATACGAACGGAACTCCTCGGAGTATTTAGTAGGGAACGAGGTCTTGCTTGCATGTTGCCATTTCCTCAAGAAAACCTTTGTCGATGTACTGATCACACGGCTGGAGGAACCCTTTTGGATTCATTTTGTAATGGAAAGTGTCCTTCTATTATAGGGCAATAATATGCAATATTGGGACGCTGTAAGGGAGAAAAGAAATGCTCTTGCCGAGTTGCTTGCCGGTTCTTCTCAGTGCAAGGTCCCTGTGTAAACTTACTAACCGATGGCATAGTGACATTCACAAGAGCTAATTTGTAGCTTAAACTGAATAAATTATTTAGAATTTTGTTTTTTTTTATTCCATAAATAGACCGCTAACTGCAGTGTTTAAAAAAATATCGAAAAAAAAAAAAAACTCGCAATAGTCACCCTGATCCACGTGGGGGGGGGGGGGGGTTACCTTTTATATGCGATCGAAACTGCGGGCGGTAGGAAGCTTGTAACTTCAAGTACTTTTATATGTAGAGCAGCGGTTCCAGTATTCAACTTTAACCCAAATGTATGTATGTATGTACATACATGTAAAGTTTTCGTCGCTAAAAAATATCATGGATTTTCTTTGAAATTTTACTGGATTCAGCAAAGTAATATGTCTGTATTCAATTATTGTTAAAGTAATGAAGTAATTAGAGTAAAATAAGTGTCAACCACTGGTTCCTCTCTAACGCTGGTGCCAATACCATATATATACATTTAAAAGCAACAAGGTTATGTATCCATTTAATGTCCTGTATTAAGTGTCCACGTTATGTAGCAAATATAATAATAAGCGCAATAAAACCAGTCTATGTGACAAATTTACATATAGAGCAATGTTTTATAATTGATTATACGTTTGTATATACGTGTAGTTGAATGGAAAATAATTGCAATGTATATAATGAATGCAATGTACTTGAGGGAAACATGAAATTGTCTCGATACATCACTTCGTTGCTTTGAAATTTATACAAACACGGACATGTACACGACTGTACTTAATAATTATTTGGTAACAACTACCAAATAATAACATTTTAGATAGATAGATAGATAGATAGATAGATAGATAGATAGATAAAACTCTTTATTGCACACACACATAAAAGTAAAAACACTACTTACTTGCTTACTTACTTATTTATTTGATAACTTATTTTAGTAAAATACACTTAATTCCTTTAAATTCATTTACTAAAATAGATTGTCGTGAAAACGTAAATATATATCGCTTGAATGAAGAATCTATCAGGTACTTGATAATAGACAATGATATAACTACAGTGTGTTGAAACACGTAGTTACCAACCAATTGAACTGGGAAAATGCATGAGAAAACAACGGCCAGAACACGATTTAGCAGCTGATGAGCGCTTAACATAATTGGTAACAAAACAAAGACGGATTATTGAATAACAAAGAAGAGATGACGCTTTTATAATAACCTTTTTAATAGTGCCACTTAAAAATGTTGGTGTTTTCGTCTGTTTCACGCGCTTTTTTGTATGGGTTTAGCATAATAGAACGCTAAGCTAAATCGGTAGTTGGAAATTAACAGAAAAGAGGCCGGTCAAGATATCCGCAAATTTAGAGAAAATAATAGATAGTTTATAAATCAAAGAGTTTATGAAAAAAGTTTTATATCAAAACCGTCTGATTTGAAAAAATAAACTAAATTAAATCGTGAATTATAAAAAGTAAGAAAACTAATTTGTTCTTTTTTTGAAACTGACATTATAATTTTTTTTTATTCAAGTATCCTTTGATACCGATACCATAGTAATTCATAATGGTTAGTAACTAAGGAACTAAAGAGCTATTTTAGTACCTAATATAACTTACATCATAATTAAAATCAAATTAAATTAAAATAAAATACAATTACAACTAGAATTTAAATTAAATATAATAATTCAATAAGATAACAATTTGATTATAATCAAGGATGTGGCTAGATGGAGGCATGCAGGTGAACCCAGTGACGCAAGATATATTCAGATATAACATTATAAATTAATTTTTAATAAATTATTTTTTAAATACTAAGCTGTGTTGTGCTTGCTGTGTCCAACAGGGTCTATAATTAATCAATTGTAAAAACCTACCATCTTATTGTGTAAACATTGTGGAATTAAATAAAGTATTGAGTATTGAGTATTGAAATAAGTAAAAATACGCTATTAAAATAGTATAAGGAGGCATACCTAAGTAAAAATACGCTATTAGAATAGTATAAGGAGGCAATACTTTATTTAATTCCACAATGTTTACACAATAAGATGGTAGGTTTTTACAATTGATTAATTATGGATCCTGTCGGACACAGCACAGCACAGCTTAGTATTAAAAAATAATTTATTAAAAATTAATTTATAGAGGTATTACATATAATACCTCTCCATAACGAAGACTCATTTTGGGTCGCTGAGTCAACTTACTCAGTAAATTTTATGGTAATCGATATCATTATGGTAATCATTAAAATAATATATGAGACATTATTTTTTTTCAATAGCAGGATCAACAACAATATGTATCGTATTTGTACTATGAAAATCGTTAACGACAGAGAAAACGTTCCAATGGAAATTGGAACTAAGCTGAACTAACAATTGACAGCTGTTATTTCATGGAACATAAATTCTATGATTGGAAGTCGTGACGATCGCCGTGACGTCATGGTTTTACTGTTGCCGACACTTGTAATAACGTTACGAGTTTAGGGAAGTTCTTACTAGGCACATGGTGATACAGACATGCATGGTAACTAAAATCATAGAATATATATATATTTTTAAAAGAGCATTATAAAGTTAAAATAAAATTTACACTTTATTTTATTTTCAATGTAATTTTAACAATAAAAAATTAACAATGTACACACGCCTGCACATCAACCTATCCAAAACTGTCACTCACACTACGGCTAAGGTTCAAAATTTATTAAAAAAAATTTGACAGTTTGTGGTAGGTTGATCTGCTGCCGTCTGTACACTATTTTGTACCTATTCATTTTTCAATTTAATAATTCTTCATTAGGTAGTTTTTTTTAAATACATAGGTAGCTTTGTTGAAATTAAAAATAAAGCTTTTATACGGGAAGTTAGACTTCCTTATAGTCATAATAGAGTCAAAACAGTGCTGTTATAAGAGGCAATGGTACACCCTGGCACCCTCTTCGACCGTGAGTCATCCCTTTAAGTATATTAAACAAAACCAGCCTCCGTTATCCAAGCACCAGATAAGATAGGCAATAAACGTAGCTAATAAATCTGTACTAGCATCAGTTTAGGGGCGATAGTTGGTCCCCATCCCTTGGCTCACTTGCCCCATTGTATTCCCCTCCTCAAACGTGATATTCACAAAGGGTTTAGACAACGCGGCTAGAACACAATAATAACGGTCGCACCGGCCGTATTAGGAACAGGGTTGGCAACACTGTTAGAAAAATAGAACATTTTTAATTTGTGGTCCAGTGGTGGAACAATCAATCACAGAGTTAGATGTCCCGGGTTTATTTTATTGAATTGAGTTTGTTTGGTACTTTTTCTTGTTTTAAGTTTCTTCTGGCTAAGTAACAGCATCTCATATAACTGCATAACAACATTGTTTGTATCCTAATTGTTTTCCTACAGATAGAGAGAAGATGAAAAATTATGGGTGTCGCACTAAACCATAATGTTTCATCTTCGTCTTTATCGTCACTTATCATCAGGTGAGATATAGGGCTAGGTTTCCCCGTTGAAGTGTAAGAAAAAAAATTGTTACACGCACACCCCAGACACTCACGCTCGCTCTCACTCGGTTACTTAGCCTAACTAAGCATAGTTTATACTATAATGGTTACTAGGCATCAAATGAACACATTTAACTAATTAATTTTTACAAACAAATTTATTAAGCTACATAAGTCACAGTTTTTTTAAGTCTACCTCATTTTCATCTAATACACATATCCTAAACTCTATTATATCAAATAAATACAAACATGTATTGCAAAACTGTTGAGTATGTTTTTGACACTACTTATCTGTAATCTGTGTAATAAAACTATGGGTCTAACAAATAAACAGAGAATAAGCTTCGAATAGTAATTCCGTGTTTTGTCCCTTTTACTCTAATATGAAATGACGTTTACATGACAGAAACAAAACACGGAATAACTATTCGGAGCCTTTTCACTGTTTATTTTAAGGCACTAAATGTTTTTATTATTGTAATGGAATGTTTGTGACAAAATAAAGAGAAAAAAATATATATCGTGCAAAAGAAATATTCTTTTTTTGAAACTCTTAAGCTAGCAGCCCTGACTAAGATTGAAACGTTCACAGGGTGACATATTGTATAGGCTGATAATTCTGTACTTTTGGGAGTACAATGCGCTCAAAAAGTTTCGGGTGAAAAGAAAACTTTGATGGATAGAACGCTTTATAATCCTGTTATTATTCCTTTTTTTGTAGTTGTTTAATATTGAATTGGCGTCAAAATAAGAGAATTTTATTTACAGAACAGATTCGTTGGAATACATAAAAGATTGTCAATGCTATTTAGTTTTAATTTACTTTATTTTTGATACAGGAGTATTTTTTAAATTTATTAGTTATTTTATTAAAACTGTTAACAGCGTATATTTTTATCTTTATACATATAAATCTTCTTAAGTGTGTGTGTATGTCACTTAACTCCTTCTAAACGGCTGGACCGATATTGATGAAATTTTCTGCGTGTGTTCAAGTGGATTCGAGAATGGTTTAGATTTACAATTGGACCCGGTAGGTGGCCCTGCTATAGGATTACATCATGATATACGTGTGTTCTTAAGCGGACGAATGATTGTTTGTTTTGTTGTCATAGAAACTGTCAACGTATCGTTTGTTTTGTTGTCATGGAAACTGTCAAAGCGGTACGAAGTCCCCGGTCAGCTAGCCTTTTATAAAACTATTATTAAGGCGCTATTAACACTTTTGTTAACACGATCGCGTTAGGTATGAGTTCACGTCACTAGTCTAACGGAGCTATAGAGATTGTATTCCACGATTTTTTGCATCCAACCTGGGGGCCGACCTGGGGGTCGAAAGCTATAGCCTATAGCTATCGATATTGCTTTGATATTGCTTTCGAAATGACAAGAATACGCCTCCTCCTCGCCTCGCCTTCAAAGCGATTGAAAGCGATCGAGTTAGGCGGTCGGGGGGCCGAGCATCAATACGTTCGGTTACAGACGCAGTTTAGAAATGAGATATTTTATATAGTTTTCGCATAAAAGTTTTCTACATAGGCCATCACCTATTTGGTGGTGGAAAGCAAATGCAAGTTCCCTGAAAAATATTCCGGTTTGACTGGATTAAAATTCAGTATAATTACTGGGCATAGAGCCATAATAATTAAGGCCTCTGGGTCGGCAAATCGCAAATATATTGCTACCATCAGTTCCAAAGAATTAGTCCCAAAGATTTTTTTTTCCCTTACTACAGCTAGGTTGACTAGAAAAGATCTCTTCTAGAGATAATCTCACCTTTGTATATATCTCGTGTAACTTGTTTTAAAATGTGTTTTAATATGTACAATAAAGGAAATTATTGTAGATATTATGCAGTTACTTCTTACCCTTCAGACAAACCAAAAACTTGTTTGCTGACTTATTTAAAATTAATACCTACCTACAGCCATCATCTCTGCAACATACATTTGAGTAAATGATCCGATTCTCAAATTAGCGTTCGTATTAATGAAACGTAAGTGTAAGGTTTTGAACTAGTCCTACATTATACATAATTAGACAGTTATCTCCCGACTGTTATAAAACACACAAAGTTCTAGACAGTTTTAGATCTTAAGTGTGTAATGTGCACTATGTAATTTATTTGTTTACGTGCCAAACAGAGATACTTCTTCTAATTTTCGGTTCAAGGTGAACCGTAAAAATAACCTTCGGGAACAATATGGACGGAATATTACTGCGAAACACTAAGCTATTACTTTCTAAGGTAATATGTTATCATAACGCTTGATATATTTCATATATTTTTTGTACTGTCCCAATTAGGTACTTATTATTTTCGTTTTTTTTTTATATGAAAAGGAGGCCAACGAGCAGGCGGGTCAACTGCAAAACCAAAGTAATCGCAGATGCGTTGCCGGCCTTGAGATAGGAGTTGGATCTTGAGGAGGGAGTAGGAATTGGGAGAGGGAGGGTTGAGAGATGGGCCTCCGGTACTTTCACTCACCGGACGAAACACAACAGCAACGAGTGCCATTGTTTAACTCCGATATCTGTGAGAGGGTGGTATTACGCCGGGCGAGCCGGCCCATTTCGTGCTGCAACGCAGCTTGGCTAGAGCCACCAGACAATCACTCCACCACCACCACCACCACCACTCAGACAATGTCACTCATTTAGCACCACCCAGGGGTCACGTGTAGGGTCTCAAGGGTAAACCTACGGACGCAAAGTTTAACCTCCCAAGTTACCTTACCTTTTTAAACTAGATTATTATTTCCGAATTAAAGAAGCAATTACTTCATTCATAACAGATATTTATGATCATAATGAGATTTGACTAAATGATTATAAATATATGTTTAATTTACTATTTCTGAAAGGAAATGCAATGTCACTTTGAAACAGTTAAGTTTAAATCTATCTTATTTACTGTTCGAACCCTTTAATAAAACTAAACGTACAGTAGGTAGCTCTAATAACGGTAGAGATACATGTTACAGGCTTTAGCAGCAACGGCAAAGTTTAGTCCTTGTCAACACATGCTTTGTTAACTACGTATTTTCTATACGGCAAACCTTAATGTCTTTATAGAATAAAAATCAAATGATTTCCAACGGTAATAAACAAACACACGCGCCCATAAATACAGTGGAAAACTTTACACAATCCAGCAGACACACATAAAACAATCGTTAAGACAGACGGAGAACGTACAAAATCCGCAAATCACAACTGTAAAAAACACCAGATGGAGTGAGTGGTGGAAGCGCGTGAACACAGTACCTAGTAATAATAAACAGAGTACCTATATAAGCTTCCAATAGTTATTCCTTGCTTGTCTCTTTATTCCAATTTGAAATTCAACTGACTCGAACGGGAACAAAACACGGAACATGTACTTCAAGTTCATTCTCTGTTTATGTAGAAAGCCAGCGGTGTCCTAAGGAAACGTGAGGCGTAAAAACTTTCATGTGTACTGCAACAGATTGGGCACTCACCTAAAGTTTTCATATCCTCGTTAATTTTGCGACTTGACTTGATTTTGCTCAACTGACGATACGTAGATAAAAAAAGGCTTTGGTCGTCAATGACGTTTGTCCATTGTTCTGATAATTGCGAGCGCGGGAGTGGGGCGGGAGACGCGATGCTCCACGGCGGCGGTTGGATCACGACTGGCGTCGGGCAGGAGGGTCTCCAAGGCTTGGTTACCCTAGCTTTCGGCGGCTTTGATACGGTTATCAATCGGCTTGGGGTACGCTGTGTATCTTTGAAGATCGGTTGGAAGTTTTCTAATAGCATTACCGATAGCGGGCTAATGCATATTGCTTAGCGTTATGCTTATGTTTAGTAAATACTGCGTGTAATTTAGAACCTAACAAAGAGAGATTTTCTTTTGCGTTCGCATTCATACATTTTTCTAACTCACGTTTTTTTTTTTGATGTGATATTTTCAGTTTTGTTAATAGTAGTAGGGTAATTGCACCACTGGTCGACACATTTTTCATCGCCAATAACAACATTGGTCTTCATTGAAATTTTACGGGATGACAACTAGGAAACAGTGCAGCCTTTATTTGTTGCTAAAAACTGAAACCAGTGGCTGACTCCTACTTTTAAAGATTAAAGGAACAAAATGTCAATCACTGGGTCCTGTCGAACACCGGTACCACTACTCTAGTAGTAGTGTAGTAATTTTTTTAATATACTCATATTTTTTTATATAATATAATATATGTCAATTATATATCTTATCTCTCTCTCACATCAGTCATCTTAACTGCTTTGTTGAATATTTCTTTCGACTTTTGAAGTAGTTATTAAATTTACGAGGGAAAAACTAAAAGCTAATAAAGAAAACAAAATTAGCTCAAAAAATTAGCTTTAAAATTAATCGAAGAAATAGATAGGAAGTGCGCAATCATTAAATAAATAAATTTAGATTTTAAACCATAATAAGCAACTAAATAAGTGCATTATAATTCCCTTTATACACATACATGCACACTTAAATAATATATATAAACTTTATCATGTTATCATCTCGAGCTCCTCCGTGCTTCGGAAGGCACGTAAAGCCCCGACGTTGTTAGCAGTCGTTAACAACCGCCTATCCGCACTGGGCCCGCGTGGTGGTTTATGGCCCGATCTCCCTATCCATCCATAGGGAAGGCTCGCGCCCCACCAGTGGGGACATAAAATGAGCTGATGATGATGATATCATGTTACTAGCAGATGACTTAAGTAGTAAATGCCTGCGCAGTTTAATTTTAAAGATGGAAAGTGTTTCAAAATGAAGGCTTTCAGACAGTAGTTTGTTGTCGTCATCATATTATATATAGGTATATTATCTATTCATTTTATTCTATTGTACCGTAGCTACTTAATATTCACAAACTGATTGTTTTACTCATACTTCCTATAACCAATCTGGTTGTAATGTTTATTATGCCAAAGTATTTCTTGTAATTCTTCGTTTGAGATTACAGAGATTACAAAGGATGATCCATTGGTGGCAGGAAATAAAATCCCCAAGCTTTTCCGAACAGGAGATGAGGCGGCGCTCGTGTAGAAGGAACAGCTGACGACGGAGTTGCTACGGAACGCCATGATTGTAACACTGACGAAAATGTTTTTTCCTTACTTCCTGCTTTAATTTTTATTGGTAATTTATTTTTATTTTATTTTATTGTAAAAGAATAACGAAGCCATCTTAATTCTACGAGTGTACAAATAAGTGTCAGTTCTAAATTGATTAGGCCCGATTTAGATTTGTTATAATTATGATCAATTACCTTGACAAAACCATAGAAAGTGCTGCTCTAATATATTACATTAGTACATGTAAGTAAAGTAAAGTAAATAGCTTATAACTGACCCACTGCTGGGCAAAGTTTTTTTTTTCATGTTTGTGTTTTTTTACATGTTGTGATTGTCCTTTATATTTTGTGTTTTATTTGTGATGGAAAGTGTCCTTTTATGATATATATATATGGGCATTTTCCAATATTTTTGACGCTATAAAGGAGAAAAGAGCTGGACATTTGCTGAGTTTCTTGCAGGTTCTTCTCAGTACAAGATCTCCCGCCCAGAGTAGACTTACGAACCGATGGCATAATGACGTTCATAAACTGAATAAATGATTCTGAATTTTGAATTTTTAATGGCCTCGCATCATTGAAATCAAGTCATCGTTACAATTGTTGGGTAATGTCTTAATCACCACGCTTGCCAAATGCGGGTTGGTGATCACAAACCCGGGATATGCGTCGAAAATACGAAACGCATTTTTTCGACTGCTGGAAGATATTTCAGACTGAAATAAGCAACGCCTTTTTACTACTTCTACTAAATTTTTTTTTTTATATTTCTACGCGTAAGTTAACTTTTAAAACAAAAGGGGCAGCTACATTTACTCCTCAATTATTCGTCATTTAAAAGTTACAGTTTTTTCGGGTTGTTTATCTGTTTCTGCTTACAACATTTTTTAAACCGTCTTTAAAATCTACTGACAAGTGAATAAGTGCAATAATAATAATCATCAGTTAAAAACAGGTACACAGGTACCAATAGTGAGTTCATAACTTATATAATTACAGAATGGCGAACTAGAAATATTAATCTAATAACGTTTTCTAAAGTTTACGCGAACACTACACATTGAAATGAAACAACTTTTACGGATCTACTCGCGTTTATTTTACACATTAGTTTTAATAAACGCGAGTAGATCCGTAAAAGTTGTTTCATTTCAATCTTATAATCATCTGCGACTTCTACCTTAAGCATTAGTATGATTTTAATATTATTGAATAATAGATGAACGAAAACTACGACACGAAAAATGTAACAAACCGTTCCATATATTTTATTATTATACTATAATAATACTATTTTTATATATTATACTAGGACGTATTAGTATAGCAGATAAAAAATAAAAAATGTTTAATAAAACAAAGGAAAAACAACCAACCAGAAACGAATAGCGGAAACTTCTAATCTAAACAGCAAAAACTTGACCGGAACCATTTTTTTTTTACTGTGATGGTAGATAAACTTAACTGTAAAAAAAGTAGTATCTAGCCCATCCCGCCCATACCGCCTTCTAAAATAAGCTAAAACGACCAAAATCCTTTTATAAAATATTAATAATCACAATCACAATCATCATCAATCAGCATAATCAAGCTCTTAAAGTATATATTCTTTATTAACTAAAAAAAAACACAAACAGACAGAAAACAAACAATGGTGATCAGAGGTGGACTTCTCTCTAAAAGAGATCTCTTCAAGCCGACCTAAGCTGGAGTGGGAGCTTTAATTTTTTTTTATAAAACAAATATGTTTAAGTAGAAGCAACAAAAGTGCAAGTACCAGGTTCGATTCCCAGCCAATTCAAACGGGCTTTCAAGAGCTAAGCCCGAGCATGTAACTAGTTCACAGAAGCAATGAAATAGTATTATGCTTAATAAAGTTTTTAACATGCATTAGAGTAATTAATTATTAACGGGATTGTTACCATGTTTATTATTCGAGAGTAACCGATGTTCGGCACAGTTGCATGCGCCATGATCCTGGAATGACTGAACACGGAATGTTTTTTATCCGTTCTTTGCTTTTAATATAGAGCTTTTTATAAAACCGCCATATTGTAACTTTGATTCGGTTTGGCAAATTATTATTTTAAGCCGCTGACGACTGTGACATGCGCTATATTTATGCATAGTTTGTATAGCAAGTAAACAACATTCAACGTCAAGAAAAATATATATTAAAATAGACTATACATGCAAATATTTACTACTACTAACTACGAAGTTTCATGGATAGAAAAAAAATCGAAAGTTGCCACTAAACAGTAACTACTTATATAAAATGTTTTTGTTTTGTTTATATAATTTTAACGCAAATTTTATTGCGAAACAAATTAAATTATAATATTATTAAATTAAAATTTTCCACGAGCAGGATTTGAACCTGCACCCTTCTGACATACCGGGTTCCTCGTAGATTTTTTTCAACATTTGTGTTTTTGTAATCTACTTATATGATTATGTTTTTAATTTACTAAAGTACGTAAATGAAATTAGGTATACGTTCGAAATACATATTAGAAAAAAAACGCTATCATTCAATTTTTTTATTAAACCCCTACTACAAAACAGTGTTTTAAGCTAAACAATGGCTAAATACGTGTTTAAAATATTGTGTCTCTGTCTAAAAATATTAGCTAAAAAGTGACAGCATTCGTTTTTAGCATTGGCTTACTTAAAGGCTGGTTTTACAGTCACGCTGATCGTCGGCGCTGACAGATCAATATGTATGTAATTCAAGGAAACGTTACTGAGTCACGCTGTTGGCTCAGCGCTGACATGCGCTAGAAGTTCATACATTTCGGCTGTCAGCGCCGACGGTCAGCGTGCGGTCAGCGCGGCTCAAAAACCAGCCTTAGCCATCGTTTTGTGGTAAAGCAGCTACATTTTAAATAATAAGCGTTTGTTCGGACTTGAAATCAGTGAAACGCCCAATAATTGCATCCCATTTTCTTGTAGGTATGCAGATCGACATCAGAGAGCGCTGTTTCATGGTTATTAGCGCCATATTGTATTTTTGTTACTACAAATCTGTCCATTTTAAATGGTATGGTAACCCATTTAACGCTTTGAACGTGTAAGGTATCCTTTGAATAAAATTAAACGTAACTTGTTTTCTATTCAAATATCACTCCGAACTTTGGTTTTAATCAATTTACCCTTTGATGTTAACGTTTAAGGTGACGCAATCTCGTAATTTAATTAGAAAAAAAGGTTAAAAGGAAACTCAAAACATTCATCAAACGAGTCCCGACAGCCAATCTGGACACCTTTACCCTTGTGGTCTATGGTTGGTTAAGATCACCGGCCTCTGACACCGAAACCTGGGTTCGATTTCCAGCGGCGGGTACATGTCTGTACTTGGATTGGTTGGTCGCTATCTAAAAATGTCGCCATAACATCAATTTTAGTACTCGTAGCATTGTTGCGTTCCAGCAGTTAGAGATAATACGAGTGTGGCCAGTTCCTCAATGTTTGAGGTATCTGGGTTTACTGCGCTTCCACCTTCGGCCTTATCATCACTTAACATTAGGTGAGATGAAGTTTAAGTGCTTACCCATAAAGCATAAATAAAAAATAAACAATATGAAGGAGAATGTCTAGCCAAAGGGCGTGGCGTACTGGCTTCTCCGAAGTAAATTGCCTACCGACACCACCGCAGCAGCACAAAGAGTAACTATTTGTTATAAAATTACAATTTGTTTTTTTTTTTTTTTTGAGACATCGAAACAAGCAAATTTACAATATTACATAATCAATCAACAATTGTTGTAGCGAGAGTACAAATACAAATCACTTATTGAATAGAGTACTTAGGTATTAATTAATTAATACAAATGTATAACATTTATTGAGTAAGTATAATAATATATTTACCTAGCGTGCCTTGAACTGCATGAAAAACTTGTTACATACAAACATACATACATACATACATAAATACATACATACATACAAACATATATATATTGTTTATTTGAATTATATATATATATAATTCAAAAAAACATCCTCCAAAAAAAGTATTAGACAGAACATCGAAATCACCAATTTTACGTGCACTCGCCTTAATGTATCATTATATACTCTGGCTATAAGTCCACGTTATGTACCAACAACTATTATCTTAAATTCGGTGACGTGGTGGTCGTGGTGAAAGTTATGATAGTCTCAACGATGTTTAAATTGTAGTCCGAAATAAATAATAAAGTAAGAAATTTTAACTAATTAATGAAATAATAAAACAGTTTATCTTATATACAACAAAGAAATAAAGAAAAACTGATGAAGAAATGTGTATACGCAAACTAATGACACCTAGCGGCGATAACAGGCATTACGTCCTTTAGAAGAAAGCAAAGCGTAAAAAATTGGAACTAAAATGTAAGTTATGAGATATTGTTTGGAACATTGTTATTAACAATAATTGAATAATAAATTTAGTTAATATTTATATAAAGATTGCACTTCTACCATTCTACTGAAATGGGGCATACCAGAATTAACTTAATGCTTTCTGTTGAACTAATTGGTGAATAATATACTAGATGGCGCTGATATTAAAAATGTGCCGTCTTTACATAGAGTTAATTAATGGGCAAGCTTATTACATTATAATATAAAAATTATTTAATTATGTATATTCATTGTATTTTTCTATTTTTAAGTCAAACTCTTAACAATTACATGATTCAACTAGAAGAAAACATGACATTTAAAATCTTTTTGTCCTTAATAAACTTTTTGTAAAGCTTTTTATGCTCAACAAAGGCCTATTATATAGCTTTCTATTTTGTTATGTCTTTTGCTATGCGTGTGGGCCGGCTACTTAGTCGTCTATTTAGTTTGTCTACCGTTGCTTCATTTGCTACCTCTGGGATACCATTATGTTATTAGTTTCGTCCACTTCTCTTTGCCTTCCCTTAAAATGTATCTGGTCCGCCATTTTAGTTGTTTGTAAACTGATAGTATGCTTGCATAGTTTCTATATTGACTAATAAAAATGGAAAGAGGAAAGATGAGACCTGGTCGCAGAAGGAAGTCGTGCTTGCGGAACATTCGGGAATGAACGGGCAAGAGCAAGACCAATTATGCAGAGTTGATTGCCAACCTTCAATAGTTGGAGAGCACCCTAAGAAGAAGATTAAAAATGTCAAACAATAGTATAATAACTTACACCACAATATTTATGAAATAACAGAGACAAAGTAAGCTAGCATAAAACTGTTGGTTCAATAAAACAGGTAATAATTAACACGCTGAAGTTTTCAAACTCAGCCGTTGTACGGTGCATAGAAGTGGAGTAATCGCCGTGACCCGACCTATATGTCCACAATGCGGTTAAACTATTAATTCATAAGGCTTAGTTAAGTATAGGGTAATGCCACCAAAGAGCACGCACTACCAAAGTACTCTTTCTCTTTTTCTTCCTCTCAAAGTACGCAGTGCTAATAATTGAATATAATTAAATCTGTTAGCAACTACTTGCCGGTGACATAACGTGTGCATGGAATCAATATGGTACCTAGTATTTATTAATCCCATGAATGTGTGTTTGCCAATAGGTAAAATAGAATTTCGTATGGGAATACGTACTCTTTGGTAGTGCGTACTCTTTGGTGACTTTACCCTACGTAGTTAGCAGGCGCGACCCCGATACAGTTTTCATACAACATACGAGGTGTTTTTTATTATTCTTTAGAGGGACAGTACTTTACCTTTAACTTAACCGAGTGTCTAGTGTGAGTTTACTATTTGAATTCATTCGATCAACATTAACGAAAAAGAAAATTTGTATGGCATTAAAGCAGCACCTCCCAGTGACAGACGAGGAAAGTCATCACTAAGAACCATGACAATAAGTGACTATAAGATCGGAGGTGGTATTTCGTAAAAGTATACTATAGTAGTAATACCAGTCTTCGACAGTGTATGCACAGCGTTGGACACAGTTTTCGTCGCCAAAAATAACAGAGATTTTCATTGTTTTTTTTTATTTCACTAAAATTTGCAAATTTTATATACATAATATTTTGCAAATAACCTACTACTTATCACATTGACAGTTGTGTCTCAGTGGCATGATTTGGACATTTGAACTATAGGAAAATTTCAGAATCAAGATACCGTGACATGATTGTGTATGCTTTATAAGAGCAGTATAAGGGGCCCAGTACTAATGACTAATGACCAACAGAAACTGTTTAGGAACACTGAACACGCAGAATGTAGTGATAACTCGTCCAATTGGGCAACCGAGATACGACTGACGCTGTCCAATTTTGAAGTGCTTGTTTCTACAGTTATTTTAAGCCAGCGTTTTGCATCAATGTTTAGGCAATCTACCTTGATCTTGAGTATGTTGGTCCATTTGAAAGAAACATCTATACAAACATTGAACGATTCGTTTTAAAATGGAAGAGCATTTTTTTTGTATGATTTCACGATCACTATTCGATTCTTCTACTCCAATTCGAAAATTTTTCTTTTCCAGACTAGTAAAATAGTACCTATAACTGGTTTTCGATAATTAATAAAATATCTATTTAAATTAAATTCTCGTGTCAGATATGAGTTGCCATACTCCTCCGAAACGGCTCGATTGATTTTTATGAAATTTTATATGTATATACTTGGTAGGTCTGATAATCGGTCGTAATCTATTTTTATACCCCTAAGTGATAAGGGTGGTCCACCCCAATTTTTTGTTTAATTTTCCAATACAAAATGTTCCTAGCTGTGAAACATACGATTTGTTTGTTTTGTTGTCATAGAAATTGTCAAAGCGATACGAAGTCCGCTGGGTCAGCTAGTATCTTATATATATATATATAATAATACTGAAACAAAAACACTAAAAGTTTAGTTTTTCTTTACTTATTAGTTTTTTAGTTCACAAAATTTCATTACTGTAAATTGGACTATTGTGTATGTATGTACGCCTGCACATCAGACTACCACAAACGGTCAAATTTCCTCAACAGTCTTTGAACTCTAAGTCTAAGTCATATGGTTGAACCATTTTTAAAAGACAACCATGAGATAGTATTTTTGTAGATGATACCTCACTTTTATTCAAAGTGAAACGACGACAGCCGATTGATGACGATGAGAACAAAATCACCTTAAAGAAAAGCTTTTTAAAAAACTTAAAAAGTGTCTGATTACATTGAAGACAAAACCGCATGGGTTTAAAATGCTCCAATCACTCCAACAGGTATTTCTGATTTAAAATATTGTTAAGTTATTTCAAACTTGTTTAACTAGGTAATGGCTTATAATTTTGTAAAATGTCGTTACTTATATTAAAGCTGTGGAGTATTTTGCGGCCATTCTTCTCCACAGCTTAAAAATAGACGTCCTGAATGAGTAGTAAGTAGGTAAAAAAATGTTTGGCCGATTCAAAAGCACTTTGCTAAAGCTTATTTGAATAAAAAATATTTGATTTTGATTTTGAAGAAATTTGACAGTTTTAGATAGGTTGATGGGCAGGCGATAACGTACAACTACAACATTTGTGTCATTAACATAATCTTCCACTTTATAATAAGCTTTACTAATTATTATAAATTTATGTAAGGGCTTTTTAACAACATTTTAGGGAAGTATGTTGCGTGGACTGCTATTTTCTATAAAATAAATACATTGTCAATATCAGCAGCCGGAGCCCCACATAAACAAACCACATGTTATATTATCACTATGAAAATAACTAAAATAAACTACGCTTGCCATCGTCATATTCTTCTAATTTCGCTTGACTAGCTGACCCTGTCCTTTTCAAGTCTGTCGCCATAACAACAATGTTTGCAGCCGCCTTTTTGGGTTCCAACAGCTTTTAAGTTGCTGAGGACTCTGGGTGAAGTGCACTACCAACTTAGACCTTCTCATCACTTAACATCTGGGTGAGATGAAGGCAAACGTTTCCCTGATAAGATAGAAAATCTTTTGTTTTATTTATATATGTTTAAACACTACTGAGGAATATTCTGCGAGATTTTTTTCCTGTCGATATCATTTGTGACTTTGACTTTGAGACTTTGAGAGGTATTGAGGACTTGTATAAGTAGTAGGCTACACGTTAAGCGACCCATTTCCGGACATGTCACCTTGCTAAATCGAATGTGCATTATATGCGATAGTGCGAGGTGACATGAACGGAATTCCGGGGCAATGTTAGTTTGTATTTGTTGATTAATAGTTACATAGATCATGGATTTGATATTTTTAATTTTTATAAGATCTATCTCTAGGACTGTAATTCTCTATCAATACAGTTGGCTTCGACCCGTTGTGTATATTTCCCGCGCCAAGATAACAACACCCGATTATAAGATAGTGTAAATAAATTAGTACATTTTTGTGAGTGGGTACGTTACATAGAGGTATGTATTTTTAAATAAACCGTCATTGAAATTAACCTACTTTTACGGATGTATTCGCGTTTACTTCATACATTTAGTTAAATTAATGTTTATCCTGGCGTTTCGAACCCTTTGCAGGGTCCGTGGTCGCAGGGAGACTGAGGTGTTGGTCGTCTCATAGTTAGTTGGTAACTTGTATTCCCTCATTTTAATCTAATCAAGTGTGTTCCGTTTTACGCAGAAAGAGCATAAATTATCTTTTAATCTGGCAGTATGATGTTGGGACTGGGATTTAAATTTTGTATGACGGGATCCTGTGGTAAATTAATGATCGTCGGTGATAAATTCATTCTTTTAACTTATTTAGCCTGACCAGGCGTTTTTGTGTAGTTGTAAATGAACCTCTAACGATATTAGATTAGGGTACATCTGTAAAATATTTTTATGGGTGTTATAAATAATATAATACAAGTCACGTTTTCATGTCTACTTTCTTTTATCTTAATTTCATATCAGTATCTCTATAGGAAAGATAAAAAAAATAACTATCGTAAATCAATGTAATGATCTAGGGAGTGTAACATGGTTACATGTTAGTTAGCCAACCATATTTAATATCAAGCTCCTTGCACTTATCAAGATATTAAGATGTAGTTTTTAAATTGCATGTATTAAAACGTATCCGATCTACTTTATAGAAAAACAGAAGATAATCCTTGTTGACGTAAAATAAAGAAAGAAATTAAGGTATGCATCAAGCTAATTTTACAATAACCAATATCAGCGATCGCAAAAAAGGAATATTGATGAGCAGGTTGGTAGGCGTACAAATTTAAAAATAGTCAAATTGTTATTTGTCAGATGGAAATGAGTTGAGAGACTTGACACAACCTTTGACTTGCAATGCGCGCTCTCCCTTTCAGCAGACAAACAATCATTCGTTCTGTCTCCTTCCATCTCTATACAACACTAATCTCTATAACGAAAGCTTTAGTCGTTCCTTAAATAAACTAACTGTACAGAATATTGTTCGAAACTATTTGGGACAGTTACCTTATCACTTGTAATAAGTTCATTGAGTTAAACAAATGCACATCGGCAGCCGAAACTCGCACCGCAGTACGCGCCGTGACCGCCGCCGCGCCGCACGTGTCCCACCGAGCGCAGGCAGTGATGTCGAAACGAAGTTTAACATAACGTGCACACAAAAATAGTGTTCCAACTGCATCTACAACTGCTAATCCCCGCACAAAACTCTTAGTAAGTATTAGGAAGGGCAAAATGAAAGCTGTACATTAGAAACAACAATAGTCTTAATTAATTAGTTACTTTTGCCGGATGCAAAACAAACGGCAGTGCTCAAATTAACGATTTTAACTAAACATACATATAAGTTGTCAACGTTAACTTTGGAGCGATCGATAAGAAATGTTTACATCTATACCGACCGAAAATAAACTGAGATGTGCCTAATGTGTCGTTCGGGTGTATCGGACGGATCAATGGGAATTCGGACAATATTTTTGATAATCGAGAGTACTATTTGGAGAGTAGCCAGGTATAAAAATACAATGCCTATGACTGTCTCGCGCGGAGTCTGCCTGGGAGTCGCCCGGGTGAACGCTGACGTTTTTGATAATTGCATTCTTTACGTGCTAACTGTATTTGTGTATGTGCCAGCTCAAAAATTTTACCACTTAAGTGTCAACACAGTTTGGTCGTCTAGCCTTTTGTTAACAATCGTCTGACCTTTTTGACAAATTCAAAAAGGTCAGTCGTTATTATCAAAACACGATAAACTTAATAATAAAACAACCGGCTTTTTATAGTATTGACAAATAAAAGATTCATGTGTCGTAGTGCAAAGGAGGGTTCTTGTAAAGTGCTGGGATGACCGGTGAACTCCGGTGATTGTTTTAGGGTTCTTGATCACCCTGATAACACGTGAGGGGAAGCACAGAATGTTTTAGAGGGTATGCCTTCCTTCCCCTCTTCTCCGGGGATTTAGAGGATAGTGCCGCATACCCATCTAATCTCTCCCTGGATGCAGTTGTATTGCCTAATGCCTTGTAAAAATATATTTAACATATAACTGTTAACAATAACTATTTAATTCTGTACGTCTTATTCCAGAGCCAGGTTTAAAACTGTTGCTGTCTTATTTTTGTAAATAAAAGGAGTGAGAGACAGCATCTGTTTTAACTGTTCAGATTTGCAATAACGATGTATGATGGCATCATGTTCAGCCAGCCCTATATAGGATAAAGCGTAGTACTATAAGTTATTCTGAGATAAAGCTTCATTACACAAACCATGTAGTAGGTACCATCTCTGCTTTTGATTCTAGAGCGTTAGGTTCTTACATGTATCGTAGGAATGTTTTAAGCCCAACTGGCCAGATACTATAATGTTACTATATAATCATGGGCTAATAACATATATAATTAGTTTTTTTTTAAAGCTACTAGTCTGTCGCTATAGCAACAGTGTTGACAAGTATTTGAACCCTTATATTTACGAACAACCGCTGCTTTGCATTAACACAACTTTTCTAATCTGATACTAGACTCCAAATGTCATCTGTTTTCATAATTATCTCCAACCAAGTAACAAAAAAATGTATGTTATCAAATTGTTGTCTACAATTTATATTTGGCCTCCGCAAATGTAATCCCCATTTCCCAATTTTGTACTAAACTCAAATATGCTCCCAGAATGCTCAAATTCTTGTCATGCTAATATTTTCATTGGTTGTTTGAACCCACAAGGTGCTTTTTCACGCCTCGTTTGAAGGACCCCATATCATAGGAAGGAGGGAAAACGTGTGCTGGTAGACTATTCCATCTTTTGGAGGTGCGACAAATTTCTTTTTGCACGATGAGATATGTTTGACAGTGAAGCGATGACTCCGGAGAGCAGCACGTGTACTCCTATGGAGGAAGGGAGAAGGTGGGATAAGGTCAAAGAGTTCTTCAGAGCACTCGCCGTGGTTTAAGCGGTAGAAGACGCTAAGTGACGATATATCTCTACGCAATTGCAGGGGCTCGAGAGTATTAGTGACCTTGCATTGCATTGCCGATAATGCGTACAGCGCGACGCTGCAATCTGTCTAAGGCATCGTGAAGGTACTTTGCGGAACCGTCCCAGATGTGCGAGCAATACTCCACGCAAGACCGTACCTGTGTCTTATACAAAAAACACAACTGGTCAGGCGTAAAGAATCGCCGCATTCTGTTCAGGACACCGAGTTTTCGTTAGGCTGTTTTGATCACGGCTTCGATGTTGTCCTTTTGATTCAGATCGCAACGAATCGTCATACCGAGCATGTTGATATTGCTCTGCAGGCTTAGAGATGTGCCCTGAAGAATTGGAATTGGAAGGGGAAGGAATGGTGACTTTTTAGCCGTAAACGCACATACCTGTGTTTTCTTGGCATTGAACTCAACAAGATTATTGGAGCCCCAATTAGATATGAGGTCCAATACCCGATTGAGCTCAATGACAAGATTCACTCGTTTCTCTTCAGTCTCGACTCGCCCACGTGACCGTTATATCCACCGTGCACTGTACTATCATCTGCATAGCAATGAATATTTCCAAGTGGAAGCATATCATTGATATGCAGAAGACACAGCGTGGGGGACATTCTTATAAGAATAAGAAAAATAATAAGAAACATTTATTGACCTGCACAATAGAAAATACAAACAGGATACACATATGAAAAACAGGACAGCTTAGAACAACTAACACAACAAACAGAAGCAGTTCGAACATCTACCACAAAAAATAATAATATATCGAGATCAATAGGCAGCCTGCTGTTTCACCAATGTTTCTGTGTTATAGAAGCGCTCGTTTTCAGAGAGCGCCCTTACCTCCCCAGCAAACATTTAATGTTATTTTTCCTAAGCTTCAGACTTATCAACTTATTTTAGTCGAAATGACGAATTATTTGCCCATGTTTTAAACTTTACAGAAGTTTTTACTAACAGCGACAATCTCTAAGTAAAAAATTGGTAATTTCGACCAATTTATATACTAATTTATATACTAATAATTACTAATAGGGTGTACCCTTGGTTGTCGTATTTTGTTTGTAAAAATAAGTCAGAAAAACTTACTATACTTAATATCTGGTAATTTTTACTAGTTGGTTGAAAGCAGGTGACGCTTTAGGTAATTATTACTCATATTTATATTATATTATATTAGGTTATGTAACTTATCAGTTGCCGACTTACACGTCACGTTTGTGACTTAACCTTTGGTATGCCGGAACGTGGATCCACGTGCCAAACAATTAAAATTTTATTGTGTCTGGTATTCCGGCATACTAAAGGTTAAACGAAGTAAATTGTACTCCATTTGATTACTAAATTTCGACAAATCAGTTAAACTAACCTTAGCAACTATATGAGCACCGTTAGGTTTCAATAAGTATAAATTAGTTCGACTTTATCGTCGAGGTAACCGAGAAATGGAACCAATAAATTAGAAGCACTTTAATTCGCGTTCACTAACGTCACATTGTAGTAATATTTTGGTGAAAAAGGACGATTCAACTTCAGCGTTGAAAATTTTATTTAAAAAGTGCCATCAAATCAAGTTGTAATAATTACACTGTCATGGACAAAGAAAGGAAACCATATAGAAATTCCACTTCATTCTATAGAAAATGTAAGTACAAGATAGTAACAATGATTCGTTCAAAAAATTACCGCAGATAAAAACCATTTCCAGCTATACAACCAACAACGCTCGATCTACCTAATACTTCATCATCTCATAATGACTTGTTTTAAAAGAAAGTTTAGCGAACTCACAAATAGAAGAACTGACTACGGAAAATAAAGAATTTAACAATATAGATCACATAGAAAATGTTGGCACCAATACTAACTTATAGGAAAATTTGAGTCAGGTCATGGTCAGTAATCCATAAACCGTCCATATCGGCTTTAAACGATTTGTTAAAAGTATTGAATGAATACGGTTTAGAGTTACCCAAAGATGGTCGGACATTACTAAGAACCTATGATATTTATATTAAACCTATGGGCCAAGGACATTTTTGGTAAATCGGAATAAACATAACTTAGAGGATGTAAGTGTTTTTTATATATTTTAGCGTTTTATTAACGCTTTTTTTTTTTTTCAGTGTTTAAATTTTACTTAGAGGATGTAGTCCACCTTATTAACTTTGATGAATTTCCACATTTTGACGACCTCCTTGGTCGAGTGGTTTGTACACCGATTTTCATGGTGTCGCCATCTCTGAGGTCCCGGGTTCGATACCCGGTCGGGTCAATTTAGTAATTATTGTTTTTCTAAATTGTCTCGGGTCTGGGTGTTTTCTATGTACAACAAGTGTGTATTTAAGTATTTTAAGTAAGTTTATTCGTTGTCTAGTAACCATTTAACGAGTTTCATAACGAAGCTTCTCTTGGGCTAGATAATTGATGTAAGTGTAGGAAATTTTATTATTTTATTTATTTATTTTATATCGAATTAATTCATGACGTTGACGGCATGTCTCTATTCAATAGTACATCATCCGAAGTATGGCCAATAACTTTCGCAATTTATGATATGCCACAAATTAAGCCGATGTTTGCTGTAATTTTTTACGGAACTAGAAAACCACCACTGGCGCTCTTTCCTAAGAATTTTATAGCAGAAAAAATTAACTATTAAAAAATTGACTTTTTTTTTCAATGGTAAAAAGTTTCTTGTGAAGTTTTGTTTGTGATACTCCCGCAAGAGCCTTTCTAAAAGGTACGCCTTGTTTTAACTCTGGAAAAAGCAACTGCATTAAATGCACAGCAGAGGGAAAGTGGGACAAAAAATTAAGACACATGAATATACTAACTCTGTAACTCTGGTTTGGTTGTCACCGAAAAACTGATTCTAGTTTCCGTAATAAATTTGATGAAGACCATCACATTCATAATACACCTCTCGTGTATTAACCTATTGATATGGTTGATTTTTTTTTATTATTGCTGACTCGTTACATTCGTTTGATCTTGCTATTGTACGGAAATGTTTGATGTCATGGTGTACGAAAAGTTTCAACTTTCAAACAAAATTAAGATGGTCTGAAATTTATTTACTAAATCAAATGCTAAAATCATGTGAACGCGCCTTCTGATTGAGAAGTTCACTTTGTTCAATTCAAATGCGCACTCGCCGTTACGCTCGGCGTACTCAACACTAAAGCACTGATGAGGTATATTAGATAGATAGATAAAACTCTTTATTGCGCACACACGCAGAAAAGTAAAAACAAACAATGAAATTTTTATATCGGGGTGGGCAAAGGTGTTTATGTATAGATATATTATTAGGTAGCGCGCATCTTATTTTGATTTTATTGCACATAATTAGGTTATTTAGACCAAATAGGTCCCCAACTTTGTAGTAATTATGACTTTGGTAGGTAGCATTGACTTTATTCGAAGTTAAAGCACCCTAACAATATCACTAAATACGTATAGGTCGAATTTTAAGTAGTTTTGACGTGAAAGTGGAGAAATTTGAAAACGCCATTTTGTATGATCCAAAAAAAGTTCATCGAATGTATTATTATTAAGTATTTCCTTAATGTCTGGTATAAAAATGTTCAATTAATGAAAATCAGATATATTAGTGTTAAAATATTATCATACTTATAAATATATTACAATGCAACAAACATATCTTAAGATAATAATATAATATAACAGGTAATACTATAACATATTGTAGGCCCGTTAATATTTTTCGAAACAGTGAAATTTACATACGATTTTAGCCCTAGTTTCCCCAGTAATTATTATTTGATATAGAAGTAAAAGTAAAATTTAATGAAGTTAGTCGCCATTGCTTAAATGTCCATGTTTAAAGTTATAGTAAAATAGACATTATGCAGAAGATAATAAATGTTATGAAAAGGTTGTATCAAAAAATGATAGTTTAAATTATACCTCAATAAATCATTTCTAAGAAATATTTACGACTAATTAACGTCATGTTGTGGTCGCAATGACCAAACAAATAATTACAACATAAGGACACGTCGTAACAACGTCGAATCGACGTCGCATCGGCTGTTTGTCTTGCGACTTGAAGGTTGAAATTTCTAGAGCGACGTCGATTCGCGGTAACCTGCACGTGCCAATTTCCACCATTTATGTGGATTCGACGTGGATTCGAGGTAGATTTGACGTAACTAAATTTGGTCGCATTACTTTAAATAGATGTAAAAATACGTAATTTAAACCATAAATATTTGCTGGGTCTCCATTATCGTATATTCATCCGCGTGGATTTGAGTTTTTAAAAAGTTATCAAATTAAAATATAGCCTGTTACCCAAAAGATAGCCCATGTTAACATATAGCATTCTATCAGTAAAAGATTTTTTGGAATTGGACCAGTAGTTTCCGAGACTACCCCCGACCATGGACTAATAATAAACCCCCGACAAACAAACAAACAAAGTGACAAACGTAACCTCTTTATTAATAGTTTCTTTATTAAGAAACTTATGTTTTTTAGTCAATGTTGACTAAAAAACATAAGCATCAAGCACTGAAAAATTTCGACGGGTGAAAGCCAGACCTCGGTAGCCAAGTGGTTAAGGCAGCCGCCCGGAATGCGGAAGGTGCGTGGTTCGATTCCCGCCTGAGGTTGTCGTCTTTTTTCAGTGTTTAAATTTTACTTAAGTATATTTAAGCGTTAATAAAACGCTAAAATATATAAAAAACACTTAGTTTCTTTATTATTTATTTATGTAGGTATATTTATATAAGGTCACATTTTATCAACCGCAAATATTTTTACAAAACATCTAATTATATCAGAGAAATAAGGCCCTAGCATTAAAAAAAAATACTTTTCCTAACACAAAAATTTATATATTTTTAAGAGCACCCATTGTAGCCTCTCTGTCGGCTCCTTTGAATAAAACTACGGGCAAGTGTAGGCGGTGGTGTAGGCATTGCGGCCTCTCTGTTTCGGCTCCTTTGAATTGAAATTACCGAAAGTGCGTAATTTTACTTTTTAATCGAATTGTCTTTTAGCGTTTTTCTTGAAAACTAGCGTATACATTTTTTTTTTCATAAAATTAGTTTATTTATGTTGTTGAATTTATCCTCAAAATATATGCGGTTATAAAATTTGACCATATATTTTTTTTAAAGTATTTTATGTAAGTATTTGTAATTTATAGAATATTTATGTATGTATTATAAGTTTGAATCTTTTTGTTAAATACTGTTTTCCACTTTTGTTGTCGCTCGAAATTGCACCCACCATACAATTTCTGCACCACCCTTTGGTTGACTGGTAGAAAATGCATCAGGCATTAAGTCCGCCATGTAATATTTTGTTGCAAAAGTTTAAAATAAATAAATAGTACAGATGTAGTGTTCCGACAGAGAACCAACTAAATTGTTGGAATTTTAATAACTTCACTGTCCAAAAATGATAACAATAGAAAAATCAATTGTTACGTATCACGTATGTGACTTACGGGCCCTGTCCCGTTATTAAGGAAAATATTACAAATGAATCTGGATTTAAACTATTATACAGAATAGTTTAAATTCAGACGCTATGATATAGCTCGATAAAATTCCGATTCATCGTAGCATTTAAAAAAAGTGCAAAAAGATAGTCTTTCCGAGTATACCAAATTCCTGTTTTACTACCATAAAATTTGCAACGGAAAATATTATGCAATGATCTAACCAATCCTCTGTACAATTTATGTCAGTCAATAGCCACTCCAAAAGATGAAAACACCTCGATTGGCTACACGATAACAACAATTGAAATGTTAGTGATTTTAACAAGTCAATAAATAGTACTTATCTATAATTTATCGGGTGCAACGTTATTGGAAGGAAATTACACTTGAGATGAGAAAGAGAAATTCCGGTAGATACTTGTCACATAAGAGTGAAAGAAAGATTACATTTCAATAATGCGCAATTTATAATAATAATACTCGTAGTATGTTGGTCTTCTTGTGACCACGAACCCTGTAAAGGGTTCTAAACGTCAGGACATCTTCTTATCGTATAAGCGACGTCAACATTATCATATTCTTCCCGAACAGAGAGCTGCCACATCAACAGCCTTCTGGCCAGCATCGATTAAATTGTCCAAAGTGCAAGAAGTAGGGCATAAGGGGACAGGTGAACAGGAGTTGTAGCCCGTACAGCTTAATCAAGTATTTTTTTCGGTTATTTATGACCAGAGACAACGCATGACGATTTTGAGTCCTGGGCCTCAAATCTGGTATTTTAAAATGTCCAGAATCATGTGTTAATGGCCTGATTTTGACAGTTTTCCCATAGTCCTAATGTCGACATCAGGCTACCGATACACTATTGAAACGTTATTGATTTAACAGACTTGAGACCCAGGTGTTGAATCGACTGTGGGGGGGCTCCACACTCGCACTCATTTGTGCCAGTAGGGATTTAATTATAGTAAATCATTGTGTAAAATAAACGCGAGTATATCCGTAAATGTTGTTTAATTCCAATGGCATTGTTCTAGAATAGAAAAGTTGTAAAGATTTGTATAAGGAATTATTCGACGACACCGTAAATTATTTATCGAAGATTACACCACAAGGGAACTCTTGTCACTGGAACTGGGCTTTCTTTTGTCATACGTAATCGCACCTAAGGTTATCTGTTCGTCACATAATTTTAGTCTCATTAGTAAAATGTCTTCGTTATCTATATGTACTCGTACTAAACAGGACTTTTATTATTTAGTTTAAACAGGTTCTCGACAAAGCAGATTTTAAATAATATATGCATGTGTACGGTCACACTAGACTTACTCGAGGAAGTAAATGGCAATCGAATAACTTTTTTTGGAGAGAGATTTCTGATTGCCTTAGACGGCATTTTCAGCTTCACCGGGCTTGTTTGGGGGCGGCGAGGAACATAAAGGGTCCCTCAAGCCGTGTGAAACGAATCACCTTCGGATGTTTTCTAGAGGGAACTGCATCGCGCACTAGTGCGCGTCCCCGTGCCCTACTAGATTCTCCGAAGGGTTCGGATCGGATCGGAACCTTTATGTAATTTACTGAATTTGTACTATTCATGTCTTGCGAGTGGTACTTCATCAGGGCAATCCATGGTTAGGGCGTGAGAGTGCGGGCAAAGAAGGTATTAATAATACGCAGTTGCTCAAGAAACTACAAAACTCTTTTTAATATTAAGACTTCCCCATTAACCTCTTTCCTTCCGGAAAAACAGACATAATACAAAAATAATGTTACGCGCTCTGTCGTCGGTCATCGGGACGTGAGAGAATAAACATTAAAAAAAATAGTTAACAAGTTAATTGGTTAATAAAAGGTTTGTCTATGTCGATATTTATGGTTATGTTATATTATCGTTATATTATCAAAGTCTAAACGTGGTCTAAACCGGGAAAAGCTTTCATACTAACTACACCATGCTCTTAATATATTTTTAAATGCAAAAGTAATTAAATTTCTTTGTTATTTAAACTCGTTTTTTTAGCGTAGCGATACGCTTCTAGTGCTGATATTTGGGTAGTTTACCCTACATCCGTGACTTCAGCTGATATGAAATGTTGTTCACAGACCGACCCACCATGGGGGCGATGTTCAGGAGTGAGGAGATGGCGCTATGCCAGCTCTTCGTGCAGCCCGAAGCTGCCTACGTCTCGATGTACCAGCTGGGAGAGACCGGCATCGCTCAGTTCAGAGATGTAAGTAAAAAGTGTTATTTTGATAGACCTCATAAATGTACTGCACGCAGACATGCTTTTCAATAAACACCAAAATGGCGTAGATATGGGCTTCTTGTTATTTTTAATTATTTCTAAATTTAGTTTATTATTTATATTATTTAAACATTTTAGTTTTGTTTAAAATTCTTGTTGTTCTACTCGTAAATGGTTGTTATTTTATTTCGCTTTCTGTAAATATGTTTATGTGCAAGTAAATAGCCTATAACTGTCCCAGTGCTGGGCAAAGGCCTCCAACATTGAAATCAAGTCATCACTACAATTTATAGGTAATGGCTTAATCATCACGCTTGCCAAATGCGGGTTGGTGATCACAAACCCGGGCTATGCACCGAATAAATCCGAAACACACTTTGCCCGACCTGGGAATTGAACCCGGGACCTTCGGGTATCGGGCCGACTGCCACTGCCACTGCCACTATGCATGTAGTGTATAAATTTATATCTTTGTCTTTGAATTTAACTTGAAGAAACCGAGGATTTAAGCGCTTATATACTGGAATACAGACACACATGACAATCCTATCTTAAATATTTATAAAATGCAATGAAAACATTTATAAATGCCTACCCGAGCCAGCAAGGAATCGAACCTGGGTCTCCCGCAATCTGAGCTGCACACTGACCATTATGCTAACGGAAAGGCACTGAATTTTTTCACTGCTTTGATTGTAACTGCTTTTTAGCGGCAGTATTGCCATCCAACGGTTATTGCAACCGATTGGCTATGCATATTCATTTTACAGATGAAATACCACAAATTTGAAAACACAACGCTATAGTAAATTTTTAATTTTTATTTTTAATTGCTTATTGCTGCACTTAAGCTGAATTAAGTTTAAAAATTAAGTGCCTACCCATTCCAAACAGGAATCGAAATCCGGGCGGCTGCACTGACAATTTTTTCACTGCATTTTATAAATATTTAATTCAGTTTGAGTGCAGCAATTAGCACCCACATATTAAAAATAAAATTCTATCTTAGCAACTACAGACGCTACATGCTCAGACAAGCACCAGTTTAAATTTTAACATGTTACAATAAACCGGAATGTATTGTAGTTTTTGTATGGGTTATGTGCGAGGTTTGTTAAAACAAACAGTTGAGAAACTTAGGCATTGTTAAATAATTTAATTAACTTTTACGTAACAGTTCTTTATAACAATAACCAATTTTTATTTGACCTAAGCATGAATTTCTGTAACCGTCATAGTTTGCCATTCAATTACAATTTTTTTTTCTATTAGATGATGGCTTCTTGCGATTAGTACATTTAGCCAGTGTCAAAGTAATTTTTCTTACAAGTAATACATAATTAAAGAATATTTCCTTACAGTATGATGATGATGATGAATGATAATAGAAATGAGAAGTGAGAAATGATATAACCCCCAACCCCTAGAGTATCTCAGTAAAGATGTGGGGCTTCACTAATTCCTCGGGCGGACTTCTTGAGAGAATTTGAAAAGTGAAGTTGCATTGTTTAGTTTCATTTGCCAACACTCATGCGCAATTACGAACACTTAACGGTTAATATTCCACCATTATTTCACATTAATATTCGACCTATCACAAATTTTAGAAAATATAACAAAACCGCAGACACGACTTTTCACTTTCCCGCCAGGAAATCCCCTTACAAATTGTAATAAAAAAATAGTTTTGACAGTTGTTAAAAAGTCTCTCTATTGACTAACCAGTCAAATACCAAATTCAAAAAAGGTTAAATTTCTAAATGTTTATATATGGCCAGTTGCCAACTATGGCACTACTGATTGTCAATGATGGTCTAGTTTGTTGGCTCGCTCAAGGACGTTAGTGCTCACACAAATATCTGACTGTCCCTAAATTCGTTAGTAGTACTCGTACATGCTGTTGGCATTTTAATTGTCTCTGACCGAAAGTTTAAGCTCAACTTCAATCACAATCTCGAACAGGGGAAAAAATGTGTAGGATATCAAGTAGGGTGTTGGCACTATGTTTTAATTTCTTTTTTACATGCTGTGGGCTGTGGGTGTCTTTATTTTTTGTTTTTTGTGTTAATTTGTAATGGATAGTGTCCTTCTATGATAGGGCATTTTCCTATATTATGACGCTGTAAGGGAGAAAAGAAGCGCCATGGTTGAGTTTATTGCCGTTTCTTCTCAGTGCAATGTCTCCCGCCCTGTGTAGACTTACGAACCGATGGCATAGTGACATTTATATGAGGTAATTTGTAAACTAAACTGAATAAATGGTTTTGAATTTTGAATCGTTCAACACTTGCCCGGTTGACGACGAAATTTTTCATTAGAAAAAAATAACAGATTTTCATTGAAATTCTACGAGATGACAGCTAGGAAGCAGGATGTGTGTATTCAAATTGTTGTTAAAGACTAAATTCAGTTACTGACGACTTTCAACGATTGCTGGTTGTAAACGACTGCCAATGCAGCCGGGACCAACGGCTTTACGTGCTTCGGAGCACTCAGCATTTTAAGATGAATATTTATAAAATTTATAAAATACAGTATGCTACCGGGAAGGCGGGAAGGAAGGGAGGGGCATAGCGGTCAGTGCAGCCGCCCGGTTTGCGGAAGACCCAGGTTCGATTCCCGGCGGGGTCGGGTGGGAGTTTAATTTTTTCACTGTATTTTATAAATATTTATTTTAGCTTCAGTGCAGCAATTAGCACTTGAAAATAAAAAAGCAAAATTTATTTTAAGATGATATTTTCTTGGTCACCCATCCGATAAACGAACATGTAATAGTTGCTTTGTTAAAGTTGCAGATCGGGCGCGTTAACCACTGCGCCATCGAGCTCCTCCTTGCAACATTAAAATAAATTAAATACCTATATACCTATATTGATTTGTTCACAACTCAAAACGAGTAGCGACTGCTTATCTTGCCAATAAACAATATCATACCGAATTGATACGGTTCATATCGAAGTTGTTGCAGCGAGAACTTCATTCGCATTCGTTGTTGATGAATGTGTGTCACGTGGCTTTGGTGGCTACTAGTGATGTGGATGATTGCAGACATGACAATTATCTCTTTATTAGCTATACAGAGTTGACAAAATTTTGTTGGAAGATAGGTAAATACATATATAATGCATTTATTTCAAACTACAGACATAGAACAATAATGCAACGTATTGAGCAAAAAAAACAAAAACAAAGATTTTCTTAAAAAGAGCATTAGTTTGTCGCGGCATGGCAGTGCAAAAAAGGTAGTCGTTTAGCTCAGAGATACAGGTAGTTCTTTCATGAAAAAAAAATACAAGATTTCTTTTTTTTGTCCAGTGAATTTATTAACGCAAATGTCACTTATCCAGCTATGAGTAAAAAAAGTTGACAACGATTGGTATTTTAGTAGGATACTCAACAATATACTTAATAAACCTGATAAGGAAAATGTGACATCACCAGTTAAATTTACAAAAAAAAGGAAAAGTGTTGTAAACATTTTCCACGAGCGGGTTTCGAACCCGAACCCTCTAAGATGCTAGGTCAGGTGCATTACCAATTATACTCAATTATGTTTAATTTACTTATCGTTCTGAAATAAGAAGGAAACGTTTCAAAACCAAAAAAAGTTATAAAAAAACACAACAGCCAAATTACTACAAAACATGCTAGATGTCTGTTACAAACGGAGCTCAGAGACCCACCAATTAATTTTAATTAGAGCATATTAGCGATCCACCAATGCCCTAGCCGGCCAGAGGTCAGACCGCTAAACTGCGGTTACACTCTATGACATGGAACAGCGCCACTTAGCGTGCCTCCTCAAATAATTTAGCTACTTTATGAAACCATTAAACTAATAGAACGGCCGAAATGGTTAAAGCCATTTGAAACATTTGGCAATGGCATTATATTATATTGTGTATATAATAATGATATAATAAGGAGCTCGATGGCGCAGTGGTTAACGCGCCCGGTTTGCGAGTGCTGAGGTTAAGTAACTCTCGCAAAGGCCGGTCATTGGATGGTTGACCCAAAATGTATCATATCGAGCTCCTTTGTACTTCGGAAGGCACGTTAAGCCGTTGGTCCCGGCTGCATTAGCAGTTGTTAACAACCACCAATCCGCACTGGGCCCGCGTGGTGGTTTATGGCCCGTTCTCCCTATCCATCCATAGGGAAGGCTCGTGCCCCAGCAGTGGGTACATAAAATGAGCTGATGATGATAATAAGGAATCTAAATTTCGGGTCAGTAAGGAAAAGTTAGAACCTTTTTGTTTAATATGCTTTTGCTTTTTCTATAATAACGTTTTCGCTTTTCTAAACTATTTAGATATGGTAGTGCATAGGCATATAGATTTCACGGGGTGAGACCTGGGGGCCTACCGCCGAACTCTATCGCTCTCGCTCTCGCTATCGCGCTCTACAGTTTATGGCGTCATCTTGTCATTTCGAAAGCGATATAAAAGCATTATCGAAAGCTATAGGCCTTAGCTTTCGATATTGCTGTCATATTGCTTTCATATCGCTTTTGAAATGACAAGATGACGCCATAAACTATAGAGTGCGATAGCGAGAGCGATGGCGATAGAGTTAGGCAGTCGGGGAGCTGGTGACTGTTCACGGGCTATCCAAGTCTTTTCGGGCATCAGTTCTCATACATATCACAAGATTAATGTCTATTGTTGTTACATTGTTTGTGTGAATTGTATGACAAAAATAAAGTTATTTTTATTTATTTTATTATATACTAGTTGTTGCCCGCGACTTCGTTCGCGAAGAGTACAGTAAAAAAAAAAGTATCCTATATGCTGGTCTGGGTCATGGTCTGTATATGAGGAAAGTAACATTAAAATCCATTCAGTCGTTTCTACGTTTTTTTTTTTTTTTTATACTTAGCACGGCAAATGACTCCACACCACCTGATGTTAAGTGGAAATGGAGTCCAGACGCGAAGACAACTGGTGCAGCGTGAAAACAACGCAGCATCAGTCAACCTCACTCTGCCGGCCCACAAGGTGCTTCTTCACGCCTCGTTTGAAGGACCCCATATCATAGGAAAGAGGGAAAACATGTGCTGGTAGACTATTCCATCTTTTGGAGGTGCGACAAAGAAACGAGTCACCAAATTTCTTTGTGCGCGATGGGATATGTGTGATAGTGAAGCGGTGACACCGGAGAGCAGCACGTGTACTCCTATGGAGGAAGGGAGAAGGTGGGATAAGGTTAAAGAGTTATTCAGAGCACTCGCCGTGATATAAGCGATAGAAGACGCTGAGTGACGCTATATATCTACGCAATGAGACGCTACGCGTGAAAGAGTAACAAACATCCATCCATACTTACAAACTTTCGCATTTATAATATTAGTACGATTATCGTGCTGTCTCTTGCGCCCATTCTTCTCCATAGCTAAAAAATAGACGTCCTGAATGGGTAGTAGGTAACAAATTATTTACTTTTTGACTTAGACTTTGAATCATGATGCAATCTGAACCAGAGGGACTATATCGAACCCGTTACTAAAATAGTCTCACGTAAAGTCGGTGTCCTAAACAGGGTGCGGCGATTCTTCACGCCAGATCTGTTGTGTCTTTTGTACAAGACGCAGGTGCGGTCTTGCGTGGAGTATTGCTCGCACCTCTGGGACGGTTCCGTAAAGTACCTTCTCGATAACTTGGACAGATTGCAGTGGCGCGGTATACGCATTATCGGCAATGCAGAGGTCACTAATGCTCTCGAGCCCCTGCAATTGCGGAGACTTAAAGCGTCACTCAGCGTTTTCTACCTCTTCTACCGCTTATACCACGGCGAGTGCTCTGAAGAACTCTTTGACCTTATCCCACCTTCTCCCTTCCTCCATAGAAGTACGCGTGCTGCTCTCCGGAGTCACCGCTCTGTACTGTCTCGAACATTCCATCGCGCACAAAGAAAGTGGGTGACTCGTTTCTTTGTCGCACTTCCAAAAGATGGAATAGTCTACCAGCACACGTTTTCCCTCCTTCCTATGACATGCGGTCCTTCAAACGAGGCGTGAAGAGGCACCTTGTGGACTTTGAAGGTTTGAGGAATTCACGAAGGATCTAAGTAAACAGCTGACACATATTTTAAGAAAATATTAGCAAATCTTATGAATTGTATGTATACAAAATTTTGTCAGCCGCTAAGAAATAAAATGAAATTTGAAATATATAATAAAATCAAGTGTTTATTTTGGTGTTTGAAAACTAAATATTTAAGAAATATTTCTAGATTTATATATACGAGTATGTTTCGATGAATATTGACTATCTAAGAATACTATTTCGTCTGATCTCATAACGGGATAAGATATCTCATTTAGGTTTTCGATTGAAAAATTGCATGTTCCTAGTTCTATGAATAATAATGTGTAACCTATTCGCAGTAAGACATTTCTCAATATTATAAATGGGATCGTTTATAGCGCTATTATAGTTTATGTTATAGTTTCTTGTTATTACCACAGATATATAGTCAACATCGCATACACACATTGGCCGGACTTCAAAGACAGTAGCTTAAGCTTACTTGTGTATTGGAAATCAGGAATAACGATAGTACCACAACCACCCAGACCCGAGAAAATATAGAAAAAGTTAGTTTTTCTATATTGACCCGACGTCGGTCACATCGGAACCCAGGGCGTCGGAGATGGCAATATCAGAAATAGGCGTGTGACCTACTCGACTACGGAGGTCGTCAAGTCACACAAGCTTTAGATCATTGATATACATCTATATATTAATAATATTGATAAAGTCGAAGATGGAAGCACATGTCACCCGGTATACACTTTTTATTGAGGGAGTGTTGATCTGCATCTGGCACTCTATTGGTACGTTATAACATAAACAGACTCGCGGCCCAGGTATTCCCAATATTATTAAAGAAGTATAACAATCAGACTAAATAAAAAGTATTGAAATATGTGTTAAAATTTTAAACTTCCTACTGTAGCAGATGTTAAAGCTTCAAAATATCTCACTTGTAACAATTGACATGTAAATATCCCAGAGAATATTTTGTCACGTGACCTTTGCACTGATAAACTTTCGTCAATGGATACAGGGACAAAAGATAAAATTAAATAGTTATTAGAAACGTTATCGACAACGATTGCGTTATGGCCGTGCACTCAGCTCAGTTTTTTATGTATGTCTTTGTTGTTATGACTGCTCTACACATTTCTACATTACCATTACCATTAGCATTTTTAAGAGATAGAGGCGACTTTACACGTGTACGCCCCCCTATCAACCCCCGAAAATCCACTACACACTCAGATACATCTCATCTAAACATGTCGCCATAGCATCAATATTCGAAGCATTGTTGTGTTCCGGCAGCTAGACATAACATAGCCAGTGCCTCACTAGTTGAGTATCCGGGTGAAGTACGCTCCCACCAATTGGCCTTATCATCACTTAACATCAGGTGAGATCAAAGTACTGTGCTTACCTTACCGTACCTTACACTAGAATGGGCCCAAGATACCGTACTCGGAGAATACGAGTACGTAGACCCGGTTCACACGCACTCTTCACCAGGAGCAGACCTGTACCTGGACGCTTACATATTTTTAAACTCTTTGAACTACTACAAATGTTTTTTGATTTCAATTGGTCGATCCAACATAGTGGTCAAATATATCTTGACATTTACTTAAGAAAACGAACCTTACTGCTTGCTATGTTAAAAAATGAGGCAATAATTTAATCAAAATGGTCGGATATAGGTGCGTGAAACTAATTTACCACAAAAAATGGTTTTGGCCATCATTAGTTGATCTAAAAATACCGACACGATATACCCTGCTTTTGTATTAAAGCCACATCAATACTTTTTTCTCTGTAAAATATTTAAGTTTAGTATATAAGTAGCCGCTGGATGCGAGCAGCACAAAACCGGTCGTTGTGGAGATCCTTGGGGGACGCTTTTGTCCAGCAGTGGACGTCTTTTGGCTTTTTTTTTTTTTTTTGGAGAGAGATTGCTGATTGCCGCTGCGGCATTTTCAGCTTCACCGGGCTTTTTGGGGGCGGCGAGGAACGTAAAGGGTCCCTCAAGCCGTGTGAAACGAATCACCTTCAGAGGTTATCTAGAGGGAACGGCATCGCGCACAAGTGCGCGTCCCCGTGCCCTACTAGATTCTCCGAAGGGTTCGGATCGGATCGGATCTTTTGGCTGAGATGATGAAGTAAGTATCTTTCTGCCGTACTCAGAGACGTCAATTAAGTTTTAATGACAATTAAGTCTCTTGCTGTCACTTTCTTATGTATAGCGCTAAATAGAGAAGGAAATACATTTAATTGTCATTAAACTTAATTGACGTCTCTGAGTACGGCAGTTATTGCACAAAATATATCGTTATATTGGTATTGTCTGGGCATGAAAGTAATTTTTTCCCCTTTTTTTTTGGTCCAATGAGGAGACATTAATTTAATTTTTAATAGTTGAGGGTTTAATGTTCATACTTTTGGTTTGCTACCATTAGTTAGCATCACCGACTCTACATTAACGAAGTCGCCGGCAATAGCTAGTTTACTGAGAAATGTATTTCAACCGCCAAATATCTTAATATAGTGGGTTAAAAATAACGTTAATGGCTTGTAGATTTCAAATCACGTCGAACTCATAGTCTTCTCGTTCTGATTAATCCAAACAACACACAAAAGCGGCTAAAGTGTTAACTAACTTACTGACTAACTTTATCTCTAATTGTCGGAACACAGCAATTTTTTATTTTTATTTTTAGGCGTTTTACGAGATAAGATCGTCGCAACTATTGTTGCCCGGGTGCCCGGATGGGTTACCAAATTTAATAAGCTCGAGTTTTTCCGCGGTCTATAGACGAACGTAAAATCTGCAATAATTACCAGCTCATTTTATGTCCCCACTGCTGGGGCACGAGCCTTCCCTATGGATGTATCGGGAGGAGACTGGGCCATAAACCACCACGCGGGCCAAGTGCGGTGCGATAGTTGTTAACTACTACTAATACAGCCGGGACCAACTTTATGTGCCTTCTAAAGTACGGAGGAGCTCCAGATAATACATTTTCGGTCACCCATTCGTTGACCGGCCTTTGCAAAAGTTGCTTAACCTTAGCAATCGCAGACCGGGCGGGTGCGCCATTCACAGAAAACCGAAAATCTACAAAAAACATATTTGCACCAAGTCTCTGCAATCAACAGTTTTTCAACAACAACAATTTTAATTTGCATGGTCAACAGATGGCGCTGCCCTAAGGCTGCTGCTAGCGCCTCTATTGACAGCTGTCTGTTTGTTGGAAAAGAAAATAACGAAAATGTTTTTTACCACAGCAACGCCGCAACAACGCGTGGCCTGGCGAGCTATAGTACCATTATATTTTCCGTAGCAATGCGTTCTAATTTATGTAAAGCGATGAGCCCCGTTCGGTTTTAGGTCGCGCTCCCCTGGATTCGCGTGCCCGCTGAGTAGGGAGTGCCGTGCCGTGACCCAACGGCCTATCGATTGGACACCTGCCTCGTTTTTAATTCAGAACCTGAGACCTCAACGACTATGGGCACGGTTAAGGTTACACCAGCATTGAATATTCTAGAGAATAGAAAGGGATTTCTTTACTTGTCGAGAATTATTATTATCGCTATTCATGTATCACAGTTGTATTTGTTTTACCACGGAGAAGCACTTGCCTTTATTGCACTTAAGCGACTAAAAAGGCAAAGGTGGAAACGCACTTTCCTTGGGATCCCCAGCTGATGAGGGTCTGGTTATCTCAACTCTCGCATCAATGCTACTTTCATTTGTTATTATAGCGACAGGCTTAGATGACATAACTTCTAATTCTACTTTTTCCAACTTTAAGTTGGTGTAGAACTTTAAATAGGTGGTTTCGCTATGGAAACAAACCCAATACCTTTGAGTACGATACCGCGGCCTACCTCACTAGACCACAACGCTATGTGTAATACAATGCGATCAAAACAGAGTACAATAAATTCCACCGCTTTGGATGATCCTGGGTCCTCTGGCATAACCACTACGAGTAGACTACATAGGTGGCTACTCTTTTCTCCCAGTTTTCACCAACTTAAAGTAAGAAACTGGTAAGAGTAAGAGATTAAGTTATCATGCTGTAGAACTTGCGAATTGGCAGAGTAGTTTGATGTGGAGCTCGAGTGTCTTGCATTTCGTGACCGCAACTGTGCAATCTTTACAAAGATATTTTAATGTTAGATGATAGTAGTGGTGATATAAGCTAATGATCTAGATTATTCAGACTTTAGAAAGTAAAGCAAAAAAAATAAAGGAAGGAAAGTAATTAAAAAGAAGTAAGAAAAGAGAAGGAGACCCAGAACTGGTCATAGAAACGTGGGGAGGCAACCAATGAGATGGACCGATAACCTGGTGAAAATAGCGGGGAGAGGCTGGATGCGGAAAGCTCAAAACCGAAAGGAATGGAGTGCATTGGAAGAGGCCTACACTCAGCATTGGGTGGCAGTAGGCTGAGAAGGAGGGGAGGAAGGGAAGAAAAGAGAGAAAGAAAACGGAGAAAAATATGTGTTAGCAAACATTCATATAAAACAGTGGGAACAAAGCGAACAATGCATGAGACAAAACAAGCGTAAAAATCGGAAAAAAAAATATAAAATTAAGAGCTTGTAGCTTATATAAATCTTGTGTTAAAACGTATGGAACTGTTAGTGACCCAAATAAATAAAATAATGAGTTTCTTCATTCTTTCGTCATTCGTGGATTTTCGGAATGACCCAGAAGCGCTAATTAGCAGTAATTAGCCTATATCCAGTCCCACTGCTGGTAAAGGCATCATTGAAATCAAGCTATCGCTACAATTGATAGCACAGTTGTGATTACTGAAAGTAAACGCGGTAAAATTCTAAAGTTCTCAGCAAACCTACACGGACGCATGAATTTATTAAATGACATTGTAAGGTTAAATCGATACAAGTGAATGATGGATCACATCGAACGATTGTATCTATCTGCCTGAACCTATCTGCTATCGATCTGACAGCAGAAACCTGATTTCAATACCTACACGCAGAACATCCTTTATTCAAGGAATTATTGAGTAAGTTCTCTACATAATAATAAATAGAGTTTTTAGTAAGAACTTTCATTACTTAATTTTTTATTTATTTTATTATCTTTATGTTTAATTAATTTCCGTTTTCCGTAAGATGTTTCCTTTCATAGGGAAGGCTCGTGCCCCAGCAGTGGGGACATAAAAATGAGCTGGTTATGTGGTGTGATGTGATGTGTGTGTTATCTTAAGTAACAGGAAGTCAGTAATAAGGGTAGCGTAACATTATACTTTCGAAGAAATAAAACATCCTCTATATGATAATGATAGGACAATGCTAACATGCTGTAGATAACTATAACAAAAAACAAAAAATACTTACATTAGACTATTGAACTGCATCGAGTGCGGTTGCTCTAAATGCCATTACATACATTTACAGAATTTACAGAAAACGTGCACACTAGTTAAATACTTTATTCTGTTTAAAAATCGTGTTAATTTGTTGAAACTATGTCATTAAGTTAGTAAGTATACAAGGCGGGAGTGCTCACTGGAGGCTATACCACTGCACTGAGAAGAACCAGCAAAAAATTTTGCAAGGGCATTTTTTTTTCTGCCTATTTTTTCAAAATTATAATCGAAGAATACTTTCCATTATAAATAAGATGACATAAAAACACTAGTGCAAAAAATAATTTTACAAAAATGTGTTTTTGGGTTTTTTTTTATTTAATTAAAATAATATACTAATTATCAATTAATCATGAGACAACTAACACCTCAGTTTTCCTGTGACCACGGAAGTTATGGAAGTTAAGGATGTTAAGAGTTCGAAATATTACGATAAAATAAGATTATGTTAAAAATAAAAGGCGACAAATTCGTGATTGCGTAATCATAAAAAACAAATTACAGATATTTTATTTCAACTTTTATAAAAACTTATATTTGACTTGAGATCCGCGTAAACATTCGATTTAATTTTTAATTTTTGCATTTTATTTTTTCTTCACTGTATTGTATATATGTATTTTTTACTGAGCATTGTATATATAATAATTATTTTTAAAAAAAACGTCTTATACATATATACAATGTTGTGCAAACCTTTAAGTTAAATGCATAGAAGACACATTTTTTGCTAAAGTTCGTAATATTTATATAATTTGCTATTATGTATTTAGTTGGTAAGCCTTATTAAATAAAATAAAATGTTTTGGATTTGTTTATATAATTTTAACGCAAATTTTGTTGCGAAACAAATTACAAAAACATAATGTTGAAAAAATTTTCACGAGCAGGATTTGAACCTGCACCCTTCTGACATACCGGGTCAGGTGCTCTTCCAATTGAGCTATCGTGGTTCGAACCAACCCGCCGAAATTATTTAACACTATTTACTTTTTTACTTTGAAAGCCAAAGGCGCCAATTCAATGTCAACAACTACCGTCATTAACATCTGATCATAATATTTTTACAAATACTAAAGGTCAGTTAAAAAGTAGGCTAGCTATTTATAAAATGTTTTGGATTTGTTTATATAATTTTAACGCAAATTTTGTTGCGAAAAAATTTTTTTCAACATTATGTTTTTGTAAATAAAATAAAATTAAAAAAAAATAAACAATTTACGTAGTTACGAAAAAAAGATTTTTTATAAAAATAATTGTTAGTAAACTTATATTTGGATAAGGATCCTATTCAAGGAGCTCGATCGTTCATTGGTAAGGCCGGCTCGGCTGTGCCAATCCTGTCTAGAGCGGACGGTGACGATTACTTCAACTGGCCCTATTGTGAGCCGGCGAGGGGTCTTTGCCCACTGTGACACATATACGTTTGCGACACTCGTTTAAAGGATGTAACGCACGTGCACGAGAACTTACAATATCAGAAAATTACATAACTTTATTTATAGAATTTGGATTTGAGTAGCTCAAAGTCGGTGGAGTCGAAAACGCTGGGAATTGTATCCTTTCGCTTTTAGACTGAAAATATTGATAGTGATTTAATTTGATTGATTTTGTTTCATCTAGTCGTAGTAATAGCATATTATACTGACCCAAATCTAGGTATAGGCATCATTGTTAAATAGATTATTAAGTTTTTATTTAGAGTATCTTGAGTATGTCATGCTCTCTTTATTTGTCTCTGCGGTGGTGGCGTGTGCGTCGGGTCGTTACGTTCCCTAAAATATGGTTGAGCGAAGCGATGGCTGATTCATATGTCATACTCGTGAACGGGTGCTGCCTGTGGAGGCTGGTCTGCTCTTGCATACTTATCTTATTTTAAATATTATTTACTGTAGTTTGACTTGGTTTTTCTTAACCAATTTTTTTAGAGTACTGTAGTGGTACTGTATGACATTGTGGAAATCGAAACTTTTACCTGATGTAAATTTGTTAACTTAGTTTTTTTTATTTTATGATATTTTTTGTTACATGTTGTGGTTGTTTTCTATAATTTTGTGTTTATTTGTAATGGAAAGTGTCCTGCTATAATAGGGCATTTTCCAATATTTTTGACGCTGTAAGGGAGAAAAGAGCTGGACACTTGCTGAGTTTCTTGCCGGTTCTTCTCAGTATAAGATCTCCCGCCCAGAGTAGACTTACGAACCGATGGCATAGTGACATTCACAAGAGCTACTTGTAGCCTAAACTGAATAAATGATTTTGAATTTTATTTTTTTTTTAATTGAAATCAAGACATCGCTAAAATGTATGAGATTACACTTAATCACCTTATTGTTTTCTAAAGTTTACGCGAACACTACACATTGGAACATAATAAACATTAATTAAAACTATTGTATAAAATAAACGCGAATATATCCGTAAAAGTTGTTTCATCTTAATTACCTTCTCTTGTCTTGGTTGGTAATTAAAAACTCGGGCTATGTATCAAACAATCCAAAGAAGACTTGGCCTAACCTGGGAATTGAACCCAGGACCGAGCGCTTTATATACTACTCGACAACCAAGGTTTTTTATCTACGGTCATTAAGTTATAAGATTTACATTAAAACTAAAATACTGAAATAAAACTTTATTACAGATCCAATCGTTCGTTCTTAAATTGAGAGGACCAACACCATTATTACATGGTGTTCTAACAATATTAAGTAAGAATCATGTTACATACGATACCGATATGAGCTCTGCCCGGCATAACTACCAAATTTTTGTATATAAAGTGTCATTGAAATATATTCAAAAGTTTGGCTGCGATTCAATTCAAACAATACTTCGGCTCGCTTATTCAAACTTTTACCATACAGGTAGTATATACTCGTCACATCATAAATCACTTAAGGTAGATAGGTATACTAAAGCCAGCATACATTACCAGAAGATATTCCACTAAAATTGAGCAAATTATTTATACTATTTAATGACTAATTCCGGCCACCGTTAAAATTCTTGTCGAAAGTACGTCGTTACGATGACCTTCACTCAATAACCGCCTCTGTGGTCTAGTGGCTAAGACCACCGGTTTAGACCCAGAGGTCCCGGGTTCGATTCCCAGCGGGGGGTACATGTTTGTGTACTCGGTTTGGTTGGTGGTAGGGCTTGTTTGTCCGCCTGGCTAGCTACCACCATCTTATCTAAATATGTCGCCATAACATCAATGTTTGTAGCATTGTTGTGTTCCGGCAGCTAGAGATAAGATAGCCAGTACCTCACCAGTTGAGGATCCCGGGTGAAGTGCGCTTCCATCACTGGCCTTATCATCACTTAACATCAGGTGAGATAGAGGCACTGTGCTTACCCGTAAATACATAAAAAAAAAAAAAAAAAATGCGAATGTGTATGCGAATTACGCGAATGAATACAGAGAGCGATCAATATTATGTTTTTTTTTTCCTTTTATTAAATGACTTATTGCGATTTCCACATTAGTCAGTGACAAAGTTAGAAAAAGAAATGTGCGTTATTTATTTTTTGAATAATACATACATACATACATATAATCACGCCTCTTTCCCGTAGGGGTAGGCAGAGACCACTTCTTTCCACTTGCTACTTGAATAATTGATGACATAATAACGTTGATTGATGATAGAAATGTTAGATGATACTATGTTTTTCAAAACCACTTCATCATCATCATCATCATCAGCTCAACCAAGGTGCCTAGTGAGAGTCTTGTTTACTGCCCGTATTCATTCGATACGTTTACAAAAACGAAAGTTACTATGGCATTGAAGCAGCATACAAGAGGATTTATAATATTGCCATTAAAATTCTCGTTTTCGTTAACGTAATCGAAGGGCGAATGAAACTCGCACTTGGCACCCTGAACGCAGTAGACGCTACTGTTCAGCTTCTCACCACTGACGTACGAGAAGAAATATTTACACATTCGCTCCACTGCTTACCAAAACGAGTTTGCTATAGGGTGAGCCTACTATATGATACTGTTTTGTCCCAAATGTTATTATAATACGAGGCGTGCCGCGCCCTGCAATGTGGATACTTTACAAATGATGTTTTGGCATATCGCTTTCAATAAAATCAAAAACAATGTACAATGTTTTTTTTTTTATATTGTTACGTGTTAGTTACACAGTACGAAGTGTCTGCGATCTTGTAAGATAAGCAGCTTTAGCAATGTTGGATTCCCGAATGAGTACCGAATTGAAACATTTCGTGCTTCTCCGTGCTTTGTCGGATGTTATCGTTAACTATCATCATATATATGTATGTATAACTCTCTCTTGTAATTAATAAATTATTTTTAATCAAATATCGCAGGCCAACCATCCCGATTGTAACACGAGTATCAGCGAACGGGTTAATCCCAGCCTCGTTGGGTAACATCTGAAAATGCTGGGATTCGGCGGCGGTTCGCTTCCTACTTGATACCGCGCGCATTGTCCACCGATATCTCTCCCTCGCGCCCTGACGCCCCGCCGCGCCGCGCCGGCCGACTGTGCTATTGCCGGACTTAACCGCCATAGGCGAGATGTATTTACCACAGACCAAATATATAGGTCTGTGTATTTTACCGATATTAAAATAATAATAATTTACAAAAACACAATGTTGAAAAAAATTTCCACGAGCAGGATTTGAACCTGCACCCTTCTGACATACCGGGTCAGGTGCTCTTCCAATTGAGCTATCGTGGTTCTAACCAGCCCGCCGAAATTATTCAACACTATTTACTTTTTTACTTTGAAAGCCAAAGGCGCCAATTCAATGTCAACAACTATCGTCATCAACATATCTTCATCGTATTTTTTTTTTTGTTTTTTTTTTTCAACATTGTGTTTTTGTGTTTTGTATCGCAACAAAATTTGCGTTAAAATTATATAAACAAAACAAGAACATTTTAATAATAATTTAATCTGTTAATCATATCGTTTTAATTATAGTAAAAAATAAATAATTAAATAAATAATATACGAATAAAACAACAATTTTTTTATAATATTTAACACTATTGTTAGTAAGGTTTTATTTTAAGTAAGTAAGTATTGTAAGTAAGTTATGATGAAGAGTTATTAAAGTTATCTGGGATTAATATAATAATGTATAATATCGTGAATGTGAACACAGCACACAGTCGAGAGAAACCTAAACAGCTATTTGAATAGAGCTCAATCATAAATCCAAAAAGATATAAAGCGTTCTGCCATTGACTGTTGTCAGCTATACCACGTCGTATATCTTGGTTACGTACAGACGGCCTGCTCATCAACCTATCCAAAACTCCAATGTCTTCAATACATTTTGAACCATAACGTTAAGGCATAAAGTTCAAAGTCTATTGAGGAAATCTATTTGACAGTTTGTAGTAGGTTGATGTGCAAGCGTGTGTACCGCCGAATGTGGCCGGCCGGTCGCATAGCATAGTATGAACTCATCACAACAATTGGCCATATCCCAGTGCCGTACAGGAAGTCCTGTGATGTTATGAGTATTTAAAAACTAATGAAATTGAAAAATGTTGCAATATATTTTAAAATTGTACACATCTGACTTAACTCTTGATTTCAATTATGTGATGTAGCAAAATTAAGATCTATATAGAACAAAGAACATTTTCCAAAACTTTGACGCTGTAAGGACTAGTAAGTAATATTAAAATTAGTGAAGTTCAAACCATGAATCTGTTGCACAGCATTTGCGAGCAGACTAAGATTGGCTAGCATCTATAATTTTTTTATTTTTTTTTTGCATTTTCAGCTTCACCGGGCTTTTTTGGGGGCGGCGAGGAACGTGAAGGGTCCCTCAAGCCGTGTGAAACGAATCACCTTCGGAGGTTTTCTAGAGGGAACGGCATCGCGCACTAGTGCGCGTCCCCGTGCCCTACTAGATTCTCCGAAGGGTTCGGATCGGATCGGTATCGTTTAGTACATGTATATTAAATATGCCTGGGGGCCTACCGCCTAACTCTATCGCTCTCGCTATCGTGCTCTATAGTTTATGGCGTAATCTTGTCATTTCGAAAGCGATATACAATCAATATCGAAAGCTATAGGCTATAGCTTTTGATATTGCGTTCATATTGCTGTCATATCGCTTTCGAAATGACAAGACAACGCCATAAACTATAGAGCGCGATAGCGAGAGCGATGGCGATAGAGTTAGGCGGTTGGGGGCTTGTAAGAAGGGTATATATATGTATATATATGCCATCACTGATGTTATCTACTCCACTTCGGCGCTTTACTTTGATTATGCTAAATGTGGCGTCGAGGTAATTAACGGTGAGTTTACTCAAAATTGGTGATTTGATGCTCCGCGCGTCTACCCCTGTTTGTGAGAAGGACGTGCGAGTACGTATTTAGGGTAAGATTATGCCCAGAATCCTCGATCCTTAATACCTATTTATGCGGCAAATCAGCATTGTTTTGCATCGCTGTGTTCAGCAGCGCGCGTTGCCAGAATGTTACTTTTGTAACATTTTACGTTACTTTGACCATCTCATGTTACTTCCATGTTGCATGACTCAAAATGTTACTATTATGTACACACGCCTGCACATCAACCTACCACAAACTGTCAAATTTCTTCAATAGACTCTGAACTTTATGCCTTAAAGTTATGGTTGAAAATGTATTGAATAAATTTGACAGTTTTGGATAGGTAGAAGTGCAGGCGTCTGTACGTTACTTTGATAACTTGATAAAAATATAGGTACCTATCGCTTTCCAACAGGCGGACCATATGGTATTCCTGGCTTCAACATCAGCTCATTTTATGCCCCCCCCTGCTGGGGCACGAGCCTTTCCTATGGATGGATATGGAGAGCAGTGCGGCCATTAAACACCACGCCGGCCCAATGCGGGTCGGTGGTTGTTAACGACTGCTAATTCAGACAGGTCCAACGGCTTAACGTGCCTTCCGAAGCACGAAGGAGCTTAAGATGACAAAACTTTTAGTCAGACGACCGGCCTTTGCGAAAGTTGCTTAACATCAGCAATCGTAGACAGAGCGCGTTAAATACTGTGCCATTGAGCTCCTCTCGCGCGTGGGTCTTATTCCTGGCTTAGTAACCAAAGAATTGTTAATAGAACTAGGATCCGTCTCATCAACTCCGCCAGCCCGTTGCCCGTAGACCGGAGCTCTATTGATCATTTACGCTGATTCGCCGGCGTCATTGTTTTAATTGAAACGGCAATGATCAGCCCACGCGGCCCCACGAGCTATGATGCTCCTCTAATAGCTTTGTTAATGAGAATTTATTTTCATTGTGCACGTATCTACATATGAGGGTACTCATTGTTATGTTCGCTAGGGTTCATGACAGGGACAGACCATTCTGGGATGTCAACCTTCGGAAGGTACTTTAAAAGCCAATTCACATTTAAGTATCCCATGAGGGAAGAGGCCTATGCCCTGCAGTGGGTGGAAGTGGGCTGATGATGATGATGATGATAATAACCAATAAGCCGATTTAAATGTAGGTAACTTTCTATGCTTAAGAGAAATACAGAAATTGTCTATGCTTAGATACAGGAAACGTAAATTATGGTTATTAGAAAAACAAAACGAAGCGGCTAGGATAATATTTAAATTATAAAACGTAGTGGGAAGATGTGATTTAATTATTTCTACCTAAAATTATTTCTATATAACTTAACTGTTGTCACATTTTCTTAGAAACGTATAAAAACTTACGCTAGGTTGTGGCAGCCTATCAGCTACAGCTGTCGATTCAGCTGTTTGATGCTGAGCTACATTACCTTTTTGTTCAATATTGTTGGTTTTAAGTTAGTTGTAGAACTTGTAATTTTGAACAAATAAATACTTTTTATTATTATTATTAAATACAGAAATAAAAAAGTAAAGTAAAGATCAACTATTATTTCTTAAGAATGAGAGACATACCATGTATACTATACTAATACCCGTTCATTCGGATGTTCCCTAAGTTTTAGGAAGCTCCAAAATCCTCAAGAAAATCGCAAAACTTAGAGATCAGCTGTAAGAACAGGCGCCTTATTATAGATAGATTCTATGTAGCGATTTGGGACTTTGAAAATACTAACGATATTATTCGCCTTGGCAGATCATTCGTCTAGGTCGAATGCAAACAAAATTATTCAACTCGAGTCGGGAGACGACGTCAGTCATTCATTCATCTTAAATCATTAACAGTCGCGCATCGTTAGTAACAATATTCGCATTATTTACTGAAAATATAACAAACAAATAATTGTTTCAAGCATATATTCTAGCCTGTTTTCGTCAATACTATAATATATTAACGTTAATATACTTACTTATTAACGTTAAGATATATACAGATGGTCTTACGTCGATACTAACTACAAAAGTCTAATATTCCATTAACATTGCTATTTACAAGATAAAGTTTTACTCGAAAAAATCAACCGAAAACCAACCCAGGAAGCTCGAGTGGGAACCAAACCCACGACATTTGGATAACCGGTCCAAATTTCTGACCGCTGAGCTACCGGAGACCAAAATTTTATCATATTTTTAACTCATTCCTAGGAATAGTTACTCTAGGAATATGGTAATATATTTTTTATCTTATTCTTAGAGGAGCTTACAATGCTTCGCATTAAAGTACCTGAAAAGTAGTCAGAGCTAACTATTACTTAACTATTGCTTACTGATAGAGACAAATGCATGCACGATAAAATACATACACTTTATCGGAAGACAAAACTTCGAAACATCAACCAATAGAATACTAAAGAAGATCAGTGATCATGTCTTCAACATTCTTAATCTGATATACACAGTCAGGTCATAAATTCTGTCACATGTTTAATATAAAATAATTGAGACAAGTTTATTCATTATGTAACCATTTATATACCAAAATGAACTTAACAAAACATAGATTCTTATGACAGTAAAGTTTATTCAAAATGACTTCCGTGATTTTGAATACAGGCCTTCAATCTGCGCGGCCAGTCGTCTATCGCAGCACGAACGAGGTCCATGTCAATATCGGCGGCTGCCTTAATCAAGGATGTCTTGAGTGACTCCAAATTGGGATGAGGCTTTGAGCACGCCTTTTCCTCCAAGTGTTGCCATGTCTTGTAATCTAACGGACTCAAATCTGGACTGGAGGAGGGCCAGTCTTCGTGCCGGATGAAGTCGATTTCACGCGCCGCCAGCCAGTCTTGTGTGCTCTTCGCTCTATGAGCTGGCGCTGAATCTTGTTGGAATACCCAGTGCCTGTTATTGAACATGGTATGAGAAACAGGTTCCACAAGGTTCGTCAGGACCGTATTTTGATACACAACTGCATTCGTTTTTACACCTTTCTCACAAAAATGTACCTCTGTTAAGCCCCAATAAGAAACTCCCAACCATATGAGCGAGGATGGAAAATGACCTCGTTGGACACGCGGAATACGGTTGCTCGCTTCTTCACTACCGTGTGCATACACCTTATCATTTTGTTTGTTGTAGCTCTCTTCTACGGTAAAAATTTTTTTCATCCGAAAAAAGAATTTCCCAATATTTTTTTTCCCGCGTACCGCTTCAACAAAGCGCGGCATCTCTTCAGTCTCAGGTCCATTAGACGAGCATTCAAACGATGTCCTCTTTTTCTTCGATATGCCCGAAGCCCTAAGTCTTCATTTAACACCCTTTTCACCGTGGTTCTGCTTAACCCCATCTGAAGGGCCAACAGTTTCTGCTTACGTTTGGGATTTCTTTGAATTCGCGCCTTCACAGCTTTTATCACTGCTGGAGTCCTAACAGACCGAGGGCGACCACTTCTTGACCTGTCATCTACACAAGAGTCTTTATTGTATCGTTTGATGGTACGATAAACGAATCTATTGGTTAAATTCAAATTTTTCAGTATGTCAAAAATTTGCCGCAACGATGCAACGCAATAACTGCAACACGGTCTTCTTTAAGCGTCCACTCCATATTTAAAAATGAGTAAAATTCTAAAAAGTATACATTTTTATTTTCATGAACAATTCGAAATTCGAATTCAATAAACTTTTTTGTGGCCTGCATTATAAAAGAAAAGTTTTTACTGTGTGACAATACTTATGACCTGACTGTGTATTACACCGGCGGTGCTAAGCCTACATGATTTGATAGTTTTTCCCAATAATAAAAAAACCTTTCGAAAAATCTCTACCAATTTATTAATATTAATAAAATTTATAAAATACAGTGAAAAAATGTGGGGTGGGCGTTTAATTTTTTCACTGTATTTTCTAAAATATATATTTTTATTTAATTTAGCTTCAGTGCAGCGATTAGCACTTGAAAATAAAAAGTAAAGTTTATTAAAGCGTTGTGTTATCAAATTTGTGGTATTTCATCTGCAAAGGTGAATCTGCATGGCCATCGGTTGCAACGACCGTTGGATAGATGGCACTGTGCCGCTATTAGCACTCAAAAATTAAAAAGCAGTGGCAAAATTCAGCGCTTACGTCAGCCTTCCCGGTAGCATAGCGGTCAGTGCAGCCGCCCGGATTGCGGAAACGGTTCGACTCCTGGCTGGGTCGGGTGGGCGTTTAATTCTTTCACTGTATTTTATAAGTTTTATAAATATTAATTTAGCTTCAGTGCAGCAATTAGCACTTGAAAATAAAAAGTAAAATTTACCAATTTATTGTTAATACGTAGCTACATCTCACTGATAATTAATAATCATTAGTGAGTTTCGATATTCAATATCAGTTAACATAAGTCCTACCAGTACAAGACTTCTCTTACATTTAATCAACTAAGATGAGTCTCATAATTTTTATCATTAGAAGGATTTTTACAATTATGAACTTATATTAATAAAAAATGTATATTTCCAACAATTTACAATAAAAGAGTTGGTTGTAGATAATAATTGAATAGTAACTCAAACAACAAGAACAGAGAAAGTGATTAACCCAACGTGTGGAGTTCTAGGAAACTTTAAAAAACAATGCAGATAATATAATAACGCCAGTCGATTAGTATGTCAGCATCGAACTACGAGTAGAATCGATACAATGAACCAAATTGAATACGATAGCTCATAAAGCCGAAGGAGGCGAGCGTACAATCCATAATATAACCAATTGGTGTTATTTTTGGATGGAGGTGTGGTCAATAGGAAGTCGCGTGCAGAATTGTGACAGTATTACCACATGAGTAAATATACGTGGTCTTACTACAGTCTATAACGTCTTCCTGTTTACGCTTAAGGGCCGAATTTTTAATTGACGGATAAAACTTATTCGTTTGATAAAGTATTAGATAACCATTTTGAAAATGTATTGGCATAACATGACTTTTCTTTTTGAACAGGTGACATTTTAGCTTGATTGCGTAATGCTTTATCAGAAGGATAAGTTTTACCCGTATGGTTGAAAAATCGGCCCTAAGTCAACTTAAAGTAAGCTCAATACATACCGCGCTTAAGCAACACACATAATAGACCCCTTGCACGGACACGGATCTCGAAACAGCTCGGAACAGTCCGAGCGTAGCTGTTGCGGGATTCCGTGTCCGTGAGAGGTTGTCTATGTGTGCGTTGCTCGAGCGCGTTTGCATGAAGCATACCTTCAGCAATCTCCTTATTTTGTGGTTTATACTGTGGTATTTATTTGTATTCGGGAGTCTTACAGCACAATAGTCAGTGAATAGTTACTGTGACATAATTCATCTGGTAGTTTCGGCTTCTTATGTGTGATCAGAAATCATCGGCAGGTGATAATATCATCATACATATTTCGGCAGCTAAGCACCAATGCTCTGCATTGCCGTTTTCTATTGTAATATAATAAAATAACTAAGCAAAACATTATTAAAATAAAGTACTAACAGCTAAGATCACGATCATAAAAATACTTATAGCGATGTTAACAACTATAGTCTGAGGTATTGTAGGATTTAATTTGCATGCATTTAAATTTCTATCACAGTATGATAAATATATCATGAACATGTATCCGTAATTAAAAGAATTTCTTAAGTTGTAGAATATCTGATCTCAAACTGGTTATCGCAGAATCTATAATTCACGTGGACGGTGTAATAAATAATGGCCACAATGTATTACAATATTACCTAATACCAAAATACATGTTTCTTCGTCCTTGACACTTTGACAACGACACCACGTCATGGATGCCGATTCGCGAATATTGCGCATTATAACCAAAACACTTTCAATAACAAGCCGTCCCACATGAATATTAGTAAATAAATAAATAAAATGAAAAGCCTTTTTTACTTAACATTCGATTAAATTAAATTACATGACATTAAAAAAGTTAAAATAATAATTAAACCAGTTCATTTACACAATTCGTTACAATCAATATTTACTTGAAACAGTTATAAGTTTAGTTTTGAATTAAATTTTTGATAGATACGTATATATATTATTTTTCTATGACGAATGAGAATCTCTCGAGAGGGTAAAGGCCTACTAAAGGAATAGTACTCGTAGTACCTTTGAATAAATAATAAAAGTATAATCCCGCAAATATCACTCTGGGAGATCGGGTTATAAGACATTCGCTGGCTATGTGGGTGTATCATCAACACCAGCTCATGTCCTCACTGCTGGGGCACGAGCCATCCCTATAAATGAAAACACTACAGGGCGAACGGGCTGAAAACAACCACGAGTGCACAATGCAGATTGGTATATGTTTACAACTGCAAATACAGATGGGACCAACTGCTTTACGTGAGATAATATTACACAGGTAAGTCACTCAATCCAGTCAATACTTTTTTCGTGGGGCCTGCCGATGTTTCTCTCTGCCAGTAGCACTTCGACCCATAGAGATATTTTGTATAAAAACAACTTACTAAATCAATAATAAAAAAATGTTATTGGAATAATACGTAGTGTTAATTCCGTGGAGGGGCGAAACACGTGTCGGTGTTGGTGTGTTTGTTTGTATGCATGTATTGTTTCTACTGCATTAGCATATTTTTTGCGGGCGGGAGGGCGGTGCATTCGATGCGTACTGCATCCAAGCTCGATAAACAAGTGATTTAGCGGAATTAAAAGTACATATTATTTCAATTACATTTTTTTGTACCATGGGTTATCAAAGTAACGTCTGATTCCATTAATTAAATCAATACTGTTGTTTTGTCAACAGCTAAACCCCCACGTGAACGACTTCCAAAGGCGGTACGTGAGCGAAGTGAGGAGATGCAGCGAGATGGAGAGGAAGCTGAGATGGGTCAGTGGAGAGCTGCCGGAGCCCCCGCCGCCGCCGAAGCCCGGCCCGCGCACCCTCAGCCCTAGGGAGATCAACATACTCGAAGTAAGTTGGAGAACTCAATCGTGATGGCTAAGCAACCTTCACGGTGGCCACTTCTCGGATAGGCGCCCAAATTTGGTGGCTTATTTTACAAAGGCCAGGCTCGGAAGACTATTCAAATTTATTTTTACTTAGCTGGAGTTCTATTTTAAAGGCTGACTTAACAGATAACCTTAATAGAGCTCATAAATCTTTTATTCATTGTTGACTGTCTTAAAACCAGATAGAAAGTAAATCTTATTAGCGCCCGTAGCAGTCACCGGTGGCTGTTACGGCGCTTAAACACTAGAGAAAGACTAAAATATAAATATCCTCACCAATAAAGCTAGATGATACTGTAAATTATATTACTACGACACCTTCCTTGGGAATTTCCCGACTAGTTAGTTGATCATAATAATTTATTGGAAAAGTGGTTTAAACAGTGTGTTCCGTATTTCAGGAAAGAATTGACTACATAGAATCAGAGATCCAGGAAATAACAAGAAATGCGCAGAACTTGAAGACGGACTACCTCTCGTTGATCGAGCTGAAAATCCTTGTAGAGAAGACGCAGACATTCTTCCAAGATCACAGTGCCCACAGGAAAATATCAGCTTCGGTGCAGATTTACAACAACGAAGCTTTGGGTCACCTAGGCTTCATAGCGGGAGTGGTAGCCACAGCGCGTGTACCTTCATTTGAGAGGATGCTTTGGAGAATATCCCATGGAAACATATTCTTCAAGCAGGCACAAATCGACCAGCCTTTGAGAGACCCAGTGACGGTAAGTCAAATCTTCTAGTGTTCTGATATTTTTGAGGAACTTTTATATGTTCGGCATATAGATTTGCATGCAGCGATAGGGTATATTCATTGCAAGAAAATACCTTTACGTGCCCACTACATAGTCAAGTAATGTTTAATCTCTACTGGTAATTTAGATAAGAAACGACCGTCATAGTAGTGCGTTCTCTTCAGGCCTGTACCCACTTGAAGGTGTAGCACGTCATGTATCCGATACTGTATCAACCAGTAAATTTGTACGTCTCGCCCATAAGTCACTGCGTATACAAATACGAAACTTCAAATCCACCGTAGATAAAAGCCGCCAGCCTGTCGAATGGCTTGCAGCAGGCTCACGCCGATGTACCTACTTGATACAGTATCAACTATATCACGTGCTTCACCTAAGTAAGCAGGGGCTTTTGGGGGCATCACACCATAATCAAACCATTTATCTTATGTCTGTTTCAAAGAATCCTCTGCTGATGCTATGAATACATCTAAGTTATTTAGTAACAGTAGGTACCGTAGATAATGTCTCACAACTTACACTTCTTATATGCGTACTTCTTACTATATCTATGTTCCTGTGACCTTTGCCCCGGTTGGTGAACTTAATTCCGTGGGGCATTACCCAAATATGCGGCAAATGTCGTACAAACTGAAATAGATTTATGTCCACGCGATGTCAGTCGTGGTGCTTCTGACACACCTTAAAATTAGTTTACTGTCTTCTGAATATTAGTTAGCTAATTTATAAATTGCGTCGTTATCTAGGATGGATTATGGTGTTCATTTAAAAGTATTCAAACTTTGACTATATTTTAAAGAACCAATTTAAACCGTCAGAGATATTTGATAAAAAACAACTCAATTTACTATTTCGACTCTTTTACAATGACTTAAGTCAACTAAGCTTAATTAAAAAAATGGCTTTAAGGCCGCAAACTTACTGAACAAACTTAGCTTACTGGAGCAAAAAAAGTGATATTTATTATAGAAGGATATACATGAATCATAAAACACGTTAAGCCGTTGGACTAGTCAGCTTATTTTAACATAAATACCTTATATGTGTACATAATATACTTACATTAATAAAAGTAATTACATGACACATGGATATATTCATTTATTTTATAGGCTTACAAAAGAAGTAACAGTCGATAATTTTAGACATACATAATGAAATTACGGAAGCGAGGCCATAACTCTGAGCACGTGTGCACATTAAGACCTAAGTATATTAAAAAATGTGGGTTTATGTTAGTAATTAAATTAACACTAGCTTATGAGAGAAGGCCTGAGCCCAGCTGTGGGACGTTAATAGGCTGATGATCATTATATCATCAAAAAGTAATTTGCAACCAACATATGCTTACGAGGAGATCGATGGCGCAGTGGATAACGCGCCCGTTTCTGCGAGTGCTGAGGTTAAGCAACTTTCGCAAAGGCCGGTCATCGGATGGGTGACCAAAACTCATCTCGAGCTCCTCCGTACTTCGGAAGGCACGTAAAGCTCCACCAATCCGCACTGGGCCCGCGTGGTGGTTTATGGACCGTTTTTCCATCCATAGAGAAGGCTCTTGTCCCAGCAGTGAGGTTCATTAAATGAGCTGGTAATGATGTGATGATGATATTTTTAGGAGTACGAGACAAGGCTACGTTTGATGTTAAACGTTTTATTGTAAACCAAAATAGCGCTTCGTATTATAGCATCATTAATATCTATTTGTGTGCGACTGTTTGTTTTAAGGCGCTATATAAAAAGCCACACCAATAATCCTACCTACATTTTGATTTCTGGTGGCTCGCAACTCGCAAGTATATCTAACGATGTGTCCAAACATCCATGATATTTATAGACAAACTTGAGAAGGAACCGAATTATTTACCAGTTCTCCACTGAAAATCGAAAGTTCGCAGGATCGTGAGTTGAAGTGCCATCTGAAGCAGTCGTCTTTTATAGTGTTTAATTTTGAGTTTCGATATAAATCGTGACTGCGAAATAACAATTTAAGTTACAGTCGAAGTGAAGAGCTAAAATAGAATATCTCATTGAAGAAACTACTAATACCTACTTCACTTTCTAAAGTTACAATTATAAGCCTACAAAACACGACACCAGCAATTTACCTAGAACCGCTAGGAACAGTCGATTCGTGTTAAACCAACATTTAAATACGGGTAAGTATTCAAAATGAAATCAGTTTTGCGTCCCCGTTCTAATGATACGATCCCTACCATTATGGCGCTATGAGAATGGACATGCTGTGGGCGGTCATTTACCTCGGTTTTTTATTGATTTTCCTACTCGTTAACCACTTGAAGCTTTTGTAGGCCGTGTATAAACCTTTCTCCGTATATTGCATCAAACCTACCCTATATATGTTTTGCTCAAATCTGATATATTATACCTACCCTGAACATTGAATACCCTGAATATCGTCGAGAGAGCTTTGAACTCGTATTATAGCTAACGTAGTAATTGTAATATTTAAGATTATTCTTGTTAATTCACTTTATTAAATATTTACCCGCGTCTTCGTTAGCGTGAATTTGAGAAGTTAAAATGTTGTTTTTTATTAAATTAAATAATGGCCTATGCTACCCGCAGGTAATGTAGCATTCTATCAGTGAAAGAATTTTGGGAATTGGAACAGTAGTTCCAGAGATTAGCCCTGACATACAAACATACAAAGTCACAAACGTTACCTCTTTATTAATAGTATAGATTAAGCTATGTCTGTAACAGTAAGTAGTACGGTGTATTACTCTTATTATTAAACTAGCTGTTGCCCGCGACTTCGTCCGCGTGAGCTAAAGGCTGTAGTCTGTACAGTTTATTTTTTATGTAGGTATCTATTTAAGCTTATTGGGTTATAACAAAATTATATGCATCGGTAATTTAGAAAATTGACATTGTATTTACCGACATAGGTACATCTACTCACTCTTAATATCCTTTCAGCTGGGAATGCTGAGATAGACAAAGACAATCGATCTCCATTTAGTGTGGTTCTGGCATACTTCCTGTGCCTCCTTTGCGTCCATCAATCTTTTCATACATTGTCTCTTATTCTTTCGTGTTTTTTCGTTCTTATCGTGTTCAAACAAACAAACAAATAATTTCTTTTTAAACTATTATATCGTGTAACGTAAGTGATTTTAAGGCACCCTGTGTAATTTTTTTTGATATCTTGCAATTACAGATTTTTTTATCCCTACGTTCTTATTATATGTATAGATAATAACTTATCCATTAGTCGCCCGCCTCTACAAAGTCTGTACCTTGATCACACCTATATTCAAATTAAAATAAAAGAAAGGCCAAACACTAAATGGACTTACACATAAAAGCAAAGACCAAAACAAATAAAACAATCACCAATACATCGACACTTGGAAACTTTCACGTTTCATTATAAACAAAAAGTAATAAGTCATGGACTGCGTGTCAGTGCAACTCGATCGAAAGGTCATTGGGTATAAAAGTATGCATAAGATATGCTATGCCAAGATATGATATGATATGCTATGCTATGCCTATGCTAAATACTTTGCGTTAATCCCCGTTATAAAACTTATAATCTCCAAAACAGTTGAAGGTGTTCGACGTCGACGTTATTTTGTTTCTCAGGGTCACGACCTACTGAAGACCGTGTTTGTGGTGTTCTTCCACGGGGAGCAGATAAAGCTGCGCGTCAAGAAGGTGTGCCACGGCTTCCAGGCCACGCTGTACCCATGCCCCGCCACCTACAAAGAGCAGCAAGACATGCTCGCCGGGGTCGGCTCCAGAATCCAGGACTTGGAAATGGTAGGAGAGTCAAGTTCCCTAACATAAGTCATCGACCCTTGGATCCTCAAATTGCATGAAAAAAATATGTAGTCTATTGTTTTGTCGCCCAGTAGCTCGCACATAAAACGATTAGCAGCGCTATATTGACAACATAGTCGTAGCTTCATTTCAGAATTTCACAATTTTTTTTTTTATATTTACGGATAAGCACAGTGCCTTGATCTCACCTGATGTTAAGTGATGATAAGGCCAATGATGGAAGCGCACTTCACCCGGGATCCTCAACTAGTGAGGTACTGGCTATCTTATCTCTAGCTGCCGGAACACAACAATGCTACAAACATTGATGTTATGGCGACATATTTAAATAAGATGGTGGTAGCTAGCCAGGCGGACAAACAAGCCCTACCACCAACCAAACCGAGTACACAAACATGTACCCCCCGCTGGGAATCGAACCCGGGACCTCTGGGTCTAAACCGGTGGTCTTAGCCACTAGACCACAGAGGCGTTTACGGGCATACGGGCCCTGATAATAACTGACGATAATGAAGAGATATTTTCTCCTTGAATTCTCAACTATTGAAGAACTGGTTCTTCTATTAACTGGTCTCAAGTACGACCTTTACACTCTCGCTGAGAGATATTCATTCAGCTGCAGGTGAGACCAGCACCTGAACACTTCGAAACTGTTTGAATTTAACAAACCAACTATAAGTTTATTTTGCGGACTTCTGTTTAGTCGTGTAGACTGTTTCCGACTTACAAAACACCTGAAAATGTACTTTTTTCTAGATAGAGAACCATCTGCAATACTGTTCACTACACAATATTTATGGATTTATTATTAGTTATTTATTCTTGTCGTTTTATTTTTTAAAGTAATTTAAATAGCGATGTTACACTCCTTTTAGGTACTAGATCAAACAGAGCAACACAGGCGGCTGGTGCTCGCGAACATAGCGAGAGACATAAGCACGTGGATGTTGGTGGTTAAGAAAGAGAAGGCGATATACCACACGATGAACATGTTCAGTATGGACATCGTGAAGAAGTGCCTGATAGCAGAGTGCTGGGTGCCGAAGAGTGACCTACATGTACTGCAAAAGGCCCTGGACGATGGAGTTGTGAGTAAAGATAGACATATACTATTAAAAAATAACTTAGGACAAATATACAGTTACAGTATGGCGACCTTATTACTTTTAAGTAATCATTTTTAGACAGCCAGAATTTCAGACATCGTCATACTAATACAGTTAGTAGACATAAAAATATATTTATGTTTATTCAACTAAATATTGTTCAACTTAAGATAAATACACTTTATTGTATACCAAAAATAAAACATTTAACAAAGGAAACTACATAAAAATACGTATTATGTATTTTTTTGCAGTATAATTATTATTCGTTTTGATTAATGAATGTTGAAATCAATTAGGAAAAATAACTAGGTGATAACAAGGTCTAATTATACTCTAATATTGAATAAAAATCTAATCTTTTTTTCATAGCCAGATTTCCCTTAATTACGGAACTGCATCAACAAGCAAAATTGAATAAACGGTAGTTTGTTTTTGGTAATTGAGTCGTCAAGAGTTGACTTAATTTTCAATACGTCGTTAAAGACCTATTAAAATTTAAAAGTTATAAATTCTGTCAATGGTCTCAAACTGTTGATGGTGGTGTGAGTTTTTAAAATATAGCAATATCTACAACTTATAATACTATTCTTACTAATTTTAGAAAGCGTGTGGCGTTCCAATACCATCGTTCGTGCATCAGGTCCCGACCAGAGAAACTCCGCCAACCTTCAACAGAACCAACAAATTCACCAAGGGCTTCCAAAACCTAATTGATTCCTATGGAATCGCCAGTTACAGAGAAGTTAACCCAGGTAATTACAATCATTTTTGAAGCATAGAAAGTCTTTAAAAGAGTATTTCTTCTACATGTAAAGCTACGGTATTATTCTGGGGGTAGTCAGTCACACTAGAGATTCCTAGAATACCAATTCACCAAGCTTAAGGATCTATGCTAGTGATCAATGTTCAATAGATTTAATGAACACCGCTCAAATAGTTCAAAAACAGATAAAGATTATATTAGTTAATTACATTAATATTATTAATTTACATAAACAGTGGACAGGTCCACAAAATCTTCGATATCGTTAGGCTATAGATTAGCTTAAAGCACTCGGCGCCTTACCCCAAAGTACCGGGTTCAATTCCCAGTTCAGGCAAAGTGTGTTTCGGATTTTTCGATGCATAACCCGTGTTTGCGATCACCAACCCGCATTTAGCAAGCGTGTAGAATTGAGCTATTACCCATCAACTGTAGTGACTTGATTTCAACGATGGAGGACCTTGCCCAGGTGACAGTCATAGTCTGTTTACTTGCTACTTATTTTATTTTATGTCTAAGTAGCGATAAGATTATATTTCACACTTTAGAAATAAAAGAAATAAATGAAAAGCACATTTCAATTTCAATTTCCAGCCCTGTATACGATAATTACATTCCCGTTCCTGTTCGCCGTGATGTTCGGAGACGTCGGCCACGGCCTCATCATGACGATATTCGCCTCGATCCTCGTCATATACGAGAAGAAGTTCTTGAAGCAGAAAACTGACAACGAAATATGGAACATCTTCTTAGGCGGTCGCTACATCATACTCCTTATGGGCATATTTTCTATATACACCGGTCTCATTTACAACGACATATTCTCCAAATCATTTAATATATTTGGGACTAGTTGGAGAAATCTTTACGACGAGGAGACTCTTCGAAAAAATAGAATGCTCGAGATGGATCCCGCTGAAGCTTATACTCAAACTCCTTATCCGTTCGGATTAGATCCTGTTTGGCAGGTTTGTTAATGTTATGTTATTTTTTATTACTTTATCAATTCAGACTTGCAATGCTGTGCTAGAAAGTTTGGGAAAGTAAAAATATCCATCAAAAATGTTCTAATATGTTGCAATGTTTATGTTTCAGTTTGCATCAAACAATATAATATTCCTAAACTCGTTCAAAATGAAGCTGTCTATTATATTCGGAGTGATACACATGGCGTTCGGGGTGACATTGAGTGTGGTAAACTTCAAGTAATTAAAAGTATTCATAGAACTAGTTCTGGCCATACTATTCTACTGTTTGATAGTTTTGTACTGTACAGTGTTGTAACAGCTTTGGTTCGGTTGCAAATGCTTCGGATTGCTGCGGATGCAGAACTGTTTTCTTTTGAAATACATGAAAATACTAGACAAAATAGTTTGTAGGTACCTTCCATTCAAACCTTTATAAAATTAACATATTATATGACAGATCTTGACTTCTGCTTCTTCTGTATACAGTCGCACAAATATTATTTATGATTTTATATCATGTACGAATGTAAATAAATTATCAAACGGTAGAATAAAAAGCTATTTATATTAATTTAAGAACTTACTCCACTGTTCCGATGGACTAAAATGTATTATTTCTTTCGCAGTTTCTTCAAGAAAATTGAGATAATATTTCTACAATACTTACCTCAGATATTGTTCCTGTTGCTGCTGTTTTGGTATTTGTGCATCTTGATGTTCATGAAGTGGACAATGTACTCTGCGGTAGCCGAAGGTAAGCTTAGAAAAATCCTTTTTTATTTTAAAGGCAAGACGAGATGTATTTTTAAAAACGCTGAAATGTAGTGGTAGAAACCATACTGCCCGTTTATACGAACGGTTGTCGGAGTAAAAGCGTCAGCTTGGGACATGAAACTCATAAAAACTATAGCGTATCATTATAATCTTTCATTTCTAATAAGAAAAGCGACAAGATTTACTAATTAGTGTATATTATATGATTGAGCAAGTGGTTTAATGAAAAATATTCTCTATGCACGTTAGCTATTTTTGCACCGTTCACGTGATGAGTATTTGTATTCCCAGGACAATAACGTGTTGGACACAATTATAGCTACAATTAGCATTCCTCTTTGTAACGGAGTCCCAGGGCACCGTGGCGGGCGGCACGCTTGTTTGAACACTCGGTCTAGTGGTTGATTTTCCAGGTTCAAAACATGAGGCTCTGCATGAATTATTAATTTTAAAGCTACTTGTACATTTATGTAAATAATGGAGTCGCAGTTTATGGGACTTACAACTTTGAATGAAAAACCTGGCCTGTTGAAAAATTACTTCTTTACATTATTGCATTATGCAGAGAAGCGATTTCTCTTTATTCCTTCACTCTTAAATTCACTACTACAAACTAGTAAACAAACATCGAACGTGTTCCAGAATTAACGATATAGTAGATTACTTCTGTTTTTCTTTTTATTAATTAGTATAATTGGTTAATTCCGTACTCAATTTAATAAATATTAATCACCCATCACAAGAGTTTGTTAGTAATCGCCAGTTAAAACAAGCTTTAAAGGATCGTAGAAAAATTTTGTATACTGGTCTCCAAACTTCAGTATGGAGATGGCACTGAATGATGATGATTACAAGAGCCAGGCGTACCTCGTCTATCTTACTTGAGTGTTCCTTACTTTTTTAGACCCAGCATACGGATCATCATGTGCTCCATCGGTGCTCATCATCTTCATCAACATGATGCTGCTAAAAGAGTCGGAGTCGAAACCTCCTTGCCGGTTGGAGATGTACGACGGTCAGGATGCGCTGCAGAAGACTTTCCTAGTGTTCGCGTATGCGTGCGTACCGATCATGCTGTTCGGGAAGCCGGTCTATCAGATGATGGCGGCTAAGAAGCTGAAGGTATAGCTTTATTGTAAATGTCGTTACTTTATCTTGATTTTCTGTTTCTTGAGCCTTCTCCACAGCTAAAAAACGTCCTGCATTTTATACTTTTACTTACTTTAGGGTATAGCATCTCTTTAGACATGCTTCGATAGTGCTTATTGCAGTGCTCAGTGCAGTTAACTTGACTAAAACAATATTTAACTTAGATTTTTATTTACTATGAATAATAATTAGTTGCACCATGTCGTGACTGAATGTTAATCATAAGGTTCACCCTGTCGAGGCAAACGAGTTTTATTAATTAATGGACGTGGGAACTCGTATGGGAAGTGTACCAAGAACCAATACCGATACTGATAGTGTATACTAATGTATATACCTCAACTATACTTTTGTGCAAAGGAACTGACATGAGTTTTGAGGAAAAACATTTTTTTGTGATCGTATAATGTTTTAGCTAAATTTATTTGCTAAGTTTTTTTACTCGTTTAAAAATGTTGTAAGTAATCGAAAATTCCTGAGTTTTAAATTAGGTACGACTTTCATGTTTTCACCGCTATATCAAATTTTAAAGTCGTAGCCACCTCAACAGTTTAATATTTGAAGAGTTTGGGGTTTGAAATCCTACACAAACAATAAAACTGTATTGGTTCATTCATAGTTCGTTTCCGCCCAGTCACCTTTCATTGATGTTCATCTAGAAATATCAGCAAGGCGTCGAAAGTGGCGACGTGGTGGAGGAGAAGAAGAAGCCGGAGGACAGCATGGGCGAGCTGATGATCACGCAGGCCATCCACACCATCGAGTACGTGCTGGGCACCGTCTCCCACACGGCCTCCTACCTGCGACTGTGGGCGCTCTCCCTCGCACACGCGCGTGAGTATTCTAAAAAGCCATTTGCGCCACTCCCATCACTACAAATAAGACATGGATTTTGAAATATTTTGAAATCCATCGCTCAGAGCGATGCCACGCAATCCAAGTAGTTATATGTCCCCATTCCCAACAACTGTTCGACTATCCCTTTATGTAGGATTCTGATGTGGACTACAGGGTATCACTAATTGCTTGCTAAAAGGAATGCTTAATGCCTTCTTTGCCGAGTATTGCTTGTACTTTGTAATTATCAAACTCGCCGCCGTTATCTTAACGTTATTTTAACGAAACCTTAATTGTTACTCTAGATCTAGACACTTTTACTTCGAAGAGAATTAGTGATAGCTTGGCAGGTACTGTAGCTTTCTCTCACATGTTATTATAAAGCACTAAACAAACTCACTTTTTAAGATCTCCTTAAAATTTTGCTTTCTACCGTGCAGATTGTCCATGTATACCGGCATTGCCTTGAGCACTATTAGAACTTTGTGTCTTCAAATTTTTGTGAGTCTAAGTTCCCAACATAAACTATGCCACGTTCACCATCACTATTTCCCTGTTTGGTTTGATTTACTCTATCACTCCAAATAATGGATTCACTCTAAATTAATGGATTATGGAATGTTTGGGAATCCAACGCTCGAAGCGACGACGCCACGCAATCCAAGTAGTTATATGATTTAATTTGGAGTGATAGAGTGAAGCGATGGGGTTATTTCCCTTAAATATGGGCCAATATGATTAAATTTGGAGTGATGGAGTGCAGTGCCCGTGAATGGGGCCATAATCTTACAATCATTAATAAAGTGTTGAGCGGCCGAATTAAATATGTATGAACATTTTGTCGTGTTACTTAAAAAAATAATTTATTAATTTACAGATTTTCAGTCTAACTTTGCCGGCAACTGCTAGCTAGCGAAATTTCTGTACAGGTCAAATACCCCGTGTATTTGACTAGTACAGAAATTTCGTTTTATCTCGAAGAAGGTTGTCAAAATACTGACCTCATTTCCAGGCATGTTTGAGAAAAAGTGTTTGTCTGTGCAGAGCTGTCGGCGGTGCTGTGGCAGCGCGTATTGCGCATGGGCATGGGCAACCACCGCGTGATGGCGGTGGCGCTGTTCGCCATTTTCGCGGTGTGGGCGTTCTTCACGCTCGCTATTCTAGTGCTGATGGAGGGACTCTCCGCGTTTCTGCACACGCTGCGATTGCACTGGTAATTATTTTCCCCTTAAGCTTTTGGCCTTCATATAATCTGATGAAGTTTTATCCCGGCACACGTATTTCGTACTCTCCGTGCTTCGGAAGGCATGTAAAGCCGTCAGTCCTGGCTGCATTAGCAGTCGTTAACAACCACCGCACCGCACTGGGCCCGCGTGTTGGTTCATGGCCCATTCTCCCTATCCATCCATAGGGAAGGCTTGTGCCCCAGCAGTGGGGACGTATATGAGCTGGTGTGGCGAGGGCACTTATTTTCTCCTTCCTAAACCATGGGGTCCTCTCTTTCAGGGTCAGTGGTTAGCAACGCTAACCTCATTTTCATTTGGTTTTTAATCTTATCTCAATCACATAAAGTTCAAAATGTGGTGGGAATATACATCCCACTGACCCTGAAAGAGTTAAACGAGATGTGAAGAAGCATCTTGTAGGACAGCAAGGTAAGGACGACTAGTGAACCAGCTCCACTAGCTGTCCTTCGTATTATTATGGACTTGCTTCTGATAGAGCAAAGTCATTTGCCAACTTTTTTTATGAAAAATAAGGGTTACTTTAAAGTCAGATTTAGAGTTGGTAATGGTGGCCATGCCAAGATGAGCCACACAAAATAAGGAGGTCAAAGTGAGAACATACTTCATAATACTTAGTTAGATATAAACAATAATTTTTCTACTTGCAATTTTAATGAAGTCCTCAAACTAGCGTTTTAATAAACACATGCGCAGCTTAAACGACGCACCATTGTGCAAAAGTGTTATTTTAATAAGTTACATGTGGGGGCATATTAATAAAAAACGAGCGAGCCTTACAGTAGTTGCATATGATGTGTAACATTTGACATCTCACCTTAGTAATAAGCAATTTTAACATTATATTCTAAAAGAAATGGGTCAGGTATTACATCATTTTATAACTGTAAAATAAATGCAAAACAAGGAAACTAAAACTTTTCTACTAATCTCATACTAAATGTATGGAAGTGTTTAATGTCAAAATTTTGGATACTTCTCGTTTGATTTTTAAAAAGTTATTGATGCCATTTTACTCATTAGATAACGTACTTTCGTTATCAGTTTTAAGTTTTTTGATATCTCTCATAGTTTCGGAATAATCGCCTGTGCACACTTAACGATTACACCCTGTATATACTTATAATATATTTGTATGTCAATCCAGGGTGGAGTTCATGAGCAAGTTCTACGAAGGGCACGGCTACGCCTTCATGCCTTTCTCGTTCGCTGCCATCTTGGAACAGGACAGCGATGACGCGCCACTGACAGAGGCTTGCGGCAGCCCGCCTGAATGACACAGGCACGAGTGGGCGCCCAGCAACCACGAGGCCAGCGCCGATGATTGACATACAACCTTCCCGCCTTGTGTTAAGGTTGACTTTACTTCTCACTTATAGTCAAACGTGGTTTTAAGGTTTTGTTAAGTTTTGTCGTTTTTTCTGAGGTTGATTTCAACACTGCATGTACGTATACATAATTCTATAGCGAAATTGTTTAAGAGCCCTCGCCTACATCCGATAATCGGTGACTGATTTTTTTAGTCGGTGAAAATGAAACGTATGGAAGTCTATGTTGCAACGCACACGTCCTACAAAAAGTCGGTCACAAAATAAGTGATAAAACTCGGCGAAAAAATCGGTCTGATTGTCGGTCCGACAAAAAGTCGGTCGTGGGCGGGCAGCGTAAAGAGCCCACTCTTATGATGCAGCTACGAGTGGGTGTCGAGCAATATCAAAGCGATGATTGATATGCAACCTTCCCACACCGCGCTAAGGTTGACTTTACGTCTTACTTTAGTCAAACGTAGTTTTAATAATTTCTTAAGGTTTGGACTTTTTTTAACTTTGCCTTGTTGATAAATTGGTAAATTACCGCAAATGTAAAAAGTCATTTTGTGATAGCATATCTAGAAATTTGTTGAAACGCCTAAGTAATGTAACGCAGAGCTTAGGAAAAATTAGAAAACCCTTGTAAAATGTGTTACGTATTTTTTTTGTCTGAGCAAGGCTGGCTTGTGTTGTTTATTATATAACAATCTTTTCATAAATAGTGTAAATAAAAAATGTATTTGTAAATTTTCCAATATAAAGTGACGTCTTACTTCGTCAAGTTTAAGCATAAATAAAATCTATTCATTAGATGTTTAATAATTATTATCGAAGAATTGTGAATTGTGATAAAATATTTTCACGCTATTAATTGTAACAAAAATATAATATATTTTTCAAAGGTTCTTATTAATGTGCTATTATTAACACATTATTAAAAGTCCTGTTAACCCATCCAGAAAGCTAATACGCTTGTGTAAGGAATGGGTTCACGTCTGTAGTCTGACAGAGCTATGGAGATTGAACCACGACATCTCTCATTCAATCCGAGCATCCATCCGTACGGCTACCGACGCTTCATAATGTATTAATAAATCGTTTAAAATACTTCTAAGTATTAAATTAAGGAATTCGTTATTTTTTATTAGATTTAAGGTAATTATAATTCGTGTTGTTTAATATAAAGCATGTGAGGGCGTCCGCTGCGTTCAGCCGGAAGCACGGCGCGGGCGCCCGCCGCAGGGACCCGTGCCGTGTTTTGTCGAACCCCTCGGAGAATCGAGCAGGGCACGGGGGACACGCACTAGTACGAGATGCCGTTCTCTCTAGAAAACCTCTGACGGTGCTTCGTTTCACACGGCTTGAGGAATCCTTTACTTTCGCCGCCCCCAAAAGAACCCGGTGAAGCTGAAATGCCCAGGCAATCAGCAATCTCTCTCCAAAAAAAAGCCGCACGGCGCGGGCGCACTTGATGCAGCGAACGCCCTAAGTACGTTTATAGGTATTGATTCGTCTACATAAACTATCACGGTGCCTTAGTATGAATTTCAAAAATGGTTAAAGTTAGTTAAGGTTTCACTTTATAGGCTTTTTTAGAATAGCTTATCAGACATTAATTTTTAGGAACAATATCAGTAACGTCTTTTATAAAATCAGACCTTTTTGGTCATTGGAAGCGTGATTGTGGAATGACACGATAGAGTTGCTATGTTTTTTTTTAAATATTTATCTGGAATTCTGTGTGCCTTATAAAAAATGCTCCGTCATTTTTTAAACTTAAATGCTCGCTTAATACGAAGCAACTTGTGGCCTTTTGACGAATTAAGTTCTATATCACCTAGATAATAAGGTAATTTATATAATAAAAATCAGTCATAGTAAAATCTTAAGAACTTTATTGAACTTTCATCTACACGTTACGCCAACAGCACTACACACGGAAATATTGGCATAGAAACTGATAAATTGTAACGCCGCTATACATTTTACAATAATTACTCAATAAAAACGAGTCTTACCCGAAATTTGAGTCTTATTTCAAAGTACTACAATTACTAACCCACTGTTAAGTCTCAAGAACAGGTGACCCAAAAGGTAAGCTTAACACATACCGCGCTCGAGCAACGCATACATAGACCCTCTCATCATCATCATCAGCCTATACTAGTCCACTGCTGGACATAGGCCTCGCCAAGTGCACGCCACCGAGCACGATCCGCGGCTATTCATCCAGCTCTCAGACCCTTACGGACTCGCGGTACAGCTCGGTACACTCCGGGCGTAGCAGCTGTTGCGAGGTTGCGTGTCCGTGAGAGGTTGTCTATGTGTGCGTTGCTCGAGCGCGTTTGTATAAAGCTTACCTTCTGCTGGCTCATTATTTTGTGGTTAAGTGTTGAGGCTAGGGTTGCCAACCATACTTTAAAACAGCGTATCCTACGTTATTTTCCATCCCCATACTTTATTCTCTTTAATAAAAATAAAGTATGGAAAATACTTTAATTCCGACTAATGCGTGCGTTTGAACGGAATATTCCTGTTGACTTAATATCTGAACTACTGAATGATACTCGGGCTCAGGTGAAGTGAAACAATATGCAACGCTTATATAAATAAATTTGGAAAACACTTACTTAATTTTTCTAATCCTTTTTTTATACTAGTTAGTGTTAGTTAGAGTTGGATTTACTTTAATTTCCTGAAAAACAGCTGGCAACCCTTGTTGAGGCTCACAATGCATATTGTAGGTATGTTAACATATTAAAAAACAAATACAAATTGCATTTGCAATTGCAAAAGCATTGCCTCCGAATTTTCGACATGAACTAGAACTATTGTTAGTGTAGGAACACACTATGCCGAAAATTACGTTACAAGTCGTGTCCTATACATTGAAAGCAATCGTTTTATACCGTACTTAGACCGATTGACAGTTCCAGCGTAAAAACTCACTTCCAAGCAGCGGCCAAAAGACCAAAATGCGTAACGTCTACTACCTACGTTAATTTTTTTTTAATTAAGTAGGTATACGATACGATTTGCACAGAATATCAAAAGAAAAAAATTACACCTTTGTAATACAATTACATCGTCAATAATGATTAAGGAATGACAGGACAAAAGAGATCCAATTTGAAAAAAAATCTAAAAATCTAACTAGACTCCATAGAGCCATAATAGATTGACCCTCATTCATATGTATTAAGACGGAAAACTAATGAAAAAAATATGTTGACACGGCTAGACAAATACCTAAAGGGTTTAAAAAAAATCGGCGGTGCCTCGCAAATAAATGGTTAGTCACTATGCTAAAACTTGCAGGTTTTTACACGCAATAAATATAACACCCTTAGCGTCCAAAACGTTAAAACAATGATAGCTCATACAAATACTTCTCACAACTGTACAGTTCTTAGCTAAAACACAATTACAACATCTTAAGCTCATAAAAAGTCAGTATAAAATTGAAACTACGACATTCAGTACACGCTAATTTTAAAATGGATGACACATCAAAAATGTGCATCTTACAAGTTATACCAAACTGACGCTATACGTCATAATTATAATATTTTACAATAAAAACTAATTTCTTCGTATGTCTACAGTATGTATGTAAAGAGTATAGCTAATATACCAAGCCATCATCAAATTGACCGATACATATTAAATAGTCAAAAAGATCTTAACATCTTAGTTATTATGGCTAACTTTTAAGTAAGTATATTTATTTTTGAATTAAAATTATTGACAATGCTTATAATGTCCTATTAAAAACATACCTACCTACTATAATTATAATAAAATAAGTAAGGTTCCTTTATAAATGCCAAGACATTTTTGACTACCTATACTTATGGAGCGTCGATTAACCACTTACGTCCTGATGACACGATATCGAGTTCAGTACGCATTGGGACGGCTGGGGTTAACCTGATGATGACTGTGTGTGTATACACTTATACATAAATAATTATGGCATTATCATGCTCATGTGGTCAGTAGTGCTTTAAAGGCAGTTGCAGTCAAACCGCTTCTGGTCTTACCCATTTCAATTTAACTTCATATTTTTAAATTTTACTAGGAATCTAGCAAATTACTTCCAAAAACGCATAATTATCGAAAGGAAAAACAAGAATAGGAACAACCAATTTTTCATTTCTTTGCAAGAAATAGTGTATACGTACGGGATAGTATGTACAACTAGATTGGCTAAGTAAATGTAAATAGATGCAATAAAAAAATATCCTACACTTGAGACGATCACACCAATCGTTAGGGCTAATCTAATCATTAGTCAAACGTGGTATTAACTAGAACACGGTATCAATAAACAAAAAAAAATTGGTTAACATTGCTATTCACTTGTATACTATAAAAAATATTGTCTGTTTGTTGATCAACACATCGATATATAAAATTACATCGATAATGGAAAATTAAGACAGTATTACATTGTGCGTTGCTAAAAAGATTGTATGCGGACTTAGAACAAGCTATATCACGAATCAAACCGAACACAATATATTGGTCCCACGCTGGGAATCGATGGTTTGGATTCGAAATTTGAGGTGACATATTTTAATTCATCTAATTAATGGCTTCGCTTTAAGCATTTAGCCAATTTCAAGTATTTTTTTATTGTCAGTAGTAAGGGTTACAATTGTACGGTAAATAGAAATTAAAATGGAGTCTCACAACACGGGTTATTGAGGTGACATAACCACTAGACCTATGTCCTTTGTATTCGTAAATCAATTATTATTATTACAATTATTGACAGATGACACATGGTCTTAAAGATTCTGAAACAGCACTTGCAGCGCTAGAAGCAGCCGTACAGCATTCAATTATCTAATGAACCACATAAGCGATGATCTTTACAAAAAAGGGGGGGTTTAAAAAAAAGAGTTACTTATTACAAATTAACTTCAAAATTTTAACAACTATCTCATCTTTTGTTAGCCAAAAGTGTTAAGTAGTTACAGAAGAACGAAAAAACATCGTCTTTTGCGGGGGCTGACTCAGCTATTTTCATTGCCAAGTTGGCTGTTTAGCCATAACATGTTTGTGCTTCTAAATGTATCACTGAATCACTTTACTAGTGTCTGTTCAAGGTTCACACACGCCAAGTTGGAAACGACTCGAATCACGATACTGCTATTTTTAAAAACCACAATAGTATTCTAGTAGCCTGATTTTAACATTTATACGATAAGACAGATCATCAACCCGCATTGCCAAGCGTGGTGATTAAGCCATCCAATTAATACCCATCAATTGTAGTTACGAATCGATTTCAGCAGGCTACGGCGACGGCCAGCCAAGCAGTTAACTGCGACTGAAGTAACGACCACGACCACTCTGCCAAGAGTGTAACGACAAAGAAGAAGGGACAGTTTATAGGATACCTACAGTCACTATTAGACAAATATCAAAACCAGGATACCGTCACACTATTGAGAAGTTAATGAATTAGCAGAGACAAGGGCGTGCCTCATCGTGCACCCACGCAGATGACCCTCAAGCGTTGCGTAGCTTTCGAAGCAGCGCTCGCAGCGCTTTAGCTCGCCGCTAGGAGCAGCCGTGCCGCTGCATCCAGCTCGTGTAGCGAGCCACGTCGGCCTGCGAGACCGTGCGCCGGGTCTTCTCTGTAGCTGCTTCCAGGTCGGTCTTCGAGATTGGCGCTTCGAGCTCCGAGCGCTTCAGCTTTCGTATCTGGTCGGGACTCTTGCCGGCTATCTTGCGGCGCATGGTCATCATTGCTGCGTCTCTGCGGAACAAAAAGAGATGGTGATAATTATCTCTGTGTACAAATGGCATGCAGATAAAGAATGGTTTGTATGTTCCGTAAGTAAATGTTTTTTAAACTGACATAACGGCTGATTGAGGAGATGAGTATGAGGAAGACCAATGAGGTTATCAGGTAGTTTTCTTGATTTGTTTTCCGAATCCGAAATTGCTGCAACATGCTATGATTTTAAATTGCATTCCGTTTGAAAATACTATATTTAATGAAATAAAACGGGCATAATGGCATACCAACTGAAGTTGCAGGTTCGACAAATCAAGCGTGATACACTTAGGCCCGATTTTTCAATCCTTAGTTAAGTTTTATCCAACGAATAACATTGTCATTGTGACATATTTTATAAAAAGAATCATTATCATTATGTCAAAATTATTCAATGAACAAACTTTAACTGACGATTGAAAAATCAGCCCTTAGCGTCGCCATTTTCCATCAGGCGGGCCGAACCGTATGCTCCTTTACCGTCTCTATAATATTAAAGAGATTTGGTGAGTTACAAGAGTAAGTAGTCGTGACGTCACACACCTGCACAGGTTGCAGATGTCGGAGCCGCTGTACCCCTCCAGCTTGTTGGCCAGCTCGGTCAGCTTCACGTCGTCGGAGAGCACCACCTCGCGCAGGCACAGTGTTAGCAACTTCACCCGGGTCTCTTCTGAAACACCGAACATACTATAAGGCCAAACGAAATTTTGATGCGTTTTTGAATTCGACTCGTACGCACGTACGCACCTACGCACGGTACGCAAGATACATCCCCATTCTCCGACTACTAATCGTCCCTCGCACACATGGTGCGAACTATACGCGTATAGTTTCGATGTCCGTAATTAATCCGAACTTGTTTGGATTTTTAGTGCATTCCTACAAATAAATGTCACGTGACTGTGTTATCTGACATTTTAACTGACAAAAATTCAAACAGAGTTTCAATTCGCACACGTAAATATACGAATGAAATTCGTACGAAAACGCATTCAAAATGCTTTACCTAAGCTCCATTTCCAACAGATGTGCGAACGTAGAATCGCGGTGTTCGAGAATAATTTAGAAGAGAGAGACGTATTCTTGTTATTTATTACGAAAGTACTAACAAAATTAAATCAGAAATTCCAGTACTAAATAATTCCATTTCTTTCTCTTGGAAGACTGCAAAAACAAAAGTTTATTTAGGCGTTTCTCTTTCAGTCTATTTCATTGCCGATTGACGATTTGTGCTGCTTTAGAAAATCAACGTTCTGATGGAACGGAGATGCCTACTATACAGCCTGCCTAGTCAAAACAAATGTAATTAATATTCTTCTCTGTATCAACTAACCAATAACCATGATGAACGAAAAACGAACACAACCTTTCTCTTTAAATTTCATGAGCTTCCTTGAGCGGAAATTCTCTATTGCGCAGTGCTGCCAGTGTTGAACTGTTAATTTCTAGTTTCTGTTCCACCGAACACAATGAAAAGTTACTTACACCACTTGAAATTAGCTAATTAACACTGATTCGATGTTTTATCCAAATACATAAAGCAACTTTGACGGACGAGTGACCTTTGCAATTTTCATAATATGGCGACTTCATCATCTTGCTTGCGTATGCGCTGTAGGTACTGTTTGTTGTAAGCTATTGAAACCGTTTTGTTCTAGTAAACTTTTGTAACACTCGAAATTTCGTTAAATTTTATTCAATACCTGCATATTGATATAAAAGACGAATTATCGAGCTTTACAAGAGTTAACTAGAACAAAACTGTTTCAATAGCCGACAGCCGGTATGCATACCTATAAGAAATATATAAAATTATGTTGGTACGTATCTATAGATAGGTGCTTAGTTTCGGAACGTTACCAGAGATGGCGGTGTCAAATTGGGTTGCCTAAAAGCACCACGAGAGGGCTCTCTATCTATACCCTATATATTTGTCTATACTCCAATCCGCTTGCTATAGCACACTGTGTCGGTGCGCAGCGGGGCGGAGCGGGCCGCATCGCACGCAACCATAATCCGCGGCGGAATATGCGGCCCGCTGCTCCCCGGCATAGTGTGCGATAGTTCATATAAAATACATACGAGCGATTTGAACGGATTTTTGCGCTGCGGCCCGCCCCGCTGCGGCCCGACACAATGTGCGCGAACCTTTAATAGACAACGTAGTTTTTTAGGTCGTTTGTGTGTTATTATCTGCTGCTCACTTTGCCTATTTATATTTCTTGCTGAGAAGTTTATTCTTGATGAATGATAGGTCGAACTTCTTCTAAGAGTTTCATGTGCATGTGCCATTTGCAATGTGATGAATGAAAAAGAATATAATAGCCATCACCAGCTCAGTGTATGCCTCACTCAAGCCCTCCTTATGGATGGAAACACTACAAGGACAACGGGCCATAAGTCGCCACGCGGACCCAGTGCGGCGGCGATTAGCGATTATTCACGACTGCTAATACAGCCGGGACTAACAGCTTTACGTGCCCTCCGAAGCACGGAAAAAGTTGTTGTAAGTAATGATGTTACGAAATATATAGAGTTTGAAGAAATACCATCAGGAAGGCCGATGTATATCCGCTTCTCGAATCGTCTCCTGAACGCCTCGTCGATGTCCCACGGATGGTTGGTGGCCGCCAGCACCATTATGATCTTGTCTTGGTTACTGAAAGGCAGATATTGTGTTATTAATTCCATATCATTTAAGAGATCGGGAAAGTTCGTGTAAAGAATAGCTCAATTTATATTTTAATTTAGATCATTTTATTAAGTCTTTTCACGTCACCTCACTTGTTAATGTAAAGATACAGGATTGATTGTAATTATCATATTAACTAAAGTACCTAATTAAATTCAAGTACTTGAACAAAAAAAAAACGGCAATTAACGCAAATGCAAAAGCATATACACACACCACCAAAAGGTAGAGTAAAAAGTTATGCCTATGATACTCAAACTTAATAGCTTTCATTCAAATGAAACCACTATTACGCATCTACTCGCGTTTTTTTTTTACAATTTGTGTGCTTTTTTTCAGGATAAAATTGTAAAAAGACGCGATTAAGTCCGTAAAAGTGATTTCATTTCAATGTGTAGTGCTCGCGTAAGCGTTTCATAAGAAGCAAACTGTAGCTTTCGTTCATCCCCGTGAATTTTTTTTTTTTTTTGTAATTATTATGCGAAAGATAAAAGTTTAAATGTCACAGTGACATTCCGTTTTTACTAGTTGATAGGTACTAGATAACACCACTACTAGACTACTACTATTACTACTAGACTACTAGGTACTAGATATCCTTTAAAGTAGATGTCTTTGTTTTAACTAGACTATTAGGTACTCAAATAAAAATAATTCTCACAAGGCAGCGGCGAGTCCGTCCATCTGTATGAGCAGCTCAGCCTTAAACCGCCTCGAAGCCTCGTGCTCCGAGTCGGCGCCCCTCACCGCGCAAAGGGAATCCACCTCATCCAGAAATATCGTGCTCGGAGCATAGAACGCAGCCTGGAATGGTAACAACATGATCATATTTCTCTACGTCATCTCGCAGTATAGTTTCAAGGCGTATAGACTATGCATGTTATACAACATGCTTAGTCTATACGCCTTGTAACTAAATTTCAAAATGTCTTCTATTTTATACAAAAAGAAGACATTTTGGAAGAGAGAGCCGAATATTAAGCTCAGTGGCATGAGAGGAGACCTTTGTATTTTTGTATGTATGTATGTTTGGAACGAATAAACTCAAAAACTACTGGACCGATTTAGAAAATTAGCGATGAGTAACATAGGCTATGAAATGTTTTTGTTTTGTTTATATAATTTTTACGCAAATTTTGTTGCGAAACAAAATACAGAAACACAAATGTTGAAAAAATTTCCACGAGCAGGATTTGAACCTGCACTCTTCTGACACATTCCGGGTCAGGTGCTCTCCCAATTGAGCTATCGTGGTTCTAACTAGCCCGCTGAAATTATTCAACACTATTTACTTTTTACTTTGAAAGCCAAAGGCGCCCATTCAATGTCAACAACTACCGTCATTAACACCCGATCATAATATTATTACAAATACTAAAGATCAGTTAAGAAGTAGGCAAGCTATTTATAAAATGTTTTTGTTTTGTTTATATAATTTTAACGAAAATTTTTATTACGAAAAAAATTTCAAAAACACAAATGTTGAAAAAATTTCCACTAGCAGGATTTGAACTTGCACCCTTCTGACACATTCCGGGTCAGGTGCTCCCCCAATTGAGCTATCGTGTTTCAAACAAGCCCGCCGAAATTGTTAAACACTATTTACTTTACTTTGTAATTAGCGTTAAAATTATATAAACGAAACAAAAACATTTCAAAAATCTATCTGTTCTCTTTTGTGTCTTTGTATGTTTGTTATATTTTAATGTGTTTGGTCCCAAATACTTTTTTTACTTTCTTTACACTTTTCTTTTCAATTCCACAATACCATATCGAACAGCAGCCGCACGAGCTTCTCCGAATCGCCCCGGTACTTCGAGGTGAGAGTGGCTGAGGAGACATTGAAGAAGGTGGTCTTGCACTCGGTGGCCACAGCCCTTGCCAGCAGAGTCTTGCCGGTTCCGGGCGGGCCCGTCAGCAAAACGCCCTTCCACGGCCTCCGTATGCCCTGACACAAGAATGCTTGTAAAATATTTAAAAACATAACATAAGACAAGGTACAAGATCAAAGAAAGGAAGAAGAAACGAGCCCTTATAACTTCCGTATCTAGTACAATTTATCTTTGAATTTCAATTAGATTTGAATTTAAACACACACAATTAAACATACAACATGTAACAAAAAGAATTAAATAACAACAATTCACATTGCGCCCTGTTATGTGATGCCAACACTGTGCACAGCTCAGTATATGCAGCAAGCGGGGCCTGCTGCACCGGTATTCTGCTGTACATAGTAGTGACATCATGGCACGAAACAGGAAAAAAAAAATACATAAATAAATTAAAAAAAACACTAACATAAAATAACACGAATAATATTAACAACAAAACGAATATAATATACGAGTATGATTTGTATTACAAAACTTAGATATGGATCCCTTCTTGGGTGAAGGACTCCTCTAACATTTTCCCTTTGCTCCGTTCTTTCTCAATTTGCATCTATTCTTGGTAATTTCTTTTTTTTTTCATACAAATCTCTGGAACTACTGGTCCAATTCCAAAAAATCTTGCACTGATAGAATGCTACATTCCTTGCGGGTAACATAGGCATATATCCCACTAATATTATAAACGCGAAAGTTTGTAAGTATGGATGGATGTTTGTTACTCTTTCACGTAAAAACTACTGAATGGATTTTAATGAAACTTTCCTCATATACAGACCATGACCCAGACCAGCATATAGGATACTTTTTTTTTTACTGTAGTCTTCGCGAACGAAGTCGCGGGCAACAACTAGTATGTAATATAATTTAATTAAAAAAAAAAAATTTCATCTTCTCAAATCCACGCGGATTTGAGAAGAAGTGCTAGTTAAACATGACTAGTTATGTTTCGTGTTAACAAAATAATCATTTCGTTTCATTTCAAGGCTTGATCGTACATAAAATGGGGTGCGTGATGACTGATGACAGCAAAGACCGTATATTAATAAGATAAAAAAAGATAAGTCCTAATTACATGAAACGATAAAATTCGCTCAACCCGAACCACGGGACCCTTTCATGACATTGTTAGGAGATAAGGCGGGATTTGTCTAGATTCCCCGGGACCACGGGATAAGGTGTCGCGGACAAAGTCGCAGACGGTCACTTGTAATCTATTATTATAGAAATAAAAATGAATCACTGAAATGTATGTAAGCGCATAACTTCCGATCGACTGCTCAAAACTGGATAATTTGGTGTTTGTTTTTTTTCAGGACAAGGTATGTAAAGAAGAAAATTAAAAGAAAAAAATATATATTTTTACTTAAAAACGACAATTTAATTTTTCAATACAAAATGTTCCTAGCTGTGAAACATTTGACGTCTTTGTTTGTTTTGTTGTCATAGAAACTGTCAAAGCGGTACGAAGTCCGCCGGGTCAACTAGTAACATATACTTATCAAGTAAATAAACATGTAAATAAACTACCAAGTCTTGCTGCTATATAACCTACTATTACTTTATTTTTGTTTAAATGACTTTACTTTCTGTTGTAATAAATTAACTCATTCTTTTCTTTTTATAATCAACCTAGACACGCAATGTAGCGTTCATTGCCAACTTGAAAATCCAAATAAACTAAATTCCATGATGTATCTACGTGTGTACGTACATATGTATGCGGTACATTATGTTGGTGATCTTAATAAATAAATAAATGAATAAATGTATGTACAGACGCCTGCACGTCAACCTATCCAAAACTGTCAAATTTCATCAATACATTTTCAACCATATTACTTGGGTATAAAATTCAAAGTCTATTGAGGAAATTTGACAGTTTGTGGTAGGTTGATGTGCTGGCGTGTGTACCTAAATTTATTATTAACCAAATATGTATGGGTTTTCCCGCTTTAAATACCACCCTTCAAGTTGTTAAATTGTTTCTTATGTTCTTGAGTTTTTTTCTTTCCTTCCTTTTTTGTTATTTGAAATTGTTTTTTTTGTTATTTGAATTTGAAAATTGTTATTTGTTTGTAATTAGTTTGTATTTAGTTAGTTATGTCATTGGGTGTTGCCTTTGTTATTATTATTGTTACTAACATAGTTTTTAAGTTTCAATTGTTACTAACCAATGGATCTAATGGTCTGAATTAAATGATTTATTATTATTATTATTATTTGTAACTAATTATAATAAATAAATAAATAAATAAATAAATAAATATGTATTGTATATGTTTTTTTAAAATCTCATTATTAGAGTATTACTAGTAACTGTATTAACGCCACAAGGCTTTGTTCTCGTCAGTGTTCTAACGTAGTTGTGGGGATTGAATCACAACTTCTCGCATTCAACCCGAGCACTTGTGCATTCGGGTACGGACGCTTCCTCAGATTTAATAACAACAATGTAAGTTAATAAGAATACTACAAAGTGGTTAAAAAGGTCAATTGACTAACGAAGTTGGCTTAACGACCCAAAGTGAGTCTTGGTCTCCGATAAAAAGAGCCTCCATCTGGTCATTCTTGCGCCATCTCCTGCCAGAGGGGTCAAAGAGGTCACAAATCGGTCAACAAATTAAAATCTCTCGAGAGAATCCGTCCTTCGGAAGGTGCGTCGTAAGATGAAAGTCGTGTTGACCCATCAACCCGCATTGGACCAGCGACGTAGGATGTCCCGAACTCGCTTACTAAAGTTTGTCAGGAAAATCACAAAAAAAACCGTTGACCCTCTTTCCGCATAAGATCGTAAGCCTCAAACTAACTCGAGTAGCCTATTTTAAATTAGTTATTCGCGTGAGATACGAGATCTCACCACGCTCGGTTGTCGTCGAAGTCCACGCGTCCAGTCATTTGGAGTTTTCTTTATCAAGAAATTGCACTTAATGGCACACTTGTGATTGTGCCTTAATTCAAGTAAGCAGAAATAAGGTTAATGTACGTTGAACACGTCACAGAAACAAGTTATTTGTAAAGTTACAAAACTTATTTACACACAAAGACACGTGTGATTCGAAAGGCATTTTATGCCGTTGAGTTCTCGGTTGTTGTCTTAAGATGGCAGTCTTTAAAACCAAATCAAAGTTGCCAGCTTGGAGGGTTTTTATGTGGTTCTTTATGTGGGAAGGCCTTGACAATACTAACATCTACTAAACACTATTCTTAATAGATATTGTGATAATAAATAATATATTGCATTTCATCCAAGTCTTATCATAAATATACTATTTTTTCTGTGACTTATTTACTCACCTTGAAATAATCCGGCATAACCAGTGGCAACACCATCGCTTCTTGCAACACCGACTTTGCGTCTTCCAAGCCTATGACATCTCTCCAACGTACATCTGGGTTCTTCTGAAGAATGTCCCTCTCTAACGTTTCCACCAAGTGTAGCTCGTACCCAGTGGCGTCGAAAACCTTTTCGTCTCTTTCTAAAAGCGCGACGTCTCCTTCTGAAGGCACATCGGTCTTTCTGCCTAACGGTTTGATCGGTGCGAGGTGCCGAACCCTTTGTCGAGGTACGCGCTCGACCGATCGACATTTCCTACCGCTGCCGACTGAAGAGGACGTTGAAGATACTTTGCGGGAGACGATGGAGGGCAGCGTGGGCTGGATGTTGGGGTCCCTGCGCCGGAGTGTGCCCGCCCACTTCTCCGTTGTTGGGTCTGACTGTTTGGCTTGGTCCATTGGCGTTACTTGGAACGTCTGCACTTGTGTTGGTTTGACAACTGCAAACAAATACTTCAATAAAATAAAGTCTAAAACCTTTTAAGGGCGATCAATCTTTTCACTATGAATGATAATGAATGATGAGTTCATCGTAATTATTGGTGTTTTTTAAGATGCTTAGGTGAGCAATTACAAAAATGCAAATGGTGTATAACTAAAAGACCTGAACAGCTTCCCCTCACTCTTATCTGACCGTAGCTCGCCTCTAGATGATTCTTTCTTGATCCTGCTGTCCGTGCAGTTGTGGAGCGTGGTTATCCTGGCGAAGTCGTTTAGCTACATCCCTTCGCTAATACTTTACTTTTACCTAGAAGAAAACTTTTTCTAGAAGAGTCTCACTGTTCTAGATATAATATCTTATCCTGTTTACCTTGCGTGGGTGGATGCCTGGTGCCATTCGATGTGTGTGTGTCAGCCTGTTTCTGGGCGCGCTCTCTCCTCGCTTCACTGCGCTCCGACCGCAGCCCGTCTCTCGGTGGTTCCTTCTTATCGCTGCCGCTGCGCCTTGTGGTCATCTTTGCGAAACCAAAGGGCTGCATGTTGCCTGTCATCATTCGGTCCATCATCCTCGCCATGTTGTGGAATCCGGACGATGGACTGGAATTAACGGAAGAGTTAGTTCTCGTGATAGTAAGTTGTTGTTTAGTCAAAGGAATACCTATAAACTAGTATATTGACAATTATTGACGATTGTAAGTAACTATTTCTAATTTGTGGAACATAAGTCGCATGATGCCATGATGTCAAAATCAACCAACCCGTTATATCCCAATGTGCTTTTGTTTATGTGAGAAAGTCTGAGTCTAGAGATTAGGCCTTTCTTTAAACTAGGTGAAATGCTTTGCGAACACCGGGGCTAGGGCCGAACCCGGGTTATGTGAGACTCTCCCTCCTCTTCGTCCAGCTACTAAAAGCTCGACGAGAGGACGGGGACACGGGTATACTCAATAAAAAACCTAGTACCATCCCTTCTCTGCAACAGGGATAGCTCGGGATCACAAATGGCAAGCACCGAGTTCAGTATGATACTAGTTCAATTATTACTGTTTTTAGGTTTAGACCTAACTAGTATTTTATAAGTCGAATTGTTTGGGACATTTCTTTAAAAATCTGCATATTGTGTTCTCTCGATAACATAATAGAAATATCTTGGATTCCAGAAGATGCGGGCTTGAGTCCCGTCCCGTTTGAGAAAAATTATGTCAATACTTTTTCTACAAAAAAATGTTTACAATAAAATTACGAATATTCATATTTATTTACCAAAGGTAAACAAATACCTTCTACTCGTAACGCTTTATTTGCTTTTATAAAATAATCGTAAAATGATGTTTATCTAATAAAACTAACTAACTAACTGTGTAACTAGTCTTTACTCATCTAAAACTATTCTCTAGAAAATTATTCTACATTTATTCGTAAAAGAGTGTGATTGCAAACGTAACATTGTATGTTTTACCAACACTCGTTAACGTTCACGCTAGAATAACATGAATCAAGCTTCTGCGTCCTTAAATGTTTGCACATTGTATTTCTGACTCAATAAATCCATGAAATCGTTTCGTATTATCAGTTCCTTAGTATACAAATACTGCCCTATCGTATTCTCAGGTGCTACATACCCAAAAAACGGATCCTGTCGAAAAAACTGAGTCAGCCCGCCCACATTGGGGTACAAGGTATCACCGAACCCAAAATCCATCCTCAATCTCAGTAATCTAACTTTTGCTAAGAACATCAAGTACTATTTGTTTGGAGCATTCAAATGGAGGTCACTGTAGGTCACCGGAACATAATTTCTCAGCTATATAAGTATGGAAAGTGTGTCATTACTTTTGGTTAGACGGTTTGGAAAATATCGTGTGCTATTTGACAGTTCTGTTATGGTGCGGTCACCATGGCAACCGCTTTGCGGAAACCGTCCAGTGACCGCAAGATCGGTCGGCTGCGTAAGCACGGCCAACTGATACTGTTCAGACGAAATTGAACCTTAAAGTTGGGGTTTGAGGTTCAAAACAAATGTTGGAATTTTAGGTGTTGAAAAGAAATACCCTCGACTGGTCTAGTTTTGGTTGGAAATCATTAATCATTATTATGAAGCAGGTTTCATTGTGTTCAGATTTAATGTAGGTTACTGTTATGTTGTGATTATTAAACTTGTATATAATTTCATTGTTTTTCTCGTAATAATTACACTCTTATTAATGCTCTAAGCACTATTAGTACATTGGCTGCATGTATGTATCGATGCACCATAGTTGCATAAAAAAGGAAAATAACGAATAACGTTATTATTCTGAGCACATAACAGTCAAATACTTTTGACACCGTTTTTCACCTGGCAAAACTTTGCCATAAAATGCCAAATGTCAATCTCTCGAGTAAGTAGGTAGGTATTCATTCAGTTTTTGGTGACGATATTGAATGCCTTAGTTAATACCAATGATAATACATTATAGTTTATAATATCATTGGTTAATACAATAAAATACATTTTCCACCGATAAATAAGAAATATACGAAAATGCAACGAGCGAGGGGGAGGGGGGTTCGAATTAACATGAAATAAAAGCTTGCCGCGAGATTAACTAGTAGATTAACAAGTAATTAAATAACTTGATTTGATTGATTTTAACTATTAAAATTTTCAATCTAAGTAAATACGAGTACTTAAATCTCGCGACAACCTTTTATATAATGTTAATTGTGTAATGACGTTTTATGTTGATAGTAAAAGTTTTAAAGTAAAAGTTTTTTTTTTAATGCATTTAAATAAAAGCTTGTTTTTTTAAAAAGGTTTTTTACTTTTTATTTTCCATTTGTATACCTAAACCATTTTTTTAGGGCCGAACGGCATTGACATAGGACAGTCCATTACCTACATTTGCAAGACCCTTCTACGGTCCAGTTAATGACCTTTCGACACACATTCGGTACAACGGTTCAAGCTCGTCAGGCGTACCCTCCTTCCGTCAAGGGGTAAACATGCAGTTCAATCAACCCCACTGCACTGTTCCAATTTCATGGTTGGTACTTTTTTATGATTTCTTTTTTAGTTCCGTTACGGGTTATGGTTATTATGGTCTTTGGTTACGGGTAAGCGCTCGGCTTTTATCTCGCCGAAAGTGCAGGCGCACTTCACCCAGTATCCTCAACTAATAGGCGCTAGCTATCTTATATATAAAACTGTTTTTAGTTTTCTTTAAGTCTTTAATGCAATAAATTGTGTGTTAGTGTTCTGTATATTCAAAATTGTAACAGCCTTATTTTGATTTGGGCCACATAGGCCACTGTTAATTAATTGTGGGGAGTCCACCCAATTAATTCAATCCAATCAATCAATCCAATCCTCATTGTGGGAACCCAGTCTTCACAGGAACTATAAATAGAAAAAAAAAGTTAAAATAAAATAAAGTAAAAAAGTTAATAATTATTATTAGGTACACACGCCTGCACATCAACCTACCACAAACTGTCAAATTTCTTCAATAAACTTTGAACTTTATGCCTTAATTGTACGGTTGAAAATGTATTGAAGAAATTTGACAGTTTTGTATAGGTTGATATGCAGGCGTGTGTACTTTTTACGTTAATAAAGTTTGAAGTGGGGGTCGGTTTTGGGGAGGGGGTTTTAATCTAAAAGAAAAGTGAAGTACCTAGTAATAGCTTAAATTATGTCCCACTGCTGGACAAATGCTTTCCTCATTGCCAACAAGCCATCGTTACAATAGATTGGTATTTCTCTATTTAGTTGTTATTATTGAATTATTTTTTTTAATATGATTAATGAGTTTACCTAAGCCAAAGTTAATTAATTTAATTGAACTTGAGTTTCTCTTGGAAATAAATATAATTAAAAAAACGTTTAAAGTTGCCGGTACCCACGTTCCTATATTAAACATCAAGACGTCTGCAGTTTGCAAGCATCGATTGGCTCTGGAAGCGAATAAGTTTCTTCATACACTGAAGAATGTGTGCCAAAGGTCAATGACTAGACACCTGTCATTAGCCCACAAGCACGCGGGGCCATCGACATTACAATTTCCAATAATTTAATATGCAATCAATTGAAGGAAGTAGTTTAATAGTATAAGATTATCCTTTGTTATCGTATCATTTCGTTTATAGAGCATGCCGTATTCGTGTTATGAGACCTAGTTTACTTCTAACAATCACTATTCGTTAATTATATAATAGAGATTCATTTAATTTACGAAAAAGCTAAACACTTTAATAGTTAATAATAATATAATTGATTTGATTATTATGTTACTCAGAACTGTTGAAGTAAGAGACGTTATTACTTTCATTAGAATTGATGTAACTACTCGACTGTGTATTGGAGTTGTGGAGTAATCATCACTTTTTTTGTAATGTTTGGTAAGTTGGTTGTTTGACGACCTCCGTAACCGAGTGGCTTGCACGCCGGACTTTGGGCGGCGCTAACTCAGAGGACCCGGGTTCGATTCCCGGTCACTCCCGGTCGGGTCAATGTCGAAAACAAACTTTTCGATATTGCGTCGGGTCTGGGTGGTTGTGGTACCATCGTTGTTTCTGATTTCCGTGAAACGAGTGCTTTAGCTACTTACCTTGGGATCAGAACAATGTATGTGATGTTGTCTAAATATAGTTTTTTTTTTATATAGTTGTAAGCATTTTTTTTTCAGAGGTTCCATCGCAATTTAGTTCCTAGCTAAACTAGTTTGTTGTGTTTTGTTTTCTCATATATTTTTCTTGCTTATTTAATTCTACTAGTGTGAATCTATGATTGGTTTCCAATGCATAACTGTACAGCTACTTGTGTTTTGTAACTATTGATTCACCTAAGAAAATAAACAAATAAATGTATAAAGGGCATCAGAATCTATTGTTTTTATTGCGTGTCCCTCTCGAAAGATTACTGCATTCCGAACTGGTAGGTGGTAAAATCACGACTATTAAAAATGTCTGAGAGTTATTTATTTATAATTTATGTACACACAAACAAACAGAAGGGATAACATAGCAGGAATAGACAAGTACAAAGGCGCTACTTATTTCATAGTGAAATTTCTTCCAGCAGTCCCGTAGAAGGAGAAGACACAAAAAAGAGAAAGAGTTCTGAAAGTGAGAAGTACTTAAGTTAAATCATTAAATTTTTTACGTAACCCATATCTGGGCGAAGTTCTTCCATATATCACTCCACACGTCTCGTAATATAGCGGTCTGCCACCAATCTCTTTTATACATTATATTAGAAAGGTGTATATAAATACACCTTTCTGTTATTATTATGATTATGATTATGAATGAAAAGATCCAAGGTGTATCCGATCTAGATCTTGTTTGTAGAGTTTCTAAGATATAATTATTAATTTTAATTTGTCATGCAATTGTAAATTAAATATTTATATTAGTGAAGTCTGCGCGTCAGGCGCGCTAAGCAAGCAGCAGTGATGTAAATGTAAGTACACATACGTTACTAAACCACGGCTGTGACGTGACAAAATTAAACGCCCACCCGACCCAGCCAAGAATCGAACCTGGGTCTTCCGCAATCCGGGCGGCTGCACTTACCGCTATGCTACCGGGAAGGATAACGTAAGCGCTGAATTTTGTCACTGCTTTTTAATGTTTTTAGAGTGCTTTTTTAGCAATATATTTATATTTATAATATATATTTTTATTTTCTTTTAATTTTCTTCTTTACAAACCATGTCCTGACAATAACAAACACAAAAAAAAGAATTATCCAGTTTTGTGCAGTCGATCGGAAGTTATGCGCTTACATACATTTCAGTGATTCATTTTTATTTCTATAATAATAAATTACAAGTGACCGTCCGCGATTTTGTCCGCGACACCTTATCCCGTGGTCCCGGAGAATCTAGAAACATCCCGCCCTATCTACTTTTTTAAATTTTTGAGTGCTAATATTTATTTATTTTTTTATATTTACGGGTAAGTGCAGTGCCTTGATCTCATCTGATGTTAAGTGATGATAAGGCCAATGATGGAAGCGCACTTCACCCGGGATCCTCAACTAGTGAGGTACTGGATGTCTTATCTCTAGCTGCCGGAACACAACAATGCTACAAACATTGATGTTATGGCGACATATTTAGATAAGATGGTGGTAGCTAGCCAGGCGGACAAACAAGCCCTACCACCAACCAAACCGAGTACACAAACATGTACCCCCCGCTGGGAATCGAACCCGGAACCTCTGGGTCTAAACCGGTGGTCTTAGCCACTAGACCACAGAGGCGGTAGCGGCAATAAATGCAACAAATGTTGAAAAAATTTGCAGGATTTGAACCTGCACTCTTCTGACATACCGGGTCAGGTGCTCTTCCAATTGAGCTATCGTGATTCTAACCAGCCCGCCGAATTTATTCAACACTATTTACTTTTTTATTTTGAAAGCCAAAGGCCAAATTATGTGTTAGTATCTCTGCATACAAGATCTAGATCGGATACACTTTTGATCTTTTCATTTTTACCCCACCTTTCTGTTACACGTTGTAAAAGTCGAGATCGTATCCCTTCAACGCACCGACCCTTACGTTACCGTGACCAAATTTTCCTACGTACCGCCCTGCACATTTTCATTCACATTTTCTTTATTTATTAGGTCTTACTACTGACCTCCTCAATGAGAACAAATTAAATTAAGAACAATAATTATGCTGCAAATCAGCCATAACCAACTGTTAGGCGCCTTGGTAGGCGATTAAGAAACTTGGCTACATACAGACATCGCTGTCTGTATGTAGTATCTTAAACTAATATAAATTCCTTTATAGTATTCAGTTGTGAAAAAATATTCAATACTCAATTAAGACGGGAAACGTTAAACAGGAAACCTCCTTAAAATTCGATTAATCTCAGGAGAATCGTGTCAAGAGCAATCTGTTTAACGAGGCAAATGAAAATAAACTCTAAAACGAGCACTGCCCACGCGCCATCAGCGTTATTGCATCTGATTCTGCGGAGGACATCTTCGTCATACGCTCAATTTGCTAAAGGTTACAGTTTATGATAAAGCCATCATCTGGACCCAGGACTGCCAGAACCTCACGTTAGTACCACTATCTAAATATGTCGCCATATAACATCAAATGTTAATAGCATTGTTGTGTTTAGTAAGAGATAAGATAGCCAGTTTGAGAGTTCCGGATGAAGTACGCTTCTAACTTCAGCCTTAATTATTACTTAACGTCAGGTTAATAAACAAGTTTACCCGTAATTGATTGCGATTCCCGAAGGGTGCCAATGAGTACGTTCTACCAAAGAGTACATATAGGATTGGCAATCTAGTGTTGCAAATCGATATAATATTATCAGTGAATATCTCTGCGTGCTCTTTGTTGACTTTACCCTCTCTCCCCTTATCACTCTGCGTATTCTGATGGCTTCTAAGAAACATTTGCTTTTTCTCTTCAAGTATGGACTTTCCCATACTTCTCTATGCCAAATTATTATTTGGTATCTATATTAAATCGGTCACGATTTAGGTTGCTCACTCTGTAAAAGGGGGGGCCCCCTTCGCCCACGTAGATAATCGGTGATATTTTAGTCGATGAAAATGAAATGTACTTATGAAATTTTGTGTTGCAACGCACACGTCCTACAAAAAGTCGGTCACAAAATCGGTACTAAAACCTCGGCGAATAAATCAGTCCGAATATCGGTCCTACAAAAAGTCGGTCGTGAGTGGAAGCCGTAAGGGTTTTAGTTACCGAAATTACAGAAATAAATAAATTACTTTATAGTTAGTCATAAAATACACACTTTGAATATTAAAGTGGAGTTTTTTTTCAACAAACCTATGTAGGTATTAAAGAACAAAGATCGAACCGCCATTAGTCCGCATTAGTAATTAGCTTTATACCGTTGCTTGTGAGGGCTAAACATACATCGTGGTATTATTACACCCTATAGATTTGAAATGTCAGACAGATCTACGATAAAATACAGTACAGTACAGTTAGACAAAGATCAATGTTTTTACCTTGCGATAACAACATTTATCACAACGGAATAAAAGTTATATTTACTTACAGCACGATGGTTCGGGTCATTTGTTAAACATCGCCTTGAAGCTTCAAGTTCTAGACGTAGTGTTTAAAAATACAGTCACGTAGGTAAGTCATATAAACTCCTGTCCGGTTCCATTAATGGCCCCTAATATTAGGGTAGCCCTTATATTAGGAAACTTTTTTAACCCGGCAACTTAATATGCCTTAGAGGTTGCCTTGGAACTGCTGAGGTGAACCCCGGTGATTGTTTATAACAGTTCCGGATCATCATCGGATGGTGGCACGGAGGGGATTGCAGGAGTTTTAGTGAATATACCCTATATTTGAGGGGCTCGGGAGGAGAGTCTTGTGAGACTGAGCCATTTTCTGTGTCCTCCGTGAAAACGGGTATCAAATCTTAAAAGAGGTCGGAGGCTAAGCAAATAAATATCCCTCTTCTATGTTCAGGGTCATGAACAATTTCACATGAGGAGTACAATCAATCTCAATATTTAAAGTAGGTATGTACTAGCGACCGCCCACGACTTCGTCTGCGTAATACAAATAAGAGGGCCTGCCGTCAATTTTTGTTGTTTTTTTGTTTGTAAAGGATTTTTTGTTTGTTTTTAAAGGAATGCACGGCTATTAACACTCCACCTGATGTTAAGTGAAAATGGAGTCCAGATGCAAAGACAACTGGTGCAGCGTGAAGACAACGAAGCATCAGTCTGCGATTGCTGAAGTTAAGCAACTTTCGCAAAGGCTGGTCCTCGGATGGGTTGATGGTACTTTGGAGGTCACGTAAAGCCGTTAGTCAAAGCTGCATAATCACTCGTTAACAACAACCAATCCGCACGAGGCCCGCATGTTGTCTATGACCCGTGCTCCCCGTGCTGTCTTCATAGGGTAGGCTTCATACCCTCCATACCCTAGCTATGGAGATGTAAAATGAGCTGGTGATGTAATATGGTGTGATGTTGATCGTTCCTTAGTCAAAGACTGTTTTTAAATAATCAACATCATCATCTCAGTCAAAAAACGACTTCTGCTGGACAAAGGCATCCCCCAAGTATCACCAAAAACATCAGTTAGCGATGGCATGATGATGGCTCCATACTGAAGTTAGGAGATCTGTATACAAATTATTTTTTTATTTTTTATCTAAACAATAAAGTAATACAATTATATAGATAAGTAAAGAAACTGCCTCACCATCCAAGATCCCAAGCGGAGTGAAATGCAGGGTGTGCAGACATGGGTCCTAGCGGCACTCCAAACCCAAACTCGATCTTGACCGCATCATCGGACATTCTCGGCCAGGACCCTTGGGTAGACTCGCGCGCCTCCGACCTTCCAGTCTTCGTGTCGTTCGTCATTGTTCTTGGTATAACTACACCATTCCAGTGAGCAAAGAATTTCCTATGCGAAACAAATGCTCGCGAGTTGTTTTGATAATACCGATATTTATTTGTTCCCTTTGAGAGAGTTTCAATTGTTTTTCTAATATGTTTTGTTTTCAAACGAGCTTACGTGATGCATCATAATAATAATTGTCATTGATTATCAACAATAGAAAACTTCAGATGGTTCCTAGAGCGAATGATTTAAAACAGCAATGACCATTGCACCCAACCCAGTAAATTTTCCCAATTTTTTGGAATAACTGCCAGGAATAAGAAGACGTTATTGGCGTGTTTTTTTCCAAATTATAAATAAATCTATAAATTTGTGCGAAACAGAAAATTAATAACAATTAACAGTGACGATTTATACACTTATAACTTAAGTTTTCATAAACAATAAAAAAAATAAGCTTAGTATAAAAATATGGATATAAATCAAATATAATTTGTTTACATTATGCAGCTGATTTTACAGGTACATGTTGACAACAACAATAACGATGTTAATACAACAAAGAAGTAGAAAAAGTAGCTATTATAATTAGTAGAGAGTGATAAAAATTACAAGTGTATTATAATAATCACAATCTCTATAATAAATAATACAAACATGAAAAAGGAGTTATTTCACCCCACAGTTGATTAGTACAATTATGACATTACACCACGATTCGAGGTTAGAGGTAATCACACGGTATACGTCATTATTTATTTTTGTTTCAATTCGTAACGCGGAACGTCCTAGCTGTAACATCGGCTCGTAGCTACAGACTAACTACGGCTACGGCTACAGTGCTTTTCGTAGCAGCCTCTACACTTTTGGTAACAATTTCATTTAACGTTGTAAATAATGTGCTACTGTGTGATGACTACTGTGTGTGATGTCAACTGTACATTCTACGTGATAAGGCGCTTTACACGCATTATATTTAAAATTTATACAATGTTCTTTGTAAGTAATATTTTTTGTTCATGATTAGTATTCATCACGGGTACCCATTATTGTAATTACACTTTTATACTGTTATCCATAAAATCTTTTTTCATTTCTAAATTTTTCAAATCATTTTGAAACACATAGCTCATACATTAAACAGATTCTCTTAAATCGCAAAAGGAAAATAAAAAAATTGTTAATTTATTTGCAACAAAGAATAGTTTCAAGAAAATTTGATAAGGTTTAATTAATTCACCGCCCGCCAAAGCAACTAACACCGTTAAAAATATATTATTTTCATAGTCAATTCCGCACCGCCCGTTACAGTGACGCACGGTACGTTACCTCTCTACCGAGTCTGCAGCCCGCGTTACCGCACTACCGACTGCGTTACGGCACGACCGGCGCGGCCAAGTGTCCGACGCTACTGAGCGCGGCCGATGACCGTCGCGACGCCGCTCATTACAGTTTCATTAATGACCCCGAAACCCTTTGGAAACATTGTACGTCGCGACGGTACTGTAGACAACGCGAATGTTGTAACACTTAACTTAAGGCACTTAAGGCGCTGAACACTCTGAAATGCGCTTTCTTATACATGTTTCTTTAAAGAGAATAAAAAATAACAGTGACATTGTTTCCTGAATTATAAAATATCCTCCATAGAAAAAAAATCTAAAGTCACATTTAAACAGTATCTATTTACATGATTATCTTTTCCAATTACTAAAGTACGCCGATTAAATTAAGTATACCTACGTAATACTTATTAGAAAAACACTGATTTATTTTTTAAATAAAACATCTAGATTTTAAATAAATTGCGTTTTTCAAGTTGTATCCAGTGGATCACGCACTATTTGCATTCCTTTTGCTTGTATGTGGATCGAGAGAGATCTGTTTCATGGTTGTCAGCACCTTAACTAATATAAGCCTACTTTTTACAATTACTACATGTAGGTTACGTGTAGGCTAACGCAAGCATATCTGTAAAAAGTGTGTTCATTTATAGTGATCATGTAAGCTTTAGAAAACAAAAAATTTACTTCCCTCCTATTTTATGTCGTAGGGTATTTGAGAGGAACCTGTGATCGTCACTTTTTTTTCATCATCATCATCAGCCTACACACGTCCACTGCTGGACATAGGCCTCTCCAAGTGCACGCCACAGAGCACGATCCGCGATCTTTAATCATTAAAAATTGAGGGCATCAGATTTTTTACTTTCACCACAATTGAGTTCAGACCTCCTGCTTCCTACCTGTTATCAGTAAAATTTCAATGACATTTAATATTAAATTTTACTTTTTTATTTTCAAGTGCTAATTGCTGCACTGAAGCTAATAATATTTGTAAAATTTATAAAATACAGTGAAGTGAAAAAATTAAACGCCCACTCGACTCAGCCAGGAATCGAACCTGGGTCTCCCGCAATCCGGGCGGCTGCACTGACCGCTATGCTACCGGGTGCCGCTATTAGCACTCAAAAAAAATTGAAAAGCAGTGACAAAATTCAGCACTTACGTCAGCCTTCCCGGCAGCATAGCGGTCAGTGCAGCCGCCCGGATTGCGGAAGACCCAGGTTCGATTCCTGGCTGGGTCGGGTGGGCGGTTAGTTATGTTTTTTTTCACTGTATTTTATAAATTTTACATTTAATATTGTTTTTGTCGACGAAAACTAGTGTCGAAGACTGGGCGGGCTTACTGTGTGGAAAACTGGGTGCCTAGTGTGATTTTCGTTTACTATCCGTATTCATTCGATTACGTTTACCAAAACGAAAATTGGTATGGCATTGAAGCAGCGCCTCCTGACGACATACGAGAAGAATGAACATTTTGCTATACAAATTCTCGTTTTCGTTAACGTGAATGGCGAATGAAACTCGCACTAGGCACCCTGGTGTCACTACAATTGGTGTTGTCTAGACAATTAACTTAGCGTTATTTGATTAGCGTGTGCCTTTACGATGCAGTCAAAGATAATGCTTAATGCTTACACACTCGAACGTATATCGTTGCTTTTGTATGAAAAAACTTACTTAAACATACGCAAAACATGTTCGTAAGTTGTCATATAAACGTTGATTGTGAATAGTTGTTCAAAAATTACAAAAGAGCCGGTCGCTTTTCGTTTTGACTGTTATATCTTTCAGTAAATACAAAAAATAAGAATAAATTACCAATTCATATCATCCTACTATAAACGCGAAAGTTTGTAAGTATGTATGGGTGTTTGTTACTCTTTCACGTAAAAACTATTGAATGGATTTAAATGAAACTTTCCTCATATACAGACCATGGCCCAGACCAGCATATAGGATACTTTTAGTAGTATTCGCGAACGAAGTCGCGGGCAACAACTAGTAAATAATAAATATGCTTAGCCGATCGCCTGATGTGCGAGCATCTGGGAACCCTTGCCCCCTAGTCGGCTCTTATATTACCCCAGGCCTTACTAATAAACAGAGTTAATAGCTTGGAGTAGATGTTCCGTATTTAGCTCTCGTCATGTAAACTTCATTTTAAAATCGAAACTTAACTCTGTTTACGTACGGGGGGTTAGGTTATAACGTTAAAAAGAACGAAAAACAAATAGTACTCGCCAATAAGTATATTCCTTCACAAACAAATACAGTTACATACAAATAAATTAAACATAAAGATAAAACTAAAGTGCATATCTGAAATAAATTAACGCGACATCAAAACTAAGTAACACGTGCGTAAACACCGCAGTTGGACATGCCGATTTGGCAGTTCCCAATAATTCTTTCTCGTACGGTTTCAAATAGGGGAGGTACTTAAGAACCATGTTCAACATCGGTTGCTTCTTCTTGGGATCGTTATTTTCTGGCAGGTCCACAGGCTCGTTTTGCTGGTTCCGTTCATAGTCTGGGTTGCCATATCTCTTGCGGTCTGTCGATGTTTCGTCGATGTAGTTTGAAGGATCCTTCAGCGCGCGACGTACCTAATTGGGAAGACCGAAAAGTTTAATTTGGTGGTTTTTCAGTAGGTATAAAATTAACACAATAATGAGCTAACGCTTAGCTTTCATCTCACTTTTTTACCCCTCGGGGCTTCAACTCCGCGGGATATGTGGAGTTAGCCTTATGGGCGACCCACTAAAACGTAGTAACGTAGAGTAGCGGTAGACGAGTAACGTAGAGCACCCCTCTACCGCTTGGGTGGGATCCTACGAACTCGTTCACGCCTCGCCACGGTCGGTGGTCCCTTTAGACACGTCTCTAACTAAGGCACCTTACCCCCCGGGTGCGGGGTGGACGCCTCTACACCTTGGGCTTTCATCGCCACCCGGATTCCTCTGCTACTTTTAACGTACATAATCGTGTATCAACTGTGTGTGCGTGTGACTTTTGACATTTTGCCTTTGGGGATAAATTACAGAATCAGGCCACTGAGGATGTGCATTTTAAATGGCAACATCGAGAGCCTGATGGTAGGTGACGACAACGCTGATCATGGAACCGGCACCTCACCCGGAATCTTCAATCGCTGAGGATCTGGCTGAGTTAACACGTACCACCACGTGACACGTAACAAACCGAACCACCAGCCAAACAGAGATCAATCAACGGAATCCCCCCGCTGGGAGTCGTACCCGGGACCATTACGGTTATTAAAACCGGTGACCTCACCAACTGTGCTTTGGAAGACACGTAAAGCCGTTGGTACCGGCTGCATTAGCTGTCGTTAACATCTACCACATCGCACCAAACCAACGTGGTGGTTGATGAACGGTTCCCGGAACGGAGCTTCTATGTCTTACAGTTAAGCACTTGGCCTTCATCACATCTGATGTTACTTGATGATAAGACCGATGGTGGAAGCACACTTCACCCGGGATCCTCAACTACTGAGGGCTGTCATATCACTAGCTGCCGGAACACAACAATGCTATCAACATACTTGTTTTTGCAACATATTGAGGTGAGATGGTGATAGGTAGGACAAAAGGCCCTACCAAACAAAATGCTGATGATGATGATGATGAACACGGGCTCCTCTGAAAATCAACGTCGCAGTTTCTTGAAGCTGCAACTTATGGTGAGAGTAGTCCGATTCGTCGTAGCATTTTAATGTTTAGTATAAGTTTTATTTTTAGAACCTGAGCCACACTGTGCTACGTCGAATAAATGTTTTGAATTTGAATTATGAATTTGAATCTCACCACTAGACCACAAAAGCGGTTGGTATAAACATTTACCTTTACTGGTGACTGCTTGCTTGATGGTGGTTCTTCTAGGGAACGCTCCATACGTTGCAGAGCCTCCTGGATTTCTTGTACAGTTTCAGCTGGAGCAACAATTAAACGTTAATCGGACAAGTAATTTTTTGATAATAGTTAGTAGTTGCAGTCTGTCGGTAATATAATATTATACAAAGTTTATAATTTTCGTACCACTTGCTCAAAAAAGTGACATTCTATGCCACAAAAAGCGAATATAACAATAGTCATTTTTAATCTGTTAAAAACAGGGAAAGAAAATTGTACTGAATTTCGTTCACCTCTAGGGGGAAAATGTGATTTGGAATACTTACCGAAATTTATACTGAACTACATCTGTGTTTACACCATTGAGTTTGTATATAAATACTCAAATCAACTCATCAACAATAAATGTACCAAACAAAAATGTTACTCTCTCTATCAATAATTGGACCAATGTTTCGAATGTTAACTTTTACTTTTAATTGTCATTATATTTAATAAAGGCTTATCTCATATTATTATTGTGTTAATTTTTTCGCAAATGGTACGAAAAGTAGAGTATTTTCCTCGGTGATAAAGGTGTCTTAGTCTTGGGTGAACTTAAATCCCTCGCTACACTCAGGACGTTTTTAACACCCTCGCTACGCTCGGGAGTAAACCTCGAGTCCTTCGTTACGCTCGCGATTTAAATCGTCACCCGCGGCAGAAGACACTGCTTTATCCTCTTGGTTAATAATCTACTATTGAATTGTATGCTGTTTTATTTATTACACAAAAAAAGAGTTAATATTGGGATGGAATCAATAAACCTCTAAACTTAAACGACTTTAATGCACTTGTAAACCTGTTTTGTGGAAGACTACGCGCATTAGAGCCTGAGATGGGTTTTTGAAAAACAAGTAAACTAGGTAGCCAGTACGTTTTTATTTTAATTTTTTTTAAAAATATTTTACGGGTAAGCACAGTGCCTTGATCTCACCTGATGTTAAGTGATGATAAGGCCAATGATGGAAGCGCACTTCACCCGGGATCCTCAACTAGTGAGGCACTGGCTATCTTATCTGTAGCTGCCGGAACACAACAATGCTACAAACATTGATGTTATGGCGACATATTTAGATAAGATGGTGGTAGCTAGCCAGGCGGACAAACAAGCCCTACCACCAACCAAACCGAGTACACAAACATGCACCCCCCGCTGGGAATCGAACCCGGGTCCTCTGGGTCTAAACCGGTGGTCTTAGCCACTAGACCACAGAGGCGGTATAAGAGGTATTATTTTAATAAAGAAATAATATGGTAGAAAATCTTTTTTTCAAATTGTCTAAATATACAACAAAGGAACAAGTAAGTCTTTTGATCGAAGACGTAGACCAGTCTTTCCCAACGTGGGCGATAACGCCCCCTTGTGGGCGCTGCAGGCCTAAAGGGGGGCGGTAAGAGTAAAAGGGGGCGTTGTGTAGGGCTTTGGGGTTGATTTATAATTTCATCTACCTAGCTAGGAAGACTCTTAGACACCGACTGAGCTCTCGACTCTCGACTACATCTTGTGAACATCAACTAATATTAATTAAGATATAGCTCAAACTCGGTTCGATATAATAGACCGCGGGCAATCATGTTTTAACAAGTTTTTGTTAAATAATCCGATTTGTACATTCCTGTATCAATCGGCTGGTTCTATAATACTTGTTCTTGCTTGTCGAGTACGATTGGGCGTCGAATGAGATAAACGAGTTTATGCACGTTTGTCTTATTCCTGTTGGTGCGTGCTGCTTATGCAATCCTATATAAACGACGTAAATTTATTTTATTTTCATTTGCGGTTTCGCGCTTAATAGATAAGCAGTACTTGATTTCAACACTTACGTATTTCTCAAAACAAAACAATGTCGGAAGTAAAAAAGAAGAGACGGCAATACTCTGCGGAATATATTAAATTCGGATTTATTGAAAATCCCACAAACCCGTCGTCGCCTTTGTGTCTTCTATGTCTAAAAACATTTTCAAACGAAGCAATGAAGCCTTCAAGACTGCAAGATCATTTGAATAAAATGCATCCAGATAAGAAAGACAAGAATGTAGCATATTTTCAAGACCTAGAGAAAAAGCATAATACTCAGCCAAGTGTATCAAAACTATTTTCGGCGGCTGCTAAGCAAGATGACGATTGACTTCGAGCTTCGTACAATATCTCTTTGTTAATTGCTCAAAAAGGCAAACCACACAACATCGGAGAAGAGTTAATTTTGCCAGCAATAAAGGAAGTAATAACTACTGTGCTTCATAAACCGGCCGCAAATATTATCCGAAAAATTCCTTTGAGTAATAATTCTGTGCAAAGACGAATTGATGAAATGGCTGAAAACATTGAAGAATCATTGTGCAATCATCTGAGGACTAGTCAATTCTCAATTCAGCTCGATGAGTCCACTTTACCAACTAATGAAGCGTTGTTGCTATCTTACGTGAGGTTTATTAAAGATGAGAAAATACGTGAAGAACTATTGTTTGCCAGAAATTTGGAAACAGATACAAAAGGCGAAACCATATTCAATACATTGGAAAAGTTTTGTGAAGAGAAAGAGATTCCTTTGAAAAATATTATATCAGTTGCTACGGATGGCGCTCCGGCTATGACAGGGCGCCATAAAGGCTTCATAGCGTACTTAAAGAATAAAATTCCAGATGTCCTTGCTATACATTGCGTTATTTATAGACAACATTTGGTTGCTAGAAACTTAAGTGAACGACTATTTCAATAACTGCAATATGTCATCAAAGCAGTCAATAAAATCCGTAGCAGCTCTTTGAATGGTAGATTATTTCATCAGCTTTGTGTTACTAATGACGAAGATTTCAATCGTTTGTTGCTTCATACTGAAGTTCGTTGGCTGTCAAGAGGCAATTGTCTGATTCGATTTTACAACCTGTTTGACTCTGTGATAGAGTTCTTGGAAACTAAAGATACAGAACTGCGCAACAAGCTCATAACATCAAAGAATGATATAGCTTACATGACAGACCTGTATAAATTGTTCAACGACATGAACCTCCAACTGCAAGGCGATGAACTAAATTTAATTAAAACAAAAAATGTCGTTGCTGCTTTCGCAGCCAAACTGCTTCTGCACAAAAAGAATATGGGCAGACGTGAGTTTCACAATTTTCCGAATTTATCAGTATCCTGCAGTAACGACGACTTGTTTGCCTACTGCCAACATTTGGAAAACCTCCACATTGACTTCACCGAACGATACCAGGACATTTTAAACTTGGAAATACCAGACTGGGTGTTGGATCCGTTTTCAAATGTCAACACAGCAATGTCACCTCAGCTGGAAGAAGAACTTATAGAATTGACAACAAACGAAGAAATAAAAATCAAGTTCAAAAATGGATATCAAGAATTTTGGCTACAAAAACCGATCCCGCAATTGTACCCTGGATTGTGGTTAATTGTTCAACGATTCTTGATAGCATTCCCATCGTCATATTTGTGTGAACGTGGATTTAGTGCTGTGGCAACGCTGCTTACTAAAAAGAGAAATCGTTTGCGTGTTACCGAACGTGGCGACTTGCGGCTGTTTTTGAGTAAATTGGAACCTGATATCAACAAACTTATTGAACAGCATCAGATTCAACCTTCACATTAGTTTTTATATAAGAATTGATTATGTTTGTTTTATTTTCAATAAAAGATACTCTGTCCGAATACTATAAAGTTGCGTTTCAATAATCAGTTATAAGTACTTAGCGGTTTTTAAGTATGTTTAAAAAGGGGGGCGTTAAAAAATAATTTATTCTTAAAGTGGGCAGTAGACAAAAAAAGGTTGGGAACCCCTGACGTAGACGATTCTATAACACCCCTGTTTCTGCATCCGGGGTGGTTAAAAAGGTATTTAAAAAGTGAAACAATTGGTCATCCACCTTCTGATTTACGTTTTTTTTTGAGTTTTTGTTTTTGATTCGTATTCGTAACCGTATAAAATAATACTGAAAAACTAAAACTGATCCGTTCAAAAGTATGTTTATATGTTTCTGAATCCATTCCTAACTACATTATTGTTGTCAGTTATCCACGTTACACTTTTATCCATAATCTGTTCTAAGGCTATGGAGGATGCATCTTTGTTACTTACGATCAGTAAGGTAATCATCATCGGACCGTGTTGTAAGAAACTCATTTGCTTCAAGTGATTTATTTGCTTCTGCTTTTGTGCTGTTATTGTACATCTCAATGAACATTGGCATTTTAACGACATCTGGAGTTACATTAATTTGTAAATGTTCATGATCTATGATGCGACCACTAATAGATTCTGTATTTATTGTGGCGTCAACGGATGTAGCAGAACTGTTCACTTCCATCAGACTTTGTGTTATATTTTCTGTAAAAAGAATATCCATATTATGTCATTTTCACATAACAATCTTTTTACGTAGACCTTACGTTTGTAAAGACTTGTACAAACCAAAAGATTCGCTTGAAGGCTCTGTTATGGACGTAGTATTTATTTGCAGGGCGTCTGATGTTTCATAATAATCCATATATATGTCTGGGTCGACTTTTGGGAAAGCTTGTTCTGACGTATCGTGGTGATCTGCAACATACGATGCATCATAAAATGACTTTTAATGTGTTTTATATATTATAACATCTTGGCTTATTCAACTTACTGATCTCGTCTGATGTACTTTCTACGGAGGCGACATTCAACTCCTCCAAATTATAAGTCTTAGGTCGACCAATAATTTTCACTTTCCTATAAATTATTTGAGGCCCCTCTGGAGTTTCTTCGTGATGGTCACTCAAAGTAGCATTAATTAGTTGTTGCGTGTCATTATTCATAAAAATATGATCTGCGGTAAATACTTTGTCGTCTGAACCTAAATTATCCAAAATATCCCTTTTATGTACAGGATTATAATAAGATAGCGCCTTAGTAACTGTATTCTCCATAGTTACTATAGCCAGTTTAGTCAGATACAACTCATCTAGACTCCCTAAATAATTGAGAGACTCGTCATTTTCTATTTGTAGTACTGTACTTAAAAGAACGTGCTCTTCCAGTGTCATTGCTCCATCTATGTCAGTTGAAACATCTAAATCAGCTTCTGAAATGTAAGTCAAAATCTGTTTTAATTTTCTATGTTCCATCTAACCGTTGTATTTTTTGTAATGACCTATATTATTACTCTCATTACAGATTGTGTTTCTTTATTCGATCGGCTATATTTCAAGTGTTATTGCCAGTCCTTCTGTTGTTAAGTTATGACCAATTATTTAGATGTTTCTATTTTATAGAAAATAAAAACATACAATACATTTAAAAGAAAAATATGCCAATACACAGCAATAGCGATAACTTATTTACAAAGATGGAGGCATTTGCTCAGTAGTAGGACACTACTACTGTTAGTACTACCAAATGTTTTGGAACTAACGGAAGTTGCAGAGGGCGGGCAAGTATGGGTCTTGTACGGAGCGGGGCGGGCACGCAGCCCCCGGGGACGCGGGGGCCCACAAGGGGCGGCCGGCGGGCGGCCCCCTCGGCGACACGTTGCAGACCAGACGCTCCACGCTCCTTAGGCGGCCGTTCCAATCAGCCTTATTGAACATTAACGATATAATTACTCGTACAAGATAAAAAATTACTAGAAAAAAATCAACCAAGCTCGAGTGGGAATCGAACCCGCACAGCGAGTCACTGTCTCGGTAGCTAAGCGGTCATAGCATTGGACAGCGTATCCTAAGGTCGTGGGTTCTAATCCCACTTACCGGATTTAGGGTACAACTGGTCACATCGAAAATAAGTTCTAATTCGTCATAACGCGAAAATCTTTTAAATTTTTCTGTTTTAATTGGTCATACTTTCATTTAGTTCCAATTCGTCATATTATGTTTTAGTATCGATCGGTCACGTTGCAACTTAGTTTCGATTCGTCACCTCGCTAAATTGTTCTAATTGGTCACACAAAAAAAAAACATACTGTCATGTCGAATGTTTTGAATTTTGCATTGTAAATGCAAAATTAAAAACAATAAAAATATTAACGATTAAGCCAATTTAAACTTATCTATAAAAGTGCTAAATAAAAAAATAGGGCAGTAATAGTCCTTGCATCCTTGACAGTCTTAGGCCCCCGCAGACAGAGCCACTTTGATCTCCGTCTTGCGGCAACAGGCAACTCGCACTTAGCTGTTTCCATAACCTAAAAAACCTGTGCAGACATAGCAACTCTAGTTGCGAGATTCGATTATCGACAACAGTTAACAGTTTATTTTTATTTTTTTTTGTTTTCAGTTTATTCTTAATTTATACTAGTTGTGTCAAGTTGCTGGTTTTCCCAACTGGCAAACACTGTCTCTTGACTATGGATTTGAAAAGTTTATTTCGAATTGCAACAACCGATAATTAAAAAAAAACTATACAACGCACACGCCTTACGAGACACACGACTCCCGAGGCTTTTAAGGCCTAAGGTTTATAAGGTTACGACTTCGTTTAAAGACTTAAGGTTAAAAGACTTCGACTCAAATAAGTCTAATTTTTTGTGTTTTGACTTGAGGGTTTAAACACTAGTCTAGTCGTGGGGCTTGAAAAATGAGTCCAATACCTACTTCTAAACAGCCTTAAAAGACTGAGTTTCTTGCACCACTAGCGGTAACTCTACTTACCATAAAGCGACTTCTGCCGCACCCAACCATGTAGCTGCGTGCCCAAATCATTTGCGCGAAGTCTCCGTAATTGTTGACTTTGCTTAAAGGCCTGTTAAAGAATTATATGGGAGTATTATTACCCAATTAACTTTCTTGTATTCTTCAGGGAGAGCACAGTTTTACATCTAACTACGTCTTGCCAAATTTCCCATCGTGATTACTATTGATATGGACGCTTGAACAGTAACCTATCCAAAGCTGACAAACTTCAATAAATATTCAATCATATGCCACAGACGTAAAGTTCAGTCTATTGAGGTTGATAGTATGTGGTAGTCTGATGTGCAGGCGTGTGTAAATAAAGGTATTTGCGTTATTTTGATGTTAGTACCCAATTAAATATCGACTTTTGACGTAAAGTTTTTAGTAAACAACCAACAAGATATCGTGTTTTGGTCTACTTCCTTTCCGTTTATTAATTTTTAATTATATTAACTCTCCTTTCTGCCAGTCGCTTTGATGGAAAATGGCCTTACCAAACAAACCAACAACCAACCAATATTAAAAGGAAATTATATAATTCGCTTCGTTGGCCGGAAGGCAAAACGCAGATACCCGAGGGTCCTGCATCCAACTCTCAGGTCGGGCAAAGTGTGATTCGGATTTTTCGATTCATAGCCCAGGTTTGTCACCAACCCGGATTTGGCAAGCGTGGTGATTGAGTTAATACCCATCAATTGTAGCGATGACTTGAATTGTAGTGGGACTGTATATAAGTTATTTACTTTACTTTACTGTACAATTCGACTTACACAACATAAGACGTGATGTTCTCTTTGTACAGCATGTTCTGCATATACCACAAGTCTACCATAGACTCCACTAAGAGTCCCGGAGCCTCACCCACCACCGACGCCACGCACTGACCCACTGTTATGGAAACTGAGAAAGAAAATTAAGTCTTAGGGCTGATTTTTCAATCATCGGATAAAGTTTATTCACTGAATAGTTTTGACATAATGACAGATTCTCTTTAGAAAATGTGTCACAATGACATTGTTATTCGTTGGATATATCATGGATAAAGGACTTCTTGGCGGGAAAGAAGAGTCATGTATGCGGTTTTGTTTTATTTTTTAAAATTTGTGTTATGTCGAATATTAATGTGAAATAATGGTGGATTATTAACCGTTGGGTGAGTGTGCATGAGTGTTGGCAAATGAAACAAAACAGTGCAACGTCACTTTTCAAATTCTCTCAAGAAGTCTGCGTGAGGACTTAGTAAAGCCCCACACCTTTACTGATATTTTCTTTATGAGATACTCGAGGGGTTGGGGGGGTATATCATTTCTCACTTCCCATTTCTATTATCATTCATCATCATCATATATAATATAAACACTAGCTTTAAGAAGAATTTAAGGCACACGAACGGAGCTATAAGGTATCTAAAACTTAAAACAAGCCCTGCCATTAATTAACGGAGAACTCTCTGTTATCTGCTGGGAAGCGAAATCGGAATCTCTAGATCTGGGTCGAGCCACTAGCCACTACGAGCTGGTTAAATTACTAGGTGGTTTCAATTCAATCTTGAAGAAGAGGAAGTAGGTACGATCAGAGACAAGACCCACTGTAAGTAGAATAGATATTGATGTTTGTAGCTTAAACCGCAATACAATCTAGCATGTCAAACTCACTAAGAACTACACACATCCCACGGCGCCATGTTAAAAATATAATACGTCTAGGTGACCTATTTGGCGGTGACCGTGTTACCAACTATACCTTTTTTGAAATTCCGTTATATATAGTCAAAAAATCCGTCGGAATTCCGTCAGATTAAAAGAGCTAAACAAAGTGTTACGTTTCTTAGTAAGTAACTAGATGGCGTTGCACGAATTTTAGACTAAATCGTCTAAGATCCTATATCATTTAACATTTTCTCATTACTCTAGAAAATCCGATAGCCGTTAGACGACCAATTTATCCGTCATTACCATAAGGTATGATAACCCAATCCGTTAGATTTAACGAGAAATCCGTCAAGTTGACAACACTGCGGACAAACGTAGGTACTCCAAGGATTATTCCTCGTCCTGGATATTATTATGAAAACAGAATGGACGTTACAGAGATCTCGGCAGACGTCGTGCTCATCGGGCGTGCGCGGCGGGCGGCACTGGTCCGCCCAGCGTTGGGCTTCGCGGGCCAGCTCTTCTACCCAGCGCTATGAAACAAAATTACCTTTTAATTTATATAATTGCGTTTTGACTTATTTTAAAATGTATGAACATGTGAATAATTAAATCGAGGTCATATTACCAAGACACAAAATAAAAAATATAGTAGGTAGGTAAAAATACATTACAATTTTTAAAGCAACTTTCGCAAAGGCCAGTCATTATACGTGTGACCAAAAATTTATCATCTCGAGTTCCTTCGTGCTACTTAAAGCACGTGGGAACATAATATGAGCTGGCAAATGTGTAGTTATTAGTATCAGGGACAGATGAGGATGATGATCATACCAACTTGAGCATGTTCCCAGCGGTGGGCAGGTGCCGCAGCCGGCCGCTCGCCGCCTCGCTGCGCCGCTTGTTCAGGCGAGCGACGATCCTGATCTTCTCTTCAGGTGTGAGCTTCGCGTCTATGTAGCCCACGCACTTTTGACTGGGGCCGGTCTCATGAAAGATATTAAAACGGTAAACGTCATTTTATTGTTACCAATCTTAAGGCTTTATCCAATTAGCCGTTTGGTGTCGGACTGCTGCCTCCCAATGCACTGCGTTCCATATTAAAACACAGGCGTTCCCCACCTCCACGACCCGGTCAACCCGAGCCGAGGTCCTAACTAGAGGCGCCCTAACGGGGGGTTGTTCCGCTCCCAATTCAATACCTACAAATCCCTCGGAGAACCTAGTAGGGAAAGGTTTCCTTTAAAAACCTTCTTGACGGGTTTCTATCGCACGGCTTAAGGAACGTGTTAAGTTTCTTATTACCCCAAAAAAAATCGAAGCCGTTGAAAAAGCCGTCGGCTATGAGGCCATCAGAAGTCTCTCCAAAAAAAGCGCCATTCGTGCAACTTCGTAATAGGCTGCTTTTCAGCCAAAACCTCTGCCTCGCAACCCTTTTGGATTTGGAACACAAGCCTTCAAGGACCAGGTCCAATTCCCGGTAGATGCATAATTAATTAGGTATATTTGGGCGATAGGTGCGTAACTTAAGTTATTTAGACTTACTACTATATAGGCCTACCGTTTTACTCAGGTAGCTACGCGGGGCGAGAGCTACATAGGGCCTCTGCCAAGAGCACGAGCGTCTTGCGACGCGGCGAACGGATTTCTAGTTCATTGTGTTATTTCTATCACCGTTGACTTTAAGTGTCGTAATATAACGCGCATTGAACTAGAAATCCGTTCGCCGCGTCTATAGGCATCGTCGCAAGACGGTCGTGCCCGTAGCAGAGGCGCTACGTACCTCCCGCCCCGCAGCTACCTCAGGATGCCAAGTGCGAGTTGTATTCGCCATTGATCACGTTTGCCGTACTTATTTTCGTTTTCGTAAACGTATTTGAATGAATACGGATTGTAAACACAACTCACACTTTTGGCACCCAGTCGATATTTCTATACCTACATGGTACTGACAGAGCGTGTGCGCATTAGTGTGCCCGCACATCTTGGCGCCGCAGTAGTTGACCGTGCGGCCCGCAGCCACCAGCAGATTGGCGAGCAACAACGCGACGGCGCATTGCATGATCAACCAACAATTTCGACAAACATTTTTATTATTTTGTTGCTGTTACGTACTTATTCTGTGATTTTGAGTGCCGTCATTATGACACAGCTGACAGTTTCGACAGCTGGCAGAGACACTTTATTGGGTATTAGAAGAATAGACAAAGAAAGATGGACTGCGCTGGATAGAACCCCACAAAGTAACTTGATAGAACCCGTAGTAGGGACAGGTAGAAATCCCCGAAATCCCACCCGCACGACCCGTGCCGAAATCCTAGCCATAAGCACCCTTAAGTGGCGCCCTCGGGTTATTCCGCTATCGAACTGATCCGGAGTCGGAAAATCTAGTAAGTCCATCCCTTCTAAAAACGATCCTAACAGCTTTAGGGATCTTTATATTCTCGCCGCTCACAATTCAGTTTACACTGTAAATCCATTGAAGGCCTACAGCAGTCTTTCGAAAAAAAAAAGGTAGTGATGAAAACTACGCGCTGAAGCGGTCGTGCGGCCAATCAGCTACCTCTTTCTTTTTAGAATGCTATACCGATCCGATCCGAACCCCTCGGAGAATCTAATAGGGCACAGGGACACGCATTAGCGCGTGATTCCGTTCCCTCTAGAAAACCTCTAAAGGTGATTCGTTTCACACGGCTTGAGGAACCCTTTAAGTTTCTCGCTGCCCCCAAAAAAGCCCGGTGAAGCTGAAAATGCCTTTTGAGGCAATCATTAAACTCTCCAAAAAAAAAAAGGTATCGTAGCGGCACTGCACCAGTGTTTGACAATAAGTCAAGTGTTCGACAGTTTTTTTTCCTTTAGTTGATAGCTTCGTGCGATTAGCACATTTAGCCAGTGTCAAAGTCATTTTTCTTACAAGTACTTAATATATAAATAAACAATATTTCTCCTATATGACGATGATGAATGATAACAGAAATGAGAAGCGAGAAATGGTATACCCCCCAACCCCTCGAGTATCTCAGTAAAGATCCTCCTCAAGAAGTCAAGAGTCAAGAAGTCCTCACGCGGACTTCTTGAGAGAATTTGAAAAGTTACACTGTTTTGTTTCATTTGCCAACACTCATGCACACTCACGAACGCTTAACACTCTGTCGAACACTGATGCCTTACAGGGCTCATGTACAGACGCATGCACATCAACCTATCCAAATACCTAAGACATAAAGTTTAGTCTATTAAGGAAATTTGACAGTTTGTGGTAGTCTGATGTACAGGTGTGTGTACTTACTAACATCTCATGACCTTAATTTTGTGTACATGACAGCTTAATTTAATAAATAAATAAATAAAAAATAAATAAATACCCTATTTCCATGTCAAAGGCTTGCAGGACCGAATGAATTCTGCACCCTGTAGACATAGACATAGAAACAAGTATTGGTCGCAGTCGTTTTATCTCGCAAGGTATTGCTAGTCTTTATCTCTTTTGTTCGTATCTTTATTAAAAGCAACTAAAACGCTGTCGAGGTTTTAATCAATTAAAACTTCCAGTGGTCCGCGTGGCCATATTTATTTTATCTTTTATTAGGGTTATGGCACCAACACTCAATAAATACAATTATTATGGAAAACAATCTTTAATAAATTATCGCAAAAAATATAACAACCAATAAGTTAAAATTCATGTAAGATGCACTTACAACTATTAACATACATATAAAAATAAGATAATCACAATAGATTAGGTATATAGGAAATTCAGTTTAGTCTTAAATCTAAAATACATTTTATGTGATGCACGAGTTCCATATACCTAATTCACAAAATAGACACTCTTAACCACAGATAAATTGTCTAAAGTAAACCAAAGTGTCGTCTTAACAAATTAAAACTATATTGTAAAAATAAACAGGACTATTAATTATGGCGGTTGTGGCTATAATACAAGTACAAAGGATCTACACACCTTCACAGTATTGAATACAACTTGGGATTATTATAGTATTTAAGACCAGCAAAAAAAGGTTTTTAACTGCAATAGTTTACATTGCTTAAAATCTAAACATCCATGCAGAACCTAGTTTCTGTTTGAGCGCTTATAAAAGGAATGTTGTCAGCATCAAAATTAATTCCAACACATTAGGGACCTTCTAACAAACTTAGATTTCCAATATTAAAAATACTTATTACGCTAGTGGTGAACATTAGAGGAATATTCCCTATCAGGCGAGGTCACATTATCCTAAGTGTTTGCCATTAAGGTAAGACAGAAAGAGACGACACGCAATCTCTCGGTACATGCGCAGTGCCATAGGCAGATAGTCCTTAGCTAACTGACCAGTTTTTCAGTGCCAGCGCATTCAACAACGGGCCTCTGACTCCAATACCTTCTGGTAGAAAAAATAAGCACCAAGATAAATTTCGTTGGTAAACGCATTACTTGAGGACGGTTGACGGGATACCATGAACCGATCTAGGACATGGGATATTTTTTATTCCGGTGACAGATTTCTATGGGATAGTGTAGTCCTCACAAACGAAGTCGCGGGCAACAGCTAGTTACGGTAAAAAGAAAGTATGTACGGAAGGTTGGGAGGAACCCCTATTGCGCATCGCCTTCTTTGGGAAGGTAGTACATGGAATCTATGAAGTACTTCGTGATGTCCGATACGAGGCTCCTGTCCGATATCTCTTGCGCCACGCCATAGATCGCCATCTTGAAAAGAAAAAAGAACTCGGAACACTTGGATTTACAGAAATATAGTAAATAAATACAATTCCTTTTTAAATATTAACCGCCTGTGGTCTTGTGGTTCAGATCACCGGTCTCAGACCCAGAGGTCTCGGGTTCGATACTCAGGGAGGACCTCAGTGGTTGAGGTTCCCGGGTGAACTGCGCTTCCAACTTCGGCCTAATCATCACTTAACATCAGGTGAGATGAAGGACAAGTGCATACTCTTATTAGGAAGTTACCTGTCCTGTATTATGAAAGGTCTCCATCATTGAAATCGAGTCATCCAATCAATTAATGGGTATGATATTTAAAAAAACCGGCCAAGTGCGAGTCGGACTCGCGCACGAAGGGTTCCGTATCATCTTTATATATATAAAATCTTCTGTGCGTGTGTATGTTATGAACTCCTTCTAAACGGCTGGACCGATTTGGATGAAATTTTCTATCATGGGATACGGGTGTTCTTAAACGGACGAATGATTTGTTTGTTTTGTTGTCATGGAAACTGTCAAAGCGGTACGAAGTCCGCCGGTCAGCTTGTTATCTATAATAATGGCAAAAAAATCACGTCTGTTGTATGGGAGCCCCTTTAAATTCTTTATTTTATTGTTTTTTTAGAATTTGTTGATATAGCGGCAACAGAAATACACAATCTGTGAAAATTTCATTGTCTAACTATCACGGTTCATGAGATACAGTCTAGTGACAGACGGACGGACGGAAGGACGGACAGCGGAGTCCTAGTAAAAGGGTTCCCGTTTTACCCGTTGGGTACGAAACCCTAAAAAAACCGCTTACCTTTCCCTGCACAGGCCCCGTGGCGTCTTTAAGGCAGGCGGCGGCGGCGGCGCGCACGTCTTCTATGAAGCGGGCAGCGACGCCGTCTTGCGTGTGAGCGTGCGTCACGCAAATGTGGACCCTAAGGCGTACAAATACGGTTTAAAATAATATTTCAACTTTGTACTAAAACTATCATGTCCGTTACGTTACGAGCATGTTCTCATGTCTTTGTTTCATCATTATCATCATCTCAGCCAAAAGACGCCCACTGCTGGACAAAGGCCTTCCCCAAAGGACCTGATGTGATCTTAAAAAGACTTGGGACAGTCCTTGGGGGAGGCCAATACAGTATATATATATAAAACTTCTCGACGATGCGTGTTTCGTTTCACACGGCTTGGGGAACCTTTTAGCTTTCTCACCGCCCGCGCGCCCCCAAAAAAAATATGACCGAAAAGCAGCAAACTCTCCAAAAAAATAATAATTGGGTAGTTGACTATAGATTTAGGTTAGATTATAGGTTTAGTTTGGATTATAGGTTGGTCAATATAGAAACTTTTTAACAACTGTCAAAACGATTATTTTTAATAGAAATTGTATGGGATTAGCAAACTATGACGTCACTATTTCTTCCGTCAATTGAGTGTTTATTAATAACTTTTTAGGTTACAGAAATTCATGCTTAGGTCAAATAAAAATTTGTCAATGTCATAAAGAACTGTTACGTGATTTCATTTATACCTGGCCTTTTTTCAAGACATCCCTGATTTGATCTCGAAACGTCCGCCTAGGTCTACCCCTACCAACACTTTCATTCACACTCGCCTTGTATAATATACAATGAACAAGATTCAATTGTATGAAGACTCACCCCGACGGAAACTGCAGAGCGTTCAAGCTCCACCCCTTCTTGTGCAACAGCTCGGCCAGTTTGAAGATGTCGAACTGTTTGGAACCGAACGCGATAACGGTGGTCGCCGGCTTGCCGTATATGAAGATGCCTTCCACTTTCCGTAATCTGGGAACGAGACATCGCTTTGGAGTTGTAAGGAAAACACACAAAATGGATAATAAGTTTTTCTTTTAAATGCGTATAAGAATATTGACTCCTAAAAAAATTGAGCTCGTGTTTCGGAATAAACGTTAAGCCGTTGATCCGTTGCCTTTGCCCAGCGATGGGACAGTACATGTTAATTACTATTGATTAAAACAGTGACATGGGTATTAACATTAGTCCATGGTATTACCTACATAATATGCAAATTCGGAATAATATTAGAAGTGAAATACTTATTCAATGTTAACTTGATGATTGACATTGAATAAGGCTCTTCGGCATACAAAGTGAGAATAGATAATATTACACAACACGATAGACTAATAGAAAGTGCACTGACCCGTGACAGTCAGTGACATTTTTTTTACACTTTTCAAAATATATTTTTCTTATTAATTTGCTTTGCTTTTATAATTAATTTATGAGGGCAAAGAGCTCTCCACACTTTTCTACACCTATCGGTGCTGCAACGTTATGCCAGTTTCTCTTGAACCAATCGAGACCATGCCGCCATTTTCGTAGATAACTATAAATCAACAATATGATAATATTGAAGTCTAAAAAGCAATGAGCAATTTGTATGGAGGGTCATTTTCAATATTCTTGCGCAAGAACGGGACTTATCTACTACATATTGTTTATTTATATATAGCTTGTAAGAAAAACTTCTGACACTGACTGAATGTGATAGCCGCATGAAGCCATAACGGCTCCCGCCGACCGACTTTTTGTTGGACCAATAATCGGACGGATTTTGTGACCGACTTTTTGTAAGTGTGCGTTGCAAACGAGTGCGTAGAACACCATACGTTTCATTTTCACCGACTAAAAAATCGGTCACCGATTATCGGACGTGGATCGGAGGGGCACTAAGGAGAAGAAAATACTGACTGGTTCTCGATCTCGCGCGCGGTGCCGATGATGTCCCCGGCCATGCGCACGTACCGCGCGCGGCCCACGAACATCATGGTGGCCCAGCACGCCGCGATCAGCCCGCCCGCGCGACTGCCTGTGCCATTCGGTAGTTGACTGGTTAGTCGAAAGAGACACTTTTAAGCACAACAATTAAACAAACAGTGTTGTATTTTAATAGAAATTGTATGGGAATAGAAACTATGACGTCACTATTTTGTTCTGTCAATCCAGTGTTTATTAATAAGTAATTAGATCACAGAAATTAATCTCATTCATTTAATAGGTCAAATAAAAAATAGGTCAATGTTAATTTTAATTTAATTTATACGTTTAATGTTCTTGAATTAAATATTGTTGTTTTCAACGTCCCCATTATTATTTTTTATACAAAGTGGGGATGACAATACGACAATAATTTTTGATGTGTAACATCTGTCCTCTCGCTTTCTTGCAATTTGTGGGAGTGATTTCGTGAAATGGGACGGAAGTGTGTGATGTGTAACATCTTTTTTTCTCTGGGACGGAAGTGTGTAACAGGAAGTCGGGGAAGCGCGCAAGTAATTTGACGAATGAGCGCGCGGTATTGCATTACTCTTAGTGTCAATTAAACAAAATACTTTTCGTTTTTTTTTTCATTTTTTTTTCATTTTCATTAAAAATAATTATTCTTTGTTATGAAAAATTATTATCAATCATACCTAACCCATTTTTTCATAATATAATGTTATATAATGTTAAAATTGCTTATTACTAAGGTGAGATGTCAAATGTTACACATCGTATGCGACTACTGTAAGGCTCGCTCGTTTTTTTTTAGTTATCCGTTCCAATTTATTCGGATCCAGTTCCCGGTGAGTGTGTCCTTTGCGATGACAATTAACAAAGCCCAGGGACAGACACTGCGCACGGCGGGAATAGATCTTACATACAACTGCTTCTCGCACGATCAGCTCTACCTCGCGCTGTCCCCGTGTTAGTAATGCTGTAATGTTTTCGCGAACGAAGTCGCGGGCACAGCTAGTTCTCTAATAATGTTCGTTTGTCTCGCTAAAACTCGAGAATGGCTGAACCGATATGGCTAATTTTGATTTTGAAATACTTGTGGAAGTTCAGGGAAGATTTAAACGGTGAGAAACATAAATAACTAAAAACGACAATTTAATTTTCCAATTAGGTGGTCTGTGTTAATTATTTTATTTTTGCATTGTGAGTGCAAAAAAATTAATAAGGAATTATGTCTTTATCGAAATCGAAATACTAGCAAAAGTGTTTCTTTCAACTGTGAGGGTACTTTCACAGTAACGCAATACCGCTAGCTTGCAGCCTAAATCACAAAGTACCTACTAAAAAAACTAGTTTTCCGGGGTCTCGTTAGCTCATCAGTCAGAACATAGGACTGGTAATCCAAGGGTCGTGGGTTCGATTCCCACTCGAGCTTCCTAAGATTGGTTGATTTTTTTTTCATAAAATTTTTATCTTGTACCGCTGTGGTGTACTGACCGTTGACGGTAGGCGAGCCGTAGACGCCGCCGGGCCACTCCGTGGTGACGGTATACTGGCAATGGCGGTACGCCGCGCGCCGGTACAGAACTACGGACGTGCCTTTGGGCGCGTAGCCGTACTGCAGAGGCGAAAACATTCAAATTAGCTTAGTAAACTAAAACTTTTGTATTGTTCAAAAATACATTTTAAACTATGTTTTATATCGGGTATTAACCCAAGCTTCTAATACACCGTTATTTTTATGTACCTGATTTTTTTGATTTGTAGTCTTTAGTAGCAGTTCCTAACTATTGCTATGTTACCAACTCTATTCTTCTCCATTATTATGAAGAAGCTATTATAATCGGAGACCAATACTCACTTCGGGTCGCTGCGCTAACCTGGTTAGTTTTTTCAGGTATTACATAAGTAAGTAAGTAAGTTCAGTTGATATATTTTTTACGAAATCAGAGTTGGTCCTATAGTAAAAGTTTTGCAAAATGAGGGGGGCAGAGACTATCTTTAAAAAAACTGGTAGTAAAAAAATTACGGTGGTAGCAAAATAAAATATCATCAACAGCTCATTTTATATTCACTTTATGATAGTAATGATGATGACAGCTCACCTTATGTGTGTCGGCAGACATACTCGCTACTCCCGGCAGTCGGAAGTCAAACGGCGGTACATAGTGGCCTGCATCTTCCATGAACGCAGCAACGAATCCTCCCAAACAAGCGTCCACGTGTAGAGGCACTGAGTATTCAACCGCTATAGCTGATAGTGCGGCGATGTCGTCCATTGTACCGTACGGGTAGTTGGGGGCAGAGCCTACGATCTAGATAGGAAAGGAAAGGAAAGATTGTTGGAAAAGATTTTAGGGGTAAAACTCGGCGCTTGCTTTCCCAGTCCAGTTTTAAACATTATTCACTAGGTACTAGGTTTTAAATGGGAAGGCCTCCCTTTATTCCGTGGCTGGACGGGGGAGGAGAGGCCAGAGAGAGCGAGAGAGAGAGAGATGCATTCAAACTGCGCTGCTTCTGTTGCGCTATTGGTATGTGATTGTCTAAAAAAGTGACGTCTTGAATAGTAGGTAAATAATTTATGGACGATTCAAAAGCACTTTTCGAAAGTTTATTTCAATAAGAAAATTAGACTTTGACTCTGACTTTGAATGGAAGCGTCGACAGCTGAACAGATAGGTGCTCGGATTGTAAGAAATGGTAGTAACTCTCGAGTATTAATTAAAAAAAGACAAAAAACTATATAATTAATTATATATAATTTTAGAATGAAGAACTTATTTCTTAACGGAAAGAAACATAAATCTATGTATATAAAAATCAATTGCTGTCCGTTTGTCTCTCTAAAACTCGAGAATGGCTGGACCAATTTGGCTAATTTTGATTTCGAAATATTTGTGCAAGTTCAGGGCAGGTTTAAGCTATGAGAAACATAAATAATAAGTAACGGAAAATACTAAAAACGAAAATTTAATTTTCCAATACAAAATTATTTGTTTGTTTCGTTGTCATGGAAACTGTCAAAGCGGCACGAAGTCCGCCGGGTCAACTAGTTATTATATATTAAAGAGATAAAAGATATAAAGTATTATTAATGTGTTAATAATTAATGTAGTAATTGTATCTTGTAAGATACAATTTTATTAGACAAAAATCATTCAGTCTCAGGACGCTCGAGTGCGAATCGAACCCACGAATTTGTCTAGTACTATGTAATTCTTTTTAATCTATTTTTATTTAAGGATTTTTTTCACATTATGTGAAGAAGACAATCCCATCGTACCTTTACGGCTGGCTCTCTCTCTCTCTCTCTATATATATCTCTCTCTCTACCCCTCTCTCTCTCTCTCTCTCTCTCTCTCTCTCTCTCTCTATATATATATATCTCTCTCTCTTACTTTATCTTGTAACTAAATATAGCATTATAAATGCAAAATTCAAAAATAATAATAAGTGTTAATAGTTCATTAACCTTAAAAAAACAACTTCGTATTCTTACCAAGCATGTCCTCCTGCCAATAGCCTTCCTCACAGCGTCAACGTCGACGCACAACGTCTCCGGGTCAACCGGGACGATCTTCACCGACAAGCCTAGGTACTGCGCCGCTTTATCGAAGGCTGAGTGTACCGTCGAAGGGACAACGATTTGCGGGTTGGATATGCCTCGCTCGTAGGCTAGGTCGCGGAACGCTTTGCACGCCATTATTATGGACTCTGTGCCGCCCGTTGTCACCTGAAACGTTTTTTAAGGTAAAGGAGAATGACCATTTTACTATGGGAGTTAGGCTAATTTTGCGTAACTATGCGCTTTAATGAAATCAGTAGTAAACAATAGCAAAATGGTTCTGGATTAAGAGGAAAATATGTCAGTTTAATTTTAAGCGAAAATTTGTAGCAATCTTTATTTTTAGCAGGTATTGTGACAACTGTATTAATTTATCAAGAATTATTAATTTAAAATGTATATAGGTCGTAATATTATATCAGTCTTTTCATTATGAATTATTATTATTTTTTTTTTTTTTTAATTTATTTAAGGCAACAAACAGTCATTTCTACAATATAGTAATATAAATCAATGATGGTTACAAAGAAAGACCTATAGTGCCTATAACGTGTTAATATAATCTTAGTTATTTGAGCCATAAGACAAGACAATACTATTGTAATTAGAATAACAACTAGTCAACTAAACAATAATAATAATAGAAAAGATAAAATTATAGCTATGTACTATCGTAGTTACATTGATCAAATTTAATTATAAGAAGAAGCACAGAGAACAGTAACATAACAAAATAATTAGTCACGACTCAAGCTTTCTGAGAGAATAGATTTTAGCTTAGGTAACGATGTATTAAATATGTCTATATCGGTGCATTCTTTATTGTAAGTGTTAGTGGAACGGAATACAAATGAGTTACGCGTATAATTTTTACGGTATCGCGGGGTGGCGAAGAGTGGTTTCGAACGTGAGGAGCGCACTGGGAGACGAGCACGAGATACAAAGGACATCTTGCTCAGTAGCAACGGAGAATCTACTAGGCTGTTGAGTATTTTATAGAGAAACACTATGTCAAACATTTTGCGCCTGTTGCGTAGAGATAACAAGTTATTTCTTTCTAAGGATGTGGTGTATGACTCTTTATTTATTATATTGTGGCGATAATTTAAAGATTTAATAAATTTTTTTTGAACTGTCTCTATTCTATTAATATGAACTTCATAACATGGACTCCACACCGTGCTGCAAAAATCTAAAAAGGAACGAACAAATGAGAAGTACAAGATTTTTAATGTGCCAGATCGATTGAAGGGTTTACTTACTCGTAGTATGAAGCCTAGATTCCGAAAAGCAGAAGCAAGGATATGATCAATGTGGGCGTTAAATGATAACCCTGAGTCCATGATTATACCCAGATCCCTGATTTGAGTCACTCTTTGCAATGCATTTTCGTTTATGTGGTAGTCGTAAGTGATTCTGTTTTTCTTACGCGTATAAGATATTGTAGAACATTTATTACTGTTAAGAAGTAGGTGATTCGACTTACAGTAGGTATGCAACTGATGTAGGTCTTCTTGGAGTTTGCCACAGTCGCTGACTGATCTAATGACACGATATAACTTGGTGTCGTCAGCGTATAAGAGATGGTGACTGTGTTTTAGGATATCACCGATGTCATTAATATACACTGAAAACAGCAACGGCCCCATATGAGACCCCTGAGGCACGCCAGATGGAACCGGCAAAAATTGTGAGGAGTAACCCTTAACAAAGACTGCCTGACTCCTGTTACTTATGTAAGACTGAATCCACCTCAGGAGGCTGCCATGCACACCAGCCTTTGCAAGTTTCTTTATGAGCAGATCGTGATTGATTTTATCGAACGCTTTGGAGAAGTCGGTGTACACGACATCCACCTGTAAGCCATCGTCCATGGCTTGCAGCAAAAAGTCTGTAAAAGTAAGCATGTTGGAGTCAACGCTGCGGTGCTTAAAGAAACCATGTTGAGCCTCGGAGATGAAATTACGAAAAGAATGCGACATCTGGGCAGTTACTATCTTCTCTAGAATTTTGCCAAAGACACAAAGTTTAGAAATAGGTCTATATTCGTCTATACGATCCCGTCTATTATTTTTAGGGATGGGGGTTACTATTGAACGTTTCCATATACTGGGGAACATACCTGTTTGGATGGAGACACAAAAAATTTTAGTTATAGGTACCGCGAGTTCTTTGGCACATTTGGATATGAGAACAGGATGGATCCCGTCAGCTCCCGCACCCTTATGAGTATTTGTATGTTTCAATTCTTTCAGAACGTTGTCATAATAAATGTTAACAAAATTGATATCTACAGCTGAACCACATGGTTCGCATGTTTTGTACTCAGAACTATGACTGGTAGACGTAGTGAAAACTGAATGAAAATAATTATTAAAAGCCTCACAGATCTCACCGCCATTAGAGATGATTTTATCTTTGTAAATCATTTTTTCAGGAAAGGAACTAGAGGAGTTTTTTGACTTAACGAAGGACCAAAAGAACTTTGGATGAGCTTTAATCCTATCTTCAGAGAGTTCAATAAATTTTTTATAACATTCCGCCTCCATCGTCTTAAATCTCTTCCTAAGAAGAGAAAAGGTCTGATAGTCTCTTAAATTTCTATAACTTTTCCATTTTTTGTGATATTTTAGCTTTTCTTTTTCTAATTTTATGAGACATGTAGTGAACCACGGTGGACGTTTATTTTTATTACTAAGGTTTTGTGTAGGTACATATTTATCTATTAGATTGTTCAAAACTTTATAAAAATAATTTGTCATTGATTCGGCATCTACCATATTACTAAATTTTTTTTCCCAGTTTATGTCGTTAAGTCCATTTTTTATTGAGTCAAAATCAGCTTTAAGAAACATTTTTTTTTTAATACTGGCAGAGAGGAGTGAGGCTGGGAATTTTAAATTCAAATCAATATCCAAAGATTTATGATGCAGATCCTCGGATACTAACGGGCATTCGGGTGACGTAACAATGCAGGGCTGAGCAGTGAAAATTAAATCTAATAATCTATTATTTTTATTATACTCATTGTTATGTTGTGATAAAAGAGATACATTCATAAAATCAGCAGTAAGACATGCAAGGCGGTTATTATTTGTTCGTATCTCCATGCATTTAGTCGCAGCATTACAATACCAGTCAGCGTGAGTGATGTTAAAGTCGCCAAGTACAAGGAAGGTATCGTCGGGATTTGATATCATAAACTCGCTAACACTGGTGTAGAACGAAGTTAATTGTGACTCATGATTAGAGCCATGGGCTATGTACGTTGCTATTATGTGTAAACGGCAGGGTGATTGAGTGGGGGCAGCCGACGCAAATGACATAGCGCGGCTCGCGCGCTGTGGCATCAGTGGGATAGATAGCCAGACCTCCTCGGCCGGCGGCGGCGAACACACGTCACGCAGCTGTGACGGACATAGGTCGCGTCGCACAGCGATCAGTACGCCGCCGCCCATTACATGCCCACTTACCGCAGCGTTGCGATCACATCGGTATACCTCGTATCGGCTATCAAAATATTCACTGTCATGGAAATTACTATTAAGCCAAGTCTCAGTTATACATACCACATCATAATTGCCACAGAGAACGTTCCTCAGAAACTCGTGTGATTTTGTGCGTAAGCCCCTCACGTTTTGATAGTAAATGGATAAATTATTATCATATGCCATCTCTGTACAGAACATAAAATAGTATGAAGGAATGTAAAATAACGTGGGTTCCACCAACATTTCCAAAGGTAAACAAACAACAATAGCATGTAAAACACCATGAATTATATATTATATAGCCATTTAACGCACATATCATTATTTTAATGTGAAAGTAGTTGTGATCCGTTTTAATTATCTTTACCATTAAGCTTAAAAATTTTAAAAAATAAAGTCATTTAATTTTACTGAGATCCGCATCACAAGACACAAATTGCACTTTACACGTATCGTTTTTACGCAGAAGGATTTTACAATCGGACAACCACACATATTTGTAACCTTTCTGTTTAGCAAGAAGGCGGGTCTGCTTGTACAATAATTTATTGTGCGGCGCGAGGTGATCGCTGACGTAGATAGGGCTAGTGGGTCCGTTTAGGCCTGCGTCGACTGTAGTTAATCCCCGTCGCGCGCGCACGGCTGCTAGCAACTCATTCTTACGCTGTCTTTGCGTAAATTTTACGATGATGTTTGGGATGGAAGCTGAGTCACGCGATGTTTTGTTATCGTGATTCGTAGAGGTGTCGTTACCTGCCGAGTTAAAACGTCGGACACGATGAATATGATCAATATCAGTAGGCAATAACGTAAAACCCACTTTTGTAGTAATATTGTGTATGATGTTATTCAAATTTTCGCCCTTCAAAAGAGGTATTCCGGCAATTTCCAAATTGTTAATTCTGCCCTGCTGCTCCCCTATACGCAGTTGTTCGGCAAGATTACTTGACGTGGATCGCAACTCAGTAATGTCATTCGACATTAAATTAGCACGCTGGGTAGTTAAATCTGCTGTAGATTTCAACTCGCAAATATCGTTTTTAAGAACCGATTGCTCATCTGACAATTTTTTAATTGTGGAGTTAATTTCACTCATTTGCACTTTAAATGCATTTAAATCTTCACGTACTCCAACCAAAACACATTTTATATTATTATTTTGGGAATCAAGTGCTGCATTAAACGAAGTCATCATTTTTTTGTAGAAATCCTCCATGAGCTCCTGATGGTTGCAGTGACAATCTGGGGTTTTTCTCTTCCTTACTATATTAAGGAAGTCATCATCTCGAATTTTGGATAAATCAGGTTGAGAGTTGGTCTTATTAGGACTCCTTTGTACGCTCATTATTGGTATTAAATTCAATTATTCCGACTGTTGTATATCGGAGGTAGAAGCGGCAAGGAAAAAACAAAGCAAAAAATAATCCAACAATTAGGCAATAGAAGACGCACTATAGGTGTGAGTGAAAAGATAATACACCCGTCGCACCCGTACCAAGCCGACCCGAAGCCGTAGATTGACGAAAGGTTCCGAAGTAGGCTTAGAAAAGGATGGAGAATTGGCCCTCTCAAAAGTCACTCGCGATGGGGTTTCAAGTGAATTTCAACCGAGACGCACTACTACACAGAGCACAAAACCATTGTGTACAAGTTAAGCTAGTTATGATAAAAATCGACACGCGTCCGATCTGGATGAGGCTCGAATGAGACTTTTTTGAAATATTAAAATACTTTCTTAAGTACTAATTTACTTATCTAATAGTTTTTGAACCCCGCATTCTTTAAACTGAATTTTTAAATATTAAATATCATATTTGAATGCATAAATGCTTTAGACGCAATGTAAGAAAAAAAATAGCCTGGTTTTGGTCATTCTCCTTTCCACTCCTTCCTTCCACTTCCTTCAGTTACTAACCATTTTTTGATGTGTAACATCTGTCCTCTCGCTTTCTTGCAATTTGTGGAAGTGATTTCGTGAAATGGGACGGAAGTGTATAACAGAAAGTCGGAGAAGCGCGAAAGCGCGCAAGCGCGCGCCATTTGATTTGACGAATAACCGCGCGGTGGTAGAGTTGGCCGTCGGATGGTACAGTCGAAGAAGTTCCCGGTCGACCACCTTTAGGCGATAGTCGCTTGCGCTCGATTCCGGCAGTTCGAGTGGGCTCCGCCCACCGCGCGTACACACGGTAGCTCTCGTTTCATTCATAAAAACAATAACATTTTTACACCCCAAAGGCGCCCCCTTTCTTTCGTAGGAAATATTTGTTTTGTGTTTTCGCTGCAGTGATGGGCGCGACCGTGCGAGCTATATAGATATAATATTGGTGCAGACTGTTTACTCAAATATTCTATTTTATTTAATAAAAGCTAAATTATTTTTTGTATTTCGCACTGTTGCAAAAAACGTGCGTTAATTAAGTGAAGTAAAAAATACAAATTTACTACTTGCTGTATAGGTTGTGTTCTACATTGTCAATTACAATCGTATAAATACATACTACCTAGATTATAACTAAATAAAAAAAAAACGGATTTCATGCTATTGCTACTTTTATTTTTGCACCAAAAATCAATAATATTATTAAATCACTAATTTTATACAGGGTTCTTCGTAAATAGTTGTTCAGTCTCTGTTAATATAATTTTTTTGGCCGGACGGCTATGGTGTATCCCGACGCGATGTAGGGCATTTCTGATCGCCCTCATCGAGCAATCAAATTCAATTGCGAACCTTGAAGTTTTCGTGAATGGTTCACGCTCGTATACACTCTTCATGTAATGAACTCTGTCTTCCGTTAAGATTCTTGCAGGCTGAGTTCGTGGACGGTCGGCGATCGATCCCTCGTCACCGTCGCGCTGAACCCATCGCCTCACGGTGGCTCTCTGCACCAAAAAAAAAAAACGCAAACATTATTTAACAGTAACAACAATCAACAGCTTAATTCGCTTTTTAAACTGTATCACTGGTGGGAGCGCATCATGGTCATTTCAGTTGACAATATTAAAGTTATTTTAAAATAAGAACAAACTTTTGATTATTTTAATAACGTTTACGGGGACCTTATAAATCAAATATATTTGGTTTGTTATTAATTACTATTAGTTTTGCTTCTGTATCCTTATTTCAAAGAAGATTGCCCACTTTTGGTCTTAAATTGTTTTGTTGTATAAAAATGAAAATGAAAGAACGAATTATTGTGAATCAAGTCGCTGCCAGCCCGAACAACGCGCGCCGCTCGCTCGTCACGGCGCGCCGCGCTCTCTACGCTACGTTGCCAGTCCGCGCTGCAATCAACACCGCATCGCGATTACCGCGCGGCGACGCAGTGTGTCAGCGGGCTGGCAACGTCTTGTAATATGGCCTAAATGTCCTGCTCCTGCGCCTTATCACACATAGTAAGCTTTGTCATCTCTTATAATAAGAAAAATGAGATTTTTTTGTAAACGCTTACTTTAAGTAGCAAAAGAGTTTAATCTCTAATTTTAAGCCATAATAAATAAATAATAATGTTTTGCTTAAGAAAACATTCACAAGGCTTTCATTTAATTTAAGAGCCATTTGCAAAGTTGCAAGCCAGTTTTAATGAAACTAATAATATACATTAAAATGATTAGAAAACATTAATAAAAAAAGGATGTATAACTAAATTTATACGGTTTTAAGTCCACTGTCGATTGTTTTATTTTCCGTTTATTAATAATTCTAATTATAATTTTATTGTTAATTTTGTTTTTCATAGTTCACTTTCAATACCTAAGTAAACAATAAGTATTTTAAAGTATACAGTATTTTAAAATAAATAAATAAATACAATTTTAATCAATTCAATTAATTGTCTCGTATTTTCAATTAATTCGTTAGTCTTATTAATTCAATTAATAAGACTTTAAAAAAATATTTCTTAAGAGATAAAGTGCATAATTTAATAATGCAGCGACAGGATTTATAAAGACCGTGGCACCCCTGCCGCCGTGCCTGAATTTAAAATAATAAACTTTAATTAACATATTTGCGTTTTACTTTATAGGTGTAATAGAATATTGCATTTTTACTGCGTTTTTTTTATTCCTAAGAAAGTATAGTTTTGTGAGTTTATATTTAAATAAATTAAAAAATGTGTGTAAATAAATTATAAACCTCCCATCAGTAAGTGTATTACATTACAGAATAGTATTTTTTTACGATATTTCAGTTCAGTATATTTAAATACAATACTATATTTACGCAGTTTATAAATTTAAGCATAAAAGAAAATTTATTCTTACCGTAACATTCAACTCTCGAGAAATGTTTCGTCCTTGCCTGTAGAGAAGCAGAATTTGGTTTCTTTCTTCCGGTAATAAATTGCGGGGTATCTTTAGAGTCCGTAAGGCACAGCACAGATCAACAATGGAGCAATCAACAGTCCAGTAAAACAAGCAATGGTCAACGTTATGGCGAGATAATCAGAGTCCAGGAACAAAACACTGTCGCAATGAGAGATAAAACGAAAATCGGGAACGAACGCGTTGACACTTCACGAAATGCAAATTGCAACTGATGATAATGCAAGTAAACATAAACAAACAGCACGTGCCGTTTGCTCTTATTGGATGTCTATCAGTGAAGGGGCGGGGCGCGTGACGTCACTCGCTGAGGCACGTTCAAAGCGTTTTGAGTGCAAAGTGTACTACCGTGAACTTCCGCCACTGTACCAACCAATCGGGGAAGCGCGCGCCATTTGATTTGACGAATGAGCGCGCGGTAAATGTTAGTTAAATAAATTACAATGTTCATTAAAAAGAACTATTCTTCATTATGAAAACTCATTTCAATTAATACCTGACCCATTTTTTTTTTCAGAATTTAATGTTAAAATTGCTTATTACTAAGATGAGATGTCAAATGTTACACATCATATGCGACTACACTGTAAGGCTCGCACGTTTTTAAAAAATATTTATTTAACTTTAAGGAGTTGGCTGCCTCTGTGGTCTAGTGGTTAAAATCACCGGTTTAGCCCCATAGGTCCCGGGTTCGATTTCCAGCGGAGGGTACATGTTTGTGTACTCGGTTTGGTTGGTGGTAGGGCTTGTTTGTCCGCATGGCTAGCTACAACCATCTTATCTAAATATGTCGCCATAACATCAAAGTTTGTAGCATTGTTATGTTCCAGCAGAGATAAGTTAGCCAGTGCCTCACTAGTTGAGGATCCCGGATGAAGTGCGCTTCCATACTTGGCCTTATCATCACTTAATATCAGGTGAGATCAAGGCACTGTGCTTACCCATAACATATAAAAAAAGAAATAGGTAGAAAATTTTATACATAGCCCCACAAAAGTATATAAAAAGTTTGACTGTAGGTACAAAGTCTCAAAAAATAAATTAAATTAATACATTATCATACTGTCGTCACAATACCGCTGCCACCCAAAACTCACTGACATTTAGGATTCTACCGTATTGTAATAACAGTACGGTTGAATCTCAAACCCTAGAAAATTTCGAGCCAAAACAGCAAAGTTATACACTATTACTGCTATCTTAAAACGTCCAGTACCGTGTTTCAATAGCCTAACTTCCTAAAAAAAATGCTAAATAAACATAGACTAGGAAAAATACATATGCGCTACTAGATAGTTACTGACATACAGAAATTATAATATTAAATCAGCCGACTAAAATTCATTAATAGTGAATTATTTATTTATATTGTCTTAATGAGTTTATTTAACAACACCCTATTTAATTTAAGTTTTCATGTTTGGCGTAAATGTTTGTAATTAGTACATTATTCATTTCCTAATCTGAACATCTAAGACACTACTTATCATTTGAATACTCAAACACTGTCATAAACCTTGATAAAGCTATTATAAAACTCGTGATATATGATTTTATTATATGATTAAATGTATGGAAAGGAAAGCAAAGAAATAAATCTATTTAGAAAACTTAAATAACATTTGTATTTGTCTTTCTTGGTATTTAAGAATAGCTATTTTTAAGACGTAAAGGATAAGCACTTGGCCTTCATCTCAATACGTGCTTAGTGATGAAAGGCCAAAGTTAAAATCATACTTCACCCAGAACCTTCAACCACTAAAAAAATATATTGTAATGAAACTAATTTTACGGATCAACTCGCGCTTATTTATACATTATTATACATTAGTTTTATATAATATTTATCCTGACATTTCGATCCCTTTGGACGGTCCGTGGTCACAGGAAAACAGTCACCCTAACACGTTAAAGTCGGATCTGTACAAGTGGTTTCATTTCCATGTAGTGTTTTCGCGTGAACTTTAGAAAACAAAATATCTTGTCACGAGCGCAACAACACAGCTACAACTGGTCGAAATCAAAGAGCTCACCGTTCCGCAGCACTCGTCGTCACCATGGAAGAGGTTGACCGCCATTCGCACTATCTCGGACTCCATCTTGTTGATGCCTGGGAACACATCGGAGTGTAGCGGATTAGTGTACGCGGAGAGTGCGTACGCGTCGCAAGCCACCTTCACTATGTCCTCGTTCACGTGATACACTGCGCCGGAGACGTTACCGCCTTTCCAGTCGTATGCACCTAAACAAATACATACTTTAATACACAAAAAAATACTCATATGCTATAAAATTACCAGCTCGTTTTAAGTCCCCACTGCTGGGGCACAGCAAGCCTTCACTATAGATAGATAGGGAGAATGGGCCATAAACCACCACGTGAGCCCAGTGCAGATTGATGGTATGGTGATGGTAACAACTGGTGATGCAGCCAGGACCAACGGCTTTACATGCCTTCCGTTGCGAAGCACGGAGAAGTTTGAGATGATGCATTTTCAAAAATTTATCAGCCTTTGCCAAAGTTGCTTAACCTTAGCAATTGCAGACCTCCTCAACAGCAATCTCAGTAATTCCCTACAGCATTAAACTTACCTAAAGAAACATGGTCTCTGACTTCTTCAGTAATCTGTTCAGGAGAGAGACCATCCTCAGGCAGTTCCCGTCGGATGGTGGTACCTGCTAATCTTTTTGTTACATCTTTTCTGAAATCACTGTTGATCTCATTAATTTTTGCCTCAATCTTCCTCCGCACTATAGGAACTTGACGCAGCCACCAGAAGAACTGTTTACGAAGTCTTGATGTTGCACCTACAAAAAAACAATGAAAGTTTTTAATTTTTATATCAGTATAAGAAAATGCAGTCTTAAAAATGGTTCCATAGACTTAGTTGACATACTAACACATTAAAAAAACATACTCCATTTGTCAATTTGCAGTCTTTAATTTTGTTATTATAATTTTAAATTTCTGATGTTATCTGTTACTAGTGGCATAACATGCCACTGAGGTAATTCGATTACAACTTTTTGGTCTCCCATCTGGGCAAATTAGTGCCCGCGGCCCACCCAAGGTGACTTAATCACTTTAGCGATAGTGGCAAAAAGCACAAAAACAATATAGTTCCACTCACTTCTTCATTTAAATAAATGTAGCTACTTGTAATTTTAAAATAGTAAGAATGTGAAAAACAAACTTAGCACAGATTCAAAAGAGCTTGTAAAGAAAGAACCATAGAATATTAAAAACTTTTAAACTTACTATCCCTTGCATTATAGAGACTGTGGGCCCAAACCAAGGCCAGTATGGATGATGCAGTCATAGTGACAATCTGCCATGGTTCTTTGCCATCAAACCAACGGTTGACAGCCTTTAGGGGCTGCGGACGCTCACTCATGGCTAAAACCATAAAAGGATCAGATAATGACAAAGAAATAGACAAGTATGACTAACTTTATATTATAAGTGTTAAAGAAAGGAAACAGAAACCAGTCACTACTATTTTAGGGCAAAACCTCCTCCCATTCCCGGCACTCCGTTGACGTGATGCAATAGTTTCTTATGTCATACTTTAATCTATTTAATCCTACTTTAATAAATTTTGAAAGAATGATTTAGTCAGCAAGTTAAATGAGGAAAACAAAAATTCTCATTATTAGAGGTATGTAAATCCTAACAAAAATCACGAACAAAAAATTACGAAACGAACGAACGAAAATTACGAACTAAAAAATTAATAAAACAGATCGAAAATATATTATTCTAATTCGTCAAAGTTCTTCAAAGAAATAAAGTGTGTGCTAACAAACAGCAGTATGACTTGCACAAAAGGTGGGATTATGTGTGGCATAGAAATAATGTGATTCCGATTAAATTATACAATTTGTACTTACCTAATGTTTAATACACAAAGCAAACTAACTAATATCTTAACCCTCAATCAAGGCGGTTGTCAACAAACACATAATCGTAGATAACAAGTGAGATTATAGTTTTAACTGATACAATTGAAACTCCTAAATGGTAACTTGTTGCGATTGCGAGAATGCGATACGAGACACTAATTAAACAAAGGCCAATTATTAATTATGATAACGAGAACAAAACACTAGTGACTCAGTGAATGGCGTTCTGCATCTGCCCGGCTGCCCCTGAGCAAGTAATCACTACATAAGTACGTTATCATCTGCCTACACGACAGCAACAACAAACAAACAAACTAAGGAATAGTAACGTGACCTTAACAAGTTCAATTAAAAACCTCCTAAAATCGATTTTTAATCCGACAACTTTGTCTGTTGCGCTGATTAAAAGTAATGTGAAATTATTATATTATAAGTTCATCCACCGGCCACCAACGTAGAAAAAGCGGAAGTGGGTCGAAAAAATCGGCACAGAAAAAAAAACGTAAGTATCTATTTATACTTTATATAAAAGCTAAACAATTATCTTTAAAGGGAACTTCTTTTCTCTGAGACCAATCAAACAAGCAAAAAAAGTATGACTGCCATGACAAAAAAATAACTAAAAGGCAAAAAACAAGATGTCATGTACAAAATTTAAATTGATATCTCAGACAATAGAGGAAAACTCTTGCGACTTAAATATTAAGAAAAATTAAAGGTCCACCTTTATGAAGATAGTAGTAGATTTTGTACAGGCCAGTGACCACTAATCGATTAGACAGATTTAAGAAGAATGTTAATGATAAAGTGTCACAAATACCATGTAACAATTATAATGCGAACATTTTATATGACAACCTATTTGATTTAATCAAAAAAGAGTTTAATAACAAGTTTACTCAAAAATTAATCAAAGTAGATAAGACTAAATCTAAATTCAGTGATTGGGCCACAGTTGGCATCTATAGGAGTAGAAATAGGTTGTATCAACTATATAATATAAAAGCAAATTCTAAGGATCCAAGTGTAATTGAATATGTTAAAAATTATTCAAAAATGTTCAAAAAAGTTTGTTCCATAGCAAAGACTAACTACATTCGAGCAAAGATTGTGAATTCAAAAAATAAAATAAAAGTAACTTGGAACGTCATTAATAAAGAAACTTGTAAAGTAAGGTCTCGTGATCGTATACTTGAACTCAAAGTCGATAATGCTTACATCAATGGTGATACGGAAGTGGCAGGCGCGTTTGAAACATTTTTCTCAAAAATTCCACTCATTACATCAAGTAAATTAAATTCTTTTAAACATCTTGCCCAGATTCTTCTTGTGTCGAGTGTAAAAATATGTAATATTCCATTTAATTTTCACTATATTGATTCCGATATAATAATAAAAGCTTTTAGACAACTTAATATAAAAAAGACTGAGGATCTTTGGGGTATCTCCACTGATATATTAAAATCTATAATATCTTCTATCGCGTCTAATTTAGCAATAATATTTAATAAATGCGTTGATGAAGGTGTATTTCCAGACTTAATGAAGCACAGTAAAATTATACCGTTATTTAAAACAGGCGATAAAAGTGACCCATCTAATTTTCGACCTATATCCATACTACCGGCTCTTAGTAAAATTTTTGAAAAAGTTATTTTTAATCAATTACTGTCACATTTTACAGATAACCAGTTACTTCATAACAAACAATTCGGTTTTACTAAAGGTAGAAATACAACCGACGCGGGAGTTGCACTCATTAAGCATATCTTCGATGCATGGGAGCAGAATCAGGATGCGATAGGTATCTTTTGTGATTTATCGAAAGCTTTCGACTGTGTCGATCACGAGACTTTATTGTTAAAAATGGAACATTATGGTGTCTTAGACAACTCACTTACCTTATTGAAATCATACCTCACTGGCAGAGTTCAAAAAGTTAATATTAACGGTACCGATTCTTCTGGCGCTCCGTTACTTATGGGGGTGCCCCAGGGTTCAATATTAGGACCTCTTTTATTTCTCATTTACGTAAATGATCTACCTTACTACACCGAAGATCTTTGTGAGATAGTATTATTTGCTGATGACACCTCATTGATTTTTAAAATTGATAGACATAGAGCAATATTTGACGACGTAAGTAATACTCTCTCTCAAATATTACATTGGTTTACCACTAATAATCTGCTGCTAAAAACTAAATGTGTTAAATTCACGATGCCCAATGTAAAGCAGGTTAATACCAGGATCACTATGAACGATGACATAGTTGAAATAGTTAACTCAACAGTTTTCCTGGGCGTTACCTTGGATCACAAATTACAATAGGGTTCTCATATTTCTGCCCTGGCAGGAAGACTTAGCTCAGCTGCCTATGCGGTTAGAAAAATAAGGTCACTTACTGATGTAGAAACGGCAAGATTGGTTTACTTTAGTTACTTTCACTGCGTCATGTCATATGGTATTTTATTGTGGGGCTCAGCGGCTGACATTGAAACCATTTTTGTGTTACAGAAAAGAGCCATTCGAGCTATTTATAGCCTTAAGCCCCGTGATACACTGAGAGAGTTATTTAAGCAGATAAATATTTTAACTGTAGCTTCACAGTATATTTATGAAAATATAATTTATGTTTATAAAAATTTAGATAAATTCGAAAAAAAAAGTAACACCCATAATTTTAACACATGAAATAAAAACAAACTTGCCGTTCCAAAACTTAGACTCAATAAGGTCGGTAATTCATTTGTTGGGAAATGTATAAAAATATACAATAAAGTGCCTTTCACTCTAACGGAATTGCCACTACACAAGTTTAAGTCTAATGAAAAAAGGCTACTATAAAATTGATGATTATTTTAATGATAATAATGTGTGGTCATCTTAGTCTGCTCGCCTGCACATGTTATTTCACATTGTCAGTAGTTACACTTTTATATTATAAAAGATTATTTATTATACAGTCAAAGAATATTAATTTATATAATTTTTAAACTGATATCATAGCCTTTATCAGCAGTGTCCTACAGTTAACAAACAGCATTGCGTTAAATAGATCATTAGGCTTTTATTTAGAGTATCTTGAGTGTGTCATGCTCTCTTTATTGTCTCTGCGGTGGTGGCGTGTGCGTCGGGTCGTTACGTTCCCTAAAATATGGTTGAGCGAAGCGATGGCTGATTCATATGTCATACTCGTGAACGGGTGCCGCCTGTGGTGGCTGGTCTGCTCTTGCATACTTATCTTATTTTTAATATTACTTACTATAATTTGACTTTGTTTTTCTTAAACAATTTTTGACTTTTATTAGAGTACTGTAGTGGTACTGTATGACATTGTGGAAATTGTAAGTTTTACCTGAGGTAAATTTGTTAATTTAGATTTTAAATTTTGTTTTTTTACATGTGGTCTTCTATATTTTTTTTTATTTTTATGTGTTTATTTGTGATGGAAAGTGTCCTGCTAAAATAGGGCATTTTCCAATATTTTTGACGCTGTAAGGGAGAAAAGAGCTGGACACTTGCTGAGTTTCTTGCCGGTTCTTCTCAGTACAAGATCTCCCGCCCAGAGTAGACTTACGAACCGATGGCATAGTGACATTCATAAGAGCTACTTGTAGCCTAAACTGAATAAATGATTTTTGAATTTGAATTTGTCTTATTTATCTGTATTTATAAAAGTGAAATGTCACTCACTGATGATGTCAATAATAAATCAGAACTGTTTGAATAATAAAACTGAAATTTTCATTGCAGTCAGGGGATCGCCGAGTAAATGAGTGACATTTAAATTTTATAAATACAGGACATCTTGTTTTTTGCCTTTTAGTTCTTTTTTTGTCATGACAGTCATGATTTTTTTTTTGTACCTTTTAGTGATTGATAAGTTTAATTTTAATAAAATATGTCATGCTAGGTAATTTAATTTATTAAGCATTTATTATACAAGAAACAAAATTAACCTCTACAGATATGGTGAATTAGAAGAAGACGTCAGGTTATAATGGATTATAAGAAATCATATAGAGGTATAATGGGAGTAAAAGTTTCTATGGAACTATGTCATTTCTGGACTTAAAAGTATAAAAATTTGTATGTAGGCTATTGAATACAATTAGCATGCTTGCATTCATTTTTCATTCATTCCACCCTTCCCCTTTTTACACGACTTATTATGTAGTTGTCTGATATAAACGTTAATCCCATATTTTACAACTTTCATCCCTTGTTTCACCACCTTAGGGATGAAATTTCCAAAAAATCTGAAACACGTTTTTTTATTACGGTCCAAAATGCTAAACATCAAGTTCTAGTCTCTAACTCTAACAAATGTCGAATTTTCACCATACAACATTTCATCCCTTATTTTTGCTAGCCTATGTTAGTCGGAACGATGAAAGGATTAACGATACCTCATATATCTAAATCGGTTCAGGCATTTAGAAGTTATGGTGGAATAAAGAAACATCACATACATACATACATGAACCCTGAAAACATAACACTCCTTTTTTGGCAGTCGTGTAAAAATATTTTATTATATAATAATAACTACCTATCTTGTCTAATATTTTTTTCAAGGAATCAACTAAGTATACACTAATTATTTTTATAATTAACATAAATTTGTTTTTATAGAAAACATTTTTTATGATTGACTTTGTCGCTTTTAATATTTTCTTTTCTTTTAAAACAAATCTGTAAAACTCTTCACATGAAATGTTTATTTATTTGTTTACATAAAAATAATTTATTTATTATTTAAGTACATAAAGGAAATTACATTTCACATAAAATAAAATATTACATACTTAATAATAATAATAATTGTTTTTTAGCCAAGAGCCTCGATCAACACCTAGAGAGGCTCTCGCTGAAAGGTTGGGTCAAGGGTCAGATGCAAAAAGCAGTACGCCTTGACATGGCACGTATTGTCAGGAGGTTCCTCACTCTGCAGCTCTAACCACCGATAGCTTGGGTCTATCTCCGCTGCCGGTGGCAACCTAGGTTAAGTTTTTTTATAATATTTTATATTGTAAATATGTTTTTATATAAAATATTGTAAAAAAATTTCTTAAGAAATGTATTTCATAAAGTGAATAATAATACAACAAAAATAAATAAAAACAACCACTGCTCAATCAAATAACCCTCCCCAACACACTTGCCGCGTTTCCACGTTGAGCAGCGATAGACAACCTTTGCATCAGGAATGACTTGGAGCGAGGGTCAACAAGACCCTTCTCTCGTAGACGGCGCCCCACTTCCCTGAAAAACAGTTTGGCCTCTGAACCTCAACAACCAGTTGTTTTTACCGCAAGAGATACACACGCCTGCACATCAACCTACCACAAACTGTCAAATTTCCTCAATAGACTTTGAACTTTATAACTAAGTGTTATGGTTGAAAATGTATTGAAGAAATTTGACAGTTTTGAATAGGTTGATGTGCAGGCGTCCGTACAAACAAATAGTTTGTGAGTACTAAATACTTCTCGTGCTTTGTTTGAGCAGCCACCTCAGCAGCTGCTGCCGCCATCCTCATGGTGCGACCAACGTGCGAAGCGGCAAAAGTGCTAACACATGTGGCGTCCCAGAGCAGGCACTTTCCTTTTTGCCAAGGCACAAGGATTGAGCCATCAGGTCTTTTGTCATCTGACCGACTAAGGCCTGGTGGCCTGGAATGTTTGCCGAAACTAGCGCCCTCCGGATGATATCATTGAGGGCATAATGGCGCGAAAATCTCCCTGCACAACGACAACAGCTGAAATCAGCTGTACATCTGAAAATTTACTTTTATTTTAATACTATAATGATTTGTATTTGAGTTGAATTGGATTGATTTATTTTTAATAAATCTAAAATAAGTAATAAATACATTTTTACTGATGGTTTGTACTAATCAGATAAATAGCTAAACTAAACAATCTTTTTAAAAGTTCAATTGTTCATTTATTAGTTCAATTATGGTTTTGTACGTACCAGCAACCCTACAAACGTCACGTCAGCCTAAATTTTTTTTAAGTGTAGTTCGTTCTTTGAGGAACCGGCTAAGGTCATAGACCATGCTGCCATGTCATTAGTTTCTTAATTTCATTGTAATACATAAATAAACAATATTGATGATGATGAATGATAATAGAAATGGGAAGTGAGAAATGATAAAACCCCCCAAACCCTCGAGTATCTCAGTAAAGATGTGGGGCTTTACTACACAAAAAAAAAATTATGAATGAATGAGTCATCAACCTCTTCCATTATAATAACGTAGTGATTACTTGCTCAGTGCCAGTATCAGTATATCGTCAATCGTGTATTCCAAACGCAGCGAAGATGTCGAAAGCTAAAAAAGTGATCGAAGAAGCCAAGGAAATAAACAATCCGGAGATTGACTTAGTTGATAAAGGAATAACCAACCTAGAGGAGATACCAGGGCTGTGTAAGTATCTACTTCTAACTTGTTTTGCCCTTTTTTGAACCAGGAACAAGTTCGTCAAGTATTAATACTATACTATACTTGAAGAAGAAAACACTCTGACCAAACATTTACTAAAAATTGCAGTTTTTAAATAGATACTATTGTAGAGAGCAAATTAGAAGCTTTTATTTAAAAGCATAAGAATAACACCTACATTTTTTTAACCTTCCAGGTGATTCAGTTATATTGAATGATGCCATATCCAAAAATAATTGAGGAAATATTATTATGTATTTAATTAATCTAAATAGGTTTTACCTACTTACCATCTTAAATTATAGGGAAACAGTAATGCATTTTGATTTGATAACTAATTCTTAATGTATATTGCAAACAGGCGATGCTTTGCATAAAATTAAACTTGCATATTTTATGGCATTCTTAAATCAAATTAATTATTTATGTACATTTAAAATCTCCCCATGTTTATGTGGGTAGGCCTGAGCCTAGCAGTAAGATAGGTATTTTTAGGCTGATAATTATAAATTATAATAGTGTAATTTAACCTATTATTATTATTATTAATTTATCTTAGGCCTTTAGAATTGATTGACCTATGCATTATGCATGCTTATTTATATTGAAATGTATGTTTATTGACTAAGTGGGTCTATTAATCTTAAAAGGTGTAATAGGTGGGTGGGAACATCACAGACATTGTTCTGATCCCAAGTAAGTAGCAAAAGCACTTGTTTTATGGAAATCAGAATCAACAACGGTACCACAACCACCTAGACCCGACACAATATTGAAAAGTTTGTTTTTCGACATTGACCCGACTGGGAATCGAACACGGAACCTCATAATTAGCGTCGCCCAAAGTCTGGCCCTGGTTAAGACACTCGGCTAAGGAGGTAATCACAGTCATCGTCAAAACCGTCAAAATTTGTTTATGTTGTAACATAGTGAAATATGTAGGTAGGCACCCATGGCTTATCAAATTGTTTCTGATCCAACAATTTTGATTTTTTTCCCTATGATGGTTTTACAAGTAATTAAAATAAATGCAAATTTTAATAAGATATCACTATTTTATTCCAACAATACCTTAGCAAGAGCTTTGTTACCAAAATTGATGGTCAAATATGAATTCATAACATTTTAATTTGTTGCTTTTAGTTAACCTCGCCAATATCACAAGATTATCGCTAAGCCACAACAAGATACACACTGTGCCGGCGGCATTAGCGAACTTGATGAATCTGGAGATCCTCAATCTTGCCAACAACTTTATTGAAGAGTTGCCTCTCAGCCTGTCGTCTCTGCCGAAACTGCGGATCCTCAATGTTTCGCTCAACAGATTATATGGTCTGCCCCGAGGCTTTGGTGCTTTTCCTGTTTTGGAAATCTTGGACTTGACCTACAACAATCTTAATGAGAAGACCCTGCCTGGAAATTTCTTTATGATGGGTTAGTAAACTATTGCTACTTTAGTCTGATGGGTGGAAGTGCTTCTGGGAGAGGGAAACCTCATCAGGCCCCACTAGGATAAGATAAAATTGCTACTTTCTTCATGGTGACATGCACCTTTAAAACCTAACTATATCATCACAGGCTCAAAAAAAACCACACCGTATGTGAAAAATAAATAAATAATGTTTTAGATTTATTTAGTTACAGCATAACCTGCATTATACATTTCATTTTATCTTACAGAAAGCTTACGAGCAATGTATTTGGGTGACAATGATTTCGAGTTTTTGCCAGCTGAAATTGGAAATTTGAAGAATTTACAAATTGTAAGTATTCTTGTTTATGAAATTACACAAACATCAATGTTCAATTGATGTTACGCATGCCTTTATAAAAAAAATTTACTTCACATATCAACTATTTATATAAATTTTATTTCAATAAAAATATAATCTAGAAAGAGTTGAAAATATCACCTCACCAGTCACCTTTGAAGCTATCCTGGCTATAGTATTATCAGAAGGTGCAACTTCCGCTTGTGGAAATGTTTACAATAGTAAATCATCACGAAACCCCTTCTGACTTATGTTATTATCATTATCACCAACCTATCGCAGTAAGTGTACTGCAATATCCAGCAGTGGCTGGAAATAGTCCTCTCCCAAGGCGCGCTATTGAGCCCTGCTTAAGAGTTAATTTACACTGAAGTGGCAGAGTTCGACCGTTTGGCAATTTGTTAACTTAGTTGTTCGGCAATTTGTTAACTTAGTTTTTTTATTTTGTGTTTTTTTTTACATGTTGTGGTTGTCTTCTATAATTTTGTGTTTATTTGTAATGGAAAGTGTCCTGCTATGATAGGGCAGTTTCTAATATTTTTGACGCTGTTAGGGAGAAAAGAGCTGGACACTTGCTGAGTTTCTTGCCGGTTCTTCTCAGTACAAGATCTCCCGCCCAAAGTAGACTTACGAACCGATGGCATAGTGACATTCACAAGAGCTACTTGTGGTCTAAACTGAATAAATTATTCAGAATTTTGAATTTTTTGAATTTTGCAGCGGTGGCATATTAAGTCCTTACTTATGAAATTGACGTTTTGTATGAGGTTTTTTTAAATTATATTTTTTTATACTAATGTTTTTTCAATTTTCTTAGCATCTATTAATGTTAAACTCTAAAAAATTAAAGGCCAGCATGTTTGTTTCACTAGCTAAATATAGCAGACCATAAATAGAAAAAAAAACAAGTACCTTCAAAGGTACAATGAAATGAAAGGTCAATTCAGCTAACCAAAATAGTCAATTTAAAAAAAAATTTGGGCCATAAAGTTACAAAATTAAAAATAGTAGTTTACTAAAGCCTAGATAATATAGTCTTAATTAAATGGATATAAAAAATATTTACAAATGGTATTGAGTTTGGGAAGTAATACACTTATTAATGTGTGAGAAAAAATATTCAATTTCATAGGTAATGATGAGTGACCCAATATTTTTTTTACCGATTTTGGTTAACCTAAAACAATATCGATACGTCGAAATCATAACGGAACATCCCTACTGCAGAGCGACACCTACCGTGTGGTAGCTGAAACTTATTCTAATTGTTTTTAATACGCTGTCTTGCTTTTCAACGTTAGATGGCGTTACTAGCGCCCCAGCTCAGTTTTTTGTATGTCTAATAGCCGCTAATACCTACTATATCAAATCTCTAATAAAAAGCGCTAATGTAGCATTTTAATGGTGAAAGAATTATTTAAATCGGTCCTGTAATGTTTGATTTAATTCGTTGCAATCTTACAAAAATACAAAATTTCCTCTTTATAATATTAGTACAGATAGATAACGCATAGTATCGCTAGAAAGCAGTCGCCCGCCATCGCTTTGATGGCCGTTTCTCGGTTCGTTTGGCGTTTTTTCAAGCGATACTATGCTAGGGTGTGGCACCAGTGTGTGTGATACCTTAACCCACTTAGTCCTACCGCCGGGTGTTAATAAATGTACCCTAATGTGATACTTTTAAAATTTCATTTACAACCACACACAAACACCAGCCCCCCGACCGCCTAATTCTATCGATATTGCTTTTATAACGCTTTCGAAATGACAAGATGACGCCATAAACTATTATAGAGTGCGATAGCGAGAGCGATAGCGGTAGAGTAAGGCGGTAGACCCCCTGGTTGGTTTAAATAGGTTAACACAGTGTTTGACACAGTTTTCCTCGCCAAAAAATAACAGATTTTCATTGACATTTTCAGGATGACTGCTAGGAAGCAGGGGGGGTCTTTAATTGTTGCCAGACGAAAATCAGTTGCGGACCCCCTTTTTTAAATTATTAAAGGGATAAATGTCGATAACCGCTTCCTTTCGAACACTGGTGTCATTACCTTTATAGTAGAGATAAAGCTCAAAATCGTTTGACAGTAAAACCGCCGGCCGCTGCCACTTCGGTGTGAATTGACCCTTAGTATAAGTATTTGAATGATTGTGCAGTTGTCGATGCGCGAGAACGACTTGGTGGAGGTGCCTCGCGAGTTGGGGCAGCTCGCGAGACTCCGCGAGTTACATCTGCAAGGCAACCGGCTCGTCGTGCTGCCGCCGGAGATCGGTAAACCCTGCATTACATTATATTTGTTTGGTGGTAGTATTCGCACCGCACTGGGCCCATGCATCCATAGAGAAGGCTCGTATCCTAGCAGTTTCAAAACGTCAGTATAAAATCAAATTAAATTAAAATTATGTTATGTTTAAGGCAAAATGTGCTTACTGGCATGATGCCATTGTTCAATGACTGTTTGAATTTTGTGGTTGTTCTTCAGGCACCTTGGACCTAGCCAGCAACAAGGCGGTGTTAAGGCTGGAGGGCAATTTCTGGGTGCCGCCCATAGAAGATCAGCTTAAGCTTGGACCTTCCCACGTACTGGATTATCTGCGCTCCGAGACTTATAGAGTGTAAGTTACATATTTTTTTAAAGTTTTGCGTGTGTTCTTCGACTTTACAACACAACAGGTGAAAATAAATGTTGACCATTACACCACAAATTGATCATCTAATTGCAGTAAGAATGAAAGGGTTAAAGTTACTAGCTGGTTAATAGTTTATTTTAGATTAATTAAGCTTTCTCTGTGGTCTTATAACTAGACTATCGGTCTCAGAAGTGTCAGAAGTTCGCGAAGTATCCGCCGGCGCCGTCCGAATAAGTCTGACCGCATAACAACAATTGTTTTCACTATTCGCTCCCCTTCCCTCTACAGAGAGCCGTAAAAACTTCCGTGTTTACCCTCATTTTATTTGATTAGTCTTTGACTTGACTTTGAAGCCTGCCATCTTTCACAACCTTAGATTGTACCAAAAAATACATTGTTATTGCAGCCTGTACAGCCGCCACTTGTCCGCGAAGCCGCCGCCGCCGCCGCAGACACTCGACAAGACCAAGAAAGCGAGCCGCGCCAAGTCCTAAATCTAGTTGTTAACCAAACACCGTGCCATAGCTACAGAGGAGAATACTTTTATGCACTACACCATATAGGCTAGCGTATACGAGTGACAGACCTCAAAATACAATTCTTTTACAAAATAGATAATTTAAAATTACGTAAAATAAATTTCATAATCCGTTTGTGAGGTACCACAACTATCGTCTGCTGTCAATACAGACACAATAGAATTTTAATTGTGTAGGGCACTGATCAGTGCTCGCCGCAGATGAGAGGATAATCGCCGCTTTCAGACGTCATACTTAAAACAAGGCAATGTTAATAATTTTAGAAAATAAAGTGGATTATTTGTCCATGTGGTAACTATCCTCAGACAAGTTTTATGAGTACTGAATGAACAACGGGTGTGTGCTAGTTATGGCCACGTATAGTGCTTATATATACGTATACATTGTGGCTTAACACTGGCTGACTTGCACAAGGGAATATGCGTCAGCTTATAACGCCAGGTTGGAACACGAAAACCGTTTTTCTCTCAGTACTCGTAACACTGTTGAATCAGGCGAGTTGGCATTTTGACGCGTTTAGTCCTCACCCAATTTCCTATATTGGTAATCGGAGCTGTTAAGCGATTTTAAAGTAGCTTCACACTAGCTCAGTGTCATAACTTTGAAAATAGTAACGCTATATCAACCGTTATTATTGCGCAACATAACATCAGCTGATTGGCTGCCATTTCGTATGAAGTATGTGTAGTAATTTTATATTCTCTGTGGTCTTTGTAACTTACCCACTAATTAAATCTTGTACGCTCTTGTGTCAAGAGGCTAACTGTTTGAACGAGATGTGTCGTAATCGTTAAATAATACTTTAGCGTAGATTTTTTTTTGTACCTAACATATGAAATGTGCCTAACTTATTTTTTTACTCTAACTTTGACATTTGAATTTCACTGCCAAATATATGGCTTGTACGTATGTAGGCTAAATGACCACTCAGAGTCAGTTTTTGTTAATAATACATTTAACATACTCGAAAAATGAGTTTACCACGTTTTAATAAAAAACAGACAGTATGTTATTATTATTAATGTTAATTGATGTTTTAAGATATTGTGGTGATGAGTCGTAATATTTTTGTAAGCGATAATAAATAGATAATATCTAATGGACCATTAAACAATAAAACATAAAAGAATCTCGCAATAATAATATAATATTCTGACTCTTGTCTTGTTACGATGCATGTATGTGTAACAGGAGTGCGAGTGACAGAGCAGACTTCTTCCCACTTGTTCTTCTTTGTTTTTAAAAAAAAACCGCCACAATTTAAAGTCAGTTGCCGTTTGGTATTACTTTGCAGAATTTCATAGTAGATTTGACCATTTACAACCATTTGGGAAATTCACATGTATACATGAAAATATAATAAAATAATATTTCAACATATTTATTCAATCACAAATCTTTTTAGTTTACATCAAATATGACATACATATTTATAAGTAACTTATTATTTAATAAATTACTAAAAAATTAGTTAAGTGCACTTATTTACAAATGTAAACATAGGAAAATATTTCTACACAAAATGAAATGGTGCTTTTTTTTCTATGAATGTATTATTAATGTATTATTAATGTTGGTAATAGTATAAAAATATAACTATTATTAATAAAGCAATTATGAAATTAATTTATTACTAACAAGTAACAATTTATTTTCTTATTTGGTATGACTACCTATTCAGTCCATTTAAATCGTGTTACATCTAGGTAGAGAGAAACAGATCATACAAAACGATTTTTAAAACAGTTTGCTACCAAAATAATTTAGAACTATTGTTCATTTGATGTACCTACAACACGCCTGCACATCAAACTACCACAAACTCGAATATGTTTAATAGACTTTGAACTCTATGACTGTCCTCATCCTAATTCAATGGAGAAGATGGTTGGGATTTACCACCAACCTGGGATCCCATCATACAAAATTTTAAATCCCAGCCCCAACACCATACTGCCAGACCAAAAGATACTGTAAGCTCTTTCTGCGTAAAACGGAACACATCTGATTAAAAGCAGTTTGGATAGTCTAATGTGCAAGCTTACCTAACGAATAACACACACACGCCAGCAGTCAACCAACCCAAAACTCACTTTTTTTGCTAATGTATATCAAATCTTATACCCAATAAAGTTCAAAATGTATTGAGGTAATTTGACATTTTATGGTAGGTTGACCTGCTGTCGTCTATACCTCGTAGTAGCATTGACGTTGGACCTAAAATAAAATGATTCACGATTAGATACGCGATCAAAATAGCAGAATTAAAAAAGTCAAGATGACATTTTCTGGTAGCATCATGGACTAAGTTCGACACAACAAAAATAAATAACGACAGAATGAAATAATGCATAAATCAAAGCAATTATGATATGAAAAAAGTTAACTGAAGGCGCGCAATGTATTTTATATAGTTGCCAAAGACTACTGCTTGCTAGGTAGCACCATAGACAGAGATGGACTGAACAATGTCAATGTCCCAAATTGTGCCACTCTAGAAAGAGCCAAAGCGAATGTGCGGCTAATACCTTTCCTAGTATAGTCAATTGCTTCAACACCTCAAAAGTTAATGTTGTTTGCATATCATAAAACAACAAGGTCTATTTTTTGCTTACATGACCAAGAGACAGATACTTTATCATGATTGACAAAGAGCCTTAACGAAATTTGATTGTAATGGAACTTTTTGTTGTTCTAACTAGAAAGAGAACTACTGGCCGCACAATCGCTTCGTGTTTCACAGTATAAGGCCGGGTTTCCACTGACGCGGAGCTGGATGGAGACGAGCGGTGAAGAGCGGTGAGTGTTTCCACTGACCGATCCGATCCGAACCCCGATCCGATCCGAACCCTTCGGAGAATCTAGTAGGGCACGGGGACGCGCACTTGTGCGCGATGCCGTTCCCTCTAGATAACCTCTGAAGGTGATTCGTTTCACACGGCTTGAGGGACCCTTTACGTTCCTCGCCGCCCCCAAAAAGCCCGGTGAAGCTGAAAATGCCGCAGCGGCAATCAGCAATCTCTCTCCCTCTCGAATAGGAGTTTCATCCATTTTGATACGTATACACCTTATGACGTAACAATGATAACTACTATGATGCACTGCGCGCGAGTCAAGCGGCGCGGCGTCATGCACCCGCTCCCGCACCCCGGTCCGCACCTCGCCGCTCCGCTCTCCCGTGCGTCCTGCCCTCCGCACCGCACCGCCCCGCTGTCCTCCGCTCCGCATCGCCTCGCTCGCTGTATTCTTATTATGAATATCCGTTTTTCCACTCCGCTCGTGCTGTTTCCATTGGAGCGGAGCGGAGATTTCGAGCATAGTGATTGGTCAATTCATGCATTGCTAAGCACCTCTCCGCCCAGCTCCGCGTCAGTGGAAACCCGGCCTTACACCTGTTCACAACTATGTAACACAGTCACTCCCTACATCTGTGGTAAGCAATGAGGATTTTAACAAAGATTAGATAAGTAACTAATACGTAAGCTAATACATATTTTGTTTGCATACAAAAAACAACTAAAACACCCTACCAATGAGATCTTGAAATATTAGTTTAAGCGAAAACTTATTTTAATAGTTTGAAATTTCGCAAAAGGCACAATAACACAAACCTTAATTAAATTATAATATAACAAAAGGGGCGTACGCAAACTTCGTAGTCTGGTCAAGCGAGGAAAAGGTTTGACTAAAAGACTCTTTACGACTAGGGTAGCGGCACCGGTGTTCGGCAGGACTTAATGATCACCACCATTTTTCCTTTATTGATGAAAAATAGGGGCCACAGATTTTTCAGATCTTAAACAACAATTTAATATAGACCACCTGCTTTCTAACTGTCATCCAGTAAAATTACAATGAAATTGTAATATGTTTTTAGTGCAAGCAAGTGTTGATCACTGGTTCGTATGACGGAACTCCGATACAACTACGTTAACAAAGTATTTAGATGTTATTGATAATATTGTTATTTTAAACTAGTTATCGCCCGCGACTTTCGCGCGTTCGTGAAGACTACACTATCCCACAGGAACCTGTTACCGGGATAAAAAGTCCTATATCCTATGTCCTAGTCCGGGTCATGGTCTGTCTATGTGCAAAGTTTCATCCAAATCCGTTCAGCCATTTCCACGTGATGCGCGGTCAAATAAACAGACAAACTGACAAAAATTCTAAAAACTGTTGGAACTTGTTCTGTTATCGATTCTAAGTATCCTCAGCCACCTTTTTTATGAATATCTTCCATGTACAGACTTTCGACCCTCTTTAGCTTTATTATATGTATAGATTTAAATTTATACACAACCTGTTAACAGTTACTTAACATTTCTTTAGCTGTTGATAGTGCAATCAGCAACAAAATAGCTGAACAATTTAGTATATTATTTAGTCTATGTTATATTATATTTAATAAAAAATATTATCTAGTAATCTAGCTCAATAAAGCTTGATACCCGTGACAGATGTACAGACGCCTGCGCATCAACCTACCACAAACTGTCAAATTTCCTCAATAGACTTTGAACTTTATGTATAAGGCTTTAAAAATACAAAATATACTTTTTATTTTGTTACAATCGTATTCCTTAGTGCATGAATATCTGCATTAATAAAAATCAATTGCAAATGTATGTCAGAGCATCACTTGAGAACGGCACAACCGATTTGGCTGATTTATTTTTTGTTGTGTTCGTAATTGTCAGGACAAGGATTGTATATAAAAAAAAAGTTTTTGAGCTGGTAAAACTATCACGGGACCCGGGCGTTACTGAAGCGGACGAAGTCGCGAGCGGGCCACTAGTTCGTTATAAAAGTACAACAAATAATATGCCGTTGATAATAACGGTACCCGCCCACGACCGACTTTTAGTAGGAGCGACAATCGGACCGATTTTTTCGCCCGAGGTTTTTTCACCTATTTTGCGACCGACTTTTTGTAGGACGTGTGCATTGCAACATAGTATTCCATACGATTTATTTACACTTTTAATAAAAATCGGTCACCGATTATTGGACGTGGGCGTGAGCTCTTATTATGATAATTATCCGACAATTATTAACTTTTTGACCGGCACAGTCGGCTATAGTCGACATAGCGGGCCTTCTACGCTAACGACGGCAATGATCGACAATACTTAGTATATAAAACCATGATCATTTTTTGAATCTCTATTCCTGTTGCAAGTTTTTACTTACTTACTTTGGCTTACAGGACACGGCGTCGCATTTATGCTGTGGCGGTCAAAAGGTTAAGCTTAGTTATTACTTTGATAATTTGGCACCCCGAAACTATATCTCATCGTCGTCCGTCGTGTCGTCGTCCGATATCTCCATGTGGTTGCGGGTGGAGTTTGCGACGGGGCTGGGTTTGCGCGCCGCTTCCATAGAGAACGCGTACGACTCGTAGTCCATTATCTCGTCGTCGCTGAGGTGGGAGTCGCCTTCCACGAAGCTGGCGAATCTGAAACAATAAAAACTTTTTTTCTATTTATTTTTTTTTATAAACGCACAAGCAAGCATCAAATTGTTAAGAATCGACAAAAATAAAACGAATGTGCATATGTTAATTTGAAAAGAAATCTTATTGCAAAATAGTGACGTCATAGTTTGATAATCCCATTCTATTATAACAATCGTTTTGACAGTTGTTAAAATGTTTCTATATTGACTAACCAGTCAACTACCCAATTATTAACAATCATCATCACATACCGCCATCTTGAAGTTACCATATTAGTAACGGTTTTAGATGGTAATGTTATTGTTGACTGTTGTTAACATTTTATCTATATACAGGATGACTTCGGCAACAATCGACAAATTTTTAGGGGCAGCTGATATACATACATTACTTTAGCGAAGGAAAAAAAACGAAAAAAAAGTTTTTCTCACCTTGTTAGTTTTCTATATCAATTATGTAGGTAGGTACTGTAGCTCTTACTGTAGGTACCGCAGTAACAGACTGTACTCTACCCACCGTGTGCACGCTACGCTAGGTATACAGGAGCGCGCAAAATATTCCAGCTGCAGTTTATATTTGCGATATATAATTTTTATAAATATTATTCCATTGAGGCATATACTTGTATTTTATCATTATTTATAAGGATTACAATGTCCCCAAAAATTTTGTCGACTGTTGACAAAATCACCCTGTAGATAATACTGCCCGATGTCACCTCTTGTTTGTCCATATACGTATGGTGTCGACCGCGTTACCTCTTGGAGTCGTTGATCTTGAGCATGACCCGCCACTGCGCGCAGTCGGGGCTGGCGCAGTGCTTGCGCAGTTCCTCGAGCGCGCGTTTCGTTTCACGCGCGCCCTGCTCATAGTACTCCTCACTGCTCAGCAGACGAGGCTTCGGGGGGAATTTCCTGCGCCTGAGGAACACAATAACAATAGGTGTCAAACTTGAAAGTCAAATCATTTATACAATCAAACCCTTCATAGGCACTTTTTGACGTCAATACTATAAACATCGTATGAGGAGCTCATGAGGAGCTCGTTGGCGCCGTGGTTAACGCGCCCGGTCTGCGAGTGCTATGGTAAAGCAACTTTCGCGACGGTCATCGGATAGGTGACTTAAACTCGTGTAAATACTAAAAATTAAGTAAGGCTAATCTTGCTACTTTTTTTTTGGTATTTTATCTGTTAGTGTTTACGTATTCATTTAATAATGATTAATGACATTTAGCACAAACAATAACAAGAAAAAAATATGGGCCTCCAGAGTTACTAGGTGAGGTAAAAATTTTTTAAAGTACAACTTTCCATTGATTTAAAAAAAAACTAATAGTTATTGAATGATCACAATATACGGTCTCTAAGTGGGCTGCTAACTTGACGTTTCTTGCGATGGCGATTCCAGAGAAACGGGTACAAGTTTTAAACAAATAAATACATGAAAAAATTGTGCGTGAAATTGTGATTCTTACGATATAAATAAAAAAAGAATTCTTCTTTGCTATTTTTTAAAAATCTAATGTAAACTTCTACCATACATTCGATTATAGGTACAATCGTGCACAATTTTATTTATTGACGTGTACTGACATAATCTAATTATTTTTAATTCCAGTCATAAAATTACACATTCATCGTTGTATTTCAGTTTGGCATTATTTCTATGGAATAGGTCAAGCAATTGTCATTTTAGTGAGTCGAATTAAAAGGATAGTGGTGGACGAAGGAGTGTGTCGCGATTCGCGAACGAGTGTCGCTGACGTAGTACAAAGAAACACCGAGAGATGACGTGAATTTGTTTACGTGCGGTGATACGAGAATGGTGCGCGAGAAGTTTTATTTGTTTGTATTAAAATTGGTAAGCAGTGAGTACATTTGTATCTTAAGAAGTGAAAGTGTTTAAATCGTTTAATAACAACCTACATTTTTAAAGAAACGCAGCTTATTTCATATTTTGGTATTTGCAAAAAAGATATAGGTACCTACTTAATGTGAGGTAGATATTTTCTCAGTCATTCAAAACTTTTCATATTTACTACTCGACAAACATAATTAGTTGCATTACAGATAGACGTTTATCATAATTGTTCAATGATTTACAAACTAAATGAATTGCACTTTAATTAGTTTGCACATACTGAGTGGTCACATTTTAAACTGATATCGAAGAAGATAGGTACGTTTAGTTTGTAAATCATTGAACAAAACAAACAAATCGTTAAATACGTTACGCGTGAAAGCGTATCAAACAAACAAACAAACAAAAAATAAACTCTCTTTTTTCTTAATAAGTATCCTATATTCTTCACAATACCTTTGAGAATAAGTGTAAAGTAAGCCATTGTGACAGCCTGCTTTAAATGGTAATTTGGAGAGAAGTTTATGTTAAATGGAGATGCAAGTGGGAATTGAAATGGTCATTTGGAGAAACACTGTGATTAAAATGGAGTTGCTAGTAAGAAGTACCAACCAGTAGCCCTGTATCCTGTGGAGCAGCCAGTCCGGGAAGTACTTGCAGGCCAGGGACGCGACTATGACCGCGGCGGACGCTTCCTGGTACTCGCTGCTAAAGAATATCATCAGCACGCCTACAGCCTGTATGAACATTTATGGACTTTAGTGATAATGCAGAAACCGCCTGCACTATTTATTCCTCATAGACACACACAGACACGTTTAAGTCAAATTGTTTATTCAATAATACAGTGAAAAAATTAAACGCTTACCCGACCCAGCCAGGAATCGAACCTGGGTCTTCCGCAATCCGGGCGGCTGCACTGACCGCTATGCTACCGGGAAGGCTGACGTAAGCGCTGAATTTTGTCACTGCTTTTTAATCCTCGAGTGCTTATTAGCGGCACTGTGCGCCATCTATCCAAAGGTCATTGCAACCGATGACCTATTTTATAAAATTTTATAAATATTAAATTTAGCATCAATGCAGCAATTAGCACTTGAAAATAAAAAGTAAAACTCAATATAAATAAGCCTATAAAATGCAAGTTAAAACAAACAATAATTTTAAGCAATAATAAACTAAAATTTAGATTGGAATCATAGGAAAGTCTTTACTGGGAAAAGTTGGAAAGAAAACCAAGAGGCTTATTTTCTAAAATTTTTGGACCATATTAGTTTTACGATTATAAATAAACAAGTAAAACTACTAAATGCTGTATTTTTTTACTTGTTGATGATGACGATGATAATGAATTCCTGTGATCCCTCATCAGGGACATTGGGCTGGCATAGGCTGTTTGTGTGTTGTATTTTTTAACTTAATGAATGAATAAATAATATTTATTTGTTTTTCTGAAATTTTAATGTGAGTTCCGAAGGCTTTATATTGTACACAACAATCAAATAATAATTTTATTGAAAAGGAAATAAATATTATTTAACATACTAATTAGCTAATACACTGTGAAAGCGCTTATTTGAATTCTTTGATGTTTTGATAAAATCAAATGGAAAGGCGAGATCATTTAACGATATGTGCACGAAAAAATTACATTTTAAAACTGACCTGTAACGTCCACATAACAAGGTTCTTGCTGCGCTGGTTTTTGGGCGGGCCTATTCGGTAGCACACCAGAAAGCTGACGAAGCTCACCACCAGTGTGTACCAGAACATGTAGCTCTGGTACGAGGCCACCAACAGCCGGAGGTTCTCCCACACCTGCTGGAATATGTACACGCCCACCGTCCACCCGCCTATCAGAATGCCGTATGTCAGAGTTTTCTGAAACAGAACATGACGAAAGTTAGTTCACCAGCTTATTTTATGTTAAAGAAGAGATGGATTCTTCGCTGGACGAACCACACTCACAAGACAATATAGACACGCATTTTACCTCCTAAAAGCAAAAGAGAGCTAATAGCGTGATAAAATAACCAAAAATTTATATTTTGCCAATGCAGCTACGCATTGACTTCCCTATGGATGAAAACACCACAGGTTCTACCTGGGCCAATAAACACGAGCCCAGTGCATATTGGTGGTTGTTAACAACTGCTTATGTAGCTGGGAAGACCGATGTCTGCCTTTGGAAGCAAGGAGAGGTTCGAGATGATTATTTGGATTTTTGGCCACCCATTCAATGAGCATATCATACTAACAAAAGTTGGATGTGAGTAGCCGCATATGCTCAGTAGCATACATTAAGTGAGGTTTATGATGATGTTGATATAAACTGTCATAATTATGTACCAAAAACACAAAGTCTTTAAATTAATTGTTATGTATACCTCTAAAAGAATTGATTTACCTATCACCAAAAAATGTGATTAAAAAAGGAATCAACGTAGTAATCTTCACTACACAAGCCAAAACGTATGAATTATGTTATATAATTGTGAGGACACAAGTGTAATTCCACTATTAAAAAGTTACCAACAGTTAAGCATGTGTAAAATATTTGATGATAAAAAAATTAGACTTACCTTTGGCAACAGCTTGCTAACGTAATACACTAAGACCATGAAGGATGCAGAAACTCCAATAAACACCCCACATAAGTAAAAGAACACTGGATTTCCGCTGAGAGCTCCAGCAGAATGTATCAACACAATCCCGAGTAACATTAACAGCACCCTCCAGATGTCTACTCCTGTAAGAAAGTAAGAAATATGATAATTATATTTCTGTCAGCTTCATATTACAATAATGAGGCCCTGGATGCTCTCTGTATTAATTTGTGGGATTGCTAAGTAGTAAAAATAAAATGGTTAAAAATTTAATTTCGCTATTTGACTTCTCAATAATAATAATAAATTATTTATATGCTTAAAAACACAGTCTTTAAAAGCAGCTAGTACAAAGTTAGGAAAGTGAATATGTTTCGCCATTAATAATAATAATTTAATAAAATAAATTGAAGCAAAACACATGCTGCCATGTTGCTGATAAATATAAAAAGTAGGTAATACATCAAACATTATCAATTCAAATGATTAAAAATTAAAAAATTAAATACTATTATATTCAATACCAGACCAGACCGGTCTTAATTAACTTAATTAAGCAGTTTGCAAAACTTACTTATAACTTGCAATTCAACAATGATTCTCTGTTTCGTATTGATGGCCATGCACGTGGGGGTGAACAACTCCAAGGAAAGTGTCTTCTGAGCTTTCCTCTGAAATGGACTAATGACAGAGGACCAGCCATAGCTGTCTTCAGTGTAGTCCTTGAAAACCTCTTCAGGTGTACTCGCAACATACTGACTGAACTCATCGTCTTTAATCTTAACATGGAACTGAAATAATATTCATTTATGATTATTTACATATAATTTTACACAAATATTGCTGTGAACAAATTACAATCTAAAAAAAGACAAAGTGTTGAATTGAGCCACAGTAGCATAGTTGGCAGTGCACCTGACCCGGCATGTCATGGGGTGCGGGTTCGAATCCCGCTTGTGGAATTTTTAATTTTATAATTATAATTTTTTTTCAAATATTAATATATATAAAACTCAATGCTTTTTACTGACCATATAATTTTATACACAGAACTTATCAGGACATACGAAAGAGCTAGTCTCTCATTTTGTGCCTAGCAGCTTGGTGGCAGCCAGATGGGGTTGTCCCCTCATATTTAAGTACCTACAGTGGACACAATTTTACACAGTTTTGTTTCCATATTTTACTTGCTTATTGTAAATAGTGCATAGTGTTAATTTAGTATCTGTTAACAGTTAATCATGTTTTTCAAATAAAGAAAATAAATTAAAAAATATTAAGACTGAAGCTACAAACCATGCATTGCTGTGAAGAAATAAGATAGTTCTAAGAAAAATTATGGATCAAGAAGTTTCTTATTATGCTTATAAAAGACTTATAACTTTTATACTAGTCTCAAGCATTAGTAGGCTGGTGATAGCTTACCAAGGTGTAGTGCCAAGTCAGTAACAATAAGAAAGTAGTGAAATAAAATTCAATAATCATTCCAAATTCAAATTCAAATTCAAATTATTTATTCACTAAAATACACGTTATAAAACAGTGACAGTGTTTTGAAATAAAGTTCCAGTGTATCTTGCCGTTACCGGCATGTGAATATCAATTATATAAAAATTATAATACTTAAACATTAAAATCTAACATGCCAAAAACTCATTTACGGAGTAAAAACATTTTTCCAAAAGCCATTTACTAATTTTAGATTTGAATTCAGGCAGTGGAGTTTTCCAATCAATGGTCTTTTATTGTCTGTTCAGGAAGGACAGTTATAGTTTAAATAGTTATAAGATTAATAGGTATGAATGGATAGATATATGTATGAAAGAGAAAGTGTACCCATATAGTGTTAAATAGAATAAAGGCTGAATGCTCAAGTGTTTATTTCATACTCCGGAAGTTTCATTTCGCGCAATCCAGCAATAGGTGCATAAGGGCCTTATAGCATATACTATTCGTAATAGTTTGGTCCCGCACATTATCTTAATGAATGGCTTTGTGGTAAACACATTTAGCCAAATTCGAGTAGTGTACTAATAAACTTAGAATTGTATTGGTAGATTAATTTCAAAATTAAGTCACACATTAATATAAAAAGAACTGTTGAAACTCCAACAATGTCCCTATCTTCAAAAGAGGTTCTTCTTACTTTTACAGTTTGCCAAAGAGCAAACAAGCTCTTAGGAGTTCCAGAGTAGCAGTAAATGTCGACTGTTTGTTTAGAAGACGGAAATTCTCGCTCTATCGTCGTCGCACCACCAAGCCAGTGCACTACAAACAAACATTAAATTATAACACAATATATTATTGTCTAAAATAATGTCAAAATTGTCTAAAAAATTTTAATAATGTCAAAATAGGGTCAGAGTGAATTGCTATTATGATTTCATAATCTTTAAATAAAGCACAATAAAAATATTTTACCATCGTAAGCTAGTGCTTCAACTTTAAAAATTAACAAAAACCACACAAATATCGAATAACTAATTATTTCCCTAGAATTCATCACTTGAAAATACTTAATTAAGTTCTTTTTCATATTCCTAAAGAACTGTACTTATAATAGAGAGCACGCACTATTTATTAATGATAATGAGAATTATTATTATTTTTTTATAAACGAACTAAAAAATACCACACAAACACAACCAACCAACACAAAACAATTTCTTTTCTATTCGGTTAATTTTTCGGTTTGATTATAGTGCCAAATGAATGATTCATTCGTTTGATCATTCGAATGGCCAGGTATTCGATTTGTTCGAAAGAATTTGCATCATTCGTATTAATGTTAATTAAATAATGAAATGAAACTATATGAATCAAGTTATAATCAATAAAACGGTTTTTTAATAACATACAAATATATTTTTTATGGCACAACTGCTTCCTTAACAATAAACAAATAAACAAATTCAAATGATATGACAAAATAAAATGATGATGCTAATGAAATATTTATTACTTTATTTTATTGTAAACACAATTTTTATTTATTTATAACTTTAACACTTTCAAAAATATAAGTAAATATAAAAAAATATTAGAATTATTCATTCTATAGTTTTATTCGAATGAATTAAGGTGTTAAGTTCGAGGTCAAAAATCACTCGAAAGACGAATGATCATTTGAACGCAATATATGGAATCATTCGCATAATTCGATTGTTAATTTTTGAAACAATCGCCCATCACTTTAGTTATTGTTCTGAAGTTTGATTGATGTAGCAAAGGCAAAGGGACCTGGCTAATGCAACCATGTCTTTAGTATTTATCCTAGTGAATGGTGAAGAAAAAAATAATCTAGTAATAATATTATGAAGTACCGGCTCCAGCTCGTTTTGTTGAAATACGTAAACCTGTCAAACCAAACATTCCTGTGTGAGTGAAAAAAGATGGTAAGTACACTTGCCACTAAATGCTCAAGAATAAACGCTAGAGTGAATTGTGTTCGGCTGTAGACACAAAACATGCCATAAGTAAAAGAAAAAGAAGAAAGTTAGTACTAGTAGCCCTCTAAATATTCAAAGGTTTAACCTTTTACAGATGGTGTCTGTTATTTTTCAAATAAGTTACTAAATGTAGACATCTTATTGTTCTCAACATATATTCATATAACAAAAATGCTTACTTTAATGCTATCGAGTATATTGAGTAACTAACCCAAACCACACAACCCATCTTTTGTTCACCCATGTTAGTTTATTTATTACATTACATTATTTTATTTTTTGTTTGATTTGATTTGATTTATTTCTTTCAACGTAAAATTTTTAATGAGTTACCTATCCATCACATCTATATAAATCTGACTCTACTCTGTGTTTAATCCTGTAATATGACTGTATTCCTGTTGGAAAATAACATAAAATATCAACTTGTCCTATTTGCTGTGATTAATACCAGTGTAGCAACTTGCTCCAGTCTTGTGTCAAACAAGCTCTAACCTGATTATGCCGTTCATATAGTCCACTGCTGAACATATGCCTCCAAGTGTGTGCCACTGACCATGATCTGTAACAGCTCTTGCCAACTACCTTTAGAATGTTTAGATCATCTCCACCAGGTCTAAGGGAGTCCTAAACTAGTTTGTTGATACACCACACCATTACATAAAATCATAATTATTTATTGCATCACATTGGTATGGTTCAGATCATACAATTTTATAAATAGTCCCTTAAGATGTCCCTTTAAGCGTTTTAGGGTTGTTGCATCAATTTTGGTTTTTATTTCTAAAAAAAAATAAGGGTATCAGTAGTTTTTGAGTTTATTCGTTACAAACATACATACATAAAAAAATACAAAGGTTTCCCCTTTATAATATTAGCATAGATGTTTTATGTTTTAGGGTATTGCCACTGCCATAATAGTTTTTAAGTTACAATGTAAATGTAAAAGTGTAAATTAACCTCTCATTATCCATAAAACCAGACACAATATAAATTCAATTGTTCTATGTCTCCGGAGCTCTTTAATGTTCTGAATCACACTTAATTTTTCACACACAGTACAAAAGAGTGATACCTACATTGATAATATACACAATAAATACCATAATTATTTTTAAGAACTATTTTATAAATAAATTATGTACTCATACTATTTTGGTGTAGAATACGGTGTGGATATATTTTTATAAGCCAATAAAATCTTAAAACGTTGTACTAATAGTCCAGTTTGGAACGCTAAAAAATAAATCTGTCAGTGTCAAAGCGGGACAAAAACAAGTTTTTCTTGGATCTCTTTCATATAGTAGTTTTTTTTATTTCTATTTCTATTTCTTTCAGACTAATGCAGTTGCAGTTTGAGACATTACATCCAAATATGGATAGTAACAATGTCAATGACAAGTTTATTGAGCATGTAAGTTTGAATGTAATAATTAGTATTTTATTTACAACTGTTCACATCCAACAATGCAAACAAATACCTTTGGAATAGTTTTGAGAGACACTAATTTAAAACTGTTTTTATAAATAACATGATGATAAATAAATCTTTACTGATATTATAAATGTAAAAGTGAGTTTGTTTGTTTGTTGTTTGTTACGCTTACACATGTAAACAGGTAAACTATTCAACCCATCATCATAAAATTTTGTACCTACACATTTTCTCAAGAGTATAACCAAGGACATAGGATACATAATATTTAAAAAAAGTGAGTTTGTTTCTTTGATACAATGTTGGTTTTGTTACCATAGGTACGAAGTCCGCCGGTCAGCTAGTAGTAAATGATAATAACCATGAACATAATTGCGGTATACCTTTAAGGTTCTATAATCGGCATTAATAACCATTACTATTTTTAATTTACGTCAACAATATAAGTAAAATAGGACTAACCCGATACCTAACACTGTATGCTGATAACGCATGCTTGTTTTACTTCGACCACTCAGTTCACTCCACAATCGCCGACGCCCAAAAAGATCTAGATACCTACCTTAAACCAATGGTTGCTGTCTAATTTGTTAACAATCAACACATCAAAAACATCGTACATGACACTAGCTGCAACAAGTAAAGAAATTCCTGACTTTGAACCACTTAAAATAAACAATGATTATGATGATGAAACAATGATGATGATTTGATTTGATTCAAAGATTATATCAAAAAAATACTTAGGGTTGCTGATTGATGACAAACTAACTTGGAAGCCACACATTGAGCACGTCAAATCTCAAACCTAAATTAATATTAATTAATACTGGGAGCACTTTGTAAAATAGCACTGCATACCAAAAAAAGTAAAACCTATTATAAATAAAACCACATTTAGAAAACTTAATTGAAATCTGAGGATCAGCTGCACCAACTAACCTAAAGTCGCTACAGAAAACTCAAAATAAAATAATAAAGATATTATTCCATTAATTCCATTATCAATTTCTCACACCAACTAAACAATTGTACGATAAAACTAAACTAATGAACCTATCCCAACTACATAAATAACTTACAACATGCATTCTAATAAAAAAAAAATACAAAGAGTATTAAATCAAATATCTCTTCTTCTTAGTCGGTTACACTTGAGAGAGTGGTTGTGGTCAATGAAGGGTCGCCTCTCGTGCTCGCAGCAGTTGCTGCCCTTGCAAGCCCTCTCCACGCACTGGTCTCTGTTGGCTGCATAACGAACGCACTCCGTCATAGGAGTCCCAGTGACGGATTTTATGGTGTCAGTCCATCTCGTCAACCAAATATACAATTAGATATAAAAAAATATAGGCATAATCTCTAACACAAAAACAAACTCAAACTAATTACGCCTAGTACTAAATATGGGAAAAAGACAATTCTGTTTGAGGGAGCACTGCTGTTTAGGTTACCAGATGAAGTGAAAAAATAAACTTAAACTGCATATCGCAATGAGTACCACAGTGACAATTTGTATACTGTAATTTATGTATTGTTTATATCTCATTTTAAGTGAAATGTAATTTCATATGAGAATAAAGATCTTTATTAAACCTAACCTAATTTTTTAGCCTGCCTTGCCTGAAGGTGCTTGAAATGGGTTGTACACATCAATAAGCCCTTAGAATTGAAATGGGGTGCTTTGTATAAAACAAAAGAAAATAAATATCTCATTTCCTTAACTCAGTCACATAGTCACATCATCAACACTAGGTACTTAAAGTCAGTTTGGTTCCAGTTCATGATATTTATTAGACCCATTATATTATACAATGTTTTTATTTTGTTTATATAATTTTTAAACGCAAATTTTGTTGCAAAGCAAATTACAAAACCACAAATGTTTAAAATAATATTTGTTTTTTTTTTCAGATGAAGTCTGCTTGCCTAGTGTTGGATCGTTTGATATTTAAGTGCAAACGTTGCAATGCTACATTTGAGAATGTACAAGAATACAAACTTCACATTCGGGCACATGTTACAAAGTCGTAAGCATTTGTTATTATTTATTTTTAAGACACAGTAATTAATCACACAGTTTTGAAATTCATAGAGACTTAATTATCCAGACATTCATTTATATAACCTTGTTTTTCACTTGTTTAAGTATCAATAACTATAATTTGTGTGATAAAAACCGCTCTAATGTCCTCTGTGACCTAGTGATGATTCCCTAATTAGCTTAGTTCTACCCTGAAAAAACCATTGCTTTAATAGTTTTCAAGTTGGCAGTGCTTCTGCAATATATTGTTACAACTTGTAACTTACAAGTTACTTTATTATATGATCATATTGTCTTTTGTGTAAAAAAAAAAGTAAAAAATTAAATTTAGGTTAATTACTTTCATTGTAAAATAAAAATGTTACTTTATTATTTTTAGAATTATGCGGTTGCAGTTTAAGACTTTGGATACAAATATAGATGGTTATCATTTCAGAAACCAGTTTATTGAGCATGTAAGTAAAATTTTCATTAAAAAAACATTACAACTTTGTCCACATCCTACATGCATGTTGTAAATGGTAATAAGACCCAATAATTTCAATTTAAATATAAACAAACAAACTATTGCAATAGTTATGTAGGACACTAGTTTAAAACTGTTTTCTAAATGATGTGATAATAATAAATAATTAAGTGTTTTTTATATATTTTAGCGTTTTATTTACGCTTAAATATACTTAAGTAAAATTTAAACACTGAAAAAAGACGACAACCTCAGGCGGGAATCGAACCACGCACCTTCCGCATTCCGGGCGGCTGCCTTAACCACTTGGCTACCGAGGTCTGGCTTTCACCCGTCGAAATTTTTCAGTGCTTGATGCTTATGTTTTTTAGTCAACATTGCTTCATCAATCTTCGATGCTTATGTTTTTTAGTCAACATTGCTTCATCAATCAGAGGAAGATTGATGAAGCAATGTTGACTAAAAAACATAAGCATCAAGCACTGAAAAATTTCGACGGGTGAAAGCCAGACCTCGGTAGCCAAGTGGTTAAGGCAGCCGCCCGGAATGCGGAAGGTGCGTGGTTCGATTCCCGCCTGAGGTTGTCGTCTTTTTTCAGTGTTTAAATTTTACTTAAATAAATAATTATTTAATTACCATAATTTGAAGAGCACCTGATTGGCCTTGAAATGGATTGTTTCTACTCATGGAGTGCTTCGGTAATTGGTCATGTGCACTAAAATAGTCCTATTTCGTCTATTCTATTCTATTCCATCCATTTGGTCATAGTCGCGTTTGGGCCTATTTGCATTTGGTTCTATTCGCATTTAGCCCTATTCGCATTTGGTCATATTCACATTATTCTCATTGGGTCCTATTTGCGGATGGTCTCACTCGATCAAAAAGGTAGCTAAGGGAAATCAGTTTATAATATTACCGGTTTTGTATTTTTTGTTTCATGATCGACTATACAAAGGTGGTTCATCAGTTTTGTGCTTATTTAACTTTTAATAAATATTGTTTTTCAGCTGAAGTCTGCTTGGGTGGGATTGGACCGTATGATATATAAGTGCGAACATTGCGACGCTGCATTCGATAGAGAACAGAAATACAAACTTCACACTCTGTCACATGTTACATATTTGTAAGTATTTATTATTTTGATAGTATATTTATAAACCTCTGTGTGAAGTTGTGCATGTGCATGTAGAGAGAAGACGGAGTCAATGCAGCACTTACTGTGCTACTGTGACTGGCTAGGAAAATAATGGGACTGAGGTGTCTGCCTACCCGAAACCAGAAGTCTTCAGGCGTCTTCTCGTTCTTATTAGAGCATTTTTTAAATAGCCATTTTATTAGCACCAAAGTCGTAAAAAACGTAAGCGAAGGAGCTACACGCGCGGCTACTAGGCGCTTTATTATTATCCGGTTGCTTTTGTATAGGTAGAAAATTCCGAAATAACCAAAATGCCTATGCTCAAAATCCCTGAAATTTAAATACTTAACTAATACAAAATACCGAATTCTAAAACACCTAAGTTTCAAATATCTATGGATAGTATAAAACTAAGTATAAAACGCCTAAGTTCATAATATCAAATGAATGTTATAAAGTTAAAATTCCATTAAATTCAGATTATATAATCAACTCCTCATAGCAAAGTATGTAGCAAGCAATTAATGAATAGCTGTACATTTGGATCATGGTGCTTTGCCAGCCGCCGCCGCGGCACGCTCGCTACGCTCGCTCGTATGGTCCATGTACAGTTTGTGGTAGTCTGATGTGCAAGCGTGTTTACTTTAATATACGGTTGGGTATTTCGGTAACTATACGTTTCGTTTGGACAATATGCTACCTTAGCTGCAAGCAATCGATCTTGTACATACCAGGCTTTTCCAAATGAAATCTGTGTTTCGGTGCTCGTAGAGATTGCGCTAATATTTTATTTTCCTTGACAATTGTTCTAATCTATGTAAAAAGTTTAAAAAGTTATACTCCTTACCGCCTTACAAATAAACAAAGAGTAAGGTCCGAATAGCTATTCCGTGTTTTGTTCCTGTCATCTAAACATCATTTCAAATTAGGGTAAAAGAGACAAAACACGGAATAACTATTCGGACCTTATTCTTTGTTTATTTGTAAGGCACTTAGATTTATGTTGATATGATATGATGTTTATATAGGTATATGTATATATAAATATAATATAATATAATATATGTAGGTATATATTGTGCGTCTTATGATATATTCTTTTTTTTTCACCAAATATTTTTTCTTAATCTAATTGCACCTACAATGTTATCTCTGCACCACCCTATGGTGACTGGTAGAGAATACCTGCGGCATTAAGTCCGCAAAAGTTTTTAAATAAATAAATAAATTTATGTGCATGTTGATTTGATAAGGCAAGTGTCCTTTTTTAGTATGAAGGGCATTTCTCATTATATCTAACGCTGTGAAAGAAAGGGACGATAGAAATGACCTTGCTGATTTTCATCTCTGTACAATGGCTTAAGATACCTTTCTACCTTTATAGTATCATTGCTATTAAATAAAAAGATTAACAAGTAGTTATAAATACTTAAAAAAACCCGTCATAACCCGAACATGAAAATGAAAATGCGATGTGATAAGCTGGCATGGATTGCGCGGCAGTCATAGTCGATAGTGATATGCCAATCATATGATTGCTCGTGCTCGTCATTACCCCGATCCGATTCGAACCCTTCGGAGAATCTAGTAGGGCACGGTCTCGAATCTAGTTTTACAAGTGATTATTAAATAAATAAATATCAGACAACATTACATACATTGCTCTGACTCCAAAGAAAGTAGCCTAAGCACTTGTGTTATGAAAATCAGGAACAACGACAACCACCAAGACCCTAGAAAGAGAGAATAGGAAAAGTTCGTTTTTCTACATTAATCCGACCGGTATTTGAACCCAGGACCTCGGAGATGTCAGCACCAGAAACTCGACTATGGAAGCCGTCGAATTTTGTGTTGTGTTAGACTGTGTATTTTTTAAATACTTATTAGATATGCTAAAATATGAAACCTTAAAAACTTCAATGATTTACTTTTAGAAATGGCGGCAGTGGTGACTGGTTTACGAAGGTTTTCAAGTGTGAGGAGTGCAGCCAAAAATTTGTGTTAGAAAGCACGCTGAAAGCGCACGCAGCCGTCCACGAGCCCTTCCCGCACGTGTGCCACTGCGGCGTCGGCTTCTATGCGAAGCAGGACCTCAACGGCCACAAGCAGCTAGTTCACAAAGCAGAACTAGAAACCCAACTCGAGAAGCTAACATTCAGAAAACAGCGAGCGCTAAAGAATGAACTATGGGTGCCTGTCATCAATTATACCGGGCCTAAAGAGAAAAAAGAGTACTCAGAAGAATTACCAAAAGAATTTTCAGAAGAATCCTCGGACGAATTCTCAAAAGAACTCAAGAAACCTATAAGACCGAGACTGAGAGCGGAGTTAGTCGTGAAATCTGAAACAAAATCAAGAACAAAGGCAGGAACCAAATCGAAGAAAATCAAAAGGGGCAATACAAAGGCACCGACGGGATCGAAAGAGTTCACTTGTGACCTATGCAGTAAAACGTTATGTTCGAAACGAACTCTAAAAATACACTTGAAATTACATGCAGGGTTGAAAGAATTCGCTTGCAACTTATGTGATAAAAGGTTCAATCAACCGGCGACTTTAAAGTTGCATCTGCTTCGGCACACAGGTCTAAAAGAGTTCGCTTGTCAATTATGCGGTAAAAGGTTCTTTGCAAAACGGAGTCTAGAATTACACTTTAAAAGCCATGCGGGATTGAAAGAATTCGTTTGTCACTTGTGCAACAAAAAGTTCAGTCAATCTGGGGCTCTGAAGTTGCATCTGCAACGGCACGCGGGTCTAAAAGAGTTCAGTTGTCAGTTTTGTACAAAAAAGTTCGACAACAAACATAATATGCTGAATCACGTGCGGACGCACACCGGGGAGAAGCCGTTCGTGTGTTCGTTCTGCTCGCGGGCGTTCGGCGACGCGTCGGCGCGCACGCGGCACGAGCGCACGCACACGGGCGTGAAGCCGTACGCCTGCAGCTACTGCGGCATGGCCTTCAGCGACGCCAGCGGCCGCATCGTCCACGAGCTGCGGCACACCGGCAAAAAACAACACAAATGTCAAATTTGCTTTAAAACTTTTTACACGAATTCCACTATGGTGAAGCACGTGAATTCGGTCCATAGTTTGCAAAAACAATTTAAATGCGACAAATGCACCAAAAGTTTCACCTTGAAATGCTACTTGTACTTGCATATGCAGACACACGAGCCGACGAGTAAACGGTTCCAATGTGATTATTGCGGGAAAAGGATAAGATTGAAACAAAATTTAAAATCTCACATCAGAAGGCATTTAGGTAAAGGAAAAAGAAAGAGAGTAAAAGAAAAAAATTGGTAGCAAGATTTGTAGATGTCTACAAAAATGTAATAGACAAAAATCTTCACATAAATGATAATGTGTACACTGGTGTTAAGAAACTTGACTGTGGCTACAGTGGTAAAATAACAAAATAAATAAAATATTCGCATTAAAATGCTTGAGGCAATAAAAATACTATAATAATTGATACTACTCGTACTTAGAGCATTAAACCAACCGGAGGGGCAATTCAATGTTGACTCGTTCATATTTAAAAGTTATGCAAAGTTGCAACAAGCTGTATTTGAACTAGATCGGCGTAAGTAAAGTGTGTATAATGATGTATGTAGGTATCTGTCTGTGGCTTAACATAATGTGGTATGAAAAATGTGAAATGTGGTATAAGTGAGTGACAAATATTTGTTTAAATACCAAATCAATAGCATTGAACCAAGGATATGTATTGACACAGTAAAAAAATATATATTCCACTTTTTTGCTCGATCGCATGATTAAAATAAAGTTTAAACCTTATTACTGTGGAACAAAGTTCAACATTGATCGTCAGCCTATATTAAGAGTAATATGTAGAAGTTTACATAAGATTTTTGGAAAATAGTAAAGAAGAATTCATTTTTTTTATATCGTATGAATCACAATTTCACGCACAATTTTTTCATGTATTTATTTGTTTAAAACTTGTACCCGTTTCTCTGGAATCGCCATCGCAAAAAACGTCAAGTTAGCAGCCCACTTAGAGACTGTAATATGTCTGCTTGTATTTAAGTACTATTATTGAAATTTTGTGTATACGACTCACTATTTAGGCACAGTTTTTTGACATATAAATCACGTTGATAAGAACTGTATTTCTTAAGGTTCTTGCTAACTTGACGTCAAGTTGCAGCCTCACCAAGATACTCAAATATCTTTGAACCATAGTATCACTATTTATGTGCTATACGTCATTATTTATCACTATTTATACACAATTTTAAAACCATCTAATTCCGTTGTGAGGCTGCTAACTAGACACACACACAACTTGACGTTTTTGATTGACAATATTTTTTCAGGTTTAAGTGCATTATTCAATAATATAAGAGGGGAACGCCTGTCAGTGGCGTCTCCGGTTGGTTTAATGCTCTAAGTACTCGTACTATCATTGCCAGTATAACGACTGCACTAAGTGATTTATGTGCAGTCGCGTTCATAAATGTGTGTGTACCCATCAAGGTTTTAAAGATATCTGTACAGAGAAGGGTAGATAAATATCAAGTCGGCCAATGTGCACAACTATTTATTTAAGCACTTACAGTCCTAAACATCTGAGCAAGTCTTTTAATTACATGTGAGCAACTAGCACATAAATATATTACAAGTCGGTCATTGTAAACGGCTACATACATTTTGTTTTTTAATGCATAGATTATTCTATTAGGTAACAGTGATAAGTATACTTGTAAGATAATTATTTTTAATATCGGACTGATAATTTAATGATAGCAAACTTTATTATAATTTTGATGTTGCCTAATTCTATTGTATTTTGTTATGAATACTATAATAAATATTAAATGTGCCTTCCCACGTCTTTCCCCTCCCCTGCTTTCTCAACAAAGAGTTTCCGCTATTTCATGTATGCCAAAAAATGTTTCCCGAAATAGTAGGTACCGTAAGGAAAAATATAATGCCTTTATACTTTTGAAATAATAGCCATAGTTCGGTAAGTTCGGTCCTCACCACTCGTTTGGGAAAACTACACAAGTTATAGGTATGAAACAAATCTCAAAAAATTATCCTACAAATAGTGCCAATGAGTAGGGTAGTGACACCAGTGTTTGACAGGAACCAATTGTTTTTTTATTTTCACTTTATTAATTAACTAGTTGTCGCCAGCGACTTCATTCGCAACCTGTTACCGGGATAAAAAGTATCCTATATCCTAGTCCGGGTCATTGTCTGTCTATGTGCAAAGTTTCATCCAAATCAGTTCAGCCATTTTCTCGTGATTCGCGGTCAAATAAACAGATAAACAGACAAGAATTCTAAAAACTGTTGGGACGTGTTCTGTTATCGATTCTAAGTATCCCCAACCAACTTTTTTTCGAATATCTTCCATGTAATAATTTTAGTATTTTTAGTATTTACCAATAATTGAATGCAGACCACCTGTTTTCTAGCTGTCATCAATGAAAATTGTTATTTTTTGGCGGCGAAAACTATGTCAACCACTAGTGGCGCTGCCACTACGATATAAAAAGTAAAAATGTCGGTCAATTTGATACCTCAACGCTATACCGTAATTCCCGCAGCACCACACTCTTGTATTTTGCAATAGATTATTAACTCTGAATAAAATAATATAATAATACTAGCTGACCCGGCGGACTTCGTTCCACTTTGACAGTTTCTATGACAACAAAAAAACAAATACTGGATCATTTTGTATTGGAAAATTAAAAAGTACAAAAAAAAATTTTGGGTTGGGGTAGGGGTATAAAAAATAGATTACGACCGTTTCTCAGACCTACGGAATATTATACATATAAAATTTCGTAAAAATGATCGAGCCGTTTCGGAGGAGTATGGCAACTAACACTGACACGAGGATTTTATATATAAAAATCAATCAATTGCTGTTCATTTGTCTCGCTAAAACTCGAGAATGGCTGGACCGATTTGGCTAATTTTGATTTTGTAATATTTGTGGAAGTTCAGGGAAGGTTTAAACGTTAAGAAACATATAATAAGCAACGGAAAATAATAAAAACTACAATTTAATTTTCCAATACAAAATGTTCCACGATTTGTTTGTTTTGTTGACATAGAAACTGTCAAATTGGTACGAAGTCCGCCGGGTCAGCTAGTATAAAATAATAATAATAATAAAATTATTGTTTAGTCGTCAATATGTCAGTTTGTGGCGTTGCTGGGGTAACGTCAACCCGGATGCAGCGTCTCAGCTGAAAGTCTGGAACTTTGTACCCTTTCTGTATCTAGTTGTAGTTAATATCAAAAAGGCAGTAAGTTATAATTAATTAGTCAAATGACCAAAGTAAATTCGCTGATACTGAAAGAGTCTGTAGCGCTGATCAGCCCACCAGCGCTCTACCTACCTACACCTCCATTTTTTATGTCCCGGACAATCTTCCCCTGGTTCCTGGGTGCCCAGGACTAAAACAACTCACTAAAAACTTCATATTTTTATTAAAAATACACCAACTCGCTACTACATCGTCTTACGACTTTCTTTATAATCATAGACGGCATAATAGCAGCTCTTTTTTAACCCATTTAGCTATAGTTGCATTAACTGGTGACAAATTTAAATTTTTAATAGCACTTTACGATAAAAACAAGGTGTGCCACACATCTATTCCAATTTTATATTATTAATATGTGACCCGGCGGACTTCGTGTAGCTTTGATAATTTCCATGACAACAAAACTAACAAATCATTTTGTATTGGAAAATTAAATTGTTTTTAGTACATATTTTCCGTTACTTATTATTTATGTTTCTCACCGTTTAAACCTTCCCTAAACAAAATCAAAATTAGCCAAATCGGTCCATCCATTCTCGAGTTTTAGCGAGACATACGAACAGTTTTATTTAAATTCATTCTCATTTAAAGGTTTTTAAGCTTAATCCGATAAGAAAGGATTTTCCGAAATTCTATCCTTACCATTTCAAAATTCGAACTCTACGTCCCTATGAGGCCGTGTCCTAAAAATGCATAACCTCTTTAAGCCTAAAACCTTCAAATAAGGTACCTACTAATAATATAGTAGGTATAGTGACTTTCGAGACATTCCAATTTATAGTTTTTTTGAATAAAATCGGATTGAGTTTTCAAACATGTGTCAAAATAAAATGTTATTTAAATCAAAAGCACTTCATAAGGAGTATTGATATCAACTTCGAAGCAAATCACCGCCAAAATAACTATCTACCCCTTTTTAACCAGTTAGGGGATTAATTCGAGTCTGCGATCATTTCAATAAAATACGAAACACGTCTTCCATCAATTACAAAGAACACACCCTCCAAGTTACAGGTCTCTACGATCAGCTACTTAGGCTGTGCGTTGATCCGTCAGTCATTCAGGACAAAGCATTTTATATGTATAGATTAGTTAGGTATTAATATTTCAAGAGTTTTGTTATTGTTGTTGATTATGACGACTTTCAATATTAATGCATTTTGTTATTCAAATTATCGCGTTCGTTGATCTTATGAAACTAGAATTGTAGTAATTAGAATAATTATGCTAATACTAAGAAGGTGCTTTTTAATAATTCTATGTAGACATGATACAAAAGTTTGTTTTTATGTGTTCATTACTTATTAAGTCGTTAAAATTTAAATTGGTTTAAATACCTAAGGTAAGATATTATTATTATCTAATCATTATAAGTAAAATTGTCTAGAATAGAGCCAAATTATATTTGAAACGAATAAAACACCTTTATTACAACACAAGTCTTTTACTAACATCGCCATGCATTAAAAAAAAATTAAACACATTTTTTTTTTTTTCATAATTGCCTGCCTGAACCTGGAATTGAATGCCAAATGAGAAAAAAAAACATCCTGTATTTGAATGACCGTTTCGATCGGTATCATAAAAATACAGGTGCTGTATTACTCATTTAGCAGGTTCGATTACCGGCTCAGGCTGGCAATTATTAAAAAAAATCACTTCAAATTGTTTATTGAAAAACTAAAAGTCTTTGAATAAAATTTTGAATCTATTTAACGTACTTTCCCTCCGTGTGGCATAGCCGTGGGAGTGGGACGCCCTGCATAGTCTTGCTTGTTGGCCACGAGTAAGAGCGACGCGACTGGCGGGCGGCGGCGCGTTTTGTTACCGGCGCCGGCGACCAGCAGCGCCGGCAGCGGCTTTCAATACGTTCGTCGCGCCACTCGCTCTGCTCTGGATTGGTGTAGCTCATCTTGGCATGGCCGCCACCATTATTTAAACAATTTTCGGCAAATCTATCTTGAAAGTGTTTCGTCATGGCGATGGCGTAACGCAGGAAGTTGCCTATTTCGTCGGGCCAGCATGATGGAACTAAGCTATAGTTGGTTCTTAGGCGATAAGGTTTAGTATGAAACCATAATCTAAACGTAAAGTGACAAAGATGTGGAAAATGTTCATTCGAATGTTGCTGTTTCGGGAATACTAAATAAAAGACTAGGCTTTCGTGATGGGTTAAATCCCGATTTGCCGTACTTTTGTTTATTGAAAAAAGCCAGATACCAGTTGTAGGGAGTTTAAACGCAATGATGACTGTAGGAAGATTTCGCATCTAAATAAAAAATACAACTATAAATTCTTGTTTTTATTTGGTAAAGCATAAAATACACAGATATGGTCACATAGCGGTCTGCTTAGCTGCACCAATGTTTAAGGCACCGTCTCATAAGGTCAGTTCGCGGATACGAGTGTCCGTTTTCACCGACACGTCGGGGAAAACGACGGCCCTAACGGCCTAAGTTTTAGGTGACCCTTAGGCAAATTTAGGTGATAGGTTGCCAGGGTAAAACTGTCACTTAACATGACTTAGGCTCTAAAATGGGCTCTTCAATTTGAGGGTAGTTTGTGAAATCGAGCGTAAGCCTGCGGGAATGGGGTAGTTGAAAGCTAATGAGTTCTTGTTGTATATTAATTATTTAATTATCTTTAAAGAATTTATGTAGATATCTACAAAATAAAGACTTAACATTGCAATGTCTCTATAACTGTATTAATCGCTATATGCATTTATAACGCACCTTTACTATGGCTATTTAATACTGTTTACGAGTTGTGAACTCTTCTCAAAACATGACATTATTTGAGTGGAATGTAATTTTAAACGTGAATAAAAATGCATTCATCTACCCTATTCGGTACTTATAGCATTACGGTACCGTCTGTCAAATTCGTAATCAGACTTTGAAGAACGTAAAAATATTTAAAACAATCATTAATTCTATACGGCTAGAAAGTTGCCTGCGCCAAACATTTTTAATGCGTTTCAGTGATGCAGTCACTTAGGATAAGACAATGTTGAAACTTAGTACTTTATTTGGGTAGGTATCCTAAGTAATTGCATTAGACTTGTGTAGAATAGGCTGTGAATAGGCTGTGAAAACTTGAAATAAGCTCCAAACAGCGAATTTGACAGCCGCGTTTGTAGGACTAAACACTCGATGGAGGACTAAACAAACGACTCGACTCGAAAAAATCTCGATGGAGGCTCGAATCCAAGCGCGAACATGACCATTATAGCTCTCCTAATAGTATCTATATAGAGAATCTCCAGTTATTAGGATTAAAATATTTCTTTATATTTACAATATTTTGCAGTTGATGTTTACAATAGATCATATTTAATGATTTTAATAAATTATTAAAGATAAAAGAGGTTTCTCTAACTAACATACTATAGTCTTAAGACAATACTGGTAATAAATTTAAGGTTTATTTATTGTTGTACTTGTTAATTTTTTAATACTTTAGTTTTTTTATGTATAAAAAGAAGATTTCAACTTAAGTCTTTCTGAGGAATGTTCGTTTGTAAATATTTAATAAAAAATTTATAGAACATGAACATTATCAGTTCGTTTTAACACCGTATAGGAATGCAGACGAAAGTCTTTTATAATGGAATTATTAACTTAAATATAGCCAGAATACCTTTTACAATAATCACAGTTTACAAATTAAAAAAGCAATTCATTTACATAATCTTAAACTAAAACTTGTGTATAAAACAAAATTACCTATTTTAAATATAATATATTTCTGTGTTCCGTAAATATGTTTGTTGTACTCGCTTCGTACATGTTACAAATTATGTTTATTTGCATTTAAAGTATTTTAAGACACAAACAAAGACATGCAAATCACTTTCTTTGCTTCTTTTAAAATTTAGAAAATTTCATGTTGACTGCATAACAATATGGAAAGTAGTATAAGAATAAACAGTTTAAAAAAATCAATTTGTCTCTTATTTGTTTCTAATTAACGCTCTTCCTATAAACAGTTACAACTACAACATTTCATTTCTATATGAAATCACTATCAATTTCTGCGGTGGTGCTTTCATTGAATACTTTATATTATTGCACTAATGTAATAATCTAGGAACCAGTGAAGGCACATCGAAAAGCACTTTGTTAAAACTATGGAAAGAAAACATCATGGAATCATCCTACATCCTACTACGCATGGTGAAACACGTCGTACGTATAAACATATATCGCTTGAACGCATCCGTATCTGGAAAAAAAGGAGATTTATTAATTTAATTTAGTTTCAACGCTTCGGTGGTGCAGAGTGGCAAAGCGTTCGGCAGTTCGGCTAATACCCGAAGGGCAAAGTGTGTTTCGGATTTTTCGATGCTTAGCCCGGGTTTGTGATCATCAACCTGCATTTCGCAAGCGTGGTGACTAAGCCAATACCCATCGATTGTAGTGATGACTTGATTTCAATGATGGAGGCCTTTGCCCAGCAGTAGGACAGTACGTAGGCTATTTACTTTACTTTACTACTTTATTAGTTTAATGACGAATTTATTAACCATATGGCTGGAGTTCCACTATACAGGTTTTTAATCCTAGACCCAACACCGCATTGCAAATCAAACCTATTTCATTAATAAAAGAACACGCCTGCACATCAGACTACTAACTGTCAAACTTCCACAATAGACTTTGAACTTTAAATCAATAGCTTAAAGTTGAACATTTATTAAAGAAATTTGACAGTTTTGGATAGTCTGATTTGCAGGTGTCTGTACTTCGATGAAATTATATTATAACTACATGGGGGATATTTTTAATTGCACCTCTGTTAAATTATTATGCAAACATAGCAATCTCCTCTAATAAAGTTATTGCACATCGGACACATCACTGTTCTACAAATAAACTATCTGCTTATCAAAACATGTTCTCTAAAAAAAACTTAAAAAGTATGTCATTCGACAAATCAAATGGCGCGTGCTTGCGCGTTTCCCCGACTTCCTGTTACACACTTCCGTCCCAAAGGAAAGATGTTACACATCGCACACATCCGTCCCATTTCACGAAATCACTCCCACAAATTGCAAGATAGCGAGAGGAAAGATGTTAGACATGAATGCGTGTTTGCGTGTTTGCGGCGTTACCTAGCGCGGGCGCGCGGGCGGCGTGTACGGCGCGCCGGCGTGCAGCGCCCACTCGCGCTCGAACTCGTGCTCGAGGATCTCGGCGCCGCGCTTGCGGGTCAGCCCCGTCTCCTCCAGGCTCAGCTCGCACATCTGCATGTCGTCCACGCCTGAACGAGTACAAATGTATTTTTAGCTTATTATTTATCATGTACTACTTTTAAAGAAAGGGCGGAGTTTAATAGAAAGTTTTATTAGGGCAAAAACGTATTTATACGTTATATTATGATAAACTTTTGAAGAAAGGGCATTCATAAAAGGGTTTCATAAAAAATTTCATTAAGTTTCATAAAAGTTTCAGCTAAAAACAGGCATGCAGCAGCACGAGCGCCTTATCTGGATGCAGCTCCATCTGCCGCCACACGAACTAGCTGTATTGTAGAGTGTGATGTATAGTTGTGCATGACGTCGCGTATAATTTGCGCAGGCGTACAGTCTAGCAAACTCATCAGACTGCACACGGGTGCCTTGCCGGGGTGCAGTTCCATCCGACAGGCCACGTGCTGCCCATTAAGTGCGCGTACATCTGGCGCCCCACGAACCAGCTGTATGGCCGAGTGTATTGTAGCGTATGTCTATCACACTCACCGGCCTGCAGCAGCTCCGACGCCTTGTCAATGTGTATATTTGCGTGGTGTAGAGTGGGCTGTGTGATACAGTCAGGTTAGGCGTATAGCTACGGCTAGAGTATGGTGTTTCACTCACCAGACTGCAACAGCACGGGCGCCTTGTCCGGATGCAGCTCCATCTGGCGGGCCACGTACTGGCCGTCGAAGTGCGCGTACCACCAGCCGCGGCGGTCGGGCGCGTCGCCGGCGGCGTTCGTGCGCACGAACGGAATGCGGAAGTAGCGGTGGCGGGCGCCGAGAATGTCGCCTTTTTGTGGTAGGCGGGGCGCTTTGGCTGCGGGGTGGGAAGTTATGGAAATAAATAGACTTTAAAACTTAACAATTTTTCTTTTGGATAACGATTGCTTTTAATCGCCTATGGCTGCGCGTTCTTGACGTCCGCAGTGAGACAGACGGGAACGGCGGTGAGGCCGAAAGCGGATGTGACTGAAGAACTTTTCTCGCCAATAGCGGGCGGGCACATCGCTCGGAATTACCGCAGCTTCGTGACGTGTTAAAATTATGATATATAGTTAGAACACCAAAAAGGTCGAACATTATGATGTTGGTTCGATAAAATAGTTATACATGTACATCACATAAAGGGAGAATGCTCGAACGTAGCCCGCCGCCGCTCGTACCGCTCTCTTATCGCACGCTCGCGCTATCGTCGGGAAAAAACCCTTATTCATGTATGCGGAGAGCGTCACCTCCCCGCTCACCGCAATATTGAGGTCGCGGCCTAATAGCGCAACCGGATTATTTGTAGACGACAAAAGACGTAAAAAGTTCATCAAGGCCGATCATAACATCCTCAGAGGATTTCTAGAGGGGATAGCGCAAACGTGAGCCATACTCTACTAGATTCTCTGAGGCGTTCGAATTGGACTAATTAAGCTGGTGCAGCGATCCAATGTGAGTTAACGAGAATGCCTGCCAGCAGATGACACAGGGCAGACCCAGATGGAGGCTCTTATTGGTAATAGGTTTTAAATTGTTAGAAAAACACAGGAAAAGAATGTTTGGATAGATGGCGCTAGTGCTGCTAAAAAAGCACTCAAAAACATTAAAATAGCAGTGACAAAATTCAGCGCTTACGTCAGCCTTCCCGGTAGCATAGCGGTCTGTGCAGCCGCCCGGATTGCGGAAGACCCAGGGACCCGACCGCCTAACGGATCGCTTTGGCTACGTGTATAGTTTATGAAGTCATCTTGTCATTTCGTACCCCCTATGAAATCAATATCGAAAGCTATAGGCTATATAGCTTTCGATATATGCCTATACGTATTAGCTAGATGACAAGATGACGTCATAAACTATACACGTAGCCAAAGCGATCAATTAGGCGGTCGGGGGGCAGGTTCGATTCCTGGCTGGGTCGGGTGGGCGTTTAATTTTTTCACTGTATTTTATAAAATTTTATGTATAGGAAAAGAATAGCTTTAATGAGGATGTGATTTGATTTTTTAGATGCTTATAAGTTGTACAATTAAACCCTATGCACGCTTTGACGATGCCATAAAGGCGTTAGAATATGGAGCTAGTAATAGATAAATAAATGGTGACATAAGCCGTCTGTGATTGTGTGACTTATAAGGGAGAAACTGAGTTTCTTGCCGGTTCTTCTCGGTATAAGGTCTCTCGCCCTGTGCAGACTTACGAACCGATGGCATAGTGACATTCATAACAGCTAATTTGTAGTCTAAACTGAATAGATGAATTTGAATTATGCCTCGACGGGGCGACCGACGTACCGGCGTCCATGATGGACTGCGGCGCGCGCTCCTGCTCGGCCATGGTGGTCTTGCGCGCGTTCTTCGCCTTCCACGCGTGGTACACCTTCAGCCGGCGGTGGAACTCGTGCCGGCAAGCCTGCAACACAACTCACACTATTAACGGCTGTATTTTTTTTTAAATTTGAAGCAGCCTTGTTCTTGTAACTTTTAGTTTAATAACAATTTTAAAATTAAAATGTATTATAAACTATAGCTAGATCGCTTAACCGAGACCTCACCTGCGGTAGGTACGCGAAGCGGGAGGTACGTAGGGCCTCTGCCACGAGTACGAGCGTTTTGCGACACGGCGAACGGATTTCTAGTTCATTGCGCGTTATACTACGGCAGTCGGTGAGCAGTTATAGAAAAAACACAATTAACTAGAAATCCATTTGCCGCATCGCAAGACGTCAGTAGTCGTGGTCGAAGCGGTAAGGTACGGTACACACGTGATAATTTTAACAAGATTCATCTGAAGATAAGCAATTATAAATATAGGTCCCTACCAACCTAATTAGTAAATTGTTTTGAGTAAAGTAAAAAATATTTTTTTACTTCGCAGCTGTTATTATATTTTGAATAATATTTCAAAAAATAATAATTTCTAACTCTGACTTCAATATCTACACAGAGCGCATAGTAACAAAAATAATAAGTAGGTATTTGTACAATAGTGCACTTTAGCTATCAAGTAATAAACAAATCAACGATAAAACAACATTTTCATGCGTAAGTCTACTCTGATCTGATCTAGTACAGCGGCGCCGGCGCGAACCTCGATCAATAATCGAATCTATCGAATCGAAGGGCGCGAGTAATGAAATAAAATGTATATTTATATTGCATGATTTGGTAACGACATAAGTTTTTTTTTTTTGTAAATATTATCACTTATGTAAGAGCTGTGCAGTTTCTTGCGCCCATTCTTCTCCACAGCTAAAATATAGACCCAAAAATCGGCCAAGTGCGAGTCGTAATCAAAATGTTGACTTCTGAACTTGGTAAGGTTTCAGCTGTGAATGTGTGCGTGTGTTGTATGCTGCTCAACGTTCAGAATCACACACGCACACGGTTCCTTGCTAGTTTTTTTAGGAATTGAATATAACCGCAGATAAAGACACAGAAACATTTATTGACCTGCACAACACATAACAATAAAACATACAAAACGGATACATAATACATACATACGAGTTTTAAAAATACAAATAGCACAAGAATTAAATAAGGTTGTGGGCATGCCCACTGTGTCCACAACGGTGGATCCGCGCTTGCTCGTCCGCCACTTTGATCATAAAGATTTCATATAATGAGGTCGGCCATAACGTTGTAATGGTCACAGATAGCCATTAGTGGATTCCTTACTAAAAAAATGTTACCGAATGCTCGGTGTTACCAGTTATTTAATTACTACTAGATCACCAAAGGCGTTTCGAAACCAGTAGATTTCAGGCTCGTCGTGCTAAAGGAGATGTTCAAGGTTGAATGAGGAGAAGGAGTGACAGGATAGGGTTGCACAAAAGATTCCGATGCGTCGAAGTTTACTGCAAGAGGAAAATCTCTGCAAACCCACTTAGATACGATAAGATAATGTTAGTTGATCTTACCTCTAGAAGTTCAATATCACACGACGTATTGATCGTGTCCCGCAGCTCTGAATATTTCCATTTGGATAGGTCGTATTTTTGTTTGCCTTGCATCGCTTGTTGCATTCGCACGCGCTCTGACCTAAATCATTATACCAGAAATTAGCATTTTCATTGACTATAAAAGTTGTTGTGATACCACAAGCTTTTTATAACATAAAGGTCAACACAAACTAGTAAAAAAATAGCGTCTTAGCCTATTTGTTCAAATGATGAAATATATTTTTGTTTCAAATAAAACTACGGTGTCTTTATTATTAACGGTATTATTACCATGAATTTTGTTCTTTTTCAGATTTCGGCTCTATTGCATGGGCATCTCGGATGAACTTAAAACATAGTTTAAAATCGCGTTTAGTAATAAAGACACTAGGACCCTAGCTTTATTTGAAGAAGAAACATAAAACATATTTCATTATTGAACACATTAATTTTTAATAGGCTAAAGTAAGTTAAATAATTATAATTTTGTTTTTAAATACAGATACGGATACACTAATCAATTTACATTTATTTATTGGCACCAATAAGATATATATTAAATCTCGAAAAAGTGGAATCTAAGCTAAAAAAAACATTACGTATGTTTTAATTATGGATATAAAACACTACACATTACATTATTTGTTTGTTATTTCTATTAGATCACATGTTATTCATCATATACGTTTAGTTATACCGTACAACTTTGCTTTTACAAAACTTTCGTCTTAAAAATCAAAGTGTATTATGTGCGGCACAATACTATCAATACTTAATAAATTACATACATATATATCGGTTAACACACATGCCCACTTAATATACCACCGTGCAGAATAGTCAAGCATCCATTAGATAGTTAGCAAAGTTAGTACGTGTCAGTATTTGTACATAATTATGTCCACTTTCAATACTTGCATAGTAAGGTTTACACATGACGGAGCGTGTTTGAGGAATATACTCTTTATAATATCCAAGACTAGTGTTTATATCTGTTTGTAATCTACAAACACTTAAGTCTGTTTCCACATACCACAGTACTCTTTCCTGAACTGGTAAATAACTAGATTCCAATTGCTTATATGCAAATAAACTTTTTACTTTTGTCTCAAAGTAATCACATGATCGGTTCCAATTTAAGTGGAAGTAAGTAATCATTTATTTCCTTAACCACAAAACTTAAATAGTATTCAAATAGCAGTTTGTGGAATACTGGAATGGATTTTAATAAAACAAAACATTAGTATTGAAAGAGGACAGAGTGAGAAGAGCGGCGTGCGAAAGAGAAGACGTTAGTCGTATCTCACTGAGTACCTGTTCAATTTATTCTCTCCGTTCACTGAGTCCATTGTGGGGAAACTGTGCAAACATACCACAATATTACTCGATGGCCAGGCCGAGTGGTCGAGCAAATGATCTTGTTGCAAATGGAAACCAATCTCGATAATAATGGTAGTTAAGTGTTCTACCGCTATGGCGGTCACCTACCGTGGCCGACAAACAAATAAAATACTGTGTCTGGTTTTAAGGCAGTCATTCCTGTTAAGACATGTCATTATGGGCGTGTGACATTATGTAGAGTTTACTATGAAAATTCTCATATCATAAGTAAATATATCTGACTCAAGATACCTAGAGGAATCTGCTAAGTTACGAGGATACACTCCTGTAATGCCATAAGAGTGATCGAAACATATCGATATTTGAAAAATATCGATGTCGGTCTCGCAATATATCGAAACAAACCGATATGATCGAATCTTCAAATATCGATATTTAAACAATCATAATACATGAAATATCGTATAGAATTTTAATCTATAGTTTACGTCGCGAGCGGGAGTTGGCCAATCAGCGTTCATGGTTTGTAAATACAGTGCCTAAATATCTCAATATTGAACTAAGGCAATTTATATTAAAGTTACAGTTCAAAACACCCACGTTTTCACCACTAGAGCAGCGACGCCGTCAACTGAACAGGTAAGTTTGTCACTCAGTATATTTATTCTTTCTTTCTTCGTCGTTTACTCGGTTTTAAGTTTGACAGTTTTACTTTTGTCGTTTTGATTGCAAGGAGTTTGCTTATAAGTTCTGAAAATTAATAAAGTTTGTAGCATAACAAAACAGGTAAGTAAATTAGAAAAATATTATTAAGGAACTACTAGATACTATCTAGCAGTGGCGTGCCTAGGTCTTGAAGTTAGGGCATGCCCAGAAGCCGTTTATTTATATAACAGTCGTCTTCATCTCTTGACTTGCCGAGTTCAACAAAAGCACACTGAGGTCATACACACTACCTACTAGACGGAAAAACACGTCAGCAATGTCATACTTTCAGTGGCTTTGATAAAAGCCGTTTTTGTATTGCTTAAGCGAAAGAATTTTGAATTAATATGATAATAATATGATACATACATACATACATACATACATACATATAATCACGCCTCTTTCCCGTAGGGGTAGGCAGAGACCACTTCTTTCCATTTGCTACGATCCTTACATACTTGTTTCGCTTCGTCCACTTTCATTATTCCCTTCATACATGCTCTTCGGTTTAGGGTACTCTTGACCTGGCCTTTTTTCAAGACGTCCCTGATTTGATCTCGAAACGTCTGTCTAGGTCTACCCCTACCAACACTTTATATAAAATTAAAAGAAAAAAAATATATTTACATAAAAACGACAATTTAATTTTCCAATACAAAATGTTCCTAGCTGTGAAACATTTGATTGTCTTTGTTTTTGTTTGTTTTGTTGTCATAGAAACTGTCAAAGCGGTACTAAGTCCGCCGGGTCAACTAGTAATAGAATATATTATAAGTATTTTCTTACTTCATAACACTCTAATCCCACTGCAGAATGGCAAGTATTACGATTTAAGAAAAATATATTTATAGAAAAGGGCACTTTTTAAATGACTTCTTTTATAAAGGACAGTTTCTATATAAATTAGCAATGTACAACTTTCATCTACCTACTGAAACATGTGACATGTAAATTTTTGATTTAATTTGATTCGATTTAATTTGTCTTTGATATCTTATAACTTCACTATTAGTGGAAATTGCGATTTGTCTGGTATCACTGTACTACAATGATACGCCGGTTCAATGAGAAATTATATAAACATGCGTAATAATCTCTAGTGTTATTTAAATATATTTTTTTATATTTTCACCTTACAACCTACAATGCAATGCAGTATTAGTCAAGTCATTTGAATTTAAGCTGAGCGGACATTTTACAAATCGTCAAGTTGCGCGCCATTGCTTCAATTATGAGCCAATCAGAGGCTTGCTGTCAATATTGATTGTACTGATTGGTTGGCCTGTGTTGCAGACTTGATCCAACTTTGTTGGCAAGCTGGCTTGTAATCAGAGGCTTGCTGTCAATATTGATTGTACTGATTGGTTGGCCTGTGTTGCAGACTTGATCCAACTTTGTTGGCAAGCTGGCTTGTATTAGTATTGTGAATGTTTCGTAGAATCTATAGATACGTACATCAGTGTCATGTTTATCGGTAGTGTTTTTGTTGATGTTTGTTGAGACAGATATACAAAGTTCGAGAAGCCCGCTTGCAAGCCAGGTTGTGCGAGTGAGACGTAAAGAATCGTACGTTCGTACCTCTAACTAAGTTGTTGTTCTGGGTTTTATACTGAGTTTAGCGACTTTTTTATTGAAAAACTTTATTTAAAATTAATTATTTTGTGTTGACAAGGAAAATTAACATTGGTAAATTCGTAAATATGAAGTGATTGTTATTAAGTGTGATTCAGTGCAAAATTTAGTGCCTGCTTGCTAGGGTCAAGCCGGGTTTTTCGGCTTATATGAAGGTACCGACATTGCTATCTAGCTACTACTAAAAAGTTGATCCAAATCAACACAAATGCTGCATTCACTTATTTACTTTTAATAAAGTCTTATCTTTCCTTATAACTATATGTATTTGGTACTTATACGATCGATATTTAAGACCGATATATCGCAAAGCATAGATACAACCTTTTGATATATCACATCGGAAAAATTCTCGAAAAAACATCGCTATAATGCCACCCTGGGCTATTTAGAACATCTTCGGGAGTTTTCGGTCACTCCGGCATAGGAACTTTTGTTACTCGATGCCCGGTAACCCGATTGCGATGCAAAGACCGCTGACAACTTCTACTTCTATTAAAATATATTGATTTTGTCAGCAAACTTTAAGAGTGATAATTGATAAAGAATATTACCCACTAAAATACATCCAACTTTGCAATAACGCGAAACTTTCAATCGACTTTTACCGAGAGTTGATGTCATTTATACAGATAATAAACTGCTGTTAGTTTTGCTGTATTCATGTTCTATCTAGTTAAAAACAGAATGTATTTCAGAGTGTTCCATTTCCATTTGCAACAAAAACGTACTAAAATATAAATAGGTCCTGTTGATTTGATTTCCCTTCAACAATTTGTTAATAGCTGCGCTTAATTCTGTAAAATGAAACGAACGTATGCAATCTCACAAAACTCAGACTCACGAGCTTATCAATAAAAGTGAAACGTTTAGAAGAAGTTCCGGGCATTTTTATAACAAGATACACGTTCATTATCATAGTCCTCAGCCTATTAACGTCTCATTACTGGACTTAGGCCCCCACATGAAACATACACGTGAATAATATAATAGAGAGAGATTGCCGATTGCATTGACGGCATTTTCAGCTTCACCGGGCTTGGTATAATAGCACGCTCCCGGTTTCGATCTCATACAGATACAGTTAACGTTTTTAAGCTAATTAATTACTTAGAGAAGTTTATTTTACTTAGTTACATTAAAACTAGTTGAGTAAAGAATTATCTAATGATCCTTCTGTGTATAATTTTATTTTATTAGTGGTTGCTAGCAACTTAATTTTTGAATGCTGTATACATACTCTAAAGGCTTAACTTTTGAACTAGTTATTTATAATTATGTTCTTGATGGTGTATCTTAAAAAAAATACATATCACAGAGTTTAGCTTGCTTCAAGTGCGATTGCGATTATTCGTTTCATGTCACACAATAGGCGTGCTATTGTTGCTTAAACATAAAGGACGTATTTGACGATTTTGTGATTTTCACAAGCTTATATACAAGAAGAAATGTCGCAAACCCGATGTGCGATAATAATAGTTTTACAGTGACATCATTCGGTAAACAAGCTTTTACAAGTTTTAGAAGTAACATTTGTCTCTTTTTAAAATAGGGAACACGTTAAAAATGTTCAAGCGGAAATATTTCAAAGAAGAATAAGATATGTGACAGCGAATAAACATACTAATTTAATCGGATATAATATTAGGTTTTATGTTCTTCTAATGTATTTTTGTAATTTTACAGAACATTTAGACCAAAGACTTTAAGATAAATTTATTGATAGTCCAGGAGCGGGCTAGATATCTTTTGATTATAAATGTCTTAGTTTTCAGATGTTTGCGAATCGTGCGTAATATTAAAGCCGTACCTTCGTAGCTGTGGCGGTGATCCTTCCACATGTCCGTTGGTTTCCTTCGCTAGTCTCACAGCCATTTCGTGGTCCCTCCTCTCTTGTTCTAACCTGCACAGGTAATTAATTATGACGATACAGATATCTCATAAGCATTGCGGACGTCTTATTAAGAAGTACTAAAATGTAACTTGAAACAAAAAATCAGTAACTTTTTATTTAGGTCATCATCGCATAACACCAGCTCATTTTATGTTCCCATTGCTAGAGCATGAGCTGTTCTTACGGTTGGATACACCACAATGAGAACGGGCCATAAACCATCGTGCGGGGCTAGTGCAGATCGGTGGTAGTTAACGAATGCGACATGCGACAACCATGGCTGGCCAAGTCGAGATGACAAAGTTTTGGCCACCCATCCAATAACCAGCCTAGGCGACAGCAATCGCAGACCGGGCGCATTGACTACTGCGTTTTCGAGCTTTACGTAAGTCTCTCTCCCGTCTAGCTAAAAGGCACATCGATTAAAAGTCACAGCCGTCCCTCTCGTGCCGCTCACGTGAGCCGGGGCATGGGCTGGCCGCATGTTCCGTTACAACCTTCACTTCTCCCTGCTGCCCTGGTAGCGCTCTCGTCCCCCCTCCCCGCTTCCTGATTTTGCTGATAGCTCTTTCTCGAATCCCTCTCAATCCTCACCCCTCCCTGTCTCCTGGTATCCTCGTTTCACTTCCCCCCTCAACCCTCAGGTTTACATACATGACGCCGGCGCCGGACCGCTTTGAGTATAAAGAAATATATTTAGACAACATCACATACATTGTTCTGATCCCAAGGTAAGTAGCTAAAGCACTTGTTTCGTGGAAATCAGACACAACGACGGTGCCACAACCACCCAGACCCGACGCAATATCGAAAAGTTAGTTTTCGACATTGACCCGCCCGGGACAATCGAACCCGGGACGTCCGTCGCGCGGCGCGGGCGCTCACCGCTGGCGGTCGTCTTGGTCGTGGCGCGCGGCCTGCGCCATCTGCCGCTGCAGCGTCTCCGCTGCGGCTCGGTCTTGCTGTTCCAGGCGAAGACGCTCCGCTTCCTCAGCTTTCCGACGAGCCTCCATCTCTGCTTTGCTGTAACGATTTATAGCGTTATACTTCGCTATGGCGCTCATTAGGGGAGGCCTATGTCCAGCAGTGGACTAAGATAGGCCGATGATGACTTCAATAGTAATGTATGTGGGCTACACGGTAGTTTTATGGTATGAAAGAGTTACATCATGCCTGTTATTTTTATAAAAATTTCATTTATAATTGAACCTTGTAATCATTATCATTTAGCTATACTATCAACTCAAATAGTAAATTAACTATTTTTGCTATCACGATCGATGTCAATAGATGGTGTCCAGAATACATTATATTCGCAATAGACACTTCGCCTTAGAAGTGCAAATAAACATGTTCGTCTATTAAATCAAACGATAGGAAGAGGTAAAATCGATCGGTTATAGGGTTCGATAAAAATATTATTATTACAAAGCATGTTTTACGCATGTTTTTTCGTTGCGAACAAATTACAATTTAAAAAAGCCATGGTAGCATAGTGTGTAGCGCACCTGACCCGGCATGTCATGGAGTGCAAGTTCGGATCCCGCTTGTAGAATTTTTTCAACACTTTGTCTTTTTTCATATACATAGTGAACGACATCCTACCATCAGTTCTTATAAGACATAAACGTATACTCACAGCCTGCGATGCTCCTCCTCCTGCTTGAGCAGCTCCATCTCCCGGAGCTTGGCTTCTTCCGCCGCGCGCATCTCCGCTTCGATCTTCCGCAGCCTTTCTTGCTCTTCTCTGCAACAATTATGGAATTTTTACTCACCTAACTTTACTTTTTACTGAATGGTGTAATAATGTTTGTGTTATAGCAGCGCATCCTCAGTCGTAAAAAATCGCAAAAAGCCTTTTTCGATCGTAGAAGGTACAAAAGAAATTTTTTTTTATAGCACGGCAGATGACTCCCCTATACCTGTTGTTAAGTGGAAATGGAGTTCAGACGCGAGATATCTTTAATTATTTAAAGATTTCTCCACATTTTTAAATCCCACAAAATGTTTGCTTGGCATGTTAGATATGTATCTTAGCCGTCTGAGTGACGTATACATGATTGTAGTATTCGTCATTTTTCTGGTAGGGCAAATAAGCATACAGACCGCCTCCTACAAGTTCGCGTAAAAAATAAAAAAGAAGCGAGCCTTACAGTAGTCGCATATGATGATGTCTAACATTTGACATATCACCTTAGTAATAAGCAAATTTAACATTATATTCTGAAAAAATACGGAAACTTTTCCATTTAAGCAGTGACAGAAATTAACTTCAAAATTTAAAAAGCTAAATACTGAAATATTTTATTCGAATAATTATTAATTATTACTTACTTGGATTTTTTATCCATGATCTGCACTTTATTGAGACATATTATCAACAGTAAATATTTATTTATATAGTTTACGCATATAAATTAATTTACATAACACTAAACTTTAAACACAACAGTGTAACTTAAGTGCACAGCTCCCCTAAGACATTTGACATAAAAATGACCTTTGATAGTCAAATTACATTGTGTCATATTATTATTATATGTAACATCAATATGTCATGTTCATCATATCGATTTTAGGATTACACTGTTACACACTTCCGTCCCTTTTCACGAAATCACTCCCACAAATTGCAAGAAAGCGAGAGGAAATATGTTACACATCAAAAAACTTAAGTTACCTATTCTTCTGGTCGGCCATAGCTTTCTGTAACGCCGTCATCTGTAGTTCGATGTCCTTGGTCAGCTTGGTGTACAGTTTGTCGATTTCATCACGCGTTATTTTCTCGTCACTCTGAAAATGCATTAAGAGAATTACTACTCCATGTATCGACTCTTTTATCTCATAGCTTTAAGGGTTACAAACTATAAAAATCAAAATGCTATACATAAGGCAAGGCAACAGTGACTATAAATTAGATATAATTTTTTTTGAAGTGATAAAGGGTTTTCTTTCATTCAAGCTTTCAAGTGTTTTTTATATATTTTAGCGTTTTATTAACGCTTAAATATACTTAAGTAAAATTTAAACACTGAAAAAAGACGACAACCTCAGGCGGGAATCGAACCACGCACCTTCCGCATTCCGGGCGGCTGCCTTAACCACTTGGCTACCGAGGTCTGGCTTTCACCCGTCGAAATTTTTCAGTGCTTGATGAGGTCAGAGGTGAAAACTTCTAAGATTGATGAAGCAATGTTGACTAAAAAACATAAGTAGCCAAGTGGTTAAGGCAGCCGCCCGGAATGCGGAAGGTGCGTGGTTCGATTCCCGCCTGAGGTTGTCGTCTTTTTTCAGTGTTTAAATTTTACTTAAGTATATTTAAGCGTTAATAAAACGCTAAAATATATAAAAAACACTTATCTATAACGCAGCTTCATCTTAACCGAATGTTCAAATATTTGTAAAAATATTTCTTTCGGATCTCAGAGGTGAAAACTTCTAAGATTGATGAAGCAATGTTGACTAAAAAACATAAGCATCAAGCACTGAAAAATTTCGACGGGTGAAAGCCAGACCTCGGTAGCCAAGTGGTTAAGGCAGCCGCCCGGAATGCGGAAGGTGCGTGGTTCGATTCCCGCCTGAGGTTGTCGTCTTTTTTTTCAGTGTTTAAATTTTACTCAAGCTTTCAAGTTCGTAAAACACATTTTAGTAAAGAAATACTTAACTTGAATCAATAATGTTAAACTAAAAAGCACTCTATTTACATTACCATAACGTATATTTTTCTACACTACCAAGATATTTCTGTACAACTCACCTTGATAGTGGCACAAGCGATCTTAATGCCGTTTCTCAAGTTCTCAATGTTCTTCTTCGCGCTATCTTTCTCCTTCTTCAGCTGAGGGACGACCGAGTCCATTTGTATAAGGTTGTGATGTAATGCGTTGATCTTGGTTATCCCCCTGTAGCGGGGTTGGTGCTTCTTTCTCACTAAGTACCCTCGGATAGTCTTCTGAACCTTGATTAAGCATTCGCGGCGGTAGACGATCTTGTTCTTAACTGTAATATTATCAGAAGTCTAATGAAACAAGATACAATTTTGTGAGGGTATTAACATCACAGTGACGTGATACCGCTGGCTTGCAGCGTAAATCACAAAGTATTAGAAAACTTTAACGAGTCTTCTGTGGTCTCGGTAGCTCTTGGTTAGAGTTCGATTCCCACTTGAGCTATCTGAAATTAGTTGATTTTTTAGTAAAATTTTATCTTGTAAAGCTTAAAAATTATAGCATTGTGTATTCATGCAAAATTCAAAATAATAAAAATAGTCTAATGAAAGTTAAGCTTATTATAAGAACCTACGTAAGTACGTAAGGAGCTAATTCTCCAATACCACGAATAACTTAATAGATTTTCAACGTTATTCACTTCACATTCACAGACAAACATTTCTGGAGGCTTGTGACATGACTATTTTATATTGACCACAGTATTTAATTTAGTAAACCATATAAATAAAGTTTTACTCAATATAAGCATTTTTGCAGTGTTTGCCTATAATTGGTAAGCACACTTGTTTTCTTCATGTAAGGGGTGTCAAATGAGCTAGTGAGTCGGCTGATGTCAGCCAGAGGAATTGCAATTGCGATGTCGTCCTTGAGGAAAGAGTGAGTTCATTGTCTACTTTTTTTGTAAATGCTTTGATGTAGCAACTTTTAGATGACATCAGAGGCAGGTCTCGTAACCCATTCAGGGGTTTTAGAAGGGGTTTTGAGAAGGGCTTTGTTTTCTAAGCCCGTTGCGCATTAGAATCCGTTCAATTCGAAAGAATAACTTAAAGGATAGCAATTGAACGGGTTACGCTTTCAACAGCTGAATGCAGCTTCAGTGCAAATATATTTTTGCTCAGCACATAAGCTATTACTCTTTGACGTTAAGTCGATCGCTGCGGCGGGCGGCAGCGGTGCACTGCGTGTTTAAAAGTCTTTTCCGAATTGCCGCGACCCCACCGGTAAGTTTTAGTGTTATGGTGCTTAATGTTATGAATATACGTTCCAAATTAATTTGAAGTGAGAGAGATAATACCTGGGTTACTCTTTGGTTACCCTTCTGAAAAGGTTATCATGTTGAAGGGGTTACTCATTGAAAGGGTTATACAAATTTAATGGTTACTTAAGTCTGTAGGTAAGCCTTTTAAAGGCTTTTGTGATTAAACCATTGGACCGGTCCCTGGATGACATTATTAAATTGATGTAAACTAGTGTGCGGTACTAAAAGGACAAAAGAAAAATATTTAAAAAAACTCACGCTTTATAATAGACACGACGGCGAATATAGAACGCCTCCAGCGCGACTTGACGAGCCACGCGAGCACCGAGCTCACGATGGCCTTCAAGCTCTCCGGGTCCGACTTCATGATGTGGTCGAACTCCGAGTACTTGCCGGGCCGGAAGAACACGCGCGTCACGCCGAACTTGTAGTCCTTGTCCGATAGCCCGAAGCTGTGGATCATCGCCTGCGAGCGGGGGAAAGCATTGTCTATTTATTTAATTTAGACCCACCATTTTTTTACCTGTCGTCTACTGTGAATATAGACACGATAAAATTTTAATTGTTTGTAGGACGGATCTGGCACTAAGCAGACGAATGGTTAAATGTTAAGTCCAAACTAGTGAATCGATAATTTAAAGGAGCGTACTTCACTAAACTTGTGTTATGGCTCTATGAGCTGTACTTTTGTATCGACAACTGTGTTTAATGTAATAGAAAATGTTACTTTCGTTGTAACTTGTTTGGTTCTTGTTTTTATACAAAAATTAAAAGTATTTTCTATTAAAAAATAATAGTTTACTATTAACTTTATAATTATTTTTGATGGGTAAGCTATTGCTGTTTTTTCTCCTTTAGTTGATGGCTTCGTACATTAGCACATTTCGCCAGTGTCAAAATGAGAAGTGATAAATGATATACCCTCCAACCCCTTGAGTATCTCAGTACAGATGTGAGGTAAAGCCGGTGGGGCTTTACTAAGAAGACCTCACGCGAACTTCTTGAGTGAATTTTAAAAGTGACGTTGCACTGTTTGTTTCATTTGCCAACACCCATGCACGCTCACGAACAATTAACGGTTAATAATCCGCCATTATTTCACATTAATATTCGACATAACACAAATTTTATAAAATAAAACAAAACCGCAGACATGACTCTTCACTTTCCCGCCAAGAAGTCCTATTATTGTGATTGTGTAGTATGTGCGGTGGCGTGGCGTGGCACGTACCTCGCAGAAGAGCTTGGGGCTGAGCGCGCGCAGCTTGTCGGGCAGGTACGAGCTGTACATGGCGTGCAGGTCGTTGAACGGCGCGCGCGACGGGTAACTAAACACAAACATGGTTATATATTCCTTATTGCACAAAAGCACACATACAGAGTACAATGTACAAACAACGGTGAATTATCTCTAAAAGAAATCTCTTCCAGCCAACCTAAAATGGAACGGGAGGATCATGTTTGGGAGGAAGCGACAAAAGTGCAAACAAACAAAATGGATAACATACGTTATACATCGACCCATACATGCCCAATTAAGTTTTCTGAACTTAAACAAGGTTATTTGTAAATCATTGGTAACCTTTTTATCACGTATTGTACACACCATCTTGGAGCGTACTTGTTTTAAATTTGGAAATTCACAATAATAATTGACACAATTTGAGCGACTGTAACATTGAGGTTTGGCCAAAAATATAAATCTTTTTAATTTCCAGAAGTAGAACAAACGTGATTCAGGATAGTGTGTAGAACACGTGGTTTCAGATGTAAAAAACATTTTACATATTACGTGACATTTCTGAAAATTACAACGATTATTTATTTTACAATTTAGCTAAACAATTATTATTATTACTATCATCATAGCCAAAAAACGTCCACTACTGGACAAAGGCCTCCCCAGGAGATCTATACAACGACCGGTTTTATTATACGATTACTACTATAATAATAAAATTAACTAAACACTAAAGTGTTCGCAACTTAGTAGGAGAACATTGCTTTGCTACTTTGCTAAGTTGAACAGAATTTTAAAATAATCTAACTAGTGTAGCAATTTACTCCTACTATTACAACAAAATTACTCGACTAGTGCGAATAAAGCTTCAACGCTTACTGTTTAAAAATAAATAGTCGAGGGTGAGTAGTCAGGGACAGATAGATAGATAGACAGTAGGTTTACTCTTGAACGCAAACTCAATCTCAATACAATTCCAATGCAATTAATATTTATCGATAATGGGATAGTTTCGCAATTTCGGAACGCTCCATCTCGACAATTGCGTGGAAATCGAGTGAACAAAATATTATCGAGATGGGGCGTTCCGAAATTGCGAAACCTATCCCAACCACTATACATATTAATCGCATTGGAATTGTATTGAGATTGAGTTTGCGTTGAAGAGTAAGCCTACAGGGACCGGGAATAGCCCTTTGCCGTACCCGTGTTCCATGAGCTCGAGCACGGCGGCGGTGCCGCTGCACTGCAGCTGCGTGAGCACCAGCCCGCCCTCCACCAGGCGCCCCACCATGCGCGAGTTGGGCTTGATGCAGCGCACGAAGTTCGTGCCCTGCCACAAGTCACTGGTCAGTACATAACACACGAGGAGTCGTCGACATCGCCCGCCTGCACAAAGTGTTATTAACACCATAGTGCCGATCCGGTCCGAACCGCTCGGAGAATCTAGTAGGCGACACGCACTAGTGCGTGATGCCGTTCCCTCTAGAGAACCTCCGAAGGTGATTCGTTTCACACGGCTTGAGGAACCCTTAAGTTTCTCGCAGTCCCCAAAACAACCCGGTGACGCTGAAAATGCCGTCTGAGGCAATCAGCAAACTATCCAAAAAAACACAAAAGTCAAAGGTTATTGCAAACTAAGTGAACAGTCACGAGCATTAACATGTGTGTATACACTTTTGAGTAGTTTTAACTCTTATTCCATTGTATTAAGAGTTACATTGAGAGGTTTTATTTACATACTAGCGGCCCGTCCCGCCTTCGCACGGGTGGATATATTTTAATATAGCCAATGTTACTCAGCGCTAATGTAGCATTCTAATGGTGAAAGAATTTTATAATTCGGTCCAGTAGTTTTTGAGTTTATTCGTTACAAACATACATTCCTGTGGCAGTTGCATTATCTAAAAATATGCCTCTTAAAGTGGTTTTTATAGGTTGCACCCATATCTCACATATTTCCACTCATGAGCAACAAGATGCTGCATTTTCCACCGATATAGAAGCTTTATGGACCTGTGAGTTACAAGATAAACTGCAATATTAACTAATGTGTTTGTTGGGACACTTTCTTGGTCGTCACGTCAACCTCATGGTCCAACAAAAACAGTAAAAGAAAAGTAAATTTCCGTTAATATGATTATGAATGATATCACAGTTTTTTTTTACTTTTTTTGCATGGCTATGTTTCGGGATTATACATATATTATAATATGAATTATTGTTATATAATATAAAACAATAATTTTACATAAACATTTAAAAAAAAAAATTTCTGCAACTTACATTCTCCTTGAGTTTGTCCATCAGCTGCGTCAACTGTGATTGGAACTTAGCGCCCACGGAGATAAAGTTCAGTTTTCCTTTGGCATTGTTGTTGTCCGTGCTATGGAATAACTGTTGGACCAACGCGCTATTGGACTCTTGAACTAAGAATTCTAGAGACGCGTGGAGAGCGTCATTGTTCTTCTCAATAAATTGATTCTGTAATCGTAAATAAGTAATTGTTAACTTATCTCTACAATCTAAAACCTATAACTAAAAGGGCTAAAACAGACACACCACCGCCTCTGTGGTCTAGTGGTTAATACCACCGGTTTAGACCCAGAGGTACCGGGTTCGATTCACAGCGGGGGGGTACATGTTTGTGTACTCCGTTTGGTTGGTGGTAGGGCTTGTTTCTCCGCCTGCCTAGCTACCACCATCTTATCTAAATATGTCGCCATATCATCAATGTTTGTAGCATTGTTGTGTTCCCGCAGCTAGAGATAAGAATAACCAGTGCTTCACTATTTGAGGATCCCGGGTAAAGTGCGCTTCCACTTTATCATTACTTAAAATCAGATGAGATCAAGGCACTGTGCTAACCCGTAAAATATTTAAAAAAAACACACATACGCACGCAAGCTCATCTTGTGAAATAACCTTTATAAATGTTCAACCATATGTCATATACATAAAATTCAAAGACCAGTTAAGAAATTTGACAGTTTGTGATAGTCTCATGTGCAGGCGTGTGTACAAGATATGGAAAAGTGACTTTTCTTGGTACAAGTGCTTCATACACTAAAAGGAAAGAGTCAATCTCAGAATTTCACCACCATCAGGTCACTATCAGTATGGCATTATAACAAGTAATTCCCAGTCGTGTAGTAAAGACAAAAACGTTTTGGTAAAAGTCAGATAGTTAATTCAAAATAAACATTCAAACATACTTGTAACTGGCTCTCTATCCCGCAGTCCATATTATATGGCAAATAACAATAAATTTAACTATTGCTCCATTTTTAAGACAGTGTACCCATTAAACTCAATACGAATGGCTGGTCAATGCAAAAATATAACATTTGCTCGTACCAAACAGTTGCTAGTAAACTAAATAAAAATAATTGTCACCGTGTGGTAGCAGACGGCGCCGGCGAAGTGCCTGAGCAGGAAGCCCTCGTCGTCGCGCAGCGTGCGGTGCGCCTTCAGCCGCGACGCGCGCGGCAGCTGCAGCCTGCCGTATACATCACTTTACTTTAAAGAGTGCACTATCTCACCATACTCATTAAACACAACAATCTCACCATACTAAAAAGAGTCAACAATCTCACCATACTCAAAAGAGTCAATAATCTCACCATACTCAAAAGAGTCTACAATATCACCATACTCAAAAGGGTTAACAATCTCACCACACTCAGAAGAGTCAATAATCTCACCATATTCAAAAGAGTCTACAATATCACCATACTCAAAAGGGTCAACAATCTCACCATACTCAGAAGAGTCAATAATCTCACCATACTCAAAAGAGTCTACAATATCATCATACTCAAAAGGGTCAACAATCTCACCATACTCAGAAGAGTCAATAATCTCACCATACTCAAGAGTCTACAGTATCACCATACTTAAAAGAGTCAACAATCTCACCATACTCATAAAAGACAAAAATTTCACCATACTCGAAAGAGTCAACAATCAAATTATGGTGGCATAGACTTTTACGTACACCGTTTAAAAATTGCGTCACCAAGTTTGATTTAAATTATTTTTTTTAATCAAAAAACCTCACTAGTATTGGTGCTGTTGAAAAATATATAGCTTTTAATATTTCGGTTTTATAACTATACAACTCCATAGTAATTTTTGCATGTAAACGTAAAATTTCTTGTTAATACTGGGTATGGACGCTTTTGTGATGCATTCCTGACCACACCTTTGTTTTTCTTATTGTTTTTAGTTAAGTTTGAAAGTATCCTGTTATGCATACCTAAAGTAAATAAATAAATACACATCGCTATTAAACTTTAGTTTACTTTAAGTTAAAAACGACTTTATTCAAAACAAACTACCTAATTATAAAAACTCATTTACCAACCATTTGATAGTTGAATTGTTTTAAATAGCATCGTGTAAAAAGGCCCAAGACTCACCTCGAGTTGTTGTTGCCCAGCTGCTTGTGCACGGAGTGCGTGAAGTGTCCAAACTCTGGTTTGGGCAGCTTGGACTCCTCGTCGAGCAGATGGAATATGCCGTGGTTCTTACTCTCGATCAAATCTGTCGGAAAGTTAAATGATTATTGAACAGTTGTAACGACAAACAACATCAAAAAAACCACGTTCTAACACAGCTTTTTTTTTAGCTAAGAATCCAGCATCTCTGCGGGGAGCTGGATTATCCCATTCCATGTCCCGTGTGTACACTATATACTTTCACTTCGTTTATGCAGTTTCAGCTACAAATAGCTCTTATGAATGTCACTTAGCCATTGGTTCGGACAACGCAGGGCGAACGGTAACAGTTATTGGCTGAAGAGATGATAACATTGATGTCTCGTATAACCTCTCTTGTCTCTTCTCGTGATGCCATGCATAGGCACAGAAGGAGAATCATGACCCTCAGTAACGAGGACTACCACGTGAACTCCTTTTCACACCTTTTCACTTTTCACAACAGCGAACCTGTATTTTACAAAGCAAAGTTTTAAATTTATCTCTTACTCACCTATGCAGTCCTGGTTGTCGACGAACCGTATCTCGGGCACGTTGAGCCCCTCGCGGCGGTACAGCTCCTGCTCGTTCTTGAGGATGCGCTCGTTAAAGAACTGCTGCAGCTTCTCGTTGCAGTAGTTGATGCAGAACTGCTCGAAGCTGTTCATCTGGAAGTATTCTAGGAGCAAATGGAATAGATGCGTTAATTTATATTATTATATTTAATTTTGCATTGATTTTTTCTAATAAAATGTTATCTTACTTTCATTAATTAATTTATTAAGGTGGACTAATGATCTGTGGAGGTGACAGGTAGCCGTTTGAGATGAGCAGCACAAAACCGGTCGTTGTGGATATCTTTTGGGAAGGCATTTGTCTAGTGAACGTCTTTCGACTGGGTTGATGATGATAAGTTATTTATTTATGGGAAAATACCTAAAAATCTGTGATTTCAATAAGAAACTAAAAAATAACATAAGGAATCTGTCCAGGTCCATCTTCAAACAGTGAAGCACTTCTACAAAGTACCAAAAAGCATACTATCAGTTCCACAAACATTATAACAATCCATTACTCCAACATCTGGCTCATTATAAATAAATGACGAGCATTTTAACCGCTTTTTCTATTCTAGCGGACCACCGGTCTCTCAATGGCTCGAATGATCTGTATCCGCAGACTTATTACCGAAAAAAAGCAACCAAATGCTAATTGCACAATGGCAACGCGACGGCTACTAGTCGCGGTTGCTACATTTGGTCGGTTTATTTTGACGGATTTTCTACGTTCCGTAATACGATGAATATGTTTTTTTTTTCTTTATTTATTTAAGGACTTTTGTCTTTATGTAGACATGTCAGTCCTATTATAACCTAATCTAAATACATACAATATTTAACTTATAACTACTTTGCGATGTTGGGTTAATTGAACTAAACTAATATTATAATATAATATTATTTATAAATAGGCTAATGTAAAATATTTACTCCGATCTCACAAAGGCGCATAGAAATTTAGCTGTATCGAAAAACGGTTCAGCTAAAATGCTTTGAAACATGCCGACATCTAACCGATTTCATTTAAACGACATCATCAACGCCTGCCGCAGTCTTTCGTACCGAGCACACTCCGACAACAAGTGTTGGACATTTTCAATTGTTCCACAACATCACAATCAGGGGAGTTAGTTTTTTTCATTAGGAAGCCAAACTTGTTTGTCGCATAGTGTCCAGATCGAAGCCGAAGCATTGTTACCACATAATATAATACGAATGTGTGTTTTGGTAGCGATAAATTGTAAATTGTCGCGATATCTTATCTTATCTATTATCTTATCTTATCTTGCAACTGTCACTTAAAGATCGGTAAAAAGCCTGCCGTATCCGTGGATAAATATTTCTAACGATCCGACACGTCTCTCATCTGAAATTACTGACCGAAACCCGCGATATCCAGCACGCCGATGTAGTAAGCAGAGGCCTGGAACGGGATGCTGCTGTTGATGCGGTGCACGATGTAGTCAAACAGCCGGCTGTATACCGCCTTGGCTAGGGCGTCGCGGGCATTCGTCGCCTCGTACGTTTTTAGCGGCACCCTGAGAAAGAGAAGTAAAATTCAACATCATTATCATTATCATCCAGCGAACCTGCTTAAATTAATAAAAAGAAAGGAAGAAAAAACATTTATTTGGGAAAGAACACTTAGAATCTTAGAGCATTCATAACTGGAGTCGCGATTCCTAGGCCACCCTCTCTGCCGAAGCATAAGTAAAACTTTACCACAATAAAACAATAAAATACAATAAGAACTAGTTTAGAAATCGATTTGTAGTCATTCTCACAATCGATTTCACGAAGGTAAGAGCTCCAAAAAACATGCCCTCGTGCGCCGTAAATACCTGTAATAGGAAATCTGCCACGTCCAGTCTAACCAAAGATGAAACTACATTTCTTAAGTAAGTATATTATTTCCATTTATCTCTAATTTTTCACTTTGTTTATAATTGATGAATAACACGACATTGAATCGATTCAATATCGGTTCCTGGAATTACTAGAAAAATAAAAAAAACAAAAGCAAAATGTAAAGGTGATTACACACAGTTATTTAAAATTTGTAAAGTACTCCCAGTTAGCTTAAAACATAAATATCTTCTGGCTGTTAACAACCACAGCACCCTGAGGCATAACCTCAACTTGATTCAACATAGTCATGGGACTCGGTCGAAGTCCACTCTCAGCAACGCCGCAACGCTAGCGAACTCCTTCTCGAGCATGTTACGCTCACACAAAAAAAAACTTACACAACTGCAGTCCAGTTCGGCACTGTTAACTCTTTTTATGTCCGTAGCGCTAGCGATGCTGGTGTCCACTTTCTCGCTTACATAATATAGGTTACACGTCTTTATAAAACATAACTTACATGATAGCAGTCCCCTTTATGCCCCCACGGGAGCTCTGCATAAGTCTCGATACCAACGCCATCCTCAGTTCCGCACTATCGACGCCCAGTAAGCTCGCAGCACTGGCTAGGGCCGGTTCGCAGGCCGGCGCCACGCCGCAGCCGCCGCGAGCACCGGCCTCTTCTTCAAAGCGCACGTTGCCGAGGTGAAGTACGGCCGCTACTACCGAGTAGACGGACTTCTTCTCGTCTTCCGTGAGACCGACACGGGATAACGCCTGCGGTTATAGGAAATTAACAATGTTAACTCTTTTTATTCTGTAAATAAATTGAACATAGTAATTTTAGCTTTATTGTTTTGATATAAGGTCGAAACAATTTTAATAATTGATCATATTGTGCCCGATAAAAAGTCAATGTGAAAAATATAATTAAAAAGATTTGCGCATAATTTGTATATTTTTTTGGTTTGCTAAAATGCGCTGGTATCTTAACGGAGAGATAGCTATGCGATAAATATATCTGACACCAGTAAGTGTATTCGATTTTAGCCATTTTTAGTGTCTGTATTGACTGCTCAACGAAGAAGAGTAACTGTAATTTACTTAATTTTTATTTATTACTAAAAAAATATATATATACCAATTTAGCTTAACTCAATTCAATAGCCGATTCTCAACCTATCGTCAGCTGTGAATACAGACACATTAGAATTTAAATTGTTTAGGGCATTGATCAGTGGTTGTTGCATATGAGAGGTGAATGACCTTAGGGTGTACTTATATAAAGTTACATGTTGTATACAAAGTAGAGACCTGGTGCAGCCGCTGAAAGTCCTCGACGTCGTCCAGGATGGGGTCCCGCAAGCCACCCTTGGCCAGCTGCTGCTTGCTTTTCTGGTTGGCGCTGATCTTCTTCTCTGAAGCGGCTGTCGTGAAGTATTGTGTGCATCCGTTCTTAAGGTACTGTATAGAAATAAATCTTATATATAAATAAAAATGAATCACTGAAATGTATGTACGCGCATAACTTCCGATCGACTGCACAAAATTGAATAATTTTTTTTGTGTTTGTTATTTAAAGAAGAAAATTAAAATAAAAATTTTTTTTTACTTAAATACGACAATTTAATTTTCCAATACAAAATGTTCCTAGATGTGAAACATTTGATGTCTTTGTTTGTTTTGTTGTCATAGAAACTATCAAAGCGGTACGAAGTCCGCCGGGTCAACTAGTAACATACAAATGTATAAATGCTTGTTCACGTAGGAACGCGCGGGCGCGGTGGCGGGTGCGGGCGCGGTAGACGTTGCGAGCTCGTATTGACATTAGCCGATGACGTGTTGTCAGAGGTTGAAAAGATGGAAGACGATATTTTATTTTTAAACGAAAATTCATACCTAATGTGGGAGATGCTAAAAATTTGAATTGGTGTGTACAAAATTAATAAGTAATAACTTCTAGCCTGAACAGCACTAAAAATCTCTTCTGTATTTAACGACATGATAAAAACGTGCTATCGTTTCTAGCGATAAGTTCAAACTGGTTCTACTTACCTGACGTAGAGTGGACGTGTCGTGCCGTGAACGTGTCGTGTCGTGTCGTGTGTGACGTGCCGCTTGTTCGACGTAAACACACACAAACGCCTCATGCTTTTGATACTGCCGCGAGCGTGCCGCGCGCGCCTGTCGCTATTCAGGCCGCACGTGCGTTTCGTACGTTATCATGTCATATGTTTGATATTTTATGACCGCGCCCGCCACCGCGCCCGCGAGTCAACGTGTACAAGATTTTTTATTTATTTATTTATTGGCAATAGATAGTTTATAATATAACTATTATTTTATTTTAGGGTTCGAGGATATATATCAATGGATAAATATATCATGATATATATCCGATATATATCCGATGATTTTTTGTGATATATATCAATACAAAAATGGTTTAAAATTTTTATATTATTTAGTAAATTTCAGCAGTTTGCAGTTTTGCTTGTCCTGACTGATCCATCATCGCCGAGCCTAAAGCTAACTAGATGAAATTTGGACTGTGTGTTAATTGAGTGACGTAACCAGCCACTAAGAAAGGATTATACGAAAATCAAAAAGGGGGTCAAATTGGGGGGAAAAGTTTGTATCCATCAGTTTTGAAGTAAAATACATGAAAATGAGTATTTGGCTTTTTGAAAAGAAATAAAGAATGACATGTCTCAGGAATTTTGTTTATTTTCTTTTAAATGAGTAAAAAAGGGAAGAAGGTTTTTTTGGGGACATCGTTATTTTTAAAGTAATAATAACTATCAAAATAAATAATAACTAGATTTTTCAAAAAAAAAAAATAAGAATGACGTGTTTTAGTATTTTTTGAAAAACTTCTCCTAGAGAGATGAAATAAGGGTGGAAAGTTGTATGGAAATCTGACATTCCTTAAATTTCGTTATTTGGCCTGGTAAGAAATTGTAGTGTTTCAGGATTTTTGGAAAATGATACCTTAAGTAGGAGATGACAATTTGTACAGGAGGTTTAAAAATTACTTATACAGAGTGATCTTTATTAAGTTGTTTAGTGTTAGATACTTTTTACTTAAACCCTTATAATATTTACCTTTAATAAGTTTGGCCTTTATTATGAATAAACACAAGTCGTGTAGCCCACGTGAGCAAAGCCGCGAACAAAAGCAGAAAACATTGTAAAACGTAAAACAATTGCGTTGCTAGCTTTTGCAAAGTTGTTTTTTCTTTTGTTGTATTTTTTTGAAACAAATACATTCAACTGTTGCCTTTTTAAGCTTCATTCTAAGAAAATAACTTATTATGACCACAGAGTTGAAATTGTTTCTATATTGTTTGAAATTGTTCTACTCCTTTGTGTGAATTTATTCTGAAATTAGAATCACCAAGAAACTTCCGTACAAAAGTTAATTTTTATAAGGCTTGCGGCTTGAGCTACGCGCAATACTAATAAAAAACAATAGTCTTTTGAGATGAAAACTAAATTATTTTTCATTTAATTTCATTATTGTTTAGATGTTAGAGTTTCTGTGTTGGAATGCCAGGGGGAGTACTACTTTAGTTGATGGCACGGCTGTTAGGCTATGCTAGCTATCATCATGTCATCGTAGTCATCAGTCGTAATGGCAATGATAATAACTATCATTGCCATATTCCGACAGAACTCAAATAGTTCGATCCTCAGTATTAAAGATTCCTGATAAAGGATTCATTCTCCATGGCATCGCCAGGTGCCATCATCAGCAAGCGAGAAGAACACCAAGCACTAACCCGCTTTAGAATATAAATACAATGTTATGGCATAGTAGGCGCGCAGAGTGCGTGGCAGTGCCAACAGCATTCTGAGCTTGATTGCGAGTAGGCTGGATTGTGTATACGTCAACCGCTGCTGCGCAATCTCATATGGAATTGCGCCTAAGTAAAATGTAAATTCTGTATGCTCATACTAACACTAGAATAAGAAAATTATTACTAACAAAATGGATATTATGTCTGAAATAAATGAATTATTATTATTATAGCGAAGAAACATTTCTATAGTATTTTTGTATTTCTTTACACCTGCATTGCAATAAATAAATAAATGTGAAGCGTTGCTTATAAAATTATATATATGCTGTATTTCTACTTTCCAAATGTAGATGGCGTGTCTATTGCTACCTATAAGTTTAGGTATTCATACTTAAAAAAATGAATGAAGCCATTGACTGATTAGAATTTATAAGATTTTAACTTTTTGAGTTGATTTTTCCTTTAAGATTTCATGTTTTTTTTAGTTAATTTTTCCTGATTTATAAGAAGATTTTATGTTTTTGAGTTGATTTTTCTGATTTTAAATACCTAAATAAATAAAACAATAAAAATATTGTAGTTTTTACATACTAATATTATAAAGAGGAAAGCTTTGAATTTTTTTGTAACTAATAAACTCAAAATCTACTGGACCGATTTTAAAAAATCTTTCACCATTAGAATGCTACATTAGCGCTGAGTAACATGGGATATATTTAAAAAAATGTCCACCCGTGCGAAGCCGGGACGGGCCGCTAGTATTAAATAATTTATTATGTTCATAAAATACTTATGCAAACAGTCTACATAAATAATACAATAAAATAATACTATGGCTGTCATACAAAATGTATATATATAAAATTTTTAATATATATCGGATATATAATACTCGGAATTTATAATAAATATCAGATTTTATCGAACCCTGTTTTATTTTAAATACAGTATAGGAGCTCGGTTTAGACACCCCAGTAGAGCCTGTAAAGAGCCTACTTCATTAATCAGTCAATTACGGCCATTATCGTATAAATTAATTGTTTCCGATATTAAACAAAAATTATAAGACAAACAAAACAGTATGTTAAATAACCGAGTAGATCCGTTTAAAGTCTTTCATTACAGAGTAAATCTTCATCTCCTGATTTTTGTTAGAAGGAAATGAATATTAAATTATTAATGCCTGTTTTTAGCAACGCTCCTTGTATTTTCTGTTTTTCGTTGACGATAGCTTATTAAGTATTTGTAAGCAAGAATTAAACTTACCAAGTAATCATCAGGCTTGGTAATCTTCAGTGCCGCCCTAAGCTCCATCGGGGCGCCCGCGCACAATAAGTAGAATACATGGTAGTTTCTCTCCTCAGCGCTCTGCATGCATATCCTAGACTTCTCCAACAGGTAGTGGGATATGTGACCTCCCACCACATGATATTTGTTGTTGAAGTGGACCTCCATGAACTTGCCGAAGCGGGAACTGTTGTTGTTGCGTGTGGTCTTGGCGTTACCGAACGCTTCAAGGATCGGGTTCGCTGGGGATTTAAGATAACGTTATAGATATACCCCAATAGAGTTTTTGTTGATGAAAATCGAGAAAAACCGTTTTTTATAAAAGTTGGTTTTTGTATGCCCTAATAGTGACGTCATAATGAGCTATATTCAATATTTTTTTGGAGAGATTGCTGATTGCCTCAGACGGCATTTTCAGTTTCATTGGACTTGTTCCTCAAACCGTGTGAAAAGAATCACCATCGGAGGTTTCCTAGAGTGAACGGCATCTCGCACTAGTGCGTGTCCCCGTGCCCTACTAGATTCTCCGAAGGCTTTGGATCGGATCGGGCTATATTCAAGTTAAAATATACTCGAATCCAACGCTTAAAATTTGTTTTACTTATATGTGATTTTTTAGATCGTTTAGACCAGTGTATGCTAAGATCAATTTGATGCAGTCGGTAGGTATTTAATTTCACAATTTCAGTATGTAGGTATATTCATATACTTTAACAGCATAACAGAATATTTTTTCGTATCGTCTTTGTGTTTCCGAATTAAAATATCTAAACACTTTTAAGCGTAGAATTTAGCAGAATTTCGGAAAATACTTACATCAAATCCCTTCGTAAAGTTTAGGTAAATTTAGTTTACCTATTTCGATTACTGATGCTGAGATTGGCATACTCTTAAAAACCTTAAAATAATTAAAAAAGAAAACTCACCGTCTAGAATCTTTTGCTCCACCGGGCCCGCGCCTTTGGCCCACAGATCGCAGAGGTACTTCAGAATGTATTTGGTGGACTCGGTTTTGCCGGCCCCCGATTCTCCAGACACTATCACCGACTGTGACTGCTTGAAGGATTTCATGTCGCGAAATGCTTTGTCAGCTGTAAGTAGAGTTAAGAATTTTAAAGGTTTTATTAGTTCATATAATCTTTACTTACATTAAAGTTTTTTTTTTTATTAATTGAAGGCTGCAATTTAGACAGACTTTTCAAAACTATCAAATTTCTTCAATAAATGTTTAACCTTATGCAATAGACAAAAATTTTAAAGTCTACTGAGGATTTTTGACCTTGAGTTTATGGTTAGTCTTAAGTAAGGACTTATATGGTGTCAATCCTAAGAAAACATCCTGGTGGCTTAGCCATGAGCTTTTATAACAGCATTGACAACACAACTGCAATAATATTGCAGTAATACTGCTTTAAGAGACCCTAGGTTTGATTTGTCGCAACTAAAGATCCACTTCTCTTCGCCGCCCGTATAGACCCAGTCGGTAAAGGTGCGCTTCCACCTTCAGCCTACTATCGACTGAGGTGAAGGTCGAGTACTTAGCTGTAGTGGAATACAAAATAGAACATCTACGTACCTATAGCGAACACATGTGGCGGTAGTTCCCCAAGCGACCTTCCTTGGTACTTCTTGATTGTGTTGGAGGAATACAATTCTGGTATGTCTTCATAGGGGTTCACTGCCAGCAGTATATTAGCGACGTATGTCTGAAAAAGTTAGTGCAATAAGATAAATAACTCTCTTACTCGTATTAAGCCTAAACAAAATAAATAAATGTATTTTTATTTAGTGATTTCAATATTAGTTTTATATTATTAGCAACTATGAGTACTACTAACAAAAATGGTATTAGATAATTATGTAGGTATGTCAGACTCTAAGGGTCTTACAAATAAACAAAGCTTCGAATAGTTATTCCGTGTTGTCTCTTTTACTCTTATTTGAAATGACGTTTACATGACAGTAACAAAACACGGAATAACTATTCGGACCTTATTCTTTGTTTATTTGTAAGGCACTAAGGTATTTTTTTATTGGGCTATCGTAGACTGAAATAAATAACAACAATTATTTCAGATTTGATTGTTATCAACAGATTTTAAAGTTACGTTCCGTTAAACTAACAAACACTTGGCTTATCTGTAAAATGTGGTAAGCACTACTATATATTATGACTTATTTCTATATGACTTATTTCTCAAAGGAAGATAGAAAAAGCTAGACAGGGTTAACGTTGGAAACATTTTTTGTTAAAACTTTTTTTTATTAACTAACGTTATCTAGAGAAAAAACAAAAAAACAAAAATAAAATAAACGGCTACAACATCTAGAAGGCTGATTAGAATCTCTTGTAAAGCAATTTTATTTTAATTATAATTAATGCGTATGATACAGGTAAATAACCTTAAATGCCTTAGATATAAATGAATGGACATCAGCGAATCATAGATAAGGGTACATTTTACAATATTTTAATTGATCATGTTTTGGCAGAAACATGCATTATGCACTTTACAAGCAGAAGACACCCAACGTGGTTTATAAAAATTATTGAATAAACTCATATGTAATAGTAGGTAGTTAGTTATGGTACAATATGAATGCTTGCATATTGCAAACATAAGCGCATACACACATCAGGTAGTAGATATTGTCTGAAGCCGAACGAATAGATGCTCGGGTTGAAAGCGAGAAGTCGTGGTTCAATCTCCCATAGCTCCGTTAGGACTATTGACGTGAACTAAAAATTTTTCTGGTGGGTTCACAGTAGGTACCTTATACCTATTGTTATTCATGTGTCAACAGCGCAGAAAAAATATAATTTAAATAAAAGCCAGTTCTTCAGTGGTTAAGGAAAACAAACAAATCCCATAAAAACGTTTTGTGATTGGCGGCATATGCAATCTACGTAATACGTTACACATAGTGCTAGTGAATTGCATCCAAGGTGAAGCAAACTCGGCCGCGAGTCAGAGTCAGAGTGAGTCACGCGAGCACTATCGATACTTACGTAAATTTTGTTCTTCTTGTAGCGTGTCAGGATATTGTTCAGTAGCGTGGCCTCGTTCAGAAACATTAGTTCACCTGCGAAAAGCAATAGTTGCGTTCTAAATTTTGTATCTGCACGCGCATTTGAGAAAAAAGGTTATTAACATCTAATTTGGAAAATAAAAATGCAACTGCATTGGTAGTTAGAGCGCTATCAGAAGGACGGCAAGATTGCGGTTTTTTAATTAGAAATATATAATCTTTATTATTATTCATTCATTATTCCAGACCCAGCAGTTCTTCTTCTTGTCTTCTTGCCTTACTCTCCTCTATCAGAAATCTCCAGTAATAATCTTAAAAACTCCATGAATGACACGCTAATTTTTTGGTCCTATTTTCTTAAAATGGTAGGTTGTCGTTATTACCTAGGAGTCGGTGATAATAACTAAACAGTATAAAGGGTAGAATGTAAGGCTTACAGTTGTCGTCGACATCCTTGATTGGGTTGCCAGCGGGAAATATGTCCGCGAAGCTGCACACGCGGTACTGGTACTTTTTGTCCACTGGGAACACGTCCGCCTCTTTGGCCATGTGCTCGAGGTATTAATAAACGGTTTGGAAGGTGAGACTTACAATTATCGTCGACATCCTTGACGGGGTCGCCAGCAGGGAATATGTCCTCGAAGCTGCACACGCGGCGCGGGTACTTGTTGTCCACGGGGAACACGTCCGCCTCTTCGCCCATGAGCTCGTGCAGGCGGGCCAGCACGAACCCCTCGTTGGGGTCTCGCACCCATACCAGCTGTTTGTCGATCGTCATTGTTCACTGGAATGGAGAGATTGAACGTTTAAATGGTGTATATATGGCACTCTTAAAAATAAGAAAGTTAGGCTAAGTCGCGATTTACCCCATTTATCCTCAACAAGCCAAAAATCTGATCTGATTATCAATTTTATCGTTATTCTGAGATTTATTATTATTGTGATAAATGATTATATCGATTTTCATACAATAATATATGTTTATTTCAGACTTAATCCGAAGAGAGTTAGTTACAAAGGTACTTATTATGATATTAGCATATTAGCACATATTAGCAGCAAAATAAAATAACAATGAAGAATTTTATTATATTGATAAATGGGAGAGTTCGAGACAGACGTTGCTGAGGCTACTTGACTGCATGCAGGCCACCTAATATAGTAACACTTTTATGTATAGCTTCGAGGGAAATTATTTTGGTTGCTTTATTAATCGGGGAATAACAAGTACGATGGAAGTCGCGACTAACCCAAATATTTAGTCTGCCGCCTAAAACATGGCTATAATATGTGATCAAACCAACCGTAGTGGAATCAAAAAATATTTATTTGTTCTATCATGGACTAATATATTTTAGTCCATGGTTCTATGGAAATAACAAGAATTTACTTTTATGATTATGAGGACTGATAAATGACACAAGTTGAAAGATTCTTTGACTTGTTGACAGTGCTGTCATAATATTATACTTTTTCTATAAAAACACCAAAACTAGAAACTGCCTGCTTTATACACGGTGTTACAAAATATCCCGTAAAAAAGCCTAGCGTTACCCTGACAGCCGAATTTTATTGTAAACCACGAGAAAAGCAGGGGACCTGAACAATGCGGCCCCTCATTAGGAATTATTTGGATATTATTATATATAATATTGTCATGAATATTAAAAATATATAACAATAATAGTATTAATAAATTTATATTATAGTATATAAATAACACGATATAAGATGCAATTAATAATAATAATCATTAGCAAAAAATAATTCAATTTAATGCTCTAAGATTAACAGCCATAAAATAAAATAAATCGAACACCAGACGTAGTACCTAACGAATAAACTGATAAGATTTTTATCATTATTATCTATAACGGATTACCTTTATAGGTGGAGTGATTTAAAACGATATCGAAACTGCAATAGGTTTAACCATTAGCTTGTATGAATTACAAACAATTAATTAATATTTCCCAATCGAATCAGAAATTGCCTTAATGGATTAAAATTACTCAACCGGAAGCTTGTTACAGGCCATCTGTACTGTCTAAATTTCATTTCATTATGTTATGAAAGACAGTCTTTATCTTTGAACTGAAATATTGACAAATAGGACCATTTAATAATGAATAGGTACACTGTTATAATATTTAACACGTTTTTTGAAAACTTTTTAAGATACAAAAAAATGTAATTTAAATAATATGTAGTGTTAATTCCGCTAACTCACTCGTTTATCCTGCTTGGATGCAGTACGCATGCACCGCCCTCCCGCCCGCAAAAAGTATGTACATATAAGTTATTAAATTTTTTTGTACCATGGATTTCCGCAAAATAACGCCTGATTCCATTAATTAACTTTTTAAGGTACTAGTGGTAAAAATAAGCTTTTACAATTTACATATTCGAAAAATATTGAATTATAATGTGATATTCACATTAATCCAGACTCCAGAGAAGCATTGATTCGTAGATGTGCGCCTGAGAGTTTAACGAAAGTCAAACTTTTACTACGTAGATATCTGACCTTCATTCAATACCATTCTTATATCCTAACAATTCATTAATGTTTTATGAAATATTGTCAGCACTTTAAATTAGGAAATCTATGACGAAAGTCCCTCAAACACATCAAGTTATGAATTAACGTTTGGTGACGTACTACCACTCATAGAACTAACTTCATTTTAATGACAATCTATTCACAGACGCACTTCTGCAGCTATCGTAAATAGAATCGCTAATGATATAACCACGATACGATCAACACAGAATACAAAGGAACTAGGAAGCAAGCACGAATGCGTAAAAAACAATACAACAAACTCATAAACTATATAAGTTATGTCATTCATAATTTGTAATACAAACAATTATGTTGTTACGGTCATAACATAACATATGTGGATGTGGAATATAATTAACTCACTTTCGTGACGAGTAGGCATAATACACACTTTCATACGTGTGACGTAATGAGAATCGAGATAAAAAACAGACCAGTAGTGGTCGTGCCCGCACACCGTTCCGGTAGAGCGCCGCCCGCCGCCGCCGCCCGCCGGCCGGACGGAAGCAAAAAATGAAAACAGCTGTGGGACGATGTCCCTTAACCATGAAGTAATTAAACAAAACACTTTGCACCTCGTAGGTACTTGTTCTCTGCCGTAATTGGTTTGAGACAAAGCTAAGCGGCAAGACACAGCATAATTAGAATAAATTTGACACAAATGAAGACCCTAAGGAGATGACTCGCGATTTATATGTCAAGATCTAGTAAAGAGTAAAAACACTTGCTTACTGGATCGACTTATCTAAAAGAAGAATTTTTAATAGAAAGACTTCGACAAGCCAATGCCATTGGAACATTTAAAGCAGATGGTATTGTAGAAGAGGTTTCACTTGCTTTGCGGAACGTGGAAGAATTTCGGAAAAATCTGGAGCGGAGTTCACAGAAAATAAAGACAACCTGTCCTGTCATTAGTAGCTTATTTCCTATTAATTCTGAATATATCTGATTAATTAATTTCTAGCTGGCGCTGATTAACATTCTGGAGCTTCATAATGTTTATGTTTTATTATGTGCTTTTGATATCCCAACTAGACAAGACGTGCAGTGGTGGAACTGAGTTGAGTGTTAAGAATGTACGATATGTTTATATTTTCTTACAAAAAGTGAATGAATGAATAAAATTATTGATAGTTCATGATAGTTTGTGGTTACGCTTAACAACGTTAGTGACAGTGGTACTTTCATAATTGAGGAAAGCGGAGGTAAAACAAGACATCAAAAGTGGTGTAATTCACAAATCGACTGACCCGTTTGTCAAGTACCGAAACGTCGTTTTTTACGGCAGCAACACTTTTTATTGCTTAAAACCACGAGATTTTTTTAAAATTTTCTACGTAGGTAACAAACGAAAATGAAACCAAGACATTCTAATTGGTTTGAGGAAAAGTTTAACTGGTATATCCAACAAACAACACACGTTACGAGTAGAATTACAAACTTGAAAGCTTCTTCAATTCTAGAAGACCAGAGTAGTAGCTAGTGTGTTATTTTTGACATTCGATCACTTTAACGAAAACGATACGGATTGTAAACAAAACACACACTAGGCACACCGTATTCATTCGATTAAGTTTACGAAAACAAAAATTAGTACGGCGTTGAAGCAGCGCCTCCTGGCGTCATACGAGAAGAGTTAATGTTGCCATAAATGTTGCCATACAAATTCTTGTTTTCGTTAACGTGATCGAATGGCGAATGAAACTCGCACTAGGCACCCGGATATTTATTGACATTCAATTACGTTAATGAAAACGAGAATTTGTATGGCAAAATTTTAATTCTTCTCGTATGTCGCCAAGAGGCGCTGCTTCAATGCCATACTAATTTTCGTTTTCGTAAACGTAATCGTATGAATACGGATAGTAAACAATACTCACTCACTATAGTGTTCGTTTTCGTTAACGTGATCGAATGGCGAGTGAAACTCGCATTAGGCACCCAGTACCTACTTCGTCTCAGTAGCGTGTTTGTGTGGTCTGGAAACGTCTTTACGATTCAGGTTGATGAAGAGTACAAGGGATCTTAGTTAGTATTCCCTATTCTCGGCCGATGTCTTTGAGTCAGGAAAAGGGGAAGGGCGAACCTTAAATATTCCGGCCGCTGCCTAAGAGGTCGACGTACATGAGTCGTATTTTCCCTCGCCAAAAAGAAGACCACAGCGTTTGAAATGACAAATTCTGGTAATAAAGACCAAAGAAAGTAGATCACGGCTTGCGAAATGACCAGCTCTGGCAATAAACACTCTAAAAAGTTGAACAGTTTAAATTAAAAGTGAAAATTAATGTTGATGCTGGTTTTTTATGTTCGTGAACTTTAGTATTTTTATTTTTCTTGTTTTTTAATTTACGATGCCTATAGAGTTAGCCATACATTTTCAGAAACCAATTATTGATTTTATCTTTGATCGTTTTAATTTAGAAAACAGTTAACAATTCCTTTCACCAGTAACAGAAAATTCTCCATTTGGAAATTTATTCCATACAACAAGATATAGGTAAAGCGTATACATAAACAATACAAGTATGGCGTAAATAATCGCATGGAAATTATGCAGACCAGCCAGAGGAACCGACACAACGAAAGCGTACTCTTGCCTAAATTACTTTAACTACTCGTACATAGCAAAAAGTAATATGTACCATGAAATAACCTACAACCGTAATGTTGTCTTTAAGTACCTAGCTGAAATTTGCTTGTACTTTGTATTTACCTATATGTCAAATTTTAAAGGTGCACATTATTTTTCTTTTTGAGTCGTGACGCGTCATTATTCAAGGTAAGGTCATAGCGAGGTTTTCCCTTTACACTTGCCTACCTATACTATAACGACATAAGAAAGACAGCAGCAAAGAATAAAACACGAAATGAAATCCTTAAATAAACATGACTGGGGAGCTTCTCCGTAAGGCGAACTTGAACGTCTATGACTGTCGTCATGAGACATCGTTGAGCGCGCTGTTATTTTTTTTGTAGTCTATTGTAGTCCCCGGAAAGCCATTGGATGGCCCGTTTTCCCTGTTGTGCTATGACCAGGGAGGCTCGTGCCCCAGCAGTGGGGACATAAAATGAGCTGGTGTGTGGTGTGCGTGTGTATTGGAGTCACTCACCACGCACAAGAAAGTGTTAAGCCTTGATTTTACCATCAGATACGTTAAGATATAGCAAAGATGGTTGTTTCTCCGTAACCACATACAAGGAGAAACTTTCAATCCATTTTTGAAATTGTCGAAACTTTTCTAGTGGGTCTACTCATAGTGGCTAAACTACGGGTGAAACTCTGAGGTCCAGAGTTAATCTTCCAGTGCCTTTCCGCCTGCAGCCTTATTGTCACTTAAGATCGGCTAAGATGAATGAGATTTAACATAAGAAGTAGCCATTCTAGTTTCCAGCATTTCTTGAATACGTTGTACACCTTTCAAGTTTGTTATTAATACATAAAAGAAAATAAGGGACATAATAGTATTACACACCCTAACTCAATGACCCAATTCAGGAGTCATAATCCGAACTTACGCTTCACGGCAACGAAGCCTATTATACTAACTACGGCGATCCCAATCGGGGGAAAATCTAATCTTATCGTCAATAAAGAATATCGAACAATGATTGCATCGGACGCTGTAATTTGTGAACACGTCTTTGCTGCAATCACGGATTATAATGGCAGGACGGATGTAGTGATTGTGGCATTATGTTTGCGATTCTAGTGTCACAATCTTCGGCCAGTGTTATTAAAATAAAAGAACTAATTAATGTTATGTCACCATTCTATGGAGTTCTATCACAGCTTCAGGGTCCTATCTACATTTTGTCAGTGAAAATAGAAAGATACTCTTTGTTAGACTTATTTATCTGGTAGTTTGTGTGAAGTTAGCCTTCGAAACAATGTTCTGACTAACATCTTCACGACTGAACCTGATGTAGCGTGATACGTGCATGTTCATAATTATAGTCTCATTAGCCTTGATGATAAAACTAGATAATTATACTATGAATAACATTTCCCTTTTAAAAAAACCTCCGTGTAGCTACTTTCATGCTAGTAATCTGGCTTTACAGAACTCATAAAAAGTCCAGTACTTAGGTATACGCATTTTAAAAAATTTCAGAGTTTCCTTAAGGAAACAACTTTGTAATATAATATTGTTAAATTATACGGTCACGTAATTATTATATAATTGTAATTTTATTTGTTTCTTAATAATCTAAAATGTATGCTTTTATGTGTATAATAATATTATATTACTGAAGGACGTTTTGGTCACAACTGTAAGTCCACAGTAAAAACTGATAAATAAATAAATGAATAAATAAATAAGCAACGTAACACGAATTGGAAATTCCATTCCGTTCATGTAGTTTAGAAATGACCTAAGCAAGCAAATGTAGCTCATGTAACATGTATCTATTTTGTATGGGTATGCCAGTCCTATCGTAAACTTAGAAATATCGTAATTATTCCAAAACTACATAACAAAATGAAATAATTCTTATTTACTTAAGAAAGAATTTAACACGTTGACTGCCGCAAAACCAGACACAATAGAAAATTTATTGTTTGTCGGTCACCGGTGACCACCACGGCGATTAAAGACTTAATAAAGGGTCACCCAAAGGGTTTCTTGGAAGAGACATCTAAACGGTTCAAATCACGTCTTCTAAATAAAACCACGTAAAAAATTGGTGCCGGTGCGTGTGCACTAAAAACTTGTTTTAAATCTAAATCTATATTTCACTAAATCCTGCTCACAATATCATTATGTCATAATCAACTTTAAACAACTAACAGAAAACACAGATGCATAAAAATACATTTTAACGACACATATTCATATTCAAAATTCATGTGAACTGGTTGGATATTTCGAATAAAATTAATTAATAACCTTCATAAATTATCGTCTGATGGGCTAAAATTTACAAAAAAAATGGAAGCAAAAGCGATAGAACTCATAACGAATTTAAAATTTACGACAGACATAACATTGTTAGCTGAAATGGAAGTCTGTTTTTGGTGAAAGATAATAACGAAGGTGAAGAGCCACCAATAAAAACAGCTGTTAGTTCCTCAAAATCAACACGCGTCGGTGGCACCAACAATGTCGTTGAACCCTGACATTTCAGCCGCATTGGACACAATAGACCCAAACCAATCTCTGAGGAACCCCACGACGCCACGGCTGCTAAAGAATTTAAGACTCAAAGGCTCAGAACGCAAGGCTCAATCGAAAAAACGACGAAGGTGTAACAATAAAGGTACGCGAAGACATTGACGATGGGAACTGACCTCGTTACCTATGAATGTGCCATTTTTAGCAAATTGATGGACCGACTGACCGCACCTACCACTTTCCTAATGTCAACTTTCATAAAATGCGGTCAAAATATATTTTTAAAAGCACTTGGTCATAGTGTCGTTTTGGAAAAAGGGAAGAGAAATACAACAATTCGTTGATATTTTAGTTCAACGGTTTCCAAATTTAAAATATTGGGAATAAGTATAAGTATGGTAAAAAAATATAGTGGCGAATTTGAATGAGCTGTTAGTGCTTTCAGTTATGCAAACAAAGAATAAAGAAAAAACATTATACAAGCAAACATTTTGCGCACAAAATAGAATAAAAAGCAATAAATAGCCTTTGACAGAAACGAGAAAATGTTGATATTTCCAAATAGCGTTTAACATACATTCTATTCACGATTCTCACAGTCGTGATACATTGTCATGGTACTGGCAACCATAGTTTTGTTTCACACAATGGGTATATGAATAGCAAATAAATGTGAGAGAATGCTGTACAAACACACACAGAATGTATGTACAGACGACGATACAGCAAGCGTTTTGTAGTAACTTGTGACTAACTTATGGTGATCCTAATTTTAACTTTGTCGACAGGTTTGAGAATCGCATCATGATGACAAATGCAATTGTAAATTAAAATCATATGTACGATGATGTTGTGATTCAGTAATATGTAGGTACAGTTGTACCAAAATTACTGTATGTGAAGAGTTTGGGGAATATTAAATATACATCTACTAAATTTTGGCTCTATCTTTCATATGCTGTCAGTTCCTATATCGCTTTATAACTCTAGTTGATTGAAACTACAACACTACCTGGACGACATAACAGTGTGTATATTAGATATACAAAGATAGAAAATAAACCTTCAAATAAGATATACCTGTATAACTAAATTACAAACAAGTTAGGATATTAGATGGAAAACTCTGTATAATACAGTATGTAACAATAAACCCAGACTCGTATACCCAGCACCAGCACGTCATAACCACAAAACAGTTGTTTTCGATGAAACTGTCACTGTCCCCCATGACTCATGGGTCATGGCTCACGGGCCTCAGGATCGCTAAATTGCTATTAACCCAGCAGCCGGGGTCAGGTAGCGATTTGTGCGTTTCATATAGCGATGTACAGGAAAGGATGTCAGGAAATGGCAAGTTTTGAGATACATGTTTGTGTTTCAAAAATTTTGCTTATGACATTGTCGGTCGTCGGAAATATGGCTAACTATTTGCACAAACAATAGAACTTAACTGCCTGACAAAGAATAAAGACGTAATGTTGATGTTACAATTTTGTGAATGTGTAAAAACTATTGTATTTTAAACATAAATAATCAAGTGGCACTGTTAGTCATACATACATAACATAAGTCATCAAAGTAAATAATATTTTTTTTCGCTAACCAATGTTAGTAGCTTGTAGGTAGTCTTCAGTTTATCATTGGACTCGAAACTTTTAAAATCTTCTTGCTGAAATATCACTATTTCTTGCATTATGCATCTCACGTATTCTGTGCTTGTCACGATATAAATTAAATTACATACATTTTCAGTATAACGTAACGTTAATAGACAATGTTAAACACAAGGAATAGTACAACCTAAGAAACCCTTCCGGATACGCTGTAAAAGTCGTCAGCGGTCAATTTCAAGTTCCTTTTAACAAAAATGTAAGTGTATTCGACATCAGTGAAATTCACAGCACAGGTATTAAAGATTTCATTTTAACGATAAATACCAGACTCTGCCATTACCCGCTCCATTATCTTATCTCAAGGTTTAGAGACAATGAAAACTAACAGATATGAATTTCCACGTTATTAGTCACTTTACTTGGAAACAATAGGGCTAAATATATTCAGAATGAAATATATAACTTCACAGCTAATACTTACCATGATAATTAAAGAGATATGCACCGTGTTGTGTAAAATCAGAGTTAAATTACAAAATCAATTTGGAAATGCCTTTGATTAACCATACAAATAATATTGAAATTAACCACTTTAAACGGATCCATTCGCGTTTGAATGACTGCCGCTTATAACCACGGACCCTGCAAAGGGTTTAAAACGATATTTACAACCTCTTGATAATAGCATGTCACAAACAACAACTTTTGTAATAGAATCTGCTGTAAGAACAGAGCATTGGACATCGACGCGACTATTTAATTGGTATTTTGGATTTCCGGGAGCCTATTACAGTGGACAAGAGATATGTCTCCTTTCCACTGTAATAGGCTACACGTGAATCACAAAAAGCTGTACCATAATGTCGCTTATAGATAGTAGATATATCGAAAGATATTCATTCTAAAGATTTCGACCTTTTGGATACATAAAAAAATACACACTAGATAAAAACTACGCGTCGCGCTTACTTTCACATACAGAACGCGTTAAAACACTAAAATATGATGTTTGCTAAAAGCGATAACAACGGACAAGTAAACTAGAGGCTAGGAGCGATGAACGCACTGATTACGCATAACTTAACCAGTTGTCCGGTGTAGGCGGCGTAAGAACACCTGTCTTGATAATATACTATTTTAACGAATCCTGTTCTAGATGTAATAATCCTTGTAAGTACGCCCAAGAGCGCAAGTAATGCATGACGCAGACAGATTCATTCGAGATGCATTTTGTAAAATTACACGAGCGAGCTATTCCTGGAACACTTTACTTATGGCATGGAAGATGCATATACTATACAAAGAAATTACAAGTATCTACTTCAGATTAAAAGCTGTAAGAAATTAAAGGAGGTTATGCAGTATTCATGTGTAAAGAAACAAAACATATTTTAGTACAGTACAAGTAGTACGAGTACATGCCATTGGAGACAGAGACTGCGAATGTAACAAAAAAATAGCAAACAGTTTAAATACAGACAGACAAACGCGAAGCGTGTACAAAAAGGTTCGCCTCCATTGCTGACGATAAATAATAAGATTCCTGTCACGCGTGTGAATGCCTTACGTAATGTTTTATGGTTTAAAGAAGAAAGAGCGAGTTATTAGTCATCGTGTTCCCTCAATGCCAAGGTCTGACGCCGCCTCATTCGGCTGTGCTTAGCCAAACTGGTTTCGGTTGTAAGTCGGTCACCGTTGGGCCTACTATTCCGGCAACGGCATCGGAGCGACCGTTAAATTTGCTCCGCTAATCCAAAGCGACGTTTCTCGCGGTCGACCAAGGCGATTGCATTAAACAGTTAATATTTAAATGCATTTGCCCCGTTTCAACGGTGCTCGTAGTCGCAAGATGCAAATCCGAAGGCAGCTGCTGACTGACCAAGACACTGAATTTAATTCAAATGCAAATAGAGTGGAAGCGTGTCCAAACTTTGGTATTGTAAACGTTAAATAAGCTCTTATAATTGAATTGAGAGCTATTCGCTTTACATGTAATTATTAAAATGATTTTAACCAATATGCTCATTGTAACAATTACATTCAAAATGCACCTGAGGCAAGTACAAGTACCCTTTTCAAGTGTCATTTTAGCTTTTGGGTAATGAATAGTATGTATCACATATTTCTTGAATGTAAGGAAGGAAATCATCATAATAATGACATCACATAACATAAACATGATACCGATGATACGATCAACATTAGTCAAGAGTCGTCACTCATCGCTCTTCAGTGAAAGTTAAAGTAACAATTTATGATAGAAGAGAAAAAACTGCATAATTACATTGTTACTGATGTAACGTAAGCGATACCAGATACCGTGCTCTGATACATAAACACAACAGGCCTGACGACCGCCGACACGGAACGGATTTGGCATTTCCGCAAAAATACTGTTTTCAATCAATCTTATTTTAAAAGACTTGCTGAGTAAAATAAGTCCGTATGCAATGCAATTCGGCTAATCGTTGTAACGGTAAACCATTGATTATTCGTTTAAGTGCAGTCGTAAGTTTTAAATGTTTAAAGTGATTTTGACTGAATATTGAGTATTTAGGGTAGCAAAGAAATATTTGATATACTTACCTAATTAAAGACGGATTATCAAGTCAGAATGATCATTGTTTAAACATCTGCGATTCCATATAGGTTGTTTTAATTGGCGATAACTAAGTCTAGTCCACTTTTTGATGTCGTCCAGCCATTTGCGTCGCGGACGTCCTGGAGCTCCCTTTCCCAAAATTTTGCCTTTGAGGATTAGCAGTGGGAACTCGTATAAGAATTCTCTGCATGTGTCCGAAAAAGGCGACCTTGCGTCAAGATGAGATTATGTACCTACGGCATATTTCAGTCTCTCCGTACTCAACCAGAATAAATGTAATCGAAAAGCTTGCAGTAAATTTTATAAAAAGAGAGTCGGAAAGCAGTAAGTCATCTAACAGAATTAAATAATTGTGTAGAAAAACCACACACAGCCTTTACTCAACATTCAACAATATAAAAATATTATTTATTTCGTTCCAAAAATACGTAATTTCAGTTTATAAACTGCTCATTCGTAACTATTTCTAGAGATTCAACGGGATTTCCTAAAGGAGATTAAGTGAATTAGTAGTCACTCACTACACAATTATGCATTACTGCGTGTCGTTCCAACAAAAGGATTAAAGAAAAAAGACACGGTGCCTTATTATATTAGCAAGGGTATTTTATTTGACGTTCTCTGAAATCATTGAGTTGAGATTATTAATTATACGCTGTCGATGGCGCATCTTAGACAATTGGCAATTAAAGATGTCAGGCATCAATGAGGTCAATCCGTATCAATACGTGAAGGCTAACGAATAAATCATCGCTGGGGCACACAGGGCCATATCAATTGAAGCTCTTAGCGCTGCCCCCCTTCGCTGAAATGGAAATGGTGACGTGCAAACACGATGATAAACTGCGCAGAACAGAAGAAAAAAGGATCTTCAATAACTCGCGGTACAATTACATACGTCAAAAGCAAGTCCATCATCAAACCAAAATATTATATGTTGTGTTGTTAGGCATTTACTTTCACAGACATGAACGAGTTAGTAGTCTTGGCAGATTAACCAGAAGTACGGATTTCACTTGTTGATTTACCAATGTTCCAAAAAGTAAAGTCATTGCAGATATCAGAAAAAAAAATAGGATTCAGTCATTCAGTCAGATCTTTTATTTTGTAGTCTGCAAAAATACAGACAACAAAAACATCAAATTGTTTCGACTTGAAAAGTATGATTTGCGAAATACTTGGTCAAGTTATTTAACTATAGCAAGTAGAGTGTGATGGCTTTGTGTCGTTTGTTTGTCATTACGCAAGCATGAAGCAGACAAACTGCACAGATCAGTAGCGGCATCCCAGCTATTTTACTGAGACGCAACAGACACTGGGGAAACATTAATATTCGCAACACCTATATGATTCTGACATTAAAATTCATGAGATCATAATGGCTGATCATTCATTCATTCAGAGATACATTTACTTTCAGAGTCATTATAACAAAATGGGTAATATTTATATCCCACCATTTGATTTATCATCTTGCAGAACGGGCAGCACTTGCATTAAAACTTTCTCTAATCTTAATCGTGTAATGACTTTACAATATTGTAAAGGCATGATGATGAATGAAGCTTTTCCCAACGTGTTCGCGAAAGGCGTCCCGCAAGACTGCAACATATTGCAATGGCGATTCAAGACATTGCGCTCAAAGCGGATATCATCCCGTTAGTGGCAGATAATCAGTTCGCAGCGTTTGAGTAACGGTACCGGGCCTTCGGTCAAGAACTGAGCAAGCAAGCGGGGGCGGCGAAGCGTGTCCGTCAACAGAAGCCTTGCAAGCACAATCGATATCATATAACGTGGGAATAGACCTAGAAAAGTGTTTAGGCAGACCTTGGCTATTATGAGACTGAATGATATCATTCTTAAAAATTTACGAGAAAGAAGAATTAATCTACTAATCTAATTATTACTAATCTTGTGGAAAATTTAAAGAATATTTATATCTATTAACAACTATACATAATTTTCCAATTAATTATAATATAAGTTACCTACATCACTAAAGACAAAATAAAACCTATAAATAAAAAATGTCCTCCAGCTGTGGAAATATTCTTAGAAAGTGAATTCATAGAAAATATTGCAGTTGCACGTTGTTTACGTGTTTATAATTATAAATGTACTGCATTGCCTTATTGCATACTGCATCCCACTTACGCTGAGACCTTCTACTGAATAGTAGCGGAATTACTTTAAAAGTTATGATTATAATGAAATACACTCGGCGTCAAAAAAATCGCACCTCTTAGAAAATCACTTTCAAATGTCATTTACTCTTGATATGCACATGCAGTCGCATTAATTATGATTTTATTTACAAGGTTACTTAATTAACTTAATAAAAAACATTACTTTTCATTATCAAATAAAACCTAATGCAACAAATAAAGTGTCACAAAAATTCGATGCAAATTTTGCTACCCGTGAGAGTTGCTAGTTGCGCTTCCTTTGTGGGTATAAAACGGTCAACACGGGTTCAATGTGGGTCATTCGCTATTCAACCGTTGAAGAGGACACACGCACAGATTTTGATGGATACCACAGCTGATAAAGCCGCTCAAGTGGTTGCACTACTGCAATCAGGGGTGCGGCAGTGTGATGTCGCCCGGCAACTGAACCTGAGCCGTTATTCCGTTCGAAGAGTGTACCAGCGCTTCATAGAGACCGGTGGCTATATCCGCAGACACGGTTCGGGTAGACGTCGCTGCACTTCGGAAAGAGACGACCGGTTCGTTGTGTCGAACTCTTTGAGAAATCGTTTCTCCAACGCTGTTGAGTTGCAACAGCAGCTCCAGGCAGTTCGCAGACGCACCGTAAGCGTATCTACGGTTAGAAGAAGATTGAAGGAGAAGAAGATAGCGGCCCACAGAGCTGCTACGGGTCCAAAATTGACTGCAGCGCATCGGCGAGCCCGCTTGCAGTTTGCTCGTGACCACGTCGATTGGACCCTTGAGCAGTGGAGAGCTGTTCTCTTCTCAGACGAGACGCGAGTGTGTCTTTTCTGCAACGACCGACGGAGAAGAGTATACCGGAGGCAGGGTGAACGTTTCGCCCAAGCCTGCATCCAGGAGACGGTGGAATATGGTGGCGGATCCTGCATGTTCTGGGGCGGTATGTCTGCTGCCGGCAAAACCGACCTTGTCTGCGTCTCCCGGACTGGAGGTGCTCGCGGACAAGGGTCGCTGACTGCTCGCCGCTATGTCACTGAGGTCCTGGAAGTGCATGTGGTCCCCTTTGCCGAATCTTTTGGCGAGGGGTTCACATTAATGCACGACAACGCTCGCGCTCACACTGCAGGCATCGTGAGCGACTTCTTGCAGAGGTCCCAAATCTCTGTGATGCAGTGGCCAGCGCGAAGTCCGGATCTGAATCCTATAGAGCACCTCTGGGACCATCTTAAACGTAAGGTTCGATCTCGGGATCCAGCTCCTTCGACTCTACAGGAGCTCCAAGACGCGGTGATTGAAGAATGGGGGCTTATCCCTCAAGAAGAGCTCCTGAAGTTGGTGAGGTCCATGAGGGACCGTATGGAAGCCGTGATCAGGGCAAGGGGGGGTAACACTAGATTTTAAGTTAATTTTAAGACACTTTTTGTACATTTTTCTTTGTAAATTATCTGTTGTTAATTAGGACTTAATTAAGGATTTTTATTATTTTATTAATTTTAATGTTGTTTGTATAATTATAATTAAACAGAAAGTTAAATTTAATTGTTTTTTGATACTCCTTTTTGTTACCTTTCTAATGATACCCAACACTATCCTCTACATAAGGTTTAAGAATTTTTAAAGATGATTTTTAAAAGGTGCGATTTTTTTGACGCCGAGTGTAGGTAAACCAAACAGTGACTGTTACATTTTGCTCGATGCTTTCCAAATTCAATCTAGGCGTATTGATAAGTCGCTCCATCATTACTTAATTCAATGCCAATCAAAATGTGGCGTTGTGTGGAGTCATGAGTTTGGATTCACTTTCTCTGTACATTGATAATTTGTAGGCATTCACATGAAATTGTATAGAAAGTTTAAAATTTCTAAACTTAGATAAAAATATGTATCAACATAATTATATCGTTGCATATACAATTCTCCTCAATAATGTAGAGCATTGATAACAAAGTAATTAACGTATCTAGAAAATTATATGTCGTTATTAGAAATCTGATGGATTTAGCAGACTGTAGGTAGACTATGATTAGAATGTAGCTAGACTAACTGTAGGTATACTTAGTTATCAAAAGTACTTCTTTTAAGTCTTGATAAACAACAATTTACTAACTAATAAATAACACAATACACCACAAAAAAATTACAACATTTCATCATACAGGTTAAACAACAAGAATAAACACAAGAGAAAAATGTTGCATTCAAAAATAGTTATATAAAGGCTAGGCTTACAGTTGTAGAAGTTCGGAATGCGATATAACCAATTTCATTAAAAGTTCATTTCTCCATGGAAATGTTGTCAATGATAAAGCTGATGAGAGGCCCCTAGCCACAGTCAGTTGTGTATGCGCAACGAGGGAATGTGGTCTGACAGACGTTTCTTTCTCTTTTCAACTGGTAAAATTGTAATGAGAGCAAGTGGAACAGATGTTGGTATAGGTACAATGTGTAGGCGTTGTGTTAGGGCTCGGATATCCGTGTTTCCGTTGACTACCAGCGCGTGACTACGCCTTCCGCTTTATTATAGGGTGCTGACATATTACCTGGTTTGTTTTAACTCGGTGACGTCACAAAAGGATTAAACAAAACACTTCGCCTGCTAACAGCAATCAATTTTATAGACTACTTCACTTCGCCACTTCAACTGGTATAATTAGCAATGGACAATTGATTTTGTAATGGATACCAGAACTAACAGGGTAATTAAATGTTATTCTGATCAATAAAACACGAGACTGTTACTCGGAATAATTGAGTAGTTACTACTATCTCACAGCGTTGAAATAAACTGCGGTACTGAATTACTGGATACGTTCTTCGACATGATTAAAGGTGGAAGCAACTATTGCTTAGAAACGTAATGGGGTATTCGTTGGATCAATAAGCCCTAGTGACGTAGCCTTTCGTTTTGAAGGTCTCCCCGGTTGCCATTTAGTTCCCGTGACATTGAGTGAAGGTTTCATTGCATTATCAACGACGCTGGACAAGGGTGATACTAGCTTTAGTCATTGTTCTGAGGGCGATACAACAAAATAAAACTATTTCAAGTCTAATCAGTAATCAAAATCACCTAGTAACAGTAGTATCACACTACTGGTTATCAAATGTTATCTAATCATTCTTATATACATTTATTTACTGTACATATTTTTGTATACTTCATTCATTGCGAAACTGACCAGACCAGAACAAATGAAAATGAGAACGGCTTTTAGAAAATTAAAAAAGTATTTATTAGATAACTTTAAAAGATGTAATGAATAATTAAGAGTACAGCAATACGTTAACATTAAAATAATATCACATTTGGCGTCTGTTGCCAAAGGAAATGCCGGACTGCTGGCCTTTGTTGGTACCATATTGCAGGGATATGACATTCTGTCCAGATTTCAATTGTTCTTCCGTGAATTCTCGAACGTTCTTTTCGGATTCTTTGGGCCCAATAGATGGTTTGCCATAGTTCCCAGCTTTTCTGCCTAAAGACTGTAGGCAGATCAGCACAGAATACAGGTTCTGTTTTTCCCAAAGATCGATAGTTTGGAAGGTTTCTTGTGGAGGCACGCCCAACTTCTTCGCGGCTTCCAAGAAAGCGTTTATATTCTCCATGCATTTAAATGCCATTGTGGACTGATTGACTTTCTTCACTGACCCTTCTTGTATCGCGTTGACGAGTTTACAAAGAAGGGTACCATCCTTGAGTACTTCGTAGATATTGTCAGCACCACCGGAGGTATCAGCGGGTTCTCCGGTCAGCTCCTTGACCCACTCTAGGATCTCGTGGCCGATGTCATCGTTATATTTGCTGTTGATGCGGGTCTGGGCGTCCGCGTTGATGCCAGCTTTCCCTGCGCGATATTCGGCCATGTTGTGTGTTGACAGGTTTACAGACACGTAACCACTGAGCTTCTAATGATAGGCACTCTTGTAGTATCAGTAACACAATCCTTTTGATAGCGTGATTATCGGATTTTCCTCGAACGTATATTGGAATTTATCGTTTTGTATTATCTGTAGTATAAATGATTGCTTATTATTGCCTCGTAGCAGCAGGCTATAAAGTTTCGTCATGAGAATGCAAATAAATTGTGTTTCACCCAACAATCTAATCGTATACTTTAGCATATAGGTAAGAGTAAAAGGTATTTATTTGTTTTAATGTTTTTTATATTGTTTACATATTGGAGTTGCAATCTTACGTATTCTAGAGAATTCCAGGGAGCCGTAGGTACCTATTTATATATATTGACGATAAGATAAAGAGATTATTGATAGAACAAAACACAGATTATTTCCTTTATAATTATGATTTAAGTAGATATTAAGCATAAATGATTATGCATTCTTTTTTCGTAATATTATTCTGGTATATTACAAAAATAGTGATTATAGGTAGGTAGATATACTGAGTGCGTAAAGTATCGGCAGTATTTTATAGCAATCGTAAAAGGATTCTTGATGTTGTGATGATTCATCACAACAATTTAGGTAGGTACCTCTCGATGCCCTACTATAGAAAGAGAGAATGCTCAATATTACTCGTATTGGGTAGTTACCTATTCTTAACATAGAATGAGTTACGTGTGGCACATATGCAGGCATCTGGTTCTTCTTCTATAATGTTTCGAAAATCATGTAGGTACTTAACGTATCAGGCTTTGTGATACTATTGATGTGACGGTTATAACTCAACACTCAATATGTTAACCTAATTCCAAAGGAAGGTTCTTTACCTCTCCAACAAGACTGCAATATCATTGTCCAATATTTTCATTTTACAAGCTCAAAAGTAATCTGTTTTTTATCGGTACCTATTCTAGGGTATAGATTGTTCATGGTCCTTCGAGCCCGATTAATGAAGGGCGTGGGGTGTTGCCCATCGGCGGCAGTCACTTTAATAAAGTGTCATATTATTTTCGAAGTAGTTTCTTCTCAACAAGGGCTACCTACCTATCAGAGATTCTCGTAAAAGACAATAGTTAAGTATGAAACAGTACCATAACTCGCATATTGAAATGGCCAATTGGTTGTGCATTGTTTCGCGGCACAGATCGGCCTTGTTTCGCGGCACAGATATGCAATTTTTATTGTGCTTTATTGTGTGCCGAAACACAATGGTGTACCGGCAGATTGTTGCGAACAAAGGCACAACTATCACAGGTTCGGCTGATTAAATCACTGATATGATCGTCGGAACAATCTTGCACTGATAACTGGGTGCTTGCCGGCATTCTCTAAAGCTAATTAGTGCAAAAATGTGCAACAATAATGAAATTCTGGAACTTTTGTGTTTCGCAATTCCTTGAACCAGTAAACAGATAAACCCCAATGTTTTTGAGCAGGCAAATGATCATGCGGCCTTCTTGATGGAAAACGACCACCCCTATCTTTTAACACCAAGTAAAGGCTTGTACACAAATCTGCGATGCAACATATCATCGTAAAAATCTACCTAATCTATCTATCTAGTTTATTGCGTTGCGAATTCGCATCGCACCGATTCGCAGTTTTGTGTACAAGCCCTAAGGGTAAAACGCGCATGCACATTACCAAAGCTGAAGCTCTATGCCCTAGCTGACCAAACCTACCGTGCCATGCTTTTTAAAAATTTAGCTTACCTATTGAGATAAGATTAATCCCCATATAAAAATCTATAATAAATTGTTATGTTAGGGACTTGCTCGCTAATAATTGTAGTTCCTTCTTGACTTGTACACAAACTTACTCAGGAACTTTTGCTTCATAAAGTTAATGTCATAATATGTTATAGAAGAGCGAGATTCTAATTAATGTATTATCATGCTTAAAAAGAAACTCCAGCTTCATGTATTCAGTTATTATTATTTTGGAAAGTTAATAGGTTTTTTTAAACTGTTAAAATGTTATATAGATGCAAAGAGATTTAATATAGTAAGCAGTTAAATGTCTTTGTATAGATGATTGTTACTGGATGTTATTGTAATTAATAAAACTTAATAACAATTAGGTATTTATTTGTGCAAGATCACAATTCTAATCACCAACAACTATCTAGACAATTGTACCTATATACATAAGGTCGGCTGAGAATTGGGATGAGAGATTTCCAATTTAACTTGGATTAGGGAGAATTGGGAGTGTCTGAGTACCATAAAGGTCACAAGTACTCACCAGTGACGGATAAACAACAACACTTCTGTTGTCTGGTGTTGTGAGGTAATCAAGGCATTAAGAACTATACAACTATAACGATGGTATAAACATAGGTTTTTTAACCAGGATACTGTACCTCACTAATTGTTTATCGACATATTAAGAAATTAAAAAATAAAACATAATTTACATGAAAGCAATACTGATCATTGATGTTGTTTTGTTTTTTATATAGGCAGATCAACAAAGTACCAATACTACCAATACGTAACCTAAAATTTTAACAGCCACTATGTGCACTAATAAACACTCTTTTGTTTTTTAAAGTTAAAACACCTTGGTGGTAAAGTTTAAACACCATAATACCCGAAGGTATTGCCACCAACCAAACCGAGTACAGAAATATGTTTCCCCGCTGGGAATTGAACCCGGGACCTCTGGGTCTAAACCGGTGGTCTTAGCCACTAGACCACAGAGGCGGTTAGGTCTTGATGGTAAAGCAAAAATATTGAAATAAAATTACATAGAAGTAAAGTTTTGTCACTTCATTTGGGTATCTAAAAAGGAACACCCGATCCTCTGAAGTTTTTTTTTATTAGTGCAATTTACAAATTATAAAATCAACATGTGCTATTTAGTCTAAGTCATAATTTATAATATTCCTGACCTAATATTCTAATAAGGTTAGAGTATAATGTTTTGTTCAGTAAAAATACTTAATAGTTTACTCCAGAACTTTTATCAACTCATTGTAAAAAAATACAATAACTAAAAAACGTCCACAATAAGTGATATGAATTTTGCATTCATAAATTACAGTGACTAAGCGCTATACTAGGGCCTCTGATAAGCTGGAGATATTCATAATAAAATTCAGGTGAAACAAAGGTAATCTAAAATATTTTATTGCTGTACTTACCCAATTCCCAATTAGTGTTCAAATAATCCACAAGACACAGTTTATTAAGGACTAGTAATCAATACGCATTGTAGGTATTTATCACAAAACACTTCACATTCACGACGAGGTAAACTTTTTACGCAAGCCGACCGGTCGCGCGCGCCACGAGACGAGTTATTTGTTGACAGCGCGTACGGACGAAATACGAATGTAGGTAGGTATGTATTTGAATCGTTCCGTTCGGAAATTCTATGTTCATCATCGCCCCACCACGTGACTCGTAACATTTGCAAATGCTTTATTCCTATTGGTGGATTTCAGAAACGTGGAAGTTTAGTGTTGCATGAGTCGTGATTTGATCTTGTAAATTATACGATTATATGTAACAATCTTTTAATCGATTTACATAATAGCTAACCAATGTTAAGCTTCTACAATGTCGGCCATGGGCATGTGCCCACATTTTTCTGAATATTCATGAAAAATTATCGATAATTTACCGTAAAAAGGGTGTCTACCTTTAATAAAATTTTATAGACTTACACTTGTTTAAATAAAAACAGTTTTTATTAGAAAAAAAGATGTCTTTACTTCCGTTTTTTTCCTAGTCGATAAATTTTAATAAAAAAGTAGCTAAGTAACTCTTAAGTTTTAGAAATAATAAACAGAATCCAAAACGAGCCAGATAGTTTACATAGTTTGCTATCATTCTTCATAAATAACAATTTTAAACAAACAGGCTATATTATAAGATTTGTGTTTTATTTAACTCAGATAACATAAAAATATATTTAATTATAAAGTTTACTATTAAAAATAAAAAAAATCTATATGAAATCAATTTCATATAATTGCTATTAAAAGTTGTACGACAGTACACATTCAAATAAAGATATTACAGGTATAGGTACATATCCTACATAAAACATGCATAAATACATACCTACATGTCATATAAAAAGATGTTTAAATGATAATTTGATCGGATCCTTTAATAAGTACGATTTGTGAGGTCAAAATAGTAAGTAGGGTAGTGGCACTAGTGTTCGACGCTTTTAGCCCAGTGTCTAACCACAGTTTTTCTGGCCAAAAAATAACATAGATTATCATTGAAATTTTACATGATAACAGCTAGGAAGCAGGTGGTCTATATTCAATTGTTGGCTGTTGCAAACGACCTTTGTCCAAAAAGAGAGACTGACTGACTGGCCGGAGTGGTGATTATAAAAAAAGAAAGTGCACCACGCCGCTAACCTCTCGAACCAACTTAGGTCTTCAGCTTACAAATTAATTAACACTAACCTAACCATAGATCGAATTATTGCCGTGAGTGAATTACTAGGCAATAGGCAAAAAGAATGAACAAAATAGTCTAAGGCTTCACTCAAACTATAACATCCATTTACATTATCTAATGTAGAAAAAACAGTGATAATTACTATGTACTTCTTTTATAAAATGATTATTTAGTTTAATTAATATTGATAAGTTTAATATTCGTGAATACATAGATTCAGAAAATAACTCCAGTTCCCTCTTAAGAAATATCAATTTACAAAAACATTGAGGGTACATAATTGTTTAGTAGCTGTCAGTGCATTTATCACAAAAGTTTTGCCTTGTTTATATTGTATTTATTTAATGTTTTTGTTCCTATCTATTTATCTTGTTTAGTTATATTTTATTATATATTATTAAAGCCATGTTTAAAGTGACAAACGGTAAGTACTAAGGATTTTACAAAATTCACGCCGTTCATTCAGGTTGAATCGTCGAAAGTGTTACAGTGACATCTAAAAAGCTTAAACAGATTTAATGATGATCTCGATTTAAGCAATGTGCTAGTTCGCATCACTAGAGATAATCGTTTTAGAAATTGACGTAAATTTTTTCGTTCTGAAACTTTACTGACAAAATCTAAGCTGAGGCTGACAAATATAATTATAATGATTATAAAGAACGATCAAAAAAAAAATACAATCAAATGAAATCATAACTGAGAAAACTTGTTGATTTTAATAAAATGGCTAAGAGATTTTTCGTTTGATAGGTCGGCAGATAAAGCTTCATGTCACGCACGCGGTAGTAGGACTCAGTGTGGCGGCAGGTTATTTTAAAGTTTGGCGAGTTTCCATTTTTAATAGAATGCATGATAATTAAACAATTTTATTTGGTAGGTACATACTTATGTATTTATTATTATTTTGAATATAAATAAACTATAAAGATAGTACCTACATAATCTATATCTATAATAATATTATAAAGAGGAAAGCTTTGTATTTTTGTATGTATGTATGTTTGAAAAAACTTCTAAACCGATTTAAAAAATTCACCATTAGGTACTATATTACATTAGCGCTGACGCTGAGTAACATAGGCTACATTAAAAAAAAAAGTACACTCGCTCGTGCGAAGCCAGGGCGGGCCGCTAATAATAATAATTTTAATAGTAGTTAATGATAGCAATTATGCCTTTTTAAAAGTACCTGGTATTATTTTAGGCCAAAGATCACTATGTTTAGGCGTTTGTGATGGATGATAAATTGATAGTCAGCACGTCTGTGACTATTAATCGGCTGTTAATATCCAGCGCGTATATTAATCAAGTTTGATGTTCTTTATTTATTAATGCAATAGTTGTGCAGTAACGAGTCGGTGTCAGATGGCGTGTCGGAGGTTAATGAGGATCATTGATGGCATGTGCTAAGAGGTGTTAAGACCACCCTGTGCCTTTCTTATGTGGGGAAGTTCAGACCAGAAGAACACCCAAAAGTCGGACTGCTTTGTTTTAAACGGGTTGCTTTTCCATAAATCTTTATCGCGGTTGGACATTCAAGTAGATAGATGGTGGCACACGCTGATCTTCAAGCGCCTGTGTCAGCGATGATACGGTACACAATGGATAGAAGCTGGAAAATATCAGCAGAAAAAAACAGCGTCTGTAGCCAAACGGATAGATGCTCGGGTTGAATGGTAGAAACCGTGGTTCAATCCCTATAGAGACTACGTGAACCCATACTTATTTAACGAGCTGTAGTATATTTGGTGATGTTGTCTCATATTTATTTATTTAAATATATTTATACATATTTATATTATATTTCTGGATCGGTTAATAGGAATATTTAAAATGCGCATTAATATTAATTAAAATGCGGGGAGTTCTGTTAAGCAACTTTCGCAAAGGCCGGTCATCGGATGGGTGACCACAAATGTATCATCTCGAGCGTCCCCGTGCTTCGGAAGGCACGTAAAGCTGTTGGTCCCGGCTGCATTAGCGTCGTTAACCACCAATCCGCACTGGGCCCGCGTGGAGGTTTATGATCTGTACTTCCTATCAACCCATAGGGAAGGCTCGTGTCCCAGCAGTGGGGATAAAATTAGCTGATGATGATGATGATGATTAATAATAAAAAAATAGTGTACCAAATAACAAGTTCACCTCAATTAAGTCCCTTGTCAGATCGCAACGTCATCGTCACCTTGAAATAGAGCAACATAAGATCGTCATGACTTTTTCCCTAGAGAAAGGAGAATGGAAACTACTATTTCGGACCAAGTACCTAGCGGCGCCGGCGGCCGGAAAACTTTTAGCTATTTAACTGTTACGTCACCCCTGGGACCAATCTGGGTGAGTTATTTTTCTACACAACAAAGGAACAGCGCTCGGCCTTCATCTCACCATGGTTAGTGAAGATGAAGCCGAAGATGAACCTCGACAAGTTCCGGTCGGGAGATCAAAAATTCAAAATAATTTATTCAGTTTAGGCTACAAATAGCTCTTATGAACGTCATTATGTACCTAAGTCTACTCTACCTTGTACTGAGAAGAACCGGCAAGAAGAGAAGAAGAGAAGCAAGTGTCAAGCTCTTTTCTCCATTACAGCGCCAAAAATTTTGGAACATATAAAATATTGGCCCTATCATATAAGGACAGTTTCCATTACAAATAAAAATATAAAGGTTACGTGTAAAAAAAAACAATAGAGAAAAAAAATCTAAGTTTGCCATAGTTACCAGTTTAAATTTTCACAATGTCACACAATAGGTACTTTTCTACCTACTGTTTTGGTCCCGGACTTTTGTCCGGGACCAAAACCACAGAATATTAGGTAAAACCTAGTACAGGGAGGTGATTTTTGAACCGGTGACTAACTCTCACTTTATGATATTAATTACTGTTTATTGTTTTTTTTTCTCTTATTCAAGGTCACTGGTAACTTATATTTAACTCTGAAAATTAGCGAATGGTATGTACAAACGAGTATCTTATACATCAAATTGTAAATAATGTAAATCATATTATATTTGATAGTGTTTTTCATGTCAAGGTAAGAATCAAAAATCTCCCTCCTGACTTTCAATACTAAAATACTTCTTAATACTGTTAGTGCCTGTTATTGAACATGGTATGAGAAACAGGTTCCACAAGGTTCGTCAGGACTGTATTTTGATACACAACTGCATTCGTTTTTACACCTTTCTCACAAAAATGTACCTCTGTTAAGCCCCAATAAGAAACTCCCAACCATACCATGAGCGAGGATGGAAAATGACCTCGTTGGACACGCGGAATACGGTTGCTCGCTTCTTCACTACTGTGTGCATACACCTTATCATTTTGTTTGTTGTAGCTCTCTTCTACGGTAAAAATTTTTTCATCCGAAAAAAGAATTTCCCGATATTTTTTTCCTGCGTACCGCATCAACAAAGCGCGGCATCTCTTCAGTCTCAGGTCCATTAGACGAGCATTCAAACGATGTCCTGTTTTTCTTGATATGCCCGAAGCCCTATATCTTCATTTAACTCCCTTTTCACCGTGGTTCTGCTTAACCCCATCTGAAGGGATGGTACGATAAACGAATCTTTTGGTTAAATTCAAATTTTTCAGTATGTAAAAATTTGAATTGGCACATAACCGCAACGATGCAACGCAATAACTGCAACACGGTCTTCTTTAAGCGTCCACTCCATATTTAAAAATGAGTAAAATTCTAAAAAGTGTACATTTTTATTTTCATGAACAATTCGAAATTCGAATTCAATAAACTTTTTATGGCCAGCATTCTAAAAGAAAAGTTTTTACTGTGTGACAATACTTATGACCTGACTGTGTATATAGCATTGTGAATGCAAAATTCCAAATAATAAAAATTTCTATAAATATATAAACGAAAACGAGAATTTGTAAGGCAATGTTTTAACTCTCCTCGTTTTCCACAAGAAGGCGTCGGTCGTCGTTTCAATACCATATAAATTTTCGTTTTCGTTAACGTGATCGGAAGGCGAATGAAATTCGCACCAGGCACCCAAATACTTGTTTGTAGCCTACGTCCGTAGAGCGCCGTGTCAGTGTAGCAACTATTATGTAATCTGTGGTACCCTATCAATTCTTTTTACATCCAAGATTCTGCGCTCCAATGCTCGTTGGCAAATCCCCAGGTGAAACTTCTGCGACTCTATCGTTACCAGGGGAATTAGCATGAGAACAGTAGCTTCTTCAGTCGGTATAGATGCCCTCTCTTTTGCCCCTTTTCGAAATAAACTATAAATTCCAAGGTTTTTTTAGAGTTTGCTAATTGCCCTGGGCCCTTGGCCTGATTGCCCTTGATATGCACTGGGTATGTACTGTTTTGGGGTGGCGAGAAACTTAAAGGGTTCAAGCCGTGTGAAACAAAACACCGTCAGACGCTTTCTAGAGGAAATGGCATTACGCTCTAGGGCGTGTTCCCGTTTCCTACTAGATTCTCCCAGGGCTCCGGATCGGATCGAGCCGATGTAGTTAGTCATCGGCATAGTAACACTATACACATACTGTATAGACCTCTTGCCCATCTACCTCGACCGACCCTACGGCACAGATTAAGTAATAGTTACTCCTGCGGTTTGTGCTGTTGGTCATTACTGGAGTTTTTGGCAGAAATAGAAAGATACATTAGTCCTAAATATTTAACTAAAATCATTTATATAACATTGTAAGTAATTTGGATGAAAAGGTGGAGAAAAAAAGCCTCCTGAGTTTCTTGCCAAGTTTTCTCGGTTGATCTCGGTTGAAGCTTGTTCCAAGCGCAGGAATAATAATATACCTACAATTCTTTGGATACATATTTTCCAAGTGACATTGAACTGAATGTCAACGCCCTCGAATACCTAAGTATAGCGAAGGTCATCATGAAATGTTTTTATTCAATTATTATAGGCAGCATTTTCTTCCGTGACACTCTTGGTAGACCGAATTACCTGCCAACCGATGAGGCGATGAGATTGCGGATGGGGATACAGTTAATACTAATTTTATGATTACTTCCGGAGCGTAAGTGGACCGTTGCGATGTAAACAAAACGGAAGCGTGGTGCGCGTGGCGGGCGGTGTCTAGGCGCATGCGCACGCGGCGGCGGCGGCGCGGGGCGGGCGCGGCGGCGCAGGCGCAGGGCGGGCGGCGCGGCGTCAGTCCGCGCGCGCCCTCGCCATGGCTCGGTGGCTGAAGGCCTTGGCGGCGTTGTTGCTGCTCACCGCGGCCGCCGCGCGTAAATCCGCCCCCGCGAAACACGAGCCGCAGATCGAGGAAGTCACCGCGAAACAGTTGGAGCGCGTGCTGGAGGATAAGGACTTCGTCGCGGTGTACTGGTGTAAGTGCCGCATTCGCCCGCCAAGCGCCGACCGGTGCGCGTCGCAGCCGACTTGCGGGCGCGCTGGCCGGCGGCCAGGCGACCGCCGCTGTCGAAACGTCTGCGACGGCGCCCGTCCAAATGGGTTACCCTCGAGTTAATGATCTTCGGACGGGTCGGCGAGAAGACCGCTTGCTAGAGCCGACCCCAGCTGTGCGCATGATATTTTCGAAGTCGCCGGGCTCGGATTTGGGTTATGCAACCGGCCGCGGAGACAATAAAATTCGACCCGGCCGACCGCGGCGGCCGTTTGACGTAGCCTAAAATGGCGCCGAGTCTCGTTTTCCACCGTTCTACCGCTGCCGGTGCTGGCTGCGTCAAGGTCGGGGCGCCTACGCTCCGAGCTAGGCTAAAACTAGTGTGGGGCGATCACCGCATGTGCCGCCCTCCGGACTCTATTACGTGCTTTTGGCATTCCAACTATTTCAATTGTAGATGACTAGATCAATTTCTTCAGTTTGTTGACATGTCGCATTCCTGACATGCCTGTTCAGAAAAGTGCAATAAGTGAGATTGAGATGGGACGCCAATTAGTTACTCGACACTCTCATCTATATTCGTGGTCTCGACAGTAACACATCTCTCACTCATTTCGGAGTGGTCGGTCTAGCTAGACACAAAAAGTGCAATAAATCTCTGTCTAAGCCGGCGCGATTGCAAGATTGTTTGGCTGATGCACTAGGTATTATAGTTTGTTCTGAGCTAACTATGTACTCTAATGGTTGAGGTGAAGTTTCCCTGAAATTATTTTACTCAATAGCTTACTCTTGTCGAAAGTGCCAGCAGATGTCTACCAAAAATCACAAATAATAAAATCTGTAGTCGATATATCAACAAAACAAAAATAAACAAAGTAGGTACAACAGCAATTAGGCTTAGAAGATAGATCCGTATCAAATCAAAGTCTCTTAACAGTAACAATACGAAATTGCTGATAATAGTGTCAATGAAAATCCAGATGAAAATTAATTACATCCTGGTTATCGAGGCGGTAATAGTCTCTTAAAGTGTAGCGATGTAACTGAAGACTATCTTAATTTTTAAGAGCTAAGTTTGATACAGTTGCCATTATAAAGTGTTACAAAAATAGTACGGCACGGTGTTTGTTAGAGAAAAGACATATTACGAAAACGCTCGTACCACTGTTTCTCTTGGAAAACATCCAAATTCACGAATGTTATCATTAATTCCTGGATTAATGAAAATTAGGACGATTGCCGCGAACAATACAATAACTTTCCACGCAGTTAGCACGCAGTTATAACTGTAGAGTCCTACCACATAGCATATAAAAGTATTAAGTCCCATTCATAAACTTATAGTATTGCTAGTAGTAGTTATTTATTAATATCTTTGAAATTTGCACAAATACATGTGTTAATAGTAATACTAATGTTACTTACATCACAGACTATCTGCTCCTACCATTCCACATCTCCATATATTCTTGTATTCTTTAAGAAATGTATTCGTAATTCCTTACTAAACTCCACTACTACCGCAGTACCTGTACCTACACAATGTATAATGCTTTAGCCTAGCAACTAAGCATGAAAAAGTTTATTGGCCTGTTTGGTCTATTGAACTAATCACTCGGGCAATATCCAAATAGGATTGTACAAGATCTTTATTCCTCGCCTAATATAAAGTTCCGCCTAAACATATTTACCAAATATCCATGGCAATATAAATAAAAATGCGTGACTTGGATTTCTATCAAGGCATATTGGTTCAACTTGATGGTGTACCTTTAGAGGACTGGCGATAGTACTCGAACACCAGATGAATTCTAACAATATAAATTTTGATATTCCTAAAGCCATGTAGCCATCGTTTTCCCATCGCTTTCAGACAGAAAGATACTCAACATACTTAAATTGTTTAAATACTTAAATACTTAAATTCATCTTCCAAAAGCCACATATTTCAAAATAAACAACATCTGTGGTTACATAGTTCCCATTTTTCTTATCCTCAAATGATGAATTATCGCGAAATTAAAAACTTACTGATTAAGATTGTCTAAGCATATTGTAGACTAGCGATTGCTGTGATTCCGATGGAATTAGAAAAAACTTATATTCCTTGCGTACTTACTTCATAAAAAGGATACCATAAATATCAGCTTTTTAAATCCAAGGGTCTGCTCTGGGCGTTGATGAGACCAGTGAAGAAATCAGGACATATGATTGATCATTCAAAGCATGGTATTACTGCTCACTTACGATTATACTTGTGGCCTTCCTGTCAAAGATTTTATTTAGACCTAGAAATTGATCAACTTTATCCAACTTTTGGTCAAAATATTTCTGTCTTCCACACACACTCCATCCTTTCTTCCGGAAACTTGTTCATTGGCACGATATCTATTATTCATAAGATAGACATAATGAACTCTAAATGCCAGCGGTTCTTGGCTGTCAAAGCAACATAACCATCTTCCAATGAAAATGAATCATTATAAAATCTTCATCTTATTTAGTAATAGAGTGGATAATAGGGCAGTAGACAAAATAATTTTCTGACGAACTGCTTCAGGCGAGTTACTTTTTAGTCTAGTTGCAATTTCGTGGAGATGATTTTAGGACGAGTTGATGCCGTAGTCCAGATGCGTTTACGACCATCTTATACTAACCCATATAAATGTAGCGTTGATAAACTGAACTATTTTTTGATGCAATTCCTGTAACGAGGAGGAAAAGGGTAATAGTGTGCTCATTTTTCAGTTGGTTTTGAGTTTCCCTTTTGTTTGATAACACAAGGCCAATTATAGACAGTTATGACCATCTTAAAATGTGGAACCATTTTAACAATTACTACCCATTAGGCATTTCGATATGTTTACAGAAGACCAGTGCCATAGTGTGTTAGCGGGACATTATGCAGATTAAATAACATTATTATTGTAATTTATTCCAAAAAGCTTTTGCTTCCCTCCCTTTTTGTATAACTTGTAGTATTTATGCCTGTTTTCTATTGTACGTATTATATTGAGTCAGACCAATGAAGGTTGTGTCAGGAAGGCGACACAAAGATTGGGAAACATCCCAAAATAAGCTGGAGATGATAAAATCTATTATACGAGTATGATTATATTTGCAAGAAAAGTTTAAGTCTTATTTTGTCTCAGGTTTATTATCTTACTAGCGGCCCATCCCGGCTTCGCACGGGTGGACATTTTTTAATATAGCCTGTTACTCAGCGCTAATGTAGCATTCTAATAGTGAAAGAATTTTTAAAATCGGCCCAGTAGTTTTTGAGTTTATTCGTTACAAACAAAAATACAAAGCTTTCCTCTTTATAATATTAGTATGATTTCTCTCTTTATTATCATAGTCGTATCGAAGTGATTTCAGCTTATTCTCTCAACTATGTGTTGGACTTGGCATATTAAGCTAACAATATCTCTGTGGTAGTGGTTCAATCACAGTCCTAGACCCACAGATTCGATTCGACTCCGAGTACTTACTGACCACAGACTATACTGTCTTACTGTCTATCGGTCATCATCGTATCTAAGTTTTCCGCCATATCGGCAATGTTTATAGCGTTTATTCCAACTGCTAGAGCTAAGACAGCCAGTTTCTCAGTAGTTGAGGATTTTATTATTATCATCACTGGATTTTATCGGCACTTGCTATCTGGTTAGAAAATAAAAGCTGAGAATCCCTAAGATCATCATCACGCATCATTAATCGTAGTAGTGTCTGTTATTATGTAACTTCCATTCAAACTTTTTATAGACAACTTCTTGAGTGGCAAAAGCGAGTTTCACGGCAAAACCGCCAGAAAACGAAAACTTGAAAGGCAAAATTTCAATTCACTTCTCTTGACAGCAGGAGGCGCTGCTTCAATGCGTATAGCAATAATCGTTTTTGATTTTGGCCTCAACTTTCTGAATTCAGAACATAATGGATTATCTGAGAATCTTATCTGCAACATTTGAACCCATCTAACAGCTATGAGCTCTGCAAATTGTGATTCAGTGGTGTTAAAATAATTATTCTTGTGAACGGGGGCATTTCTGGCGGTGCCCAAGGTGTTTATAATTTTATTAAAACCAATGTAAAGCATTTATCACTTACCAACGGATTTAGTTTAAAATTTAATATCTGTTAAAAAATGTTTTGGATGGGAATTAATTACAGACGAAGTATATTTTTTAAATTTAGGAAACGGTGACGAATTTAAATAACCCCCAAAACACTTTTACCAAACTATTAATCGCAACATAGTTAATTATTATAAATTGATAAGATAGTCAATTTAACATAATATTTTTTAGTTAATTACACAATTGATTCAAGTCCAATGCATTCACACTGGAGATTAGGATTAGGATATCTGATCTAGGATTCTGATAATTTGTCCTAACTCACACAATCCCTTGAAAATCATGATAAATACTTGTTAACTCCTAATGTAACAGATTAAAATTATTATTATTTACTTGTAAATTAAATTTAAGATTATGACATATTAAGATTGGGAGATTATTACGTAGCGTAGGATGCCCTCAGACTAGGTGGAACGACGATCTTCGCAAGGTGGTTGGCAAGAGCTGGATGAGAGTAGCCGCGGATCGTACTCAGTGGCGTGCACTTGGAGAGGCCTAAGTCCAGCAGTGGACGTGTATGGGCTGATGATGATGATGAGGATGATGAATATTGAAGATTCTTATAAATGTCGAGAATACCAGAAAATAAATCGAGACGCTATCTCAGTTCCACAACATAACTTAATGTGGGATAAACATGCTGACGTACTGACGTAGTACAGTAACGTGTAATGATTTTCGCAGTATTCATGATAATTACGTAAACTGACTGAGAGCGACTGCCGTATTGTAAAACATACTAAAACTAGATTTCACAGTTTCATAAACAATGTCTGCAAAAAAATCCTTGAAGATAGAAACATCAATATAAGATTAACGATCCAATATGCTAATGCTTGTAAATAAAACGCAGAGTTGTTGATAGTAAAACAAATTTTCAAACTTCTGTTACACAATGCTGATTTCGGAAATATAATTACACAATGTTGTTGATGCAATCTGAAAATCTTGTCATGCTTCTTACAAGACATTCACTAAGTATCCTTTTTAATGCGAAGTCAGAACAGTTCTCGAGGTGGTGACCGCGCACCAGAAGACGCACCAGAAGACGCAGTGTAGGTAGGCTTCCAAGTTACATCAAGGTGGACCGACGATGTTGGTGAAGGGCTGGTGAAGGTCAATATTAGCCTCTAGATGCAAGCAGCACAAAAACGGTTGTTATGGAGATCCTTGGGGGAGGCCTTTATCCAATGGAAGTCTTTCGGCTGAGATGATGATGATAATGATACTAGCAAAATAGCATTTTAATAACTCAATATTCACCAGTGAAACTTTTAGAAGAATGATCAAGGTTGAAATTGCATTTGGAATATGCCCAAATGTAATAAAAATGTCGCCGCATGACTAGTTGCATAGAAACATTATTTTCAGGTTCCATGTGGGCTCAAGTCTCGACTAAATACTGAAAAGACTAGTGCGTGTTACTAATTTTATTGGGCATATTATTAGCATTGGAGCAAGGATTTTTTGCTGTTATCGCATGCCTGAAGAATTACAAATTGCTAGTAATTAATAGTTAGTTATAGAAAATTCATTCTGATTAATCTATTCTATATTATGTACCAAAACTAGCGTGCGTTATCATTTTCTTACTTTTTATATCACATGGAGAAAGATAGGTGACATTTTACTTAAATTTCCTATTTTTCGTTTGTTTTTTTCTACTTTGTAGGATCAACCATTTTAATATGTTTTAACATGGTGACCGTACTTGATAAGTTTTGGAGGCGGTGGGAATTGATTTAATTGTTAATATTTTTTTTAAATTTGATTTTGGAGGCGAGAGGGAATCAATGTATGACTTGAAAACGATGAAATTTGGAGGCATGGGAATAAGCCATTAAGAGTACATGCCGCGCCCGTGGTTACGCATCGGTTATGTGGGATTTTCCTGATGTTATGGGGGGTCTAACCAATAAAACATCAGGATATCCTCGCCGCAATTTAGGGCTAGGCTACGGATCAGTTTCTCACTTCCTTTGTTTTTTACTTTTTTATCTCTGGTTGCAGTTTTTCACTCAGAATATTATCTAAGTACATTGTTTAGATATTGTTCTTCTGAGGTTGAGGTTTATCATTTATCAATTGTCATTATTTATTTTCATCGTCATAATTTGACTTCTTTAATTTAATTTGTTATTTTTACATTCACATTAACTACCTTCTTCTTTATTACGAACTTCTGTTGTTTTGTCATTTTACAATTTCAATCAAAAATATCTCTCAAGTCTGTAACAAGTTTAGGTATTTTATGTAATTAAGATTTTTAACCTAGCAGCATTTACTACTAATCGAGATTGGTTACCTTATTGGCCTTATTAAGAGCATGAAAGAAGAGGAGAGAAGTTCACTGATTGATACACTATTTGATGGTGCCATGACGTTTTATAGAATATTTATAATATCCATGCCATGTCCACCCGAAATAGAAGAAGATGTCATTAGTAGTAATATTATGTATGTGATTTCAGCACAATGTATTCTGTTACGAATATATTTGTTGAATTCTGTTGCCCTTAAACTAATATTGAAATTAAAAATAGACCATTGTCTAACTAAATGATTGGAACATTGGCATTCGTCTAATTTATTTTTTGTGACGTGTTTAGTTTTTGCTAATCTCATTTTTCACACCATCACTCATCTCAATGCTTGGACACAGCATCATTGGTTTTTCAGCTCGTTTTTGTATCCACTGGGTTTAATACAGCGAACTTCTTTCAAGTCAACCCACCTAGTTCCCAAATAAATTAATGAGCGATTTGTTTGGCTCGTGTTGGTTAGTCAGTAGTTCTGTATTGGCGTGGCGATACAAAAGAGTTAGAGTGGAAAAATGTTAAATAAGTACAGAATAACTTCCGCAGTGCTAGTATCGAACAGATTTCCGCTCAGTGTCAGAAAGTTGTAGGATATTTTACTTTACAATAGATAAACAAATGTATGTTTACATAACATTTAGTGCAAAAGTATGATCTGGCTTTTTAAAAGTCATAAAATTAGGATTAAACGTATTGAACCGTAACGCAAGACGTACCGTGAATACGCGTGGTTGCCTCGTAAATCGACCGAATGGTTCACTCCTCAGTCCGCAGCCAGTTCATCCACTAATTTTACGAGTCTGCACCACAATAACGAAATAAAAACAGCTTCTAATAACTCTCCACACTGTATATTTCTGGAGGCAATATTATTTTTAACACGTTTTTCTAAACAAAGTTCCGATTTTAGCTGGTGTAATTTTAAATAAATTGTTGTGATTCAGGTTGCACTACTTTGGCATGGAGAGCTCATCTGTTAGATTTGAGATTTGCGTACTGTAAATTCTTGAAAATCTTAAGAAAACTTTAAAATAAACAGTGTAAGTCCATCCAAGTGATAGGAAGAATATTGGATTATCGATTGGTGCCTATTCCAAAGTCCTTTTTAGAATCTCTGACACATTAGTGCAAATTCGAACAGTACGTAAAACAAATATTATGAAAATATTCCCAAAACAAAAGACGAATAGCTAAATTTAAACTTTGTTGTACTCATGTTATTTTATTCATGTTATTTTTTTTATTTTTTTATATTTTTATAATATTTATAAAGGCGGGCTGCCTGATGGTGAGCGGTCACCGCCGTGGAATAAAGCTCCGGGAAGTGTGCGTGTGCCTTGTTCCGATGGCCAGCGGTGTGATGGTAGAACGAGGAAGTGGGCACCAAATTAAAAAGTTCCTCAGGGCATTCTTCATTATACAGGCGGTAGAATACACACAACGAGCCGATATCACGTTGCAAGGCTAAGGGTTCTAACCGGTCTGAGAGCTTGGTTATTGCTGTAAAGACCATCTGCGGCAACAGCAATCTCTTTCCAAAAAACAGAAAAGGATACTGCAGATGGCCATGAGTGGCAATGACAACTTTCCATGAAGTGGCCCGCTTGCTCCTCAATTACTGAGCAAACTCTTCAGCAATGAAAGCTTGAACTAGCCCGTTTCTGTTAATTGCCATGTAGATCCGTGAATTACTACAACTTAACTGTTAACCGTGGCAATGAACATCGCTTAACACATCAAGGTAATGCAATACTCATCAATTTAACTATAGTATCCTTTTTATGTTTGTGAGGTTCTATAGCATTCCACTTTTATACGGCCTGGTATTTTCTGGCCTTGTATTGCTACATGCTATTAAAATTTTAAAAGATTTTAGATAGATAGATAGGTAATATAAGAATACATCGACACATTCTACATTATGTCGATAAATAAATTATTGCAATAAAATGTGTTTTGTATAACTTAGCTCAGCATTTTCACGTATTTTTTGTATGACAACATAAATAATTTTGAATGTATACTCGTACTAAATTTAAGTTTTCTCATTTAAGAGAGTGTACTTATAGTTCTTGTAAGAAAATAAAGTTTTTAAACCCGATAGTGTTAAAAGAAAAAACAGTCACAATTCATTATTTCTTCCACCAGACGCGAGAAGTTGCGTCACATGCGACAAGGTGTTAGAAGAACTGGAGAAGATAGACGACGACACCGACACGTTCGGCGTCGACTTCGTCAAGATCAACGACAAGAGGCTCGCGAAGCAGTATGGCATCACGAAGTTCCCCGCCCTCACGTACTTCCGTGAGAAGGAGCCGATCATTTACGACGGTCAGTAGTTCCTCTTCTACCTAACAGTATACGTTATATTCAACAGTAGTTTCCAAAGCAATGTGACATAAGGAAGTTCACCGTTCTAACATCTGTCCGTGAAGAGGAGCCGATCATTTACGAAGGTCTGTAGTTCCTTTTCTACCTACCAGTACTAGATAAAATCAACGACAAGCGGCTCGTGAAACATTATGGCATCACGAAGTTCTCCGCCCTCACGTACTCCCGTGAGAAGGAGCCGATCATTTACGACGGTCCGTAGTTCGTCTAGTACCTACCTACTTAATACTAGTATTAGTATTATAATCAAGCACACTGTTGTAACTAGCAACATTAATTTAAAAGTTTATTTTTGCCGTGTGGCAACTTTGTCTAGGAGCTCGATAGCGCAGTGGTGAACGCGCCCGGTCTGCGAGTGCTGAGGTTAAGAAACTTTCGCAAAGGCCAGTCATCGGATGGGTAACCAAAAATTAATCATCTCGAGCTCCTCTTTCGTGCTTCGGAAGGCACGTAAAGCCGTTGGCCGGGCTGCATTCGCAGTCATTAACAGCCACCAATCCGCACTGGGCCCGCGTGGTGGTTTATGGCCCGTTCTCCTTATCCATCCATAGGGAAGGCTCGTGCCCCAGCAGTGGTGATGATGATGCTGTTGATGATGAACTTTGTCTATTTGGTTGCGTTCCCTATGTTTGAAAACACGTTTTGCCTTTATTTATAGGTATCCCTTATACATAAACTGACCTAACCACAACATAATAAAGTTTAAGGAATGTTATCGGAAAGAAATTTTAATTCATAAAGACTTCTATAAAAAATCAGGAGGAATCTACTATCTAACCTACCTTTTAGAACTGAAAAGGTAATGTGGTTTAAAATGCTTTGGTTGTACAGACGCCTGCACATCAACCTACCCAAAACTGTCAAATTTCTTCAATACATTTTTAACCATACGACTTAGTAATAAAGACTATTGAGGAAACTTGACAGTTTGTGGTAGATTGATGTGCAGGCGTGTGTATATTTAAAATTGGCATAACTACCAAGAACTCTTACTTCGTTCCAAAATCAGTTTAATTTGGCTTGCATCTTGCTTGCAATTATATGGTAACTGATGAACCAACTAACCGACTTTCAATCGGAATAAGATCATGATAATCTTCTCATCATCTTTGATCAACACAATCATGTTTTGTTTAGTCTATTCAATGTTGGGAATTAAATTAAAACCTAAGTGGAACAAATTGATCGTGCTCGAGTATGAAAGTATAACAAATTTTAATGTTACATTAGACGCAAAATCAAGTTACGTCCGTTACGGTACTTGCGACTGATTTTCACGAAATCCATTAAAGTTGTAGGAAACTTAAATTAAAATTAACTTTACATAGGCTAAAAGGTTAACAATTAAGTTATAAAATGAATATGCTTTCCTTATAAAACATTATTCAATCACCAGCTGAAAGTGTACGACCTGTTACACCCGTTACATGGAATGACCCATTAATTAATAATAGTGATTTTTAAAGTTACGTATACTCGTAGAGACATAAACACAGCTTCAGATTGAGAAAAACACGTGGGGTACGCTTGCGACACCATGGTCACGCATGGTCCACGTCCAGGATCCGCTTTTCATCATGAATCAGACTCAGACATGTCACAGACTTTCTGACTACAGACCCTGCAAAGGGTTTGAAACGGCACGATACAACAAGCCCATGAAAAGTCCTTGTTAAGTGTTTTAATTTTAAGCAGACTATTTATCTAATTGTAAAATTTTAGGAGATCTCATGGACGAAGAAAGCGTCCTGGATTTCTTGACGAGTTTAGAAGCAATGGACCTTCCTGACCGGATAGAAGAGGTCAATCAAAAAATCCTCGGCAAAATCATCGAAGACACTAATTATGTAGCCGTACTCTTCTGTAAGTATAGCACTGTTACTCACGAGTTTTGTTGATCTTCTCAGACTTTTATCAGCTATTGTGATAAGTACGTTTTTTCGAAAGTCATTTTCAACTAACCCTCTGACCGGTACGGTCTAACTGTAAAATCTATTGTTGTAGAGCTATTAAGTAGAAGTATCTTATCTGTCGCCTTTCTCAGTCATTGTAAATGTTAGAGAAGGTTAGAACAGGCGCCTGTGTACATTGTGCCGTTTGTTTGACTGTGTTTTTGACGTAGGTCCCGATCACAAAAGTTGCGGTCCTTCAAACAGTAAGTAAGATTCCGATGGCGGCATGGTGATCCTAATTTAATGTCAGTTTTGCTGTAACTCTTCTCGCTTCTTAGAATAGTATGTGTACATTTCGTGTTCCAGACGCGCTGCACGCTTTTGATTGTCTCTAGATCGGCAACGATGAAAGTTTCTATCGAATTATTATTAGTCCCATAAATAATGAAGTGTCTCCCGTTACTTCCGACGAACAATTGGTGACGAATAAAGCTAATTAAATTTTTGGCGCGGTCACAACATATCGATGTAGTAATATGAGTTACTATGAGTCATTGGGGCTTTAAAATAGTTGACATTACAAAGTAATCGGGTCTACTATCGAACTATTATCAAATTAATCTGACATCCATGAAATTTTGATTCTTCCGCTGGCTCTCTATGTATTTACCTTTATATTACACTCTTTGTTAATCTTTAATTTGAAATTAAGTCTAGTTGTTTGAGATGGTTACCATCCGTCTGATGTAAGGGAAAGCCAGAATCAAAAACGCGTTTGCATTATCGGGCCGTGAGGCTATCTATTTCTGGCGGGCTATTTGCGTCCCGCCAGCAAGCTCGGATTGACGGACCGACCTGTCACGCCGTCGACGACGTCAACCATACATATTCTCTCCTTAACAACTGCAAAGAAAAACGATTAAATTTGCTTTATTTTTATCTTTAAAACAAAAGCTTCACGATCGTCCCCCCATTTTTTTAAATTATCATGCCTAGAAGATGACCTTGACCCAAATATTTTATGGAACACTGCGTTCACGCAACAGCATGCTGTCACATAAAAGTTATTTAGACAATCCTATTTATATCCGTCTGATACTAGCTTTGATCTATATGTTTAATCGGATGGCGTTCACCTGTGTTAGAATGAAATAAGAATTTAGAGAATAGTTGTGATAACATTGGTGATCCCTGCAATTGTTAATCGTAAGGCCGTTTTATTTTTTTCTCACGGCCACCACGATAGACTGTTTCTAATTCCATTCCAATATAATAGAAATGATTTCTGCTTCTTTATAATTATTTATTTCGAAATGCAAGTCTTCTCCGTTCTAGTTTAAGGTACACTTTAATGCCACACAATAAACATTGCACGATACAAGCTTATCTACTTTATTCTGTATACCACACGGAGGAGATAACAGCTTTACACACTAAACTTTACTATTATGCACCACTCCAAACTCAATTCAGCATTGCACTTAACAGCACAGCTTCGGCTCCTGTAGCATGGGGCAGCAGGCTACAATAAGCTGGATATTTTGGTGATCGTAAATTTCAGCAATTTGTGCGCAATGTTTCAGACAAACCTGAGTGCAAAAAGTGCGCCAAAGCGCTGCAAGAGCTGGAGAACATTGACGATGAAGCGGACCAGCTAGGCATCGGCTTCGTCAAGATCCATGACGAAGAACTGGCTGAGGAGTACAGTCTTGGAGATTTGCCAAGACTGGTGTACTACAGGCATCAAATACCTATTATCTATGAAGGTTTGTGAGTCATTAATGCTTTTACTGACTTTTGTGTTATGAAACTGTATGGCGGATTCGAGTGTATCGCGTGAATTGTGTCACTGGAAAATATTTTGTGTACATTTTCCATGTTATGGAACGCCATTGTTTAAAGTTTATAAAATGTTGCAAATTCTTTTTCTGGGATTTCTTTGCCTACTTTTTTCAAAGGGTCATGTTTTTAGTTCTCTACTAACTAGATCGCCAAATACTATGAATGAGATGAACGCGTTTTCATGTTTCGGACACTTAACTATAAATTAAACCTACTATCCTTAACACTTATTAGTAGGTACTAAATATGACAGTAATTTACGCACTTCATACTTTTATAAACTGTTCATGAATATTGGTATGGTCATGAGTATCTAAAAGAGTTAGTTGATGTCTATTCTTCATAGTATAAAGGAGAAAAACAAATAACTATCTTAAGTATATCAAACGTATTAGGTATCATATAAGTATTTATAAGACCCTGTGTAAAAGGCGGCCACCAGTGGACGCTTTCGACACCAAGGACGCGCGTGTTGACGACTTCAAGGTCGTAGGATTAAATTCTTAGGCCCCTGTAATTTTACTGGATCTGGTGCCCTTCAAACTGATACAGAGCAATGCCAAACCACGCTGTTCGACGGCAGATATAAAAAACATAGCCAATCACTATCCAATTGGATTCTGGGTGCCTAGAGTGAATTTCATTCGCTATTCGATCACGTTAACGAAAACGAGAATTAGTATGGCAATGAAACAGCGCCACCTGGCGACATACCGAGAAGAGTTAAAATTTTGCCATACAAATTTCCGTTTTCGTAAACGTATTCGAATGTATACGTATCCGTAAACAAAACTAACACTAGACACCCTGGAAAAAAACTCATCACCGGCCTTCAGAACCCTTACGATAAGCTCTGAAAGCAGTATAATTGCAATGTCTAGCTGTTGTGAAATCGAGACGCGTGTATAAACGATGCTAAACGCGTCACGTTATCTGAACTGGAATAATAGAGGTAATGGTAAAGTCCTCCAGTTGTCGCAGAATGTAGCATTTTCGATGCTTTCATTTCCAGGAGAGCTTAGCAGAGAAGAGGACGTGCTAGAGTGGCTGATCGCTAACAAGTCAACCGGCGACGAGGAAGACGTCATCGAAGACGTCACTGCCAAGACCCTTAACACCCTTATCGGCAACGTCGACAATCTCGTCGTACTATTCTGTAAGTGCAATTTTAAAGCCAAGGTGCAGCCATTAGTTAAGAATATTGCATGCGCATTAGTAGTATATTTAGTTAGTCATGTTTGATTTTGTGTAAATGAAGAAGAAATTAATTGTGTTAACTTTAACTTTAATTACATCGTTGATCAAGAAAAATAGTTTTACTAACGCTGGATTTGCGTCCAACGCTAGAAACTTTTGGAAATCAGAGTTTTTATGTCTTTGCCTTTCAAGGTTTATAGCAAAAATAATGAATCCTGGTAAAAATGCCAACCGGACATCAAATATTTAATACAATCATGCGCTTTTATGTGCTAATTTGATCCGAAAGTAAAGATCATCATTATTATTATGGCAATAGCCGAAGACAATAAAACAAATTGTCGGTTTATTTTTCTACAGTTCAATTGTATGTTTGCAGACGACCACGGCGATGACGATTCAATGACCGTCCTAGCAGAACTGGAGAAAATCGACGATGACTGTGACCGCCACGGTATTCAGTTCGTCAAGATTGACGACACCAAGGCCGCCAATGCGTTCGGCATTGATGACGTGCCCTCCATAGTGTATTTTGAGAAGCAGATACCTAATGTCTATGACGGTAATTGTTTTATGACATTTCTCTTGTTACTTGGGAGGTTCAATACACTGTTGATAGTAAATCATAAGCATATCCTCTTGTCTCAAGAGGTATATCAATAAAGCATACAATATGAAAAGGGAGAATTTTAAAAAAAATTAAAGGTCTGATGGAAATTATTCATTTTCCCTGTATAATAGCGATCTTTTTCTATCTTTTATCTAGAATGTTAAGCTTTTAGACTTGTGTGTGATATTTTTTGTGTTTGAAGGTGACCTTGAGAACGAAGATGAAATCTTGGAATGGTTAGTGAGTCAACTAGAAAAAGACGAGATAGAAGACGTAACTGATGAGATGCTGGATCGCTTAATAAAGGACGGAAAGACAGTCGCCGTACTGTTCTGTAAGTATAAAAAATTAGTATAAAAAAGTAGTCGCATATGATGTGTATATTTGACATCTCACCTTTTGAAATAAATATTTTAATAGTAAATAGAATATAGAATTAACAATGACGTATACATTTTTTTCTTTAATTTTCTTGTTTATCCCTTTTTTTAATATTTTTAAATTCTATTACACACGAAATGGTTTAAATCAATATTACAATAGAAAATAGAATATAGATTTACAAATCATAAAGAGAATGCAGTAAATACTCATTAGAAGACATCGGTTCTATCCCACAAGGTAGCATCCTAGGATGTCTGCTGTTCCTTGTTTATGTAAACAATCTGCCTAATGGACGACTATAGTGTACTTTTTGCAGATGACATATCCGTCTTACTGCCCTTATCAAATATTAATGAATTAGAATCTAAGCTAAACCTAACATTAGATAACATTATGCTTTGGCTCGAATCACATAATTTACAACTTAACTTAAATAAAACAAAATTCATCCAATTTAAACCATATCAAAAAACTGGATTTTTTTTAATATTTACGGGTAAGCACAGTGCCTTGATCTCACCTGATGTTAAGTGATGATAAGGCCAATGATGGAAGCGCACTTCACCCGGGATCCTCAACTAGTGAGGTACTGGCTATCTTATCTCTGGCTGCCGGAATACAACAATGCTACAAACATTGATGTTATGGCGACATATTTAGATAAGATGGTGGTAGCTAGCCAGGCGGACAAACAAGCCCTACCACTCACCAAACCGAGTACACAAACATATACCCCCGCTGGGAATCGAACCGGGACCTCTGGGTCTAAACCGGTAGTCTTAGCCACTAGACCACAGAGGCGGTTAAGATTGCATAAGGATTGCAGATATCATACTATTATAAGAACACAAAACTGGAAACCATCAACTCTGCTAAGTTATTAGGAGTACATCTGGACACTCACTTAAACTGGAAACTGCAGATACAAAGTATATTAAAATGTCATCATTTATTTATGCTCTACAGCGCCTTAACCGGGTAACTGATTTCAAAACAGCTCTCACCGCATACTATGCTTACGCATATTCGGTAATGTCCTACGGCATTATTCTCTGGGTAAATTCATGTGAACTTGACAAAGTTTTTATATTACAAAAAAAATGAGATTCTAACTATCATAGACCAGTTAGAATCATGTAAAGCTTACTTCATTAAATATAGAATCTTAACAATTACATCTATTTACATTCTCGAGTCTATATTCCCCAATAAAAATGTTAGAAGAAATTATAGATACATAAACAAACTTAAAATACCATTCTTCAAATTAAAATCAGTCTCGTCTAGCCCCCCCACAATTTTGATCAAAATATACAAACACCTTCCCAATAACATATAAAACACATATAATAAGTATTTCGTCAAATTATTAAAAATCTTTCTTTGGAAAAAATTTTGTATAACCTGTCAGATTTTTTAATGATTCCTATAATAATTAACAAAGAATTCATAATTAAATATAATTACTTGAATAATATTTTGATATCTCTATTAATTATAAATATTAAATGTTCGTTCTAATGATAAATATACATTGTATTGTATTGTACTGTACTGCTATTGTTATTATTGTATTGCAAGCTGGTCAAACTGGCGTTATATACTTACATTATATTATTACCTTGATTTTTAAAATAGTTAGCCCTCTAAAATAGTTTGCTGTGCCCTAGCAGGGCGGCACATGTATACTTTTGCTTATGTTTTATAACACCTCGTCTAATGTAATGTGATATACAATAAATAAATAAATAACATGTCACACTGTTATTTATCCTCACTGTTACGATCACATTTCTACGAAATCACTCCCACAAATATTACGACCTACAACGGACATTGGGCTTTAAGTGTCGATTACTGGTGGCTTCCCCGACTAACACGTAACACGTAACAGTTACAGGATCACACTGTAACCCTACTTCCGTCCCTTTGCTACGAAATCACTCCCACAAATTGTATATAAAGATGCAGACCAGAAAAATGTTACACATCAATAATGTTATAAGATACTAACTGGCCGGCGGACTTCGTACCGCTTTGACAGTTTCCATGACAACAAAACAAACAAATCATTCGTCCGCATAGGAACGAACACCCGTATCCCATGATGGACCCCTATAGCAGCGCCACTTACCGGGTCCAATTGTAAATCTAAACCATTCTCGAATCCACTTGAACACACAAAAAATTTCATCCAAATCGGTCCAGCTGTTTAGAAGGAGTTCAATAACATACACACGCATAGAAGATTTATATATATATATAAGATATTCAATGTTACGAGATGTTTTATCTTAACATTTATTTGTTCCTAATTTTTTTTTTTGTCCTAAGTTTGTAAATGTCAATACAAATTGGATCAGCTAACCGTTACTAAATGTAGAAACAAATGCGCTATTTCAGTTATCTCCACTCACAACTAACGCATAACATCTAGCTTCATTCTTGACATAATTTTACGCAATGAAGAAAACTAATGTTCTTAATAAATTAAAATTAAATTCATTATTAAATAGTATCAAATGTTCAGGAAGTATTGACTTGCTTTTTACTATGAAATAAGACAGTGAATTAAGAATGTTACCTTTATATCTTTTTTTTAAAATATATTTAAATTGAATGTTTTGCTCGGTTGTTACTGAAATGCAAATTTAGAAATATCATTGTATGTAAAAAAATTGTATGTTTTGATTTGTATTTTGTTACCGTGCCAAAAATAAATAAATAAACGTCATGTTTTAGATGATAATAACGACCGCAAGTCACAGAAAGTATTAAACGAGTTGGAAAACATCGATGATGAATGTGATCAACTAGGCATTGCATTTGTGAAAATTGATAACGATGAAGAAGCTAAAGAATACGGTATCGAAAAACTGCCCACGTTGCTCTACTTTGAAAAGGGAATTCCAACATATTACGAGGGCAATTTAGAAGAAGAAGAGAAAGTTCTAGCGTGGCTCAGATATCAAACAGAAAGCGATGAAATTGAAGATATCACTGATGAAATGCTCGATTTGATCATCGAAAAAATGCAATACGTCGCTGTATTGTTCTGTAAGTATTTTTTTTAATGTTACGCATGTCCTTAACATTGGTTAAACTTTTGAAATAATGCCAAATATCTAAATTACTCTGCTACTTAGAAAACAGCGAGCTATATTTAAAACTTCCAATTTAGTTGTTACTATACTGTCAAGAACTGGCATATAAATAAAATACAGTTTATCTAATGTTTTTCAGACGACAAGGATCAGAAGAAAAGCCAGAAAGTTTTGGCAGAACTGGAAAATATTGATGATGAATGCGATCAAAATAACATTGCCTTTGTCAAAATTGATGATGATAAAGAAGCTAAGGAATACGGCATAGACACTATTCCAACAATGGTACTTTTCGAAAAGGGTATTCCTCATATCTATGAGGGTGATTTGATGAAGGAAGATGATCTTTTGGGTTGGCTTCTTCACCAAAAACGTCACAGCGAAATTCCTGAAGTAACGGATGAAATGATGGATAAACTAATTGAAACTGCTCCTTACTTAGCTGTTATTTTTTGTAAGTAGAATTCATATAGTAGTAAATTTTATTTCGGCACACTTATTACGCAACGCCAAAAGTTATATAATACTTTTCATTTAAAAATGTTTATTTGACAGACGATAAAGAAGACAAACAAGACATCAGAATACTCAACGAACTAGAAAACATAGATGATGAATTAGAAAAGGAGGGCATTGTTATAGTGCGAATGGATAACGAAGCTGAAGCCAAAGAATATGGAATCGATCACTTACCCACCTTAGTATACTTCGAGGAAAACATTCCAGCGATATACGAAGGTGATCTGATGAATGAGGACGAGGTACTCGAGTGGCTCATCGAACAGAAAAACAGTGCTACGATTGAGGAGGTTACTGACGAAATTCTGACTGATCTTATTGAAGAGCACGAATACGTTGTTGTTTACTTTAGTAAGTATTTTTTCACATTAGTTAATTGAACACTTTTCATGTACTGTTTGTACTTGCAAATAATGTTGTGTTTATTTACCAAATTTTTATTAATTGATTAAATTATGTTGATTAAGTGTTAAAGTATTCGTTTTTTTATTTTAGGCGGAAAATGCGAAGAAGGCGAAGAATGTGATAACATTTTAGATGAACTAGAAAACATTGACGATGAATTGGATGAAACTGGTATTATCTTTGTTACAACTGAAGATTTGAGTCTAGCCAAGAAATATGGAATTAAGACCTTCCCTACATTGGTGTTCTTTAGAAACAAAGACCCTCTGATATATAAAGGTACATTTCAGTTTCTAGTTTTATGTAGAGCAATTATGATTAAAGAGTTAAAATTACTTACATATTTAGTGTCTTTAAAAACGTTACGGTTTTAAAGTATGTTCATGATTTCATAGGTGACATCGAAGATGAGGATGAAGTTTTGTCATGGTTAACTGACGAGGATACTTTGGAAATCCCTGGCAAGATTGAAGAAGTTAACTCGAAAATGTTAGAGAAGATCTTGGAAGAGAATGATCACGTGGTTGTATTCTTCTGTAAGTATTAATAAATTTTTAGCAATTAAATAGTTTAGCTTAGGTTTTTTTAAAATGTGACAGGGTTGATTTGACAGAAAGTGCTACCACTATGATAAAAGTATAAAAAAAATTACTCTCTGTGTGCACACTTACGTTTCCACACTTAGTTTGAAACATTTAATGTGATCCATTGTTCCTTCATGAATACATAAAATTTAAACAAAATTATATTTAGTGGTAAAACATTGCAGGATTATATTCTATTTAATTATATTATTTATTTAAAAATTACAGTCCTAAAATATATATTTTTGGAATAAAGAGTTAGATGGTTATGGCAGATTCATTAATCGTTTGTTGCATTTTACAGATGAGGAAGGTGACAAGAAATCTCAAAAAATTTTGAGTGAATTGGAAAATATAGATGACGAGTGTGAAGAAAAAGACATTGATTTTGTCAAGACATCTGATGAAGGCGTTGACAAGGAATACGACCTCTCTGAATTGCCTGCATTGGCCTTTTATAGACACAAATTCAGGACGATCTATGAAGGAGATTTAATGCACGAAGAAGCTATTCTAAAGTGGGTGTTGGAACTTCACGATTCCCAACCTGACGTCATTGAGAGTGTCGACAGGAAAACGTTGAAGGATCTTATCGATGACGTTGAACACCTTGCCGTATTCTTTTGTAAATATTTTTCTATACTTATTTTTATTGTTTTGTTTTATTTCATTTTATTTTATTTTCTTATATTTATTTTGTTTGCAGACAGCGAAGATTGTGATACTTGCGATGATATTCTTGAAGAACTAGAGACTATTGATGACGACACTGACAAACATGGTATACAGTTTGTTAAGTCCAAGGATTCCAAACTGGCATCAGATATCGGTATTTTCAGTTTCCCTGCATTGGTATATTACGAGACCGGTGTTCCAATCATGTACGATGGTAAGTTTTAACTCACTATATAAATTTAATCTTACCTACTTGCTTCATATAAGAAATAAATATGTACATTTCAGAAAAGAAAAAGGTCAACAATTTTTACTTTTAATGTTGAAAATAATTTATTTTATAATTTTATCCTGTTTATAGGTGACTTAAAGAACGAAAATAAGGTTCTGCAGTGGCTTGTAGATCAAAAAAGTAAGAATCCACATCCATTTAAATAAATTTTAATACTGTCTCTTTATCTCTAAGATGAAATTTTAAAGTATTTAAATTATTGAATCGCAATATTTTACGAGCATGACATCATTCTAGAAGTCTTATGAGTTATTATTTAATTATTTACTTTTATATAATAATATTATGCCTTCAATGCTGGATGTTTGAGCTGTGTCATTTTGCATGACAGTTACTAATGCCTGCAGGTGAAGATAGCCACCGCCATAAATATAAAGCTAATACTAAATCGAAGGCCAATGCAGATGTTGATAAAAAATCCTCGGGGGTTCGGAGCAAAAGTAATACGGAAAGTGTCACAAAAAACATTCTAAAAAAAGATAAAACTGCAGAATGGAAAAATTTTGGAACGCTTAAAGTAAGATTTCCAGGAAACAAACCTCAGAAATTTAGCAAACATATACAAAAACGATTGAGCGATGACAAAGATGATGAGAATGATAATGACGATAATGATGACGATGTTGACAATAATGACAATGATGATAATAATGATGACGATGATGATGGTGATGATGATGACGATGATGACGATGATGACGATGACGACGATGACGATAATGACAAAGATGATAGTAAGGACAACGATGATGATGACGATGATATAGTTAAAAGCAATGAAGAAAGTAAGAAAAATAAAATTAAAGAATTGTTGAAATTTAAATCAACAACTAATAAAGCTTCTTGGAAAACAGTTGGGAAGCTGAAAATACGGTTTCCGAAATCGGGTAAACAGAGTCTAGACAATGACGATATTGATGATGACGACAACAAAGATGATAATAATGACGATGATAACGATGACGATGATGACGATGACGATGATGACGACAACGGTGATGACGAAGACGATGATAATGAAGTCGATGATGACGATGATGACGATGATGACGATGACGATGACGACGATGATAATGATGACGATGACAATAACGATGATGATGATGATGACGATAACGACGACGATGACGATGTCAATGATAGTGATGATGATGACAAGAATAGCCATGACGATGATGATGAGGATAATGACGATAATGATGAAAAAGACAATGATGACGATGACACAGATGACGACGAAAACATTAAAAACCGTAATGACAAAATAACAAGAAAAAGAAGTATTAAAGAAAGCAGAAATTCACATCATCGTGGACTAAAAGGTACTGTTTTGGAAGATGATGAAGATGAAGATGATGATGACGAAGATGATGACGACGAAGATGATGACGATAATAAGGATAGTTTTTTTGGTAGAATAAAACGAATGTTTACAGGTAATTAATAGCATTGGACCCCGAGAGATGACCCCTGCACGGAGGCACGGATGAACCCAGTACCCGACAGTCACACATCTGCATGGTCAAACACCGGTACCCGCATGGGTCCTCGCATTCTAGCTGTCGCCTGCAGTCATTCGCGAGCGCTTTACCAACTGAAATGTTTTTCAATTCTTATACATACTAACATTCATTTAGAATTAATAGCGCTTTAACAAACAGGCGCATAAACTATAAACATGCATAGTATTAACTCGCAGTTTCTTGTAATTACCGTTTATACGGGTGTAAACAACAAATTTTTACTGACTGCAGGCGATCGCTGTTTCTACATTGGATTGGGAGCGAAACCGGCTGTCCCAAAAATGACATATGAACCCTACCAGTGCTGTCCCACTAAAGTCCAAAGTCCAACCAAAGTAGCAAAAGCCACGCCGACGAAGGTGCCGCCCAAGAAGTTAGGCAAGGAGAAAGAGAAGCCCCAGCCGGAGAAACCAACCAAGGGCAAGAACAAGGCGCTCGCCAAGCCCGACAAACAGGGCAAAGGGAAAAAAGGTTTAATCGAGTCTGACAATATTTGGTGGTGGTAAACTGTAATCAATCGTATTGTTACTTGCACTAATGTCTGTACCGATGTTACTGTGAGTAGCTTCGTGCACGCGAGGCATCAAGTGGACACGAATGTTACCGATATACTTTTCAATCCTTGCAGAATCTGATTTCACCTTCATCTAATATGATTAGTCTGGGCTAACGTTGCATTGTTTGTCATTGTACATTAACATTACTAGCTTTTAACAACCTCGTGTCCCTTGATCCCCGCTAGCACTTAACAAGGTTGAATGTTGTAACATTAGCACATGGGCTGTGTTTTCTGTCGGTACATAAAAATATTTTTTTTCTTAGAATAGCGAAAAAATCTTGCTGCGAAGTAAACACAGCTCACATTGATTCATCTGTTTCAAGGTGTAGTGCTTTATGATAAATTCACGAAAACTAAATATTGGGGTGTCTTAAGACATCATCAACAGGTGTACAAATCGTTATTAATGATTGTAAAATTGATTCCAATATTTAGAAATTAAAGTTTGAGTCAACAACATAAGGCATTTCTAACTGTATTTTGCCGTGTCATCTTGAAAGACTTTTCATTGTAAGGATTTCATGTTCATATAGTTTTCTAGTCTTCATGGAATCTCATTATTTTGTAATACATTTTTAAACAAATACTTTTAGGATTTAAATCATAGGTTTTATTCTTTTGTACCAATGTTGATTGTTAAAACTACAGTGCCAAGTATAACGTCTCTACAAAGAATATTAGTTTCTAAAAAGTTATGACATAGAAGAGTGATAGAAGGGTCAGATTGTAGACTCGTATAAAAATAACCATTCAATTAAAATAAAGTAGAAAAGCTAAAATATAATAATTTGAACCATCTATTGCTATTCGCTTTTGAGCAGTGCTAGCGTTGTGTGACAAATAAGTCGTTAAGTAAGTTGTATTGGTTGGCCGAAATTTCGCATGAATGTTATTTATTGTTACGTTGAATTGTTGAGTCGGCGCTATATCAATTTTTGTTAAATAAATACATTTTCTATTACATTTTGTCATTGCTCATTTCACATTCGAATGATGTCAGCATGGTATTGCCGTAGTTATACCCGCGCATGCCACTTATTGGATGTAAACTGGTGAGTTTCCAAATAATTAATAAAATGGATGTGGTTTCTTAAAATATTTGTGTAATGTTTAAATTCTAGTATGTAGTAATTTAAAAAAAATTTTAGGTAACCTCCTGGACGAAAGTGAGGTTCTAGATTGGATGGTCAAACAGAAAGAAGATGAGAGTATTGAAGAAATCGAAAGAGATACATTATTCAAGTATATTGAAACAAAAGAGTTTTTGGCCGTAGTTTTCTGTGAGTACTGTTACTAAAAGCAGTATGGTGTTAAAAATTATAATTTATTAACTATTATATTTGTTTGCAGACAAGGAAGAGGATCCTGAAATTTATTAACTATTATATTTGTTTGCAGACAAGGAAGAGGATCCTGAAAGTCCCAGAGTACTTCGACACGTGGAATTAATCGACGACGAAGCAGCAGAGTATGGTATTAAGATAGTCAAAAGCAGTGACCGTTTAATGGCTAAAAAATATGGCTTCCGCAACCCTCCTGGAATCACTTACTTTAGAAAAGGCAAATATATCAACTACGACGGAGATATTGATGATGAAGAAGAAATACTTGACTGGTTGACCAATCCCGAAAATATGGAATTGACAGATCACATTGAAAAAGTTAACAGAAAGATGTTTCAAAAAATAAGGCAGACCTCGGATTACGTCGCGGTATTTTTTTGTGAGTTTCATTTAAATTTTACGCATAGACAATTCCCACACAAATTTTAACACAAATATATAAATACGGAGTTCACTCACATAAAACACGTATTATTTTAATTTTTAAACATTCATATTACTGATTATCATAAATTTTTATTGAACGATAATACGATGTTAATAGTGAATTATTACAAATTTATAATAAAGCTTGCTTTTAAATTAATTGATATGACATCTGTTTTATATTGCATATTTTAAACAGAAAAGCGTTTTCAAAATCTGTACAACTGTAAATACCTGTTTATTTAAACAAAGTTAGATTAGTGATATGATTAATAACTGATATAATTCCAATTGTATTGCATATATGACATGTTTTAGACAGTAATGACTGCAAACAGTGCCCTAGAGTACTTGCTGAGATCGAGCACATCGATGATGACGCCGATGGTGCTGGTATCAACTTTGTGAAGATTGACGACAGGCAAATGGCAAAAGATTACGGAGTGTTCGCTCTTCCGGCTGTTTTATTCTTCAAATTGGGATCGAAAGACCCTGTGATTTATGCTGGTATTGTTTAACTTAAGTTTTGAAATCTATAAATGGTAACTTTGCAAGCAATTGAGACTTCTAATACGGAATATTATTTCAGGTGACCTATACGATGAACAGCAGCTGTTAAGTTGGTTACTGACTCAGAAAAACCCTGCAGGTGATGTAATAGAAGCACTTGAAGGTCAAGATCTTCTTGACCTGATCGAAGAATCTGGATCATTAGCAGTTTACTTCTGTAAGTTTTTATAATAAATGTCAATATTGCACTGCTACACACGCACAAGAATGACGCAATTAACAATAGTTATTTTAAAATACTTTTAATTTAAGTGTATAAAAATATTTTTTAACGTTTTTGTATATATTGACTTCTAAAAAGGCTTTTTTAACTGTATTAACTTGACGCTTTTTATTAGGGAACAAAACATTGTGTGATATTTGCAATTCAAAAGCAATGAGAAAGGCGATGAAAAAGAAAGATAAAGACCATGAAGATGAAGAGGGGCAAGATCCAGAGGGTACTCTTTTTGCAGAAAGTCCTATACTTACGTGTTTTACCCGATTTTTGAAATAGCTCCTTGCAATTTACCTGAATTTACCCAAACCAGAAGAACCTAGCATGTGGCATGAACTTAGTTTCGTTAAAGATGTCCTGGTCTAGTGAAGGCTATTTTGTTTTTTTTATGTCTTGGCATTATTGCCGTATTGTTTACCCTTTTTAATCCTTTAGAAACCATTAGCGCCTGGTAGTTCAAATGCAATAGAGCTATAGATTAACGTTTCTTAGGAGTAAATTCATGTAATACTGACTATCATAGTGATGAATATTAGTCCTCCTGGTAGTATCCTGTAAACATTATTTACATACATTTTTCCTCCCTTGCAGTTTGCTGACACATTATCAATGCAACTTAATTGGTAATAGATTTAAATGTTCCAGACAGCATCGACTGCGAACAATGCGCAGGAATATTGGAAGAGCTTGAAAACATTGATGATGACTGCGACAGACATGGTATCAAATTTGTTAAAACACAGGACTATACAATAGCAGAGTCTTATGGTGTAACAGACTTTCCAGTGCTCGTGTATTTCGAGAGTAATATCCCAAACGTCTATGAAGGATCTTTAGCCGAGGAAGAAGAAGTTCTTCAGTGGCTTATCACACAAAAAACGGAAGATCGTATAGAACTGATAACCAGAGTTATGTTAGAAAAAATGGTCGAAGAAACTCAATACTTGGCCGTTTATTTCTGTAAGTAACTATCCCTTGTTTTGCTTATTGTAATAATCTGCACATTACTTTAAAATGATCGAACCAATATAAGATTTCGCATATACATATCTTTTTCAACTCGGACAATTATCCATATCAAGGATAGCTTGCATTATGAACTAAGTACATAATTAAGTAATTGGTTATATTGGTTCGTCCTCATCACTTAAACATTTACCCCTAGAATATTAACATAATTGCTATTTATCAATATTTCAGACAAGTTGAACTGCCATATATGTGACCACATTCTTGAGGGACTGGAAAGCATCGACGATGAATGTGATGTTTATGGCATACATATGGTAAAAATTCAAGACCCACAATTAGCTAAAAGATATTCAATCAAAACTTTCCCAGCTATGGTATATTTTAGGTAAGTTTATTTTAGTAAAGCTTCAATATTCTATTGTGAAAGCAGCATCGCAAATCTACAACAATTTGTTTTTCAGAAACGGAAACCCTCTTCTATTTGAAGGTGATTTGCAAAATGAAGAGTCTATTTTAGAATGGCTTATAGATGATGACAACCGTGAGTTAGCTGATGAAATTGAATCGGTCAATGAGAGAATGTTAGAAAGGTTACTTGTTGAATCCCATTTACTAGTGGTATTTTTCTGTAAGTGTTTCGTTATCCGTGTGTGTGGATCTTAGTGTTGTATATAATATGAAAGATCAATTTCCTAATTTCTTACATTTTGCTTAAGATGACGACGAAGATTGTCCAGAATGCGAAGAAATTCTTGAATCACTTGAACAGATTGATGGAGAAGTTGACCAATATGGCATCGATTTTGTGAAAATTGCGAGTACAGAGGCAGCTGCTAAGTATAACGTGGTGAACATGCCAACACTTATGTACTTCCGCAAACAGATACCAATGCTTTATGACGGCGATTTGCACCAGGTGGACAGAGTTCTGCAATGGTTGACATCTCAAGACGTTTTTGAAATTAAAAATGAAATTGAGGAAGTTAACCGGAAAATGCTAGACAAACTTTTAGAGGAAAATGAATTTTTGGCCGTTTATTTCTGTGAGTAACATTGAATGAGGATATTTCCAGCAAAACCAAATAAATTTATACTAGACATTGTTATTTTTAATAGAATACTTACCGACAGTTTCTTGTTTTTAGATGAAAAGTCTTCTGAGAGTCGAGCTGTATTGGACCAATTAGAAAACATCGACAGTGAGACTGATAACTTAGATATCACATTTGTGAAAATGGAAGACCCCCGTTATGCTCGGAAATGGGGTGTTACCAAGCTCCCCGCCATCGTATATTTCAGAAAAAGATTCCCGAGCATATACCGAGGTACTTATACATTTTTTAAATATCATGTATTTAAGTTTGATTACTATAAAACTTTTACAAAGACCACAAAACATTAAAATTATTCATGTTGTTTCTGTTGTTTTCAGGGGATATTATGTCCGAAGATGAAGTACTGGAATGGCTTCGAAAAAATAGGTTCCGTCAACCAGAGTTGAACATCTTCATGTACGCCTTGATAGCTTTATCAATAGCGTTCATTATGTACACAGCATTCTTGCTTCAGTGTTTCAAACCGTCTCCGCCGGCGCCTGCGCCGCATCCAAAGCAAGCGTGAAAAAATCCGCTTTATGGACTTTTAACCTACTATTGTTTTTTTAGGTTAAATATTTCTATTGTGACGTGTCTGCCTCTCGGGGCAACGATCGAATCTTTACTTTGACTTTGTGATCCGATAGACAGAAAAAGCTACTGGATAACTAAAATCTTCGTCGTTTTTAAAGGTTTGTTTCACTGATAATTACCAATTTAGATAATTACACGTTCTTGGGATCAAACTTAACTTTGATAGAGATTTTAGAGATACGATTGCCTAAGATTAGGTGAAACAATAATGCTTTTGTGAGAAACACTGGATTGACTTTAAACCAGGACAGATTCACTTGGTGTATTTGATGTTTTTTGGGATTATTTTTTTCAATTATTTAATGGTGACATTTTGAACATTCGTGTAAGAGTTTTTTTCTATATTTATGGCATTTTAAATTTTTACTATTAACTTCATTTAAGACTGTAATATCTTCTTAATAGCGTTGTCTGTATGGATCTTTGTGTTGAGATATACCGTTCCCTAGCGTGTTGTCGTCTTCGACTACCGTTACTTTATTTTTTTCTGGAATCTGTCCTTTATGAGTTCTTTTTAATTTCATAGCCTTTTATTTTTCGTTGAGCCTTTGTTTAGAATAAGGTTTTGGAGCTTTTGAACTGCGCCAAATCGTTATTCTGCAATTTTTTTTATATTAATCCTGTAAATTATATTAACTTTTTAAACGCCAATTAATTAACCACAATTTTGTTGCAATTAATATGAAGGTTCCATTTTCAGTGACATCTTTATTGCAATAACAGCTAAAGAGTTAAGTCAATTATGGTTAGCTTCTTTTGCTCATAGTCTTGGCGCGTTCAAAAGCTTCTGTTGCAGTGTGACTGTCCAATGGGCGGGATAAAAACTACGAACTACGCTACGAACTACAAACGTTACTTAATAAGTTTTTTTTAAAATGTTTTGCAATTAAATTAACTAGGTACCCGTTATTTAAGTTTTAATTCGAACTCGCACTAATTGGAAATAATATTAACAGATTGATTTAACATCATTACTATTTATTTACATCGTTTTTTTCTTTCTTTCGAGAACATCGATAAAAATGCTTACAAAAATAATTCACAAATACCATAGGTGTTACAGGAAAGTAATGTAGACTTGTGCGCCCAACGAAGTATCATTCCCGCTCTTTTTGTATGTATATTGTTGTGTATAATTATAATGATACCCTTCATTAATGAAACGATAAGGAAAACATGAAGTTAATGATAAAATAATGCTCAAAGGAGTCGCCGCAGGCTAATGCGCAGTGACACGCGCATTCGACAATTCTTGTATATAAAATGTAAATATACAAAATAAATAAAAATAGAAAAACCTTTTTTGATGTTTTCTTTCTAGCTTGTTTTTTTATATTCTACGACGATAACGCCGTAGGTGGAAGCGCACTTCACCCGGAATTCTGAGGATCAGGCTATCTTATCTTCTTTTAACTGTTTGAACACGACAATTAACATTGTTAATTATTATGACTGTAGATTTCCAAAGGAGGTAGCTAGAAATACTCAAAACTAGCTTATCAACCGTTTAACTAAATACCTACAATAAAATGTTCCTCCCGCTGAAAATCGAACCCTTGATCCAAACCCTCTGGGTTAGATACCGGTGCCGGTGCGGTGGTCGTAAAACGAAAAGCATATACTAAGCATATACGTAAGCGTAAGTTTTCCGAGTTGCACACAACATAACATACCAAACTTTCATCGCAATCGAAATTGGAACGCATACGAGATAGACAAAGAATTATTCACTGTCACACATAAAATAATTATTTTTAACTTAGTAGAGTATCGAGTGTCTAAAACGTTCTACAAGACACGCAGTTCAATGTTCGGGTCCGGCTCATATTTGTGCTTGTGCGCTTCAAACAGCTCGACAATAGCTCGTACGGTCTGCGCGTTGACAGCATCGATGTCCTCCTTAGTGGGTTCTGGGATGTGCGGCACGTCGAACGGAGCTCCAACTGTTCAAACAGTCACTATTCAATAAAATATGGCCGCCGTAACAAAAAAGCTGTAGGCGCGTGCGATCTAATCCATTTCTAAAATTTATAAAAACTGGCGTTAGCGCATACAGCCATGATACCGCCTTTAACATTTTTATTTAAGTAAGGTCACTTAGCATTTCAACAAATCTGATTCTACTACTACTATTTTGTAATTTGATATTGTTTCTTGGTCAAACAATATCAAAAACGGAACCAAGATTAAAAACTTTAATAAGAACTTTATGGGCTATGAAACATACAATACAAGTTCACTAGATATTATATTTTCTGCGAGTGTCAAATAATGTCATAAATAATGGAATACTGACATTGTACGACAATTACTACGGAGTATTCCAGTTTAGGCAGTAGCTGCATTGCCTATTTATTCTCGTATCAATAATAAACTTATTACATTATAATATTGTTACCACAACATATTATTCATTAATTCAGTGTTCATCAAGGAAGTGCGTATAAAGAAATATCTGTATTTATACTAAGTCACTTACCGACGATAGTACATGGCACCCTGTGAGGTAGAATTCCGAAGCTGTATTGGAAAAGGCCCCGACCAGCAGGCAGTACAGGTGCGATGCCCGTGGCGACCCTTATCTTGTCCTGTATCTGCCTGATAAAGGAGCCTTGTGGCTGCGGCTTCGTCTTGTACAGTTTGTTCTCCCCAAAACAAAACACGGGCAAAATGCTGGCACTGCAACAGAGATGTTACAAAAACTACTTTATCATATCATAACATCCAGTAAGTATTATACATAATCTATGGTTCTATTATAACCTCATGAATATCCTGGTGCTAGCAAAGGGGCGTCGATTATCATGAAGCTGTAGATAATGACAGTATCTGTTTACACTCTATAACCTCAAGATTATCCTTCTGCTAGCAAAGGGACCTCGTTACTCGTTATTTTTTTTACCGCTTTGCGATTTGACCACTGTGGCGTTCAGAGAAACATAATATTTTTTAAATTAAAAATATGGGAATTTATTTCAATTTTATATACAAATATTATTAGGAACGAGGACAATAATTTGGAATTGGTATAAATGTGACTTTAAATAAGAAAGCTATATAGTAAGACTGTGTTTTTAAACAAAAGTTTAAAGTACAGAAAATCTTTACTTTAGGTACCTACACGAAGTAAAATATAAAAAACAATTACCCAGTTTTAAGAGCAACGCGTGCAAATCCTTTTCTGTTCTTGATCACAATGGTATATTTATCATCACTATTTTCCATAACCTCCGTTGACCCACCGGAATTGAGTACCACAAAACTCCCCTTATTTTTTGTTTTATCCAAAAGGTAATGAATGCTATCCTCTTCAGCTGAGCAGCCACCACCCCACAGAGCTAATTCTCTCAGGAAAGGTATATTGAATCGTCCAGCAACTTTAATGAAGTAGCTAGTTATCCCCGGAAATACATTTCGGAAGTCCAGTGCGTTAGTATCGAAAACCATTTGAGGGCAAATCATCATTTGTCCGTGGGGGTATGTCATTGCCAGATAGTTCTTAGAGGGGTCGAGTTCGATTGTCTTCACCAACTTCATCGGGAAGTAATCGGCGGCGTACCGCCATATAGCCAAATTCCGAAAATATTCACTTCTGTAATGTGAAAACAAATTGATTTAAATTAAAGGGTGAATCGCATAGATATACTATTTAGATTCATAAAAAAAGTTCTGATTGACTTTGTGTATGACAGTGTATTACTTCTATCATAATTTTATCTACCGTATTTGTGCCACACAAATACCGTGATGAAGTTACGTTCAGTTAAAAAGGGATTCTTGAGGTAAGTTTACAAGCGCTTCTGTACTAGTAGGTACTTACTAATCATCATCATCATCATCAGCCTAGACACGTCCACTGCTAAGCATAAGCCTCTTCAAGTGCACGCCACCGTGCTTACTACTCATATCTGTCTATATTCTGGGATATCTCTCTGATTTAATCCCTTTTGAGCACGCAAACACACGCAAGGCGAAGGAACAAATTATTTGGCTTAAAAATACTGGTCACACTGTTGCTTCCGATCCTCACAACCACTTAAGCCAGCCAGTACATCCCGGAGCTCCTACTTTTTACACGATGATGTAATGAACTGGAGACTTACTCTCACGCTTTGATATAATTTACGAGTGCTCTCTTTTATTTTATATTTAAACTCACAGATAGTGCCTTATTTTTATTATCGAAAATTTTCGAACGGTATGAATTTTATTAATGTATCTATCTTCGTATTTCATATCACTTTTAGTATCGAGTTCACCGGTGAGATTAAAAAATCGCCCTCTAGAGCCTTATTGATACACTTACCTGCGTCCTCCATGAGATGAGACAAAGCCATCGTTCAGAATATAGCTAAGGTAAATGGCTGCTAGCCACCATAGACGAGTGTACAGTAACAGTATCAGAGGAATGCATCCCAAGGCCGGGACTATGGACCCAATGAACGCGATGATACTGACGGCTAGGGTCTGAAGGCGCCGGTTTAGGGGCACATCTAGGGGAGCCCATTTTATGTCTACCATAATCTTGGCGCCTGCAACAAAAAAGGTTTTACTAAAACAAATTTGGATACCAAACGAATTTCTAGCTACTCTACTCTATTAAGTTAGTGAACGATTTGCGTACTTACCTTTAAAATATTACTGACGAATCCACCGAAATGTTTGAACTGTGTAGGTACTACAAATACTTTTTCATGTCCGCACAACACAGTATTCATAAAAATACTGAAACATTTAACTAGGTACGTTGTTTGTTACAATGTGTCTGTCTGTACCTATTTGGTTAAAGTTCATGATGTTTTAGGTTAAGACCTTTCGCAGTTTCGCTGGTTGTTAGTTTTTTTTTGAGAGAGAGTGTGCTGATTGCGTCTGACGGCATTTTCAGCTTCACCGGGCTTTTATGGGGGCGGCGAGAAACATAAAGGGTTACTCAAGCCGTGTGAAACGAATCACCTTCAGAGGTTTTCTAGAGGTTTTCTACTAGATTCTCCGAAGGGTTCGGATCGGATCGAATTTGTAAGTGTATGTGAGTTACAAACGTTTAATTGTTGCATCCAGTAAGTACACATACTTACCTACTTGAAAAGTAAAAGCTTGTCAAAATAATTGAGAGATAAAAACTGTAGGTAGGTACTTTACAGGTTTCAGTTCAGGGGTCAACAATTAATTAATAGATATATTCTGTATTTAGCTACCTAATTGTTTATGCCCCCCTCTGATCCCCCTCTGTGATTTAAACGGTTACGTTATTGGGTGAGAATAGGTAGGTATTTTAATTTTTCAAATAAACTGCTGACGTCATCGGATCACTAACGATAACTGTTCTAAAACAGTTTATTAAGCTGAAAAGTGTGATGGATAAATCTAACAATATTAATTATTTATTCAGAAAAAAATACAAATAAAAGTTAACATCTCCATGAACAAATAAAATATAAATATTTTTAATAAGTAAACATTACAATGGCAACTTAAATCGTTTAAATGTTTATTATATTATAAATAATCTTCAAATATTATTATTAATTAATCTAAATATATAATATATTATTAAAAGATAAATTTGAAGATTATTTATAGAGATACAGAGACAGAAAAACAAAGAAAGAAGGTAGGTAGGTACCTAGTTGGTTGCAAATAAATTGTCAACGAAACCGTTTATTCATGGAATAATAAAAAAATATGACAATGCCACACGGTACACACGCCCATGATGCTGTAGAGCCTCATGCACACGCCTGCACATTAACCCACCACAAACTGTCAAATTTCCTTCATAGACCTTGAAGTTTATCACTAATGTATATGGTTGAAAATGTATTGAAGAAATTGGACAGTTTTGGATAGGTTGACGTGTATAAAATCAATTAACCTAAATTTAATTCATAAATCAGTCTATATGGCACGGCACTATTCAATATGTTCAAGTCGCTTAAGGAAAAGAATTTATTAAATTAGTTTTTTTTAATAGTTATTTGTAACTAGGAATTGTAAAATTTTTATTAGACATTGGACAACCCTCCAACATAAATGTTTCCAAAATCTTGTAAAAAAAATAAAAAAATGTTATTATTAGTGCTTAAATTGTTTGCACTATATTAAAGAATAACATTCAACATAATATTTTTAACATAATTACTTACATAGGTACCTATGTATTTAAAAAAAAATATTAATAGCAGTACATATGTGTACCTATTATTGTTTTATTACTACCTTTATTTTTAATAGTAAGAAAATTAATTATGTCTTTCATTAATTTACAATTTTTCAAAAGATAACATTGTAGGTACCATTTTAGTGATGATAGTGAAGTGAGTGTCAAATGATGACAATGCGTGTACGTACGTACATGTATTGTACAATACCTACCTATGTATGAGGTCACTATAGGTCGACCCCTTTTGTTTTCTTTCATTTGGCAGTAAAAACGTTTACGAGTATTAAAGATGCTCAGTCGCACAGTTACTTTTTAGGGTTCCGTACCCAACGGGTAAAACGGGACCCTATTACTAAGACTCCGCTGTCCGTCCGTCTGTCTGTCCGTCTGTCACCAGGCTGTATCTCATGAACCGTGATAGTTAGACAGTTGAAATTTTCACAGATGATATATTTCTGTTCCGCTATAACAACTGCTAAAACTAAAAAAAAGAATAAAATTAATATTTAAGGGGGCTCCCATACAACAAACGTGATTTTTTTGCTCGTTTTTGCTCGATATTTATAACGGCAACAGGTAGACGCTTGAAATATTCACAGAATATTTAGTTTTATATTCACTTTAAAAATAAATAATTACATTAAAATAAAACAAACATTTAAGGGGGACTCCCATACAACAAACGTGATTTTTTTTTTTGCTTGTTTTTGCTTTATATTCATAATGGCAACAGGTAGACGCTTGAAATATTCACAGAATATTGAATTATATTATTCACTTTAAGGATAAATTATTAAATTAATATTTAAAGGGGGCTCCCATACAACACACGTGATTTTTTTTCATTTTTTTTTTGTCGGTTTAATAACGATAACAGGTAGAAACTTGAAATATTTTTATAGATAATAGTACTTCCTTCTCCCTTCGCGCGCGAGTCCAACTCGCACTTGGCCGGTTTTTAGAAAAACGTAAAACATTTTTTTATACGTGTTCACTGAATAGCACTAAAATCGCAAACAGTCGTTGTTTAAGTATGGTTAAGGTTAGTACCGGCCAGGGTGCCTAGTGTGATTTTCATTCACCATTCGTTCACTTAAACGAAAACCATTTGATAGGCACCTCTTGGGCCTTTGTAATAAAGTGTATTTCGGTAACATTTCTCAGGAAACATTGTAGAAATAATTAAGCGTAATAAACTAAATTCGCGTACCTATGTACAATATTCTATTGTGGTACCTATTAGGTACTACTTATATGTAACTTGCTACAAAAATCGGCAACGAATGTAGATGAAATGCTATCTCTTTATTTTGTGCCTGTGGTCTTGCCGCGCGGCCAACGGAACGAGCGTTATTCATTACCATCTACCTAATTTCTATTACCGTGTCTATTGATTGTGTTGTTTCTTTTTTGTTTTTGTTCATTTATTTCTATGTATTATTTTATGCTGTATGTATATGTTTCCTTAAAAAAACAAAACTGCCGTAGCATAACGCACAATGAACTAGTAGGTAATACCTACGTTCGACGCGTCGCAAGAGGCTTGTGACCGTGACCACAGTATAATAATGAGTACTGCCGTGGCAATATAAGGCTTCATACGAAAAATAATTATGTTTCTCCAATTCGGAAAATAAATATCAAGGTCCGGTGACGCTAAAAGTTACGCAATAGGTATACAACCTACAATATGTCATCACTATATCAGGTTCAAGTGGACTTTCTCGTGGTTTTTGAGGTATTTGGACTTTTCAGACTCAAAGAGTGCCACCAGCCGCCGCGTGAACTCGGCGTGGACCTCGTTTATCTGCTCCGGTGTGGGCTCCAGGTTCTTCGCCACCTCCATCGGGGTACCGACTGGAACAACAGAATAGAGGTCATTTTATTTTATCTTAATATATTTTTGTTTTTTTTAATGGTAAGTTTGGCAAATGACTGCTCTGCCTGATAATAAGCAGAAACAGAATCCAGATGCCAGGATAGAATAAAAATAAATGGATCGGATACACCTTAGATCTTTTCATTTTTAACACACCTTTTTTTACACGTGATATTTATATAATTTGACGCAAAATATGTTGCGAACACGTAGGTACGAAAACGCACGATGCGTCCCGATCCTCAAACTTTTTTTTTTTTTTTTTGGATAGAGATTGCTGATTGCCGCTGCGGCATTTTCAGCTTCACCGGGCTTTTTGGGGGCGGCGAGGAACGTAAAGGGTCTCTCAAGCCGTGTGAAACGAATCACCTTCAGAGGTTATCTAGAGGGAACGGCATCGCGCACAAGTGCGCGTCCCCGTGCCCTACTAGATTCTCCGAAGGGTTCGGATCGGATCGGGGAGCGGAGCAACCCGAGGGCGCCTCTAAAGGCACGGACCTCGGCTCGGGTTGACCGGGCCGTGGAGGAGGAGAGAACCGACCAGGTACATGTCTGTACCTGGTGTAGAGCGTGTGTGAACCGGTTCTTCGTACCCTTGTTCTACGAGTACGGTGTCTTGGGCCTAAACTGGTGTGCATGTTTAGTGTATTCTGTAAATGTGTGCTGTCATTTAGAGGATCGGGCGGGGTTTAGAGGATCGGGCGGGGGATCCTCAAACTATAACTATTGTCCCTCGCACACTAGGTACGCATAAGTCGCGCGCACAGAACACAGAATAATTATACAATTTTTTAAGCAAATAACAAACTCTTACATAACTTAAAGTTTAAAAAAAAATACCGTCCCATTGATTATTTAAATGCACAATTTCTTATTTTTCTGGCAACATTGTGCTAATATTGCACAAGACGTAACGGCTAAATATAGGCGCAAAAAGTAAATTAATACCTGACTTTATGTAATAAAGCATATATTTCAAAGTATAGAGTTTTTACTTAGTTCTTTTTTTAAAGTTTTCCTATTGTAGTGAGCGACGAATTGTATATCAGCGTTATATGTGGTAACAATGTGAATATACGCTTATTTGTGTGCGAGAGGCGACACTGGTTCCCGTACTAACTTGTATGCATTATATTTCTATCCTCTTTCTGTGTTCTGACTTCTGTGGTCGCGCGTGTACGAGTGTACTAGCTCCGTCCGTCGCAAACATGTTTGGATTTTTTATGCGTGCGTACGAATAATGTCACGTGACTGTGTCACGATGGTATGATATTTCAACTGTAAAAAGCGCGTTCAATTCGTTCTTTAATTGCCAATTGCCTCAGGCTGCATTTTCAGCATCACCGAATTTTTTTGGGGGCGCGGCGAGAAACTTTAACAGTTACATAAGCCGTGTGAAATGAAACATCGTCAGAACTTATCTAGAGGTACTGGCATCACACACTAGTGTGTCCCCTTCTAGATTTTCCGAAGGATTCAGATCGGATCAGAACCGCGGAACAACCCGAGGGCGCTTCTAAAGGGTAGTACCTCGGCTCTGGTTAACCGGGTCGTGGGAAACAGCACCCAGATATGAAGGTACATGTCTGTACCTGGTATAGAGCGCGTGTGAACCGGCTCGTCGTACCCTTGTTCTATGAGTACGGTGTGTTGGGCCTAAGCGAGTGTGCATGCTCAGGGTACTCACCGACGACAGTAGTAGGGCACCGCAGCGGCAACAATCCAAAAGTGTATTGGAACATGCCCCGGCCGAGCGGCACCACCGGCGAAATGCCAGTGTTCCTCTTCACGAACTCTTGGAAGCGGCGCAGTAGGCTGTCCTGCGGGTTGGACATCGGGCGGAACACGTCGGGTTCGCCGAACGAGAAGACGGGTACTAGGGGCGCTCTGGAACAGAGTACATAGGTAATGTTTGAAAATATGGTTAAAGGTATCACCACCACCATCACAATCTCATTATATGTCCCCACTGCTGGGGCACGAACCTTCCCTATGGATGGCTATCCATCGGAGAACGGGCCATAAACCACGACGCGGGCCCAGTATAGATCGGTGGTTGTTAACGACTGCTAATGCAGCCGGGACCAACGCAACGGATACATTTTTGGTCGCCCATCCGATGACCGGCCTTTGCGAAAGTTGCGTAAACAACTTTCTGACGTTAACGTCAGCAATCGCAGAGGCAGATGCACGGTACCTATTCTATCTGCCATATTCGGAATTATATCGGTATGACCAATCACCCTGTATACTTTTAGGGCATACGGTACCCTCTAGCACCCGGTAAGTGTGAGTTTTATACATCATCCATCACAATCACTAGCTCATTATATGGCCCCTCTGATGGGCACGACGTTTCCCGATGGATGGCTCCGGAGAACGGGCCGTAAACCACCACGCGGGCCCATTGCGTATTGGTGGTTATCACATATTTACGAAAACGACAATTTGAGAGATTCTAGGAGGCATTAAAGCAGCGCCTCCTAGAATCTCTCTTCCGTGCTCCTAGTGACAAAGGAAGATACATACAAATTCTCGTTCTTTATGACGTGATCCAATGAATTCAAACAGTAGGTAAATAAATAAGACTGAAACATTTGAATACTTTTTACGTTTTGAATGATCGCAAACTTACAAATCTTCGCAATTGCGGATTATACTACACAGGCACTACAAATACATTATCCTGCCTGCGGGTAGATTTCTGCTTACAATTCGTCTAAATAACGATGAGGGATCTAGTAGCCATCTTATATAATACCGACTACTTCTGCCGCATGTAGGCATGGTTCTGTATGGCTGTGTTTCGATTTAATTCGATAAATGTGATTGATGCATACTTATTGCAATAAAAAGTTATGTTTGCATGCAGTTGAAAACGGTTAAATAGGCTTAAGATATGTACCGTAAAAAAAATGTAACAACATATTTTATGTAATGGTACCCTATTTATAGCAAATAGTAAAAACAACAATTTTCTTTTCCCATACAAACTTCGATCAACAATACAGATACAAACCACTCTGTCCCCAGCTGACAAAGATTTGACGTCAAAAATCAATGTAATAGAGAAATAGTGCAGAACAAGGTCTGCCGGGACCGCCAGTAATAAATAAAAATCACAAAATAACGAACCACACAGCTTTGGTGAAAGAGAACTAGAATGTGGCTATTATAAAATACTAATAGCAATATAATTTGTTGGAGTTGCTAAAAAAACTAACCTGAACTTGATCTATAGTGAAATTACAGGGCATAGAGGCAACGTAACTAAACCCAGAGGGACGGAAACGCGCACGTGATACTCTTAGTGTCAGGCGGGCAGTATCCTGGCATACCTACCGGTGCAGTGACATTAAACAAAATAGAAGCTACACTCACCCAGCCATCATTGCGACACGGACGAACCCCTTCCTTCTGCTCAGTATCAGCTTATATTCTCCAGGATGCGCGTCCAAAGCCTCAGCAGCGCCTCCCACAATCAAAGCCACACATTTGCTTTGATACTTCTTCAAGTTGAGCAAATGCAACAAACTCTCTTGGGACGAGGCGCAAGCACCCAACGCCAATATTAAATCTCTGAAGAAGGGCACTCGGAAGTGTCCCCCAAGAGTTATCATGTTGCAAGACATTCCTGGGAACAGCTTGTAGAAGTCCAGCGCGTTAGTGGCGAATGCTCCGAAGGCGCCTGAGCTGACGATGCCGTGGGGGAAGCAGGCGAACAGATAGTTCTTGGAGGGATCGAGGTCAGCCGTCTTGACCAGCTTCATGGGGAAGTAGTCACGGTAGTAACGCCACCACGACCAGTTTCGCACCCAGTCGAATCTGAAATTGACAGTTGATGGAATTAAACAATTGTACGAGAACATTGAGAAAAAATCATCATCGCCATCGTCAGCTCATTTTTATAGCCCCAACTGCCATCCCTATGGACGGCGGGCCATAAATTACCACGCGGGCCTAGTGCGGATTGGTGGTTTAGTTTGTATTTGTATAGTATAGGCCAGAAATAAAAAAATATAAATTTTATTAGTAAATCTGTGTAATTTTAAAACAAAATGTTAGGTAAGCACCTAAGTAATTTAGGTAAAAAAGGTAAGATGTTAAAAACATAAATAAAAATAATAAAGGACCGAGAATTGAACCCTGTGCTACTTACCTACTCCCATTGTAACCACCGACTCACAAACACAAACGAAACACGAGAAAATCACATGAATCTTACTTTCTTCCTCCTTTGTCGCAAATGTCGATGTCATTGAGCATCCACGCCGCGTATAGGATGCCCAGGACCCAGTAGTCGGAGTAGAGCAGCTGAATGGCCAGGTAGATGCCCAGGCCCTCCCCGAATAGGACGAGGCAGATCCAGGCGGCCGCGGCCAGGGTCTGCAGCCGCCGTTCCATTGGCACGTCAAGCGGCGCCCATTGCACTCCGAGAGCGGTTGACACTTTACTGAAGAAAAGAGAAAAAAAACTTTTTCATTCCACAAAGGTTGATATATCTGACGTTGTTTGTGTTCCAATATATTTGCGCAAGATGGTAGGTCTCAACAATTTGTTGACTTTGGTTGAGTGAAGAATAGTGAGAACTTTAGATATTTCAAAATATTTGTTCATAGTTACTGCTACTTTATATATGACGCTGACTGTACTACACACTTCGCTTTAATCTCTCCTTGGTGCCTAGTGCGAGTTTCATTCGCCATTCGATCACGTTAATGAAATTTTAACTCTCCTCGTATTTATTTTAACGAGAGACGCTGCTTTAAAATTTGAATCGCTAATCCGGTGGCATGGTAATGGCATAGTAGTAGGTATAGCATAGCGGCATAGTAGTATAAGGAAGGCGTTTTGAATTGTAAGTCCAGTATTTTACGTCACGGTGACGTCGAAGATCATGCCACTTATAGCCCGCCCTAAGAACTTTTTCTGTCGTTTTTTTTCCTACCTACTCGAAATTTACTAAAAGGTAATCGAATATTACCCACCTTGCGCGAACCAACTGCTGCAGAAGTGCAGAATGTATAGAACTGGACATTTCACTATTATAATTAATTTCTCATAAATAATTAATAAAAATAAAAAAGGCTTGGAATTTTGATACAGAATTATTTAAAAAATAAGGTGAACGAGTTTAATCTTTATTGTAAAGACAAGAAGAACTTTACGAACGCAAGATCTTTTGGTTACTATACTACCCATGGTCGTTCTAAGGCATTTCGATTTGGTTAGTAATCTGCCCATGGCCGCTTGAGCGGGTGTCTAAGATAATTTAACATTTTATGTTTTTTTAAACAAATGATAGTTTTTTTTTAATCCCCATTTGCTTCAGAACTTGTGGAAAGGCCAGACTGATCGCAAAAGCTAATGACTTCTTATTTTGTACGAACGGTCAGAGTGCTACACGAGAATTTGTATGGCATAGAGGCGTTGTAAATTCACCATACAAAATTTTTTTTTCGTTATCCTGCTCTAACGGTTAAAACTGGCACTCTAGAAATGGCTAGTAGTGGTTTTAATCTCCATTCGATCACTTTCGACACGAAACGTAAACCATCGAAGCTGCACCTCCTAGGTATTCCACTTCGTATCGTAGTGGCACCCCAGTATTCGACACACTAAGCCCAACGTTCACCACTAGTTCTCGTCGCCAAAATAATATAGGATCTCATTGAAATTTTACTGGATGATGGGAAGCAAGTGGTCTGTATTTAATTGTAACTCAAAAGTCAAATAATCTCTAATGATGCCCTGGACCCAGTAGTCGGAGTAGAGCAGCTGAATGTCCAGGTAGATGCCCAGGCCCTTCTCTTATTTCTTAGCTGGATGAGAGTAGCCGCGGATCGTGCTCAGTGGCGTGCACTTGGAGAGGCCTATATCCAGCTGAAGACGTGTGTAGGCTGATGATGATGGCGATGATGAAAAAAATGTCAATCACTGGTTCCTGGCGAACACGGTGCCACTACCCTAAAAAAACTTACTAGGTTGGCACAGCGACCCAAAGTGAGTTTTAGTCTGATCTTAGTGGGGCCTGCTGAGGTTTCCCTCTCCCAGTAACACTTCGACCCATCGGGATCTTTTGTGCAACCCCATCCTTTCAATCTTCTTTCTCTGCAAAGATAGATGCCATAAGTTTGGCAACATCCGCCTCCAATTGATAATAAGAGCTTCCACCTCGGTCTATCCTGCGCCACCACCTGCCATGCCACTCATAGAAAAAAAAACATTGAGCAAGAGGAACAGATGGCCGAACCAAACATTATAGGTGAAATAAAAGTACACAGACTCCGCTGGCTCAGGGGAAGACCGTGCAAGAAAGCGAGCGTACCTGGGACGGCCCAGTGGCCGCCGGCCATTGGAATGGCCGGCGGCGGATGGGCGGATGAGGATTGAGAAGGAGCTGCGCGAGCTCCTACCCTAAATAATATGAATGAATTATACTTTAGCTCGTGCTTAATCAATTACAATGCAAATGTTATGCATTTTTGATCAAAGTCCACTCAAGAAATTATGACAAATGACCTATCGTAGGTACGTATTCGTTAGTACAAACAATGTGTCCCACTAAACGATTTTAAAGCCGCAGCAATGAAGATAGTGTTATCGGATTAAAGACACAAAGTACGAGAATTGAGTAACTATGTGTATTTAGTAGATACATATCTCTGTAAGGTTAATTGTTAAATTGCATCAACAAAAAGGCAAAGGCCAATTCGTCATTCATTCATTAAAGTTAAATGAAAAATCTTTATTTAATTTACGTGGGACTGGGCTGGCATGTCCACTGCATGCAAAACGAGATGTGGGCGCGGATCACAACGGAGTAGACCCCACATTAAGCGAAAAGGCGACCTGGTAGACCGAGACGAAGATGGCGGGACGACATTGATGGGTTCATGAAGGAATGGCGTGATGTTGCAGGGGAGCGGCAGGTGTGGAAAAAATCTGGGATAGCACCTTAAATACTGGTGTGATTTAAATAAATTTGGTATCAATTTAAAGTTAACAGTTTAACCTATAAAATGGTACCATTTTTATTATTCTTAACTAGTTATTAATTACTTAAGATCGCGCGGAGTCAATTCTAAGTAAGTGAGTCCATACTTTTGCTCGCGAGTGTTTGTATGTAGTAGAAGTGTACTATGAAGACTCCAGTTTTACTTACTTACCTAAATAAAAACAGCGCACAAGATTTGATTGATGCAAGTTTTAAAAAGTTTTGTTCGCATAGCACAATAAACTTGTGAAAAAAGTAAATTAGCTTAGATTACAAGTACCTACACATTATAGTGTGTCTAAGAACTTATTTAAATATATTTTATTCACTCGAAAAATTATTCACTACTTAATCGGTGATAATCGAAATGAAGCTCCTTTAGGCAACAATAACTAACAATTTCGATGCCCGGTGCGAGTTTTATTTGCGATTCGATCACGCTAACGAAATCGAAAATTTGTATGGCATTGGAGCAGTGCCTCCTGTCGACAGACGAGGAGAGTTAAAATTTTGCAATACAAATTTGTGTTTTCGTTAACGTGATCAAATGGAAATTAAAAAACTTCTGCCCGATGCCCAACCTCGCGCTGGCGAGACGCCAATAAAATGGTTTGCCTAGACTTAAGTCTTAATTGTTGACATAAGGCTGCTTTAACCTCAGAAAAATAACAAGATAAAATATAATTTGAGCTACCGGGGCATCGGTAGCTCAGCGGTCAGAGATTGGACCGATTATCCAAAGATCGTGGGTTCGATTCCCAGTCGCTTCCTGAGGCTGTTTGATTTTTTCTTGTAAAATTTTATCTTGTAACTATATAATATATATAACTATATAATATAGCACTGTGAATGCAAAATTCAAAATAATAATAAATATACTCAGAAAATTAGCTAAATGCTTTGACTGACAAAAGTCAGTCGATCGTCAGTGTTGTTGATAGCTTGATAGCATACCGCTATGGACCGCTAAGCACACTCCTGGAAAAATTTTACAACTCTTCGGAATTGTTTGTAATTTAATAAAGTAATAGCACGCGCGATTGACCGTGGCCTCGATTCTGCTATTTGTTATACAACAATGTAACTCACGTTTGTAGTGTTCAAACAGTTAGAGATGGCCAGTTCCTCAGTTGAGGATTCCAGTCTTAAAGGGGCCACCTTTGGGCTATCGCCATTGTGGAATTACAACAAAAAAGTTTTCCCTAGGGAGGTATATAATAAATTACAAAAACACAATGTTGAAAAAATTTCCACGAGCAGGATTTGAACCTGCACCCTTCTAGTAGTTCTGTAGTTGTTGACATTGAATGGGTGCCTTTGGCTTTCAAAGTAAAAAGTAAATAGTGTTGAATAATTTCGGCGGGCTGGTTAGAACCACGATAGCTCAATTGGAAGAGCACCTGACCCGGTATGTCAGAAGGGTGCAGGTTCAAATCCTGCTCGTGGAAATTTTTTCAACATTGTGTTTATGTAATTTGTTTCGCAACAAAATTTGCGTTAAAATTATATAAACAAAACAAAAACATTTTAGGTATATAATAATATATTAAGTAGGGATACGGACACGGAAACGGGCGATATTTGTATAACCTTATTTACAGTTTGTACCCACACTTTATATCGCGAGCAAACAATAACAACTGTATTTATTTATTTACCGTTTTTAGAATGGATCCACGCGGTCACTACTAAGCTGATACGTATAAGGTAAAATAGTCGTAGACAGTTAGACAATACCAAATTATCATTGCATTCACGTTTACGGGATTTATACTTACCATGTTTTTTGTAATATCGGAAACTCAAAAAAAAACCAAGGTTAGAATCTCAATCATTGATTCTCTTATGGACAGATTCTATCTCAATCTACCTAAATGTTTAATACGATTTTTATTCCTACATTAGTTCGTACATTAACAAGGCAGGCTTTTTATATTATTAAAACAATTAGAGGTCTTTAAAGATATTTACCAAGATAGGTTATTAACAGTCATGGTCACAGTGATACTACGTAACAAAGGTCACAAGGAAAACAACAAACATAAGTAGTTAGGTAAGAAACTAGATTGTCCAAAAAGCATTACAAAAAAAAAATGTTTTGTTTCATTGCGGTTAATACACGTTACGGAGAAGAGTGCCGCCGGGAAAAAAATGTGAAAAACGAAAATGACCATATTCCCTTCACATAGAGTCGACAATTTTAGAATGTCACGGATTTTATAATACCACACTAGAAGCAACATAATTATATGCGCGCGTCTACTTTATATTCGAGAAAACTTACCTAAATCCGCTCCGAAATAACTCGAATAGTTCTGTCCGTTCCATTGCAACTTGTTTAAATAAAAAGACCGGAGCACACAAGCACAGCCGACCTCTATTGTATCGCTATAGCAACTACCTACATCTTCTAATCTAACACGCTTCATAAATCATTATCATTAAACACAATAATAATTTACAGCACAAACTTCGTATTATTAGTATCATGTTCACATTTTTACTTTGTCTGTGACGGGACGATGTCAAGACAAAAGCTATTAAAGTAATTTCAATTTAAGTCGTGGTTATTAATTTGTGTGGGTAGCTAGCGGACAGTCATTAAGATGGTAGTAGTTAAACTCACATAAATTATTACTATTTAGAGTATGTTAACTTGAATGATTGAACTGGGTCGTTCAAGATTTCAACAATCAAATAACGCTGTTAAATATGAGAATAATACCGCAGGTATTGACCACATATTTTATGAGCAAAAAGTTGTTGATAAATACTTATTTAACGCCTCTGTGGTGGCCCGTAGCAAAGCGTCCGATACTTGAAGGTCCCGGATTCAATACCCAAGTCGGCCGGGCAGTGTTTTTCAGACTTCGGACCCGCATTTGGCAACCGTGGTAATTAAGCTAAGCTATATTTATCAGAAAAAGTCACTACACAACGAGTGGAATAATTTTAAATCGCGTTTAATTTACGCGTTAGTTAGTTGTCCACGTTTTGGATGACCATGGGCATTTAACGCATAGAGAAATATAATTATACCAGAAGGTTTAACGTCTTTTTACCGGACTGTGTGTATTCGATTCGAGTGTATGTATGTATGTATTTATGTATGTATGTATCTGTTTCTTTGGCACACCCTACAGCCCAAACGGCATGGTGGATTTTAACTTAAGAGGTGTCGTTAGATTTGTTTTGACTGTGGAAGTGACAGGCTATAAAAAATCAAAACAAAAAAAAAAAGTAAAATCATTGGCCGGGTTAGCTATTAGTAGTCTTGACCCTAAAAAACTGTTAGATCGACCACACGATCAAAATTCTTTAAACGGACTACAACTTCTATGGAATTTAAAGGATATGGCCAATTTTTCTATGTACGTAGATGTAGTTAATAATTTTCATTTACAGCACTGTTTTCAGAGGCATGCCACGTTCAACCAGCCGCGGTACAGAGACAGGAGTGGCTCCATCCCGTCCCGTGAGCTGAACCATTTGGTATCGGTTACTTAGATAGCTACCTACTGAATCACTTCAAAGACTGGCTATCCATCCAGGTAGTCGATAGGTCAGCTTCGAAAGCAGAAGAGGAATATCAATACAGTCGAACGCGCGAGAGAAGTCAAGAAGAGAGACAGGATGGTACCCCTTCCAACATCCTGTTCCGCAAGTATATTGTCAGTGTTTTCAACGTACGTAGTCAACTGACGGTATATCACCTTCTCCAGTATCTTGGACAAGAACGGCAGCACACTAATGGGTCTTAAATTCTTATACTCGCATGGGTGTTCCACCTTATAATAGGAAAAGGTTTTACAAGCGCCTTCTTCCATTAACCAGGGACAACTCCCAAACGCACTGACTCGTTAACAATTACTGTCAGTTCTGGGTAGTGTAAGGAGGACCATGTCTCTACTGATATCATCATATACCATGACCAGACCATGTAGACCATGTCTCTACTGATATATGTGCAGGACGTTTGAATCATGTACCTGTATATGCCCGAATAAGACAGATAAGCTTCCGTTTCTCCCGTATTTATGGAAGACCTCCGTAGCAGTCTGGCTTGTACGCCAGACTTTAGGCGGCGCTAACTCTGAGATCTCGGGTTCCCGTCGTACCGCATTCACCATCAATGGTGCAGGTGAGACTAATTAGTTTCGTTTGCACCATTAATGTTAATACAACTACTTCACCCTACTTTCATAGCCATGATTCCCGGTCGGGTCAATGTCAAAAACAAACTTTTCGATATTGTGTCGGGTCTGGGTGGTTATGGTACCGTTGTTGTTTCCGATTTTAGCTACTTAAGCTAAAGCATTCGTTTTATGGAAATTTACCTTGGGATCAGAACAATGTATATGATGTTGTCTAATATATCGAATCATGTCATCACTACAACTGATGGATAATGGCTGTTGGTTGATACAAGGTTGAAAGTGGTGAAAAGTTTTTTAAATTATTATCATTACTAACATAGAATTCAGGTTTGTGTACTAACAATCTATGGACAAGTCTATAGATAGTGTGTAAATATATAAATAAATCTAGATAGTATGTTGATTTGCAAATGTAAAGAGATGAAAATCTGCAAGTTGGATATTAGGGAAAGGACTGAGCTTGAGCATAACCAACAATTAAATTGTCAAAATAAATCCTTCTTATTACCTTCTGACCTTGAAATTAGCCTATTACAGCTTATTATTCTCTTTAGAATACAGCACAAAATCAGTAAAATAGAATAAAAAAAAATCTGTATATTTTTAACATTTTCCAGTATTAGGTAATGTGACAATTTACACAAAAATTTAAAAACATTATTTAGTAAATCTATTCTCCCATAATAAAAAGCTACAAAACAATGTGTGTGCCAAAGGCACATTGCTATCTCCTTCACTTCATTAAAACAAATGTTTATAAAATTAAATAATATGTGGTCTAAGATACAAAGTAATTAATTAACACTAAAAAAAGACAGGTATCATGTGCTAAAATTTCAAAGGAAGATTTAGCTCTTTTCTCTTTTCCTTACATCTCTCAACAGCAACAGTTCCATTCAACAGCATCCAATTGATAGAATAATTGAATTAATTTTTGTTGTTAGGTGGCCTACTAACATTAAGCTATTGTCTAGTTTTGAGCCAGGTTATAATTTAATATATAAATAATAAACAGTAATTGTCGGAAACCGGTTGTGCTCATGCAAGATAGAATCTAGTCAAAAATAAATAACTAGACATTTCTGAAAATAATACCTTATTGGCTTGTGGTTTATACCAATGTCATGTATTTTACATAAAGTTACTTAGGAGATAATCTTTAATTATTCTTCATTTATTTACTTAGATCCATTTTATTAAGAAGTACTATCAGCAAATTTTTTTTGGCACAAGTGACTTATTTGATTGAAACATGAAAACACTTACATTCAATTGATCAATCAGATGCTTACTCTACCTACACCATCTATCTATAGTTTCAAGATGAAAGAGATTAAACAATGTATAAGCTTCATTTACTAAATCTAAATTTAAGATTTTTTCACAAGTTTTCCTGAGCATTGATTAGTTATCACTATTAACAATAGCTCTAAAGTCTTTTATTCTCTGCTCCGTTTCTTTGATGCTGTCCTTGAGATCCTTGTGTATTTCGCTGTACGCCTTTATGGATTGGTTAGTCTCTGTGAAAATGTTTTGCAGGATTTGTAAATGCAGGATCCTGAAAAATTCAATAGTTAGCTTTATTATTACATACATTTTAATTTATTTAGTTTAAAGTATAGAATATTTACAGAGTATTTTTAATAGTACAAATTATTTGGAGATATAGCATAATATATAGGAAGTCACTACCAAAATGATTTCAATGAAAACAGTCATATGCATTTCCTAAGTAAAGAACTTCATAGCTTGCTGAGGAATTACAATACAGGTAACTCAGAATCACAATAGCAAATATCTAAAAAAATAAGGACCTTGTAATTTATAACAATGAACATTTGCAAGTAGCATGATATTTTTTTTTAATATTCTTCACAGTGCCTTGATCTCACCTGATGATAAGTGATGATAAGGCCAATGATGGAAACACACTTCACCCGAGATCCTCAACTAGTGAGGCACTGGCTATCTTATCTCTAGCTGTCAGAATACAACAATGCTACAAACATTGATGTTATGGCGACATATTTAGATAAGATGGTGGTAGCTAGCGGACTAACAAGCCCTACCACCAACCAAACCGAGTACTCGGCTGCTCGAGCTCGGGACCTCTGGGTCTAAACCACTAGACCACAGAGGCGGTAAACATTGTTGACATACAAATGGATAAAAGACTTAAGAAACTACAAGGGCTATAAGTATATAGTATATATAGTATAAGGGGTATAACTATGTATAGACATAAATTTCATGTTTAAGTAAGTAAATGTTTGTATGTTTATTATTATTATGTTCTCTCTCTCTCTCTAAGTCTAATAAAGAAATCTAAAATATCTACATCATCCTGTTAAATGTCAATTATTGTACTTTAATTAAAAGGTGCTCAGAGGCATGCACTTAGAGAGGCCTATGTCCAGCAGCGGACTAGTATGACTAGGCTGATGATGCTGATGATGATAATGATGAATTGAAAAAGGTTGCAAGCTTGCTGCATTTTTTCTTCTATGACAAAGGTTTGTGTACAGTCATAATCTGTCCCTATGGTCAATTATATAAAAAGGATAATGCAATGAACTTACTTTGATTTCAAATCTAAGATTTTAGTTTTCATTGTCAATAGTTCACTAGAGTTATCGCTGAACCTCGACACATCATGTAATCGGTGGTTGAGCCACTCCATCATGAGCTCCACCTTCTCATTCTCTTGCTCCTGTAAGACATTCAACTTATCATCCAAACTCTCCTGCAGTTCTTTTATTTTAACCCTGTGGTTCTTATTATGAGTGTTTGTGTTTTGTTTCAGTCTCTCCAATTCTGCAGTAAACTGGGGCAGTTTGGTTTGTATCTTGTGAACAATAGCTTGGTTAAGCTCAGCTTGCTCTTCAAAAGTAAGTTCAGTTGCTGTTTGACTCATAAAACCTGTAATTAGGAAGTTCTGTGTTAAAAATTTAAGATATAAACATACATTATTTGCTGTTGGCTAAGATACACACTCAACAATTTCGCTAGGGCCCGCAGGATATGAAACAATTTAGATTTTGTTGTTCAATGATAACACCTGTACTTATGATAGTTTAGGTTAGATAATAAGCTATTAATAAACTAATGAGGAGCTCGATGGCGCAGAGGACAACGCACCCAGTCTGCGAGTGTTAAGGTTAAGCAACTTTCGGAAAGGCGATGATGGGGGACCAAAATGTATCATCTCAAGCTCTTCCGTGCTTCGGAAGGCATGTAAAGACGTTGGTTCAAGCTGAATTAGCAGTTGTTAACAACTACCATTCCGCACTAGGCCCGCGTGGTGGTTTATGGCTCGTTTTCCCAATCCATCCATAAGGAAGGCACAAGCCTCGGCACTGGGGACATAAAAATGAGTTGATGATGATAATGGGCATCTTTTACTCTAGTCCTTTTTTTACTATTCTAGAGAGGACCGAGCATTGTGACTAGTTAGAACAGTTATAAAAAGTAATCATAAACATTATTACCCAACAAAGTGGTTGTACTTTCGTCAGCAGAGCTAAGTTTGTGAAGGCTTGTGTGATGAGTCAGGTCGCAATCGGCAATGATTCTGTTCACTTTCCCTCTTAATTTCGATGATAGTGCACCGTTTGCCTCATAGCACAAGCCTTTTATAATTTCAAGGAGCAAGTTTTCTTGATTTGTTTTGACTTCAATATTCAAATCATCAGTACTTGTAACAGAATCCATTTTGATGACTTTATAGTTGAAATAACGACAGGAACGAAAGCTAATGCAGTCTTTCTTACAAAGTTGATAGAGATCACTTCTTTCCTGTAATTAAAAAACTATGGTGTTTGTTTGGTGTACGAAATTCAAATCTGAACGACAAAATCTACCATTACTGTCATTATCTGTTTCAGACTGAAAAAAGAAAATGAAATGATCAAAAACATAACCATAGACTATGTCAGCGTTGCCAGACTGTGTTGCCAGTACACTGTCAGTATTACCGTAAAATGTACCCCTAAATTACCGTCCACGATGGTTGTATGAAAAATCGCTATTTATGATACTATCGCCGTATTTATGATACTGAACATCAACCTTAATAAATGAATAAATTCATTTCATTCGGACATTTTTCTCGGTCGCTTGTTCATTCATCCATCAAAAAGGAAGGAAAGAGATAGCAAATAGCATGTCATTAGAAGTGCGATAGAGAGAAGTTACGGTCCCACCCCACCCACTAACTTATCTTTCTATGAGACAGTTGTGAGGTTGGTTCAGATATTAGACGCTAATTTAAAATTACCATAAGTTTGTCGAATTTCAGCACTGTTCTTAGAATTATCGTATGGTTTTCTTACCACGATAGATTACCGTACAAAGCCTGAAAATACCGTATAAATACGGTAATTAGTCTAGTGATGGGTAATTTTCCAAAACTTTTCAAATAATAGAAATTTTTCAATTTATTTTTCGGAAAAATAAATAAATGGACATATAATGGAAAAATTCTGTTTACTGTAAAATTTTGACAAGAATCATTAAAATCACACCTTACATAAAGGCTTTACATATTTATAAATATAAAATTATACAAAAAAGGCATGAGTAGTAACTTAAAGTCACGAATCATCAACTTATTATTGTCCAATAATGATAATATTCAAACAATCACTCATTAGCCTGATGAAAATCTATCATGAGACTTATTGTTTGCAAATACACGAGATACTGATATAGATAATATATCTGAATCGAAGCCAATAATTAGGTGTATCATTCAGATTCAGAAGAATCCGAATCATCACTTGCATAAAACTCATAACTATCCCTTTTTTGAACTTCATCTGTATCTACAAATAACCAGTCTTCTATTGGTGGGACCTCTTCTTCCACTTCAATGTTATGAGCAGGTTATATATATTAATGACGGTAGTTGTTGACATTGAATTGGCGCCTTTGGCTTTCAAAGTAAAAAAGTAAATAGTGTTGAATAATTTCGGCGGGCTGGTTAGAACCACGATAGCTCAATTGGAAGAGCATCTGACCCGGTATGTCAGAAGGATGCAGGTTCAAATCCTGCTCGTGGAAATTTATTCAACATTGTGTTTTTGTAAGGTGAGATTATTCGTTATTTTTATTTTACATGGTCCAATAATATGCAATGAAGGCAGTTTTTCCAGCTCTATCCGACAGCAGTCTGTTACGCTTCTTTGTATGGATTCAGCTGATTGTGCTAAAAGTGCGTTCACATGCTGCTGATGTAATAGGAGCTGTGAAAATTATTTCACCGACTTTTTTTAATTTTGTGCACTTACAAATGCCTTGCCATCAGGAAAGTGACAAAAATTTATAATTGAAAACATAAAAGTTCAACTATTTTGGTATCAGCAGTTAGTTACAAGAGTACAGGTAAGTACCGTGGGTCATTAAATTTCATTATTAGTTTACTTTACGCATTAACTAATATAATATTGAATAGGAATATTGTAACTTTTTAGCGAAAAAAAGAAAATCTTCTCCAGATTGTTTCCAGACAGAGGGATATGAAATGTCGCAGAGATTACTAACAGGTTTTCGAGGCAATATAGTAAAAAATAAGACTGAAGAAACGTCTGCATCATCTTCATATATGCATAATTCACCAATCTATAAAACCGAAGATTTTTAAGTTCAATAGCCACGCGTATCATCCTAGGGATGAATCATTGTTCTCTAACGAGTATTTATGGTTTATCAAATCTGATGTAATGGTTAGGCTCTAGGGAATGGTCGCATACTGCAGACTTATTTTCGCGCCTATGCTTGACGTCGGCTATATGTTCTATAACGCGGATTCCTACACTTCTCTTTGTTTGTAACCCCTAGGTTCTACAAGCGGTACGTAGATGATACCTTCACTATCCTACCAACTGATAAAGTATCTGCTTTTCTAGATCATCTTAACTCCATACTTCCAAAAATACAATTCATAATGGTGTTAGTGGTAGATAGTAAGCTAGCTTTCTTGGATACTTTAATCATCAGGAATCCGGACCATAATTTGAGTCACACTGTGTATCGTAAAGTAACCCATGCAGATAGGTACCTCAATGGTGATTCTCACCACCATCCTAGATAATTGGCTACTGTAGGATTGTTTCAGAGAGCACGTGACGTCTGTGACACCCAACACCTCAGCATGTCAAGCACGTACTACAGGACAATAAACTGAAAGTACCACGGCTTTGTCACAGAAAACGCAATATACCAACCACAGTCGAGCGCCAACCTGCTGTACTTCCATATATGAAAGGTGTCACTGACAAGATTGGACATATCAGCGAGTTTCAATCAACACTTACTTCAAGCCGCCGAAGAAGATCAACCAATTTTTACGACCTGTCAAGTGCAACATACTGGTGCTGTGTTCCAGGGCCCTCTCCTCGAAGTCTTCCATAAAGATATCGGCGACGACGGGCGAAACAGTAGATTCGTAAAAGTTGTTTCATTTCAATGTGTAGTGTTCGCGTAAACTTTAGAAAACAATATTAGGAAAAATATCAGAAAAATATATGAAAAATTTGAAAACTAATGGATTTTTTTTTTCCCGAACGAAATTTTTCCATTACCCATCACTAGTAATTACCGTACGTCTGGCATCGCTGGACTATGTATAAACAAGACCATGCAAACAAGCTGCGCTAATTTGTTTTTTTAGGTTATATAAAATAAAATAAACACACAAATAAATTACTTTAAATGAGCTTTGATTATTATTAATTATGTAAAGTAAATTTTATTTGATCCTCTTTTAAGTTTAAAAAAAAAGATAAGGCTGTATAGGTCACAGATCTCTTTGCTGTCCATAATTAATGCAGATTAAAAAAAACTAAAAAATAAATTGTTTTCTTTTTGCTATTTTTCTATAGAAATAAATGCGAAACTGTTTTAAAATCAATTAATATTAAAACCATATTTTTGTATATTTCTTTACTTAAGTGAAGTTGTTTAACGAGTTCCAAGTAAGGTCACATTAAGATCTCATGAAGTACTTCATACTTCTGAAAAAAAATGAGCGAATTTAATATTGCCTCCATGAATATTCACAATCACAACATGCAATCTGAATCTCAAAAGACAATGGAAACTATTGATAAAAGCAGATCTAATAAAATGGTTAATGAATCTCAGGCTACTTGCTACTGGTACGTATAAAGTTTATTTAATTTTAATTGACTTTCACGATTGTCAATGGGTTCTAACCTTTTTCATTGTTTTAGCGGGAAAGACCGTAACTTGAACATCGCCGAACTACTTTGCGCGTCATGTAATCGATGGTTTCATGAATCTTGTATAGGGTATCAGTTAGGCAAGCTTGTTCCATTCATGACCAATTACCTTTTCATATGCAAAAACTGTTCACCAACTGGATTGGAAACCTTTAAAAAAAATCAAGCTCGTAAGTAGTATACACGGTAACTAAGACTTTAATTAAAAGTTTATGAATGCACAAATCACAATGTATTTACAAAAAAGTTTGTCATGTTTACTCTATCTAAAAAACAAAATTACTATTATATAGTGCATATTGATAAGACGGTTAGGGTGTACCAAAGGGGGTCCGAGACATAGCCGATTTTTCGATCATGTTTTGTATGGAGTTAGGTTATTTTTTTTTATTAAACAACAGAAATCTAGCTCCATACATAAAATTAAAAAAATAATAATTAAAAATCAATAAAATTAAATCGTTTTTCGTAAGCTACCTATGTTTTTTGGCATTTTGTGAAAAAAAAATTGTGTTTGTTTTTTGGGGCCCCCTTTTCTACACCTGGACCGATAAGACTAAACTAACATTATTGTTAACAATTTCAGCATTTCCTCAGATGTGCCTTACAGCAATAGCTAATCTGAGACAGGAAAGTGTAAAGGACGGGAGCAGCAAACTTTTGTTCAGCAAAGATCGCGAGATCATACCTTACATTGATCAATACTGGGAGGCTATGACAACAATGCCTAGAAGGTTTTATTTTGTATTTTTATTATATATCACCCTACATTTACATACATTGTCATGTCATACATAAATTCAAAACTGTGCACAATAAGAAATTACAAAAGGTTAATACAGAATATATTAGATATACCTAAATGATAAGGATTTTAATAAATTATATCCTTTTGGCTGAGATGATGATGATGATGATGATGATGAAGAATATATTAAGATATTAATTATAAAAAAAAATTGTTCTATTAAAGGGGATGCTCCATTTTGAAAATTGAAATTAGATCATGTTGCCATTTCTAAAAAAAGGATGATCCATTATAAACCTATCATTGGAGCCTGAAGAAGGTTTCGTAAGAAACTTGTAAATGCAGGTCACCAGGCCCCCCTCACATATATACACAATGTATAATTATAAAATATAGCTACAATGAAATTATATGTTATACAAACACACAATCACACTGCTTTCCCATAAGGGCAGGCAGAGACCACTTCTTGCCACTTGTTATATATACCACTTACTTTTGACCTGACCTTTCAATTTGGTCAAAAAATTCTCAATTTTCTAAAAGATATGTTATATAGTCATAAGATATGTCCAACACCATTTAATTATGTTATTTGTACTTAAATAATGAAGCATTACAAAATCTACATTTTTATGTAATGCAAGGTTGTATAAATATATTTTTTTAAATTTACTATTTCTCCTTCAGAGTAACTCAATCCTGGTATGCAACTGTGCAGAGGGCACTGATTAAAGATATCCAGGTGTTGTTCACATACGAGGAAAATCCTTCCTTAGGTCCAATGTTTGGTCTATTCAACATGCAGCTTACATCCATCAAGCCTAACTATGAAGCTATGATCAAGCAAGGCCAGCTTAAGGTCACCGATATGGGCATTGCTACTGGTGAGTACCAATTATCACTAGCTCACCTCACAATATAATATGTCCATGCTTTTTATGTAAACTAAAAATGTATTTATTTAAATAAGCCCACACTAAATAGCATTTTGACACATTTGTTTTTTTAATGGTCAAATTGCCTATTCCGTTGGATACTTTTGTCAAGGCTAACTTTATTTTAGTCACTGATCAAACCAAACCTAACCACTCCAAACCTTACCAACCCTCAATTGTCTGTTCTTTGCGGGGGGTTCAGCCTCCCGAGCCTCCCTAATGGAGAGCTGCGCCCCCTTTTTCCTGGCCGGAATATTAAATTAAAATTGATTAATAGAACTTTGTCCTTTTCATGTATTTGTGATAGGAAAAAATAACTAATGAGATAATAAGGTTTGTGAAACAATTTTATATGGAGTGTTGATTTGTGAAATGAACATACTTATGCGATGCGTTGCTTGTTATCTGATATTTAACTTAACATCAGGTGAGATCAAGGCACAGTACTTACCTGTAAATATAAACAAAAAGTTAAATAACTATCAACTTTCGAGTAGTAAACGTTCATTATACATAAAAATGTATATTATTATAATTATTATAATTTTGTAAACTACCTGTAATTTTACACATTTTGTTGTAAAAATATATTCCTGTTATTTGTAAAAAAAAATCCATTTAAATTTTTTTATTACTGAGTATTCCTTGCCAACTGTACTAAGCGAATTTTTCCACTATGCATCATTCAATGTTTTTAAACATCAATACTTGTTGACTTGTCCTCTTTGTAAGTAAGCAAATAGTTTATTGTATATGAAAAATGTTAAAACATAAATAGTAAACAAGCAAACATTTAATTTATGTATTTTACTTGACATGACATAATCAACAACTATAATCTCCATAGCAACGCACTAACTGTTTTTTATGAAAACAATAACATAATACAAATGAATACAAACTCATTTGTGAGGAGCGTTGGGCAAGTAAAACCACCTGTAACTAATTAGGTACATTTATTGTGCTCAACCTTGTTGCAGCCGTCAGAAATGAGGACGAGTGGCTTTTTTTTTTTGAGAGAGATTGCTGATTGCCTCTACGGCATTTTCAGCTTCACCGGGCTTTTTTGGGGGCGGCGAGGAACGTAAAGGGTCCCTCAAGCCGTGTGAAACGAATCACCTTCGGAGGTTATCTAGAGGGAACGGCATCGCGCACTAGTGCGCGTCCCCGTGCCCTACTAGATTCTCCGAAGGGTTCGGATCGGATCGGGGAGCGGAGCAACCCGAGGGCGCCTCTAAAGGCACGGACCTCGGCTCGGGTTGACCGGGCCGTGGAGGAGGAGAGAAGCGCCCAGATACATGTCTGTACCTGGTGTAGAGCGAGTGTGAACCGGTTCTTCGTACCCTTGTTCTACGAGTACGGTGTCTTGGGCCTAAATTGGTGTGCATGTTTAGTGTTTTCTGTAAATGTGTGCTGTCATTTAGAGGATCGGGCGGGGTTTAGAAGATCGGGCGGGGGGACGAGTGGCGGGCGCGCAGACTCTTATATAATGGCAGACTGGCGCTGTCTGCGGGAAATATAGGAACTAATCATAAGTGATACATTTGTGTAGATTGATTGCAACATATTTAGTTTCCCATGTCGGTGCCATATGGCGTTAGATATACAATAATATCGTAACATCTCTTTTTTTCAATACAGTTAGTCATTGCTGAGACCTATAGCTTTAGACAGCATAACCAGTCTTGGTTTGAATAGTGGCTTGGTCATCATATCCGCTAGCTGAAATTCTATCTTCTGATTGAATTGCTTCTTTGAACGTCTGAGGTTCCATCAACTGCCCTTAAAATATAGGATCATATGGAATACACACGCTGTATAGCTTTAATTTTATACAAAATTCTCTATCTATAACTTTCTTCACGTGAGCCTTGCTCTAGTGTGCCAACCGCTCATAGTATAGTTGCATCAAATTCTCCTCAGAAATGTAATTTATTTCATGTGGCGTTACAGGACTTACATTAGTTACTCGTAGTTTATAATGACCTCCATGCTTCTGTCTGTATCCAATGAGTATTACATCTCCATCTTTCTGAAGTTTGCATTCTGTAGTGGTTGAAGAGGCTGTTTGTTTAACTCCGTCTAAATATTCTTCAACTTGCTAAGATTAGTAGCGATATTTTCATCTGGTTGTATGCCATAGCCGAAGAACTTCATGCAAAGGTCTTACTCGTAGTTTATAATGACCTCCATGCTTCTGTCTGTATCCAATGAGTATTACATCTCCATCTTTCTGAAGTTTGCATTCTGTAGTGGTTGAAGAGGCTGTTTGTTTAACTCCGTCTAAATATTCTTCAACTTGCTAAGATTAGTAGCGATATTTTCATCTGGTTGTATGCCATAGCCGAAGAACTTCATGCAAAGGTCCATAAGCTTTATCTTCTGATACGCCATCAAACAAGCGATGCAGCTCTAGGAAAATCTCATCACTTTTTCTAAATTTGCTTCAGATAGATTTGTAGTAATAACAAGAAGGGCAGTGCTATCACCTGTCAAGTATCTCTGTAGTGCGGTCTCATACTGTAAAAGCGGCTCAGGTTTTGCGCTTGGAGGAGATTGGTCAGGCTGTAATATTCTGCCTTCAACTATATCCAAAACTCGCAAACCTTTCAAAGCAAATAATAATTTTATACTTCCATGTAATCCAACTCAAATCCGGCAATATTCCGATTTGCATTTTCGAAGCATCCATGAAACACTTCTCCATTGTTCTCTATCTAAGTAATATTTAATCCAAATTCTCGTACGTACGTATTTTATGCACTTTTACAAAACTTAACGCTCTGCTGCCATGTTAAAACCACGGTCCGAGGTTAAAACATAAATAATAAACGAGCAAACATTTAATTTATTTATTTTACTTGACATGACATAATCAACAACTATAATCTCCATAGCAACGCATTAACTGTTTTTTTATGAAAACAATAACATAAGTAATACAAATGAGTTTGTATATCGTAACGAAAAAAGGGTAAGTGCAAAAAAAAACAAAGCCGCGATGTTTTATATCATATAATTAATATTGAAATAAAAAAAAATCCCTACTATTTATGAAAATATTTTTTGCAGAAAACTTTTCGTGTCAACATAGTTAATGGTTATCTTATTTCTAAAACATTCAAAAGGTTATTCCCTCCCACAAAATCACATGGGGGAGATCGGGCCCATAACCTACTGGACTGACCCAATGCGGTTGGTGGGGGACGACAACAATCGGAACCAACGGTTTCTAATTAATTTACTTTGGTGATCCATCCTAATAACACTTCATTGCAAAAGTAGCTTAACATGTATAAGATCGCAACTCCAATGCGGAAGCTGCTGTGCTTCGTACATAGTATAATTAATTATTTACAAGTTTTTACTTTTTTATTTTCAAGTGCTAATTGCTGCACTGAAGCTAAATTAAATTTTATTAAATATTTAATATATTAAATATTATTAATGCCGCCCGGATTGCGGAAGACCCAGGTTCGATTCCTGGCTGGGTCGGGTGGGCGTTTAATTTTTTCACTGTATTTTATAAAATTTTATAAATATTTACAAGTTATATCAGTTAATTTCAGTAAAGATAAAATTATTTTAGATCAAACCACTGTATGTGTAATTCAAATGTACAAGTTATAGCCTAATATTTAAGGAAAATAAAATCGTCATTAAAAAATTATATCATACATGGTGTATTGGTGTCATCAAAAAGCTTTAATTATTATTTGTGCCAAACCTCTACAAAATACTGAAATATTTTAACCAAAGACATGCCAAAGACACTAAAAACTCCATTATCTACTTACTTGACAAATGAAAAACATTTACTTCAAACTCTCCTATCACCCACCGCTAATCTAGTTAAATAGTGTTCTTTCATGTTCGTAAATGTTTCATAGCAATGTGTATTATCCAGGTAAGTAGTGGCATTAAGTAATTACATATTTACAATTGCATTGTTGCAAATACGTAGAATCTACGTTTGCATTGTTGTTTAAGAGCTTGTCAGGTAGATATAATAAATATTATAATCTCAGAATACAGAACAAATTATAATACGAGGGCGACACTGAAAGTTCTTAGATAATCAAAAACTGAACATACTAGCAAGTTATTAGTTTTATTACATCTTTTCAAAATAGTGTCCATTCACATCAATACATCGCTGTATCCGATAGAACCACTGAGAAAGGCCGCGTTTAAAATTACTTAGTGCATTTTAAAGTAGTGATAATATTTTTTGCAATAGATATTAGACATGAAATAATACATTACAATTAAAAAAATGGTACATTATAATTAAGTCGTTAGCAATTGTTACAAACTACGAAAGTTAAATACACCGAAATCAATGAGACACTTGAGCTTAAATTTGGGAAACTAATCCATCGATATTTGGATTAATTCCACTGATACAAAGACGTAAAGAATTTTCCAAATTATCGTCAGTCAGTCTTGAACGATGTGTTGATTTATTAACTTCCATCAATGAAAATAACTGTTCGCATTTATAAGTACTGCCAAACGCACAAATCAATCTTCATGCGAATTTTCTAAGCTGCGGAAAATTGTCTTCTTCTAGATATTTTTTGTAGAAATCGCACAACTCTACGTCTTCAAATTTAGATTTTAGGAGTGAGTTTTCTTGAATCTCGATCAACTCCATTTGTTAGTGTATTGTAGCATTTTGTACATTACATTTTGTAGGAGTAGCAAATAAACTGAAACAGTCTTCCATGTTTTTGAAATCGCTAAATCTGTTCGAAAATTGTCCCGACAGTAACTTGAGTTCTTCAGCATATTGAGCATAAGCAATATTTTCATACGCAGAGAGCGTGTTGAAATGGTAACTGTTACCAGACAGCATCTGTGACTCCCACAAGCGTAGTTTGTTCTGAAACACTTTCAAATGGCCGTACAAATCATTTACTAACTGTTCTTGTTTTTGAAGTTTCAAATTTAAATCATTCAAATAGCCTGTAAGATCGACCAGAAATGCTAAGTCACATATCCATTTTGGGTCACTTAATTCAGATAGTGGTTTATCTTTTATTTTCATAAAGTCTGCTATCTCATTTCTAAGCTCGTAAAACAGTTTCAACATTTTTTCATTGCTCAGCCATCTGACTTCACAATAATGTTACGTTGTTATATTCACCTGATATTTCATCCAAAAACGCCTTGAACTGACGATGGTTAAGCCCTGGGGATCGAATAAAGTTGATGGTTTTTATTACCACATTCATAACATTCTGGAGTCGAATGGACTTAGAACACAAGTTCTGTTGGTGGACAATGCAATGAAGGACTATCAAATCATCATTTTGCACATTTAATTCTGTTGCTTTTTCATTCAAAATTCTGATGAAACCTTTAAGTAAGCCGACCATAGAAGGTGCACCATCAGTGCATATACCAATTAATTTTGACCATGGCAAGCCAAAATTTATGAATACTTTTTGAACTTCAAAAAAAATATCCTCTCCTGTAGTGGTTCCTAAAAGCGGCTGTAAAGCAAGCAATTCCTCAGTAACAGTGAACTCCTTATCAACACCTCGAATAAATATAGCCAGTTGAGCTGTGTCAGACAAATTGGTGCTCTCGTCTAATGCTATGAAAAATGATTTAAAACCAGCCATACATCTCGATTCCCAGCGTTACATGGTACAAGTTTGTGTAATTGGTTGGTGGTAGGGCTTGTTTATCCGCCTGGCCAGCTACCACCATCTTATTAAATTTGTCGCCATAACATCAAAGTTAGTCAGATAGTCAGATGTTAACCGTTGATGATAAGATAGTCAGTGCCTCAGTAGTTGAGGATTCCGGGTGCACTTCCACCTTCGGCCTTATTATCAGCCAATACCAACTAAAACGAGTGCCAAGTTCTGTAGACGCAAAATATCCCAATACAATTATATCGTCGGAGGCCGAGAATCATCCAGATGTCTTGTGTTCAGTTCTCAAGTCGGCAATGTCTTATTTGGGAAGTGTGTCTGATTTTCGGAAGCATAGTTCTTTTTCATATCTTACGGGTAAGCACTTGGCCTTCGTTTTACCTGGTATTAGCTGATAATAAGGCCGAAGGTGTGAGCCAGTTCAACTTCAGCGTCATTGCCATTAGTGCTGGAGAAGGGATTATTCTTTCTCCAAGTTAGAACAGCAATCGCCTCTGGGGTCTACTTCTGGTTAGGCAAACTGGTCCCGGTTTAAATTTTAGGTAGGGCTTGTTTTAAGTCTGTAGGCTAGTTACAACCACCTTATCTAAATATGTCGTAAAGACAACAATGTAATGGCAATAAAAAATCTTATCTTAACTTTAAGTACGTGGTCAAAGAGGGAAATAATAAAATTTGCATTTCTCTGTGATTTATTTTTGATTTCGCAATATTTCCAGAACCTACCAAATTAGACGCTGTAAAAAACAAATTTTATCTTAATAAAATTTATCGGGTGATGAAAATATTTATTTTAGTAAAGATCAATATATTGTAAATAATACATACACTTTAAAAACACCTTGAAAAATTACATTATTTTTTAACATGAAAAACGTTATTGTGGTTTAAATATAAAAAGCTAAGTAGATCGTGCCGCTGACTTTTTTTAGATCTACTGATGACTAATATTTTTGTTGTACATAATTCTCATGTATACACAACCGTCTGGTCAGCGCACGCTGATAAGTGATAAAGCAGCCAAGTTACGCTTCTTTATTCTGACTTCATAAGGAAATTTTAAGATTTGAAAGTGTAAACTATTGTTTATCGAAATAAATTATAGCCCATGTTCACCCTGAAATTTAACTTCAAAATGTTGTTTTTTTTTTAAATTAGATCAGTAGTTTCGGAGATTACCTCCTAAATCCTACGAACTTTATCTCTACAGTAGTGTAGATAAATAACGTTATTGTGGCTTTAATATAAAAGCTAGGTATATCGTGTCGCTGACTTTTTTTTTTCATCAACTGACGCATAACATTTTTGTAGTACTAGCTATTATTATTATATTACTATTATTTTCATGTATACCCATCCGTTTGATCAGCGTACGCCGATGAAGCGGCTAAGCAGCGCTTTTTTACCGACTTGATTTACAAATTTAGAGATTACAAGCTGAAGACTAATCTTTATCAAAATAAAACATTGCCTATGTTACCCGCAAGATATGTAGCATTATATCAGTGTGAGAATTTTTGAAATTGGACCAGTAGACTATTAGTTTTTCTATGCCAGTATTTCCAGAGATAGCCCCGACAAACAAACAAACATTACCACAAACGTTACCTCTTTATTAATAGTATAGATGTAACGTTTGAAAGCACACAGGTATCGATCAACCTATCAATAAATCGGAGACTTGTGAATTAGGTCAGTAGTTCAGTAGCTAGAACAAGGCAGCCTACGTACCTACGTACCTGCCTACCTAGGTATCGACGCAGTTGACCAATATATATTTACCAGTTAAGTAAACTTATTACACACCCGTGAAATGTCCGGCGTTTTTAGGCAGTTCACTTAAAATTTTCTTTGTAGTCGACTCGCCATATTCTTCGATACACTTCAGACTGGAACTCTGCCAAAAGCCTGAAAAACCTATGCTCGCGTCACGTCCACATAACGCGGTGCACATATAAAATTATTCACTACAGACATCCACTGAATAATGACATTGTTTCCCGACAGTTGTGTTTGTAAACACGGCCGGCGGACGCACACTGTGCCGCACGGAACAGTGCGTCGCGCGCTAGTGTGCTCATGTCTCTCGATAAGTCTCACACAAGCATTGCCGCTTTAGCGTACGATTTCTCCTCTATTGATGTTAGATTTAAAATTGTTAACTGAATCACCTTGAACTTAATGGCTGGTGAGTCTAATTCAATATTTTTAATTATTATTTAGTTACTTACACTTTTTTTTTCTTTGACACGTTTTTTGTTATCGCTGTTATCAACGTCGTCATTCGCCTTTTAAACAGATGTTTACACAATACGTATTTTAATTGAACAAGTCTGTATGCTTACTAACCTATACCGTATTTGCTTTTGAAGGGCGCTCGATACAGGATAAAGAGTCGTATTTTTCTGTTATATCGGAACTACAACTCATTTGTATTATATGTATATACGTTTGTACATACGTTGTGTCACGTAGCCATGTACGGTATGGTATCGAGGAGCCTCTCGTGGTGCGTTCTAAGCCGTCTTCATTATCTTATCAGTAACTTACACCCAAAAGTTGGTCAGCCATTGAGTTCTGATATTTGTGTTGACATCGGCATGGATTGTAAGTGTTAGGATATAATAGCATACTTACATAATTTTTTGATTATATATTTTAAGTATTTTTGAAATATTGTCTTACGAACATTTCTTTATTACCTTGTGGTATGATAATTTTAGACTTTGAAGCGATTCTAAAACCTTGTTATCCCAATTCAAATGTTACATTTTAAATACTTACATTTGTCTCAATTACACTAGCTGAGTTAATTTCTCATAACCACCAATAATACTTAAGATACTGACAAGACATATAGACTGTATTCCTAAAATGCCAACTTTATGTAACCACATATAGAACTCGTTTATGATACTATCTCTCAAATACGTAGAAAACTATTAATAAAAAATCAATACCTACTGTATCAACAATCTCCGTGACCTTATGTAGCGCAGATCTGAATTGATTCCATTTATTATAATCAAAACCATATATTCACACGTTCAGTAAATTATGCGTGCCTCTTGGTTTTACATTTCTAGATATAGAGTTCAATTTAGCGTGAACGAGCCTCTTGCTGTTTAAGCTCTATTGGACTAAAGTTCAATGCATGTCGCGAGTCTGGCATAAATAATTGTTTCCTTTGGTCGTCGTACCAACTCGTATGGCTAACGGTGCTTCGGTAATTCGCGCCGCAATTTTCCTACAATCTGTACGTATGTATAACTAAATTACTGTGTATCATTATCGGAACTTAATACTGTATGACAAGGTCACATACCTGTAGTAATGGAGGAATGGGTGTGACGTTAGTGAGTTTTAATTTCATTGTTACATTAGTTTTAGTATAGTAATCTGACTGCAAAAGTAAAGCAACTAGTATTTTCCTAGGAGCAGTTAATCACTTTCGCGTAAAGATAGATTTAATGAGCGCGCAAAAGAATAGTTGCGTAATAGGTAGGTACAACGACGTTGACCTCAGAGCCAAGTGGGGATTATGGGACATATGATATTAGTATTGTTACGTTATCCTAATAGTGGTGATGAAGATTTATTAAAGATGTCGGAGTTATACGCGTTAAATATACCTATACGTCACACGTCCTTGACACCCTCCTCTTTCTTTAAATCGTTTAAAAAATGATAAAGTTTTGCCTTTCGCGATTAACTAATTCCTCGATTTTCCTTTACGTTACAATAAACTTAAAATTAAAAATTCATAATCATTTATCCAGTTTAGGCTACATTACAAGTAGCTCTTGTGAATGTCACTATGCCATCGGTTCGTAAGTAGGTATACTCTGGGCGGGAGATCTTGTACTGAGAAGAACCGGCAAGAAACTCAGCAAGTGTCCAGCTCTTTTCTCCCTTACAGCGTCAAAAATATTGGAAAATACCCTATTATAGCATGACTCTTTTCTTTACAAATAAAAACAAAAAATATAGAAGACAACCACAAAATATAAAAAAAAAAACAAAATAAAAAATCAAAGTTAACAAATTGGATCTCTATTTTGTCTCATAAACTTTTTATCCTTATCTAACGAATCATAATGTTTTGTGACATAATCATCATGTGTCCGAATGATAAGTAGCCCTAACTTAATGTCTTGCCCTCAAATAGAAATCCCTAAATATAATATGACCTAAATTTTTTTGCTATAATTATTAACTAACTAACTGGGGAGGCGCAGGAACCCAAGATGGGTTTTAGCATCCGATAACGGCCGCCACTTCTGCCGATCCCGCGCCACTTCCCGCCAGTTCTCTACGCGGAGCTCGCGCAGGTCCTTAGCGACCTCGTCCTCCCAGCGATACCGGGACGGCCAACCGGGCGTCGCCCACTCGGCCGTCCCACGTATGCACGTTTCACCGCCCGATACTCCATCATTCTTTCTTAGTGGCCGAGCCAGCGAAATCTGTGTGCCTTTGTCTCGCCGATGATATTCGGCTCGGCCACTAACTCTTCGATTTCTCTATTAAACCGCCGCCTCCATGTTCCGTCTTAGATACGAAGATCATTATCTTTAAGTTTATTTGAATAAACATTTTGTCTTTGATTATTTTAATACTTAGCAGGGACCTTACCGTTTTATTTCCAGTACCTCTCGCGGGCAACGTCAAAGGGCGTCAGGGCAAAAGGCGTCCGGCTGTGGGCGGGGCCTCCGACACGGGCGCGCCCGTAGGCAAGAAGGGACGCGCGGCGGACCTTAGCGCGCTGAAGCTGCCCTCGCACGGCTACCCTACCGAGCACCCGTTCAACAAAGATGGCTACAGATACATTCTCGCGGAGCCCGATCCGCACGCGCCTTTTAGACAGGTCAGGTTTGTTTTTTTTTTACAAGCTTTTATTTAGTTTCACCTGTCCCGATAATTGTGATCAAATCTTGCAAGTTAAATTTGATCCACTTCCCGGTTACCGATTGAGCTGAAATTTTGCATGCATGTGTAAATTGGTTGACAATGCAAAATTATTATGACATGGAGCTGATCTGATGATGGAGCTGAAATATGGCCATAGGAACTCTGTAATTAAACGACACAACCCCATCGAGTTTGGGTTCGTATGATTCGTCTTGACAAGTACTTTGGTGCTAGATGGTAACCAGGGTCTGATGATGGAGCTGGAAGATGGCCATAGGAACTCGGGAAAATAAGTTCGTTCGTTCCGTTTGTTTTGAACGTGGATTCTGTCTTTATTGTCTGTATTGATTAGATGGATTAGTTAGATGGATTACCCAATGCCATGGTGAGCACGCGCCGAGGGCTGAATGGTATGAGGGTGTATAAACATGTCAAATCGTTAACGTTACGCCTCAGGGACCCAGGTTAAACCCTGTTGTCGCTTATCGCCCTACAAAAATACTAAAAAGTTAAAAATAAAATTAAAAGAAAAAGATACTTTTTAAAAACAAGCTTTTATTACTTAAGTAATAAAAAAAGAACTAAAAAGTTAAAAATAATTAATAAACCTGATTATTAGATTTTTTTTCATAAATAAATGCGTGTTACATTGTAATTGCAAAAGGAAAATAGGAACATCAAAATGGAACACGCTTTTATTTATAAAAAAAAAATATCTTATAATCAGGTTTCAATTATTTTTAACTTTTTAGTTCTTTTTTTTTATTACTTAAGTTTCAAATTTTAGCTGACAAATGAGCTTACAATTTTTCTGATGGAGAGCGGTTCTTGCAGCCTATGCACGCTTGCAACACTAAGGGTATTCTGCGACTGAAACTATAGCTCTTAAGCAATTGTGGCCTGTGTTTATATTATAGCAATACAAAAAATAGTGTTGCTTTGCGTTAGAAATGCGAGGGCGGTGCGAGACGAACAGAAGAATTGATATCTATACTAATGTTATAAAGTAGTTTGTATTTTTGTATGTATGTTTATTATTTACACGAATAAACTCAAAACTACTGGACGGATTTAAAAAAAATCTTTCACCATTAGAATGCTACATAAGCGCTGAGTAACAAAGACTATATCAAAAAAAATGTCCACACGTGCGAAGCAGGGACGGGACGCTAGAAATAAATAAAATACTTATTTTTTTTAAAGATATTTGTACTAAACGTGAAGCAATATACTATGGCTATGAAACAAGTCTTAACCTCAAAGCCCGTTACCAGGAGTTCGACGAGAGCAACGAGTGGAGCGGCAAGCCCATCCCGGGCTGGTTGTACCGCTCGCTGTGCCCCGGCGGCGTTCTGCTCGCGCTACACGACCGCGCGCCACAGCTCAAGATCTCCGAGGACAGGCTTGCGGTCACCGGCGACAAGGGGTACTGCTTGGTGCGAGCTACACACGGTAAAATTAAGATAAGCCACTTGTGCCATCGCACCTTCTTTGCGTGTATTTATGTCGAAAAGAGTGTCGAGTGAATGTATTTGTGTCTTAAAGAGTGTCAAGTGGATATATTTGTGGGGACGAGAGTCTCGCGTGAATGTATTTGTGTCGACAATAGAGGTTGCAAAAATTCGATAGTTTTGGCATTCGAGTATTCGGATATTAATATATATCTGTATAATGTATATGTGTTGACGAGAGTGTCGAGTGAATGTATTTGTGTCGACAAGAGTGACGTATTAATGTATTTGTGTCGACAAGAGTGTCGAGCGACTGTATTTTTGTCTTACGACACTCTTGTCGACACATATACATTATACATCACAAATTCAAATTTAAAATGCATTATAACGTGCTACATTTAAATTCTTTTGTATTTTTTTTTATTACTTTACATATTCATAAAGCGCGTCATAAGCTAAATTCTTTAGAATATAAAATATTTCAGCATTCTTTAATTAGAAGCAGCAAAAATAAACAAAAATTGCTATGTACACAGGCTTCATTAAAACTTGCGAGACATACAAACAAACTAGTATTAATATAAAACTTATTATTAACCACTTATTAATATTTACAAAAGTTTCATCTACACCAAGTGAAATAGAAAATAGCTTACAACGTTGAACAACACTATAATCAAATAGTCTAAAAGGCTTGAATGTGTAATATTTCAGTTCACGTAATTTGGCATCAGTATCTCTTTGGCAATGAAGTACTTTTGGACTAAATCAATTCAAACTTTTGGTTTTTTACACACTGTCATAATGAAGAGAATAGCGAACGCTCTAACCTGTGGAACATGAGCATCACTTCACTGCACACCAAATATAATATTCCAAGCGTAGAATATATGTTTGGTAAATGAGAAAATAGCACACTCCCACCGCTGACGGTATGGTAATTAAGGATGATGAAGAGAATTCGAATCAAAAAAATAATAATTCTTCAAAATCTAATCCAATTCACCAAAAAAACTCCAAGCAAAAGAAAAGCCAAACGTCCAAATAATAATCTGACAAATTCAAAATACTAATCCTTAGGCTAGACGTCAGTGAAAAAAAAAAGTCTTATGCGGAAATTAAAAAAGGTAGAATAAGGAAGAAGACCGACTCTATTATAATGAGAAGTTTAAAGGTGTATGGTTCGGCAGGCGTGTCCCGCGGCGCGTGGTACTGGGAGGCGTGCGTGGAGGAGATGCCTGAGGGCGCGTGCACCCGCCTGGGCTGGGGCCGCCGCTACGCCAACCTGCAGGCGCCGCTGGGCTACGACAAGTTCGGCTACTCCTGGCGCAGCCGCAAGGGCAGCAGGTAGGACTCATATACAGCATAGCCGTATGTACGATAGGTAGGCAATGTGTGATGCGAACTTAGTTGATAGTGAATAAGACGCGCAGGTCGCTGTGAGGTCTCAGTGAAGTTCCATATCTTTACTGATACTCAACGACTTGGAGAAATATAATTTATCACTATTTATTTATATTATCATTTATTATCATAGATCTCTAGTACTACAAAGTAATTATGTTTATTTATATATAACTTGTATGAAAAATACTTTGACACTGGCTAAATCGCACTAAGCCATCAACTAAGAAATAAAATCAAAAGTAGTTTCTGTGAATGACGTCACTTGATGACTGTGCGCAGGTTCCACGAGTCGCGCGGCAAGCACTACAGCCTGGGCTACGGCGAGGGCGACACGCTCGGCTTCCTCATCGCGCTGCCCGACAGCCGCCACACCAAGTTCACGCCCAGCACCTACAAGGACAGGGTGAGACGCGATACACTTATACACTTGCCGATCCCCTCGGACAATCTAGTAGGGAACGGGGACATGCACTAGTGCGTGATGCGTGAAGAAAGTAGCATTTAGCTATAGCAATATATTTTATAACGAGTATTTAACAATGCTTTTTCTATGTTGTGACGGGTCGTTGTTTCTGATTTCCATAAAATGAGTGCTTTACTTACCTTGGGATCAGGACAATGTATGTGATGTTGACTAATATTGATTTATTTATTTACTTCACAGCCGCTAGTGAAATTCAAGAGCCACCTCTACTACGAAGACAAGGATAACATACAGGAGTCTCTGAACAATCTCAAGCCTTTACCCGGCAGCAAGATATACTACTTCAAGAACGGCGAGTGCCAGGGCGAGGCGTTCATAGACGTGTACCAGGGCTGCTACTACCCGTCTGTGTCGCTGCACAAGAACGCGACTGTGAGCGTCAACTTCGGACCCAACTTCAAGTATGCACCGTCCAGCCAGTATAACTATAGGCCGGTGAGTGTTATGTTTTTTTTATACTTACTTAAACTTTTTATTTATCACGATTTATAATTTTGAATTTTGCATTCACTATGTTATCTAATATATAAAATTCTCGTGTCACAGTTTTCGTTGCCATACTCCTCCGAAACGGCTTGACCGATTTTGATGAAATTTTTTGTGCTTATCCGGTATCTATGAGAATCGGCCAACATCTATTTTTCATCCCCCTAAATGTTAAGGGTGGTCCACCCCTAATTTTTTTTTGATTTTTGAAATTTTTCCAATACAAAATGATTTGTTTGTAGTGTTGTCATGGAAACTGTCAAAGCGGTACGAAGTCCGCCGGGGGCAGCTAGTATTATATAGTATTAGAAAAAATCAACCATTCCCAGGATGCTCGATGGCAGTGGTTAACGCGCCCGGTCTGCGAGTGCTGAGGTTAAGCAACTTTCGCAAAGGTCATCGGATGGGTGACCATGGATTAATTTATCATCTCGAGCTCCTCCGTGCTTCAGGAGGCACGTAAAGCCGTTGGTCCCGGCTGCATTAGCAGTCGTTAACAACCAACAACCCGCACTGGGCCCGCATGGTGGTTTGTGGCCCGTTCTCCCTATCAATCCATAGGGAAGGCTCGTACCCCAGCAGTGGGGACATAAAATGAGCTGATGATGATGACGATGAACCAGTCTCAGGAAGTTCGAGTGGGAATCGAACCCACGACCTTTGAAAAACCAGGCCAATGCTCTGACCGCTGAGCTATTGAGACCTCAGAAGACTCGTTGAATTTTTCTAGTACTTTGTGATTTACGCTGCAAACTAGCGCAGCGGTATTACGTCACTGTGAAGTTACTACCCTCACATTCGAAATAACACTTGCAAGTATTTACCAATCGATATAGACGTAATTCCTTATTGGTAATACTTTTTATTATTTTGACTTTGACATTCACAGCTATACAGGTTGTTTCATGTAAGGTGTCAAGCCGATGCGCGGTGATAGGGGACTACCATAACTATCTATTGTACCCCCATGTATGTTCAGCGATTTTTGTTAGTTTGGGAGTTATATTTTTTTAAGTATTTTGATGGGATATACAAATAATACCCTACCATTTTTTTTGAAATATGTAAGCTTAGTTTCTTACGCAGTTTTTAAAATATGTCATAAGTACTGAAACTTCGTTTTTAGATTTATAATTCATACTTGAAAATTCCATTTTGTTCTACTTAATCTCAAATTAATCCGTTTTAATTTTTGTAACTTATATTGATATTAGGAAGAAGATTATTTTACTCATAAAACTATAATTTATGGCAACTTAGTTGAAGTAAAACGTGCAGGGAAATGTCTACCCAAAAAAAATTAAAGTCTCTTTGTCTTACAATACTTAAAAAAGAAGAGAAATTATAGCTCGCAAACTACCAAAAATAGCTGAAAATAAATTAACATACATGGTGGTTCAATAGATAGGTATGGCTGGTAGGTATGGTATGGTAGGTCGGCTTGACACCTTACAAGAAACATTCTGTATAAAGTTACAAGATAAAATTTTACTAGAAAAAAATCAACCAGCCTCAGGATGCTCTAGTGGGAATCGAACCCACAACCTTTGGATAACAAATTATAATTTATACAAATTTTTATTTACCGCAAATGTTTTATTTACCAGTTTTTCTTTATACACATTTTTAAATACCACAATTTGAAATTTTAATTTTTGAAAGTTTGAGGCACAATTTATTATAATCATTATTTTCAGCCCGTATCTACTGTTGGGCATATGCGTTTAAAAAAAATAATGTTTCCATAATTAATAAATTAACACAAAGTTTAATTTTTTCCGTGTTTTTAGGCTATTATTTCTGGTTGAACATAGGTTGGATTGGCAAAATAATCCAGCTAAGTTCAGCTAATACTGTATGTCGTCTCCTTTCTCGCTGTCAGTCTCGTTGTTACTTTTATTTGAATTAGTTGTACATTTCCAGATGTCCGAGAAAGCAGAAGAAGCTATTTGCGAACAAACCATGGCCGACTTGCTGTACTTGACCGAGAATGAGGGCAAGCTGCGATTGGACAACTTCTATCTCTGATACAACTAACACCGTTCTGCGGTGTGTGTGTGTGTGATTGGACACTGAATGTGGTGTATATGATAAGTGTAGATGCGTATTTGGTGTAATTCTGTAACTTTGTGAATTAAATTAATGTGAACAATTATGTATGCTATAAAATACAATTTATACAATATATTTGAAGTTGTGGTTTTATTTTACTGTCTTCTTAAAACTCATTTACACTATACTACTTGCTACCATTGATAACAGCGTAAAAAGGCGACAATTCAAAATATACAAAAAAAAAGATATCTGTTAAGTATAAGTTTGCCTCCTTTTATCAAACCATTCCAAAATGAAATTTATTTGAAACTGAATGACTACACATTTATAGATTTCATGTGCCGGAATATGAAGTTTTTTTTTTCATTTTACAAGGCGGCAAACGTGTATGCGGGTCACCCGATGAAAAGTAATCACCGCCGCCCATGGACGCCAGCAAAACCAAAGTAATCGTAGATGCGTTACCGGCCTTGAGGAAGGAGTTGGATCTTGAGGAGGGAGTAGGAATTGGGAGGGGAGAGAGATGAGCTTCCGATACTTTCACTCACCGGACGAAACAACAGCAACGAGTGCCATTGTTTCACGCCGATATTCTGAGAGGGTGGTATTACGCCGGGCGAGCCGGCCCAATTCGTGCTGCAACGCAGCGTGTCTCTACCACTATATTGAGATGTAGATTTATTTGTCTAAAGTAATTGTGGAAACTACACTGATTTGTGAATATATTTTGTATAAATAGTAGTGTACCTAATTAAATAAAATAAACACAAGTAACAGATAACACTTTTATAAACTAATTAATAAATACTATTGTTGCTAAAGGAATTTATTTTCCAAAACCTCCCCTACAGGTGGGACTACTCTCTACTACTTTATCACTGACATCCCACTGCTGGGGTGTTTTAGCTACTATTGATAATGCATGGACTCCAGACTGCAACTCTTCTTTTAGTAGATCATTCACTAGTCTGTGTCTCTGAAACAGAATAAGATTTGACAATTTAATACACATATTCTAAATAAACTGCTATATCATCAAAACAACATGAAGTAAACATTGAAGTTAAACACTTTGTATGAATCTTTTTTTACTTATTTTACAATTATTAGATCCTGATTTATTAAACCTTTTGCAGGTTCTGTGGTCATATATAGACTGGTGAACCAAGTGTGTAGGGTTTGTGTAAAAAACATTTATTGCTTAAATAATGTCTTAGCGTGATACGCACCATGTAAACTTAGATAACTAAATAGAGTATTGTTTTCTTAAGCTAACGTGAACACTACACATTGGAATGAAACTACTTTTATTGATTTGTTTCATTTTAACAAAATGAAGAATTTATTTCAATAATATAAATAATATGTAGGTATGATTTGGATGCACACAAACTGACCGCATGAGGTGGCTTGGGAAGGATACACGAAAGACCTTTAACCAGCAATAAGAATAAATAAACAAGGAGTCTACCTTTACTCAATAAAAACCTTCCTACTTAATTCCATTATTTTAAGTACCTACTTAAATTGTTTACTTACCTTTATTAAAGGTAGTCCATCAAATTTGTCCGTGACAACAACGACTTTGAAATGTGTTTCTGCACCTTTTGGGACATTGTGCATGTACGACTCATTGATCACTTCTACATGTTTTGCCTCTAATGACAACTGCAGTTTATTTTTAATGGTGCTTTCTACTGGACCTGGTGTTGATGACATTGTTCTTAACACTAGACTGAAGAAGCCTGGAAAAATGTTTTAATAATTTTGTATAATCAAAAAAATATTATTAATGAAACTAATCCCATTAACCTATATGTAGTTATTATATTTATAGATCGAAATCTATTTATTATTGCTATAACTTGATCTAAGTTTTAGAAGTAATAGTTTGCGTTGCGAGTTAGCGAAGAAAATAATCACAATTAAAACAAAAAAAACATTCATTTATTGAGTGCAAAGAGATTTATGTAGTTAAATTCTTTGATTGAGTGGGAGGTGCCATAAATGGAAATGTAAATGTAAATGTAAATACATACCTGGTCGCAAATAGCTTTGCATAGGTTTTAATAATTGCAGATGCAGCACCATAAGAACAATGGTTTAAGCTGTTACGAAATAACGTAAAAGACAATTATTTGTAGAATAACCTCAGAACAGGATTATCAGCTGTGCATGTGAAAACAAAACAAAACATTTGTCAAATGTTTTTTTTTGTGTGTTGTTTTACGGCTCCGGATGAAATCCATCATTCAAAAAATTCAAAATCATTTATTCAGTTTAGGCTACAAGTAACTTGTGAATGTCGCTATGCCATCTGTTCGTAAGTCTACTCTGGGCGAGAGATCTTGTACTGAGAAGAACCGGCAATAAACTCAGCAAGTGTCCAGCTCTTTTCTCCCTTACAGCGTCAAAAATATTGGAAAATGCCCTATCACAGCAGGACACTTCCCATTACAAATAAACACAAAATTATAGAAGACTACCACAACATGTAAAAAAAACACAAAATAAAAAAAAACTAAGTTAACAAAACATCAGGTAAAAGTTTCAATTTCCACAATGTCATACAGTACCACTACAGTATGTACTCTAAAAAAAATTGTTTAAGAAAAACAAAGTCAAACTACAGTAAATAATATTAAAAAAGGACTTCTTGGCGGGAAAGTGAAGAGTCATGTCTGCGGTTTTGTTTTATTTTCTAAAATTTGTGTTATGTCGAATATTAATGTGAAATAATGGTGGATTATTAACCGTTAAATGTTCGTGAGTGTGCATGAGTGTTGGCAAATGAAACAAAACAGTGCAACTTCACTTTTCAAATTCTCTCAAGAAGTCTGCGTGAGGACTTAGTAAAGCCCCACATCTTTATTGAGATACTCGATGGATTTCATCCGGAGCCGTAAAACAATAAACAAAAAAAATAATAATAATATTAAAAATAAGATAAGTATGCAAGAGCAGACCAGCCTCCACGGGCGGCACCCGTTCACGAGTATGACATATGGAATCAGCCATCGTCATCGCCATCCATATTTTAGGGAACGTAACGACCCAACGCACACGCCACCACCCACCGCAGAGTAGGGATGCCCGATCTTTTGCTTTGAATCGATCTTTTGAATGGTAATGGATTCGATCTTGGAAGATCGTATCATAATATTATTAAAATAATAAAAAGACATTGCATGTAAAGTTGTATTCATAAGTGAAAAAAGATTACAAAACTATCTATAGATTCCAACTCTCCGCATTTATGCTTTTCAAAAATAACAATTTTGACAAACGAACTGGACCTGTCAGTCAAAGTGTTGCCAGCTAGAGAAAACTGACGTTCTGAAGGGACAGATGTTGCAACAATAGTCTAATAAGTATTTTTATAATGTCGTTTGAGCTGATTTTATAAATTCGTAGTATTTCCTTTGGTTTTAACATTCTGTTCATCTGCACTGGCCACCCGCGTCACATCTCCAAAACGTCCAAACGCTTGATTTTACTGGCGGAGCCATATTAAAAACAAAATTCAAAAATAATATGTCACGCTTACTAAATAAAACACTTCGTGTTCAATCGTAGTACTATCTAATCTACAATGAACAAAAAGACCCAAGATGTTCTTGCGGCGGTATAAATTAAACAAATATTAATCTACCTTCATTTCATTTCATACTCACGGCAGTCTTACTTAGTACTTAACTCGAGACTATTTCAACAAATAAGTGTAGGTAATCTTATTTTGTTGTAGATACATCGTCCCCGCTAAAATGTTAATGTTGCCAAAGATCTTATACCTATATCGTTTAGTTTGCATTATTTTTGTATTTTAATGATACGATTTTTTCATACGATATTCCAGGCATACGATTCAATCTGAGCAAAGATCGCATCCTGTTGAATCGATCTAAAAGATCGGCAGATCGTATTGCCGATCATCACTACCGCAGAGACAATAAAAAGAGCATGACACACTTAGGATACTCTCCCGATCCGATCCGAACCCTTCGGAGAATCTAGTAGGGCACGGGGACGCGCACTTGTGCGCGATGCCGTTCCCTCTAGATAACCTCTGAAGGTGATTCGTTTCACACGGCTTGAGGGACCCTTTACGTTCCTCGCCGCCCCCAAAAAGCCCGGTGAAGCTGAAAATGCCGCAGCGGCAATCAGCAATCTCTCTCCAAAAAAAAAAAAAAAAAATAGGATACTCTAAATAAAAACATAATGATCTATTTAACGGAACGCTGTTTGTTAACTGTAGGACACTGCTGATAAAGGCTATCATATCAGTATAAAAATGATATAAATTAATTTTATTATATTGATTCAAATAGAGTATGTGTTTTTCATTATAACCAGGGTGTTCGTCCGTTCTATCATGATACGTAAATAAACAATATTTCATTCCTATATGATGATGATGAATGACAATGGAAATGGGAAGTCAGAAATGATATTACCCCCAACCTCTCGAGTATCTCAGTAAAAATGTGGGGCTTTACTAAGTCCTCACGCAGTTCGCAGACTTCTTGAGAGAATTTGAAAAGTGACGTTGCGCTGTTTTGTTTCATTTGCCAACACTCATGCACACTCACGAACACTTAACGGTTAATAATCCACCATTATTTCACATTAATATTCGACATAACATAAATTTTAGAAAATAAAACAAAACCACAGACATGACTCTTCACTTTCCCGCCAAGAAGTCCAAATCAAATGTCGATGTCTTTTTTCTTTTAGTTGATGGCTTCGTGCGATTAGCACATTTAGCCAGTGTCAAAGTAATTTTTCTTACAAGTAATACATAAATATACAATATTTCCTTCCAGTCAGTATGATGATGAATGATGATGAATGATAATAAAAATGAGAAGTGAGAAATGATATACCCCCAACCCCTCGAGTATAACAGTAAAGATGTGGGGCTTTACTGATACCTCGGCGGACTTCTTGAGAGAATTTGAAAAGTAGTAGTTGCACTGTTTTGTTTCATTTCCCAACACTCATGCTAACTTACGAACACTTAACGGTTAATAATCCACCATTATTTCACATTAATACTCGCCATAACACAAATTTGAGAAAATAAAACAAAACCGCAGACATGACTCTTCACTTTCCCGCCAAGAAGTCCATGTCGATGTCATATGACAGACAGTTTTTTAGTTTTATTTTCCTAACTACAGAAGACAAAGGCATCTAGCCTTAAGCCTTATGTTAATTTTATGATGAGTCATTGATGGCTCATGATGATAACAATTCATCATTGGTCCTAACTGTTACAACAGAAACCGGGTCTAACCCTTATACTATCTACAGTCTGTAGTCTAGTGGTTAAGAGCATTGGTCTCAGACCCAGAGTTCTCGGCTTTTATGTAATCGGTTTGGTTGTTAGTAGAGCTTGTTTGTCCGCTGGTTAGTTACCACCATCTTAGCTAAATATGTCACCATAACATCAATGTTTGTAGCATTGTTGTGTTCCAGCAGCTAGAGATAAGACGGTTAATGCCTCAAGGCAACTTGCGGGTAGGCAATGTGAGGGTGGCTAATGAGGCAGTTTTCTGATCCACTAGCTGTTACTCATCAGGACTCTGCTTCTACATAACATCATTTACGTAACTTTGTATTAAAAAAAAAGAAAAAAACGAGCGAGCCTTACTGTAGTCGCTTAAGATGTGTTGTGTAACATTAAAATTTGACATCTCGCCTTAGTAATAAGCAATTTTAACATTATATTCTGAAAAAAATGGGTCAGGTCTTACATCATTTTATAACTAAATAAAATCAATGCAGTAAATACTCATTAGAAGACATTTGACATATCAAAATGACCTTTGATAGTCCAATAACACAATATGTTACATTTAAGAATAATATGTCATGTTCATAATATCTCACTTCCCCGAGTTCCTGTTACACATATTCCGTCCCACTTTACGAAATCACTTCCCCAAATTGCTTATACATATACAAAGCGAGCGTAAAAAAGCGCATTTTCGAAAGTGTTCCGGAAAACTAGCTACCTTTTACCCTAAACGATCAGAAATTACTGGAGCGTTTAAAAATCTAAAGACATAATGATCCAAGATTCCAATGTAGCCGTAGCAGCAAGATAGTTGACAGCAGTGTGGCGTCGCGTCGCGTTGTAGCGCTTGCGTGTTCCAAGCTTACCGGACGGTTCCGGCGCGGCCCCGATGCGCCACTCGCCCACCCACCACCACAGAATAATATCCACGACAACGTCTCACTGTGCAACGCGCACACCGAGGGATGAGGTACCACTTAATTACAATAAAGAGAGCAAAGCTTCGATAATCCGAACACCCAAATTTTAAAGAATGGCAAAACAAAATGGCGGAACCAGTAACGACGCGCGTGACACACACACGGCACACATGGCGAGTGAACGGAAGTAGCGAAATCTTGGAAGATTCAGATCATCGAGGCTGTAGAAGTGATACGACGACGCAGTCGAGGTCGGCCCATAAAAAGGTGGTGGGATGAGTTGGACGCTTGCCAGGCCAACAGGCATGAGGTGGCTCGGGAAAGAGACAAACAGTGGAAGGACTTGAGGAGACCTGTGCCCAGCAGTGGAAAAACATAACATACACAAAACAAACAAATTAATGGCCTGTCCCACTACATTGCCATTGTTCATTACAGGATCTACTTGCTTGACCAGAATTAGTGTAGTGGTTAAAACCACTAAGTCTCAGACCCAGAGGTCCCGGGTTTAATCCCAGGAGGGGGGGGGGGGGGGGGGGTTGCTTATTTATCCGCCTGGCTTAACACCACCGCCACCATTTTATTTTAGCCAATGCGTCAGTGCGACATGCGGGTAGGTAGCCAAGATAAGATCCTGCTCTATTAACTGTCCTCGTGTCTGGACTTTGCTTCTGCTTAACATCAGGCAGAGCAGAATAATTTGCCTAACTTAACTAACTTTCTATTAAAAAAAATAAGTTATGGTGTAAGGCGTTAAGAATGCGGCCCCGGGTCTATGACGTAACATTGCATCGCGGGATGACACCCGGCGGATATTGAAACCGCACGCGTGTGTCGCGCCGCGTCGTCGCCGCGCGCGTCGCCGTCGTCGTCGCCGTTCGTCGTCGTCGTGAGCCGCTGTGACGGTTGCAGCTGATGTTTTTATCAGACGCTCCATAGAAACTGCGCGATGCAACTTTTGCAGATACCTAGAACTTTTGACTAAACTTAATTACCAAATCATTGATACATTCTCAGGAAAATAACTAAAGCTTATGTTCTTGGAGAGGCCTATGTCCAGCAGTGGACTAGTATAGGCTGATGATGATGATGATGATGATGACGTTCTAACAAAAGATACGTAAATGTCTCAGAACAATAACTAAACAAATGTCCACGCTTGTCTGTCTGACTGTCTTTCAATATCAAAGCTAGTTTGTATTTCTTTAAAATTAGTAGTACTTTACACCGTTTCTACATTGTATAAGCACATGCCACTTCACAATTTAAAACATAACATCACCGGCACAGTAGAAAAACAACTTACCGGCCCAAAAACTAGTGAGTAAAAGTAAAGTAAAGTAAAGTAAACAGCCTATAACTAAAGCGAAAACGGTGCACATCCCTAGTGCGCAGGGTTTGGGGTAGCCCCAACAGCATTCTAAACAGATTTGATTGTCAGTACTTGAACCATTGTTGTATGGTTCATGTACTGACAAGTAAATAAATAAAATTATATATGTACTTTATGAATTATTGAATTATTGTAATTAGTATTATTGAATTTTGAATTAAAATGTATTAACATAGTTATTAAGTGCACATTGTTATTAACCATAATTGGATCTCTGATATCTGAATAAATAAATTGATTTGAATTGAATTTAATTTAATAACTGTCCCACTGCTGGGCAATGCCTCCAGCATTGAAATCAAGTCACCTTAATCACCATACTTGCCAAATGCGGGTTGGTGAACACAAACCCGGGCTATGTATCGAAAAATCCGAAATACATTTTGCCCGACCTGGGAATTGAACCCGGGACCTTCGGGTATCGGGCCGAGCGCTCTGCCACTCGGCCACCGAGGCGTTCACAAAAACTAGAAGACACTGCCACAAAAAAATAAATTGTTATTTCCTTCGTGGTTTATGGGAAAGAGTGGGATGGATGGAAGGAATTGTTATACAATTAGTAATAGTAGGTATAATAATAAATACTAATAAGTTTAGCTACTTTCGCAATAGCGGGTCATCGGTTCTGTAACAAATTTAAAATATTTCGAGCCCCTCTTTTACGCATCAAGCTGCAATAGGCTAACGTGGTGGGCTTTCGCCCGATCTCCAGTGGGAAGTAGAAAGTAGGTCTGGCAGTGGGCCATTTATAGGCTTATGTGCACACGACTGCAGATCAACCTATCCAAACCTGTCAAATTTCTCCAATGAATATTGATCCTTAGGTTGGTATAACCAAACAGTATAGCTCAAAACACGGCTGCCGCCGTGTGTACATTTAATTCAAAACAAGATAGTTTTTCAAGAGGCCGTTGTTTTTGGATGTTTAGGTTAGCCTATTTTAGTTCATATCCCCGGTTTCGACGGTAATTGTTCGTTTTAATGCCTCACCCGGGCGCGAGCGCATAAACATTATTTTTGCTGCAACGCCGCTAAAGATCCAAATCGTGATATTATACAGCTAAAAGCGCAATGGCACGAACTAGCTGATCGGCTCACCATGGATCTCTGGTATTGTAGGATATGGTCCATCTTTTATGGGAGCGAGTGTCTCACTATAATGTCACCGCCATACAAGATAATATAAAAATCTATAGTCGATAATAAGCAGAATACAGAAAAAAAATTGCAGTTTATAAAATGAGACTTTTAATATTCATAAAATTTTATAAAATACAGTGAAAAAATTAAACGCCCATTTTTTTTTTTAAATTAAAAAAAAAAAAAAAGTAAAAAGAGACTTTTAATATTAGCACCTAGCCTACCTATTGTAATTAGGCTAAGGAGCTTTTTTATGTCCTAATTGCAATACTGCGTACGGCTAAGGACCTTCTTTTAAGTTTCCTGAAGAGCAATAAGAGAAAGGCAGTTCTTAGTCCAAGGTCTCCCGCCCTGTGTAAACTTGCAAACCGATGGAGCGATGGCATTCATAAGAGCTACGTGTAGCCTTAACTGAATAAATGATTTTGTTTCTTTTTAATTTCTTATTCTCATAAGATGGTGGTTAATAGCTAGCCAGTGTCCTTATTTTAATTCCTTTTAAGTACTTTACCTCTATTTTCAAATTATATTTTATTCCTTTGTGAATCTGGTACAAAAGTAAACAGTGGTTGCCCTACACTCGTTATTTTGTACGTCTGTCTTGCTTGTAGATACAGGTTTCATGACTTTTAAACGTCTTATTCAAGCTACGCTATGAACTGCGAAATGCTTGAGCGATAACAAAGATTAACATTATATTTTGCAACTGCTTAGCTGCGCTGAGAAAACGTAATACTGTCAATACCGCTAATGTTAATCAGAATAATCATTAATAATAGGAAATTAGTTATGAGTACTTTGATAAATTCTAGTTGGTTCCGACTCTATATAGGTAACTATTGAAATATAGAGTTTATTTTTATTTTCGGATGTACACACGCCTGCACATCAACCTACCACATACTGTCTAATTTTCTAGTTTCCTCAATAGACCGTGAACTTTATTCCGTAATGATATCGTTGAAAATATATTAAAGAAATTTGACAGATTTGGATAGCTTGATGTGCAAGCGTCTGTACGTAGGTAAGTATCTGTATTAATTTGTATGCGTGTACATACATAAAGGTTTGTTTTGTTTCATCCATTATCCATTAGCCTATAAAGGTCTCACCAGACACAAGCCTTAATTTAATAAAACAACAACAATACTTAGTACACAAAGAGAACGGGCCATAATCCACCACGCTACTGGCCCAATGCGAGTTGTTTTGTTGAAAAAGCCATCTTACGACGTCAACCGGGACCAAAGGCAAGATAAGGTGTTCGAGCATAGATGTTTAACATTACTTTGACCTATCTATACCATGGCGTATACTTACCAATGGTATCGGAAACATCAATAGTCAGTTCCTAGTGCGAGTTTTATTCTTCACTAGTTGTTGCCCGCGACTTCGTTCGCGAAGACGATAGTAAAAAAAAAAGTAAAAAAAAAGTATCCTATATGCTGGTCTGGGTCATGGTCTGTATATAAGGAGAGTTTCATTAAAATCCATTCAGTAGTTTTTACGTGGAAGAGTAACAAATATCCATCCATACTTACAAACTTTCGCGTTTATAATATTAGTAGGATTTAATCAAGTTAACGAAAACGAGAAATTGTGTTTCGCAATTTTGCAACTCTTCTTGTTTGCGAGGGTGAATGGGGAATGCCACATTCGAGTTTTATTCGATATTTGATCAACGCGTTAACGAAAACGAGAATTCGTATTTGTTAATGTCATCGAATGGCTAAAATTTTAACTAATGCACCTATTAAAAGAATTTGTACTAGCGTAGTTTTTAGTATAAGTACCTAAAGCAGAGCGGTTCAGAACGACACATCGGCGTTAACGATATATTTCTGCCGCCCTGTAAATGCATTCTCGGCACAGAGAGTTATGGAAAGTACGTGATTATTCTGTATTCACGGGACGCCGAAGAGGTGGGCACGCTAGTGTTGTCAGCACTTATACTGATCCGTACCTAAAGAAAGATACGTTTCAAACGTGAACGTTGATAATGGGATGGAATGGAACGCTGCTTACGCTGCTGCATAGGAAAAATGAATGCAGGATTTTTTTTACCAGTGCACAAATTTTCTGGAGCGACTCAGAATCGGTAAGTAAGCAACTTTCTCATAGTAACGTGGCCATGTAAAAATTTAAAGACTCTTCATACAAATCAGGTATATCAAGTGTTCGCTAAAGTATGGGACGTCCAAACTTTTTTGTTTTATTTCGACCCATGTTACTATGAGAAAGTTGTTTACATACCGATTCTGAGTCGCTCCAGAAAATTTGTGCACTGGTAAAAAAAATCCTGTATACAGTGCATATTGCCTAAAATAACAAAAAATATTTTTACAATTTATATATATAAAATTTTTTTTAACTCACTGTGTGTGTTATTTATAACACTTTCAGACCGAGATCGCGATGACGTCCCCTCGCACGGAATCTCGACTTAATCGCCGAGCTTATAGTAAGTTTATAACTAGTCTTCGATAAATTTATGATCATCGTCGACATTATTTCGGTATTTCTTGTTTTTCTTGCTTCTATTTTTGTTATTTTTTTCTTTACTCAAGCGACACTTAAATTTGTTTTCCATGACGAACTCGTTGATTAGTTATCTTTATGTATTTTATTTTATTAGAATTCCGGAATTCCAATATAAAATTTTTGCAATAGTAACATACCTACTTAGAAACTGAAAATAAAATTATTTAGAACCGAACTTTTGGCGCCAGCCACAACACTAGCGCTATCGCAACAAGAGAGACCCTGCAATGCAAATTACCAGAATAATACACAAATTGAAATATTACTTAAAACACGCAACTAATTTTGACTCTAATCCTAACACCATTAGGGTCTAAAATAAGGTGTACCGCGGTGAGATGTTGCCACAATTATTATTTGATGAGTGGCGAGCGAGTGTCCGGAATAAATTTGCAAGTGGTATTCGCGATATAGGAAAGGAATGCTTTTAATGCTCTTCTCTTGTTTTAAATTAGTCTGCCAGTACCTCTAACGGAAAGTAGTCGTCGAGTCTTTTGAAGAGTAATGTGTAGTAGAATCAAATTACTTTTAGGAAGTTGTTAAATATTACTCAACTTCTAATGTGCCAGTACAAACTAACGATATTCTTTAGAGAAAGAAAGCCCTTTATTAAGAGAAAATGTATAAGGCATACGTAAAAGATTCCTCAAGCCGTGTAATCGAAACATCATAAGACGGTTTCTAAAGAGAATGGCTTTACGTGAGCGTGTCTCCGTTACTTACTAGATTCTCCGAGGGGTTCTGATCAGATTAGACATACCGCTGCACCCGGAAGGACGCAGATGATTCTGTGGGACTCTCCCGATCCCCTCACTGGGATAGAAAAAGGGCATAGAAAAAACTCCTACCTGTTCTTCCCCACGAGGACTACCATAACCAACCAGCAGCTGTAACCTGCCAGGCTATTAAGGAAGGCCTTGCAGTCAGGGGGAACTTTGGAGGCTGATGATTTCAAAATTACAGAATTGTAAGGATTAACTCAACGAGAAGCTCGATGGCGCAATGTTTAATACGCCCGCTATGTCGTCGGTAAGTTTTTCCAAAAAATGTATCATCTCGAGCTCCTTCTATCGTGCTTCGGAAGACGTCTAAAGCCGATGGTCCCGGCTGGATGGTAACGGCTGCAGCAGTCGTTAACAACTACCAACCCGCACTGGGCCCGTGTAGTAGTTTATGGCTTGTCAGTGGAGTATAAAAAATATGAGCTACATAATGATGATGAAAGATTAACTAGTATTTTAACACAAATCTTGAACTACTTAGTAGCACCCTTTATACGGATGATATTAGATATGATTTAAAACTTGGACCAAGTTTAAAATGGAATAACAATATTATTACAACATAAGTTTTGATGAGCAAAGTGTCACATACAAAGTTCGATATGGGGCTGTAAAATTAAGTGGCTAATGAACCAATTCATACGAAATCAACAAAATTAATAAATGGACGTTGCTTTTCGTGTTTGCTAATATTTTCCCGTTTGCGAGCATGCCGGTCGTCAGTGCAAATTTATTGTTTTATTTTGTGATATTTATCGATACCCGAAGCTGAATACGATCGTTCGTTATGGGGATAATTGATTTAGGTTAATAAAACTATTTCAATATATTTAATTTAATTCGCACCTGTAATCTACAGCATGATTAATGAAAAAACTCAAAATACATAGTTACATATAAAATATTTGAAAAATCCCATTAATTATGTAATAAAAATTAAAAATAAAATTTACTTATAGCGTTGTGTTATCAAATTTGTAGTATTTCTTATGCAAAGGTGAATCTGCATGGCCATCGGTTGCAATGACAGTTGGATAGATGGCGCACTGTACCGCTAATAAGCACTCAAGAAATACAAAGCAGTGAAAAATTCAGCGCTTACGTCAGCCTTCCCGGTAGCATAGCGGCCAGTGCAGCCGCCCGGATTGCGGAAGACCCAGGTTCGATTCCTGGCTGGGTCGGGTGGGCGTTTAATCTTTTTTACTGTATTTTATAAAATTTTATAAATTTTTAACATAAATTGTTAAAGAGTTTAAATAATTTGTAAAAGTGCGTTAATAATTTGAAATATACATCTTTATTGTAAAAAACGTAAGACTAGAAAAAAAATTTCTTATTTTTAAAATCGACGCCATAGTTCTCAATCTCCTTCTCTATAATTTTCAGACTGCACCACAGGTACAATAGACGAGCCATGGCCAACATTAATTCAGAGGTACCGTACATATTAAAATTACGTTCATAAACTTAAATACCATTCCAAAGCTTGCTTAAAAAGATTACAATAATTACGTTCCCTTGTACATTTCTGTACGTTAATGTAAGTAGTATGTCGCAAGGATTTGTTCGAGCTTCGAAACAGAATACATTGGAAGAAAACTTCAGTAGTACCAACACCCGCCTGCATATCAGCTACCACAAGCTGTCAAATTTCCTCAATAGACTTTAAACTTTATGTATATGGCATAAGGTTGAACATATTGAAGTAATTTGAAGTTTTTAGCTAAGTTGATGGGCAGGCGTCTGTTTAAAACTGGCACTGGCTAAAAGCGTTTCGACTACGAGTCTCTTCGAAGGGTATATTATGCGGAGCTTATGGAGATAACATTGTAACATACGATCACATAATTTATTTATGAGTATATGAGTGAGGTAAAGTACTATGTGCATATTATTATGTTGGCTGTCGTAAAAGATCTTGTGCCTTGTGCATCAAAATATTGAGTAACGTCGTAGTTGATTGACTCTACAATGTTTAAAGAAAGGATTCTGTTAAAATAACTAAAATTTTTTTTTGATACAAAGTTTTTGAACGAGGCTTAACGGAAACTAGTTATTTTATGTATCATAGACAGGTAATATATCTTTATAACAAACTAGTGGTCACCCGCCCGCCGCGCTTCGCTATGCGAATATAATGGATCAATGAATGCTAATCAAAATAATTATTAGGTTTATTAACATCATAAAAAATTCAAAAATCGTAGAATTGTTATAAAATGAATATTTATCCCAAAATTTGTCAGAAAAATTGCAAGTACACACAGAGTCTACAGATTTATATAGTAGTATAGATAACCGACGTTTTTTATGCTACTGAGCCGGCAAACGCGCATAATCTAGTAGTTAAGACTGTTCCGGTAACAGACCCAAAGGTCCCGAGTTCGATTGCCAGAGCGGGGCGATGTACATGTTCGTGTACTCGGCTTGGTTGGTGGTAAGGCTTGTTTGTCCGCCTGGCTTGTTACCACCATCTTATCTAAAAATTATCATCTTATCTTAATTATTATAAAATACTAGCTGACCTGGCGGACTTCGTACCGCTTTGACAGTTTCCATGACAACAAAACAAACAAATCATTTTGTATTGGAAAACAAGTGTTAAAAAGAAAAAGTCTATCAAAATTTCAATAAAAAAGTATAAAAAACTACTAAATAGGTTCTATTCCCAACATCTAATCCAAGACCTAAGTAGTAAATTGTGGAACCAAATATAGAGAAAGGTATGAGTTTCATTCCCGTGGGAATATCGGGATAAAAACTATCTTATGTGTTAATCCGGGTTAGAAACTGTATGAATCTGTATCTGTATCTGTCTGTAATCAGAATCTGTATGCCGAATTTCATCCAAATCCATCCATCCGTTTCAGCGTGAAGAATCAACAAATATACACACATACACACAAACTTTCGCATTTTTAATATTAGTGTGATAGTGTACCTCAATGTAAAGTAGTTGACTGGTTAGTCAATTGAGAAACTTTTTAGCAACTGTCAAAACATTTTTTTGGATTTGGAATCGAAATGATGACATCGCGTCACTATTTTGTCCCGTCAATTGAGTGTTTATTAATACTTTTTAGGCTATTCATGTTTACGTTAACTCTGATTCTATCTTATAAATAAACTAAATAAAAAAAAAATACAAAATGCATCACACTTCGTTATTACACAATCACGTTTTTTTCTCAATAACGACATCATATTTACAATTTTTTTTTGTAATAACAAGTTTAAATAAAAAAATAGTTACCCCCTTATGCATAAAAAGTATTTATGCATTATTTAGTTAATCATTGTTTTGTCTCTTTTTCTCAAATTCGAAATGACGTTTGTGTGGCATTGACAAAACAATATTTAACTAAATAACGCTTATATAGTTTTTATGAACAAGGGGGTTATTGTTTTAAAGAACTGTTGTGTGTCTTCATTTATACTTTTAATGTTATTCAATACTACAAATATTTAAAAAATGCCCGTGGTTTTCTCTATATAGATTAGACTTATTTTAGCCATGTTCATAAATATTTTTTAGGGTTTATTCAAAATTTCGTGGCTCGATAAATATGAAATGAACTCTATTTTGGGCGCAGTAGGCGTTGGATGGATCGGCCGCATTTATTTCGGCTACACCAGCGCGTCACGTTGCGTTCGTTAGCGTCCAAACTGCAGTAACGGATTAATTGGATCAGCACACTTTGCCTATATGAGGAGCATACCAGTTCCATCTACATATGTTTTATGTAGGTATGTTGATATTTGGTAGTGCGCTTTTAATGTCTTTTGTTAAACTTTTAACTTTTACTTTTGAGTGAAATTATAATTCCAAAAAAATCACAAACTCACTACTTATAATAATAGCATATGAGTCTACGAATGTCTAATTCTCATAATGGCAAATTCTATAAATAAGTTAATTAAATCAGCAGGTTTTAGTTTAATGGGGAGCATACTTTCTCCATAAATGTAGATCATAACATTTTTTTTATATTTTTATTTACGGGTAAGCACAGTGCCTTGATCTCACCTGATGTTAAGTGATGATAAGGCCAATGATGGAAGCGCACTTCACCCGGGATCCTCAACTAGTGAGGTACTGGCTATCTTATCTCTAGCTGCCGGAACACAACAATGCTACAAACATTGATGTTATGGCGACATATTTAGATAAGATGGTGGTAGCTAGCCAGGCGGACAAACAAGCCCTACCACCAACCGAAATATCTGCAATATGCTCAATAGTTCAGTTGAAAAGTAGTTATAATGCAGCATGCAGTTTCGTGTGTTTAGGTTCTTAGTTTAATTTAAGTATTACACCAGTCTTTAAAAAAAAGTATTGACATATACGTAAATCCTTCTTAAGACATCACATCTCGAGGGATTAGGTGGAACGAATAAAGGCAGCGGCCACATCAAGTTAGCGGGTGAGAAGTGTTATGGTGCCGTTGCCTTGCGAGAGTACGCCGCAATTTCACGCCACGACACCACAGCCCCCGAGCTACGACGGGCCTGACACATGCTAGAAACGACACAGCTCGACAAACGAAAAGTTTACAAAACTTTCTTGTCTAGAAGCGTTTTTATAAAATTCAATTTTATTTAGGTACTTTGGTTGGCGCAGCGACCCAGAATGGCCTCTGATAATAATAGCCTCTATCTGGGTATGTCCTGCGCCACAACTTAAAAAATAAGAGAAACATTATGGATGATCAAACGAACTTCTAAGTGAAGTTTGATCATTATTATATGAGTCGTTTCATTCGAAGATATGAATGATACACCCTTTGACCTACTGGCAACATCGCACATCTTTAAAGAGTAACTAATTGATTTGCTAATAACTAAAACTGCAATATTAACTAATTGATTGAAATTCAAAACTTCACTCGTTCACTTAGCTGTCAGTTGTTTAGCGCCAAACTTTTTTCATTTCGTTTCGAGAAATGCTAGAACAAAACATTACTATTGGGTCTGTATACCTTCGTCCTCAGCATGAGGTTTACAGGGCTGGGAGGGTTATTATATCTTCGAATGAAACGACTCATATAATAATGATCGAACTTCACTTAGAAGTTCGTTTGACCATCTATTATCTGGAACCTTCAAAAACATTAACGTTATTAATCGTACAAAATTCCCACCAAAGTTTTAAGGTAGTGCTGTACTGCTTGATGGTACTGTCGGATATTGACGCCAGTATTAGGTGAAGAGCGTCCGGGGGAGCGCCTTGATGTGCGAACACTGCCCGCAGAGTCTCGCGGCACCCAGGGTAAGTTTCGGGTGCAGAGGATGATGGTCCCTGAAATGGGATTGCAGGAGATACTTATTCGGGTTGAGGAATAAAATGTCAGAATGGGAGCCATGGCTAAGACGGCTAGTAAGGGAATACTATGATACCCGTAGCTTCATCATCGATTATTTTCAATTAATAAGCATTTTAAAATTAAGGAGAATGGTGGAAAGGCATAGAAAAAATTTTATTGCCAATTAACAGTAAAGGCGTCGACTGTATAGGCGTCTGGGTCTGGTTTCCAAGAAACAAATGTATCACATTTGGCATTGTTGTGGGAGGCGTAAGAGTCGATATTTGGATAACCAAAGTTAAATAGTATTAACTGATAAGCTTCGTCAGATAGCCCCTATTCCGTATCGGGGTTGACTTTTCTTGACTGCATCCGCGCAGTTACTTCTGTGTTCAGATAGGACGCGTGCAGCCAAATTTTTTGCATCTCACACCATTGCCAGATACAACGCTTCAAATTATTTAGGTGCGGGAGTTGTATTCCACCTTGACGGTTGATGTAGCTTATTGCTGTGGTATCTATACGCAGTAATATTGCACAGTCATTATTTTTCTTTACAAAAGTTTTCAGTCCCAAAAATGCAGCAAGAAATTCTAGATAGTTAATGAGGTGTTCTTATTCTGAAACTTTCCATCTCCCGTTAACCTTTTTACCATCGCAGACGGCTCCCCAACCGGTCAGGAGGCGTCTGTGAATATTTCTTTTTTATAGTTTAAAGTTCTCATAGAACAAAATGTTGTGAAAATGTTATCACACCACCAGTTTAGGTCTTCCAAAATTACTCTGGGTGAGGTGATTTTCGCTTCGTAATTATTGCTATGTCCTGCAATGTCAAAAACTTTTGGCGTTCTAAAATTTTTGTGTATACAAATCCATATCTAACTGCTGGACAGGCCGCAATTAGAACACCAATCAATTTTGCAGTCTCTTATTGTACATTTCGGAAGTTTTAAATAATTTAGGATTAACTGTGCAATATTTTTGCGTTTTTCTATAGGTAATGATAACGAGGTAATAATAACGAATAATATCGTATAAAAAGTCTAAAAAGTACAAACTTGAGAAGGTGTTAACGAACTTTTGTCAAGGTTAACAACAAAACCTAAACTTTGCAACAGTTTTAGAGTTTCTCGTACATTATTTAAACATTATTGGAAAGTGTCCCCGATGCATAAGGCGTCGTCGAAATATATAACTGACTTATGACCTTGTCTCCTAAGAAAGGACATGACCTCTCTCATGATTTTGGTGAAAACCCTGGGTGCCACGGACAGGCCGTAAATTCGTTGGTAGATAAGTCTGAATGTAAAATCTTAAATACTTTCGGTCTTCTTCACATATTGGAACTAAAAGATACGCCTCTTTCAGATCCTCTTCCAGGTCCTCTTTCAGATGTTCCAACGTTTGTTTGATGTAACCCAGTGGATTTGACGGACCAGCGTCCGGTTCTGTTTCGTTTTCTACGATATTGATTGCATCTAAAACAACAATTCACGTTTTAGAAAAAAAAATAATGAGGGTAGAAAATAAAAATAAAATATACACATAATAAAATGTGCTCATATTGTCCCGCAGGCAATGTCCTGCATCTATTCTAGACCGCAGGTAGATTCTACGTAACGTCATAATATATGGATCATAATTAGCCCGCAGCTAATTATGATATCGCGATTGACCCGCAGTCAATCTCGATTTAGTTTTATTTTTAGTGCAATTAAAGTTATGACACAAAATAACTTGTTCACCAGAAAAAATAACAAAGTTACCTGTTGCGTAATTTCTCATAATTAAATTTAGTTTTTGTAACTTGTTAATAACTTAGTTACCACAAATATTTAAATGAGAATGGTAATGAACTATAAACGTACCTGTGATATTGACGTCATCTTCTGACGAATATAAACGTTGAATTCGTCGGCGTTTTACGAGATCCTTTTTCTCAATACGTTTCCTAATCTTCTTTTCATATCGCTCAACTTTTTCCTGTGCGCTGCGTTTCGGCATTTTGCATAGACGCGTGCGTTCGTTGCCTCGCACGAAAAAGGAATGAGAAGTTTGGCGCTTAACAACTGACAGCTGAGTGAACGAGTGAGGTTTTGAATTTTTAAATCAATTAGTTACTTTTTAAAGACGTGCGATGTTGCCAGTAGGTTAAAGGGACTACATTGTGTATAATTTATATCAAAGAATGAAACGACGAAATATAATTATTATTAAAATTTAGTTTAATATCCTTTTTTAAAATGTTATTAATGTGCTGATTTAATCTTACCCTCATTTTTGTTAAGGCCAATGAATAAGATAGAGGTAGCTAGCTAATTAGGCGGACCTAAAACTACCAATCAAACCGATAACAATAATTATATTTGTGTTTTTGCTGGATGTCGAATTATTACTCAGGTTGGTAAGCGCTTTCAGCAAGCCTGGTGATTAAGCAACAGTATATAGGCTAATTACTACTAAGTACTATTTTTAAACCAACTTTAATTGCTGTACAAAGTGTGTACAGTTTTCTACAAAGCTTACGTAAGCAAAAATGTTATTGCTCAATGCGAGCTGTAATTAATTAATTTTACTTCATCTAATTGAGTTCAAAGTAGCCTTTCTTTGTGTGCACACATTATTACATTTATATGTATTAATAAATCAAGAGTTTATCATCCGAGTGTTGTTTTTATTAAGATCATCAAGTAAGAGTCATGCAGTTGCTAATTTCGAGCACACGCTACAATCGTAGCATTGTTATTTCGTGACGAAGCCACTTCCAGTCAGTTTATACGAATTTGTTGTATTCATAGCTCCTATCGATTTGTCTACTTCGCGTAAACTATAATATGCTTTTCAAACCGCCACAAGACTTTCTTTGCATTATAAAACTTTTAACGTAGAGATAAGTTTTTGTTCACAATAAAACACGACTTTATTCCATGAACAACCCATTTTGAATACCCGTCAGCCATTGGGCGACCAAATAGAAATATTGTGCTTCGAACGGCACGTTAAAACCTTGATCCCGGTTGTAGTTAAAATATAGCAATTGAAACCCACTAACAACTCATTGGCCAGCGTGATTTCCTATATGTTTTCGTGCGAAAGCCAAAGTCCTACAGTGGGATGTTTAAAGACGATGATATTGGTGATGAAACAAAACAATACCTTCGTTCCTCCTACCTTCGCAAGGCAAGTTAGGCCGTTGGTCGTGGTTGAAATCGAGAGTTTTCAATTGTCAAAACCCTACCAACCCGCTTTGGACCTGCATGGTAAGTTAAGACTCAATCTCCCTATGTATAAGCAGAACATTTAGCTAATGATGATGATGATGAAACAAAACAACACATTAATCAGCTATATAACTTTTTAAACTATCATGGCCACTTGGAGTAATTATTAAAGGGACAAATAACTGTCGTAGCTCGTCATATTAGCCGCAGAACCAATCATCGTTGGGGTAGACGTGTTCTAAAGTGGAGACCGCGACAAACGTACTGTAGGACGCCCTCCGCCGCGGTGTAGCGACGATATGCGCAAAAAGGCTTAACCGGCGGAATAACCGAAGATCGGGCTCAGTGGTATGCATTAGGAGAGGCCTATGTCCAGCTGTGGTCTGATGTGAGCTGATTATGATGATGATGATGATTACCAGGATTCTTAGCATGTTTATTATTTTGAGTATCCGATATTTCGGCACAATTGCCGCTTAATTTTTTGTCGTAAACATACTGCGGTATTCACGCTGTGATCCTGGTTTGTTCTCAAGACAAACACTCAATCTATATTCAAGTTTGTCAAAGCACTTATGCAAGCGCCTCTTAATTTATTCATACTTGTACCTGTTGGGATTTCTCCTCGTCAGTACAATTCGTCGGTTGTCATCCAACGTCTCTTGTATAGTCAATTATTATTAGGGTTCAAAATATATTGTGTTTATTTTTACTTGAAATATCCCCGAAAGTATTTAAAACTTAAATTAAATTAGAAATATTAATTCGGCATTTAAGACAATTAAATATTTACATTTATGTAACAGTATGCAACCAAATGGTCGCCAACTCGCCACCCAGATAATGCCATGACATTGACATGATATGTCGCTGGTATATTGTGGGGTAGGCATCCTATCATTGATATCTCATCTGTGCGTTTTGTTTAATTCTATATTTCAAGTTTGCTTGTTTACAGTTTCAGTAAGTAAGTATTAGCCTATATACTGTCCCAATCATGGGCAAAAGTCTTTACGATACCCAGATTTGGGAACTTAAAATTGCTTTTTGATGTGTAACATCTTTCCTCTCGCTTTCTTGCAATTTGTGGAAGTGATTTCGTGAAATGGAACGGAAGTGTGTAACAGGAATTCGGGGAAGCGCGCAAGCCATTTGATTTGACGAATGAGCGCGCGGTGGTAGAGTTGGCTCTCGGATGGTACCAACCAATCGGCAAAGCGCGCGCCATTTGATTTGACGAATGAGCACTAGTGTCACTTAAATAAAATACAATTTTCATTAAAAATAATTATTCTTTGTTCATTTCAAATAATACCTGACCCATGTTTTTCAGAATATATTGTTAAAATTGCTTATTACTAAGATAAGATGCCAAATGTTACACATCTTATGCGACTACTGTAAGGCTCGCTCGTTTTTTTTTATTTGTCTAAACCTTTTGGATGTAGCTGCGAATGAGGCGTAGCAGATGTAGTTACAGTACAAAAGACCATTGTACTAGTATTTCCAAAAAAAGTTACTAAAATATTCCATCCAATAAAACTATCACGTTACCGCCTCTGTTGGCGGTGCAAGAATCGAATAAAAATACAATTTGCCCACAGAAAGGAACCTTGGGAACACATTCCATTCGCTCTTCGCTATTTCTTCTTGTTTTATTGCTTCTCGAGTTCCGCCACTTGTTTCTCCGCGATGCAATCCGTCTTCATTTTCGGTCTACGCTGTCAGTTGGAGGGTGCTCGTCACTCTCCACCGAGCAATTCCAACATAATTGGATTGTTTTCGAACGAACGATTCCCATTGTGCTTCTAGATTCTCATTGTAGCGACCGCCAGCTATTCATGTTACAAGAAAATATACAAAGAGCGAATTATATTCGTAAGGTATCCTTATAATTAAGGGCTGCGATGAAGATCTATCGGCTCGATAAGTTGCGTTTAGCAAAGTCGTCGACAAAATTAATTTTGGTATAACCCTTTTTGAACGGAAGCGTTTTGATGGGTGCGTTCTACGGTTTTAAATAATTGTTTTTACTATTCAATTTTATTTTCAAATTAGTTCGTTTAATGAGTATTTATTTAATAATTTAGTAACACCAATTAAGATGAATATATTATAATGACAACATAATAATTTATCTGGACAAATGATTCCAGCGCACTGGCTTTTATTTTTTTGGGTTATTTCGAACACAGGGTGATCCTTCATGGGACGAAACGAAATTTTCGATTAACGCAACAAAAATATACGGAAGGCTTGCATATATTAAACGGTCATTTACGCAAATGACCGTCCCCGATTCGCAAATGAACTACCAACGGTAATTATTTAACGGCCGACGGCATCAACATGCATGATACACGCTGTTAAATACGAATTCATTGGGAGTTGGAGAGGTGCCAATTATTATTTGTTCACTACGACTGTTCATTTTTTGTCATTATTTATATTATGGGTCGCCGTCGGCCATAGTAGGTGCGCAGCGTAGCAGTAGAACGTTGTCAAAGAGAGCTATTGAAAGTGCAGGTTCCAAGTCTGCTAATTCAATAACATCTCAATACTATGTCAGTAGAATTATTTTGCTATCAGGACTGATAAAATAACACTGTTAAGCCAGTAAGACACGATTATAGATAAGAACAAGAACGCCTTGCGTCGCGGCAACCTTTAAATTTATATTATTACCTTTAAATGTACCTACTCAAAATTTAAAATAATTTATTCAGTTTAGGCTACAAATGGCTGTTATGAATGGCACTATGCTACTACTACGGAAAGAAAAAATATTAGAAAATGAGAATTATATAACACACATGGACACGTGGCGTGTATGACCTAGACGGTGTGATTTCTATTAGAATTTAGTTTTCTTGATCTCCTTTCTACGAAGAAAGTCATTAAAAAATCCAAGGAATTGTATCGTTAAACGAGTTCTTGTTGTCATATAAGTACTTAGAACATTTTCAGACAAAGGCCCATACAATATAGCCAACATCCTAAAAGATCTATAAGGGGGAGTTTTATGCAAAGCTTCTAGATGGCTTCATTTCATTCATTCATGTTTGAAGTTATGTTTATTTGTGTGTGCAAACCAAAAGATTGTGAACTTTGATGTATGTGGAACGTAGCTCTGAAATGGATACCTACATTGTTTTTTTTATTTTCTTATACCTAATGTCTTGGTGGTAGTTTGCCTTGAGGAGCTCGATGGCACAGTGGTTAACGCGCCGGGTCTGTGATTGCTAAGGTTTAGCAATATTCGCAAAGGCCAGTCAGTGACAGTCAGTAAGTGAAAAATGTATCATCTCAAGCTCCTCCCTGCTTCCGCCGTTCATCCCGGCTGCATTATCAGTCGTTAACAACCACTAATCCGCACTGGGCCCCCGTGGTGGTTTATGACTCGTTCACCTTTCCATTCATAGGGAAGGTCGTGCCCCAGCAGCGGGGACGTAGGTATTTACGTTTACGTTTTTATTCAAATGTAACATTTTGTTACATGATTCTTAGCTTAGCTTAAGCTTAGCTTAAGTAGTTGGAGTAGTTACTTAGTGATAGAAAGAATCTTGAAATTTGTTATTATGTTTATTGCAAAGGCTGATGACGATGACACATATTAATTGATTCAATATAATGTCTAAATACTGCTTTTCACAACCCACTGTGGCACTGCTCACGCCAAAACGATGTTGTTTTCGCTTTTATTTGTAGATCGGCTGTAGCGACGAAGATTATTTTTATGAGAGATATTATTGTTTTCCCATTTTTTGTATCTCTTTTTTATTTTATGAGACTTTATGAAGCCGCTCCGCAGTTTGATTTATGGAGTCTATAAGATCATTATAATTTGATTGTCAGCCTTTATTTGCGTTTCTATTTTCCGTATGATTATGAAACTTTTTTGTGGTTATTGGGTTAAGTAAGTAAAGTAAATAGCCTAGTTTACTGTTTATTGCGAGCAAAGGCCTCCATCATTGGAATTAAGTTATCGCTACAATTGACAGGTTTTGGCATAATCACCGCGCCTGCCCAATGCGGGTTAAACTATACTATACCCGGGGAAGCATTGGTCTCCAGATAAAGTTGTATTGTGCCTAGTTCCAATTTTTGTGCCCTTATTACTTCACTATTCTCTCTTCAGCTTATTTCTGTCTACTGCTGAACGTAAGCCTCCGCTAAAGTGCGCCAACCATCCCGGTTCTGCGCAGTCCGCATCCATCCACCGCCATCTTTTTCAAGTCGTCGCGCGCCGGTCCACCGCGTAGCAGGGTGTCCTACACTGCGTTTGCCTAAACGCGGTCTCGCGCACTCTAGGACATGTCTGCTCCAACAATCATCGGTCCTTCTGCAGACGTCATGACCGGCCCAACTCAGCAAGCTATGTCAGCTATGGCGGATTCTATCCGCCAGAGAAACTCCAAGCATCGAGACTCTTCTATTCTAATTTAGGCTATTAATTATGGGATCAGGGTTTCCCACATAATGGATTGGGTCAGCATATGCTGGCCCAATGCCGGTTAGTGGATTTCAAGACTGCTACTTACTACAAGAACCAGGACCAAAACGGTTAAACAAATTTTCACTTCACTGTATTCAATATTCCATTGCGCACAAGACATTTGATGACTCGTTTCTCTGTCGCACCTCCAAAAAATGGAATAGCATACCAGCACGAGTATTCCCTCCTCCCTATGAAATGGGTAGGGATGAAAAGATACCAGATGGTACCTAGGTAGGTATCGATACTTTTACTCGATACCGTATCGGTTATGAGGTATCGATACCTACTCGGTATCGAATAAAAAGTATCGATACCTACTTGTATCGGTCAGTTTTTTCGTAGGAAGTATGAGGCAAATAAGAACAGCAGTAAGTACATTGTATGTCTATGGCCTGTCGAAACTGAGCGTCTGCGTCAGGTATTTATTAAAATTAAATCCACAAAAAAAACAAGAAAAAAAGTCATCAGTTTTCATGTTTCAGCTCCCTAAAAACAATAATTTTTCTAGATGTTTTCCAGTTAAACCATTTCTGGAAGCAGTCACTATCGCGACAGCCTTAGAAAACCACCTCTCGCAAGGTATGGAGGTACCAACTATATGCAAATACATTCTAGCCTGTCTATATAGTGCTGGAAAGACTTGTTTTTTATCATCCCATTGTTTCTGCAAATTGGTAGTATTGCCACAATATTGCACGTCTTTGAAGCATTTCTTGCACGAGGCTGTTTTCTCATTTTTTTTGTAAATTATCGCCACACCTCAGACTTTTGTGGTCCCATTTTCATTTCACTATCCTATCACTGATTTGATTATTAGTACCTTTTGCTTTGCTATTACAAATCCAGTCACAGTTTTAACAATAACAAATAAACGAACGAACGACCCACGCCACGCGATGAATAGAACGACTGACTGAATGATTGATTGACGATAATCACAGACAGATTACACGCAAGGCTGCAAACTGAGCAAAAGAAAAGATGTTTTCGCGAAACAAAAATTAACACTAGGTAGGAGTTTTTTGACACTCCTCAGGAAGGAACTGACAGGGTGACCGACCGGGTACCAACACGAGTACTTTCTTTGCGATACTACTCGTTACTCAGTTCCAAAGTATCGACACCAAAAGTACTTGGAAATCGAAAGAAAAGTATCGAGTAGTTACTTGTATTTACTTGTATCGTTTCATCCCTAGATATGGGGTCCTTCAAACGAGGCGTGAAGAGAGAGGCACCTCGTGGGCCGGCAGAGTGAGGGTATTTGATGCTGCGTTGTTTTCACGCTGCACCAGTTAACTTCACGTCTGGACTCCATTTCCACTTAACACCAGGTAGGAAGAAGTCACTAGCCGAGTTAAAAAATGTGTCAAATTATGTAAATCCATAATTAGTAAAAGGCTCGTTTAGCCGTTAACGTTAACTTTACAGTGTCTTTTAAAGCACGGATTATAACTTTTTACGAAATATTAATTAAACAAAAGAGGGCGTATAAATCCGCTCAGATACGACTTATCATATGTTTTTTGTGTGCATTAATGGAAGTTGTAAAATTTTGTCGTTTGGCAATCAGTTCGTTAGTATGAACCGTCAGCAGAGTAAATTAAATAATTTTAAATTATAATTTCCGGCTCTCGGCTTCATTAATTGGTTTTAGTTAATTTAATACACATTACTATTAAAAGTTAGATGCAAAGGGATTGAAAAGTCTTAGGACATAAATCCCTAAAATAAATAAAGATTTTTTTTTTGTTTATATCGAAGATCGATATGCCACTAGAATGGTAACTACAACTTACTCAATTAGTTAAGTTATTTAACCCTATACTTGGTAGGGTTTTTTTGTGTTTTATACTTATATTTTTTTGTATAAAATGTGTTCTTTTTACACTACTCCAAATTTTTTGTAAGTTAAGTGTTTCAAATAATCCACTATGTCAAGAATAACGAATTGAATTCTCGAACCTTCTCGTGCACCACACACAGCACTTACTCACACACCACACACATACACCTAAACGCGCGTAAATTGTAATTAAGTAGGTTTTCGTTTTATGCTTTATTATTTTTCCCCCTTTTTTCTGTAACAAGAGATAAAATTGTTTTGCCTCCCAAGAGAAATAAAATGAAGACTTCAACACTTCTAAAACTAATACTTACCTTTATCTGAAGAAATAATCATTTTTACATTTTTTATAGTATTTAAGATTTGCTAATTATTTGATGATGATTTCTGCTATGCGGACGATACCGGTCAGTACTTAACGGCGACGCGACGTTTGCAATCAGCGCGACTCATGTTTGCCGTGTCCGGCGTCCGGTGCAAATTGTGCCGGGTCGGCGGCCATTCACCGTGTGCGGCCCGGATAAGAGAAATTCTTTAAATCGTGTATTGATTGAAGTTTCGGTAGCACAGTGCAATCCGTGAAATTATTATATTTTCATCATACGAGTGATGCAAATATGAAATATTATTATTTTGTATTCTTTATGTACGCCTCAGTGGTCGAGTGGCGAAGCGCGCGGTCCTGTACCCGAATTTCCCGGGTTCAATTTCCAGAGCGGGCAGTGTGTTTCGGATTTTTCGATGCATAACCCGGGTTTGTGATACCAACCCGCATTGGGTAAGCGTGGTGATAAAGCCACTACCCCTCAATACTGCCGCGCTAACGATAAGTACAATAACTCGATTTTGGTCGATTTTAAGTTGTATATATAATTGGAATCAGGGAATCGAGATCTATAACTCTCTCTAAGTAACTTTTCATGAATCCTTCAGGAACCCGATTTTTCAGTAAGCAAAAGTGCAATAACTAAGACTTCATTACAATAATTACACAATTTCACTTCTGATCTTAAATTTTATTAGCTCTCTCCATCCAACTGGTTGTCTGGAAGAAATCGCTTGAAAGCGATAAGACCGCCAAATTGTAACTATGTAATTATTTTTTTTCTTTTGTTCATGTTTATGTTTTTTAGTGTTGCAATAAAAGTATTATCTATCTATCTATTCTAAGAAGACGTCTTGGTGAGAAATTGTCATTTTGTATCTGGATGTCATTTAGAGAAGTTGTCATTATGAGCTGAAACGCTTCAGAGGTAGAAGATTTCCATTAAACAGAGTTACATTAACTCTTCCCTTAGCTATCAATCGCTTTTTTATTTACTACTAAAATTACTGTATTTAATAAATAAAGTGTAATGCGGTACAGTCCGACGCGTCGATACGCTACCAACGGCGGACATAAGCCCCGGAGAGTTAAGTTATGGGAAGCCGGAGCGAGGGATTCAATAAAGAATTGAAATGTATTTTCCGTTAGAATTGTGTGTTGCGTGTGGGGAATAAGCTGGGTAGGGTTGTCGCGCCCTAATTTAGTTACCGTTAGTTAGTTTATGAAAAGGTTTAGTGTATTTATAATCATCAACAGCGTGTTAATGTCTTCGGGGGCACCAACGCCATTCCTACTAGGAGTCGAAGTGGTCGGCATGACCGAGATCGGTTAGACCAATCATCAGCATCATCGTCAATGTCAATAGCATATGAAAAGATCGGGCCGTAAGCCACCACGCTGGCCCAATGTAGCTTGGTTGGCTCTAGCAAATGCCTTCTTGCGAAAACAACCCTTTTTATGATGTATATGATGATGATGTGAATGATGATGTGAATGATGTATTTTTTATTTAAATTTAAAAAGTTGTACACAACATTCGTTAATGTTGTGTACAACTTGCACAAAGCACTCTGAACTAATTAATGGAATCAGGCGTTACTTTGCGAAAATGATAAACTCTATAAAATATATTATTAGAATATTTGAACGTAAAGAACTGCTTCACTGTCACAGTCACAGTCCTCACTGCGCTGTGGCACGAGCTTTCCCTATGAGTGGAATAGCAGAACGGACCATAAACCAATCAACGGCTTTTCGTGCCTTCTGAAGCACGGGGGGGTTGAAGATGATTAATGTTTGGTCACCCATCCGATGGCAGGCCTTTTTGATAGTTGCATAACCTTAGTATAGCAATCGCAGACCAGGCGCGTTTACTACCGCCATCGAGATCCTCAAGTGTTTTGAATTAATAAATAAAAACCTAAACAGGTAGTCAACCCTAACCTTGTCCGTGATTACGGTGGGATAAATAAAATGCCTGATATTGATTGTTCCAGAGTATGGCCTCGGCAATGAAAACTGACTTCGCCACCTGTATCGCGGCGCGTGTGAAGAGCTTTCTCATCATAACAAATCAGATATTAGGCCATTTCCTCCATATTACTATCACATAGGTACTTTCCTTTATCTACAATTGCATGCATATACAAATACATATATTTCGTAAAATGTAATGTTGAAAGCCGTAGTAAATTAGGAAAATTAAAAGTAAAAAACCTAAAAAACAAGCTTTTATTTAAATGCGATAAAAAGAAAAAAATTTACTTTTATTTCAAAACTTTTACTATCAACTTATAACGTAACGTAACATTATTTATCCTACTAATATTATAAACGAGAAAGTTTGTAAGTATGGATGGATGTTTGTTACTCTTTCACGTAAAAACTACTGATTTTTTTTTTACTTTAGTCTTCGCGAACGAAGTCGCGGGCAACAACTAGAATGATAAAAAACTTGTCGCGAGATTTAAGCACTCCTATATTTACTTAGATTGAAAATTTTAATAGTTAAAATCAATCACATCAAGTCACTTAATTTACTTGTTTATTTACACAAGTAAAACCCGCGACAAGCTTTTATCACACTAGTATTATAAATGCGAAAGTCTGTGTGTATGTGTGTATATTTGTTGATGGATGGATTTGGATGAAATTCGGCATACAGATAGTTTATAACCTGGATTAACACATAGGGTAGTTTTTATCCCGATATTCCCACGGGAATGAAACTCATACCTTTTCTCTATATTTGGTTCCACAATTTACTACTTAGGTCATGGATATTATGTTGGGAATAGAACCTATTTGGTGTTTGTTTTGTTGTCATAGAAACTGTCAAAGCGGTACGAAGTCGCCGGGTCAGCTAGTATCATATAAATTGTGTAAGTAATGACGTTTTTTTTTATATTGACTCGCCATAGTTCCTTTAAAAAAACCCAAAAAACTAAAATTTCATACCCATATTGTAGGAATGCTTTTAAAATAATTCATCCGCCATCTTGGATGATTCGTTATATTGGAATTAGAATGACGTCACAGCATGCATTGTCATCCAAAATAAGCGTGTATACCAAATTTCAGCTCAATCGGCTAAATATAATTGATTTAAATTCAGTTGTGTTTACTCTTGACTGTACTTTATTTCATGTTTTGGTATTCGTTTGGAATAGTAAATTTAATATATTTATCAGTTTGAAAAAGTGGTATTCGTTTGGAATACAAAATAAATATGACAGTAAACTAATACCATTGGTATTAGTTTCGTGGTATTGGATTGGAAAAGATCGCAAGATTACACTCGGACAAACATACCTACATACATTGCAAGTTAAATAAAAGCTTGTAAAAAATATTACCTCTTTCCTGCTTCGGAGGTCACGTAGAACAAGAAAGAAAGAAAAGAAGAAAAAACAATTTATATGCTATACGTAACAGGTAGTATTAATTATAGATAGTATTTTTAAGTAAACTGTGGTTAACGGTACTGGTGTCAAATTTGTTAAGAATAATTTTAATGTATGTAAACATTTTTAAAAGGTCACTGTTTGTTGACCTAAATATCAAAAAAATTAACAGGTAACAAAAATAAATAGAAAAGCCGTTGGTCCCGGGCTCCCGCATGCACTGTTTCCCGTGGTGGTTTATGACCCTTAATAACAATAATATACATTGGTACATAGAACTTTCTTTGCACACAAAAAACAGATACAGATTAACTGCCTGCCTATTTCGTTAAAGGAGCTGTAGAAAATCATGCGAAGCGAACTTCCATTTGTTGATACCAGTGTAATTTTCACTTAGGTAATATCTGAATCGGTTACGAGCTTAACACAAATATGTTATAATCGTGTTCGCGGCATTAATTAAAGTTAACGAACTTCGTATGCAAAGAAGGGGCGTTCTTAATCGTTTTTGGGTAAAGGCATCTATTAAACGACTTTATAAGGAGTCCCCGGTGCTGTACTTCGCGTAAGGGGTGTCAAACTGGTAGCAAACCTTTTTTATATTGTTGTTTTTTTCTTATATTAGCAGGAGGCAAACGAGCTGGCGGGTCACCTGATGGGAAGCAATCACCGCCGCCTATGGACACCCGCAAACCCAGAGGAACCGTAGATGCGTTGCCGGCCTTTTCTTATAGATTTACTTTTGCGAACCCATGATTGACTGACAAGGAAGCCGCGGAGTGTGCCTTTGAGATGATATTATTATTATACTCTTTATTTATTTTCTTTCTTAAGACTAGATTTTTACAATATTTTAATATAAAAACAATAAAACATTATAAAAACCTAATTCTAGGGTACCACCAGCAGCGGGGCAGGGCCCAAGCTACCGATGGTCAGGGCTGCAGAGTGAGGAACCTCCTGACAATACGTGCCGTGTCAAGGAGTACTGCTTTCTGAATCTGACCCTTGATCCAACCATCAAGCGAGAGCCTCTTAAGATGTTGGTCGAGGCTCTTCGTTATCAGACCGTTCGCTAAAACGACTATCGGGACAATAATGGTTGAATCAACATCCCACATGGCGGTCACCTCGTGAGCTAAGTCAAGGTACTTACTGAGCTTGTCCTTCTCGGCTTTCACGAGGTTCTCATCATGAGGTATGGTGATATCAACCAGTATTGCCCACACGGTCAAGTCTACACACATACACTGTTAATAAAAAAAGCTCAATTAAACAAAGTTTAAGTAAAACTTAAACACTGAAAAAAGACGACAACCTCAGGCGGGAATCGAACCACGCACCTTCCGCATTCCGGGCGGCTGCCTTAACCACTTGGCTACCGAGGTCTGGCTTTCACCCGTCGAAATTTTTCAGTGCTTGATGCTTATGTTTTTTAGTCAACATTGCTTCATCAATCTTAGAAGTTTTCACCTCTGAGATCCGAAAGAAATATTTTTACAAATATTTGAACATTCGGTTAAGATGAAGCTGCGTTATAGATAAGTGTTTTTTATATATTTTAGCGTTTTATTAACGCTTAAATATACTTAAGTAAAACTTAAACACTGAAAAAAGACGACAACCTCAGGCGGGAATCGAACCACGCACCTTCCGCATTCCGGGCGGCTGCCTTAACCACTTGGCTACCGAGGTCTGGCTTTCACCCGTCGAAATTTTTCAGTGCTTGATGCTTATGTTTTTTAGTCAACATTGCTTCATCAATCAAACACTTATCTATAACGCAGCTTCATCTTAACCGAATGTTCAAATATTTGTAAAAATATTTCTTTCGGATCTCAGAGGTGAAAACTTCTAAGATTGATGAAGCAATGTTGACTAAAAAACATAAGCATCAAGCACTGAAAAATTTCGACGGGTGAAAGCCAGACCTCGGTAGCGAAGTGGTTAAGGCAGCCGCCCGGAATGCGGAAGGTGCGTGGTTCGATTCCCGCCTGAGGTTGTCGTCTTTTTTCAGTGTTTAAGTTTTACTTAAGTATATTTAAGCGTTAATAAAACGCTAAAATATATAAAAAACACTTAAACAAAGTTTAGTTCAATCTAATATTAGTGAAAACTACATGCAGTACGAAATAATGTTTAAATATGAAAAAAAAAAAATTAAAATATATTATGGATAGTATCTATATAAAATTAAAGGTTTACACATCCAACCACTTATTTACAAATTGTCGAGTGCTTTGGAGGCTGAAGCTAGATAAACAGAGTATGTATATCCAATTTCAATTTGATTCAGTTGCAATAAGAGAAGCTTCTGTTTCTTATTGTGTACATAATGTTATGCATTCTATTTTTTACTATTACAACAGGAAGTTGGGCTTGGACTACATTTAACAACATCTTCATTTGATGGTGAATAACGATAAAAGCCTAAGGTAAGGCCAAGAAGGACGAGAACGAGGCCTAAGATGAAAGAGCACTTTACCTAGGACTCTAAAGTACTGGTTATCTTTATTCTGCCTTAAATAAATCTAGGTGATATCTTCTATATCTATACTAGTAATAAAAAGTCTGTGTCTTTGTTTGTTTGTTTTAGGAGGGTAATTCTCTGGAACTACTGGTCCAATTTCAAAAAATTTTTTACTACTAATAGAATACAACATTCCTTTGCGGTTGATATAGGTATTTTCAAAGTGTCAAATCGATTCGGACGGAGACGCGGGTGAAGTGCTAGTACCTTATAAATATTTCTAAGTGAGAATAGCTAGTGAGAAACAATCCTGCTCCACTGACTCTACAAAAATCAGAGATTAAAACGATCTCGTGACAACCCTCATGCTTATAAATATTGGCTTCAATTTACAACGAAAGTTAATTTCAAGGGATACCATAAGAGCTATAATGGCTTAGCCCCTTCAATAACAATTGGCCCGGACCTATATTTAAATTTAATTAACTAATAAGGCAGTTCAAAGCACCGAGGCCTCGCGTTGGATTCATTCAGACATAATGATGTACACGTTGAATACTGAGGAAGGGTTTTATATAAATATTAGACATCGAATGAATTTAACAATGCATTTAATTTTGATAATAGGAAAGCCTTAAAACGTGAGTTGATTTACATAGTAGAACCAAGAGTATTTTTTTTATGTAAGGCTAGAATATTTGTAACAAATTCAATATAAACCGATAAAAGTAATAGTGTAGTATGTCTATGTAGGTATACTATCTAATTGTTGGGTAGAGACAAAGGCTTTCAAGTCTTTGCTACAAATTATAGGTACTATAGGTACTGGCTTAATTGGCATACTTAAAAAAAAACATTTCATGTATATTTATAGAGCAGCGCTGAGGAGACGAGTCGCCCATCGCACGCGGCGCGCCCGACGACGCACAGTGGATCAATCCCATACAAATGCTTGGACATCACGTTGCGTCGCATGTTAGAAGCAATATCTCTTAAAATAATGAGTGTACAAGCGTTTTGAAGGTTCCCCACTTACAGGGAGCCCACTGGTAATTAAATGTTATACTTGTTATCTTTTATTATTTTACAAAAATCGTACATATTTGAGGCCTACTTATTCTTCCTCTTCAACAAATATAGGTAAATAGGTAGGCGTTTTGTTAAATCACTAATCTTATTTTTTCTCAAATTGGGGTACCTATACTTGTGGGCTCGAATATTGAATGGTTTATCTGCTCTTAACAATACTTTCTTGAAGTTCGTTGGAGCTTTTAACTAAAACTCAATTTTTATTCAAAAATATTGGTGATTTTCGTTTTCGTAAAAACTGTATTAAATGGCTGTTACCATTTAAAATATGAAGCTTAATATATAAATTTATGATTTCTGTTTGATAAAGTAATATAAAATCACTAATAATATAAAAATAATAATATAAAAACACATATTAGATGAAGTATGTTGTCACCTTTCGATATCACATTATATCAACTCTGTCTGATCAGATTGCATATTCCGCCAGGTGTCCGAGCATTTGTATGAGATCGATCTACTGTGCGACGGGGCACGCTCGTCCGTTCGTGGGATGGATCACTAATTTCTCAGAACAAGACTGAAATGCACTTTGATACATGACAGCTTCAAAACTGCCATATTTGCCCTAAGGGCTACAATCTTGACTTATTGCCACGCAGCATTAAAAAATTTTTAGCTAATAATATAAACAGCAAATGGTAAAATAGTAGTAGGTACTTGTTACTGTTTCAAGTGCAGTGAACTGGCCAAGACCCTAACTATAGTAGCTTGGGATAATTGTCCAGTAAAAGGCAAGTGGACTGTATATTAAGTGCTGGTGCATTTCGCAAACATACAAATTCGACCCGACGATTGAGCGGCCGCGGTGTGACGTGCGCCCGAGTGGCTGGTGCGTCGTTGAAGTAGGGGGGGGTCGATTCGATATGTCCGCCGATATGTCCGATTAAGCCCGCGTTCCCCCGCGCGCCTCTTCCGTGGCCGCGGAGCCGGTCCGTGCGGCCTGGTCTTGACCATACAGTCATACGCCATTTTCTATCTATATTTATTTATTTATTTATTTTTATTTATTTATTCAACAATGTTTCAACAGCATTTATCTAAACACAAGATACAGAAGATGTTACTTAAACATAAGCCAATTACAGAAACATATTATGTTACTAAAAAATGTTGACATAATTAATGAACGCAGGTAGGTAGTTTAAAAATTAAAATAGGTAGGTAGATTAAAATTTTGTCGAATGATAACTTACAGAATAGGTGTGAATCTGATTGTGTTGTGTCGATGTGTATTAGTGCGTGTGAGTGTAATATTGTAGTTGGTTTACATGGACGCTCGAATTGATCATGACCGAGGGTTATTAATTGTAGTATACATTTAAATATTTTAAAGATTTAATTAAAACACTCTTTTAACTTAACTTAAGCTTATGAACTGCAGTTTTGAACATAGTTTTGGATGTTGCAAATATATCAATATCTGAATAAAACTTATTGTATGTTTTTGGTAATCTAATAGACATATCATTAGCCCCGTAGTTTGTGCGCGCTAACGGTTCATGAAAAAGATTGGTGTGACGAGTTCTTTTATCAGGGGCATTCAAGTTGAGTATTCTATTTGATAGTTTAACACAGTCTAGCTTTCCAGAACATATATCATGAAATACAGCCATGTCTTGCATCTCACGTCTGTCAGCCAGAGTTATGAGGTTGTACTTTTGGCATGCTTCAGCGTAGTCATCAATTTTTAATTTGCTTCTAAAATTCAAATATTTAATGAATTTCATTTGGAGGCACTCAAGGGAATGCCTGTGAGTCACGTACTGTGGATTCCAAACTGTGCTGCAGTATTCGAGAACACTTCTGATATAAGCATAGTAAAGCACTTTTATGCAAGGAATGTCAGAAAAATCACGCGTGACCCTTATTATGAAACCCAAGTTTTTGTAAGCCTTGTTTATTATATATTCAAAGTGACTATTAAATGTAAGTTTTGAATCGAGATAAACCCCTAAATCTTTCACAGAATCAACCTTATTCAGACTGACGTTATTTAATTTAAAATCATAATCAATGGGATTCTTACGCCTAGTGAATTGAATGTGTGCACATTTTGCAACATTGACTGTGATACGGTTAGTTATGTAATACAGTGATAGCCTGTCTAGGTCTTCCTGCAGTTTAATGCAATCCTCAACTGTATTAACCTTCATATAGATTTTAGTGTCATCAGCATATAGTAAAAGCTGAGCATGTCTAAAGCACAATCCGATGTCATTTATGTAAGCTATATAAAATAACGGTCCGAGAAGGGAACCCTGCGGGACACCAGAAGGGATCGATACGAAATCCGAACGATTGCCACCAATAACTACAGCTTGTTTACGGTTTAATATATATGATTTTACCCACCTGCAAAGATCACCACGTATACCAAGCTGTTGGAGTTTTTGCAACAGTATGATGTGATCAACGCGATCAAAGGCTTTCTCAAAATCTGTATATATCACATCAACCTGAGACTGAAAGCCCATGCCTCTATGTACGTCGCTAACAAACACGCTCAAATTTGACGTTGTCGATCTACCCTTTACAAAACCATGTTGTTCGTCCGGTATTCCTTTCTTTATTATTGGGTAAACTTCATCGTAAACAACTCGCTCTAAACATTTGGCAAAAACATTCAAGATCGATATTGGGCGGTAATTCTCTATTTTGCATTTAGTGCCTTTTTTGTGAAGAGGAACTATATTAGCTTCTTTCCATTTTGTAGGAAAAACTCCCTCAGAAACTGATCGGTTGAAAATAATGCACAGGGGCACGGAAAGTGCCTCAGCACAATTTAGCACAAAAAATGGCGGAATTAGGTCGCTACCGGCCCCTTTCCTAGTATCTAACTTTGATAGCATCTTAAAAACTGTCTTTTGCGTAACTGAGAAAGAGCATGTGAAGCTATCAGAGTCAGCTCCGGTATATGCCCGACCTGCCGCCGAACTAGTTGGCCGAGCAAACATACTCTTAAAGTAACAATTGAAAGCTGCACAAATGTCGTCGCTACCTGTCAACTGCTTGTCGTCTAACGTCATTATACCTGGATATCCTGTATTACATTTACGTTTAGAGTTAACGTATGACCACAGCAATTTAGGGTTACACTTAATGTTTTTTTGACAGTATGCTAAATATTTAAGATAACAGTCATTTTGCATAACCTTCGTTCTCCCTCTGAGCATTGAAAACGTATCGTAATCCAATGGGTTCTTATAACGTTTCCACCACCGATGAGCTTTTTGTTTCTCCTTAAGCAAGTTAATGAGGGCACGATCATACCACACAGGGTATGCATCGTTAATGCTAGTGTCTACAACTGGTATAAATTGGTCAATTATGCGATACAATATGGAGTAGAAGGTGTCAACAGCCTCATCAACTGTGCCTGATGACATTATGCTAGCCCAGTCAACCATACGCATCTCTTCTTTAATTAGTTCATAGTCTGCTTTTCTAAACATGTATTTCGTTCTAGAGCACTTTTGCAATGGTTTTACTTGAATGTCAGTTGCCTTAATCGCTAGAGTAGTGTGTTGAATATCCTCCTTTACTAATGGAGATGCCGATTCAGTAACCTCCACATTGAAATTACAAAAGAAAAGATCCAAAGTATTACCAGCGTTATTTAGATAATTATTGTTTTGATGCAGACCAAGGAAGTAGGACTGGTTTACTAAATCAATCCCAGCATTCTGCAATTCAATGGAACCCTTTCTCAAATGTGTTGGCCCAGAAGGTCCCCATACAATGTTATACAAATTAAAATCACCAGCCAATACGAACAAATCGTCCCTAAGCGACACGGCAACATCAGACACCAATTGTCGGCAGCTATTTAAACGAGAAGGCAACGTCCGGTCTGGCGCCATGTAAGCTAGCGCTATATGTAAGTTATGCTGCAAGCCTATTGTTCGCCCGTCCACCGTAACCCACAAGCACTCGATATGATCGCGCTGCCATTCCGTGCGCGCTCGCGCATTCAGTCGACGGGAGCACAGCATCATAACACCACCTCCGTTTGACCCGCGGTCGCGACGAAATACCTCATACCTACCATCCGATAACTCAGAGTTCAAAACACTATCATTAAGCCAAGTCTCTGTGACTAAAATGATATCGTGATCCGAGTTAAGAACGTTATTGTAGAAATCTATTGTTTTTGATCTGAGGCCTCGAACATTTTGATACAGAAAACTTAAATTATTAACAATATTGCACGCGCCTTTTTACTACGTTTGTATTTAATACTTGTATACAGTAATGATATGTATTTATATTTATATTTTATAATTTTCGGGACTTTATATTTAAAAATAGTGATAATAAAAATAAGATAAGATAATATATACAAACACTTTACTGCTGGGCTGCATACCTACGTAAATGCCCAAGACACCGTACTCGTAGAACAAGGGTACGAAGAACCGGTTCACACTCGCTCTACACCAGGTAGAGACATTTACCTGGGCGCTTCTCTCCTCCTCCACGGCCCGGTCAACCCGAGCCGAGGTCCGTGCCTTAAGAGGCGCCCTCGGGTTGCTCCGCTCCCCGATCCGATCCGAACCCTTTGGAGAATCTAGTAGGGCACGGGGACGCGCACTAGTGCGCGATGCCGTTCCCTCTAGATAACCTCCGAAAGTGATTCGTTTCACACGGCTTGAGGGACCCTTTACGTTCCTCGCCGCCCCCAAAAAAGCCCGGTGAAGCTGAAAATGCCGTAGAGGCAATCAGAAATCTCTCTCAAAAAAAAAACCTACGTAAATAAAAAAGCAAATGGAAGAGTAGGCCATAACCCACCATGCTGACACAAAGCTAGAAAGGTAGGTGGGTTGCCATAACGACAACGACCGATTACTGATGCAATTGAAGAAGGCTGTAAGGGTTAAAGAGTACTGCAATTTCACACTTCCAACTCAAAAACTAAATTGCTTTTACTTGTTAACTTTTAAAACGGTTTTACCTACTTAGATTGTAAAAACTGATCTTGCACTTCAAGCTCGAACTTCGAAAACCTAGTCTGTACAAACTTTGATTACTAGCTATGCGAGCTAAATGCATAGCTACAGTACAGCTGAGCGAGACCAATAATATCTCAATAGTATAGAACTCTGTCACTCTATTATATTAACGGTTGCCATGGAATATAAATAAGTTGATAGAAGTTGAAACGAAACCACTTTTTCAAAATCTACTCGCGTTTATTTCACATGATAATGAATTTATTTAATTTTATCCACACGTTTCGAATCTTTCACAGTCTATGGTCACAGGGAGACCAAGATGTTGGTCAGCTCACAATTAATTTGTAATTTGCATATACTTGACAGAAGTTGTTAATAAATGTTTTTCTTTCTTTCTTCTTCTTTCTAAGTTAGGTACTTTGCAAAGGTACAAAGTTCTAATTTATTATTGGGCTCGACTGTACTGTTTGGAATGCTATTATGCCACGTGTTTGGGAATCAACGTGCCTTGAATGGGAACGGCCAAACCCGTTGCAGTGTCTCTAGTAGAGCACATAAATTGAATATAAGCATTAACATGCACTACCAACACGGACACAGGCTAAAAATGTGCGGTATTTTAGGGTAACCGGATAACTATCGTAAGTAAATTTTACTTTTTTTATTTTCAAGTGCTAATTGCTGCACTGAAGCTAAATTATATATTCATAAAATTTTATAAAATACAGTGAAAAAATTAAACGCCCACCCGACCCAGCCAGGAATCGAACCTGGGTCTTCCGCAATCCGGGCGGCTGCACCGACCGCTATGCTACCGTAAGTAGTTTAGTTTCTTCCGATTGTGTTTTGTTTATCTCGGTTTTTGTTGAATAATGTATTTGGTTTGTTAGTAAGAGAAGGCTTATTGGAAGCTTTTATAGCTTATTTAAGAAACTTAATGTTTAGGCAAAATTTAAAAAAACACAAATGTTGAAATAAAATCCACGAGCAGGATTAAGGATGATTTTAAAATTAAGTTTTTCAATTTTTGTTTTCCTAAAACTAATTAGAATTAGGAAAACACTAAAGTTTGGTGTTTTCTAAAGCTTACGTGAGATACACATAAAATTGAAACCCTTTTTACGAACCTACTTGCGTTAAATTCTACATTTTAAATCCTGACGTTTCAAAACCTAATATAAACTTAAGTATGTAGAAAGTAGGTTTATTTAGTGCATCTGATGCAATCGTCTTTCTCCAAGTGCTATGTACATTTATGATACACTATAAGTCTAAGCACATCATACAAAAATAACGCACACTCTGTAAACAAGCACGACATACTGCCACATAAAAGAAATGTGTCATGTAGGTACACACGGCATATCCAATGACCGTCCAATCATGTAGGGTGTTAAAGGACTCCAAGGACTCCATAAAATATGTTATAGCAAGGTCTAGCGCCACTAAAACTTGGGCAGCTGTAAACCGGTGCAATATCAACCGGCCCGCAGATGTTCAACTTGTAATATCCGGATTGAGCCAGTTCGAGCCGGTTGAAGCCGCTCCTACCCGGTTCGGGGCTAACACAACAGCCCCCGGGTGCAATGTGTGTGCATGCGGAATGTGTTGCTTGTGGTTCTTGATATACCTATTGGAGTAGGCGTGTTACGATTACGATGTTTAAGTAAAGACAGGAATAAACAGTTATCAATAAGTAATATACACCACACTGAGGTACTCCAACGTAGGTGTTTCGGGGAAAGTTGTGGTAATTAGCCTATATACTTTTCCACTGCTGGAAAAAGGCCTCAATTTTCGAAGTCAAGTCTTCGCTAAAATTAATGGTTATTGGCTTAATCACCACGCTTGAACATGAATTTACAATATTAGCATGAACATTGCACATGGGGAAGTAGGACAATAACCCATCGCGTTGGCCAAATGCGACGGCTTTAGGATGACAACCGGGACCAACTACTTTACGTGTCTACCGAATCACAAGATACTTTAACTTGATCACCCATCCAGTGCCCCAGCACTGCGATCGTTGCTTAACTCGCAAGATCGTAACCCGACTCCGCCATCGATCTCCTCGTTTTTACGTAAACACTTAATTAAATGGAGGGTGAGTTGTTTGTAATGAATAAAGAGAAAACAAAACCCACATAAAACAAACAAAAGAGAGAATTTGGAAAAGTGTTGAAAAAGTTTCAATTTCACTTTTCCAAATACTTATTTGTTTGAAACAAAATTATATATCCATAACTTAAACAAAAGAAGACAGTTTGGATGTGAAGAGCCGTTTGCCACTTCTCTTTATCTCTTCACTAGCTCACAATGAAAACGCTCTCACGTGGGAATGCTAAATGAGTCGGTATAATTTAAAACTGGCGGATTGAGCCCCACAAAGGCCCTTCCAGGATTAATGTGACCGATCACGATACGTCCATTATCATTCTTTTCCCTTTCAAGATTCGAGCTTCGACTGTTCATGCATATGAAAAATGTTAACAAACATTTAAGGGGTTTTTAGTAAGAAAAACCACACTTTTCTCTTTGGTTGATGGCTTTTCGTGCACTTTCAAAGTAATCTTTTTAAAAGCAATATAAACAATATTCCCTTTGTCAATATATGATGTTAAATGATAATAACAAATTTTAGTAGTGATAAATGATATTTCCTCCAACCCCTTGAGTATAAGTAAAGATGTGGGGTTTTAATAAGAACTCACGTAGACTTCTTGAGAGGGTTCGAAAATTAATGTTGCACTGTTTTGTTGCTTTTGCCAACACTCATGCACGTTCACGAACACTTAACGATTAATAATCCACCATTTCACATTAGTATTCGACATAACCGCAGACGTGACTCTCCACGTTAAAAAACACGCTTAATACTGTTTCTTTTTTTTTTTAAGTCTTACACCTCTAACATAATTGGAGCTCTTTTTAATCTTATTACCCTTTCATTCCAGTTCTATCTTTCATGCCTCTCGTACTTCCATACTTCATACTTACCCGCTTAATACTGTTTGTACTGCGCACTATGTAGGCTTTAACAATTAAACAAGAAAGATATTTCAGCGACCTCAGATGAGATTGGGAACAAGGCAGGCAAATTAAATGTTTCTTTTTATACTTAGCACAGCAATTACTCCATTTCACCTGATGTTAAGTGAAATTGGAGTCTAAATGCGTAGACAGACAACTAGCGCAGCGTGAAAACAACGCAACACCAGATACCTTTACTCTGCCGGCCCACAAGGTTCGGCTCGTTTGAAGAACCCCATATCATAGGAGAGAGAATATGAATTTCTAGCGACCGCTCGCGACTTCGTCAGCGTAATCGTAAACACCCGTGCCCCGCTGGAATATCGAAAACTCCGTATTCCCTGTTCTTCACACATAAAGGAAACTTCTGTGTTTCTAGGAACAAGAGCAAGGCTTGGCGTTGAAGTCAGTCAATGAGTCAGGACTTTGTTTTTATATGCCATAGATTAAATACTTTACTGGCCACATACACTAAGATAGAAGATTATAATTTGCAAATTTTCTACATCTCTGTTCTCCTACCACCATCTTTTAAATATGACCTATAACGTTGTTAGCAAAATTGCTATATTTATGTACAACAGGATCACATATTATATATACTTACGCATATTATACTTTCTTTGAAATATGTTTTCTTGTCTTTACTGTTTCCCTTAAAGAAATATAATCGTGGAATTAGCAGCGCTTTCAAACTTGTTTTTGCTTGTTTTTTCGCTTTTTTTGACGACCTCCTTGGTCGAGTGGTTTGTCCACCAGTTTTCATGGTGTCGCCATCTCCCGGGTTCAATCCCCGGTTGGGTCAAATTTAGAAAATATTGTTTTTCTAAATTGTCTCGGGTCTGGGTGTTTTCTATGTATAATGAGTAAGTATTTAAGTATTTTAAGTATGTTTATTCGTTATCTAGTAACCATTTAACGAGTTTCATAACGAAGCTTCTCTTGGGCTAGATATTGGTGTGAGTGTAGAAAAGTTTTTTCTTTTCTTTATCGTGTTTTGTTTCTTTCATTTGTTTGTCAATTAAAAATACGAGTATGTTTTTTTTGTATTTCAGTGCACAATATCTTGTTTATGCTGCACTTTATATCGTATATCTATGTATAAAGAAAAAGAAAAAGAAAAAGCATATTGTAGCAGGAGGCAGGCCTGTATCGGAATACTGAATTATCGAGCGAACGCAATTTGCGATATTGTTGCGCGACGCCCAGAATGTGGGACGCTGCTTGTGATTGCATTATGTGAACAGTGCACTATTTTATGCATGGTAATGGAACTGCCATGTGTACACAAAACGTTGTAACATTACTACTTAGCGGAGTAGAGGCCTATGTCCAGCAGTGGACTATGATGATGATGTTATGGTGATTAATACTCATTGTCATCGCCTTCAGCTTCAGGCTACATTCCAACGTGAACATAGCACATGGGTTTGTTGCGACCTAAGCCACAATTGAAGTTGGTAACGGTGTAACGGTGTAATGTAAGAGTTATCCGCTCTCACCTATCCTTCCCAATCCCCGCTCCTTTAGTTGTATTATTATTATCTTTACTTATTTTATTTCTTAGCCTAGGTTGTTATAATATTAATACAAAAGTAAAATACAAAAGCACATACAAAACATAAAAATATTATAAAAAACCTAGCCTAGGGTGCCGCCGGCAACGGGGCAGGGCTCAAGCTGCCGGTGGTTAGGGCTGCAGAGACAGGAACCTTCGAACTACCCGCGTCGTGTCCAAGAGTACCGCCTTCTGTATCTGACCCTTGATTCAACCATTAAGCGAGAGTCTCTTAAGGTGTTGGTCGAGACTCTTCGCTACCAGACCGTTCGCAGACACGACTATCGGCACAATGATTGTTGAGTCAACATCCCACATGGCGGTTACCTCGTGAGCCAAGTCAAGGTACTTGCTGGCCTTGTCCTTCTCGGTCTTTACGAGGTTCTATTATTATTATACTCTTTATTTATTATTATTATTATAATTATATTATTATTTTATTTCTTTTTTTTTATCCTTCAATCCGATTCCTCCAATGTTGTGTTACGTATTTCTAAAAAATTCTTTATATAAAACTGAAATACTAACCATTAAATATTAAACTACAAATTTTTTACTTGATACTTACTAAACTAATTAACGTGTAAATTAGCATTTTCTGGAAGAAATAAAAGGCTTTTTTTTATTATTTTTTTAACCGTTTCTTGAGCCACCTCGTACAGTACCGACGACCGCACTCCAAATGGTTATATTTTCGCGATTGGTCAAAACGCATGCCGGCAGGCTTCACCTCCCTCTTTGAATCATGACATATTTTTGTTGTATGCGGTTTTTGCACAAATATCCTGTTACATATCTCCAGAGGCTGCCTTAGGGGCGCCGGGCGGTGGACAAAAAAAGGCATTTCCTGCCTCCGAATGCCACTCAGACAGCGACCAAGTGAAAAAAAACGGGACAATCAAGTGATGTTCTCAGTTTGATAGGGTTCCGTGAGAATTAAGGTAAATGTCAATTTAAAAAAAATTATATTTGGGTGAAAGCAGGAAATATTTATCTGCTAATTAATACAGTGCAAAATAAATAACCATTTTATCCTGTGAGTGAATATAAAATATATGGAAGAGATTGCTTGTTAGCAATAAGGCCGCCTATTTTGTACTCTTTATTTTTTTTTTAATATTTGTCTGTATTGTTTATTTTGTGTGCAATTAAAGTTTATTATTATTATACTCTTTATTTATTTTCTTTCTTAAAACTAGATTTTTACAATATTTTAATAAAAAAAACAATAAAACATTATAAAAAACTAATTCTAGAGTACCACCAGCAGCGGGGCAGGGCCCAAGCTACCGGTGGTCAGGGCTGCAGAGTGAGGAACCTCCTGACAATACGTGCCGTGTCAAGGAGTACTGCCTTCTGAATCTGACCCTTGATCCAACCATCAAGCGAGAGCCTCTTAAGATGTTGGTCGAGGCTCTTCGCTATCAGACCGTTCGCTGAAACGACTATCGGGACAATAATGGTTAAATCAACATCCCACATGGCGGTCACCTCGTGAGCTAAGTCAAGGTACTTACTGAGCTTGTCCTTCTCGGCTTTCACGAGGTTCTCATCATGAGGTATGGTGATATCAACCAGTATTGCCCGGCGCTGGGATCGGTCAACCACCACGATATCAGGCTTATTGGCGACAATAGTCCTGTCCGTAATGATAGAGCGATCCCAGTAGAGCGTTGCATGACCATTTTCGAGTACTGGCGCAGGTGCATATTTATAGTACGGCACCTCCGATTCAACAAGGCCATATCCAAGAGCAAGTTGCTGGTGAATTATTCTGGCTACTTGGTTGTGTCTGTGCAAATACTCTCCGTTAGCAAGATGAGAACAACCAGAAATAATATGTCGGAGTGATTCTCCTGGACGGCGGCATGCCCGATAGATGTCGACCGTACCGTCCCTCATAATATATTTCCGGTAGTTATTCGTCTTGATAACTTCATCTTCAATGGCACAGACAAAACCTTATTATAAAATGAATTTAGAGGACAGAACGGAATATGTGTTGTTTATTTCTTTATTTTGGACAACAAACAGTCATTTATACAATTAGTTGTGAAATAACAAGAATCTAATCTAGACCTTGAGTGCCAACCATGACAACAGTTAATGTAAGTGGGTTCGAAATAGGTAGTAACCATTTTTTTTCTTAAGTTTTTATTTTTATTTGGGAAAATAACGGTTTACAATGTGTGTATTTTTTATAATTGAAAAGAAAAATAGTTAACTTGTCTGTTTGCATTGTGTTACTACTACATCATACGTCATACATCTAGGTTAACCATAACATAGGCGGGTGACGTACAGATAAAAACTCGACATTTGAGCATTTCGAACACCCAAATCCAAACCATTGGACCCTAAAAATGAAAACTTGCCCCAGAGAGACGTTAGGTCACGTAAAAACAAATAACGGAATGGGTAGCCACGGAAACATTTTGCGGCCCCCATAACTCCTCATAACGATATAACTTATGCCCATCTATGGGTAAGCGCCAATTTTTTTATGGCATCTGAGGCAGAATGGCTGCCTTGATTTGTTATTTATTGATATCTTATAGCCGTTTCTAAATGTGCATTTGTTTCAGTCTCTTTTTACGTATGCTTGTCCATTTAGGTATGTAGTCTATTCTTGCACTACATTCTTCGATCAATTATTATGTATGTACTAGATTTCCGATTAGCGCTTGACAAACAGTAGAGGGCCACGGAGCCAGTATGACGTTTGTAGCGATGACAGTAAATATTATTTACAAATATTTTGCAACCTTAATTTAATATTTATAGGTTTATAGTAAGCTGAAGTTGTTGATGCTATGTTTTTTCAGATTTTGTTATACGAAATTTAAATGTATAGTTATGAGCAAACAGGACCACTTTCAAGATGTATTTTTTCCCGGATCATTTATTATTTTCTAGTTACATTATTGATCGAAGACTACAATAGACATGTTGAAGGCTAAAAAGACTCAAGGTTTTAATCTCACACTCCTCCATGCCTGAAATGCGCTTAGAAAAGGGATTATCTTCACGTATTATCTTAATAATAATCAATAATAATAAATCAACTTTCACTCACACCAATTATCTAGCCCAAGAGAAGCTTCGTTATGAAACTCGTTAAATGGTTACTAGACAACGGATAAACATACTTAAAATACTTAAATACATACTTATTATACATAGAAAACACCCAGACACAATTAAGAAAAACAATAATTTCTAAATTGACCCGACCGGGGATCGAACCCGGGACCTCAGAGATGGCGACACCATGAAAACCGGTGTACAAACCACTCGACCAAGGAGGTCGCCAAATTATCTATATAAGATTCTTGATTCTGTTTGTTATGATTAAGATCATTTTTGGAGCATTTTAAACAGCGGTTCTGTCATCCAACTAATTATACTTTCTCTCTCTCTCTCTTATTTCTTGAATGTTGTTTTGTAAGCTGCACGGAATAGTTTTGCTGTCAATTGGTTTTGTTGTTTCCTAATAACTATCAATAGCAAGTGCTTATATTAAATTGAGGCTAAGATTTTGACAAGGCAGTTTTGTTTCTCGCCTAATATTACGATTGAAGCTACGCCTTCTGAATTGACAGCTCACTGGACCTCTGCTTTTATGTCGCCTAGCTGAAATGTATCTTTACTGCCTGGTTATTCTGATATGTATATATATATATATATCGTTTTATTTTATTTATATATTTAAATATATATTATATATATCGTTATGTTTAGTCATTGATCTGGGTATGGGTCATTACGAGAGTTGTTCAGCTTTAGAAATCACAGTCACAGATCACAGTTGTAGAACTATTGCTTACTTACTTACTTAACTAACCGACGGGTTGCCACTGGAATTAAACGAAATGTATCTTCAAATGTAACTTTTTAAGCCTGCACATCAACCTATCCAAAACTGTCAAATTTCTCTAATTGAAATTGATTTTTATACCCAAATATTAAGGTTCATAATTTACTAAAGAAATTTGACATTTTGTTGTAGGTTGATCTGCTGCCGTCACATCAATATAAAGTAACCTTTTCTTCAAGCAATCGTTAACGTCATCCTTTGTAGAGCCTCTACAGCAAAGTAAAAAAAGTTTATTGAAAATGAATCTCCACCTATAATTCTTTCTAATCTACCGTCGTAACTCAAACGGTGAGCATCTATCGTGTTTCCAAAGGCCAGTTCATTTATCAAAAGAGCCGCTCTAATGCAAATAATGACCCTTCAGACTTCGAGCCATTCATTTTTTATTCAAATAGTGCTTATGTATGTTGGGTCATCGCTGTTATGTAGCAGAAATACATTAGCAGTAACGGTTCTAAACATTTTACTACCTAGAAAATACGAGTATATATTTTATAGGCTACAATAGTCTGTATGAGAGTGAGGGTTGATTCATAAAAAGATCATAAGAGTGGTTTAATAGCTCATTAGGTACAAGTGTCAGTTTTTATATACTTATCCGATTGCACTGTCAGACCTCGGAGCCTTATTAATGTGAAACCTTTGTAGGTGTTAAGTAATTAAATAAGGAGAGTAATGTTAATTGGTAAGTATATGGAAATATACAAGGAGAGTTATCCTTCAACCGCCTCTGTGGTCTAGGGTAAAGACCACCGGTTTAGACCCAGAGGTCCCGTGTTCAACTCCCAGCGGAGGGTATAGCGGGGGCAGGGCTTGTTTGTCCGTCTGTCTGTGGCCTGGCTAGCTACCACCATCTTATCTAAATGTTATGTCGCCACAACATCAATGTTTGTAAGATAGCCAGTGCCTCAGAAGTTGAAGAGTCCGGGTGAAGTTCACCACCTTCGGCCATATCATCACTTAACATCAGGTGAGATAAAGGCCAAGTGCTTACCGATATGACATAAGTAATATAAAAAAAATAGTCTGTATAGCGAAGTCAGAAACTTTGTGGGTTGAACTTAGCCTTTTTGTTGTAAGGAGCCATGTCGCTAAATGTAAAGTCGTGTAATCCTGCATTCAACTTTTTACAAACACTTTCATTGAAAATAAATAAAATATAAAAACCTTTCTTACATATTGGTAGATCCTGGTCTCTGGCAGGACGGTAAAAATTTAATCATCTCATCAAATTTAGTCATCTGCCAATTAGTTGGATCAGAAGTGAAAGGATCGAAGGAAAAGTCATAACATTTTTAACGGACGCTTCATAATCTACTTATAGAACTTGACGAACGAAGAACAAAATAAAAACAACGTCTTATCTTCTTCAAAAGTTCTTTTCCATGTGTATTTTATAGGATTCCTAAACAGTTGGGAAGGTTAATAAATAAAAGGTCGACCTTTCCTAAGTTACTTCGTATTACAGATAAAGTAAATACTCTTATCTCTCTAACCTTTACAAAAGACAAGAAACTTTTTTGGAAATCCGTATGCTGTAAATATTTATTTGTTACGAACTATGTCTATTTCAATAGTTGATAAAATAAACAAGGAAGTAGATAATTGTCACATTTATTTTATTATATTCCTGTTTCATCTCAGCCAAAAGACGTCCACTGCTGGACAGAGGCCTCCTTCAAGGAATATGAGGGGTATTTGCCGTAATCACCACGCTTGGCAGGCGGGTTTGCAGTAGGTTGAGAGTAACCTCAGAGAGATGCTGCTGGCCATCCTCTGGAATGGTCTCTTAGTCGGCTTTTACGACACCCACGGGAAGAGATGGGGTGGTACAATTCTTTATCCCCGGCACCACACAGGCAATTCCTGTTTATTCCTGTTTACCCATCCGAATAGCTTAATGCTTGTGTTAGCAATAAGTTTACGTCAGTTTTCTTACAGAACTATGGGGGTTAAATCATGACTTCTCGCATTCAACAAAAGCATCTATTCGCTCGGTTCACCAACGCCAATAATCAAATGAATGTTAGAGGCAATATAATGCCGTAACCTAAAGCTTCTTTAAATGGAACTATTAAATTATTAATAAATAAATCGTCATAAAAATCTCAGACATTTTTTTATAAATATTTAGCAGCCCTTATAAAATGCCATTGCAGAAAGATTAAAAAAAATATCGTATAACTCATGTGATATATTGAATATATTTAAATAAAAATGTGCAGATACCTGTGAACAGTTCAAAGTTCAGTTATACCTGCGGGTGTGAAGGCGGTTCAATAAATTCAGGCCTTGGAGGAAGTCATGCAGGGGCGGATATTACAAGTGCTTGCGACAGCGTGAAACAGGGCTGCCAACCTTAAGCATATTATATGATATTATTATTAAATATATATTTTTTTAATATTTTTAATATTATCCAATTAATTAGATGGCACTGTCCCGCTATTGGCACTCAAAAATTAAAAAAAAAGCAGTGACAAAATTCAGCGCTTACGTCAACCTTCCCGGTAGCATAGCGGTTCGTGCAGCCACCCGGATTTCGGAAAACCCAGGTTCGATCCCTGTGTGTAGAATTTAAAATACACGCGAAAATGTTAAAGTGTATAATAAAATTTTGTAAGTGTTTTCTTCGATAGTATTTGTTGTTAGCTGCCTAGGTCTTGGTGGTAAGAACCTTGGTGTTTCCATGAGACGTAACTAAGCTCAAGATCCCAAAGGGTTTATCGTTAAATATAGTATTGTTTTAAAGCTTGTTCAGCGTGTAGTAACTCGTAGGGTCGTGGGAAATTTGTAGGTAGGTATGTAAGTATGTCCGTTACAGATTCTGTCCAAAAGTGGGGTCTGTAAACTTTGAAAACATTGTTTCTAAGTGATTTCTGTACTTATACTAAAATAAATGCCACTCACGACGTCAACCGGGACCAATCAAAAACTTAAGTACCTACCTACCGTCCAAAACTAAAAACAAAAATAGACATATTTTTATTTGGTCACCCAACTGGTGACCCGGCATTGTCTGCTTAACTTGTAAGGTCGCAAAACACAAATGCACTGGCGAGCTCCTCAATATTAACAAGTAAAAGATACGAAGCAACATAATAAGCTTGATTTTGGAAATCCGCCGACGAAATTGGCAACCCTAGATTGGCAGCCGAGTGAACTGAGCACGTTTAAATTGCGTTTATTGTTAGCGCCGACCGAAACGGCATTATTGAAAGTAGGTGGGGCGAATTTAAAGTGATGTAAAAACCGGCTGGATGGAAAAGGAGCAACTGAAACATACATGCTACCATTTCAGCTATGATTTTGTGCTCGTACCGTACCGACGATGGTAGCTTAATAAATTTTAAAAACGTAAAAACATTATAGTCTTTGTTAAGATTCATATGACTTAGGGTCTAGGGGCTAAGTAATTTTTATTTAGATTAGGGATTTTACTCACATAAATAAGTATGCCAGCCAAGGTTTGAAAACTTAGAGGCAACTTTCACAGCTTTTAAAGGGATTGGGTTGGGTACCTACAGCAAAAATTTGATCAAACAATTTTTTGCTATACATATATTACTGGTAACAACAGTTAAAATATTTGTAATTTGTTCGCAAAATTGGCGTGAAATCGTCAATCATTACATTGTCTAATTTTTAACTGATCATAAATATTTGTAAAAATATTAAGATCGGATGATGATGACGAACTAGTTCTGGCGCAAGTAACCGCCCACGGGAAGTTTCTGGCAGTATTTTTTTAGCAATATTCTCTAAAATATACATGAAAATCAGCACCGAGACTGTAAGAAAAGAAAGCAATGTTTTTGCGTACCTTTAGCACCTTATATCTGTAGATTGGTCATCGACCCAAGCTACACTATCTAATCCAACACAAATTTGGTCATTGAGAAAATAAGTAAGGCCTTGGGATCTTCATTTACCATATGAACGACGCAACTAAAAAAGGCCATAATTCAATACAACTGACAGAGCCAAATAAATTTACAGACGATACAGAAAATAAAAACAACAACCGAGCAATAAAGTTGTACATTCAACACTAACACGAAATAATGTGCGCATAATAGACGCAAACGCAGATTTATGGAACAACTCCTGCGGCCCTACCATTGGTTTACGAGAATAACGATACGTTTGGCGGTTGAGTTCGATGGCGATGGCGCAGCGATCACGTTAACGAAAACGAGACTTTGTATGGCAAAATTTTAACTCTTCTTGCATGTCACCAGGTGGCGTTGTTTAAATACTATACTAATTTTCGTTTTCGTTTTCATAATCCAAAGAATATGGATAGTAAACAAAACTTATACTAGGTACCCTCAAGCAAAGTGTGCATAATAAACCAATGGTAGGGGTCCTGGTAGTAAAGACCTGACAAAATAATAAATAGTGCTTAATCGTCGGATTTTATGGAAAGCAGCCACGGCTTACATTTTTGTATGTTTTCTAAAGGCGGTTCTGTTGCCTATTTTAAATTGACTGATTGGTACGTTTTAACGGATAAAAATTGGGTAGGTAATAATATTTTTTTACTTTAAGACTATCTTTATGTTACCTACGATTATGTTGTTTAAAGTAAATAATGAATTTACATTTTTTGATTGACCAAAATCTAGTTTAAAAAGTAGGCCAGTGAGAAAAATATCACTATTACAAATTTATTTCTTAAGATTTTCTAGGAACCAAGAAATCTGATTCATCGCTTGGCCGAAATGCATAAATTAATTAATCAAATGTAATTAAATGATAGCGATCCATAATGTTCTGTCACCCTTGCCATTTCGAAAATTTGGCGAGTTCTGATTTTCTGAATCTTTTGTATAATTTTATTTGATGAACCTAGTCAGATGTAATTTTCTCTAGAATTTTATTATAATTGTTTGCGTATGCTTATCTTCCACATAACATTTATTGTTACGAACTCAGTACGTAATGACAGAAAAGTTCAAGAACCTGACTCCAATCATTATCAATCCAATTCCAATATTAGGGGCGCATTTAAATTTCCTTGAGTGTAATTCCTGCTTTTACCTTTTTTATTTATGCGTACGACCGCCATTTCGGCGTCGATCCAAATTCAAATAGATTATCTCGGCAATAAAACAGCAATTTTTCTTTAAGTAAATTTTAAAGGGACAGAAACCCCGTGAGGATTGGTGGGGTCGATTTAACAGCTCGATTTATGAAGCGGGCCTGGATACAACGCTTTGCCTATGGCGCGGCCCAGAGCAATCACTGTAGCGGTATTGTTTAACAAAGTTCAGGCGAACACACCTTTTGTACAATGGCCAAATACGTGTTTAAAATATTGTGTCTATGTCTTATAAGACAATATTATAATATTAGCTAAAAAGTGACATAATCTGTTTTGAGCATTGTCTAACTATAGCCATCGTTTTGTTAGTGCCTTACAAATAGACAGAATAAGCTTCGAATAGTTGTTCCGCCTTTGCTCCTGTCATGTAAATGTCTTTCAAATTAGAGTAAAAGAGACAAAACACGGAATAACTATTCGAAGCTTATTCTCTGTTTGTTTGTGAGACCCTAAACATTTAAATAAAACATAATAGGAAACTATCAAAATAGATTATATTGAAATAGAAATTGTTGGGAATAGAGCTTCTGAAACCAGTTAGTGCAGTCTGTCTGTGTCCGTTGCGTGGTGTTCTTATTAGTAAACCTATTATTAGACGACCTCCTTGGCTTGCACGCCGGACTTTGGGCGGCGCTAACTCTGAGGTCCCGGGTTCGATTCCCGGTCGGGTCAATGTCGAAAACGAACTTTTCAATATTGTGTCGGGTCTGGGTGGTTGTGGTACCGTCGTTGTTTCTGATTTCCATGAAACAAGTGCTTTAGCTACTTACCTTGGGATCAGAACAATGTATGTGATGTTGTCTAAACTAATATATATTTGTCTAAAAAATATTTGTCTAGGTATTGTAAGAGAACCAGTGTTTGACACCAGTTTTCGTCGTCAAAAATAACATAGAATTTCATTGCAATTTTACGGAATGACAGCTGCTGACCTGCTTCCTAGGTGGTCTGTATTCAATTGTAGCTAAAATAATAAAAAAATTGCTCACCCCTACATATTTCTTATGATTAAAAGTAAAATGTGTGGATCACTGGTTCTTGTCAAACATTTAGCTAGTTGGCTAAGCCTGTTTGCTTCATGTTGTTTTTTTTTTGCTGCGATAGCTTTCTTTTTTAGCTAAATTTGAAGGTTTATGATAAGCTATACTTTCACTCAATAACATTTATAACACTTAGTATTATTAGATTTTCTGAACTGATTCCAGTGTAAGGAGTACAAGGGAACACGAAAATATACTTTTATAAATGTCAAAGTAATAAGTTAGTGCTAGAAATAATATATTAGCTCTCCGGATTGAACCTTTGACTTTGACTTAGTAGAAGTGCTTAACTATTCAACAGAAAGCTTTAGCTCTCTTGACTTGCGACGAAGAAAGAAAGTTAATTGAATTTAGCGATATACACACCGTTCCAAATTTCCAAAATGTTCGGAAACAAAAGGGTGTGAAATAATGTTGTGGAAATTTATGTGTAAAGGTGGAAAGAACATTATTATGACTCCACCTTTGTGCAACAATGGCGGCCCGCCGACTTTGTCCGCGGCCTGTAAGTATGTCTCCAGATTTTTTCAAATCCTTTTTCTTAGGTTGCATTGAACGTTGTATAGAACTCGGCTGGAAAGCGATCGCCCTGATACTTATCAATTATTGATCGAAGCATAGAAATATAAGAACTTTAGGTTTCGGGGTTGGCAACGTGTGCGTGTTGCATTTGGTACCCATGAGTAGCGGTGTACTGTTCATAGGACGTATGTTCATTTCATCATCATTATCATCGTCACATCACCATCTCATTTTATACCCCTACTTCTAGAAAACTACTATGTGCTACTGTGTGAAAGCTTAGTAGGTATCATTAAAACGAAATAAAAGGGTCCAAGTTCCAAATGAAGATAAAAATTAAAGATGATTGTAATTGCTGGACATAGGCCTCTCCAAGTGCACGCCACTGAACACGATCCGCGGCTACTCTCACAGCTCTTGCCAGTCGCCTTGAGAAGACCGTCATTCCACCTAGCCTGAAGACACTACACTACGGTTGTCGTTACGCGAGCTCCACTAATGAACTCGTTTTTTTCAATTTATCCGTTGATAGTAAACAATTTTGTAATGTTTAGCACTTTCATTTTGTATGAGATTCCGCCGTAATGTACAGAGTATTATTATTATCTTATTCATGTCACAAACACGACACTTGCAGTATATAATGTTATCTGCTCCAATTTGTGGTGGCTTTACCCAACACCTTGTCTAACCACATCGACACTCGTAACGGCAGTTCGAACAACTCGAACGCTTACCCTAATAGTACTCTTACACTATATCAATATTAAGAACCAATTAAAACTAACCAAATCCAAAGTGGAATAACTGTATATCTCCCGATAGAATCTTAATCGTCAGTTACATGAGTTCGGGCCACCGTCCACCAGTTACAAGTTAACTGCAGTTTAAGTGTGGGTCGCTCGTTCGAGTTTACGATCGTGATCAGACGATCACGAGAACGAGACCGTGTCGAGTGTGTTCGGCATAATGGCGAGTCGAGATGGATGTTGGGTGCAAACTATCGTTTAATACGCATGTTTACAGAAATGGTTTTTATGGCATTATGAAATTTATGAATAAAAGAAAATGTATAACTCGTTGGCTTAGTGATTAACCCGCCCGGTCTTCGATTATTGGATACCCATCCAAGGAGCCAAGAATGTATCATGAATGTATCTCTCCGTTGTTCCTGACTGTAATAGCATTCGTTAACAACCACCAATCCGCACTAGGCCCGCACTGGGCCCGCGTGGTGGTTCATGGCCCGTACTTCCTATCTATCCATAGGGAAGGCTCGTGCCCCAGCAGTGGGGACAAAATAATGAGCTGGTGATGAAAACAAAATTGTAACGATGTCTTATATACATTTCTATAGAAGATGTCAGCCCGTGGCCACGACCGGTGCAACTCGGTCGACCCGATCCGATCCGAACCCTTCGGAGAATCTAGTAGGGCACGGGGACGCGCACTTGTGCGCGATGCCGTTCCCTCTAGATAACCTCTGAAGGTGATTCGTTTCACACGGCTTGAGGGACCCTTTACGTTCCTCGCCGCCCCCAAAAAAGCCCGGTGAAGCTGAAAATGCCGCAGCGGCAATCAGCAATCTCTCTCCAAAAAAAAAAAAAACTCGGTCGAAACGATAGGAATAGTGCCTATAATACTTATACTAAGCACATTAATCCCAGTTATTAAACATTTTATCTTGTTTCTCTTCTAAAAAAATATCTAAAACGCTTAGCTAGTTCCTAACGAGGAGCATAGCAATTTGGTCCCGGCTTTAAGTACCAGTACCATCCGACGAGGGTAACAATTATGACGCTTACCTTCATTTTGTGCAAAAGGTAATTCGTTGGGAAACTTTTGAGGGAAACTCGTTCGACGGAGGACGAGAATGGGGATAGTTTTAATTAGACAGTAGATCGTAGACTTATTTCGGGGTCAATATAATAAACATAAAAAAAACTTTGTATTTTAGAGTCGTTCTTTTCAATTGCAAAAAGGTTGTCATATCCTGTTTTTGTTTAATTTTAAACAACATTAGTTAATAGGAATATCGTTTTTTATTAACTTGGGTCGGCAGGTGATATATCATATATCACTAGCCATCAATTTGGTATGATGGCTTGTGATATGTATGATTAGTGGACTGTACTACGGGTGTTAATGATAATGATGGAAACAAGTATTTAAAGGTAAAGATATTTAATTACAGACCAAGGCAGACCAGTCACAATCAACCCTCCAAGCATCTGTGTCAAAAAAGCCTTGACAAATCACATTTTAAAAACCAGTAAAAACGAGAATTGACATAATAAATATATACAGAAGGTTTCACCACAGTCAATCAGCAAACGTATTGTACGACTTTATCTTTTGGTAGCCAGAATGTTTCGACTGCTGTTAAAAATTGCGCAAACTTTCTTCCATTATTCGGCACCATTAATTGATAAATGCTCAGAAATCATAAAGTAAACAAGCTATACAAAGTTCTTTGTAACGTTTTATAGTTTTATCGCATATTATTAAGTTTGTGAAGTCTGTAAATGCCAAGACATTTTTGTCTCATCCAATCCGAACCCAATCCCGAATCAATTTGGGAATGTTTCGATAACACGATTTAAGGAACCCTTTAAGTTTCTCGCCACCCCCAATAAGTCTTATGGTACTGTAAAGGCTGTTTGAAGTCAACAGCCAACTATCTCAAAGCAGACATTTTTTATCACTTTTGTTGCATCGATCAATGCTGACTATAGATAAACGAACATCGATCGAACGCCGACAAAAAAGCCCATAAAGACTTATTCCACCACAGTCTCAATTCATTCCTGAATCAACAACATTAGTATTTCAAGCAGGTAACTTTATAAATTATGTGTAAAACAAGGGTCTGAACGGCCGCGTCGAAACGTATTGACAATCCGTGTTATCGCCGAGGATTAAGATCTTGTCAAGGGTTAAGGGTGATTTGGCCGATAAGTACGATCGACCTCTCGAGGGGTTAAACTTTGATTGTTTCAGATACGGCGGGAATCATGAGCTCTTTGTGTTGCCTGTAGTTGTAATATTTAATGCCGAAGTTGGACTAATGGACAGTAGCCATGATTAGGATCTGTTATGTCAAGAGCTCTTTCGTGACAAACTTGTTTGCTAGTTTCGGTGATGTTTTTATAAACATCACCGAATCATCATCATCTAATGTTAGAATTATTAGAAGTTTCCGTTGTCCGTTTCTATTTACTATTGACCTTTCTGTCTTTAGTCTGTTAAAATTTCCCGATTTTCACTTGTTTTCTTTCTTTGGTTAATCGTTTGGTTTTAGAGCTGATACCACCGAAAAAGGTCAGAATCTTTATTAGGTTCCGTTTTTTTTGTTACTGACCTTAACTTGTTATTTTATTTATGTGGATGATTTAGTTATATTCTGAAGTAAGTAAATTATATTATAATAAATAAGTATTAGGGAGGTTTTTTTATTTTTTTTTTATACGTAGCTCGACAAATGATGTTAAGTGGAAATGGAGTCCATACGCAAGGACAACTGGTGCAGCGTGAAAACAACGCAGCATCAGTCACCCTCACCCTGCCGACCCACAAGGTGCCTCTTCACGCCTCGTTTGAAGGACCCCATGTCATAGGAAGGAGGCAAACGTGTACTGGTAGACTATTCCATCTTTTGGAAGTGCGACAAAAAAACGAGTCACCAAATTTCTTTGTGCGCGATGGAATGTTCAAGACAGTACAGGGGTGACTCCGGAGAGCAGCACGCGTACTCCTATGGAGGAAGGGAGAAGGTGGGATTGGTAAATATATTAAAATTTTATAAAGATTTTTTTGAACATCGAAACTACGCCAAGTCTTTGCAACCCAACGCCATAAAAATCTGTAAAAAATTTGGAAAAGACTACTTGTCATGTCGGTTAGGTTATTGGTAGTTTTAGAGTTTTAAATATGGAATTTCATTCTTTCAGCTATGTAAAAAAGCTCGTTCACAAATTTACAGACACATGAGTAGGATAAAAAACGAACTTATCAACGAATACCAGCCCTGATTATTCGCGCCGATAAAAGCTCTGTCCTACATGATCAGATATCTCGTCCGGTCGTAAAAAGCGCATAAAAAATTCACCAAATCGCTTACCGAACACGTTGACGCTGGAAGATCGCAGGAGGTGGCAAATGTATGGAATTTTGCTACGATTACTTGCAAAGAAGTTAATTTTTTTTAAATTCCATATTTGGATGATTTTTGGCCTTCACCTTACATAATGGTAAACGACAAAAAGACCGAAGGTGGAAGCACACTTTACCCAGAATCCTCACTAGAAACTGTCTACCTGTCTCTCTAGCAGTCAGAACAATCATAGTTAATAACACTAACAAAGTTGTTATATCGAAAGTTTTTGATGAGATGGTGGCTAGCGCTAAGCGGGCTTAAAACAAGCCCTGTCACTGCCATGTACCAAAAATTTTATCAAAAGGTATGTAGCTTTGTCGTGCTCCGGCAGTAAGAGATACAATAGCCATTTCCTCATCATCATCACCATCATCATCTCAACCAAAAGACGTCCACTGCTGGACAAAAGCCTTATTTTTAAGTGTTAAAATAAAAATAAAATTAACGACAAATTCATTGATCGTAGCATATAATATACAACACAAGTTAGTATAGAAAGTGGGTTACAAAATTGAATGCTGCAAGCTGCATGGTCCATACTTGAAGAAATTTAAAGCACTCGTTTGCACATGAATGTCTGTAAACTCGATTCACTCGTTGCTCGTGTACACTTTTTTCATGTGAACTTACAAGGGGTTTTATGAGGTGAAGTCGTCACGTGCTTTGACGAGGACATAAAGTTGTCTGCAGGAGGGTTACTACGCTTTTGTTACAAGCTCATATAGTCTGGTGAAAACTAAACGCATTTCAAAATTCGAAAGGTTATATTCAGTTTATGCATCGGTTCATGATCGATATACTAGCTCCCATAGTAATGAACAGTATAAGCTTTTAATAGTTATACACTCTTAAACTTTCGCGTTCTATAGTTTTTTTTAATATAATTGGAGATTAACGCAAACTTTGTAAAAGGTATCATACCTTCTTTATAGTTATTCCGAGTTTTGTCTCTTTTATAACACGGAATATCAAGATTGAATATTAGTGGTTACTTATAAGCTGCGTCTTTCTATTGTTATCCTATATTAATTAGTAATTTAGATGTATAAGTAAAGTTTAAATAAAAATTTATTAAAATACTCCTCTGACATACCGGGTCAGGTGCTCTTCCAATTGAGTTATCGTGGTTCTAACCAGCCCGCCGAAATTATTCAACACTATTTACTTTTTTACTTTGAAAGCCAAAGGCGCCTATTCAATGTCAACAACTACCGTCATTAACATCTGATCATAATATTTTTACAAATACTAAAGATCAGTTAAGAAGTAGGCAAGCTATTTATAAAATGTTTATTATTATTATATTTTATTTATTATTGCTATTTGTAAAATTATATAAACAAAACAAAAACATTTTAAAATACTCCTTTTGGAAGTGCCATAATCATGCCAGTGCATTATGTTGAGTTCCAACCATTTAAGAATGAAATATATTCGACTTAGGTCTAGTTTAAAAATTATTTGTGTGCTGAGTACTATTAAAAATATTTTGTACATTTCTTCCTTAATAAAAGTTTTTTAATTGAGTTCCAAATGCAGTCCCTGCTTTTTCTTCTGTAATTCAAAGTTGGCTATATTGTGCGTTGTATTCATTGACGGGTTGTTTCATGCCCTTTCATTATGTTACACCCTTTTCCACACAACCTGTTTGCTTGGTGTCTACTCCACAAAACATTCGATCATCGACCGACTGGCTATGTTGAACATTGCATAGCGCTGTACAGAACCTGGGTCTTCCGCAATCCGGGCGGCTGCACTGACCGCTATGCTACCGGGAAGGCTGACGTAAGCTCTGAATTTTGTCACTGCTTTTTAATTTTTGAGTGCTAATAGCGGCACAGTGCCATCCATCCAACGGTCGTTGCAACCGATGGCCATGCAGATTCACCTTTGCAGGTGAAATACCACTAATTTGATAACACAACGCTATAGTAAATTTTACTTTTTATTTTCAAGTGCTAATTGCTGCACTGAAGCTAAATTAAATATTTTTAAATATAATAAATTTTATATTTATAAGTTTTAATAAATTTTAAATCCTCAAATCTGGTTATGCTGTAATCATGGCATCGGCGGCTAATAGCAATCTTTAAAAAAACACAGTACTCTTTATTAGTTGTTCCGGTACACACCTGCTATTCAAAGGTTAACGTATTCTTGTGCGAGTTTTACGAGGTCGCATCGCTATCGTCATGTGTTAGTTGTTCGGCAAACTGGTCGTTATGCAACACTACGTGCTGCGCTCGAAGAGTCGGCTGTAAAGCTTTATGACCGCGATTGTACTCGGTGCAAGTACGTTGACAATTGCAATTGCATTAGAAATTCTCTGTTTTGATAGATAGATAAAATCTTTATTTGGACACACACACACACACACAATTATCAAAAATGAGCCCATGTGCGTAGCTTTGACCATGTGGTAACCAATTACAGAAAGATTAATTATTAAAATTTTGCTACTCTTATTTATTTCAGAAAATTCTATAAAATATAATATTTAGTTAAATCTATATAAATTAGCTCTTAGGCAGGTGTCGCCGGCGATGAGCGAGTAGCAAGTAGAGCTAGAAACTAGGAGCGAGTTGGCGAGCAGCGACAAGCGAGTTGTAGTTCCGATAGTTTTGTTGCTGGGCTATAAGCGAGTGTTCTTGTGCGATGGGCAATTACTCGCGCTACTCGCTCGGGGGCGGCTAGTCCTGTAGACATGAGCAAAGTCGATATTTTTCAATCACCGTGACTGTCGTTCCAATTACACAAGAAAAACCATCGTGACCTTGTCACATCGATCACGTCGATATCATACATTTAAGAAACATAGTTACGGTATATTTAAGAAAAACGTACATCTCGTTATTATTTTATGTTGTCTTGTCATTCTTAAATATGTACGAAAATCTTCATTTGACAACTCGTTGAATAGTTTAAACTTATTGTATTCTCTTTTGAAATAATAATTAATATTTTGCTTCCAAATTCTTCTTTTTAAAATATTCCTTTCTTCTTCCGTTTTTTCGGAACTGCCGCTGCTACTACACAAATGCTATTATAACATCATCGTCGTCGTCTGAACTAGACAACAATGATAGTTCAAATAATTATTCTAAATTCATTATGTATGTTTAGCTATCCCTAGCACTCAGATCCGCACTCTAGCTAGAAATGACCACTGGTTGGTCGCTCAGCTCAGGATCTATTTTTGAATCGCACGTATGACATTGTGTCGCATGCAACTTAAGTCACACTCGTCTTCCAAGTCGCACGACGCCGATTTTCCGTATTTTTTAATCGTTCGTTTCCGGTGCTGCCAACATAATACGAAATATTGGATGGATGTTATCCGTTCCACGCAGAATTTAGAGAAAACCGGTAACAACCGCAATGAAAACGGAACGTAATATTCATGTTTTTATTGGCTGTTAAAAAAACCTTTGCTTTTTAATAGAAAGGGCTATCAATGTCACAAATAAACGAGTGACATGACATTGACACAACGCATTGATTTTGACGGTTATTCTATCAATCGCTTTGTGTCGCTCGACTGCAACGAGTGGGTTAGGGCACTCGTTGCGGTCGAGCGATTCAAAAATATAGAAAGTCAAATGTCGAACGAAAATCAGTAGAAACCAAGCGCTCGACTCGAGGCGAAGGAATCAAAAATAGAGCCCCTGACCGCCAAGCGAGTATCGCTCAGCGGCAAACTAGTAAAGCGAGTACTCGCTGGAGTGTGAAGATCAACTATATCTCTTTTATTGACACAGGATCTATATCTATTGTACGTTTCTTGAGCGAGAAAATAGTCGATAGTTCGTCGCTCGCCGGCGGTAGGACAGCTGGCTCATGAATGCCACTGTGCCATTGGTTCGTAAGTCTACAGGGCGGGAGACCTTGTATTGAGAAGAACCAGCTGAACTCAGTAAGGGCATTTCTTTGCTTCCTTCTTTTACAGCGCCAAAATGCAAAAAAAGAGAGTTAGTACTGAAACTGACGGCGGTTGGAGGAGGCCCCAAATAAGATTTTAAAAAAAGCAGGTGAACGAAAAAGACTATTAATTAGTACAATATGATATTTCAGTAGAAAAAAGCAGAGTAAAGTAAAGAAAAAAAAAATTTTTTATTCGGTAAGACTACTTTAGAAAGACAGAGTGCTTATAGCATTAAAAAAAAAGCCCGTAAAATACCGTAACCGCAGTCATTTATTGATTTGGCAAGCATGTGATAAAACCAATACCCATCAATTTTAACGATGACTTGATTTAAACCATGGAGGCCTTTGCCCCGAGTAGGACAGTATCTGCTCACTGTTATTTCAGATAGCGGCTAAGTCCATTAATTGTGTTCAAAGGTAATGATGTCGTAGCTAAATTTATCTGCAGACTACGAAACAGAGATGTAATCTCGATAACTGGAGCAAGCATTGTTCTAAACGGTAAATTAAAGTGTCTCCCTCATTATTTTCTCACGTGCAACTGGGACTGTTCCCTGGCACACAATAACTTGCAGTCTCTTAGTGCTAACGAACTTCCCGAGCTATTTATTCACGGCAGACAAGAGAATTCGTGTGTTCAAATTAATGTAACTTTATGTAATTCATAGGTTATTACCGCTTTTATCATACTTGCACGCGTTGTCTTTAGAATAAGAACTGTAAATTTCTCGCTATCCCTCATATCCTCCCCTCAAATTACGCTGTGACAGGCATTGGGGGCTAACAGCTATCTTTTAAAAAATACAGTAGGTACTCTATATCAGTGTTTCTGGTACACACCTGCTACTCAAAAGTAACTTGATGTAATTCATAGGTTATTACTACGTTTATCATACTAGCACGCGCGCGCGCACGCGCGAATGAAGCAGCTCTGATAAATAACTGACTGCTTAAGATTGGATTTCGATTTTAATAAAACCATGTTTTATGGACTTAATTTTGGTGTTCAAACAATAGAACTGTTTATAAAAGACCATGAAGTAACATGAGTTTAAAACAGATATGTTTCGCCTGCCTAGAGTATACTTACGAACCGATGGCATAGTGACATTCATAAGAGCTATTTCTAGCCTAAAATTAATAAATGATTCTGAATTTTGAATTTGAACTTCATCATCATCATCAGCTTAAAACGGCCCAGCGGAGTCGCCCCTTGGTGGCCTTTTCACATAGACAATTAGTATACTAGGAGATTGGACTAAATACGCTAAAGCTAAATTCTACCATTTATAATGTAATGTGCGAGTCGTTGTCTTCGATAAACTATTATTCTATTAGTCTGAAAGATGACATGGCATTATAATAGCAAATTGTATATTTATGGTTGCAATTATGTTAGGACATAAGTAGTTATGCCTTGGAACGTATCATCAAGACAAACAAAATCCAACAAAGACAAGTTAGTATAATAAGTGTACTGGCCAAGGCCCTAACTCTGAAGCTTGGGATAATTGTCCAGTAAAAAGCAAGTGGACTGTATATAAGTGCTGGTGTATTTCGCAAAACATACAACTTTGACCCGACAATTGAGCGGCCGCGGTGTGACGTGCGCCCGAGTGGCTGGTGCGTCGTTGAAGTAGTGGGGGGTCGATTCGATATGTCCGCCGATATGTCCGATTAAGCCCGCGTTCCCCCGCGCGTCACTTCCGTGGCCGCGGAGCCGGTCCGTGCGGCCTTGTCTTGACCAATAAGAGTTTTTAGAAATTTGTTTGATGAATGCAGTTTTACATCTTTAAATTCTACGACATAGAGAACTATAAGAATGAAAACAACCATCGATAGTTTCAAATTTCCCCCATATAGAGTGCCTAGTTTAAGTTTTGTTTACCACCCGTATTCATTCGATTACGTTTACGAAAACGAAAATTTGTATGGCAAAATTATAACTCTTCTCGTATGTCGCCAGGAAGTGCTGCTTCATTACCATACTAATTTTCGTTTTCGTTAACGTGATCGAAAGTCAAATGAAACTCACATTATGCACCCTGAACCAAACCGACTGTTCACTCTATAGGTAAATATATCTTTGAAAATATACGAGTAACGAGAATTCGAATTAAACCTACTTTTCAGGATCTAATCGCGATTAAGTACTCTCATTTCAATGTATAGTGTTCGCGTAAACTTTAGAAAACAATATAAGTAATTCAAAATGAACTACTCATGGAATGAAACATGGCATCACCGAGAACCTCATCAAAACTAGTTACACAATACCATTCTATAACAGTCAAGGTGGAATTCCCAGGTAGTGCCTTCCTTCAACAAATTTAATGTGAGTAGTGAGTAAGTTCTGCGTTAATAATGCGAGTTGGAACTACGGAGCAAGAAGAGTTACTGTCGAGTGTCAACTCGCGAGTTAAGCGGTGCTGGGTGTCTTGGCGGGGCGCAGTTTAGTCCCGTGCGGCGTTCCTCAGTGAGACTTGTGTCTAAAATAGACAAGAAGTTTTTGCAATAGTTGAACTTTGAGTTAAGGGTCGCTAACGCTGGGTGTTTTGACGGGGTGCAGTTTATTCCCATGCGACCTTGATCAGTGAGACTTCCTTCTAAAAGATTTCTTATTATGGAGTAGATTTTGCAATTTTAAGAAGTTGGTTTTCAAGAGAGTTTGCTGTTCGGCTCACCCGGCCTTTATAGTATCACCTATAATTTTTTGGGCCGGCGAGAAACTTAAAGGGCTTTATGATCTAAACACCGTCAGAGGGTTTCTAGAGGGAATAGCATCACGCATCGCGTCTCCGTTCCTTAATAGATTCTCCGAGGATGAGTTCTACGTTAAGGGACGCTGATATTGGGTGTTTTGGCGGGGCGCAGTCTAGACCCGTGCTCCGTTGTTGTCATTAGTAGGAAGTTTAAAAGTAAGTGTTAATATGCTTACTTTCAAAATTATGCCAGAAAGGAGAAGTATTTGCAATATTACGAGGAGTTATCATCAACTTGCGGTTTAAGTAGTGCTTGGTGTCTTAAAGGGGCGCAGTTTAGTTCCCTGTGCCGTTTATCAGTGTGACTTGCTTTTAAAGGAGACTGCCAGTAAGTTTAAGCTTTTGAGTTAAGAGACGCTGGCACTGAGCGTTTTCACGAGGCTTTGTCTTTTTCCGTGCCCCGTTAATCATTGAGATTAGGGAGTCTCCTTCAAAATTTTGTTAGTAAAGAGAAGGTTTATTTTCTCACGTGCAACTGGGACTGTTCCCTGGCACACTCAGCAGTCTCTTAGTCTCTTAGTGATAACGAACTACCCAAGCTATTTATTCACGGCAGACAAGAGAATTCGTGTGTTCTGTGTTTCGTGTGTTTTGCAATAATAAAAATCATGTATGAGCTTTTCAGTATGACGTTGACGTTGGGCGTTTTGACAGGGTTTTGACAGGGCGTTTTGACAGAGCGCAGTCTATTTCCGTGCGCATTCAATTTTTTGATGTACGACAAAGTAATAAGTCAATCATGGGTCATATTTAATTCAATTTTTGTACCATCACAAAAATGAAACAAAAATTAAAAGTGTGGTAAAAATGGAATCTGGAACAAAAAAATAACAAAGTAGAACTATTAAGGTCATTTCACAGTAATAAAAATAACACATGTGTGATTGAAACATCTTTAATTACTGAAAAGCGTTTACTTATAATACTTACATAATTTTCATTTTAAAAAATCAGTATCAGTTTAACTAAGCATTAAACTAACATAATAAACAAAAACAAACTCAGTTTTGCATTTATAATAATAGTTAGGATTATAATAAGCAATAGCCTTTACTTCTTTTTTGTTACGTCATCTTTGTAACGTTACAAAAATATGTAACAAAATGTAACAAAATGAAATAAAATCACTGTGTGAATATGTAACGTCAATAACCTAAAATTACATCAATAGCTCTTGAGTTAAAAACCGTTATTACTTAGCAAACAAATACTATAAAAATATGGCGATACCACTAATCATAAACTTGCAAGAAACGTGCAAGAAATATCATAATAAACAAAAGAAACACTTAATTCTTGAATTTCTCGACGGACGAAACGCTTGATGATTTTTTGGAAAAAATGGATGCCAACAAGATGTCCGAATGTCAAATCTCAGCTGCTTTTTTTTGTTTACCCAGGGGAAACTTGATTTTGCGGGTCTGGCCAGACCTAGCCGAACTAGTCCACTCGCCGCCGGGGTTATACTCGGTAAAACCCCTGGGGATTGCCTTTAGCCTGAAGGGCTGCAAAGGCTAACGGAATGGTCGCCTCCCGAGATGGGAGGCGACGTTGAGATGTTACCTTGTCTAAAAATTTAAATACTACCTTTTTTGCCATATCAAGAATGAATAACAAACATGAAAAAAAATGTGGACAAATTATGAAGTAACGTTATATATATTCTTATCGTTAATATTGTTGACGCTTATGTTAATATCATACAATTTATAATGGTCAAGTTAATTTAAGACCAAGTTTCAAGAAATATCCGATACATAAAAGCCCGTCATTTTTTGTTACGCTAGCTAGACTATTTTGAGACAAGGATATTTGTATGGAGAGCACTACGGTCTAAACATTTATTTCACTTTTTAATATACTTTTAAATAATATTTATGTACGGAAAAGGCTATAATATCATTTTATAACTTGTCGTCATACGCTAGAGCTTTTTCTATCAAATAACTGTGAATAACTTTTGTTACTATATACCTGGGGCGCTTTTTCTTTACAAAAGGTACAAAAAATTCTCATCTTTGTTCGTGTTGTCCACTATTCCGTGGCCACGGCAAATCGGCATTTCTAGTATTTGCACCGGCCGTGGTCACAAGATGACTGGTACTTGAAAATAAGCTTGGTACTTTAAAGTAAGCTGTTTGCTTTAAGCCTCGTCAAACATAATAAGTCATAAAGGAACGTCAAAGTTTAAAAAAAGTTTTTCATCACTAGGTGTCCAAACGGCCTGTGGCAGTTGGGTCCACACCCACTGCTGTCACTTTTGCATACTTGTGTGACACACGGTCGTATGCGGAATTTTTCACTTTTACGAGAGAAGTAAATGTCGCAGCAGTTGTATTAAATAAAAACTTGGAAATTATTACTACGTTCCGTTGCAGTTCGTGACATTATGTCTTTCTCACTTTATACGGGTTCAAGTGTGTGTAACGCAGCGCATCTTGGTTGTATTCGTATACTATTGAAAAGGTATTCGTGTAAGTACTATATAAAGCTGAAAATAATATGGAGGCAAATATAACGTTGTGTTTCGTTGCAACTTAGTATCTTGTCTGTTATGACGATGTCTCTGTATATTTGAACACAGTTGTACGTTATCACTATTAGTTACACGTTATTTACACGATCAGCAAGAGTGTAAGATTTCTACAATATGTACACACGCCTGCACATCAACCTACCACAAACTGTCAAATTTCCTCAATAAACTCTGAACTTTATGTCGTTATCATATTGTTGAAAATGTATTGAAGAAATTTGACAGTTTTGGATTGGTTGATGAGCATGCGTCTGTACTTATAACATTGGCCAAAGTGAAAGCCTAAGTGCATTTAAATTGTGCTACTCTTATTCCCGTTACTATGTTCATTTCCTTTTTGAATGCATATAATACATAATATATAGTTATTTATTTATTTATTTATTTATAAGAAGACCAACAGCTATGATACATGCTATCATATGCTATGATGATATTCATGAACAAGAACAACTTTTAGTCCTAGACCAACACTGAAAGCTTTTAAATAAGGTCAGCTGTTACATACAGTACATTAAAATCTAGGTACTCACCCAACATGTATGGAACAGCTGATATTTTTTAAAGATTTCAGAGGTGGTTCCTACTAATGTTGTTAGTACCAAAAAAAATCATCATCTCGAGTTCATCTGTGCTTCGGAAGACACGTAAAGCCTTTGGTACCGGTTGCATTAGCAGTCAGTCATTAACAACTACCTATCCGCACTGAGCCCGCGTGGTGTTTCATGGCCCGTTCTTCCTACCCATCCATAGGAAAGGCAGTGGGGACATACAATAAGCTAGGGGTGATTATTGAAAACTATCAACTGTTTAAGGCAAAACTACGACAACGTGACTTTTCACGTTGCATAAAAAAAGGGGTAACGACGAATGATCCGGCCGTACGTAACAAGGCATTCGTAACCTACTCGTGTAACTAATGACTCGGGAAACTACATTCGCAGTTTTGTTGGCGGTCCACTTGTCACGGCTCCGGTTTTTAGGAGCGCGTTGGATGGAGCCTTCCACACGTTCCGCCAAGGCATAATTATATTTTAGTGTTCCTTCTTCGTTAAATGAGTAATCTTTTTTTTTTAAGAACTTTACACGTTTATAATTTATAATAAACCTTTTTTTTGTGACAGGTAAATAATAACTAATGGTTACATTATACAGCATTACATCCGCGAATTTGTTCAAGCAGGTTAAACTAATAAATTGTTGAAAAGGTTTTATATCCTTAATTGATCAAAGTTTTCAATTTTATATCTTAACAATATAGTATACGATAGTTTTGAAGTCTCTATTTTGTGAATTATCATCAGGTGAAAGACACAGGCCAAGTGCTACAATATAGTAAAACAAAAGTTGAAAAAGAAGATTTCATAAAGGAAAAGAGGTGCATCAACATCAGCTCATTTTATGTCCCCATTCCTGGGGCACGAGCCTTCCCTATGGGTGGATAGGGAGAACGGACCATAAACCACCACGCGGGCCCAGTGCGGATTGGTGGTTGTTAACGACTGCTAATGCAGCCGGGAACAACGGCTTTACGTGCCTTTCAGAAGGCACGTAAAGCACGGAGGAGCTCGAGATGATAAATTTTAGGTCACCCATCCGATGACCAGCCTTTGCGAAAGTTTAACCTCAGCACTCGGAGACTGGGTGCGTTAACCACTGCGCATCGAGCTCATCGAGGTAAAAGAGGTGCAAACTCTATTAAATAAAAAAAATACAATAGATCCTTTTTAGCGCAAACGCGTTTCCCCCTTTTCTGTTTCTGCAATAACAAAAGTTGTATTATACTCGTAAGTTGGTTGCAATACTACATCTTCTGTTAAAAAGTTAGATTCGCTTTTTAGTTGCTCCACCGACTTCGCCCCAGGGAAATCCGGACGGTTTAACGTTTTTAAATATTTATTTATTCTGTAGATGCAATAATTTACGGTTGCATACCCTTTGAATATTCACGCAACGCGAAATGGCGGCGCTAGCCTGAGAACGCATTAGTTGCTTGCCCCGGGATCGGGAAACAAATAAAAATATTTACTATTAGAATTATTACAAAATGTGACCTATAGAGCGAGTGAGGGAGGTTTTGACCACAATGAATTGCATTTATAAGAACGCATACGTCATTCGCAAATAACTTTTCTACTTTTGGTTTTTTTGTGGCAGTAAGTAGGTTCATTAATTAGAAAAGTTGCCTTCCGAACTTGAGATAATTCAGTTTGGCCACCCATCCAATGACCCAGCGTTGCGATAGCCGCTTAACTTGTAAGATCACAAACCTCTGTTCCGAAAAGGAAGGGGGAACCAGCTTTCTTATTAAAAGTAATAGAGTTTCGATATGGAAATTTTGAAACGTTTACAAAAGTGTCTTAGTTTGGGAATAGGAAATTGTAGCAGAATCAGGCCACTGGGCAAATTTTAAAATAGCAGGATTGAGGCCAAAATAAAAACAATAAAAAACAGAAATATTTTGGAAAAGTGTTGACATTTATTTTTCACGATCGGGATTCGTACCGGGTACGCGGGTCAGGTACGCTTCCAAAGACATCGTGACTTTGTCCAACCCACCGAAAATAAATACTATATACTCTTACATTGTACGCCATAGGAGCCTTTATCAATGTCAACAATTAGATCATCAACAAATTATAATTTGTTCGCATCAAAAATTTCCAAATTATAATTTGTTTGCAACAATATTTGCGTAAAACGTTATACAACGTGAATTTAGGCCCTGGAAAGATATTGAAAACCCGTGTAACGCTACTTCTCAAAAATGCTGTTAAGTATATTTTGAATTAGCCCAGTTAAAAAAAAATGCAGCGTAAGTGGCACCGCCCACGTCCGATAATCGGTGACCGATTTTTAGTTGGTGTAAATGAAACGTACGGAATTCTATGTTACACACACGTCCTACAAAAAGTCGGTGACAAAATCGGTACCAAAACCGCGGCGAAAAAATCGGTCCGATTATCGGCTCTACAAAAAGTCGGTCGTGGGACGTCAGGAGTAGAATAGAACATGAAAACAAAATGTTATGTGCATTTTATGTCATTTAAAAGGTACATGTGAACATACAGGCTGCTCCAAAGTATTTTTATTAAAAACATTGATTTTTCGGTTAACACTTGACCGATGTTATAATTTTTATTAGTATTGTTATCTTTATTTATATTTTTATATAAATTTAAATTTTTAAATATAAAACAAAATAAATAAAACATTTAAAAATATAAAAAAAATAGGGGTCCGCCGGCATCGGGACTAGGGTCCAGGGTGTAGTTAGGGCTCCAGAGACAGGAACTTCCTCACGTGCCGTATCGAGAACTGCCTTCTGAATCAGGCCCTTGATCCAGTCGCCTAACAAGAAAAATATTATTATTATTCTCTTTATTTATTTTCTTTCTTAAAACTAGATTTTTACAATATTTTAATATAAAAACAATAAAACATTATAAAAACCTAATTCTAGAGTACCACCAGCAGCGGGGCAGGGCCCAAGCTACCGGTGGTCAGGGTTGCAGAGTGAGGAACCTCCTGACAATACGTGCCGTGTCAAGGAGTACTGCTTTCTGAATCTGACCCTTGATCTAACCATCAAGCGAGAGCCTCTTAAGATGTTGGTCGAGGCTCTTCGCTATCAGACCGTTCGCTGAAACGACTATCGGGACAATAATGGTTGAATCAACATCCCACATCATATTGGACAGAAATACTTTAATATAATATTTGTCCAAAGGCTAGGAACAATAATTAATCTACAACGTGTAACAGAAAAGTGTGGTAAAAATGAAAAGATCCAAAACGTTCCGATCTAGATATCGTGTGTGTTACCAAGACATAATTATTAACTTAAATTTTTCATGCAATTGTATCTTAAATATTTATGTTAGTGAAATCATGCGCGTCGGGAGCGCATAAGCAAGCAGCAGTGATCTTAAATGTAAGTACACAGAGGTTACTAAACCACTAGGGATGTGACTTGTTTATTTTGATGTGAAGTCACAATAGAGATATTTAATTAAAAATTGCATTACAAACTAAAGTTCATAATTTTATGTCTTAGTAACGCTGCATACAAGATCTAGATCAAATACACATTGGATCTTTTCAATTTTACCACACTATTCTGTTACACGTTGTATAATCATAGAAACATTGGCAAAATAGTAGGAATATAGTTCCACAAGTTGCCATGTGAAAAAAGCAAAAATACCTTTTCATCTGAAGATAGGCCGTAATGCGCCCGTGTTGCGATGCCATTATGTTTGATTAATTAAAACTTCACAACGCAGTCGAATATTATTTTTGACATCAGATGGATGGAGTGAATAAATTATCACTAGAAATAACGTGGCGTCGTAATTAATCACCGCATGTTAAATATAATTTAAAGTGAGGATGATGTTGGGTTTACAGCGGGAAACACTTAGCATACACGAGAATTAATACACGTAGGAAGATTTGATATTGATTATAACTTTTTAGTCAAAGTCAAAGTCAAATAATTTTGATTTAAATAAAGTTTGGTGAAGTGCTTTTGAATCGTCCAAAATTTTTTTTACCAACTACCCATTCAGGACGTCAAATTTTTAGCTATGGAGAAGAATGGGCGCAAGAAACTGAGCTTTAATATAAGTAGCGACATTTACAAAATGGGAAATAATTTATTAAATTTATTTGTATTACAAAATAAATATTTGGTCAGCAAAATTATTATTTGGTCAGCAGAATTATACAATCGGTCAGCATAAGAAATCCTTACTGTTGGTTAGGTTAAGTTATTTTTTTTTCCCGAGCGAAGCGCAGCGTAGCGAGGGCCTGTCACGGAAGGGAGGAGCGGCATAAGACTGCTGTTCAGAATGATATAAGTTGCAGACTGAAATAAAAATATTTGCTGCCCATAAGTTGCTGCCCAACTAATTTTTTTGCTAAAAAAAATACGAATACTTTTGCTAACCGTTTAAATAACACCCTTAAAAATTATATGCCGATACCAAGTTATACAAGTTTAAAATAATTTTTTACTTTTTATTTTCAAGTGCTAATTGCTGCACTGAAGCTAAATTAAATATTTATAAAATTTGACCGCACTGCACTGACCGCTATGCTTTCCTTCCCGGTAGCATAGCGGTCAGTGCAGTCGTCCGGATTGCGGAAGACCCAAGTTCGATTCCTGGCTGGGTCGGGTGGGCGTTTAATTTTTTAACTGTATTTTATAAAATTTTATAAATATTTAAAATAATTAAAAAATATTTTAAATTAGAAATACCTGTTGGAGTGATTGGAGCATTTTAAACCCATGCGGTTTTGTCTTCAATGTAATCAGACACTTATAATAAGCTTTTTTATGAAGCTTTTCTTTAATGGTGAAATTTATTAATATCAAGTTTTTGAATATTACTTGGAACTTTATTGCAAAAACTTACACACAGGCCTCTAAATGAAGTATTTACTTTGTGGTGCCTAGTCTAAGGTACTGCTAGTTTGTTTTTATTTCTAGTGTTTCTATTGTGAATATCAATGTTTTTAGAAAATTTTAGATTAGATTTTTTGGATTAGATATTATTTATTAGAATTTTAGATTAGATAGATTTTAGATTAGAATTGAGATGAGATTAGTAGTTACTTGTAGGTATTTTGAGAGAATTTTGAGCTTTAGAAGTCGAAACGTCTTGCCTCTGGGTCTGAAATTGGGTTAAACTACCATGCAATATATATTTACAATTCAAACAAATATTTGAAATTATAAATACCCGTTGGAGTGGTTGAAGCAATTTTAAATTAGCCATTTATTGTAACCTCAGTGGTTGAGGAATCCGGGTGAAGTGCGCTTCAAATTTCGGCCTTATCATCACTTAATATCAGGTGAGATGAAGGCCCAAGTAAGTAGCTTACCCGTAAGATCGAAAAAAAAACCTAGTTTTCAATATGACATTTTTGACTGGCTAGCTTGTAAATTTATAAATCTATATATAGTAGTATAGATTAAAAAACTACTACCTGTATTCAGTACAAATTCAAAACAAAAGCCTAACCACAACAATATCAAGTGGGTATACTCGAAGCGCAGTCACCGCATCACTCGATATGAGTAGCCAATACAATCGCACCACTATCTGTGGGGATTCCGTATTCATGTCAGTGCTTTCTTTAAAGCTGCGCGCGGCCGTTTCAAAATTCTATCCGGTGCTAACTCGCTCGCTTGTTTGCCCACCACTGGCTTTATCGACATTGACTATGGATAGGACCATTGGAATACACAGGTTTTATTCGTATTGGGATGATGGTTGTTGTTGTTGGCTTACATATGTAAGCCAACAACAAAAAATGAATGTATATTTAACTAGTTAGAACGGTCAGCGAGTGACATAGACATAATTATTATACTCGAGGGCGTTTATAATAGATTTTGAATACTCTTTTTAACTAATTTTGCGACCTTTGTTAGATATTAACATTCACAATTTTTTGTAGATCTTAAAATTTACTATTGTTTGAAGTTAACATTGACTATTGTTTGATTTTAACATTGGCATTGAAATGAAAGATTTTTTTACGGACTGCTCTCGTTTATTTTATACAGTTTTAATTAATGTTTATCCTGACGTTTCGAACCCTTTGCAGGGTCCGTGGTCACTGGGAGACATTGGCATAGGTTGATTTTAACATTGATATATTAAAAAGATTACTTATTCTGTAAGTAATGTTCTTAAAAGCTTATGATTGAACTAAACATGACGACGACGTTCAAATAACAACGCATACACGATCATATATGCTCATTATATGCGTATCATAATATAATTGTGAGCTTACATGTATTATGAATTTATCACTTAAATCCAAAACGTGACAAGTGGAACATACCTATTTTAGTTTTGACCTTCAATATGTCGGGAACTCTGAGGGCACCACTCAAGTAGCCATTTTTCTCGCGTCACGCCGTAAAAGGCGAAAGGGCAGCGATATTTGACAAGGGTAGCCAAGAATGTCATGGAGATTACCTCCAAGTAGGGCAATATTGGTAGGTACACTTGGCTATATATTAAAGTTTCAACGTAAAGCCTACTTTATTGTAAAATATTTTTTAATGTGTTGTACAACAATGTGGCTACTTTATTTGTAAATTATATTTAACAATATTTTACAATGGCCTTCATCTCACCTTAGCGTTGATTTTGTTTTTTTTTAATCGTTTTTTTTTATTATCGTTTCTCAGTGGACTGTAAATATTGGTAGCTTAATGTAAGGTACAGACGCCTGCACATCAACTTATCCAAATCTGTCAAATTTCTTTAATACATTTTCAACCATATTATAAAGGCATAAAGTTCAAAGTCTATTCAGGAAATTTGACAGTTTGTGGTAGGTTGATGTGCAGGCGTGTGTACTAAGATGGAAAACTCGTAAACTAAATTGTCAATGTTCGTTTGTTTTGTTAAAGCTTTAAAAATATGATGATTACTTTTTAAATTGTAAACTTCACCGGACATAGCTCTTTCATTATTAGTTATTTAAAAAATGAAAAGAAAATTTTAAAACGATATTTTTCTATGTACTTTGAAAGTGAAGGTAAAAATGAGGTCTAATAACCGTATAACCGAGTGAGCATCGGTGTTATTGCGTCTTCGAGCCCTCCCAGAGCCGTAAAATACTTGGTAAGAGAAAACGATAAATATAAAAGCTTACCTTGGTCGCGTTATCGCGGCGCGGCAACCGTGAGAAACGGATAAGTGTGGAACCCTCGCAAATCCCATCGCGTGAAAAGTTCAGTGGCCCTACTATGAGTTAAGCTACGTAGTTCTCGCTAGCAACCGCATAGGGCTCGTTAGCGACAACAAAAACGGGAATTACTTTCTATCTGATCCGAAACCCTTGGAAAATCTAGTAGGGAACGGACACGCACTAGTGCGTGATGCTATTCCCTCTGGAAAACCTAACGGTGCCTCGTTTCACACGGCTTTGATGAACTCTTTAAGTTTCTCACGGCCCCTAAAAAGTCCGGTGACGCTGAGGCAACCAGTAATCTCCAAAAAAGGTAATTAGTTAGTATGGCATTGAAGCAACGCCTCCTGGGTGCCTGTTCTAGTGCAAGTTGTGTGCACCATTCGATCACGTTTTTTATATCTTACGGGGCAGCATTTGGCCTTCATTTCACCTAATGTTAAGTGTTGATATAAAAGATTATTTATTATACAGTCAAAGAATATTAATTTATATAATTTTTAAACTGATATCATAGCCTTTATCAGCAGTGTCCTACAGTTAACAAACAGCATTGCGTTAAATAGATCATTAGGCTTTTATTTAGAGTATCTTGAGTGTGTCATGCTCTCTTTATTGTCTCTGAAAAAAAAAGTCTCTGAAAGGTAGGCCAAGACTTCTGGCGAACGAGCCAAGACGCCAAGACGTTGGATTCGTTCTGCCCAGGTTAGTCGGAGACAATTGGAGATTGAAAGAGGTGGAAGGAGTAGTGGGACATTATAGCTTGCTCAAACCCTTTAAGATATTGAAGCCCGCCCCCTCCCCCCTGCCGTTAGTCTGCTCTTGTGCGACTACCTTTGGTACAGTGCGATTTTATAATAAATGTGACATCACTATATTTTACAGCGCATTTCCCGAGTGTTGGTCTAGCTAAATCTAGGGTGTAGCTGTTATCCAGAACACGCAGATCCTAGGAGATAAACGGGATCTAAAGAGAGTGACATTATGATCACTGTGGTGCGGTTGCACCGTTTTTAAATAAAGTTTGCTGTTTTTTATTACTAGTATATTATAGTATACTATAATTATTACTTATTTATCTGTGTACGGGAGTCTTACAGCAAAATAGTCACAACAATAAAGACAATAAATACGGCTATGTTAACAACAAGTCTTCACCTAAGCATAGAAAAAAAATGTTATAGTGTTTATAGAAGCACTGCTGGTGGAAACTCTAAAATGGATTTGATGTACACTCGCGAGCAAAAGTATGGAATCACTTACTTGGAATTGACTACGTGCGATTTTGAGTACTTAATAACAAGTTAAGAATAATAAAATTGTAATTTGTTCGCATCAGAACATGAGGTACCTAGTTAAACTTATGAGAATGCTTTCCAAAACCTACTAGTTCTAGTTCGTGTTCTGTGCTTAAAGTTTATGGCATAATTTATCGCTTAACACTACCTAGTGATAAATAAAAGGTATAGGTAGGTTGGTAGGACATACCGTTTAGATGTTATAAATTATACTCATATTTGCTTTCTATACTATATTATACATCAGTAAAAACATCGGATTTGGAGAGCATTCTCATAAGTTTAACTAGGTACCTCATGTTCTGATCCGAACAAATTACAATTCGCATACGGATTAATATGTTATTCTATTCTATAACCATCTCACTGCTGAGCTCAGGTTTACTTACATAAACCTTCGAACGTAGAGGGAGGTACTTAATAAATACGGATATGTAAAAATAATTAAAAAAAATACTGAGGCAAAACAATATTAGTCTGCACAGTTCAACTCTTTAACTGACACAAAATAGGGCAGACCGATCACAAATCCGAGATGGAGGAATGAAAATTTATTCCTCTCCAATGCTAAAACAACAAACGAACCGCTTCAACAAACAGCGTGCGCTAATGCATGCGCCGGGGCTCGCAAGAGCTTACTCACTCGTATCCACGTGGTCGCAGGGATTAGTCAAGTTCGGAATGGTGATGCCATGTTTGAGGGTGCGACTTGTTGGGAAACTCTGGACATGGTTACGGACATCCTTGCCACAGCTTCGGTAAGGATTTTCAACATGTTCAACTTTTTAAAAATTTTACAAGCTAATGTTAGTGTATACTGTATTTTAGGGGTTATAATGGAACACCGCTAGCTGAAAAGGTATATGCCGTGATCACGTTTGTTCACCTTAAAGGTGCGTCATGACCAAACATGTTATATATAGCATATAGTAAGAGTCCTCGTCCACGTCCGATAATCCGTGACCGATTTTTTAGTCGTTGAAAACGAAACGCATTGAATTAATTCTATGTTGCAACGTAAACGTCCTACAAAAAGTCGGTCTCTAAATTAAGCATTAACTATTACTTTTCGCGATGATGATCGCGGTGATGAATAATGAAGATTAGTGATTAATGCATCATAAATGATGTTCCTCCCAAATCACTTGTGTTTTCATAAAACTTTTTATAGATACCCCACGCAGACTTCAGAGTTTTTGAAAAATAGCAATCACTTATAATATACGTTCACGAACACTTAACTGTTATTATTCCACCATCATTTCACATTAAATATTTGATAAAACACAAACAATGTTAAAAAACAAAACAGTAAACGCGCCTTTTCACTTTCCTATTTTTTTTTGTATATTGTTTTACGGTTCCGGATGAAATCCATCAAGCCTATTCATTCGTTCTATCTTCATATATAATACATAAATAAACAATATTGATGATGATAAATGATAATAGAAATGGGAAGTGAGAAATGATATTACCCCCCTAACCCCTCGAGTATCTCAGTAAAGATGTGGGGCTTTACTAAGTCCTCACGCAGACTTCTTATAAGAATTTGAAAAGTAACGTTGCACTGTTTTGTTTCATTTGCCAACATTCATGCACACTCACGAACACTTAACGGTTAATAATCCACCATTATTTCACATTAATATTCGACATAACACAAATTTTAGAAAATAAAACAAAACCGCAGACATGACTCTTCACTTTCCCGCCAAGAAAACCTTTCACTTTCCTACTAAGACACTTGACAGTTACTATATGTTGACAGTGAATTAAAATAATAATGCCAAAAAAGTATTTATACCTTTATAACTTAGAGCATAGCGCTCTAAGCATTACGGTTCTCCGTTCAAATCATTAAGAGTAAATTCTCTTTTGTAAATAAAAATTGCAATATTACCACCGCGAGAAGCAAATTACCTAATGGAGACCTCGCAAGTGTGCCACTAATCGAATTAAAAGCCTCTCGGAAAATTCAACTTGAATAAAAGATGCCTTTACAGCATCTAATGGGGCGCAATATGTAAACTCTTTCTGGTATCAAATTTTAAATAGTTAAAAGGTAAAGTACTACGTTTCATAGGAAAGCGAGTATTCCAAATAGGTCAGTATAGGAAGGCCGGAACTTTATGAGATACTATAATTCATTCTAAGGATCCACGTTGTCATATTCACAACAAACTGCTTTTTGATTTTAAGAAAACTGCTGCCTTTTTCATAAATATATTTTTTTAAATAACGTTAGAAATCACGTTGATTTCAGGACGAGACCTACTGTCAACTAAACGTAGCACAATTATATACCACCGCTGGGAAGCAAAACTGAGACATATGGGTCTGAGACGGTAGGCTCACCACAGAGGCGTATTCACTTCAGTATCAAAACCTGATAACAGTTTATTCAGTTTCATTTCATTATATAAATTCAAAAGTAACAGCTTAAAGATTTCATTTAAAATGTAATGTTGACTTTGGCAATAACTAGAAAAAAAATATTTTTTTTCTCGAGTTTTCGTACACACGACTGCACATCAACCTACCACAAACTGTCAAATCTCCTCAATAGACTTTGAACTTTATGACTAAACTATATGGTTGAAAATGTATTGAAGAAATTTGACAGTTTTGGATAGGTTGACGTGCAGGCGTCCGCACATGAACTAGCTAACAGGTTCAATTCGTTCACGATAATAAAAAAAGGTTGGCAGATTTTGTCAATACTAAAAACAACGCTGTAAGTTATTACAAGCGAAAGTCAGAAATTGTTCGTAACTTTGCTAACAATAGTATGTCATACATAATAAGGCGGCCTAATTCCGTAAAAAGACACCATATTAAACATACACCAAGTGTAGTACGCTCCTAATTAGGGCCCAAGAATTATTCCGTTAAAAACTAATTAACTCTCTCCTGTTTTGGCTTAACGCTTTACGCTGTCATCGTACTAATTGAGAACAATAAATTTTCTTTGTGCCAAAAAGAGGCTGTATATTTAATAAACACACGGCTTTGTTTTGTGCAAACAAAGAGTTAATTTCGAGCGCTCGCTATATCCTTTATTCCATCTGGTGCATAATTTATGATTAGCGCTTCTTTTGATTCCGAGATGGCAACATTTGACAACAATGTGAATAATATATCATGCGTGATAGATGTCTTGATGTGTGTAGTGTTATTGTTATATGTCATTGGCAGTAAATGACAAGGAGAGTTAGTAAAATAACAAAATGCTTTACGAGAAAATTAATTACTAATGGCGTTGTATGCGTTTTAATATTTGTATGGCTACCAATAGTTGTTAAGGTTAAGATCGTGCGGAATTACCAATGTACAACTCTCTGAATAAATAATGTAATTTAACTTGTTTTTAACATCATGGACTAAGATTTTATTTTTATTTTCATTAAGATAAATCATCTCGAGAGATTCAAGTATTACTTAGTCAAATCAAGACTTCATCTATAAAGTTCGTATTATCTTACTCGTATGATTTTATGTGCAATGCAATAACTATACTAATGTATTAACTATAGTTGACATTACATGTTTTAAATTTAAAAAGATAGTATGCCTACATGGATTGGGGGAATGTAATCAAGAAAAATAAAAGAACAGAAATAATCGATTATTTCAATATCAACTGTTTTCTCAATCAAACAAAATTACTTCAACTAAGCATTATTACTAGTATTAGCACAAACAAAATAGAGTTTCCACGATACTAGTGACGTTATCCAGTCGCAGTTCATTAACCTGCAGTTCTTGATGATTGACGACACTACTGTATATGAAAGGAAATTACAAAACATATCAGTGCAATGCCTCTTACTTTTTATTATAGCAATCTCGTACATACGAGGTAAAGTAATGTTTTTATGAGGGATCTATAGAAAAGTTGGGTCGATGCCAAAGTGAAATGCGGCTTAGGGTTTTGATTAAACGCTATGTCATACACAAACAAGGTTACGATGAAAACACCAAGATGAAACCTGAGTGGTTCAATCGGGAACGGTAGATAAAAATCACTCAATCTTGTTTCCAAATGTAGTTCTCTTGGTTGTGAGTGAATTCTGTTACCTATAACCAACCAGATATTATTAGGAAAGAAACAAACTTTTCTATGGGAGCAACAATGACGTCTATATGTTAGGGACCAAGTGATTAAAATGCTCTCGGTTGCACTTCACTGAGATGGCGCCTCGGGTAGTGAAGGCGGCGATGGCGCTCTCGCGCATCTCGAACATACCAACGTGTGGGCGGACCGGCATAGGTGGGCACGCGGGTGTCAAGGTGAACCCCGCGGTTCAATTCCCCAGTGGACAGGCCCCGCGGTCTTCACTGTATCGGAGTTTGGTCCCCCAGAGGTTTAGTGAGTATCCCCTTCCGTCTTAACGAGTTACTCTCTGGGTTAAAAAGAAATAAAAAAGGTTAGATCGGTGACCAAACAAAGCGCGAGCCGAGCGAGCGAAGAGAGCGTGCCGCGGCAGCGGCCGGCAAAGCGCCAGAAACAAACTTTTGAAGATTATTGTTGTATTTTTCAAAAAATATAAATGATGTATTTTGGTCAAATTAATTATTTGTGAAACGTACCTTTTGTTTTCTGAAAAATGTAGACACGTCAGTTTATCTTTTAAAATAAAACAAAATAATGATTTATAAAATAACAGCTTGCCATTCGAATGTTTATGTTTTGATGCCATTGTTAAAAATAGTTTATGAAATAAAATGTTGACAGATGTTGCTTGTAGAATGAAAATTAGATAATTATTTGTATAGTAAACATTATAGAATCCCTTGTTCTCCTCCCCGCACCCCGTGCAACATTAAATACACAGGGTATTATCAGATTGCCCGATAGCCACATAGCAATACTCATAATATCTAGGCAATGTGATAAATAAGGAAGTTCAAATTATAATTATTTACTTAGCCCAAAGTAGCTTGTCATTATTCAAAATGTCCGGGTATTATGCGAAATTCCCCAATTTATTACTTGGTCCATAACATATGTATTGATGCGTGAAAAAAATACTTTGTACCCTTTTGTACACATTAAGTGTGAGTGAACTTATGTAAAATTGTCACAATTATTTAATATGAATCGATCGAATAAAGAGCAATGGGCGACCACTTTAGGCTACTTTGTTTACTCTATAAAAAACAAAAATAATTGTAATACAATACAATCGCTAGCCTTTTTTACCATCACCCCGTAGCCGAAGACGTCACCGATCGTAGCCACTGCTACGAATTACTACGACGATTGCTGTATGGAATTATCGTAGTAGTAGTTGAAAGCTAAAGTCGGTTGCTACGGATATTGTGCTACGCCGAATCCCGTCACATCATCCCACAGCTTTTATACGTAATAGCATTAAAAATAGTTAAAATCAAACCACTCAGTCACCGTTGAGGACTTTTTCTTTTTTTTTATTCCTCAACCATTTTGGTGTAGTCCTTTTTCATACTACGCTAGGCATTTCCATTTTGAGCCTTGTGCACCCGGTTTAATCCGGCCACCTTTTTTGATGTCAGCTCGCCAGTGCCAAATGCACTCCGATAATCAGAGATCCACGACGAGATTCTTGCACCTCGTATATTTTTTCCAGTCAATGACTCGGGGAAATTTTACAAAAGCAGAAAGGACTTATTCATTAATTTAACTTACATTCACTCATGGAATAGTAAGTACTAAAGTCATACGTAGATACTTTAAACGGGACATTAGAGCCACATACTAAAAATCCATAGACTATAGCTGTGTTGTACAAGGACAAATGACGCTGGTGGCTAGTCTGCCTTTGTCCCGACCGTGACTGATGGGGCCAAAGCTGAAACTGGATGGCGCCACTGTAGTATGTGCTGATTAATATGTGGGTAATTAGATATTTTAAATGTTATGGAAGGTTCCGTTTTTATGACATCCCGAATGGGTAGTCAGTTAAATAAAATATTTTTTGACGATTCAACAGTACTAAGTAAATAAATTTATTTGAAAATTTTTACTTTGACTTAAGAGTAGTTAGAAGTAGTCATGTTTCTAAATAAATTTTCTATTTTCTTCTCTTTATACAACAAAACATGTTTTATATCTTCAGTTTCCCCTCCATTATGCATAAATTTTCGTTATTACTTATATTTATAGAGATTTCTAAACTTGATTATTGATTTTATAATTTATAGAAATTTACTGAAATTTTATTAGATGAAAGCTAGAAGCTAGCTACTGGTGTGTATTCAATTATTGCTAAGTACTAAAAGAAATAGATTTTGATGAGTATTTTCGATCATATCATCATACATAGGTAGTTTGCCACTTTTGATAGATATAACTTTTTTTTTCTTTTATAAATACCTACGAGTATTAGCCATGAGAAAAAAAAATTAATCAAAGCTATCAGCATGCTCGTACCAATATCTCACTTTGGACAAAGAATACCAAACGATTTCCGTCTTTGAAGTTTGTTGACTCATTTCCTATTGTGGTAATTTTGCATTACTGCCGCGATTGCCAACGTCAGTCTCACCTAATGGTAACTGGCAATGGACCGGGCTCGCACCATTTACTCAATTAATTGGAACTGGCTATAGTGCGTGGCTGCTGAAGCACAATAATGATACTGACATTGCTGAGATAATCCGATAAATTCGATGAGACTGTTAGTCTAGCACGATGCACTGGGAGGATGGAAACTCGATGGCTCACTGGTTAACGCGCCCGGTCTGTGAGTGCTGAGGTTAAGCAACTTCGCAAAGCCCGGTCACTGGATGGGTGACCAAAAATGTATCATCTCGAGCTCTTCTGTACTTCGGAAGGCACGTGAGCCGTTGGTTCATTTTTTGTCCCCACAGCTGGGGTACGAGTCTTCCCTATGTATGGATAGGGAGAACGGGCCATAAACAACTATTCATTTATTAATTATTTTTTTTAAGGACAGCTAGCAAGAACATACACCAAAACAATGCATTGATACACTTCAAAGTTACAAGTCAATTCGTTCGTTCGTTAGTTAAGTCAGCCGACACAGCCAGCTTCACTGGAGTCAGTCCGTTTGCAACGTGGCCCACTTGGGATGCGTAGGTGACTCTACTGAGTAACGCCAACTGCGCCCCCGACCTTCGGAGGGCGTACGTTCCGTCAGCCTTCAGGGCCCTTATCAAGGCCAAAGGCAAACCCCAGGGGTTGGTTTTCGGTTTACTGGGTCTGTCTTACTCCCTTTTAGAAAGGGTCAAGGCCAGCCCCAGATCTTCCGAAAGGTTGAATCTGTGTGCAGATTATTTCCCCAGGGTCACCAAAAAAAAAAGTATTACTAAACCAGAATTCAAATAATTAAGTTCAGATTGAAACAAATTCAATGAGAATAAAAATATGTTCGCAAAGTATAAAATTACAAGCTTTGAACATGTTAATAACGGGCACAGAGTGAACCAACTAAAATATTAACTTGTACAGAGTGAAATAATAGAAAGCTAGTTACGAGCAACTAAAACTAAAGTTATCAAGTAGCGGGGCAAATTGACGAATACAAAATAAACCAAGCTTTAACAAATAAATAGTGAAATAAACTATAGCAGTATTAAATAAAATTTACAGAAGGCTTGTTTACTAGCAATTAAAAAGTTAATTAACAAGTACAAAAGTATTAGTGGGATAAATAAACTTAACCTATACTAATTGTCATAGACAAGGTAGGCAACACAACAATGCTTATAAATGCGCATAAACAATTGTAATATTTTTAATTATTGAGCTTAACTTATATAATAATAATTACATATATATATATATATATATATATATTACGCTTCCTGGCGACATACGAGAAGAGTTAAAATTTTTCCATACAAATTCTCGTTTTTTGTTAACGTGGTCAAATGGCGACTGCAACTGGCACTAGGCACCCTGGTTTATGCTATATGGATACTCAACAATAATTCTATTTCAGTAATTTCTTAACATAAAAAATAGATTATCTAGTTTATTATATAATTCATTAGTAATCCAACAGTATTTGTAAAAGCGAAATTAAAAAAAAAAATACAAAACTATAAAAAAAAATAAAAAATAAACTTAAAAAAACTCTCCACGTAAACTCAAAGTGGCATTACACCTATGTTAAAAATGCTATCAGCTCAGTTTTTAATTATTTTTGTTAAATTTGCTTCCATTAATACGTAATGTACATACGCCTGCACATCAACCTACCACAAACTGTCAAATTTCCTCAATAGACTTTGAACTTCATGGTTAAGGCTTAAGGTTGAAAATGTATTGAAGAAACTTGACAGATTTTTTTTTTTTTTTTTTTTTTTAAATACTACCTCCAATTTACATTCATACAATTTCTCGCAATTATCCCTCTCGTACTTTTATTCCACATACCACGCATTCATCCATCACCATTCATTCCAAGCAGTGGGTGTTCTGCTTCTATTTTCTTAATATTTTCCTATCTAATCTTATTCTTTCTTTATCTTTTATATATCTTTAGGGTAGTAAGTTTTTCAGCACAGGTATTTATTATTTAGTACAAATGACACAGTTTATATTTCACAGCAATTTTAACAAGATGGTTTCTTAATATTATTCCATTTCCATAATAGGGGCTGTTTGCTTTACAATACTTATTTATATATCTTATATCTTATATCTTATTACAGTTATAATAACACTTAAATTTAATTGCTTACTTTCTATTTGCTTGCGAATGAACATACATAATATCAATTATGTATGTTATTCCAATTTACAAAACTATTTAACTTTATTACTATTTTTTATTTCTTAATATAACTATTTTAACAATTTTTTCACAATATTCTATGAATACTTTGTGGTGTTCGCCCGCAATGAGGTCGGCAAAGTTTTTGGGCTTTACGGCCATGCCTGTTTGTATTTCTATGTTAATCCTCTCCAGAGCGTGTATAGGGCACTCGGAGAGGATGTGTGGGAGGGTTTCTTGTATTTCAGGATCACAGGCGCACGACGAGCTATCCTTACACTTGAACCTGTTCAAGTATGCGGAGAACCCGCCATGACCAGTGAGAGCCTGTGTAGTGAGGTGTGTATGCGTCAGCTTCCGGGTGGTATGGTAAGCTGTTGTGGCATTGGGGAAGAATAATTTTGTGACCTCGGCGGTGCTGCTGGACACGTACCTTTCGTTCCATTTGTCAAGAGATTCATTTCTGATGCATCTCTTCACAAATGAAATTGGGCACAAGTCGTAGTCCGGTTTCTTCTTGGACTTTATAGCGGCTTCCTTGGCAAGTTGGTCAGCTCTCTCATTTCCCTCCAACCCCACGTGCGCTTTTATCCAATATAGAACCACAGTTTTATATTGTCTGCTTGCTAATTTCAGATTGTTGCGCGTGTTTACTGCGAGGGGGTGGAGGGATGTCACGTTTGTGACGGTCTGGAGGGCTGCCATGGAGCTATAAATCATCGCTATAAATGCCAAAAGTACTTTCCTTCCTAGTTAACAGCATTTCCGAGGCTTTATGTAGTGCGAGGAGCTCAGCCTGGTATACGGTGGCGTAGGACGGCAGTACAAGCTTTACGGCTTTGGTTTCACCGGTGCTATCTCTCAGAGATAGCGCCGCACCAACCTTGCCGCCAATCTTGCTGCCGTCTGTGTATATGCGGATGTCATGCGTATGTGTGTGTAACTGTATGTCCTGCGTAACAGGCGTGAGCTCGAGCGTTGTGTGTTCAGCCGGGTGTGGTAGTGTAAGTGCAGGGTGTGGCGTTTCTATGGATCTGCCCCGTAGATCAGGCCGGGGCACCCCTTTCCTGGCCTCATAAAGGGCGGCTGCCTCTTTAATTCGGAGGTCCAGGGGGAGTGTTCCCGTCAGAACCAGGGCAGAGTTGAGGGATGTTGTTTTGTACGCCCTGCACATCTTCTGCGCAAAGCCTCGTTGTAACGCATCCAGCTGCTTTCGCGTCATTAACTTGTCCGCGGCTGTTGACCATGCCGCAGCGGCGTACGTTACAACTGGTTCCACTGCAGCCATATAGATGGACCTAACCACCTCCGGGTTTAGTCCCCAATTCACCTTTGCTGCGCGAGAGAGGTGGTTGAAAATACCTGCAGCTTTCCGGCATACGTTGGCTATGTGGCGGTTGAAGGTCAGCTTTGCGTCAATTGTGAGGCCCAGTAATTTGATCTCAGGTCGATTGGCGACTTCCACTCCGCCCATGTTGAGGCGTGGGGTGTCGTACTTCAGCTTGTTGGTGATATGCATGCAGTTGGTTTTGTGAGGTGCAAATCTCAACTTGTTTTCCGATCCCCACTCCTCAACACGCGCTAGAATGGGATTCGCCACGTCCTGAATCTCCTTTCCGGTCTCTCCGACGAACATAAGGATGACGTCGTCTGCAAAGGCTTGGGCTATGACCTGTCTTTTCTCCAAGTCCTTTAGCAGAGGGTCCAAGAGTAGGTTCCATAAAATGGGTCCCGCAATGGACCCTTGGACGCATCCTTTTGACGTTGGCTTTTCCACCTCTTCACCGGCGTACCTCACGGTGACCCTCCTATCGTACATGTAGTTTTGAAGTACTCTACGAATGTTAACGGGGCATTCCTCCTCAGCAAGTCTGACGTTAATCGCTGGCCACCATGCGTTATCAAATGCTCCCTCTATGTCCAGCGAGACCAGGGTTATAAGTTTTTTGTTCTTAAGTTGCGCTTTGATATTGTTTATAAGGACATAGAGGGAGTCCTCCGTGCTACGTTGGGGCATGAAGCCGTATTGGTGGGTGCTCATGCGTGGTAGAAGGTGGTATTTAAGTCTACCTACTAGCATTTTCTCGTATATTTTCCCCAGGACAGGGAGAAGACCGATTGGTCTGTAAGATTTTGGTTCTGTGTAATTCTCCCTGCCTGGTTTTCTGAGCACTACGACCGTGGCGCGCTTCCATATTGCCGGGAAGGAGCCGTACTCCAGACACTTGTTGGTGATTTTTAGGAAAATGTCCGGATCCGCACCGACGGCGGCACGGCAGATGTCTGCTGTAAGTCCGTCACTACCCGGAGCCTTCTTGGGGTTAAAGGATTCGACGGCGGATTTGAGTTCTGAGTCTGTAAATGGTGGGTCGAACACATCAGTGTTCGACCCTGCATTCACATTCTTGGCTTCCTCTCTAATTTTTCTATGGATCACGCCGTCGTTCCCCTCTGAATCCTCCGGGTAAAACGTCCCCGCCAGCAGTTCCGCAGATTCTTTTGAATTTAGCACTTTGCCGTTACTCAAAAGCAGTTGGTCTTCCGGTCTAGCCGAGGTGCGGGTCATCACTCTATAGATCCCGTCCCACACACTTTCGCGGTCCTGCCTTTCGCAGAACTCCTTCCATGAAGTTGTTTGGGCTGTTGACACGGCGGCTTCGTATTTATTCTTTTCTTCGAGGTACTCGTCTATTACGTGTTGTCTGCGATGTGGTGCGGCGTTTCTGACTCTCCGCTTTTTAGTGGCGACCCTCCTTTTCATTTCAGCAAGTTCCTCCGACCACCATGGCTGTGAGTATTTTGTTTGCTTCTTTTTGACCGGTATTGAAAGACTACACGCATCTGTTATTGATTTTGTGTAGAGTTTTGCTATATTTTCTATTTCTGTTTTGTTTAGTATGTTTGATTCTATTTTTTCTTGTATTTTATTATTTTTAATATTTATCTGTAATTGTTGTTTAAATTCATGCCATTTTGCTTTATTAGTGTTGTAGATGCGTGTAGTCCTTTCAACACCGGTTTCTTTAGTCTTTTGGGTGGTAATTTTAAAGGAAATACCATTGTGGTCGGAGCTGGTCATCCCTTCGTCTACGTACCAATCTTCGACATTGTGGAGCAGGTTGTCAGAACACGCCGTCACGTCTATGTAACTCGAGTACCTCTTGCCTCCGCGGATGGTGTCAAAGGTAGGAGTTCTGCCATTATTAATTATGCTAAGACCTAACTCATGGATAGTACCTGCTAGATCGTCTCCCCTGTGGTCGATCACTGTGCTGCCCCACCATGTACTCTTAGCGTTTGCATCGCCCCCTATCAAGATTTTATTCGTTCCTAGTAATTCTATTTTTGTTAGTTGGGCTAGATAGGGGTCGATGGGTTGGTCGGGCTCGAAATAGAGGCTGGCCAGTGCGATGGTGCCAGTGCAAGTCTTGATCTCTACCACTACGATGTTACTAGTGGTGAGATCGGGATGTTGTATTACGACTATGCTCGGATCGAAAACGGCGATGACTGCTTTAGCTACGTTGTGATCATTACACTGGTAGAGACGCATTCCACTTCTGGTCCTCATTTGCACTCCTGCCCCCACGTATGGTTCTTGCAGAAGTGCAATTGAGGCCTTCCGTTTGTGCGCCTCTATTATCACCTCCTCAGTGGCCAGCCTCTTTCTCTGCAGGTTCGCTTGTAGTACTAGGTAGGTAGTGGTTCCGGCTGGGACGCCCTTAGCAGTACGCTACTGCTGATCGTGCCAGCCGGTCCCACTTCCTACGGATGGGACAGTCGTTGCTAAACGCGTTGTGCTCACGTTGGGCTAATTGGGCTTGGCAGCAGTTTCTGCATGAAGGAGGGGTCCCGGCGTCAGTCCATGTGGGGCAGTCCATGACTATATGTCCTGCCTGACCACAGTGGCTGCACCAGGTCTCCTTCTCCCTGCAGAAACCCCTGCTGTGTCCATAAGCGAGACATTGGGAGCATTGGACGAGTGGCGATTGGTCCTCCACACGGATACGTTGCAAGTCTATGTGTACGGAGCCTGCATTAGTTAGGCGTGACCAGACCACAGGTGAAACGCTCATTATTACATTTTGTGTGTGGGGGTTACGGGCTCTCTTTTTGTATTTGATGGTTATTTGCTGCTGCTCCTCGGATAGACCTTTGAAGATTTCTTTATTTTGTTTTATTATTGCTTTGAGTATTTCATCGTCCGTTCTGGCTTTTAAAATATTACGTGCTATTATTAACGGATTTTTATTAATTGCGTTTTCTGCTTTCAGATTGCCGCCTGCCGCGTCGATGCGCCTTCGGACCTTCTCTCTTTCCTCGCGGGTGTCACAGCTTATTATGACTTTCCTGTCCTTCGCCTTACGGATCCTTGAGACAGTGACCCAACCCTCCTTGGCGTCCACTGCCTCTCGGATCTGCTCGAGAACCGCGTCTCCCGTGTCCAGTTCGTTGGTAGAAGTTATTATTACAGAGTGTAGTGTCTTTTGTCTGTTTTCTGGTTCTTTGGGAGGCTCGGCTCTCACGGCGGGTGCCGCTTCCCGATCCTTCAGCGTTCTCAGTTCGCTCAGTATGGTGTCGAGCTTACCGTGAACGCTGTCGAATCCGGCAGCGGCATCCGCCGTTTTAGCAACGTTGGTGTTGGTATCAGGTTCGGTCGGTGTTAATTCGGTTGACGCGGGGTATGATGACCTCATTTTGGACAGGCTACTGGAAACATGCTTAAGGCATTCACAGATATCGGTCTTTATCTCTGTTTTCATGTTCCGCGTTTCGCCCATTCTTTCCGCGGCGAAAGATATTACTTCCAGTAGCCCGTCCAAAAGTGGTTTGTTAGTGGTGCCGAGGATTATTTGTGTTGCTGTCTTTGTTACTTCGGGAGGTTTTGACTTTGCGACCACTTTCGGTTTTGTTCCCTGGGATAGCGGTTGACCGACTTTGGATGCGTAGGTTTTGGTTGTCGGTTGGGTGAGTGGTTTTGACGCCGTGATTGACGTAGGCTTCGTTTCAAATTTCCCGCTAAGCCTGCGAACTACTGAGGTGGTCGGGTTCGCTTCGAATGTGGTGTTCAGTGTTGACGCAGAGCTAACCTTCCTACCTTCAGCCCTAGGTGTCGACGCGCGGCCCGCAAGCAGGGATGGTGAGGGTGTCTTGGTTGTATCCCCGGGGTTGCTGTATCTCCTACTGGTATCTGTGTTGGGCGTCCTAAACATGTTGAAGTGCGTATGAGGTATAAAATGTTTGTAGAGGTTATAGAGTTGAGTGTGTAGTGCAATGTATAGTTTGCACTAGTTTTTTGTTTGTCAGGCTTAACTACTAGGTCAAAAAGGACAATATACACATACAGTTTAACAAGTTATAGAGAATTAACCCTAAAATTAGGGTAATTTATCAATTTTAATGTTATACCAAAAATTTTGACCCTCTAGGTCAAGTACTATTTGTAGCTCCCTAATATATATAGGGAGTGTCCGGTTACACAATAATTTAAAAGCAAAAGCAATTTTGTCAAAGAAACACGAAAGTTTCACTTAAAATACTAAAAAACAAAATGGCCGCCAAATTGGCTGGCTGAATCTTAAAACTAAGTGTGAGGTTCTCTTCCTCACCCTGAGCCCTTTCTCCCGATACCTTTCCCGGCCTCCTGCGATTTATAGTTCCCGAGTAAACCCAAGGGTAAAATTGGGTAATTTGGGTTAGGAAGATGGTAAAACCCAGATATCTCGGAAACTATCACTCGCAGGGTCGCGGTTCCTTTGGGCCTTCCGTTGGGAGTCCCCTTCTCTATGACCCTGTAGGGTCAGCAGACTTTTGACCTTGAGGTCAGGCTAGGGTAATTATACCCAGTAGAGGTGTTGGAGAGGAGGAGGGGAACCACCCTCAAGAAATCCGCAGGTTTCTGCTCCCAGTGGTTCGGTAGCTACAGCACTTCAAGGTTTTCCAAAATGGCGGACAAAATGGCCGCCGGGATTTTTGAATTGCTGTATCTCCGGTTCCACTGCTCGCAGCCGCGCGAAAAACGATATTTGGGATCGGCTCTCGATACCCTATCCGATGGGCAAATAAAATTGGTAGCCCGGAAAATTCCGAGTTTTTCCGAGATTCCGGAAAATTTTTTGGCTCGGATCCTGATAAAAACGCGAATTTATGGTCAGGTTCAGCTGGGGCAGATCACCAAACCAATCCGCGTACAAATCGAGCCGGTATGTCCGGAGATATGGGCGATTTTACAAAAACAAAATGGCGGACAAAATGGCCGTCAAAAACTTTGGAAATTCGCCCAGACCACACTATTGGTCGTATCGAGACGGGGATTTTTGCGTCGTGGTGGTGAGACTTTAGGCTACAGTCTGTACTGGGCGGTTTTGACCTTTAGGGTCAGATGCCGCCTCGGCCTTTTCACCCCACCAGGGCGCAAGAGGAGGATGTAAAGGGTCCTCCTGTCGAAACCCCAACTCTCTACGACGTCCAGCACCGGAGATATCGGCCCGGTAAAATTTTTCTAAAAATGACCCAAAAAACCAAAATGGCCGCCGGAGGGTAAAAATGCAGGCTTAAGGCTTGCGGCGACCTGGTTTTGGGTAAACAAAGGTATTAGGGCTATGTAGGACCCTCGGTAATGCCAAATTTACCCCTACTATTACCCCTAATCTAATGTAACAAATAAAAACACAAAAAATTTAATAACTACTTAAATACCTACTCTAAAAATCTAAAATTTACACAATAAATAAAACAAATCCGAGCCAATACATACACAAAAAATGGATACTAAAAATATCTATATCTAAGGAGCTAGGGCTAAGGGTAAAAACTACCCTAAGTTTCAAAATTCTATAACTCCTAAGTTTCAAGTGCGATCTCAAAAATTTTTTCGCTTAAAGGTGAAGTTAAGTAAGTACTATTTTATGATATAGAAAACAAAATTTATAATTTACCGAAACTTGTGAAAAAAGAATTTCGAAACTTTAAGTTAAAATTACTCTGCTTGCAGATGGCCGTTCGCGCTGCTCGAAGTGTCGGCGTGCTCGCCCGGCTTGCCCCTTCCTGCCTGCACTGCCAGAAGTTGCCGCACACCTCGGGATCTTCGACCTCGTTTTGAGAGGTTATGATTTTCCGGCACGGAAAATTCAAAATCTGCCAAACCGTTGGCCGGAAAAATCTGCAATCTGCACCGTCGTGTAGAGGGCGCGGGGGCGCAACTTTTGACGTGCGACAACCCCACGCGTCTTATAAGCTCACTGAGATATTCACTATTTAATACTAAAACCACATGTCTAATTTCACTCTTTTCCCTTATAACTTTTTAGCTTTCACTGCACTGCAATTCCCAAAGGTACCGGCGTGTGCGTCGCGGTGAGGCGCAACTTTTGGTATATCGCACGGGTCGCTAGCGCGTGAAAAACCCACTTAAAAGATTTTTTAAGTGTCGGAGCACGTGTTTTCCGATCTGTTTTTGTGTTTCTTATTACAAATCCAAGAGTTTTGAACCCTTTTTTGACCGTTATATCTAAATGGCTGTTAAAATTTAACTTATTATCAAAATGACTAATCTCATTAACATTGCACAAATTCTGATTTTTGATTTGATAAATGTAAGGGAATACATGTTTTTTTCCGAGTAAAATGAATGAAATTACATTTGTTTATATTTAACGACATGCGATTTCGGTCGCACCAGTCGACAAATCTATTTAGATCATCCTGCAGATGTATGCAATCCGATTTATCCTCTACATGTCTAACAATTTTTAAATCGTCGTAATTTTTTTAAGCGTATAGATAAAATGAACTGTACCTGAAACACTGTGTCACGTCATTACCAAATAGATAAAAAAAATAGGGGACCCAAATGGGAGCCCTGCGGTACGCCGAAGAACGCTTCTAAAGTATCAGAACACTGACCATTAATAACTACTTCAAATTTACGATGACTGAGATAAGAAACACACCCTTTTAGGAAACTACCATAAAGGTCAAATTGAGATGACAGTTTTGAAAATAAGACACTATGATAGACTTTGTCGAATGATTTGCTGAAGTCAGTATATGTGAAATCAGCAGAAGCTCGTGAGTCAACTGCGGTCATTAAGTCAGAAACAAAACCAGATAAGTTAGTACAAGTGGATTGACCACTAATAAATCCATGTTGATGCGGTATTAGTTTTTGTTTGAGATGCCAGTAAATGATGGGATACACCAGAGACTCCAGAACTCCAGAACGAATGCGGGCCAAGTGCAGATTTGTGTTTATATGACTGCTAATGCAGCCGGTAACCCTTTACGGCAACGCCTTTACGTGCCGTCCGTAGTACGGAGGACTGTATTTAGGTTAACTTTATCATCATCATCATCATCAGCCTATACTAGTCCACTGCTGAACATTGGCCTCTCCAAGTGCACGCCACTGAGCACGATCCGTGGCTACTCTTATCCAGCTCTTGCCAGCCACCTTGCGAAAATCGTCGTTCCACCTAGTCTGAAGGCGTCCTACACTACGTGAGGCGATACGCGGTCTCCACTCGAGAACTCATTTACCCAAACGGTTGTCGGTTCTGCGACTAATATGACCGGCCCACTGCCACTTCAGCTTGCTGATCCGATGGGCTATGTCGATTACTTTCGTTCTCTGTCGGATCACCTCATTCCGAAGTCGATCCTTCAAAGAAACTTCAAGTATAGCCTTTTCCAGTTCGCTGAGCAACTTTTTTGTTAAAGGTTAACTTATTAATTTATGTTGGTAGAACAAAACTAAGACATCCTACATGTGCAACTAACTTCACTTCGATCGGTACATTGAGAATACTTTACTTCGTAAAGAATATGTTTGCACAGTTTTATTTTAAATGCTCCAAAAGTATTCGTACTCTTAACGTTTGAAGGGAATTTTTCAAAGCCAGTGGTTTCTTTCTTACGTAAAACTAGATGGTGAAACCCGAATACGCCATTGCGAATCAAAATACTCTTTGTCTAAGTCTAACCTCTAGACCACGGATTACATGATATATACGACATAACTCTATAGTAAGAAACTCTTCACTAAAGGTAACAGTTGCATACTGAAACTCTAACGAGCATAAGCTTCGTCCAAGCTTTGCAGACAAATTACACGAGTGGATAATTCGTATCTCTGAGGGTTTGAGTCGTTTCATAATACTCACTAAATACTCTTTACTTTGGAGAAGTCGATTTCGGTTTCGGTTCAAAGATATTTTCTCAGAAAAACAAACCATAGTCGACTTAAAAATTAGAAACTCATAACATTAATTAATTGAACATATTAATGAGTCCAAAATTTACAATGAATTTAACTACAAAAATATAAATAGTAAATAATGTGCTATTCTACATATTCGATTTATATTAAATTCAAATTAATATTGACTATAACCCTTTGGTTCACATTCGTAACTGACCTTTTATAACCAGCTACAAACATGAGTAGTATAAAAAGTCCCCGGAACGCGTCTGTTTGTTAGGACAAGTTAATCTCAAGGAACTACTGGATGGAATTTGATGATTTCTAATATATAGAACGTCTTTCAGTTTACGTATACAAATCAACACGAGCGAAGCCGGGCCAGGTCGCTAGTTGTAATCTTCAGAAAAGCTCGTTGATGACATCGCTGAACTAACGTCACTATGAAGGTTGAAACACGATTTATAACAGTCAACCTCATCCGAATATCCCGTTCGTTTCATTTTATTTACTGCTGCGCACTATAAAACCCCCGAAAAAGAATAGAATTTTACATTAAGATTCTGTGTTTTAAGTCTATATTTTTTTAAGTCCAAGTCCATATAAATGTTTGTTGCTTCGAGTAAAAAAGGCGTTCCATCTCGTACACAGTGAACAATATAAGCAGCAATCGTTTCAGTGGTCATTTATATGCAAACAAGCATAAAATATAGCTTATTAGGCAACAAAGCTGTAACAATGAGTGATTAATACCTAAGTGTTTTTTATATATTTTAGCGTTTTATTAACGCTTAAATATACTTAAGTAAAATTTAAACACTGAAAAAAGACGACAACCTCAGGCGGGAATCGAACCACGCACCTTCCGCATTCCGGGCGGCTGCCTTAACCAAGTGAAGTCTTCTAAGATTGATGAAGCAATGTTGACTAAAAAACATAAGCATCAAGCACTGAAAAATTTCAACGGGTGAAAGCCAGACCTCGGTAGCCAAGTGGTTAAGGATTCCCGCCTGAGGTTGTCGTCTTTTTTTTCAGTGTTTAAATTTTACTTGATTAATACCTGTCACCATCAACAGCATATATCTCATATATAGAAGTATTTGCGCACTTCCTCTATCTCCTTCTTGGGTTCCTAAGCCAAAGGTTGTCTGGAAGAGATAGCTTAAGACCGCCTTTGCCCATGCTAGCTTTAAGATTATGTGTACCTGTATTTTTTGTTTTCATTCGTGTATATAAGCAATAAAGTATTTATCTATCTATCTATCCTATTGCTGGATAAAAATGCTTTCCTATATGAAAGTGCGGAGCTCGATGCCGCAGTGGTTAACGCGTTAAGGCCGGTCATCGGATGGGTGACCAAAAATGTTTCATTTCGAGCTCCTCCGTACTTCAGAAGGCACGTAAAGCCGTTGCATATTGCAGCCGTTAACAACCACCAATCCGCACTGGGCCCGCGTGGTGGTTTATGGATCGTTCTCCCTACCCATCCGTAGGGAAGGCTCGTGCCCCAGCAGTGGGGACGTTGATGAGCTGGTGATGATATGAACATGCACATGTTGAAATTGGATGCCTCGTGTAAAGATTGTGTAGTCATTCGTAAAAAAACTAAGATTAACTGATAAACGTATTACAAGGACGGAGGAACTCTAGATATTTAAATAAGATCACCAATGTTGTACCTACCTGGCAAAAGTTGGTAAACTTTCAAAGAGACTGAAAATTATTTACTATATGGAAAGAAAGAAAATGCATTTAATTATATAAACATTGGCTAAAGTGATATTGAAAAATACTCTTTGTCCCGACGATAAATTATGTCTGGAGTTTCATCCGCCTTCTTCCTGTAATAACACGTGTTGTGAGGCTCCATTTTAATTTCTATCTACCGTACAATAATTGTACCCTTACTACGAATAATAAAAAAAAACTTGAAATTGGCTAAATGCTAAATGCGAAGCCATTCATTAAGATAATTATTAATTATGTCTGTATTTTTCATGCATTTTTATTTTACGAACTTGTACAATGTAACAAACTACCCTCAACAAGACTAATAAGTTATTTATCCTACCGTGTGTCAGTTTATATGGTGCAGAGGGAGCATGCTCTCTCCATTTCTTTGTCGTGCGATAATTAGTTTCACTTTTGTGAAGTCTAACTTGTTTGTGTTTGCAGAGAATGGGGAAGGAGGGTAATGAAGGGGACCTCGATGGAACCAGCGATTTGCTCTAATTGCGCAAAACTTAGGAAGTATTTTGTTGCTGTGTTAATTTGCTGTGACAAAAGTTTACTCTTTGCATTAATGAGTTCGACGTTGGAACTGTTGTAAATTATTAACGCTTGTAAAACTGTGCCCATTGTTCTAAGCTTAGGATGAAACAATTGGTGTCGCTTAAGTTTTGTTCTGTTCTAGCAATAATTATTCTTGTACTAATGAGAGTATACAGGCCACTAATCGGACAATATAAATAAAACTAGAGAGCTATGTACGAATGCTGGTTTTGGTGAGTTTTAACGACTGCTATTAGACGACAACAGAAACAGAGATATTTCGTAACACTTTTTATGGTCACCTATCCTGCAACTCGCTATTTAGGCAGTTGTACATGCACGATCGCAACCTTAACACGCTGCGACATCCAGAATGTCGTTAACGAATAACAGAAAGCAGTAGGTAAAAAAATTATGGACGATTCAAAAGCACTTTTCGTAAGTTTATTTGAATAAAAAATTTTGACTTTGCATTTGAATTATATAGAACTCTATACACTTCCCAATGAACGAACTAAGGGAAGGTTGATGGAACGTAAAAAAAAATCTCACCCAATATGCAAATATGTTGGAAGGTACAAGGTACTTTATCCGCGGCCTGCGCAATTAATTCTTTAAAAAGCGACAGGCGTAAGTAACCCGAGTTGATCGCGCCCGACACTTATAAAATTACAAGATTATCCCGGCGCCCGGCTGCGTTCTAATAAGAAAGAACACGGCACTCGGTCTATTTGCAAAGATAAATAGCATATAATAAAATGCTTCACCGGCTTAACACAAACTCCTTATTGCAGGCATTCAAGCCATACCCTGGTGATTGTTTATGACGGTCATGCACCGTCCCGTACCGATCAAAACCCCTTCGAGAATCTGAGAGAAGGTGCTTCGTTCCACAAGGCTTGAGGAACCTATAAGTTTGTCGCCGCCCCCAAAAAGAGGCAATCAAGAAAATCTCTTTGAAAGTTTCTAGTGCTGAAATAAAAGTAATAAAAAATAAAAATTGTTGATTTTGTTTTGTTTTGAGACAAAGTAACATTAAAAAATCGATGACGAAGTTAGAGAACAATAAATTGTATGGTATTGACATAAGCCGCGCCAAATCACGTGGTCAATCGTCATCGTTATCGCAAGTTGGTAGACAATGTTATAATTCAAAACAAAATCATAAACTATCGAATTGTTATCGATCGTTATTTCATACAAATGCGTAGACAAGCAGCACTTTCAGTGTTCGCCTTCGCTACGATCGCGATTGTCAAAAAATATAACGAAACGAAGGCTATACGATGCTGTAGATATCGAAACAATATAGCCGATTTTATTCATCAGCTGTGATTTTGACTAGAGACATTAAAGTAAATCGAAGTGTTTAAAATGCATTCGTTACATTTATTGTGGGCTGCACATAATGAGAACAAATGAGAGAAGCGCCAAAAGCGATTAAGACTACGACGGCATTGGAAACAATTGAGGATATGCCAGAATTGTTGTTTATCCAACATTTCAGACTAAACAAAGCTACATTAAAGAATTGAGGTAAAAATCTACAATAATGGTGCATGAATTTAGGCATTTGGGGAGGGGAGAGGGAGGGGTAAAGGGCTACCTCCGGTACCATATTACTCGCAGGAAGAACATGGTTATGGAGATATCTGCTTTTGAAATCTCATTAAAACTAACCTTTAAATGTGTGAAAAAGTCATGAAAGATGGTAAGGGGGAGAGGGAAAAAGTGGAGGGGGGAGTTCCTCCCCAACAAGAACTATAAAAAAATATACTTTTGTATGGAGCTAGATTTCTGTTGCCTAATAAATAAAAATAAATCACCAAGTATTACTTTTTAAACATGCATTACATACAGTACGTTCGGAAACACGTGTAAAATATTAAGATTAAAAATAATTAAAATTAACCAAAAAAATTAAAGTTAATTGTCCGTAATGTTATTATTTATTAAATTGATTCTAATTAAACAATAAAAACAACATGTTTTCATATTAAAATCATCAATCAAACCCTTTGTTGCGGCCGGCGGTGCGGTTGGGCGACGCTGCACGCAGCAGTGCTGCCGCGACATTGCTGCGTAGCTCGAAATGTAATCTCATATAAACTTATAGAGAGATTCCAAACTCCGCTGCACGCAGCTTGCACATCAAACTACCACAAACTGTCAAATGTCCTCAATAGACTTTGAACTTTATGTATATGGCATATAGTTGAACATGTATTGGAGAAATTTTACAGTTTTGGCAGGCGTCTGTACTTATTAAGGTAAGGTAAGAAGGTAGGTAGCCGATGGATACGTATCCATCGTCCCGGCTCGAAGTCTAACAAAACTTCAACATTTAACACTTAGACATGAATAGCCCCGCTACACACGACTTTAAAGTTTATACTGACACCCCCCCAGCAACCGTTAGGTCATAACGTTAGGTGTCAGAAATCCTTTCGCAAGCACAAGGGATCATCTGCGTCAGGTCATAAGGTGATAACGCCAGATCAGGACGCGCCGAAGCGCATTCCATCCGGCACTAAGAGTACAACTCGCAGTTTTCACTGCTCGGGTCGTGAACCCTAAAGTCGAGTATCAAATGTCTTCTTAGACATGAACAATAGTTGTGTGTCGCTGGGTAAAACAAAAACTTTTGATGAAGAAAGTGTCACTTACCCCATTCTGAATTCAGGCACCCCCCCCCCCCCCCCCTCCGCCCTTTTTCAGTACATTTTTTTGCCGAACCTTCGTCGTCGTCGTAATTATTATTTGAGCGGGGATTTTTACAAATTCCAGCGAAGTGTTGCTGTTAGTTAATTGAATATCAAGTGACGTGGGCGCTAGATTCTTCTTAGAGTCCTTAAGCTTTTCTAATTAAAAAAATTGTTTCTTTGAAATCTGACGCAAAATACTTTGTGAGTTACGACCGCTTTTACTTGACTGACCAATAAACGTACTTTTTTACTAAGTACTTTTTTGTTTTTAGGGTTTAAATTTTGTTTTCTTTCTGATGATTATGATTTTTATGATCATGAGGAGCTCGATGGCGCAGTCGTTAACGGTCTGCGAGTGCTGAGGTAACAACGAAGCAACTTTCGCAAAGGCCGGTCAACGGATGGGTGGCCAAAAGTATATCATCTCGAGCTCCTCCGTGCTTCGGAAGGCACGTAAAGCCGTTGATCCCGGCTGCATTAGCAGTCGTTAACAACCATCAATCCGCACTGGGCCCGCGTGGTGGTTTATGGCCGTACTCCCCATCTATCCATAGGGAAGGCTTGTGCCCCAGCAGTGGGGACATAAAATGAGCTGATGATGGTGATGATGATGATTATGATGTTAAGTACAAGTAAACAGCCTATAACTTTCCCACTGCTGGGCAAAAACCTCCATCATTGAAATCAAGTCATCGCTATAAGTGATGGATAATGGCTTATTCACCACGCTTGCCAAATGCGGGTTGGTGATCACAAACCCATCGCAATGCATATGCATCGAAAAATCCGAAAAACATTTTCTCCGACCTAGAAATTGAACCCGGGACCTTCGGGTATCGGGCCGAGCGCTCTGCTACTCGGCCATCGAGGCGTTATTATGATGTATGAAGCAGATATTTTTAATGTATATGGAGAGAGATTGCTGATTGACTCAGACGGCATTTTCAGCTTTCGGCTTGTTTGGGGGCGGCGAGAAACGTAAAGGGTACGACGAGCGGAACAACCCGAGGGCGCTTCTAAAGGCTCGGACCCCGGCTTGGGATGACCGGGCCGTGGTGGAGAAGAGAAGCGCCCAGGTACGTTTCCTTGTCTAAAATGATTTGTCATATCCCTATTCCTTAAAAAAAGACAAAGAAACGTTGTGTTAGCTCAATTAGAAAAGCAGTCTCCTTTTGAGACTCCGTCACATTAGGGAAGTCGCCTTTGTCAATTGTTATTTTCTATTTAAATTTAATGTTGAGCATCGGTAGCCGAACGGCTTGTGGCTCGTCTTAAATGCAAGATGGCGTAGTTCAATCCGGACTGTTTATATAAATATTATTAATGCGCCGTTAGCACATTAATAATATTAAAAAAAGAAACCTTTCCAAAGTAAATAACAAATGATAAACATTGCTATAATATGATGCCGTCATAATCATTATTATAATAAGTGAAACATACTCCTTAACAATATGAGCAATTTGCTTTGGAAACTGATTAAGCAATTTTCTCTTTAATCATTGTAGCTTCTAAGGTTGTCGTCACAGAAGTGGATTAATGAACAGAATTAATTAGGCCGTCCGTTCAGTGCTGTATGAGAGAATGCTGTAGGTAGGTGTTGAGTAACAAAAATAATTAATTAACAATATAATGAAATGAATTGGCTCGTGTAAGTGGGATGTGTGTTTTAAGAAAATGCAAGTACAGACTTGAAATTTATTTTAGACCTATATTAATTTGTAATTATAAAATAAAAAGTTCTTATTTAATAGAACTTATAAAATTGTTTTTAGCTTTTAGACATTTCGGTATTACATACAAACTTCAATGTTATGTATTTTTCAAGGCAGTTTTTAATATTTCTTTAGAATTAAGTACGTCAATTAATTTTGTTTTGTTCATAGGATGATTTACAGCCAACTAACAACAAATTGATAATTATTAAATACTTTCTATTCTTCACGGAAATACAATAAATATGTAGTGACAACATTCAAAGTATTACCTTTTTATTTTGATACTATTGTATATATATATATATAATATATTTAAAGATCGATATCGGAGTCGATGACGTAGTTGTTGAAGCGAGTAATGTTCATTTTAGCATAATATATTAAGAATACCGTATTTATGTAGCCTAATTTTTATGACTAGCTTATGCCATTCGTATAAAAAACAGACTAAAAAAGGCGTTTTTATTGACTTAACATTATAATCAATCATTCTTCTTTGTAACTTTGTCATCTTCCTCATTTATCTTCTAGTTTCTGTTGTAAAGAAATTATTGAGTTTTTCACACTGTTCCTTAAAATTAACTATTTGGATAGGACACTTCCCATTAAGCGAAATCGTTATTTAAAAAGAAACGATCAAACATAATATGCGTTTTTTTCACTTACAGATGAAACCTTTCAGCAGAAGCGAAATCCATCCTTCAATATAACCAACCAAAATGAAAGTTTTCGTATTCAATGGTAGTTTTAGCATATCCTAAGAAAACACGGCGCCAATAACTTCATAAGGCCCGCTGCTGTTCGGGTAATACGCGGATTATCCGGAATGCAAGCGCGGCCAAAGTCCGAATGTTATTATACCACCTTTTTTGGATAGCGGGAGATAGCTTTTTGGGGCCATGTTGTTTAAGTTATCGCCGAGAAAGTGCTTGACCGTAGCGTAGACAGGAAAAACGTTTGAAAAGGGTGTGAAAGATTTTTTTCCATAATATTGAATTTTCGTATAACTATTTTAATTCATTCAAAATCTTTAACGAAAACCTACGAACTACTTTTACTGCATTACGAAAATCTCTAGAGTTAATCCGGGTGTCAGTAAGCTGCGTAATTCTTTGAAGGTGTTTATTTCGGTTTGTGTTTTGACCCGAAGTCCTGATCTATTGAGAAACTAGCTATCTTGTACAATTCTACCATATTATTGTAATGGCGTTAGACTAAAAATGACGAGTCAGGAATATGTCCAGTTAGGAAAGTGTCGAATAAAGAATATGACGAATCAGGAACAAATCATTAAAACGTGGTAGCTACCTGACTTAAAGAAGAAGCACTACCGCTAATAAAACCGAGTACAGTATGTAATCCTTCTGCCGGAAAACCAACCCAGGACTTTTGAGGGTCTGAGACTGATAGTGTATCAACTAGACCACAGAGACAGTTATATGGTTCCTGATTTCATGGCTGGTCGAAAGCCAGCCAAGCGCCAGAGCCCAACTTTACCAATTAATAGTTTTGCCCGGTTAAAACTAGTTCTGAATAAAGTTGGTTTTTAACTGCAGCAAATGTATGTTTAAAATGTACCCCGATCGATGTGGTGGATCAGACGCTGATAACATTTGGGCGTCCTTATAAAGAGAAAAAAGATTTTCAGTCTATGACACGGATAATGGGGCTCCATAAAAAGAGGTGAAAGTGAATTCTCCTATTTAGTAAAATGATATGCGCGCTTTTAGCTGCATTCACGTTACGACACGAAGCGACACGGTTGTAACAAAAAAATGTTTTTGTACATTTACTAAGCGTATGTTATTATAGGCATAATAACTAAGGTAACAAGGTCGACCAAGCGACAGCACATATAGTGTCGCAAGGTTCTTTAAGCTCCACAGAAATTGTAAGGTTAGCCAATAGTAGAAATAAAAATTTGTATTTACAGTTAATTAAAGCACCTTTACAATTATAAAGGGGAAAAGAGGCCTTTTTAAAATATGGGACATATATATGAGACAACATCACATACATTGTTCTGATCCCAAAGTAGCTAAAGCACTCGTTTCATGGAAATCAGAAACAATGTCGGTACCATAACCACCCAGACCCGACACAACATCGATATCAGTCAGAACGTCTTTTTAACAACAAAAAAACGTATATAAGCTACGGTGACCGCGTACCGGCTTAACTTTAATCTTTTTTGTAGAATTAAAAGACAGAAAAGAAAGTCGTACAGTCTACAGGCGACATTCGAGAAAAAAGGTTGACATACTCGTGTGAAAGTATAAAATTACACACTTTGCACGTACGATGCTTTGTTAAGGAAATGGACACATTGCGGGGGTGAAACAGCCTCCTTTGGAATTATATACAAAGTAACTGTTTTTTTTGTATATACTTATGATGAACTTAGATTTCAAAAACTATGGATTTGGACAACATGTCTTGACAAGTAAAAATCACTTTTTCGGATCTACTCGCGTTTATTTTACATATTGATTTAATTTAATTTGTTTATCCTAATGTTTATTCTTGACGAGATCCGTAAAAGTGGTGGTTTTATTTAAATGTGTAGTGTTCACGTAAACTTTGGATTTCTTGACAAGTATTTATTGGGATACCGCCACTTGCCAGAATTTCATTTGCCCGAATTTTATTTGCTATAATGGTCAACAGACATATAATTGTTTCTCATAATTTTATATGTCATACTCATTGTTTACTATATTAGTCACGTGCTAAAACCTTTGTTTTCCATAAAGTTAATTTCCATAACATCATTTGTTATAATCATTGTTTCCCATAAAATCAATTTCCATAACATCATTTGTTATAATCATTGTAAGCCGTAATTATTACATGCCATAACATCATTTCCCACCAAAATTGCTTCTATAAAAAAATATAAAATAGGTTAGGTTAGGTTGGAAACATGAAAGACAACGCATGAGCCGAGCGAGCGAAGCGAGCGTGCCGCGGCAGCGGCCGGCGAAGTGCCAGAAAGCCAATCGCTTTTTAGGACAAAGGCGTTAGGTTAAATTTGTACGGAAGCGACTTGGATTGATTACAGTGTAGGTATTAGAAATAAAACCAATTTTAATATTATAATCATACTATATTTATTACAATTTACTTTTTGTTTGTCATATTTATTACATTTTTTAACAATTTTTAATGCAAATACAAATTCGATGCTAAAGCACGCAAAAATTCTTGTTTTGTATATTCACCTTTTTTAGTTAATACCTCATTGATTTTAATTGTACGATTTAATGTTTTTTTCCTTTTTTTTTTCTGGACAGATTATATACCTTACCTTGGACAGATTGGAAATTAATTTAGTATGGCGTTGGAATATTCTGTTACATAATATTATTCCAATTAAAAATATGGACAACAATACGTATGGCATTCGAATCATTATGGAATCTAATGTTCGGGCAAACAAGAGTATGTCACATGTCTTTTATGGTACACAAAACATTCGGGCAAATGAAATTCGGGCAAATGAAATTCATTTCCACTTAACATCAGGTGGAATGGAGTAATTTGCCGTGCTAACTGTAAAAAAAAGTGCGAGAGATTAAGGTGTTCCACTTTGTTGGGTGTGAATGACTGCTGTATTAAGAGCTATTTAACTAGGTTTGAGAAGAATGAAAGCTTTAAAGTTTGTACCATCACTAGCTCATTTTTTATGTCCCCACTGCTGGGGCACAAGCCTTTCCTATGAATGGATAGGGAGAACGGGCCACAAACCACATAAAGCGGATTGGTGGTTATTAACTTGTCATTGGTTAAGGAATGTTAATGCAGCTGGGACCAACAGCTTTACGTGCCTTTCGAAGCACGGATGGGAATTCGAATATCGTATTTGTTTGTTTTAACTTAAGTATAAATTTTCACCCTAATACATGAAAGAAATACTCCTTATATAAAATTGTGAACAATTTGGTGGCGTGCGGCGCGTATTAACATAAAACCGTGCTCGTTGATATTCATAACGTGCATCGCTTTGTAATGTATGAAAGACTGTGAGTGATCAAACAAGATTTTAGCTCAAAGGTTTAGCACGGTGATGTTTAACTAATGAATTTTGGGGCAGCTGCGACTTAACTTTATATGATACACTGTCTAAAACACAATTTAAAGAGATCTCAGACGCTAAGCATAATATGTTATGTTATTTTTAAGTTTTGAGTTTGCCTTCCGTATGAACATTACTGCTGAACAGAAGGCTCGCATATACGACCATCCTCGCTACACACGACTTTAAAGTTTAAACTGACACCCCTTACCAACCTAACGGTTACAAAAGTACTGTCAGAATATCCATACGCAAGCACATGGGATCATCTGCGTCAGGTCATAACGCCGGATCAGGACGCACCGAAGCGCATTCTTCATCCGGTACTTTTAAGACAAGTGTCTCGAGCGAGTTGCTCCGTGGACACGTACAGTCCACTACCTAATATCCAGATAGGTTACCGGAGCTGTAAGCTCGCTCACTTCTCGTTCCACCATAAGCACAACTCGCAGTTCCACTGCTCGGGCCGTCAGCTCTACAGGCGACTACCAAATGTCCTCTTTGGTGGCGGAGTTGTAAGCCAACTCACTTCTGAGTACCCATCCAGGCACCTCATCAATTCCAAAAAGCTTAAGCGGCTGATTCATCCGGAGACTTTGCATCTACTAGTTATCCAGACTAGTACCGGAGATGTTGGAAGCCTACTTAATGAAAACCATCAAGCAGAGCAACCAACTATGGACAACTCACGTGCCCCGCGGATCCTTTCACTTCAGGCCTCACACTAAACCGCTACTCGGACCCGCTCGCTGTGCACGAAATGGAAGCCTGGCCAACACCAACCAAACAGACGAACATTCCCACTTCTACAGCTAACCACATAGCCACCACGAGTCAAACCCATGTCCGGGATCTGCCGGAGACGCCCGCGAAGGCATAATCGGCAAGGGGCCTACGATCCGAACTCCCGTGGTAACCTTGATAAGACAGCCGGACCCGTAGTTCCAGCTGCCATACCCTACTTATCAGGGTCAGTAGATAGGGACAAACCAGTGTATACTACCGGTGCTCACATACGGCGCCGAGACTTGGGTGTTCACAGAGAGGATTCTCCAAAAACTCCAAGTAGCTCAAAGAGCGGTAGAGAGGAAGCTGGTAGGTGTTACGCTGAGAGACCGTAAAAGAAACCAGTGGCTCAGACAGCAGAGTAAAGTCACTGACGTCACAAAGCGTATTGCGAAACTTAAGTGGCAGTGGGCGGGTCACGTTGCACGCAAACAGGGATCGTGGTGCAAGGCCGTGCTAGAGTGGAGACCGTGTGGCGAGAAACGCCTACAAGGAAGACCCCAGATGCTTTGGTGCGATGATATCAAACGAACAGCTGGCACGAAGTGGATGGAAACTGCCCAAGACTGAAAAAGATGGCAGAAACTGAAAGAGGCCTACACCCTAGCGGTTGAAGATGGCTAAGATGATGATGATGAGATGATGAAGCATAATATATACCGAGCTCGAGCAACGTACACGATCGTGTCAGACCAGTACGAGTGCAGCTGTTGCGAGATTTCGTGTCCGTGAGAGGTTGTCTATATTTGTGTTTTCCTTCTGCAGTCTCCTTATTTTGTGGTCTAAAAGGAGATTGTAACTTTTTAATTTGTCATTTGACATTTTTAAAAATTAGTACTAGTTTTTATAGTTCAGTCAGCAACGAAAGTTGCGCTGAACATTTAAATACCATCTCATTATTACTTTCCTAGAAGTTGATAAGTGCTTGTTGGATCTTTAGTTGCTTTGACAAAGTTCTAAAGTAAAAAAAAAAACTTAATTCAGTTTAGGCTACAAATAGCTCTAATAAATGTCACTATACCATCAGTTCGTAAGTCTACAAAGGGCGGGAGACCTTGTGCTGAAAAGAACTGATCAAGAAACTCAGCAAGGGCATTTCCTTTCTGTGTTTCTTTTCTAAGTGTTTGTGAGTTACCTTTTTATTACAGTGTAATGAAAGGTGATACATGTAATGTATCGCCTCTCGCAACATCCATCGCTACACTACCTATGTAATATAAATTACCTGGCATCATTAACCGCATTATTGATGTCCCTAACATATAACTAAATATCGGAAAAATTAATCACGGCTGTCAGAATAATGCGCGCGTTATCTAGAGCTGTAGCAACAGTCGATCGGTCGGCCGCAGAACAATGAGAAGTTTACGAGACTACCCACAAGCAAGTTAATGCGGTTGTGTTGATTTTATACAAAGGTAGGTGGTAAAGCGAGAAAGAACCAAGTTTTTTAGATATACAATATTACGGGGCTATATACGCGTATAAGTATAATTTAACTATATTGCAACTAGGACTAAACTACATAAAATGTGGTTTAGTAGTAAATGTAGTAAGTACACACGCCTGCACATCAACCTACCACAAACTGTCAAACTTCCTCAATAGACTTTGCACTTTATAACTAAGTCGTATGGTTCACATTATATTGATGAAATTTGACAGTTTTGGATAGGTTAATGTGCAGGCGTCGTACATAAAATGTGTGCATAGGATAATATTGTAAAGACCCGTCATTTGGACTTAGTTACAATATTGTATTAGCTATAATTTACCTATAGTGTAGTTAAATTATACTAAAGAGTTTGCAGATGAATGAATGAATGAATGAATGAATAAATAAATAAATTAATGAAAAAAAGTTTATTTGACTACAACACACAAGACAAAATATAAAACAATTACAAAATTACTACAATACAGTTAAAATAAAATAAAAAAGATAGCCCCTTAATACATTTTATTAGATAGATTAGTTAAATTTTACTCTAATTTTATAGTTATAATTATGTTGACATGTATTGTATCTAATTTTAAGTAAGACCTTGTTTAATCTAATTTGTATTCTGTAAAGTTAAGTAGTATTTTGGCATATGTACCTATTTATCTAATTTTAGCTTGTGAGCGCTTTGGGTAAGATTGCAAGACTTTTTTGGATGAATAAGTAAATAAATAAAAGGAGACGAAAGTTTGCAATAGTATACATATAAAAAATGTTGGTGTTTTAACTTTTCCTAACATAAATATCATCTCTAATAACCTCTAATAGGATTTACCTGTCCTCGCTATCCGCTTTCCTGATGTCCCTAATGCCCGTTACATATCACTAAATATCGTAAGAATTAATCGCGGCTGTCAGAATTATGCACGCGTTATTTATGGATGTAGCAACAGTCGATCGGGCGGCCGCATAACAATGGGAAGTTTGCGAGATTACCCACTAACAAGTTAGTGCGGTTTCGTTGATCGACCGACTGCGGAGAATTTATGATATCAAAACTTTGGTTTGCTTGATGTAGTTTATTTAAGTATATACTTACATTTTAAAAGCGATTACGCACTAAGTGAATGTTAAATTAAGTGTTTTTATTAATTGCTGATAATTATTATCAAACGAGTTATGGTTAAAACCACGGAAAATTTTTTGAAAGCTTAATGAAAAATATTTCAAAAAACTCATGTAGGGAACACAAAAAACAAAAAAAAGTTGTTTTCAATATTGTATACGTCGCAAGAAGTCAAAGGACGTCCACTGCTGGACAAAGGCCTTCCCCAAGGATCTCCACAACGGCCGGTTTTGTGCTGCTCGCATCCAGCGGCTTCCCGCGACCTTTATCGTGGGCGTTTGATTGAAGTCTTAATTATAGAAGCTGGAAGCCTACATGCCATTTCATATATAGAGGAAAATCTTTTTTTTTGTATGGGCTATGTTTCCAAATTGTTGTCAGCCCCCTTAGTAATTCGGCGCCACACTTGACGGTTCTTTACCGTGGTTAATGGTTGTCTCAGTTGTTATATTTGTTATATCCATGTCTTTTGTAATTGTTTGAATCCAGGCTACTAAGGGTCCTGTCCCCTAACCTACTGTCCTGTACTCCTGTTCACGAGCCTTTTCCGCTTCTCCCACACTCATAATCTTTTTGGTCATGTGTTCATCATCTCGTATTATCACATGAACGTACCAGCGTAGGCATACTTAAAGATTTCATCATCATTTAATTTTATGTTGCCACTGCTGGAGAATGGGCCATAAACCACCACACGGGCCCAGTGCGGATTAGTGGTTAGTAACAATTGCTAATGCACCAACCAACGGCCAACGACCAACGGCTTTACGTGCCTTCCGAAGCACGGAGGAGCTCGAGATACATTTTCGGTCACCCATGCGTTGACCGGACTTTGCAAAAGTTGCTTAATCTCAGGCTAAAGAACTAATTAATCACTGCGCTATCGAGCTCCTCAATGAAACTTAAAGAGTTACGTACACAAGCCTGCACATCAGACTACCACAAACTGTCAAATTTCCACAATAAACTTTGAACTTTATGTGTATTTTATTTTACTTTTATTTATTGATCTCCAACTTACTGAACATCAACTAATACAATTATGGTTTTGGTACAGTTTAGGAAAGATTAATGTTATTATAATTATAGGCGAAGACCACATTCGTTGAAAAAGCAAAAAGATACATAATTGAATAATAAATGAGAGAATAAAATTACAATTTGAATAAAAAAAAATAGAAACAACTAACAACCCAATCGTACAAAGAAAATGAGAAAAATAATATTTTAAGAAGTGACTATCTTATCTTATCTAGTGAGATAAGGAAACGTTGTGGTCTGAAAGAAGATGTAGTACCAAAAATTGAGAAAGGCATGCTGAGATGGTTTGGCCATGTCGAGAGAATGGATGAAGAACGATTGACGAAAAAAGTGTATAAGGCGAGTGTGAATGAAAGTGTTGGTAGGGGTAGACCTAGGCGGACGTTTCGAGATCAAATCAGGGACGTCTTGAAAAAAGGCCAGGTCAAGAGTACCCTAAACTGAAGAGCATGTATGAAGGGAATAATGAAAGTGGACGAAGCGAAACAAGTATGTAAGGATCGTAGCAAGTGGAAAGAAGTGGTCTCTGCCTACCCCTACGGGAAAGAGGCGTGATTATATGTATGTATGTACTATCTTAACTTGCAAATGCCATCCCTAAAGAGATCCAAATCTTTGGACTTGGTCAAACTGTTAATGTAATGGAATAATATATAATATTTTTTGAAGAAATTAGACAGTTTTGGATAGGTTGATGTGCAGGCGTCTGTACTCGATATAATAATACCTAGTTGGACACTACCGGGTGACTGACCGTATAAAAAGTAGGTAAAATGCTTTCGTGATCATCGCATCTAGTTTCTACCATAATGTATTCAGTACATCGAAATTTCCCAGTTGATACGCGATTAGTTCGCAGTGTCACGTACGCGGTAATCCATAGTAAATTTTTACTGCAGTAACTTAAGGCCGGCGCAGATGGAAGACTGTTCTTTTGCGTACCTTATTTTTGTCAGTAGAGATTCGGTGATGACTTTGTCCTTTGATTTTATTTGGTGATTACATCAGTGTTTGTAGCACTGTTGTGTTCCGGCAACTAAGGATACGAAAGCCAGTGCCTCATGTAGTTGGGGATCCCAGGTGAAGTGCGCTAGCTTCCATCATTTACTTTATCGTCATTTATCATAAGGTGAGATGAGTCACTGTGGTGACCCGTAAGATATATAAAAAAACTCTTCAATTCTTCAAATTTAAGACATTTTTTGAACTATGGGAAAATGACAGACCACATAGCTACAATCACACAATAGTAAACGTTTGAGATCAACCGAATATAGCTTTGATCAAATACTTTTTTTGGTCTTGCTTGTTCTATAACGAAACGTTGGCAGAAGAAGACATTTTTGGCTTAAAAACCTATGCGAAGTTCGGTTGCAGCAACGACTCTTTGCTCCGGGCAGCTGTAAATATGGTACAAATACCTATGCCAACCTTCGCTGAAAAGATAAATGCTGAGAAGAAGACTAAGTTGTTGGTAAGTCTAAAAGGATATAGATCAATTGTTAATATAATGCTTAACGCTTATAGCAGATTAAAAGTGCGGCCTACAAAATAATTGAAAAAAAGATGCAAATCTGACAAATAAATGACTTAATTCCATTCTAAATAAAACGAATTGAACTACAGCTAGACCGCTTAACTGAGTCCTCGCCTGCGGTACGCGTACCTACCATAGGTTATAGATCAGTTAAGTTGTTTTATTTATATAATTTTAACGCAAATTTTGTTGCGAAACAAATTACAAAAACACAAATATTGAAAAAATTTCCACGAGCAGGATTTGAACCTGCACCCTTCTGACATACCGGGTCAGGTGCTCTTCCAATTGAGCTATCGTGGTTCTAACCAGCCCGCCGAAATTATTCAACACTATTTACTTTTTACTTTGAAAGCCAAAGGCACCAATTCAATGTCAACATTCAGATGTTAATGACGGTAGTTGTTAAAATTATATAAACAAAACAAAAACATTTTATACACAGGGTATTATCAGATTGCCCGATAGCCACATACCAATATTCATAATGTCTAGGCCATGTGATAAATAAGGAAGTTCAAATTATAATTAATTACATCGCCCAAAGTCATTATTCATAATGCCCGGGAAAAATGCCCCAATTTATTACTTGTTCCATAACACATCCATCTTTCATTATTCCTACGCTAAAATAAAATAATTAATTCCATTATTATCAAATGAAGACTATATATACTGCATAGCATTAAGCTATCTTATCAAACAAAGACATTTATCCAGAAATTGAGATATGTAAAGAGACAAAAAAAAATAAAAATAACTAATAAAATATTAAAATTTTCTTGGTCTCTATTATTTTTGCAGCACTGATTAGATTTATTTATTTATTTATTTACTTATTGTGCAATGAACACAGATACACTTTATTGCAAGCAAAACCAGATCTTAAAGCTAATAAGAGTATAGTTTCATTGGCCCCCACCTTTACACTTTACTTGGCGTTAATCCGTGTTTAAATTTCTTTGATTATAATCAAAAATATCATCATCATCATACCCATAAACTAGTCCACTGCTGGACATAGGCCTCTCCAAGTGCACGACACTGATCAAGGTCCGCGGCTACTGCGAAAGTACAAATGCGTATAAAATAATAGATTATCGTTCCGTTCTAATGTTCACCCAACACCATTTTCGTAAAGAACAAAAAACTCCGGAGCCGTCCGCCCCGCCCGGTGTATAGCACCCAATAAAACTCACGGTATATAATTCTGTGAGGAGTTAGGTGCGTCCATAAAGCTCAGCGAGTTACGATCTGCTATTCCATTGAATATTGTGCGGAACTGAAGTGCGTCAGTGGGAGCTTCTACGATCACATTCAGTTGGTTTTTGCTCAATGAAATTCAAACTGGATGTTAGATCCGATTGACTTCGGGAAACGTGAACTCAGAGACATAAAGTAGGTAGTTGTTTCAATTGAAAAAACTTTGTTCAGTGTGTCTAGTGTAAGTTTTGTTTACTATCAGTATTCTTTCGATTACGTTAACGAAAACTATAATTAGTATGGAATCGAAGCAGCGCCTCCTGGCGACATATAAGAAGAGTTAAAATTCTGCCATACGAATTCTCGTTTTCGTTAACGTAATCGAATGGCGCATGAATCTCGCACTAGGCACCCGGTTTGGACTTGACGAGATATGTGTCGTAGACTCCGATTTGGAATTTTGGATCAAATATGGATCAGTGTCAAATATATATATTAAAATGAAACAACTTTTACGGATCTACTCGCGTTTATTTTACACATTAGTTTTAATTAATGTTTATCCTGACGTTTTTTTCTGCGTAAAACGGAATGCACCTGATTAAATTTAAATGAGGGTATACAAGCTACTAACTAATTATGAGACGACCAACACCTCAGTCTCCCTGTGACCACGGACCCTGCAAAGGGTTCGAAACGTCAGGATAAACATTAATTAAAACTAATGTGTAAAATAAACGCGAGTAGATCCGTAAAAGTTGTTTCATTTCAATGTGTAGTGTTCGCGTAAACTTTAGAAAACAATATATATATATTATTCAAAAATTTTTTTGGTGTAGCTACCTACTTTTAACTGTAAACTAGTTGTGAGGAGTTAGGTGCGTCCATAAAGTGCAGCTACCTACGATCTGCTATTCCATTGAATATTGTGCGGAACTGAAGTGTGGTAGTGGGAGCTTCAGCGATCACTTTCAGTTGTTTTATGCTCAATGAAATTCAAACAGATCCGATAGACTTCGGAAAACGTGAACTCTGAGACATAATGTGGGTAGTTGTTTAAATTCTAATTCCAATAAACTTTGTTCGGGATAGGACGCGTACGAGTATGTGTGCAATAGACTCGGATTTGTGTCGAATCAAACATACTCTTAAGAAATTTTTTGGTTTAGTTACCTACTTAGGACTATAATTGTACGCAAATTTTGTTGCGAACAAATTAAAATTTGAAAAAAGACAAAGTGTCGGAAAAATTCCACGAGCGGCAATTGAACCCGCACCCCATGACATGCCGGGTCAGGTGCACTACCAACTATGCTATTGTGGCTCAATCCAACTAATCATTTAAAAATTTAAATTATTATCATTTGAAATTAATCAACAGTATCTACTCTTACTCTATTCAATCTGTTATAGTATAATAATAATATTCAGAGTTGACAGAAATTGCGCCACTCCCAATAGTTTATTTATTTATTTATTAAGGAACAAACAGTTACTTATAAACACATTGTATACAAAACAAAAGATACTTAAAAACCTATAGTTCCATAAATCGGTACGTATATGAGATAAATAGTTTAGCATAGGAATATACGTAGGTACAGACGCCTGCACATCAACCTACCACAAACTGTCAAATTTCCTCAATAGACTTTGAACTTTATGTTTAAGGCTTAAGGTTGACAATGTATTGAAGAAATTTGTCAGTTTTGGGTAGGTTGACGAGCAGGCGCGTGTGTGTGTACATACTGTGATAATTTTTTTTATTTTTTTTATTTCCTTTTTCAATAAGATATGTTATGATAATTACAAACTAATACTAATTACATAAGTGGGATGACAACAGCACATTTCATGATACAGTGGACAACATGATAATGATTCTTTCTTATATGTTCTTATATTCAAGCTAAAGATATGAAGCTCATGCTGCATAACGTCATAAGTTTTGCAAGAACGTCTAATGAAAGCATTGTTCCCGTAACAAGTTTTTGCAACCGGATATGAGAAAAGAATATTTTTTCGACAAGTCCTTCCAATCGATCGGGGAACGTGAAAAAATATGTTATGTATGAGTTTAGGAGTATCTATGAGATAATTCAAATAATTTGTAAAGAATGGTTACATCACAGAGAACACGCCGGTGTTTGAGAAGCGATATGCGAATAGCGATAAGCGAATTCCACTTTCGACAGAAAATTTCTTAGGTTTACAATATTTATTTGTTACGTTACATCTATTAAAAATCCTTAATCTGATGATAATTTGCCAATTGCCGTAGCCGTCGCGGATAGTCGTAAATTGTTATATTCCCCTTAATGCGACTCTATAATTTTGTTATTTTTTTTTTGATCTAAAACCTTTTGCCTTCAAAAAAAGTTAAATTTTTTTTATTTTTAAATCTTGACAAGCGATTTCTTTCTGAGCGATGTTAATGGTTTCCAATATGTTTGCCTTTCTCGGCAACTTTTTGTTGAAGCGGCTATGCCAACCCTCTGCGCAGTTAGTAACGCATTCCCGACCGTATGACATGAGCATGATAGTAATATTCCAAGAACAAGAATAAATGACGCTCGCCCCTTACCCCTCCCATACCACTCGCATTAAACACACAAATCCATCGAGTCTCGAAAAACAAAACAATATAGCGCGCTAAAAGAACAATGCTAGAAGGAAATCACATTTTCCTCTCCCTAGAGCGTCTTGACCGCACGCGAGCGATTTCCCACAGGACGTACCGTTTAATTACGTCCCAGGCTTTTGTTTAAAGAAGCTTTTAATTTTTGTTACCGAGAACACAGTGAGATTTCTTGAACTCCTTCCCATTGGGTGGGTAGTCAGCGCGGCCATTTGATAAGTGGAGTTAATGTCAGTGGAACTGGGTCGGTTTTCGAATGCAATTAAAGTTTTACTACTAAAGGGGTGAATAACCTATTGTGTGAAACATCATGATAGATGTAAATTGGTGTAATTGGTGTAAGTAATCAGCACTGGGGGCCAGATTTGGTAAATACGGTGGATGAGGAAGTAATTCGAAAGCCCAGTTCGTTTAGTTTATCAGGTTATCATGGACTCGTGACACGGCGCATTGTCCTGGTGAAAGATCACTTTTTTTTTTTCATTATTTGAGGCCGTTTTTCCGCGATTTCGTACTTTAATTGCTCTAATAATCCCATGTAATATTCGCTATGTATATGTTTCCTTCTATCAATGCAGTCGATGAAGAGTATTCTATGCACATCCCAAAATACAGAGGCCATAACCTTCCCGGTAGATTTTTGTGTCTTAGGCCGCTTAGGGCGGCTTTCACCGGCCGCTCTCCACTCTGCTGACTGCCGTTTGGATTCCGGAGTAAAATGGTGAATCCATTTTTCATCCATTGTCACATACCGACGTAAAACATCCTTTTCATTTCTATTAAACAGTACCAAACAGCGCTCTAAATCATTAATACGTTGTCGCTTTTGATTAATAAATTGTTAGCAGACGTGGCACCCATTTGGAAAAAAGCTTTTTCATGGCCAAATTTTAATGTAAAATAGTGAAAACACTACCAGTTGAAAATCTTCACTATCTCAGCTATCTCGCGCACTTTTACCTTTCGATCTTCTGTCACGATTTTCAGGACTTGGCCGACCAGAGCGTTCAGCGTCTTTTATGTCCATACGACCGCCTTTGAAATCGGCATACCACCGACAAATGGTTTAGATGGAGCAGATTCCGGATACTACTTTCTAAACCATTGCTGTGCTTGAACGGTGTTTTTTCTCATTAAAAAACATTGTTGATAAATTAAAAAAGTAGCATCACTTAAATATCTGTAGATCAATATTTAAATTGTTCGATTATCAAAAAAAATTAAAACATCATTTGATGGCCAGTGCTTTATAAATATGTAAAGAGTTTTTAATATATGCGCCATCTCCAAGTAGGTAAGTGTCGGGACTTATTGAACGATCTAGTACCTAATATTGTTATTCTTATTTGAGATATTTTTGTTTACACTTTTGTCGCGTCCTTTTAAACATGATGTTCCCATTCCACCTTAAATTGGCTGGAAGAGATCTCTTTTAGAGATAAGTCCACCTTTGCTCACCATTTTTTGTAAAATGTTCTCTGTATGTGTGTTTTGTGCAATATATATAGTTAACACTAACATATTTAAATAGTTTTGACTTAAAACTGTTAAATGAGCTAACATCTTTCAAACAGGAAGGAAGGTTATTGATTGTGCCCACTCAAAAGTGATACTTTTTTAGCATAGTTAATACATTTTCACACATAATGATTAGAAAAAAAATACAGAAGGAAGTCACTGTGGTAAGTCATTGTGGTCGCAGCAGATCGTGAAGGTATTACTGACCATGCATAAAAAGTTTATCCACGGATGCGTATTTCGTCTCACAGGCCTGTGGAAATCGCAATAATTTATGTCGGCTTACTTTGACTTACGGCACTTCCATAGACTTAAGATGCCACAGAGAATCAAGCATAAAGATGACTGCTATAATAAGGATGACGGTCTACTGAATAGCCATTTAGTCAATTAAGTCTGTTGTTGTCATGAACTACTAACATCAGCGCTATTGTTTTAATTATTTTCGTTTTGATTATTAATTTAATTCCAATTTCTGGCTGGACACTTAAATAACCATTGTAAAAGTTGTAACGCTACATACGATTTAATGCCTTGCCTAGTTTAATGCACTAACTTATCGTTTTGTTCCGAAAGAAAATTATTGTATTGGCAATATAAAAAACAATAAATAAGTACACTGTAAGGGTAGAACGTCACAGTGACGTAATACCGCTGGCTTGCAGCATAGAAAAATTCAACGAGTCTCGGTAGCTCAGCGGTCAGAGCATTAGACCGGTTACCTAAAGGACTGGTTGATTTTATCTAGTTAAGTTTGATCTTGTAAATAAATACACGTCATCATTTTAAAACACTTCAATGGCAATGAGATTACGTGTTTAATAACTCATTGGTTCTTCTATCATATGACTGTTGTTTTCGATTGTTATCTCTATGGTCCATAGCTATATCCGGCTATATGATATGCAGGGATTCACGATCAACAATAAATCAGTGCGCTAGCTCCCAGAGGAATGCTCATAAAGGGGACATCTGTCACTAGTCGAGTGAGACAGTCTGTCGAGGAGCTCACTCGACGATGGGCTACATTTTACCATTACACTTGGGAGGACTTTAATTATGGCCGAGATCATTTCCTGGACTGGAATTAAGGTGGAAAAAGTTATTTATTAAAAAACTACAATTACTTTTTTATGTGGAATTATTTTTTAGTAGGTATCGGGCTTTTCCTTTTCGTCTAAGGCTGCGGTTAAGCTACGAGCGGGTGTAGCAAAGGGTTGTAGAGCGGAAAAACTAGGGAACTATTTTTCAAAACTTTCTAAAATAAAAATTGAAGCAAAACCTTAAAGTACAGTCACGAGCATTAACGTGTAAACAATGTAACTTTTAATACAATGGGATAAGAAAATGTGTACATTGACTGTACATACACCTGGACATCAACCGATCCAAAACTGTCAAATTTCATCAATAAATGTTCAACCATATACCATATACATAAAGTTTGAAGTCTATTGAGAAAATTTGACAGTTTGTGGTAGTCTGATGTACAGGCGTGTGTACCTTCGCATATTGAAAAGACACAAAGTGAGACCGTCCTAGGGTATGCACACCATGCTCGTACGCCCTCACTCAAAACTAAATAAACCTAACCAAACCTACCAGCCACTCCTTTATACTACAAATACAATTACCTGTCGAAAGTTAAGACTGTCAGTCGTGTTCAAGTGTTTCTAAGTTTAAACGCACACACGCACTTATTTTGTAATATATCAGATTCAACGTCTATACGCCACAATGCTATCCGCTACCGCTCCCACTTCGGCTCCTAGCCAAGCCGCAGTCTTATTGTTAATACCATCATATTGAATTCAATTACAGCGAGCGCTTTTCTCGTCGGGAATAAAGGAAAAATGTTGTTGTCGTTCTAAATAATGTCTTATTCGTGTAAAGTCGTAATTAAAATGTCCATATTCGAAATTGAAATATGAATAACACAGAGTTGCTGACCAAAACCTACTTTGTTCGGCCTGTATAGAAGAAAAAGTAGCACACGGCGGAGGCTCTGTTCACGTGTGGGCTGGGATTTCACCCGAAAGCCGCACTGAACTGGTGGTGATAGAAAATGGCACGTTAGCTGCAGTAAGATAATAATGTCACTGAAATTCTGAATAACTACGTTGCTTGGTCCATTTTTAGTGGACTGGGCGAGAATGCCGTTTTTATGCAAGACAAAGCCCGCCCGCATACAGCTCAGATAGTGTTTGACTATCTTCAAGAAGTCGGTATCACACGCATGGATTGGCCAGCACGAAGCCCCGACTTAAAACCCATTTAGTCGTGGTTTAGACCAAGACTACGTGGTCTGGGTATGTTACGGTATCAAAGTTAGTTCGAGGATTAAAATGGGTTTTTATTACAAATCGAAGACCTTCCAAGGACTAGATAGTACCATAGTTCGTCCAAGGTTTGAATGCTATCCACAGATAATAAACCACTTTTCATTCGTTCATACAAGCGTCATTCAAAACACCGTTTTGTTTCACAGAATGTTGATACTTTCTTTAGAGTTAAGAAATCATTATGCAAGATGAAAATATTCAAAATTGTGTTTTGATGCTACTTATGTCAATGTAGATGGCGATTGTTGACACATCAAATAAAACATGCAAAAAAGTTCCGTGAGAGCTCTCTATTCCCGTTACCTATATACTCCTCTATGCTACTGACACTGACATTTATGAAACATTAAAAAATTATTCCTGCAATGCTTTGGATCTTTACTTCGATGAATGAAAATATTAATTATTGTCAATGCTATTATTGTTTTAATGATTATAATCTTAGTACAATCCATAAAAATAAAATCAACGCTAACGTCAAAACAGGTAGTTTGACATTTCTGAGCTATAATTGTAGTCAGCCATATTTAGTCGTTTGATAAACTAGGGGTCACGTAGGTTTATCTTTGGTACCATAGAAAGTCCACGGACTAGAGAAAAACTTTATTTCGTAATAAAGTTTTCGTTAGTCCAAGACCTAAAGCTGGAACTAAACCCCGTACCAAAGATAGTCCACGTCTTGTAATAAGACGGATTGAGCATGCATGGGACGAACTAGGAGCTGACGGCCTGGCCGCCCGTCACCACGGCCGTTGTAACTAGGTCGTAACGTCGGGTATAAAGAAGGTATGATACCTATTTACTAATTAGTTTGCGTTAATCCCCGTTTAAATTCTTTTGTTTAACTATGGAACGCGAAAGTTTAAAAGTGTATATTATATTCTATTCCAGTGTATAATATAATTTTACCACAAAATTACAATTTTGCCGTAGCATTAATCTTTGTTTCTGTGTAATATGTTGGTAAATCTTAATAAATATAACATTAATGGCCGAAAGATATTCCAAAATATGTCTGAACTTATATTTTAGAGGCATTTGGTGTGTTAGAAAATTACCAAGTGAGTGAGGCACCAATAAAAAAGAGATGGTTGAAAAAAAAAACGATTGTTTGTAAGATTATGACAGAACATCAACTTGTACTTATTTAATATGAATGCTGGAATTTCGCTCAGTCAAATAGTCGAAGCCTTGGCTAATGAGATCAGTTTTTTTATTGCGCAAAATATTGAATAAAGGTAAAATTTGTTTATTTGAAAACTACGTGAGTTACTGTATCCGCGGTACGTGGATTTAGAAGACACCTATAGCAAATGCCTTTAGAAATATATTAATGTACATATAATAATCCTGACCTTAAGATGCGCCGTAGTCCGATGAGAAGGTCCTGCTACTTGTTGACGAGACACTCATACAGTAGCAATCATTATTAACGTCTTTATTGATTAACTGTTATAATGTAAAGCTATATAAACATATAATATTCCGAACAACCGATGCAATTTATGCAAATAACTGTATAAACAAGCCTTTGTACCGCGCACCGACCGACACCCATTGGAACACAAATGAGAACTGAAGTCCAAATAAAAATCTACCCTACAAAAAGTAACAAATTATCAACCTTTACCGAACACTTCTCACTGTGTCAGAGGTTAATCACCGGTATCAGATCTAGGGTGCCTAGTGTGAGTTTCATTCGCCATTCGATCACGTTAACGAAAACGAGAATTTGTATGGCTAAATTTTAACTATTCCAATTCCAATACAATTCCATACTAATTTTCGTTTTCGTAAACGTAATCGAATGAATACTATAATTTTTAGTATTTTTGAATAACATGTTTATATACCCTCATACCATTCAGCCCTCGGCACGTGCTCACCTTGGCATTGGGTCATCCATCTAATCCATCTAATCAAAGATAGAATCCACATTCATAACAAACGGAACGAGTTCGTTCGTTCCGTTTGTTATGAACGAACTTATTTTCCTGAGTTCCTATGGCCATCTTCCAGCTCCATCATCAGACCTTTGTTACCATCCAGCACCAAAGTACTTGTGAAGACAGATCATACGAGTCCAAACTCGATGGGGTTGTGTCGTTTAACTACCGAGTTCTTATGGCCACCTTCCGGTTCCATCATCAGATCAGCTCCATGTCATAATAATTTTGCATTGTCATCCGATTTACACATGCATGCAAAATTTCAGCTCAATCCGTCAACAGGAAAGGGGTCAAATTTCAATTACTAGATTAAAACAAAAATACTAACAAACAAATTTGTTACATGGCAAGAAGCTAATTAAAAGCTTGTAAAAAGCTTGTAAAAACAAACAGTTTTACAACTACGCTTAAAAGTGAACTAACTAGTAAAAAGTTCCAAAGTAGTTCCATTGTTGCGTAGTAACTACTCCGTTGTAAAAATGATGTTGTTTCAATTTGGCCCGTAGCAGGCTAACATGCGGCTCCAACGCGGATTAAAACGAGACAAAAGAAGTGCCGGACCAACTTCCAGTTAACAGATCAAGTTGCGCACGCTTCCGATGCGATTGGGGACCAACTTCGTCTCCAACTGATACACTACTGGCTGCCTCAGTACAATCAGTACAATTAAGCACTAACTTTAGTACCGAAGCAGTGCTTGCTGGAGATTTTGTTATCTCTCGAATTACCCGTGTTCACAAACTTGGCTAATGCTAAAATAATGTTGGATTTAGTGATGTTCCTATTCAATACCGAATTGGACCATTCATCTGTGGACTAGCACTCAGACGGCATTTTCAGCATGTCCGGACTATTTTGGGGGTGGCGAGAAACTTAAAGGGTTTTCTAGAGGGAATGGCATTACGCACTAGTACGCGTCCCCGTTCCCTACTTGATTCTTCGTGGGGTTCGGATCAGATCGGGTCCAATTCGGTGTTAAAAGTAATGATAATGATAATGATAAAAGTAAGATATATTTTGCTAGCTTTGTAGCCATGTGGCTGCATATAGAATGTAATGCTATGAGAGGCATATACCCAGCAGTGGGTAAAGTCGGACTTTAGAGATAAATATCAAAATAATCAATCCAAGTGCCAAGTGCTTGTCAGGCAACGCGAAGTGTAGGGTTCCGTAGCCCATCTCAATAATGCGGACTCTGAGAAGAGGGCCTTAATGAACATTTATTTAACGATGGCTCATATACTTAAATGTAGATACTACCGGTATCACACACCTGACAACGTTATTTAAGCAGTTCCCAATGAGGAATTTGTACTGCGCCAAGTACATTTTATAAGTTGGTCGACTGTTACTCGTAAATTTGTAAAGCCTACTTAGCTGTGATAGTTTTCCTTTTAACTTAGTCATATATACAATTTAAAACTACAGACAGACAGACAGACAGACAGACAGACAGACAGACAGACAGACAGACATACATACAGACGGACATGGCGAAACTATAAGGGTTTCTTGTTGACTACGGAACCTTAAAAACCAGACAGCCAGGAGCAGAGCGATACGTAATTAATAAAAATCTCCCAGATGGGACTCTCAGATGGGAGTTTTTGTGTAAAGTGTGTAAAGTGGTAAAATTAATAAAATATTGTTTACACTGCCTGGTAATTCTCGTATAAGTAACATCGTCCATAGTTATACCAGTAAGTATAAGCAAGAATAATTTGATTTGATTTGACATGATTGCTGCGTCAGTGTTCCCAAGCGCGTGTAACCCGAAATCTTATAAAGCCAAAGTAAACAGCCACTTTCTGAGTAAGCTCGCTACACTGTAGACCCTTCCTTGACCTCTGACTGAAGTCAAGAGCAAACCGAAATCATACGAAAAAGGGCTTCATTCTCTTCGCAAGGACACTATTTGTTATTTTATCATAATATAAGAGTTATTTTTTAAATTGTTTTTTTTTACATACTTGAGTTTTAACTTTATCATAATATTTTATACAAGAGTTGTTTTTTACTCGTTGTTTTAAGCGAGTAGCGTGTTATCGTTAACTGCAAGTGAAAGTACGAATTTTAAATAGCTAGAGTAAAGATTGTAATTATGGTAGATATCCAATATCTTCCCTAAATATACATACATACCTACACATACGCACATCAACTGTCACCGTCACTCATACAAACAACCATAGTCGCTCAAACAATACACAAACATACATTTGCGATAGGTGGAGGTTCGATTTCTACCTGAAACAAGTTATCTTTTTCTAGTGGCATTTTCAGTGCCGTAATTATTTCAATATAGCATTATAAAATACTTTTTTACTTACGCAACATCGAACAAGAAGCATGAATACGCTTATCGATGTTCGAAAGCTAGTTTTATTAGATAAGGTGTAGGATTTCCATCGATAGAATACCGACACAGCGACAGCACTACTCGAAGTTTGCTCTCACAGATACAAACGACACATCGCAAGAACTGCGAAACAGAATAGCCCACAACTTGGCAAAGGCTGTAACTAAAACGTATGCTGCACTTATGCATATGCAACCGACCATCATAGTTCTATGCTCCAATTTGATGCGAGCGCTTGCCAAAGATGTCTCGGATAAAGTCGTACTTACTTGTCCTGTGGGTAAGGGTGACGTTTTATTTGAATGGGTGCCAACGTTTTTTTCGTATATTAAGGGAAAATAAAGAGACAAATATAGACTCTACAACCGTTATGGCTTTTATAGTCTAGTGGACCACTAATCTTGATCCTGGAGGCATTGAAATACATCCCTAACGAGAGCACATATTATTGTTCTTGGGTTGGTTGGAAGTACAACTGGTTTAGCAAGGGTTTAAGTCCACCTAGCCTTATCACCATCCTATCAAAATCTATCGCGATTAGAACTATGCTAGTACATCTATCACCATCTATGCATGTATCACCATCTGTAGACGTCCCACTGGTGGGTGTAAGCCTTACCAAACAACACAAACAACGGCACATGATATATAATGCCTGGTGGTGGGTTTCTTCACTGCCAACTTTTTAAAACAACTTGGACAATATGGTTTAACATACCTTCCGAATCACAAAGGAAAAATTCTCACATAATCTCGAATCTCAAGCTATCTTTCTAGGTTACTCAACCGGTGACACTGCGTTGCATAATATGTTTAACACGCGAGGAGCTTCTCATATATTTGTAAATTTAAAAAGGGAGCATCTCCAGAACTGAGCAGCCCAATGTGCGCGAAGCATAAAGTTATGAATAAACACAGCCTTGCCCCGCCCGCGAGGATAATCGTACCAGCCACAATATTAGGAGAGCCAGAAGGTTAGCTCAATACATACCGAGCTCGAGCAACGCACACTATAGCTAGACCGCTTAACTGAGTCCTCGGCGGTAGGTATGTAGGGCCTCTGCCACGAACACGAGCGACTTGCGACGCGGCGAACGGATTTCTAGTTCATTGCGCGTTATACTACGGCAGTCATAGTCAGCAGTGATAGAAAAAACACAATGAACTAGAGCGACTACTACCTACCTCAGGCGAGGACTCAGTTAAGGCGACACTTCGAAAAAATACTCAACTCTCATCGAAGGTTGAGTCGAAGAGTAATTTCAAAACATATAGATTAAGTAATTTCATTGTAATTTTAGCATTAATAATTTTTTAGAAGTGTTTTCGTAAAAAAATACGATTGAGTCAAAATTGCACAACCGTGTTTTTGAGCAAGGTTTTTTAAAGACAAAGGCATGAAGTTATCTATATCAAAATTTCAGATTCGTTGGTCTTGTCATACTCCTATAACTTTCGATGAAAGTTGATGTATTTTTTCAAAATGTCGCCTTAAGCGGTCTAGCTATAGATAAACCCTCTAGACACACGGATCTCGGAACAAGCACGGAACAGTTCGAGCGCCGCTGTCGCGAGATTCCGTGTCCGTGAGAGGTTGTCTATGTGCGCGTTGCTCGAGTGCGACTGTATGAAGCTTACCTTTTGCAGTCTTCAAATTTTGTGATACCAACTGTTTCAGACAAACGGGAGAAAGTGCGTTCCGTTTCGACACGGTCGAGCGGAAGCGTCCCGGATTTATTGCTCCACTCCTCTATTCAGCGTGATAGAACGCCACAGGTCCGTGTCGTGTACAGAAAGTCAAAGGGCTATTTTCAGTTGCGTATCTCTATTGATGATTTAAAACATAACATCAAACATAACATAACATCAATATTTGTAGCATTGTTGTGTTCCGGCAGCTAGAGATAAGATAGCCAGTACCTCACTAGTTGAGGAACCCGGGTGAAGTGCGCTTCCATCATTGGCCTTATCGTCCCTTAACATCAGGTGAGATCAAGGCACTGTGCTTACCCGTTAATATAAAAAAAAAAAACGAAAATTGTTTTTATTTTACTAGCTTACCCGGACACACGGTTCTGTGGGATATATTTTTTTTGTTTTCATTTCTGTATAATTTTAATAGGCTGACGTCATCATCAAGATCACACGAAAGCAGTTACACGAGGCCATCCACATCGCGGAAGACAGGGCCAGATGGAGAGCGCTTGTCTACACCACCAGATGGTCACGATTCTCAGTATGGAGGGAACGACTAATAATTCAATGGAAAATTTTAATTATCAATTGCCTTTGTTTACTTAAAAATAAGTTAGGATTATAGTGGGGCCGCTAAATTCGTACAGCCATTATAGTTAAAAAAAAGAAAAGCGTTATAATCTACTTTTTTTTTGACTAAGGAAGAATTTTATGGACAATTGTAATGAGGAGCAATTATTAGCATGACAATGTTTTTTTTTATAGATTATACGGCAAATGACTTCAGTCCACTTGATGCTAAGTGAAAATGGAGTCCAAACGCGAAGACAACTAACTGGTGCAGCGTGAAAACAACGCAGCATCAGCCGCCCTCACAAGGTCCAGCCGGCCCACAAGGTGCCTCTTCACGCCTTGTTTTAAGTACCCCATGTCATAAGAAGTGACGAGTATGGTTTTCTTTTATTTTTATTATATTGCCATTCTTACTAAATGATAATAAACGTTTCTAGTTCAAAATATACATTTTCTTATCCTCTACTCAGCTATTTACTTTTTTGTCTACTAAAACGCAACACAAATTATTCTAATACAATCACTTACATTGGCACGTTAAGCCACCTTTTTTATATAAACAAACAAACAAAATTTTCCTACACTCACACCGATATTATCTAGCCCAAGAGAAGCTCCGTCATGAAGCTCGTTAAATGGTTACTAGACAACGGATAAACATACTTAAAATACTTAAATACATACTTATACATAGAAAACACCCAAACCCGGGACAATTTAGAAAGACGATAATTTCTAAATTGACCCGACTGGGGATCGAACCCAGGACCTCAGAGATGGCGACACCATGACAACCGGTGTACAAACCACTTGACCAAGGAGGTCGTCAAATATAATTTAATATGTCATTTCTAAACATTTTATTTTTGATCAGAGCACTAACTGTGTTTTGGTCTATTTATTTACACTCTAGCTATCTATTTTACACTGTAACTCGTACCTGAGATTAGCATTTATCGTGCAGTTGACGAGAATGGTGCGAAAATAAAACCGAAAAAAAGTTGGACGAACCACGTGAAAGATGACATAACGCCAATGAAAGGAGTAAATTATGACAACTGCTTAGAAAAAGAAGACAAAATATAGCGCCGACCCCAAATAAGATGACGCACGGCATAATTTTCTCAAATAAATAAAACAATTGACAACAGTTTGGCATAAAGTGAAGATAGTTCTTAAACTATGTCACAACGCTTTAAATGCGGCCCTCCAAACAGTCGCTCAATTCACACCTGCTTCGCCTTCGACCTAAACAAAAGTTAGCACTTTAGGTGAAAGTTTTGAATTGCCTCGCCCTCCGTTCAGCCTTCAATATGTACGTTAATGTATACTACTCAAAACAAAATAAGGGCCACGAGGTATTTTGTCTGTACCATGAAAATAATAAAACCAATATTAATTTTTTTGTCTCCATAACGAAAACTAATGTTGTTTTTACCGTGTAGACCAATAAATTTATTCCAATAATAATGATTAAAAAGTTTGTTTTGCTTTTGAAAGAAAAAACACATTTAAGGTTAAAAATAAAAACAATGTAAAGTTACTGAAAACAAAAGAAAATACTCCATGCTCATCTTTTAGTAACGGGTATGCCCCCCTCGTTTCGTTACGCACTCCTGAAGCCTGGAGTGCATGCTCTCAATCAAATGCCTGACATTTTCCATTGGAATCTCTTCCCAGGCCCTTTTAACAGCGTTGATGACTTGCTGTTGGTTGTGGATTTCCTGATCACCGTCTCTAACTCTTCGTTTCAACTGATCCCACATGTGCTCTATTGGATTTAAGTCCGGACTGTTCGCCGGCCACGGCAAGACTTGAATTTGAGACGCTTCCAGTACAAACCGAGTCGCTTGAGCCGTGTGTGCACGAGCATTGTCTTGCATCAAGATGAATCCAGGACCCGCTCGCTGGGCAAATGGGATCACATGTGGTCTGACGACTTCCTCAATATACCGCTGAGCAGTAACAGTACCCTCATTTAAAATAGCGAGCTCAGTTTTGCCGTGTAAGCTTATTCCGCCCCAAATCATTACATTTGGACCACCAAAACGATCGACTTCATGGATGCAGGCTTCTGAAAATCTCTCGCCGCGTCTTCTCCATACTCTAATACGCCGATCGTCGTTAAAAAATTTAACTTTGCATTCGTCTGTGAAGAGCACCATGCCCCATTGGTTTATGTCCCAGTCCAAATGTTGACGGGAAAATCTTAAACGATTTGCACGATGATTTCTGGTTAATGGAATACGGACAACTCGCCTTCTTGATGCCTGCTGGTCTTCATGCAATCGATTACGAATAGTTTGGTCACTGACACGAGTACCCGTTGTGAGCCGTAAACGATTTTGCAGCTTGCGGGCCGTCGTTGTGCGATCTCGGCGCGCACTTAATCGAATGTAACGATCCTCTTGAGCTGTTGTAATGCAAACTCTGCCCGAACCAGGTCTTCTTCTAACACTGCCGGTCTCTTGGAAACGATTCCATAGATTTTGAATAGCTCTTCGAGAAAATCCCAATTGCAAACCCACAGATCGCTGCGAATGACCTTCTTCAATCATTGTAACGGCTCTGGTTGCTGTCAGCGAGTCCATATGACGCCTGCGTGCTTGTGGCATATTGCAAAAGATGTTTCTGACTCGAGATATCAATGAACTCTGATAATTTCTAATAAACCAAGAAGCTAAGGAAAGCAAAGCGTCAAAGAAAATGGAATCAAAATTTTCAAAAATAATTTTAAATCAAATTTTATTTAAAATTGTTGCCAGCATTAGATGAATACTACAATATTAAAAAGTTTATGTATCAAAGAGTTTGTATACTCAATATTTTATTACTTTCAATATGTAAATGTTTAATAATTTACACCAAAATGAAAAAATACCTCGTGGCCCTTATTTTGTTTTGAGTAGTATATTACGTTGTTCCCGCACATTGAACACAAACATTACAACATTTGTTTTAGTTTACTGCGACGGGTTGCTGTTAATCACTAGCAGTGACATTTGAGCGAGTGTGTTCGGTTATTTGTAGTCGGGATCTGGTGGCCCTCTTCGTAAATTCGAACGTTTAGTAACCTAGCACTTGGTTTGGTTGGCGGTATGTTGGTGGTGGTGCTAGGCTTGTTTTAATTGTAACTGCCATATTATCTAACTCAAAATCACTAATATGGTGAAAAAGATAAAAAGCAATAAAAAGATCTGTTTAATACATTAATTGTTTAAATATTCGTCAAATAATTTATTACACTCATTTAGTGTAAATATAATTTTAGTAACTATGAAAATAAAATGCCCCAATCCGAAAGATTTTGGCGTCAAAGACCAATAAATTTCACCAAAGAAAAAAAAACAGAAAAACATAATAAAATTGGCGCCTATTCTTAAGGCACATCCACAGTATTCCGGTCACGTATCCCACCAACGAAATACATAATGCTAGGCGGTAAGCAATTTAGATGTGTTCTCTATTTAGTGCCTAACTTATCTGGCAATCGCTGGCACGTCCCGCAAGCTCTTTGTGAGATTTCCAGTTTAGCGTTTTTTTCTGGGCCTTTTCTGCGAATTCGGCGGTATTCGCCCAGCCATAGCTCTATCAGTGCCAGAGAGGAGGCGGGCCCGGATTATCAGAGACTCGTTCCCACTGTTTTATTGAGCTCAACAGTATTGAGCATAAAGATTTATATTTGTCGGATGAAATAAATAAAGAAGATATATCGGTTTTATATTGACTTGTTTTTTGACTCCTTTAGCTACGTTAACTCACATAAATCCTCATTTGGTTGGTAGCTTAAAAGTGTATTTCAAACAATATCTAGCGGCTATATTTACTATAACTATCCAACATTAATATAACTGTCAACAGAGCGTTCGGCAACGATGTTCTGGTTGAATGTCCAGGTTTGTAAGCGTGGTGATTAAGCCATTACCTATTAATTGTAGCTGACTTTACTAATGGTTGCCTTTGCCCAGTATGTGGAATAGTCTTAATACTGAGACTATGTACTTTATTTTGTTTAACTATTACTTACAAACTGATAATTAAGATGATACTCCTTATCTCCAAAGTTTGAAAAACCATTTATCAATTATCAATTCTTCCATAAAATAACAGTAAACTGATGTTTGTAATAGAAAATCAACATGCACTTACAATTTAGTGAGATTAGTGCAAGACTTTTATTAAATTACACTCAAGACGAGTGTAATTTAATAAAAGTCTTGAAAAGACATAAATTGAAAATATCAAGAATCTTATCAAGAAATTTTGGTAAAAAAAATAGTACCTATGAACTTCTATGTCCAACCTTCGTTACTGACCTCACAAAGTCTGATAGAAAACAAATTATATCAAGTTGCTTTATTTATTGAGAAGCGACATGACTCAAAGGAAATTCCTAAGAATAGATATGAGTGACCAAACATCTTTATCCTCGAAGGCAACTTAATCTTTAGCCGTTGCTTCGACATTTGTGTCTACTAGGAGAAATTGCTTGCAATACGGGAGATGCACAGGGGAATTATCCAGCTTTTAATTTGAGTAACAGATAGTTAGAGTAGGAAATTGAACCTTATTGTGAGGGGTACAAGAATTCAATAAATCTTTCGAAAGAGATGTTTACTGTGGTTTCGCACAAAGGTTGAAAGTAGTTCATATTCATATTCGTATGATAAACCAACTAAAACTTAAACTTAAATCATATATAAATATTTTCAACCTTTGTTCCAGAATAAGGCAATATACCTACGTTTTTTATTTACTTATTCAGTCTAAGGTTACAAAGACCCACAGATATATAAAAAATTAATGCAATTAATAATTATACACTATTAGTATTCATTTAACGATTTTGTTATTTAGTCAGGCTTTCAGGCGTCAAAAAAAACTGCGTTTAAAATACATATATTTTGCTTAAGTTTTTCGTTTTTTTTTGAGGCGGTACTTTTTTCGCCCCTTTAAGTGATCTAATAAATTAAAAGCAAAATTAACTTAACCAAAGTTAATGAAATTGAATTTGAAACTTTTCGCAAGTAAACTTTTTGTAGGAAAAAAGGAACCTCAACGTTGCTTTTACCAAAGTTAAAAGTGTTTCAAATAATATTAATAATGCAGACAAAATAACTCCTCATATTTTAATTGTTTTAATATGAAAAACGTAGACATTATTAGGTAGCCTGAAGCATAATTCAAGTACTAAAAGAGTTAGTTGTAATTTTATTGCAATTGCATTTGTGCACAACATGAAAAAAGAAATTTGAAATTACACAATGTCACCATCTTTGGATACCATTTTAAGTGAACATCATCAGTTTATTTGAGAAATTATATTTTTTAAAATAGTGTCTTTAAAAACAAAAATAAAGGCATTCTACTCTTTTCTTTTAATCAAAACCTATGCTAAGTTTTGACGTGACAACGTCTTATAAATTGGTTTGCCGGGTGACACTTCAAGAAACTGCGTTACGCTCCGCTCACGTTATGCGCTCACAATGAGAGCGAGTGAGAGGCACGCGTCCCTTCCACTCGGGCATGGTTAGCCCGCCTAAGAGCGAGAGAGACAGACATAAAAAGTGAAAGGTAAATACGTATGTATGTGTAAAGGTAAAAATAAAATTTTGTTAATATGAAATTCAGTGCGAAATTCTTTGTATAAATTAATGTTTTAAATATAATTCTTTGTATAAATAAATGTTTTAATTTGTTACTATTATTTCATCCTTCTTCCTACTATACGAATGAATATTCACATTAAAATTATTTTACCACTCAAAGTCGTTGTCACGTAAAACTTTCGCCCGTATATCGACTTTACAGGCAACCAATTTTTTTGATAAAAAAATTGATCAAATATCAAAAGGGCGATAACAGCAAAAATCAACTATTATTACTATATTACATTATTTGTTTGTAATTTGTTTTATTAATTGAATATTTTCAAGCTGTCTAATTGCCTGCACTTCCCAGTGTCGTCGTAAGCTTGATAAATTTACCCCATTCATAAGCAACACAGTATCTAGTACACGTCTATTGAAAATAAATTGCATTGTGGCCTGGACAAAGCGGTATCGCCCGTGGAGTGATATATTTAATTACCGCGTGTCAATATTTATCGCCGGAACGTTTTGTACGTGATTGTACACCGCAGAAGGAGACTGAAATGATTAATACTTTTATTTCTGAGATCCGCGCAATTCTGTTTGTGCTGGGATTATACTAACCACTGTTTTTTGTATTTAAAAAAGGGAAATCATTTATTTGTATTACAAAATAAATATTTGGCCAGCAAAATTATTATTTGGTCAGCAGATTAATACAATCGGTCAGCATAAGAAATCCTTACTGTTAAGTTAATTTTTTTTCCCCAACGAAACGTAGCGTAGCGAGGGCCAGTCACGGAAGAGGGGGAGCGGCATAAGACTGCTATTCAGAATGATATAAGTTGCAGACTGATTTAGAAATATTTGCTGACCGTAAGTTGCTGCCCAGCTAGCATTTTTTTGCTAACATAAATACGAATTTTATTTTTTATTTTCAAGTGCTGAAGCTAAATTAAATATTTATAAAATTTATAAAATACAGTGAAAAAATCAAACACCCACCCGACCCAGCCAGGAATCGAACTTGGGTTTTCCGCAATTTATATTTTTTTTATATTTATATATAAATTTTGTAAATATAAATACGAATACTTTGCTAATCGTTTAAATAACACCCTTTAAAAAATTGTTTATGCAGTTTTTAAACACCTCGGTGGCGTGGTTGATATTTGCTCTATACTCGGAGAGCTTAGGGTTCACATTCACGGTCGGGTAAAGTGTATTTCGGTTTTAATGATGCATAGCCCGGGTTTATTATTAACCTGCATTTGGCTAACGTGTTCATTAATTGTAGCGATGTCTTGATTGTATTGATGGAGGCCATTGCTCAGCATTGGGACAACCCCGCTACATACGACTTTAAAGTTTATACTGAAACCCCCTACCAATCGTCAGGTTATAAAGTAGGTGTCAGACAACTTTACGCAAGCACAAGGGACTATCTGCGTCAGGTCATAACGCCAGATCAGGACGCGCCGAAGCGCATTCTTCATCCGGAACGGACGCCCCGTGGATACGTCCACTACCTAATATTTGTTTATTTATTTATTTTAGAAATTTAAACGGGAATTGTTTTATACATTTTGTGTGAGGCATACTTACCTGCCATTAGACTTGATGAAAACTATAGTTGTGCCTTTGGTAAAGAATCCTACGGGAGATAGATCTGATAAGAGTAATTATAGGCCCATCTCGTTGGCCACCGTGATTGCAAAATAAATTGTAATACTAACAATAGGTTAGGGAAAATTGTTACTAGCATCTATGAGATAAATGTTTTTTTATTGATGTGTAACCTCTTTCCGCTCGCTTTCTATATAAGCAGTTTGTGGGAGTGATTTCGTGAAATGGGACGGAAGTATGTGTAACAGTATAACAGGAAGTCGGAAAAGCGCGCAAGCTCGCGTCATTTTGTAAATTTTAAATCGATATCGACATGTTCTTAAACATGTCATATTATTATTATACGTGACATATTGTGTCATTTGACTATCAAAGGTAATTTTGTATTTGCACTGCATTTATTTTATTGTTAGAAAATGATGTAATACCTGACCCATTTTTTCCAGAATATAATGTTAAAATTGCTTATTACTAAGGTGAGATGTCAAATGTTACACATCGCGTATGACTACTGTAAGGCTCGCTCGTTATTTTATTATTTATTTTTGTTTTATTTTATTAACGCAAAGTAATTAGTAAAAGGTTTCATATCTTAATAATTGTGGAGTATATAATAATTTGTGAAGAATTTAATATTTCGTAGAATTTAAGGCGTTTCTTTAATCCTACTTAGTGAAAGTTGTGTAGCACTCTACTAAGGTCTTTCCAGAGCAAATGAAACGTGTTTCGTCCCATTTTCCCTCGTAAATAACTTGTGTTATCTTGTTCCTTTGCTCCACCTATCTGACTTTACTATTTTCGGCTCAGGGAATTATTTACTTGACCAGTTTTCCTTATAAAAATCGCCTAAGAACAGTTGCATAGTATGTGCCAAGATTTATTTTTCAATAATGATTTTTCTGCGTAAAATTCAGTATCTCGTAATGTGTGAAACCTCTCAAGAGAAAAATATGGTTAACCGGCTTAAAAACTTGTGTACCAAAGGACATCGCCGTATATCGCACCAGAAACAACAAACATTTGACAAAGGTAATAAACGTTTTTAATATTTTAAATACTAGTCGCGAATATCTATTAAAGGGACACTCTGCTTTTCGGAATAAACATTTAAAAATACTTATCCATTTTATCATTAAAATATGCCGCTATCTTTGACAACTCTAGGTTGAGATAAAGAAAAATTGTAATTCGATTCGATCATTCGATTGTAATCGATTTTCGAACAATAGTCTACCACGAAAGCCACAAAAAATGGTGTAGCCATTCGTGTATCTGTGGGTGGCAACTTACGAAACATGAACATACGAAAGGACATAAGTCCTTTCGTATGTTCAGCTTATTGCATTTCGGCTTATTGCACATCTTAGTTTTTTCAAATTCTTTGAATAGGGTGATGTGCAGGCGTCTGCAGGCAGGCTCCTCCGTGCTTCGGAAGGCACGTAAAGCTTTTGGTCTCGGCTGCATTAGCAGTCGTTACAACCACCAATTTGTATTGGACCCGCGTGGCGTTTTATGGTCCGTTCTCCCTATCTATCCATAGGGAAGGCTCGTTCCACAGCAGTGGGACGGGAGTGGTGGGTGGGAACATAAAATGAGCTTGTGATAATGATATTTGATAGGCAGGAAATTTTAAAATATTTAACGCTATAAAAGAAAGGGCCAATAGAAAATTACCTTTCTGTGTTTTTAGACTTCTTTTAGTAAAAGGTCTCCCGCCTTGTAGACTTATGAAGCGATTGCGTATTGACAAAAGCTCAATATTATTGTAGCCTAACTGAATAAAACCTTTTAAAAAAAATTTGAATCGTTACGACGAAACTAAATCAAACCCTTTCATGTATTCAAAGTTTTAAGGTGTTGTTCGGTGTTATTTGTTGGATTTAAGAACTAAAGGGTTTTAAACTAAAGTCTAGTCTAAGTCTACTTTTGGCCAAACTTATGGCCTCTATCTTTACAGAGGAGGAAGAGTGAAAGGATGGGGTTGCACAAAAGATCCCGATGGGTCGAGGTGTTACTGCGAGAGGGCAACCTCGGCAGGCCCCACTAAGATAAGATAAGATAAGTCTACTTTTGATAATCCTTCTTTTGTTAGAGGGACCTATCTACATTTTATAAATCTTAAACTACGCAATGCAGATGCCAAAGTTCTCTCAGATGGAGTCATGGGCAAAACTTACGTGAAAATAAATACTGGAAAATGTGCAATAAAATAAATAAATTGTAAAGTAAGAACTCTGTGAAATGTGTGTATTAGTTTAAAATGGTGTAAGAAATATTTATTGGGAATTGGATCTATTATACACTATTTTAATGAGTACAGCGCAGGGCGGCTGAGTGAAATTGGGCGAGGCCTATGTCAAGCAATATACTGCGATAGATGATGACGACGTCTAGTATTCTTATAGTATACATCATCTCAGCCAAAAGACGTCCACTGCTGTACAAAGGTCTCCCCCAAGGATCACCACAATGAACGGTTTTGTGCTGCTTGAAACCAGCGGCACCTTGTTGAGGCCTCCGACACACTACACTGCCTACACTGCGCTTACCGGTAAGCGGTCGCCACTCGAGAACTGTAGGCTTAGCCAAAGTAACCTTAAGAAAACAAAAGCGAAGTTCGAAAAGATTAAAATGTATGGGATTGACATAAGCCGCGCTAAATCACGTGGTCAATCCTATGTCAATCCCATACATTTTGTTCTTTTCGAACTTCGCTATCGTTTTCTTAATGTTAATTTGGTTAAGCCTACTGCTCACTGCCACTTATGCTTAGCATAATATACATGATTGTAGTATTATATCATATACTTGATCGGTATTAAAACATATGGAGTATCTACTCACGAAATGATTGGACAACGAATTGCCGAACGGAAATCGTCGCAGTGATTAACCCCGACCGTATACCGCGCAGCCTCGAATTCCCTCGTTGCCATCGCCATTACTCTTAGCCTTTAAAAAATACATAACCTTCCCGCGGCGGGGTGCTGCGCAATTTACTATTATTGCCACTCGCGTCGCGTCACCGCTGTCGATAAGTACATCATGTCGTCCGTTCCGCTCCGATGGTTTTAAGAGGATATTTACGCAAAATGTATGGCTCGTCGATGATGTTGTTTGTATTCTGTGAGGTGATATACAACCAACCGATTTTTACCGCCTTTGTGGTCTAGTAGTTGGATCACCGACCTCAGAGATGCAGGACTCGATACCCATTAGGTAGGTATGTCTTTACTCGGTTTGGTTGGTGGTAGAGCATGATCCGCCTACGTAGCTACCGCCATCTTATCACAGTAATAGTAATAGTAATAGTAATAGTAATAGTAATTGTAATAGTAATAGTCATGGTCATAGTAATAGTAATAGTAATAGTAATAGTAATAGTCATGGTCATAGTAATAGTAATAGTAATAGTAATAGTAATTGTAATAGTAATAGTTATGGTCATAGTAATAGTAATAGTAATAGTAATTGTAATAGTAATAGTTATGGTCATAGTAATAGTAATAGTAATAGTAATAGTCATGGTCATAGTAATAGTAATAGTAATAGTAAAATGGTCATGCAACGCTCTACTGGGATCGCTCTATCATTACGGACAGGACTATTGTCGCCAATAAGCCTGATATCGTGGTGGTTGACCGATCCCAGCGCCGGGCAAAACTGGTTGATATCACCATACCTCATGATGAGAACCTCGTGAAAGCCGAGAAGGACAAGCTCAGTAAGTACCTTGACTTAGCTCACGAGGTGACCGCCATGTGGGATGTTGATTCAACCATTATTGTCCCGATAGTCGTTTCAGCGAACGGTCTGATAGCGAAGAGCCTCGACCAACATCTTAAGAGGCTCTCGCTTGATGGTTGGATCAAGGGTCAGATTCAGAAAGCAGTACTCCTTGACACGGCACGTATTGTCAGGAGGTTCCTCACTCTGCAGCCCTGACCACCGGTAGCTTGGGCCCTGCCCCGCTGCTGGTGGTACTCTAGAATTAGGTTTTTATAATGTTTTATTGTTTTTATATTAAAATATTGTAAAAATCTAGTCTTAAGAAAGAAAATAAATAAAGAGTTTAGTAATAGTAATAATAATAGTAATAGTAATAGTAATCGTAATAGTAATAGTAATAGTAATAGTAATAGTAATAGTAATAGAAATAGTAATAGTAATAGTCAAAGTCATAGTCATAGTCATAGTCATAGTAATAGTAATAGTAATAGTCATAGTAATAGTCATAGTAATATCTTTATTTGTTTTCCGAAAGCAGTGATAAGACAGCCAGTTCCTCAGTATTTGAGGATTCTGGGGCGAAGTGCGCTTCTATCTTCGACCTTATCATCACTCAACATCAGGTGAGATAAAAACCAAGCGCTTCACAGAATAATTTAAAAAAAAACAACGTACAGAGTCTTTCAAGCAACATTGTTTCAATGTTACACCATTACACTCAATAAAACACTACCCCAGCCTTTTGTGAAGTGCTACTACAAATTTTGAACTTTGTTTGAACACCGGGTTTTCAATGTCCATTTAGAAAGAGTGGTAACATGCGGCTTGATATTTCAGGCTCTGTGGAAAGTTCCCTTTGATCGCGTTGAAAATACGATGACCCTAACCGATCGCATATTACATAAGGGGATATTCTAAATTCTATTTGTTTTCGCTCGACGCGAGGCGCGTTGTTTTCGTCAATTCAAATAGCGTGTTCGCATGCATATTTCAGTAACAAAGGACAGCTTTACAGCCACAAGTAAATAAAAATAAAGCCTGCATTCTGTCATTTAATTGATATTTTTAAGAACAATCGACCAAGAAACTGGTCGCCCAGTTTTGACAGAATATATAGAAAGACAGCGCAATGAATGTCATAGAGTAAATAGTAACGGGATTCTTACCCTGTTTATTATTTGTGAGTACCCGATATTTCGGCACAGTTGCATGCGCCATGATCACGGAATTACTGAAGTTAATGCGGGTGAGTTTTTTATGAGCAGACAAAACGATCTAACCTCTTCCTAAAAACAACAATAAAGCCGTTTCGCGTTCCGATACTGTAAGTGTAGTGTGTCATGAGCAATTTCGGGTGAATAGTGACTTAGAAACCGGTGGTACGGGCATCGCGCGCACAAAACGACTAAAAGGAAGAGGGTAGATTGTTTTGTCTGCTCATAAAAAACTCGCATTAAATAAATAAAATAAATAAATTAATATGAGACAACTTCACATACATTGTTCTGATCCCAAGGTAAGTAGCTAAAGCACTCGTTTCATGGAAATCAGAAACAACGACGGTACCACAACCACCCAGACCCGACACAATATCGAAAAGTTCGTTTTCGACATTGACCCGACCGGGAATCGAACCCGGGACCTCAGGAGTTAGCGCCGCCCAAAGCCCGGCGTGCAAGCCACTCGGCTACGGAGGTCGTCTTATTAATTTCAGTAATTCCGAGATCATGGCGCATGCAACTGTGCCGAAATATCGGGTACTCACAAATAATAAACATGGTAAGAATCCCGTTAATAATTACTCTATTGCAAGTGACCATGATAGTCTAAACGATTATAATGAATGTCAAGTTCGTGTTGTGGCAAGTTATTATGATATTCAACAACATTTTCTTTTCCATATCGAAATAAATCTAAAAAATGTATACACAATTTATACACTTAAGAAAGTAAGTAAATAGCCTAGAACTGTCCCACTGCTGGGCAAAGGCCACCATCATTGAAATTAAGTCATCACTACAATTGATGGGTATTGGCTTAATCGCCACGCTTGCCAAATGCGGGTTGGTGATCACATAGCAAGGCTATACGTCGAAAAATCCGAAACACACTTTGCCCGACCTGGGAATTGAACCCGGGACCTTCGGGTATCGGGCCGAACGCTTTGTCATTCGGCCACCGAGGTGTTTAACATTTTATACACATGCTCTTAACATAATATGCCATTGTGAGTAGCTTGGTTAGCGTCGAGGGTTGAAAACAGCAAAACTATCGGCGTTTCTGGCTTGGAAACAAGTTAGCGGCAATGAAACATGCGACATGAAAACATGACCAACCAAATTACTTGGATGATTGTCGCGTTTGGTAGAGCTGGGTTTCATATATACGCGAGAGTTTGATAGAGTTTTACTTGGTTTGCTATTGTCAAATTTGCAAAAAGCGAAAAGCACTATAAGCGAATGCTTAAAAACTTTTTAATTTATGTGTATAGGGTGATCACTGTAAGGTACACACGCCTGCACATCAACCTACCACAAGCTGTCAAATTTCCTCAATAGACTTTGAACTTTATGCCTCAACGATATGGTTGAAATTGTATTGAAGAAAGTTGACAGTTTTGGATAGGTTGATGTGCTGGCGTCGTACATACATACATACTCTCACTTCCTGAGAATAGATAACATCAGTGACGGGTTGCTTGCCGATCGCCTGATGTATATTGGAAACCTTGTTCTTTAGTCGGCTCTTACATTGAGCATCTGATACATTATTTTCACGTCCCAGACTAACATGGGACTAGAAAGTAGATGTGTTAGAATACGCAGGCGATTAAAGATAAACTGAATGTGTGAGAAATAATATTAGAATTTAAATTAGAAACTATTATTTACAAAAACTCAATGTTGAAAAAATTTCCACGAGCAGGATTTGAAACTGCACCCTTCTGATAAAGCACCTGACCCGGTGGTCAGGTGCTTTTCCAATTGAGCTATCATGTCAACAAGTTGTTGACATTGAATTGGCGCCTTTGGCTTTCAAAGTAAAAAAGTAAATAGTGTTGAATAATTTCGGCGGACTGATTAGAACCATGATAGCTCAATTGGAAGAGCACCTGACCCGGTATGTCAGAAGGGTGCAGGTTCAAATCCTGCTCGTGGAAATTTTTTCAACATTGTGTTTTTGTAATTTGTATCGCAACAAAATTTGCGTTAAAATTATATAAACAAAACAAAAACATTTTAGAAACTATTACCTATGAAATAACACTGGAACTAGGATAAACTGGAACAAACTAAGTACTACTTGGCGAAATTGGTGTTCGATCGGTCGCATACCAGTCGGATTCTGGGCAGAATCCTAACACCAGGCAATTTAAAATTGAATAAGCTTCTCTCGCATTCGAACCCCAGCCTAAGTTGCATCAAAACCAACATGTTAGTTCGCATGATTAATGCCCAAGTGTATGTACTGCGGGTATTTAGGCTAGGTCCAATTTATTAATTTTATGAATCCATCGTTGCGTTGTCAACGGCGGGATTATTCATACTTGTGACGTATTTATTAGTTACGCGTTGAGTGTTTGCGGTTAGATTAGTTAATATGATTATTCTATTTGAGAATTTGATAATAATTTAATTTTATATAGATGTTAGTGTTGAGTTCAATAGCGAATACTAAACACTTATGCTTTTTGTAATGCCCATAAAAATCATTAGCACAAGTTAGAATTGAGTCATCGCGATGATACGTTTGTATATTGTACAATTATTAAGTACTAAAACAGTAATGGAAGAGCCCAATGTACGATGGCTAGTTTCTACCAGCCAGCCAAATTTCCGGAAGAATAAAATAAGAACTTACAGCTTTAGAACTTGCGAAGGCTAAGTATAATATAATTCGTGTACGAGAACTAGCCAAGTCAGACCTTAGGCTTCAATATATTATCCTTAGTTATAAGAAGAAATTATATTTTATGTTGTTATAAATAGATTTTAGGACTGACCTTTGAATTTGGCACCCATTTAGATCTTTTGTCGTTGAAGTCAACAACCAAGGCATATATCTTAATATTGAACTTGGCTCTTATTTCACATTTGTTTTTGAGGGGATATAATTACTTTTCGTACAGAAGTTATCAGTAGGTACTTATTCATAAGTAAATTATTGCACCGCTCCCCACCCCGCTGCTCCACGCCGCCGGCCACACCGTGCGCCGTGGTCCGTGGTATTGTTTAATTATTTATAAGTAATGAATGATCTTACACCATGGATGTGCGCTAAAATAATAATTAATACTAAATCCCAGTTAATAATAACGTAATAAATACGAAAGTCGTCTATACTCTTAGTTGAAAGTAGTTATAAGTACTAAAACTGATATGTTCGGATTAAAACAAATAAAGGTGGTATTCCACTCGTTGTATATTCACGTATTCCTGTGTATTCGCTCAACTACCTGGCTATCTGGATGCCAAATTTGAACTTTTTAGGTCATGTGGAACTGGGTTAGAGTTTTTATCTATCTATAGATTAGTCAGTCAGTCAGTCAGTCAGACAGTCAGTGATAAAAATGACGATTTTTGGACGTTAATATTTAATTAACCGTTTTATGAAATTTGGAGCACATATGTATCTCGCAAGTCTCAATATATGAGCCAAATTGAACATTTTACATGTTTATGAGAAATAGTTTTTGAGTTATGAGGGGGTCAAGAGTGGCTCCAAATGGTTCGTGTAATATTACACACGGTGCTGCTAGCCAGTTCTGTTAGCTTGAACTTGTCTTGCGTCTATATTCCTAATTCTATACAAGGAAGGTTGTTAGAAAAAGTTTGAATTATGTAATACCGTTGTAATTAATTTTGTATTATTTTAGAGTTTCACCACATGTGATTTTCCTTAATATTTACAATCTCGTTGGTTCAAGCTTGTAAGTGTATTTGTAAAACGCACGCGACAGCGGCTAATTCAAATGCACAACAATGTTAGCAATTTGTCGCGTTGTCGCGCTCTTATCGGGCGCGTCGTCGCGGTGGTCGGAACTGCGCGAAATAAATCTGCATAGTCACGGGATGGCGCGCGTTTATCGTTTACATACGAGCCCCGACTTTACTAGAGGCTTTCTTTAAAAAAAATGCCAATACAATTAATATGATATTATATTATTTTTAGGTTGGTGATATTGCTTCTATTCAAACCCATCCATTTCAGATTAGAACCTTATCTAATCCTTAGACTTTTTTAAACTAAGTAAAATGCTGTCTTATGCACACACCCAGGCCAGGAGCGACTTCTGATTATATAGAACTCTCCTCCCATATCCTTGCCCAGCTACTCAAAGGCCGGCAACGCATCTGCGATTCCTCTGGTTTTGGACATCCGTCCATGGGCGGCGGTGATTGCTTCCCATCAGGTGACCCGCCTGCTCGTTAGCCTCCTTCTAATATAAAAAAACCAAACAGTTGAAGTTCACAATGAGATAAGGGGAAACTGGTTGATTTTTAAGTATATAATAACAAATATTAGTTTGTTAGAAAGCTTGATCGAGATAATGGAACTGTGTAAAGATTCTTAAGTAAACAATAAGTGTAGTAAAATCATAATTTCTTTAAAAATACAATATATTTCAACTTCAGACATTTCTATTTTTGTGGTTACGGGGTTCCGTAACAAAGTTTATAACAACCTGAGTGTTTTTTTTTTTTGAGAGAGAGATTGCCGATTGCCTCTACGGCATTTTCAGCTTCACCGGGCTTTTTTGGGGGCGGCGAGGAACGTAAAGGGTCCCTCAAGCCGTGTGAAACGAATCACCTTCGGAGGTTATCTAGAGGGAACCGCATCGCGCACTAGTGCGCGTCCCCGTGCCCTACTAGATTCTCCGAAGGGTTCGGATCGGATCGGGGCAACCTGAGTGGGTTGTATCAACTACTGCATTAAAACAACTTACCTTACTCAACTCATTGAGGATAAGTGCGCTTCTATAAATGCACTTACAAACGGCTTTCTGTTGAAACAGAAAAACAACACTATAAGTTAACACGACGAGTTTGCATTACAATACAATTCTATAAATAAAATAACATGAAACTTTGCTAACGTATCACCGATTCAAATCCTAAATGTGTTAGCAAACGTTAATACCCCTTATCATTCGCTTATGCAAATGTTCCGTGGTTCCGACACGGTGCTAACATCACTACAGCAAACAAATTAAGGCACATCACTACAATAAACAGTTTTGTTTTATACATGCACTGCAGTCATATAATGGTAACGTAAGAATTATCTGGAGTTAATGTTTACAATATTGATGCACCAATGAATTTTTCAGGTAAGCGGATTTTATATTTATTTTTTGTTAAAAAAATAATTGTATAATTTATTAACTAATGAATAAATATGTGTTAGTGAAAATCATAATTGTATTATAATAATTAAAGGACAAGCAAAGGCGTTTTGCTAACTCAACATAATAAGATTATCCTAATTAGCGCTCAGTTAGCGGGGCCGCGCACAGACGCGTAGTTTTAGTGCTCCGGAGTGTTTCATTTGATAATTAGTTGAGAAACAATAGTTCACAGCAGTTTCTGCTAACTAGTTGGACAACTTGTCTCTCATTAGCCGAGGTGTTGATGTATTCATTATATACGCAAACACGATCAAAGATACACCTCCGTAGTATGGTATGGCGCTTAAAAATATGTTTTTATGTTATAATAGACACTCCATTGAACCAGGACTGAGCTGATCAAAGCCGAGCTGTGTGGAACTGAACAATACTGGAGCAGAGCTGAGAAGAGCCGTTAAAATAGATGAATTCTATTGTTTTTTTATATTAGAAGAAGGCAAACGAGCATGCGGGTCGCCTGATGGGAAGCAATCACCGCCGCCCATGGACATCCGCAAAACCAGAGGAATCGCAGATGATTGATTTCGACACAGCTCGGCACAGCTCAGCTCAGCTCAGCTCCAATGGAGTGTCACCCTTAAGCTCGGAAAAACGGCCGCGGTTTGTATTGCAACGCTACAAATTGACAAAAACATTTTAGGCAATAACTCTTATTTTTATTAATTTTCAAATATACGGAGGTTGTATAAACGGTCACATTAAAGATCAACTAACTAATGTATGGTAACCAATCTATCCTTTTTTTTTTTTTTTTCCCAGGGAAGGTGTACCACCTACCACGAACCTTGAAGAGGCCCGCGGTTATGTGGGACTACCCGTCCGCCTTTCCACATCCCACTGATAGGGGGAGAGGCCCCAAATCAGCTGCCAGAACTAAGTCCCGGCTGGGAGGGTGAGACGGAGGGGCTACCGCACTAAACCCTGGGGGACGCAATCCGAGAAGCAGAAGGCTAAGTGGCAGTCACGGGACCTGATCCACGAGGGAAATGACCGCGCGAGGGCCACCCTGTCGCCCATGTTCCCGCCCATAGCTACTGAGGTGCGCCCACTCGAAAAGTGTTTCGAATGTGAAGCACGACAGCAGCCACGCGCTGGAACATGGGCGAAAACGCGCACGCACAAGACATCGTACCTTTATGGCACGATAACGACACAAGGAACAAACAAAACAACAACAATATACAACAATTCCTATAAATACCTACAGACTACTTAATCCTAAGGTACTTGAAGTACAACATATGATTAAAAACAAATTTACACACTACACTAAGCTTGAGTTTCAAGAAACTCTCCCTTCCAAACTCCAGTATGTACAAATATATACAAGACACACGACATAAAATTCTGGGATCTGGTGGCGCCAAGGCGTCAGCAAGATCTCCTCCTTCCTTTGTCCCGCCTCATGCTCCTGAAGAGTTATGAGGGTGGGGGCTTTATACTATACAAATAAATACAGACATTTACTTTATACACACATTTACATATTAGGACACATTTATTTACATTAACACTATTTACTATTTACACTATTTATCTATTTACAGAATCGTCAGGGGAGCCATCGGACAGGAGCAGAGCTACGGCGGATGGAGGTCCGCGTATCGACGACGGCGTCTCCCAACTCTTCTCCTTCTGGCCAATGGAGCATTGGCGGCCTCTTCGCGAGCGCGCTCAGCCTCCTCCTTCAGGCTCATGCAGCTCTCTGCGAACTGAACCGCCGCGTCCCACGTTTCCTCATCCTTCAACATCGCCTTAACGAGGTTGGGGAGAGATAGGTCGTCACCTCTTGCAGCAATCTGCAGAGTACGTCGCTGGGCAGAAAAGGCGCTGCACACTTGCAATGTGTGCTGCGCAGTGTCTGCCTCCGCTCCGCACTGATGGCAGATTGGGCTTTCCTCTCGTCCTATCCTGAACAGATACTCACCGAAACAACCATGTCCGGTGAGTATCGCCTCGCCGCCTCCAGCTCAGCAGGAGCCGGGCGTTCGCCGCTCGTCCTCCTCTCCGCCCGGAACTCATGAACCTCGGTTAAAACCTTGGCTTCAAGGTCCCAGGGCACCATTCCCGCAATTGCCGTCGCAGCCTCGTACGAAATGGTACGGTACCCCTTATTGCCCGAACCAATCTATCCTAACTAACAACAATTATACGGAACATTGCCATAAGAAGCTATGAGGAAGGTGCGTCGGCAGCGGATCAGATAGATGATCGGCTTGGAGGCTTTTGCTTCAACACAATCGTATTTTCTTTCTGGATTGGTCTAAACAGACTACTAAGACATTTCATTTTATAATCATTGTAACGTTTAGCTACGTCAATGTCAATGTATATGTAACAGTCAGATTGAGTGTCCCAAGGGGTAAAAGTGTTGTCAAAATTGAACTCCCAAGATACTAGATTGGTATCTAATTGAACACTAACTGTAATTACGTATGCATTCGGCAAGTTTGGCCTAATGTCATTGTACAAAAAGTAGGTCGCGACCAAAGTGTAATATTGAATAGCGCCTGCGTGATAGAAAAACTATGAACAAATCAAAAACCTAATTAACTAAAATCATGTACGTAACTCGTACAATCATCATCATCGTTATCTCAGCCAAAAGACGTCCACTGCTGGACAAAGGCCACTCCTAAGTGTCTTCACTAAGGTATTGTGCTGCTCCCATCCTGTGGCTTCCCGCGACCTTCACCAGATCGTCGGTCAACCTTGTCAGAAGCCTGCGCACACATTTTATAATAACGCATTTTTAAAATCTTTATTTTGGTGATCCGTAAAACCACACGAATAGCCTATGGATAGATGATAAACACATTACTCTTCAAACATCCCGTATATAGACGGAAGACATATAAACACCTTTTTTTGACTTGTTTATTCTCACAATGACTCTAGGCTTCGTAGTCACGCACATGATAAAGCCAGGCCCAATCAAATATTAAAACGGTAAACAAGCCTTATTCACTCAATAAGGCCGGCCGGTCTCGGAGGCAATAACAAACAATATGTTTTCCGATACGACGCCTCAGATAGCTTTTTGTTGGTTATACAGAAATCGAAAATCGTGACGACAGAAACAATTGTTTCTGGTTTCTCGTTTTGTTTAATTACCAAATGAGGGGAGAACTGTGTTGAGAATTATATGGAGAAATGTACGGAGAAATATAAGAAGGAGAGATAACAACCAAATGCTTCCTCTATTGATAGCAATAGTTATCAGACTATATTTGACGACCTCCTTGGTCGAGTGGTTTGTACACCGGTTTTCATGGTGTAGCCATCTCTGAGGTCCCGGGTTCGATCCCCGGTCGAGTCAATTTAGAAATTATCGTTTTTCTAAATTGTCTCGGGTCTGGGTGTTTTCTATGTATATTAAGTATGTATTTAATTATTTTAAGTATGTTTATCCGTTGTCTAGTAACCATTTAACGAGTTTCATAACGAAGCTTCTCTTGGGCTAGATAATTGGTGTGAGTGTATGAAAGTTATTTATTTATTTATTATTATTATTTATTATATTATACTGTCCTGCTGCTGGGCTAAGGTCTCCATCATTAACATCAAGTCATTACTAAAACTGTTGCCCCGATGATATGAAAAAAAAAGAACCAGGTTTCAACCAAGTAATGAAGGTAATTGAGATATTATGCCAAATAAGTAAATATACTAATCTGTTTGTGTACAACAAGAATCCTCAACTCTTTGAAAATAAATACCTGCATTGAACGTCCAATTTTTTTCCAGACAGCCGTATCGCTATCGCTAACATCCACTAGAAAGAAAAACATAAATCCCCGTCAAAGCACAGTCAGACAGAAGCTGAGCGCACTAGAATATGTTTTCCATTTCAATACACTCTAAGTTATGTAGATACGTTATATTTCGAGATCCGAACAAAGGAGCTCAGACACTGATATGAGGAGGCGAGGCGTCCCACTAGATAACGTAACTTATTTCGCTCAAATATAAACCGGATTCGGTTACAGCGACCGATATGAGACCCGTGCGATGTTATGGTATCGATTCTATCATGTTTTATACATTGTACTATAAAAGGGTGTTTGCGATATGTATTTGTGGGTAGGTATATTATATTGTTGTGTTTATTATTGGGCTGGAAGTATCGATGTGGCGTTTAAGGCTGCTGGACCTTGGGACTGGGAGGTCAAAATTTTCACATACTAAGCCTACTTCAAAAATAAACACTGGATTTGCCCAACCGAATAGCTATGTTTATTTTGTCCAAAGTAATGTACGGAAATTTGACTTTTATTTATATCGGTGATAAGTTCTAGAGTTGCTTCAACAAATAATATTTTAGTTCGATATTACGAAAAAGGGTTCTTTGACTCACCTGAGACCTTTTGGACGAATTAACCCTTTTTTAAACAGGAGAAAAAGCATGAGGCATACCAGACTCTTCCCCCGATCCCCTCACGGGGAGGAAAAAACTCCTGCACTTACCCTCACGTGCCGCCAGGATGATCCGGGACCCTCACAAATCAACGGTTGCACCCTGATCCTGGGCTTACTGACACTGCCACCAATTGGTGACTTGACTTAGCACAGTATCGGAACAAAGAGAAGAAACTTTATAAGGCTCAGCTTACGAAACTAGGTAATATTTTTGCGATACATGGTTATTAAAGCTGTGATTAATAATAGCCGGTGGTGGAATAAAAAAATATCAGTTCATACATTAATTGATCCAACAAGATGGACTGATGATCTGGTGAAGGTCGCGGGCAGCCGCTGGATGCGAGCAGTACAGAACCGGTCGTTGTGGAGATCCTTGGGGTAGGCCTTTGTCCAGCAGCGGACGTCATTTGGCTGAAATGATGACGGTGATGATGATAAAATTGGTTTTTGAAGATAAAAAAACTTGGTACTGGGAGTCACAGAAGCTATGTCTTATTTTTTGTTTTATTTGTTACGTTATCTTCGTTGATATCTATACAAATATGTGACAGAGATCATTTTAGTTTGGCTATTTTATTTTATTTTTGTATACCAAATAATAACTAATAGGAAATTTTATCTGTTTACCGTACGGTCCCCGTACGTACGTATCAACCCCTCTCGTTATTTATCACCGTAGTGAACCCTAACACATCGACCAGACTGCCCGTGCGAGTTTTATTCACCATTCGATCACTCTATAACTGAGTGCATGTAAAAAACAAAAGAAGTACAGTCTAGGTATCTGTAATACGCAGATTACCTCGGACCCTTGGTGAGAGGCGAGGATCGTTTGTTTGCAGCGCCCGCCGGCCGCGCCGCACGCTCCGGCGGGCGCGCCGTTTCCGATCCGGTCCGGCACTTGACAGCCGACTAGAACTGTTCCCCACTGAAAACTGGAATAACGTATTCCGGACTTGACACAACATTATAATCGGACCGGACTTTGCATTGGAATTGTGAATGTTGGTTGAATGAAAATTAATCTAATTTTTCAACATACTTTTGTAACAGGGTTTTTAAACACTAACTTATAGACATTATTAGCATACCTTTAACATTTATTGTTGTGTACATAGGCACGGTTAACAAAGGAAAATCAACATACTGTTGTTTGTTGAATATGAGTGCCCAGAGAAAGAAACAGCCTATGCCGAGTTTCTTCCTGCTTTTTCTCGGTAGGTCTGAAGGGTAATAAACATCTTGCAATACATTTTTTATTTTCGTTTAATTCACTCGTCAATTTCAACCCTGTCATTAATTTCCACGTAAAGCAGGGTTGACAGATTATAATGAAAACTTGCGTGGAGACTGAACACAAAGGAAGCGGTTACGATTTGATTAAGCGATTTGACATTGTTCAAGTTGTATTTTTGCCTTTATCAAAACGAGCAAATAAGTTACATCTCATTTTGTGATAAGAATCAACATGAAAAAAAACGCGCGCTGAACACGCGAATGGAATCGTGTGCTGGCCCCTAGCATAAATGTTAGAAAATTGTTAGCAGTTATTCGGGTTTGGCAAGGAAAAGTGTACTTTATGTCGGGTGGAATAAGTATTATTTTCGGCTGGAGTCGGAAGCGATTGTGTATCTTCAGTGATCGATTGTACGATGAAAGGAAAATTTGTTAAAAAAAAACTGTTGTTCAAAATTGCGTATTTCGAAATTGGAACGTTAAAGTTACGTCTGTTATAAATAGCTCTTTGCATTGATGAATACCAACTAATGAATCTACCTACTAAAGAAAGGTATTTAAATAAATAAATTTTGAACCATGGTAGGTATTTTAACTGTGTTACTTTTTAAATGTGTAATTTTATAGAAATAAATATATAAAGATACGAATTTTGTTAATAATTAGGAACCCCTATGATTGTATTGTGGCTCAAACAGAAAGCTTGCGCTCGCACAGAACTCCTCTGATTGACCCTTATCAATTATAGTAACGAAGGAATTACCTAACTATATTTCATTATCGCCCATTCCTACCAAGCCTACTCCAAAAATAAAGACTGGCTTCGCCCAACCAAACAGCTACGTTTATTTTGTCCAAAACAATGTCTAACGGCAAATTGTCTTTTATTTATATCGGTGATAACTACTAAAGTTGCTTCAACAAATAATATTTTAATTCGAAATGACAAAAAAGGGTTCTTAGACCCACCTGAGACCTGAATTATGGTTATCACAGGCGTAAGGCTGCTGTATTACAATACATTACTGAGATATTTTAGTTTTGAATATGATATTAAGAACCTGATCCGTATAGACCTAATGATTTAATGTGGTATTATTATTATGTGATTGAGTTACGGAGACGCAACTTAATGTGTTTTTTATTTATTCGATTTTATAAAAATGACGTAACTACTTATGTCATTATTATGATACACCATAAACACAAAACGTAGTTTTTTTTAAATAAAAAAAGTAAATAACGATAGGCAGTAGCTGTAAACGCACTACTTCCGATATCCTTAATTTATACTAAGGAACGGGTGCCGCCTGTGGAGGCTGGTCTGCTCTTGTCCTATTTTTATTATGATTAACTATAGTTTGACTTTGTTTTTCTTAAATAAATTAGTTTTACTAGATTACTGTAGTGGTAACTGTATGACAATGTAAAAATTAAAGCTAGTATAAATTTCCTAACTAAAATATTTTGATTTTAATTTTTACATGTTGTGGTTGTCTTTTTTGTTTGTGTGTATATTTGTAGTGTCCCGTTATGACAGGGCTTTTTCCAATATTTTAACACTGTAAGGGAGAAAAGAAATGCCCTTGCTCTGGCCGGTTCTTCTTAGTACAAGGTCTCGCGCGCTGTGTAGACTTACAAACCGATGGCATAGTGATATTCATAAGAGCTACTTGTAGCCTAAACTGAATAAATGATTTTGAATTTTTTAAACTCTCAGGCGGGACACAATGCTAGTACTTATTGATGTTATTGCGGTTTACCTCGACCAAATGTTGTAACTATCCAGTTGTACAAACTTACCGAGTACATACGAGATACAATCGCTGAAAATAGAATTAAGTATCGGTGTGATATCGGTCTTAACACCAAAAGCGGCGATTGAAAAACCATCAAAGTAGAGAAAAATTACAAATCTTTACTATTTCCGTGACCAATGTTACAAAACTACCGATACACATTCAATTTCAAGTGGTTTCCGTTCAAATTGTATATTCACAGCTATTTACGTCGGCACACATAAATCAAGATCACAGAAGTTCAATAGAACTCCCGAGCCATTCCACCACAAAGGACCGAGTAGTTGAAAACAAGTTGCGAACTTCCAACAAACATGAGCTGTATTTGTGGAGACGCTTGGACCAACACTGGACATCTTGTTAACATCTCGTTTGAGGTACTAACAACAGTTGATACTGGCCTCTGTTACAATGAAACGATCTTGTAAATTGTTATTTATGAATCGAGACGTGTATCATAGTTTTTAATGGTATTTAACACAAACTACTTACGAGTATTAAGGTATCATAGGCATACCATTTTATATGCAGCTATAGATCCTACAGTGAATGTGAGAAATATCCAAGATATTGATGTAAAAATAAACATTATTAGACTTTTTTTTTATTTAGTTAGTTTAAGACGGCTTCGTGCGATTAGCACATTTAACCAGTGTCAAAGTAATTTCTTGCAAGTAATACATAAATAAACAATATTTCCTTAGAACTATAAATGAGAAGTGAGAAATGATATACCCCCCCACCCGTCGAGTATCTCAGTAAAGGTGTGGGGGCTTTACTAAGTCCTCACGCGAACTTCTTGAGAGAATTTGAAAAGTGACGTTGCACTATTTTGTTTCGTTTGCGAACACTCATGCACACTCACGAAAACTTAACGGTTAATAATCTACCATTGTTTGGCATTAATATTCGACGTAACACAAATTTTAGAAAATAAAACAAAACCGCAGACATGACTCTTCACTTTCCCGCCAAGAAGTCCTTAATAGACTTAACAGGGCGCAATGTATAAATTATTATTTTCTTTTTGTTACTTGTTGTTTATGTTAAACTGTGTGTGTTGGCGACTGGCTGGTCCAAACCTTTTTTTGCTATTAATATTATACCTTTTTAGGGTTCCGTACCTCAAAAGGAAAAAACGGAACCGTTATAGGATCACTTTGTTGTCTGTCTGTCTGTCTGTCTGTCGGTCTGTCAAGACCCTTTATCTCGGGAACGCGTGGAGGTATAGAGTTGAAATTATAAACCATATACTCAAATCTGCGGTTCCTTAAAGCTGTAAAAAAATCAAACTTCTAAGTTAACGAAAAAAAAGATACGGCCGTTTATGTCGCAAAAAACGTATATTTCGACACTCAAGGGAATCAAAATTCATAGGGTACTTGCCGTTGACCTAGAACTATGAAGTTTGGCAAGTCTTATACTACAAATACAGGGAAAAGTCTGAAAACTATACATATTTAATTAAATCACAAAAATAACATGCAAAGGGTCAAAGTTTTGAAATAAGTTACCCTTGTCATGTGGGGTATCGTATGAAAGGGCTGCATTTGCACAAAGCTTAACCGGATTTTTAATTATTTTTATGATGTATAGTTTTCAATTTATGACGAAGAATGAAAAAAGAAATACCTTTTCCCTTTTTTATATGTAAAGGTACCTAATAACTTTGGTGTATGTAGTACCTAACAGTCGGAAAAAGTTCGAGACTCGATGAACTGTAAAATATATCACAAATTTGTACGGAACCCTCGGTGGACGAGTCCGATTCGCACTTGTCCGGTTTTTTTTAAATTAAATTAAATTGAGAAATGTACTTACTTTTCCTAAGACTTTTTTGACATGATGTTAGTAGTTTTTGAGTCATTGGTATTTGTTTGAAGTTGTCAGGTTATTATTCCATGAATTATTGTATTATTTAAACTTATTAAATACTTACAAAATACTACGTGTTTCCAGCAATTTATCATGCAGTCCACTACTCCATAAAAGTGTGATTGTTATGTGATATCAATCAATGTTTTTTTTTCTTCTATATAATAATGGAGGCATTTAATTCAATTCAATAATTTATTGCTCTCCATAAGTATAGATGAGTTGTTACAATATTGGTTAGATATAACGTTATTACTATACGTATCCCGAGCAAAACAAACATCTGAAGCTTTAGAATGTTTGGTGGATTGCATGTCAATTTTCTGATTTTTTCCTATCTTTGGTTCAAAGTCAAAGTCAAAGTCAATTAAAATGTTTATGTTTTGTTTATATAATTTTAACGCAAATTTTTGTTGCGAAACAAATCACAAAAACATAAATGTTGAAAAAAAATCCACGAGCAGGATTTGAACCTGCACCCTTATGACTTACCGGGTCAGGTGCTCTCCCAATTGGGCTATCGTGGTTCTAACCAGCCCGCCGAAATTATTCAACTCTATTTACTTTTTACTTTGTAAGCCAAAGGCGCCCATTCAATGTCAACAACTACTAAAAAAGTCAATTATTGCAATTCATGTGGTAAAAATTGGTGTAGGTACATTTCATATTTCTCACTTACTAAAACATGAGCCCTGGTTGGGCACTGCAACATTTTTTTTATTTTTTTAGTTTACGATGAGATACTGACATGTCTGTAAAAGAAAAAAGTCTCTAAATTAAACAAGTTTAAAAAAATATCTCAACGTAGCTGCATAAAGCAGATTTTTGTAACGATCTAGGTGTATTATCTCAAAAGTAAGTAAGTTTACATGTAGCAGACAACTTAGAACATAGGAGCTGGGGTTTAGCTACCTTTGATTTAAAAGTTACCCTTCCCCCCTACTGTATGTTATTTAAAAAAAAATGTTGCCATGATAATCACGAAAGAAAAGCAAAGAACTTTAAATTAACTTGGCATTAATATACAATTATAGACTAAAAATACTCATTTTAGGAATCTTACTTAAGTTTCGTAGTAATTTTAATTGGATACTCTTTATCGATATGACGATCAGATTGAATTCTATATTTAATTATGATTTCAATTGTCAAAATATTAATTTCGTCCTAAAAGTTTTCATGAATAGGCTTTTGTATACGAATTTAGACATTGTTTTGCGGAGATTTTCATTTGATTGAATAGTCATTGTGTCACAGAAAATAGAATTCGTATTTCTGGCTTGACATACTAGAGTTAATCGTTATGCATGCAAATGCGAGAAGAGAGGGAAGCAAGAAATACAAAATAGTACATGGGAGGGTTTTAACGAACGTCTATTGCGATAACCACTGTGTGATGCTACGTCTTATAAAGCGCGAAGGAGCTTTGATATATTATCTTCTTAAGCCATTCGTTGATCCGACATTGCGAACGTTGCTAAGCTTGCAATCCAAACGCTGCACCATGAACCATCTCAATCATTGCACATTCAAATACAACAATTCGTACATTTTAGCAAATAAAACAAAAGAGTGAACTCTTTTGTTTTTTAATTACCACGCCACGAAGTTCAGGAAGGGGGAAGGCCGAAAAGTGTTGGCGCATGCAAAAAGGTTTTTTAACCTGCAAAGACTCTTAAGTGACATACCACCCGAAGATTTCCCCGTAACGTTATAAGAACAGCCTACAATACGGCTATAATTTATTTGAAGGCCAGCCTCCCTTTGACGATGTCACGCGAAGCTCGCGTGCTCCGCACCAAATTGTTATTGATTTAAATAATTACGGGCCCGGCTGCGCAAACAGCGCTGTCGTACTGCACGGAACTTTACTTAAACGCTGATTGTTGGTGTCAATAAAGGGGCCGGGGAGGTAAAGCTGGCCTTTTTGATGTTAAGTGGAGTACTAATACTAAAATTACTAGTGACCAGACCATTTTGATAACTGCACCCAAATCTAGAGAAGTCAACTTGCTTGATGTGTTCAAATAAATTTTACGAATTTGGAAAAAAAACCCATTAGAAAATTTCTTCACGAACGGGATTGGGACAGCATTTTTTGCTTAGTACCCTTAGAGTCTGGGTCAGGCGCCTTAAAAACAAGACTAAGTTAGCTACGACCTGTGCAAATGTTGTAATCGGTAGAGCGCTTAACCCAGACTGCGAGATTTGAACCCTCTCCGGTTCAAATAATAAGTAATAGGTATGTATTTAAGTATATTAAGTATGTTTATCAGTTGTCTAGTTAACCATTTATCGAGTTTCTTAAGGAAGCTTTTCTTGGGGCAAGATTATTGGTGTGAGCGTGGGAAACATATATTTACATTATTTATTTATTTATTAATCTCTCGCATCTTTTCAACACATTATTTTACTTACAATTCGTTCGTTATAATATTACATAATATAATCACAGGGCCGGCTGCGCCTACGTACTGCACTGAACTTTACTTAAACGTTGCTTGTTGGTGTCAATTAAAGGGCCGGGAAGGTAAAGCTGGCCTTTTTGATATTAAGTGGAGTACGGACATCAACAGTGCTATAGATTACTGCACCAGAGTTGGAAGACAAACGTACATAAAAATAATACATTTTACGACTGAAAGAGTATTAGTAGAGTAGTAGTAGAGTATTAGTATAGTTAGTATTTATTTTTAAAATCTCAAATTCACGCGGACGAAGTCGCAGGTAAAGTGCTAGTTTTTTGTATACACATTGACTTTTTTATCACCGTCTAAACCTTCCGAGATGACTCCCGTGATACAAACGAACAACTCTTACTATTGGACCAACTCCCTAACTCGAAAATAAAATAATCAGCTGTTCCATACATTCTGGTTATTTTCGAGTTAGGGAGTTGGTCCAATAGTAAGAGTTGTTCGTTTGTATCACGGGAGTCATCTCAGAAGGTTTGGACGGTGATAAAAAAGTCAACCGGTATAACAATAACGTGCCGTTTTATATTCACTTAAAAGACGTATTCAAAAATGTTGTTGAAGAGTATTATTAGTCAAAACAATTGGAGTTTACCATTATTTTAAAACTTAGGCCACTTACTGCCAGCCTAAGCCGTAGTCGAACTATGCATAACAACAGGCAGAATAACAGGGTTTGTGGGTATCCTGCGATCACTGAGCTATATACAGTTTTGCTTCTATCTGTACTCTGCTCTGATATTACCCCTTCTTGGTGCCTAGTGTTGCTTTTGTTTACTATCCGTATTCATTCGATCACGTTTACGAAAACGGAAATTAGTATGGCATTGTAGCAGCGCCTCCTGGCGCCACACGAGAATAGTTTAAATTTTGCCATACAAATTCTCGTTTTCGTTAACGTGATCGAATGGCGAATGAAACTCGCACTAGGCATCCTGTATACTGTGTTTTTTGGTAGAGGCAAATATAGTGATGCATTATTTTTATTTATTATTTTTATTATATTATATTATTTATATATTTTTATTATATTTTTATTATATTATTAGTTACTCTATGGCTATATCTACGTAATACAATGTGACTATAGGAAGTTATAGAATCTACAAACTGGAAAAGTGTTTGTTAAGAAGGGCAATGGGAGCTTGCCATCTTACGTTCAAAGAAAGGCGGAAGACCTGCTCACTCATGTTTATAACTTTATTGGAGGGGTAACAAAATCGCTCGACTGTTAATAACACGCGCCAGCAATGAAAACTTAATGATTACGATGTTTTTAATGTTATATACCCTGAGAAAACGGTATTTTCTTATCTATAATAGTCTATTTTAGTGTAGTTTATAGCCTTATTTTAAGCAAAATTTTGTTTTTATAGCCGCCATTTTGGCAATACTCAGATACCCATCACAATAAGCGTAAACTTTATAGTTAACCCACGGCCAGGATCGCTGAACTAGAAAAACGCTCGTCGTGTTGGATGACGGCTCATGGTGAAGGCCTTTTTTGTTTTGTATTTCTTACGGGTAAAAACTTGGCCTTCATCTCACCTGATGTTAAGTAATGATAAGGCCGAAGTTAGAAGCGCACTCACTTGGAATCCTCAACTACTGAGTTAAGTTGTCAATGTTGGGACAGTGTTACACGCTCACTTAGGCTGCCTGAATCCGAACCCCTTGGAGAATCTAGTAGGGAAAGGGGACATGCTTGCGTGGTGCCTCTAGAAACCCTTTGACGGTGTTTCGATCACACGGCTTGTGGAACCCTTTAAGTTTCTCGCCACCCCCAAAAAGTCCTGTGAGGCTGAAAAGGCTATATGAGGACATCAGCAAACTATCTCGAAAATAAACTTAGGGTGGTTTTTTGCGAAGCTGTAATTCGTTGCAACAAAAGTTGGGTGGAATTATCATTATACCAATAGTTATCCTACTAATATTATAAACGCGAAAGTTTGTAAGTATGGATGGATGTTTGTTACTCTTTCACGTAAAAACTACTGAATGGATTTTAATGAAACTTTCCTCATATACAGACCATGACCCAGACCAGCATATAGGATACTTTTTTTTTACTGCAGTCTTCTCGAACGAAGTCGCGGGCAACAACTAGTAATAAAATAAGTCAAAAATAATAAGTGTCGGTTTATTTATAGGATTTGCTATATTACTGATTGGGCCCTTTTGCTCTACTTCAACACAATATGTTTTAGTTCTTATTTATGTTAGAATTTTAATTTATTTCGTACCAAAATTAACTATTTTCTTACTTTTATAATTCATTTTAAAATAGTGGCAGGCATCGTGACGCGGTCGATTCATCGGACGAAGACCCGTGCGTCTTTCGTCGTGCGTCGACAGCGACCGTGATACGAACAATCAATTTAAGAAAAGTAATTTACAGAAATGTAATTTAATCACTATTGTTCAATTAAAATATGTAATTTAATACTTATTTTTGAAATTAATAATGTTTACATCCAACAAATTACATAGTAGGCCGCATATAAATAACTAAATAGAGAGAAAGAGTGGGACCCAAGATATTATAACTCGTAATATTTTAATTATTTTTGAATTTTGCTTTAACAATGTTATATAAAGTTACAAAATAAAATTTTACTAGAAATAATCACCAGTCTCAGAAAGCTCGAGTGGGACTCTAATCCACGACCTTTGGATAACCGGTCCAATGCTCTGACCGCTGAGCTACCGAGGCCCCAGAAAACTCGTTGGTATTTTCTAGTAGATTATGATTTACGCTGCAAGTGTTACGTCACTGTGAAGTTCTACTACCCTCACTGTCGAAAGAACTCTTTTGCAAGTATTCTAACAACCGATAAAGACATTCTTTCTTTAAATATTTTTTATTACTCGTAATAGTCAACTTAGCCATGATAATAATGCATTCGGAGAAAAGAGTTTACAGATGACAAACCTCAATACACAGAACTGAGCTAAAAAACGAGTCGAGTCAAACCTCTTGACTTTGCAAGATGCATTACTCTATACCGACCTTGTAAAATTGAAAGACCAACGTAAATTGAATAAAAATATTTTTCATTTTCATTTTTTTTCATTTTTCTATGAACAACTCTTAATATTGTACAGTTAAACACACATCAGGGTTAAGCTATCTTCGTGTAAAATGCACTTCCAACATAGACTTTATATTTAAAAAAACCTTCGCTAAGTTTGATGTATTATTGACCTGTTATTCATGATGTATATCATATGTGGTAGACTGTGAATTCTGAATAGGACTAAAACAGCTGTTCCATAGAAAAGTTTAATATTTTTTATTTTATTTTTTATTTATTTGCCTGGCAACCATAGGGTGCAGAGATTATATTGGTAGGTGCAATTAAGTGCGATGAGTTAAGTGGATATTACTAAAAATAATTTAAAATGTATATAATACATGCATAAATATTATACATACATAAACTTATATGTGTATTGTAAATACGTAAACTACAATAAATAAACATGCATACAATACATAATTCTAATAGGACGTTATTGAGATGATTCTGCCATGATTCTATCAAACAAGAGCTCGCGGACTTTCTACTCGAACACGAGCATTTACAGAGGTTGTCAAAGTAAGCATTAATACAACAACACTTATGACGTAAAAAATAGTTGTAGGTACAACCATAACCAAAGTGTAAGAAAGCAATTTACTTCTAACCAGACAAAGGAATGATTGATAGCGGCGTTGCCGATTTGCGTGCTTTTACCACTTAAGTTGTGAGTAAGTGCTCATTATCGCCAACTTATGTACACAGCGGTAACTAAAGAATTAACTTTTGTCCATAAACCTTAATGCGTGCCCATTGTTAAAGCTTATGAGCGGCATCCTATTACTGGTTATTGAAATTGATGAGTTATAAAGTTTATAGAATAGAAGAGTAATTAGTATTTGTTTAGTAAAGTGCGTACGAGCTGAGCAAGCGAAGCAGGCGTGCCGCGGCAGCGTACGGCGAGTGCTAAAAATAACTAGATTAAATAAAAAATAATTCGATATTTTAACTAGTAAGTAAGTACATGCTTGGCGGGAAAGTGAAGAGTCATGTCAGCGATTTTGTTTTATTTTCAAAAATTTGTGTTATATCGAATATTAATGTGAACTAATGGTGGACTATTAACCGTTACGTGTTGGTAAGTGCGCATGAGTGTTGGCAAATGTAACCAAACAGTGCAACTTCACTTTTCAAATTCTCTCAAGAAGTCCGCCCGAGGAATTAGTAAAACCCCACATCTTTACTGATATACTCGAGGGGTTGGGGGTAAATCATTTCTCACTTCTCATTTCTATTATCATTCATCATCATCATACTGGAAGGAAATATTGTATATTTATGTATTACTTGTAAGAAAAATTACTTTGACACTGGCTAAATGTGCTAATCGCACAAAGCCATAAACTAAAGGAAAAAAAAGTAGGTATATTAAAATGTTGACATATTTAACTTAGGTCTAATGATTATCGACATTTTAATCATTCGATATTTTAATCAGAATCTAATGTTAAAATTGCTTATTACTAAGGTGAGATGTCAAGTTCTACACATCATATGCGACTACTGTAAGGCTTGCTCGTTTTTTTTTACATGTTGTGGTTGTCTTCTATATTTTTTGTGTTTATTTGTAATGGAAATTGTCCTGCTTTGATAGGGCATTTCCCAATATTTTGACGCTGTAAGGGAGAAAAGAGCTGGACACTTGCTGAGTTTCTTGCCGGTTCTTCTCAGTACAAGATCTCCCGCACAGAGTAGACTTACGAACCGATGGCATAGTGACATTCACAAGAGCTACTTGTTGCCTAAACTGAATAAATGATTTTGAATTTTATTTTTTTTTTTAAATTTTAAATTTCTCGGAATTTCCATCTTAGACCTTTTAAGCAGGTATAATTATTTTTCAAGAAGGTGGACCGACGATCTGGTGAAGGTCGCGGGAAGCCTCTGGATGCGAGCAGCACCGGTCGTTGTGGAGATCCTTGGGGGAGGCCTTTGTCCAGCAGTCTTTTGGCTGAGATGATGATGATGATAACAATTTTCAATATTTCGATACAATCGATATTTAAATTTTAGGTGTTTTAAACATTGAAATTTTACTCATAGGTATTTTTAATATCGATATTCAAATAAGTACCTAAAAACATACGAGTATACGTATCGAACAAAGGTGAGTATTAGAACGACGGTAACTCGATCGTCAGCAAAAAGCCGAGCGGAGTTTCCAACTTATTCACACGTCACGCTACCCAACAGCATTATTCCCAAGACTAGCGCCGAAAAGTTGGCGCTACCAACACATTTCGAGCAAAAAAGCCGTGTACAGATGTACAAAAGTTTGTGACACCTCAACGCCAAGGGAAGATGGATGGCCATAATTTTTTCCCTTGTAAATAATATATTACGAACAAGATAAAGGAAACGAAAGCCCACCTTGTTTTAAGCTCGCTGCCATAAATCTGGCCCGTCGCGAATCGAGTTAGCTCTCACAACAAATGTTCGTGTCTGAAATTTTTCTGAATCAACTTTTTCAGTGTCCAGCCCCTTTGCCGGATTAATTTTTGTATTTCCGTCTGTCAGTTACATGTCGTTGATTGATTGTAGTTTAGCTAGAAGGCATGATATTTCTATTTTCTGCTGGCTAGCAAATTGCTGAGTAAGCATTGTAGGGTTTTAAGTTATATTTAATTTGAGTAAGCTCGTTGTTCTAAGCTGTCACTATTACTCAACGTTCACCATAAGCCTTGAATCATCCATAGGCTTACGCCTTTCTACATGCAGCCTCACATGGTAGGCTGGCTATTAACCACCGCGGGGCGCGCCACTACTGGCCCAAAGCAGATTGGTGGGTTTTAAAGACTGCCATCTTATAACAACAACATAGAACAACGGCTCGAAATGTGCTTAACGCATAACAGAGGAGATCCACATATTACTAATATTTGTTCACCCACCTGGTGATCTGGTGCAGGTTGCTGGACTTGCAACACATGCTGACGCGCAAGCTGCTGCCCCATCAAGCTTTTCCTTTGATAGTTAATAATTACGTAGTTTCATAAATCATGTAAATAGATATATTTTTAAATATTATTATTATTATTAATACGCTATTAACACAATAATCACAGTCAGAGCCCACATAGATAATTGATATGCTTGTGTAAGGCATGGTTTCTTGTCAGAAGTAAATTGAAACACGATTTCTCTCATTCAACCCGAGCATCTATCTGTTTGGGTACCGATGTTTTCATATTACGCCTTACCTCAAAAAACACAAATTATTAGACACAAAACCACAGAATGAAATAAATATTGATATTTAAATTTTACGCAAAATTTTATTGCAAAAAAAGTTTAATTCGGAAAAGTGTTGAAAGAAATTCCGTACTTACATTTTCTAACAATCCGCGTAAGACACCCTACCGACTAGGCTATTGTGGCCTCAGAACAATAACTAAAGCTAGTTAGGTATTGAGAGATTGTGGCTGTTCAAATCCAATAAGTGGCAATATTTGAACACGTCAAAAAGAAGCAAAACATAACAAAATCTTGAATAAATCCCAGGAATCATAACGTACTCAGTACCATCAGGCGCATAATGTAATGCCTCGGTTTAGATATCTGTGGAGCGCTTCTCAAGAGCTTTCTGTGTAAGGGCCAATTTGGTACGTCTGACGAATGAGCCGGACTGAAGGCCGGACTCCAGAGAACATCGATACTGGAGGTTTATCAATGCAGGTTAGATAGCTATTTGTTGCAAGCTTTACTTGTGTAAGAAATTATTATTCACGACATTCAGATAGTAATTATTTGAGAACGTAACATGAAATATTTTTTTTTGTATTTACCTGGAATTTTTATTTTGCAAATCCGATTTAAGCAGATAACTGTTTATAGGTATATATGAGAAAGATGTTTTTGTTTACTTTATATAATTTTAACGCAAATTTTGTTGCGAAACATATTACAAAAACACAAATGTTGAAAAAATTTTTATGAGCAGAATTTGAACCTGCACCCTTCTGACATACCGAGCCGGTTAAAACCACGATAGCTCAATTGGAAGAGCACCTCACCCGGTATGTCAGAAGGGTGCAGGTTCAAATTCTGCTCATAAAATTTTTTTCAACATTTGTGTTTTTGTAATATATATGAGAAGTTTTACCTAAACTAAACCTATTAAACCTACTTTTAAACCTACCTGTAAACATTCTGTTGCTATGAATCATCCCTGCTAAGTTACTATAAGTGTATATTTTCTATTAATACAAACATATTATGTGGCCTTCGATGTTACAGTTCGCCTGTTTTAGATAAAACTTTCGTACTTTAACATCAAAGGCTAAAATCCACTTCGGCTCGTTGAGCTAACGAAGTAAGTAAGTACAGTACTTCTATTTTCTTAATGTCTCTTGGTATCGAGTTTGATACCTGACTTCGAAAAGTGTAACATATCACATCATTTCCGAATGCAACCTAATATTAATTTCCATGTCCAATAATTATTAGGTTTATCATGTACTCGTATATTAATTTGAATTCAGAACAACGTACTTTATTGTTTTTTCATTTTGATTTTTCGTGTTAACTATATAGAGCTGTTAACTACTATAATTCGTAAATCAATTACGTATGACACAAGTGTTTCCCCTCAATCTAAAATAAAATTCTAAAAAGTAGTAGCAAAGCAACTCTATACAGGGTTGAAAAAAAGGCCGTGGTTGGAGGATAAGTACCCTTAATATTGACGAAGGAAACATTGCTTTATTTTCAAAAATAATTAAAATTTTTGTTTTTTTCTTAATAATTAAGATTTACTTTTATAACTGATAGAAATCCGACGACAGCCGAAACAACAGTTTGCCGAGAGACATTTAGAAAATAGATGCACTGTACTATAACTCGCTTAATTTAGACGACTTCGATATGACCTTTCTATTGACAGGCAAAACTATAGGTATTACGAATAGCGCCATAACAATTTGCGAATTTAGTTTGGCGATTAGCAGTAAATTTTAATATTCCTCCAACCTCCAACCAATATTGAGCATACAAATTACGCTGATACGATATCGCGTACCGTAACTTTAGTTGCGTAGGTAACTTTGGCACAAAATCAGCAGATCCCAGAAGGTAAGCTTAATAGATAAATAGATAGATAGTTTGATAATCCCCGTGTGGTGCCGGGGATAAAGAATTACACCACCCCATCTCTTCCCGTGGGTGTCGTAGAAGGCGACTATGGGACCATTCCAGAGGATGGGCAGCAGCGTCTCTCTGTGATTATTCTAACCTTACTGCGATCGCCAACCCGCCTGCCAAGCGTGGCGATTATAGCAAATTCCCCTCAAAATGATTTTATCCTTGTGGGAGGCCTTTGTCCAGCAGAGGACGTCTTTTTGGCTGAGATAATGATGATGATAAAACATAAACACGAACAAAAAAAATTACAAAGTTACAATTTGGCGGTCTTATCGCTTTCAAGCGAATTCTTCCAGATAACCAGTCGGATGGAGAGAGCTAATAAACTTTAAAATCAGAGGTGAAACTATGAAAACATACCAGAATAATATGTGTTTAAAAAATGAAGCAAAATAATACTAATAATGTTAATGATAATCATGATAAACATTTTTCAGCCATTTACACGTGATGTGCGGTCAAATAAACAGACAAACAGATAAGCAGACAAAAATTCTAAAAGCTATTGGAACGAGGTCTGTTTTCAATTCTAAGTATCCCCAGCCAAATTTTTTCGATTATCTTCCATGTACAGACTTTCGACCCTCTTTTTAGCTTTATTATATGTATAAGATAGATACCGCGCTCGCGCGTTTGTATGAAGCTTACTTTCTGCAGTTTCTTTATTTTGTGACTTTGAACTGTGATATGTACGTAAAGTAAAGTAAATAGCCTAATACTATCCCACTGCTGGGCAAAGGCCTCCATCATTGAAATCAAGTCATCACTCCATTTTCACTTAACATCATGTGGGATGAAGACATTTGCCGAGTTATCTATAAAAAAAATGACAACAATCGATGGGTATTGGCTTAATCACCACGCTTACCAAATTCCAAATAGTAGATATGACTTGATTTCAATTTCTTTTCTATTAGCTTTTTTTATGTTTCGATCATCGAAGTTTCAAACGCAAAAAGGTGCTTTATTTGTCCAACTAAATACTTAAATATGTTGGTAGTGTCTGTCTGAAGATATATATTGATAAATGAAACATTTTATGTCGATTATGTTATTAAATAATTAAATACTAATATTTTATTATTAAATATTCAAAAAAATTTCAATGGCGTAATCGCATTTGAGTATTTCACTATGTTACGAACAATTTAGGTTCTAGTAAAGATTTACATTGTACCGCACTTAGAGATCAAATGTAAGCTATGATTTAGAGTCCAAAGTTATCATTTCAAAACAGTACAATGACATCATACTTTGTATCTATAAACAAAGTGAATAAGTCGGAAAGTTAATTTTTTCGGTTAGGTTAGGTTAGACTTGTGACCACGCGCAGCTTAATTTGCTTGTTTGCATGCTTGCTTTGCTGCATGTTTGCTTGCATGATGAGTGATTGCTTGCATGATGAGTGATTGCTTGCATGATGAGTGATTGCTTGCATGCTGCATGCTTGCTTGCATGTTGCATGGTTGCTTTCATGCTGCATGCTTGCTTGCATGCTCTCTCGCATGGTGTATGCGTGCCTGCATTGACTTTTATATGATGTTGTAAATTAATTTTATGGTTAGTAAATGATAAGGAAAATAACACAATTGAAAATGATATATATGGCAAATCAAATTATGGATTAAAAATATTATGACGTTTGATTGGTTATGACCAATGAAATTAGTGAAAAAAAAATAAAATTTGATAATTATGGCAAATGAAACGTTATTTATAATGAAAATATGTCAAACAAAATTATAGCAAACAAAATTATTGCATTTGAAATTAGGGAAAACATTAGTACACCTTTTAAAGCCGTTGGTCCCGGCTGCATTGGCAGTCACCAGAGTGGTGGTTTATGGCCCGTTCTCCCTATCCAGCCATAAGGAAGGCTCTTGCACCAGCAGTGAGGACATAAAATGAGCTGGTAAAACTGACATGGCATTACAAACGTTTTACAGCACCTGCCTTTAGTAAACAATTTTGGTTGGCCGTTGAATTTCTCGCTCTGGATAACCAATTAAGTTGATTGCTGTCGGATCAAGCGTTGAATTGAATTTTGTGTGCAACGAATAATTTTCTCTGGTAACATAATTTATGTTTTTATTTTAATTAGTATGTTAACATATTACTGTTAGGCTTGACCTTCCTACTTGGAGAATACACATCGAAAGATAAGATAGATAGGGTATAGGTATAGATTATACACAAGAAAATTTATTTGGCATTACCATTGCATCTAAGGAGATGGTTATGTGAAACTCTCCCCGACCGCCCTTTTTTTAAACATTATCATTAATGCGCTATTCAAACAGTACTTCCATGTTAACCCACCCAGAAAGCTTGTGTCAGGTATTCACGTCAGTAGTCTAACAGAGCCATGGGGTCTGAAATAGAAATTAAGACATCCAACCCGAGCGTCTAATTATCTTTGGCTGACACTGTTAAAGGACAACAGAGGCCATCGCCGCATGTGTAGGGCTTGTTTTAAGGCCAACTGGCTGACTACCATACAGTGCTTATTTTTTGCATAATCACCAGTTGCTATCAGGGTGATTAGTGCTAGTTTTATTTGCCATTCGATGACGTTAACGAACTCCTAATTTAAATGTCAATGTTTGTTTCAATACCATACAACTTTACTTTGGTTTAATGTGAAAAAACCTCGCCCTCAGCACTGAAGTGAGATGACGGTTAAGAGCTTCACCGTTGTTAAATAATTAAAACATATTGGTCGTCCGTCCGAGGTAATGGCATTGCCGTGATAACGATGTTATTTTACGGCAAAAGCCGAAATCAAAGGCTTGACGTGCGTTCTGCGAAGCACAGTAAAGCTTAAGCTTGGTATTAAATGCTTGAACCGTAAGCCGTATAACCGTTGCATGAATAGTTGATAGATGATAGAGTATGCATAAGGCGATATAGAAACTCATTTTGCAGGTTTTGCAGTTTCTTCATTGTGCCAATACGATGAACGGGTGCACTCTGAATCGCCTAAAATCATAGAGCAATGTTTTTAATTTGTATATAATTTTTAACGCAAATAAATTTAAAAGATATAAACAAATTAAAAAATTTTTATAAATAGCTAGATAACTTCTTAACTGATCTTTAGTATTTGTAAAAATATTATGATCAGATGTTAATGACGGTAGTTGTTGACATTGAATTGGTGCCTTTGGCTTTCAAAGTAAAAAAGTAAATAGTGTTGAATAATTTCGGCGGGCTGGTTAGAACCACGATAGCTCAATTGGAAGAGCACCTGACCCGGTATGTCAGAAGGGTGCAGGTTCAAATCCTGCTTGTGAAAATTTTTTTAACATTGTGTTTTTGTAATCATAGAGCAATGCTCTAAGTCTAAAATCAATGGTCCTAATTTAATTTGGCCAAACCTTAATGGTCTAAACTTCTTACGCACAATTTTTGTTTCGCCTAACCGATTTTCGCGGAACGCGAAACAAGTTTACGATAAGTAAAAATTGTGTGAAAAAATGTTAAGCGCGTAGTTTTTGTGCCACTGACAATTAGGGCTATAAAAAGAATAGGCGTTCAATACCCATTAGTTGTAGTGATGAGTTGATTTCAATAATCGAGGCCTTTGCCCAGCAGAGGGTCTTTTACTTAGGCTTTTTACTTGCTTTTCATTCTTAAATAATATTGAGCCTTGACAGGTGTTTTATTAAGTATCTCCCGTTATTAATATTTCCCGCAAGACGCTAGTTCTCCATCAAGCGCGAACAATAGATATAAAATCCCCATTAACGCTACACCGCGCCCCGCTAACGCTCCGCGGATCAGCATCTAATATCGAGGGGTTATTACGACTTTTATAGCGCATCAAACACCGCAATGTTCTATAAAACAACCTCAACTTTCTTTCGTTTTTGAAGAAAATAATAAAGTTAGTTGCATTTATAGGCAACACCTAGGTGGACGACCAGCAAAGCACCTGTTGGTTTCCTTAGACTGTGGGTTTTTATAGAATACCATCTTACGACAGCGAGTAAGGCTAATGGCTTAACGAAATTTCCGAAGCAGAATTCTTTGAAATATTTTCAAATAATTATGTCAGTATCTCCCGTAATTGATATTTCCCGCAAGATGCTAGTTCTCCATCAAGAACATTCCGTCAAGAACAATAGATATAACGTCCCCATTAACGCTACACCGTGCCCCGCTAACGCTCCGCGGATCAGCATCGAGGGGTTATTATGACTCTTATAGCAAGCACCGCAATATTCTGTAAAACAACCTTAACCTTCTTATGTTTCAATAGATTAATAAAGTTTGTTGCATTTGTAGGAAACGTCTCGGTGCCCAAGTCAAGTGTCAGGTCAGGCAGCTCGGCCTGATACCGTCCTTGGTTCAACTCCCAGATTGTTATGTAGTCAGGCAGCTCGGCCTGATATCGTCCTTTGTTCAACTCCCGGATTGTTATGTATGTATGTATAGCCCAGGTTCGTGTTCACTAAACCGTATTTGGCACACTTGCTAATTAAGCCGTAGCCATCAAGCTATACTATTAATAAAGATGTAAAGTTTGTATGTTTGAGAAGGGTAATTTCTGGAACGACTGGTCCAATTCTACATTCTATTGCGGGTAACTTTGACTATATATTATTTTGATAAAAAAAGCAGTTTCTGTACTGTTTCTATTTTTGATGTGTAACATCTTTCCTCTCGCTTTCTTGCAGTCAGTGGGAGTGATTTCGTGAAACGCCATTTGATTTGACGAAAGAGCGCGCGGTGGTAGAGTTGGCCGTCGGATGGTACCTACCAATCGGCGCAGCGCGCGCCATTTGGTTTGACGAATGTGCGCGCGGTATTGCATTACTCTTAGTGTCAATTAAATAAAATACAATTTTCATTAAAAATAATTATTCTTTGTTATGAAAAATCATTTCAAATAATTCCTAATACCTGACCCATTTCTTTCAGAATATAATGTTAAATTTTTTTAATACTAAGGTGAGATGTCAAATGTTACACATCGTGAATCATGAATTTTGAACTGAAAAATACGAAATCCACGTAGACGAAGTCGTGGGATTAGTGCTAGTTTATTACAGTAATGAGATTCAAATTAGGCACTTACTTCCATCACCATCACCTGTGTTTTGTCACCATTTATTATTAATTACTGATACTCGTAAAAACAACATTACATCACGTGGATTGTTAATTTATTATTTTCTCTTTTAAAATCAACCTAAGTGACAAGGTCGTGCTTCTGACACTTGTGCACAAGCGAAGTTTACGTTTCCAAGACCGAGGCGCATTCTTTGCAAACTTGAAAATAGCCGTACTCGAGAACGAAGTTGAAACATTAAAATTTATTAGCTCCAAGCACAATGTTGTTATTTATAGTTCCACATTCGCGTCTCTGTCGTTTTATTACCTATTGCAAAACTCAGTTAAAGCATTTGAAAACTTATCGGAGACACATATATAAATCTTATATATCCGTTTTCCGTGAATCTTGCATTGACAAAAATATTTTTGTAAGATGTTTTTGTCATGGATATAGCGTAGTGAGTAGCTCGATGACGCAGTGGTTGATAACGCGCCTGGCCTGCGATTGCTGCCGTTAAGAAACTTTCGCAAAAGTCAGTCATCAGATGACAGATTATGACCGAATATATCTCGAGCTTCTCCGTGCTTCGGAAGCCACGTAAAGCCGTTGATCTCCGCCGCCGTCTGCATCCGCACTGACCCCGCGGGTTGGTTTATGGCCTTTCTTCTAATCAATACGTAGGGAAAGCTTACGCCCCAGCAGTGGGAATATAAAATGAGCTGGTGATGATAGCGTAGAGGCACCAGTTCGACACTGTTTGTTTATTATTCTTTTGTTTGTAGCGATGAAACAAACATTACACACACTACCATGTATTTGACACACACGCATGTATTTAACACACACGGCCGAAATCTATCAATGTCTGTCAATGCGAAACCAAACTCACATTCTATCTTTTTTAATTTGTCATTACTTAGGATACAATCCGTGCAGCCTTAATATGTCTTAATAAAAATTACGGTCGAATATCGACCTCTGGGCGACCACTATTATATATTAATACGTGAAGCAAAAACTTTGTACCCCTTTTTACGAAAATTGCGCGGACGGAGGAGTATGAAATTTCGCACACTTATAGTTTATATAGAGAAGGATTGCAGAATATTAATATTTTTTTACAATTATGCAAAAAAAATACATTAAATCAATAAAACAAACATTACACACACTACCATGTATTTGACACACATGCATATATACTCTTTTCTGAAATCTGTCAATGCCAATCCAAACTCACATTCTATCTTTTTTAATTTTTCATTGCTTAGGATACAATCCGTGCAGCCTTAATAAAATTACGGTTGAATTTCGACCACTGGGCGACCACTAGTTTTGTAATGAACAATTTTTTTGTAATTATAAACTATTATAAACTAAAGCACCTAGATTATTGTTTTTCAAACCATTTTTTGTCCCACTGCTGGGCAAAGGCTCCCCAATGTTTCTCCAGGAGCCTCTTCCCTCACTCGTCAAGACCCACATTAATATAAAAATTGGATTTTGGCCTTTGACCCTGAGCTGACAAGAATATCAGGAGGTTTTTTTTATCTATTATATCTATATAGCTATCTTTCAACTAAATTACATTTACGTAAATGCAATTTTTAAGAAACTGCAACTCTGATTGCAGAGAGCCTGTTTCTAAACGTTTCTAAAGCGTCTCTATGTCGTTCCTTTACCAATCACCTACATAACAGCCGTCGGATTATCACATCGAACGCAGCGCGCCCTTATCTTTTAATACCTGAAGATGGAAAGGCTTCCGCGCCCAATACACGTCACACACAATAACGGTATGTATTTGTTCATATAAATATTATGTGTTGTTTGTATGTACATACTGCTTGTGTTCACAGCCACTTTGATATTTCGTGACTCTTCAGTACCGAAATTTCGAGCGAGTATTCTTCAATGCTTACAACTGAAAATATGAAAAGATAAGTTGTTTTATATCGGTGGGTTCGTATTTTTTGTACTACACTGTTGTAGTTTTGTGCATTTAATTGTTGGTCGAATTAATTGTAATTCGACATAGTCAACGGAGTTGTCTCACTTTCGAAGGAAATGAAACTACTTTAATAAATTACAAAAACACAATGTTGAAAAAATTTCCACGAGCAGGATTTGAACCTGCACCCTTCTGACATACCGGGTCAGGTGCTCTTCCAATTGAGCTATCGTGGTTCCAACCAGCCCGCCGAAATTATTCAACACTATTTACTTTTTTACTTTGATAGCCAAAGGCGCCAATTAAATGTCAACAACTACCGTCATTAACATTTTAAAAAAAATTTTCAACATTGTGTTTTTGTAATTTGTTTCGCAACAAAATTTGCGTTAAAATTATATAAACAAATTAAAAACATTTTACTTTAATAAAATTAATGGAACTGGTATTGCTTGTTTTGTAATGTACTCGGTTTAGTTTTTGGTAGGACTTGTTTTTAATCCGACTGGCCAGCTACCATCACGTCATCGAAGTCTCATGCCATAACCAAAATGTATGTAGGATTATTGTGTTCCGTGAGTCAAAGATAAGATATTGGCCAGTTCCTAGAGTAGCTGAAGTGTCCGGGTGGAAGTGCACTTTCATCTTCAATCTTATTACTATTAAATGAGAATGATGCCCAAGCTTTTCTCGTTATGGAATAAGTTTTTTTTTTGCTATAACCGAGTAATCGTATTCATCGACTTTTCAACCAAATATAAAGTATTTGTTATAAATATGAAAATTGAAAGTTACAATATTTTCGCATGTGCATTTTCCACTTACTCATATCGCTAAACAAACATTAATGGTTATAACGTTAATAATAGTGAAATAAAAAAAGTGCTATAAAAAGGTTGGTGACGTAATAATTCTCGAAGCACGCAATATTTTTTGTCGAGTAATAATTCCATCCAAGCGCGTTTATTAGTCAGCGAAAATTTACATAGGAAAACGGTTTGCTCTTAACGCGTTGCAGTAAGGTTTAGAATGGATCGCGTTTGAACGGTTGGAGGTGATGTTTAATTGGTCAGTTTTCACGTAGCATTTGATGTGTTGTGCGTGAGTTTTGAGACACACTTGTGGGGGAAACGGTGCGCTCTAATTCCGTATCTCACGTGACACAGGTATAAGTATTTTCTTTTATGATACTGAGCCGGTGAATGAGCATACGGCTTAATCTGTGATACAGCCCGCCTAATGGAGAATGGCCACCGTTACACGAATAACTTTTTATACAGTATGTAGTGATTCTGGGTAGAATTCTACCACCAGGAATTACAACTAATATCAGTACATGCAACAGTTGAAATATCAAAAACATACAAATGATATTAGAAAACATCACATACATTGTTCTGATCCCACGGTAAGTAGCTAAAGCACTCGTTTCATAGACATCAGATACAACGACAGTACCACAACCACCCAGACCCGAGACAATATCGAAAAGTTCGTTTTCAACATTGACCCGACCGGGAATCGAACCCGAGGTCCCGGGTTAGAGTTAGCGTCGCAAGCCAGTCGGTTACGGAGGTCGTTATAAATAAAAGCTTATAATTAAACGAGTACCTGTTTGTTTATAAATTTTATAAGTAATGTTAACTTGGTATTCGACATAAGTTGACGTCGCTAAAAAATTATATAAAATGTATTTTTTTGCAAATTAATTTCTTACACAATTTTTTTTTAATTTACTGATTATTTTTTATATTTGTATTTTAAAATGAGTGTTTGGGTAAATAATAAATGTCAAAATATTTTTATCATTTCAAGCCGAGTTTTTTTTTAATAGATTGCATGGCTAATGACTCCAGGTAGAGACCAAAGACAACAGGTGCATCGTGAAAACAGTGCACCATCCCCTCACCCTGCAGGACCACGAGGTGCCTCTTCACGACTCGTTTGAATTACCCTATATCATAGGAAGGTGGGAAAACGTGTGCTGGTAGAATATTCCATCTTTTTAAAGGGCGACAAAGAAACGAATCACAAAATTTATGCGCGATGGAATGTTCGTGACAGTGACAGTGACAGCGGTGACTCCGGAGAGCAACACGCGTACTCCTATGGAGGAAGGGAGACGGTGGGATGAGGTCAAAGAGATCTTAAGAGCACTCGCCATTAAATAAGCGGCATAAGACGCTGATTTTAGTCTGTAAGTATTGGAGGTGGGAGCTCTATCTGACTAGGTTGCTTAGCTGCTACCGACCGGCACTACCTAACGAGTATCAGAAGGTCCAATAAGTAAAACTTCAATAGTCACTGTAGATGTATATTGCAGTGGATAGAATATACACGTAACAAGTTATACGTTTCTATATACTATAACAAGGCTAGGCTAGTGAACGCGACGCGTGACAGGAGACGACTGAGGTCGCCAAGCGTGTGTGTTCGCAAGCGGGCTCTTTCAACAATACTACACTCATTAATAATTAATGCTTTTATTTTCAAAAAAGAGAGGGCCGTACAAAAACACAAAAAAGAAAAATTGTTGTTATGGCAACAGACTACTGATTCAACCAAGTGCAATAATTTGTGCCCCTCTATGAGTTAAACTTCAACATTTGGGTTTGAGAACGGTGAGCTTACCACTCTGCCATAATTCCTTGCAAGGGCTTAGGGTAAAGCAACCAAATACTACATAGTGTTACAGATTTATATTATTACATAGCCTAGCAGCACTCAAACTTCAACAAAATTGTGAAGAATGCTCCCCAAACAAGATAAAATAAAAAACACTGTAACTGAACTGCAAATGCATTGCACACGCAGCGGACTCCAGCTGCATTTTGTGTGCTCCGGCCATTAATCTTGACGAGTTGACGTAACACCGGAGCCGTGTGTATCGCATCATACTGCGATAACCCCGTAATGTGCTTTGATATTAAACCTTCCCGTTTTAATAGCCCTGACAGATGCTGTTTCTTTTTTGATTGGATTCTTCGCTCGCTTATTACAACGGGCCCTAATAAATTTCACAACGTTGGCGTAAACCGAGATTGTCGTTAGCGACGTCATAAAAATGTTGTGACGCTCATTTTTTATTGGCTCTCACAATTCATATTGATTGAAAAGTGAAATGTTCTCGGTGTGATTGCATAAATAGCTAACAGAATTGATCAGGTGTAATGATGAATGGGTTAGTTACAATTTTTCTACATCTTGTACTTCGGAAGCCACGTTATACGCCATAATGACCGGTTGTTGTCGTAAGATGGTAGCGTGGTGGGTTATGGCCCTATTCATCATTATTATCTCAGACAAAAGACGTTTTGTTGAACAAAGGCCTCTCTAAAGGATCTTCTCAACGACTGATTTTCTGCAATTAATTATCCAATGTTTTGTATTTGTTAATGTAAGAAGACATGAGCGTAGCAATGACATCTCTCTAGGATTTCTTACTAAAGGTGTTCAAAGCATACCATTTTAGGTACCAGACGTTGCAAAAGCTGTCTTTACGAACTTACTGATGAAGCTAGAGATATTTAAATGGTCACCCATGGTGACACTGCCCTGCGAAGTTTGCTTAACTTTGAACCTGCATCTGACCTGACATCTGACCTCTGCTGTATTTGATCAATAACGCACAGGACGCTGTGTCATCGAGCTTCTCTTTTGAAAAAAATAAATTATAAAAAAGACGATCGGATATTCTTACGAAAGCTCAGTTAATGACCTGGTTTGTGTGAAAGTGTGGGTTCCTATTTGTGGAAGTTTGTTTACACTTTTTGAACTTCAACTTTGAAGTTTCATTGAAGTATCTAAGGAGTATAAATACAACATAAAACGCTAGGCTCCAGTAAGCCTCAGTTATTACAGGGTAATCAGGATAAGGCACGTCCCGTCGGCACACGGCGTACACACGACCCGTATAACAATTTCTGCTTTCTGTCAATCTTCGCTGGGCCTTCCAACTTTTGTCGCCATGATTAATGACGTCACGCGTCAGATCCGGTCCGAGCCGTGCTAACCCTTTCTGGGGAAAGCAGCTGCTGCTATCAATGGTGTCGCTTGCAAATGAAAAATGAAAATGGTCAATGAGTTTTGAAAGTAAGTTTTTGGAGATGTAATTAGTTGGTTGTAACTAATCGTTGTTAATATATACTTATAATAGTTTTTAGCGTTACTTGCAATAAAAAAAGTCAGTGTTGTAAAGTTCGTTTTTTACATAGATACGTGAGTAACAGTAACACATAGATAGATAGATAGATAGATAAATACTTTATTGCTCACACAAATTAAAACCAAAAACAGATACATACAAAAAATCTTAAAGCTAGCATGGGCAAAGGCGGTCTTATCGCTTTAAGCGATCTCTTCCAGACAACCTTTGGTATAGCTTGTTTGTGCTTTTGGCTACCGATTGCATTTACAGCCAGAAGATTCAATTTGTGAAATTGTTGTAGTCCTTTATTGTACATAGAAAATACACTTAATTAGCGTTACAGATTATATTAACTGGCGTAAAGTATACATAATCATGTTATTAAATACCAAATCTCTGTCTCAAAATTTGTAATTTTTGCATTATACTAAAGACTTCTATAGATGATAATGTTTTAACAGTTTGGAAGTAATTAGTACGAATGATCGCCATGATTGTATTACATTTTTTATTATGTAGCAGCGTTTTCTAATTCTCGTATCCTAATTTGAATTGAAGTTTACATGACGAGAACAAAACACAGAATATTTCAACGTTATACTCCGTTGTTTAGTAAGACCCTACGATAAAGTGATATAATTTCTCACTACTACCTACCAGAATGATAGCCGAATGATATTATTTTCTCGTTGTCATAGTTGTAACTATAATGGATATAGTTATTGCTCGCAAATTTCGCTTTAGTACCGCCCATAAATTTTCTTACACCGTATTGCATAAACTGTTTATTACCTGCTTATATGGAATATCCACACCCGCTATGTATGAATAAAATGTTATTCGCTTATATTATGTGTTGTAAGGGATACTATCGCGAAACATAACGTTACGATAATATTATATGTAGTTACGAATAGTATCTGTCAGATATGTGTCAGACGCAAAGGTAACATGAATAACAATTAAGTAAATTTGAGGAGCTCGAAGGCGCCCGGTCTATGAGTGCTGAGGTTAAGCAACTTTAGCAAAGGCCGGTCATTGAATGGGTGATCAAAAATGTATCATCCCCAGCTCCTCCGTGCTTCGAAAGCACATAAAGACGTTAACAACCGCCAATCCGCAATGGGCCCGCGTGATGTTTCGTGGTCCGTTCTCCCTATCCATCCATAGGGAAGGCTCGTGCCCCAGCAGTGGGGACTTATCTAAGCTGATGATGAAGTAAGTAAGCAAGGACTATTCCATACTTGAATTTAAGACAATTGACGTGAGGTAACTTACTTTGAACGCTGCATTTTAAGATGAACTTAACTTATGTCATTAATGTTAAAGAATATAAAAATAAATGCATACCTATTTATGAAAAAAAAAATTAATCTAAAATAAAGCACACTTAATAATAATAACTTATTGACATGAATAAATAATTATCAATGTTTTTATATGGATGCATCCAGATACAGAATTAATATGAGTGTAAATGTTAGCTTGCGCGTCAGTGCTTCTGTGTGTGCGTACGCGCATGTATTTTAAAAAGTGTTTGCTGAGTGCCTTAGTCGTCAATAGCGGCATTTTCAGCGTCATCGGACTTTGGGGGTGGCGAGAAACTTTGAGGGTGAAACTAAACACTGCCAGAGGTTTTCTAGAGGAAACATGGTATCACGCACTAGTGCGTGTCCCCGTTTCCTACTAAATTCTCAGAGGGTTTCGGAACGGATTGGAAAACAAGTGCGTGCGTGTAGACAGACACACAAAGACACACTTGAAACTGTACATAGTGCACAAAAAACCGCATAAATTTAGTTAATAAAAATTTTCTAGATATCTGTGCTTTCATAGGAATTGGTTAACTGGTTAGATAAATGTTAAAGTTTGAAATTTGTATAAAACACCAAAATGTTTAAAATGTTTTTAAGCTTTTAATTAAAGAAGCCAACTATCCAGTATATTGCGGGCTTTCCTCGACAGAAGAATGCATTCAGATAATCCTGAACTGTGTGGTAAAATCACAAATTAAAAAAATTGCTTCAAAAAGTGAGCTGATTTAAATTCAAACGTGTTAAAGAACTTAGGTGCTCGATGGCGCAGTGGTTAACGCGCCCGGTTTGCGAGTGCTGAGGTTAAGCAACTTTCGCATCCATCCATAGGGAAGGCTTGTGCCCCAGCAGTGGGGACATAAATGAGCTGATGATGAAAGAACTTAGACTAGGTACTACATGAAATTTTAATACTGAACTAACATAAGTCATACCTATCTACAATTCTAAAATATTATTATAATTTTTTATAAAATTTAAAGTTTACAGAACATGCTGTGGTTGCCTTTCATGGGGTTGCAATCAAATCCATATTTATCTTCCAGTGCGTTCATGTCCATTTTGTGTGTGATATTGTAAATCGTATTGGCAAACCTAATTATATAAACACAGCTTTTTACTAATCTTTACTCAAAACAAACAGAAATAAACAAAGCGACTTTATACGAATGCCAACTCTCACACAGACCGTAATATTAACATGTTCATCAGTCTTCCAAGCAAAGCTAAGAAATTCGTTATTTCCAGAATATCTGGAGGTATTACATAACGGGCGTTAGTATGTCATATTACAGGACCCTCGTAACTGACTCGCTTGAGAAGTCAGGGCCACTCATTTATCAGACGGCAGGTCAGCCCTCGGGAGTTAATTCTGAGTGACAAGTGATGCTGCGACTCGGGCAGGATGATAAGAGGGTTTCTGTTTGTTGTTTTTTTTTCCTGTTCATATATTAAGATAGTGTTATGCCTATTTACATGGTGGTGGTGGAAATCCGAAAGATCATAATTGAAAGATTTCAAATTACGTCGTTATTGTCTGCCATCTTGTTTCTGTTCGATTTTGAGGGGTTAGCCACTAAAATTCCTGCTCAGCTATAAATTGTCATTTTTGTTTAACCTTGTAGATTAAATTGCAGTTTAGTTCTTCTTGAACTACAAAATAGCTCCAAACTACTCAATGGGACCGTGCCCTTATACTGCTCTGTTTATTATTACGGGCTACTGGTTAGTAATTTTATATTCAAAAGCCTATATTCGAATGTAGAAGAGTTTAGAACTGCAACTTTGGAAGTCAAGCAACTTGTGAGCAATTTAATGTATCTCGATCCTGTTTTGCTTCGGAAGGCAAATCCTGGTTGTTCTAAGACTAGTTTAAACTGAGTTGCATCGGCCGTAGAAGCGAACTGTCTTTGGTACCACTATTAAATAACCCGTTAAGTATATATTTATTTTACAATTATTGCTTAGCAATTATTCATTAATAGGCTGCTGAAAGTTCTAAATGTTGACATGTGCAGTTCAATAGTTATAACGTAGTATGCGCAATTTGTAACTCCGAACTATACTTTAGTACACGCTATAAATTCTGTAATGCCGTCTTGTGTAAACTTCATGAGCTAGTTGGGCTACAAACAGGAGCTTGATAATATGTTTCTAGTCATACCCTCGGTAGTACCCATAAAGGGACCGTACTTATTCGAAGTCATTTCATTACAGAGCTCCTTAAAATGACTTCCAGACAGTAATTTAATAAACAGATATAAATGAGTATGTAGTTATGCGGTAATGTTTTATAATACCTACCAAAAAAAAGTTTATCAAGTCATCGAAAACTACGAAAAATATTGTGGCTAAGTTTGATGACAATGCCGAAATGTTTTGAGCTTTCGGCACAAACGAAAACTTATATTTGTTAACAACTTATTAATTTGATTATTTGCAGTCATTAAATTAGACTAATTTTTCAATGTTGCACATTAAAATAAAATTTAATCTGATAAGCTATTTCTTAACAAAAATATAATATAATAACTATCTAAAATATATTATTAAAAGGAGTCCCTTTAGGCAAGGTTCCGAAGATACTGGCAGCGTTCCCCCTTTGAATAGCTAGACTAATTCTTTGTCCGAGGTAACTGCCAGCTCTTCGGTCTCCTGTGATGTAGACTAACCTTTTTGCTATTTCTTTAAAAAGCTTTATAGCGCTAGGACCCCACGGACCAAGGGTCTCGACACCGAATGGGATAAAATCATATTCGGAGCCTAGACCCCCGTATTTACATTTTTTAGCTTTTTCAGCCGCTTCACAAGCCGCACCAGCTCTATTGTAATAATATAATATAATTTTATGCAAATATTGTTGCGAACAAATTACAATTTGAAAAATGACAAAGTGTTGAAAAAAATTCCACGAGCGGGATTCGAACATCCTTTTTTTTCAAACTTATTAATATCTTACGTAAATGTTTATTTACATCATCATCACCTCAAAGGAGAGGGTACGTGATATGTACGTATGTACCTACATGCGCGCGGGCAGCCGCCGCAGACGTGCCACCATTCAGTTCGGAATAAACTAGTAAACGGGAAGCTTGTGTTTTATTTCCATACATATCATTGGCGACGAGGCGGACTACCCACGACAAAAGTAAAAAAAAAAAAAATGGCTCATTTTGGAAATTTGTCCAATTTTGATTATAAAACGGGCGAATGGTCTATTTTCAAGGGCAGATTGACCCAGTTTTTGAAAATAAATTCCATTGAAGATGAAAAAAAAAGTGGAATTCTGCTCACGTACCTTACCGATGAGACGTATCGTTTGGTTCGCAACCTAGCGTACCCCGCGGAGTTGGAATCATTGAGCTTTCTGCAGCTAGTTAATCTACTCGACAGCCATTTCAAGCCGAAAGAGTGCTCATTTGTGGACAAGGCGAAGTTCTTTGGAGCTAATAGGAGTCCAGGCGAATCACTAGGAGACTGGGCGGCGCGATTAAGAGGTCTGGCTAGCTACTGTGACTTCGGCACCGCTCTGGAGACGAACTTAAGAGATCGTTTCGTCCTTGGCCTGGGCGCAGGCCCGGAACGCGACAAGTTGTTCGAGCAGAGTCCGTCTAACTTGACGTTGACGCGGGCTATTGAACTGGCAGAACAGGCGGCCTGTGCAAAACAGGCGAAGGTCATCATGACCGGTGAAGCTGTGCCGATCAAAGAAGAACCAGTATACAGGGCAAAGTTCCAGGGCCAGGCGGCCCGCAGCATTGGAGACTCGGGCCGGTTCAGAGCAAGCGGATCGGGTTCCGCTGATTCATCTCGGTGCTCGGTTTGCGGGATGAAAAATCATCACAGTGATAAGTGTCGTTTTAAAGCCTACAAGTGCTTAAAGTGCGGCGTAAAAGGTCATTTGAGAAAAGTGTGCAATAATAATAATAACAGAAAATCGAGTGTCTACCATGTAACGGAAGAGGAGTGCGGTGCGGATAATCCCAAGGACCTTTGTGAGGAATGTCAAAATTATAATCTGAGGTATGTTACTGATAAACCTATTGAAATTAATCTTGTACTAGAAAATAAAAATGTAACGATGGAATTAGATTCAGGTTCGGGTAGGAGCGTAATATCGGATAGTCTTTACAGGGAAAAATTCTCAAACCTTAAATTACAAAAATGCGATATGAAAATGTGTTTGTACAATGGACATAAAATTTCACCCTTGGGATATTTTATGGCAGAGGCCATTTTTAATGAAACAAAAAAAAATATAAAAATATTTGTGGTTCAAAATGGAGGGCCGCCTTTATTGGGCAGAGATTTCATGTCCACCTTTAATTTAATAATTACTACTAAAATTAATTACTCCTCAACTGATATTGTTGACAAAGAATTGAACAAATTATTAGATAAATTTTCGAATTTATGGCGAGATGAATTGGGGACGTTTCATGGTTTTAAAGTCCGTTTAAATCTCAAAGACGGAACCGCTCCCAGATTTTATAAACCGCGCACTGTACCCTTTGCCCTGAGAGATAAGGTGGAGAAAGAACTAAGTCGATTGGTAGCATTAGGTATTTTAATTCCTGTAAATTACTCACAGTACGCCACGCCTATCGTGCCTGTTTTAAAGGAAAACGGCCAAGTGAAAATTGCTGGTGATTTCTCGGTAACATTAAATAAAGATTTAATAATAGAAAAATACCCCTTGCCTAGGATTGAGGAAGTATTTGCCAAAATTGGAGGGGGTGAACATTATAGTAAAATTGACCTTAAAAATGCATATAATCAATGCGTTCTAGAAGAATCCTCACAAGAGCTAACAACGATAAATACACACAAGGGATTGTATAAATATACTAGATTAGTCTATGGTCTAGCCAACGCACCGGCAATTTTCCAAAAAACAATGGAAACATTGCTTTCTGGTATAGATGGAATAAGTATATGGCTTGATGACGTCTGTATAACGGGTCCAAACAGGAGTATCCACATGGAAAGACTTACTGAAGTTTTAAGTAGGTTATCTCACGCAGGATTACGCCTAGAGAAAAGTAAATGCCATTTTTTTCAGAACAGCGTAAAGTACTTAGGCTATGTCATCAGTAAGGCAGGAATAATGACAAGCCCCGATAAGGTGCGAGCTATACTCGACGCGCCAGAGCCCACGACTGTAACAGAGGTAAAGAGATTTTTAGGAATCGTAAATTACTACAGAAATTTTATTCCGAACGCGTCGTCAATATTGAGTCCTCTTCACGAGCTATTACGTAAAAATGCAACATGGGAGTGGGGGGACAAACAACGTCAAAGCGTAGTTAGCGTGCGTCGCGAGCTTGCATCGGAGCGCGTGCTTGCGCACTTCGAGCCGGCGGCGCAGCTGGTGTTGTCAGTAGACGCGGGGCCCGCTGGTCTGGGCGCCGTGCTCACGCAGCTCGACGATGCCGGCCTCGAGCGCCCGCTGGCGTACGCGTCTCGCTCGCTTACGGACAGCGAACGAAATTATAGCCAAATACAAAAAGAGGCTACGGCGATAATTTTCGGGGTTAGACATTTCCACCAGTACTTGTATGGTCGCGAACAACCATTTGTATTAAAAACTGACCACAGACCTCTCGTGTCTATTTTTAATAATAAAACAGGTATACCAGTAACGACCGCCTTGAGATTACAGAGGTACGCGATAATATTGTCTGCATATAACTATGTAGTGCAGTATATACCTAGCCATAACAACCAACCGGCTGATTACTTTTCACGTGCACCGTTAAAATGTAAGACGTCGGAAGATCTAGATTGCGATATAGATGCCTATTATGCGCTTAAGTTTCTTGATACCAGTTCGCCGGCGACTACAATTAAGGAAATCGAACAGATGACCGGGGGCGATAAGACACTCAAAACTGTACTTAGGTATATGCAAAACGGTTGGCCGCGTAACGTGAAATGCAAGTCAATACTTCCATATTTTAAATGTCAGTCGGATTTACAACTCATACACGGGTGCATATTTAGGGGACATAGAATAGTAATTCCGACGGTGTTGCGAGGCAACATGTTACGCGAACTGCACGAGTCTCATCTAGGTATAATTAAAACTAAAAGTAATGCGCGAAGCAGAATGTGGTGGCCGGGAATCGACGGCGATATCGAGCGCTGGATCGGTTCATGCGAAACGTGCGTGAGTGTGCGGCCCTCACCGCCGCGGGACCCCCCCGCGCCCTGGCCGCCGGCGGCGCGTCCTTGGCAGCGTATTCACATTGACTATATGACCGTAGGGCAAAGGGTATACTTAGTGGTGATCGACTCTTTTTCTAAATGGTTAGAATGTTTATACATGCACAACGGAACAACAACAGCTGCGATTATCGCTAAGTTAAAGGGAATTTTTTGTATATTTGGGCTACCGGAATTAATAGTATCGGATAATGATGTTAAAATTAGTTCCGTGGAATTTAGAACCTTTTGTGATTCGAACGGTATTAAATATATGACGTCACCCATTTATCACCCACCTAGTAATGGCCAAGCCGAAAATTCGGTGAGGACATGTAAAAAAATGTTAAAGTGCATTATTAAAGAAAATGTACCGATTCATAAAATAAACGAGCAATTGTCGGGGTATCTATTTAACTATAGAAACACTGTTCATTGTACCACTGGCGAAACGCCGGCCAAACTAATTTTCGGAAGGAATTTACGATCACGCCTAGATTTAATTTTACCTAACAACGGTAATCGAACCGACGCCCAAGTAGTACCCGGAAAAAGGTGTTTCGAACTGGGTGATACGGTGTGGACCCGATGGTACAGTGCAAGGAAGGAAACGTGGCAATTAGGTTCCATTAAAGAAAAAATCGGTAATAAAATGTATAAAGTCTTTATTAATGATTTAAATGAATGTTGCATCAGACACGTCGATCAAATTATAAAATATAAGGGTGAACTTACTCAAGACGACGTGCCTCATGAGTTTTATGTGCTACCACCGCCCCAAACCCAAAATATTATTTCCGCGAAAACGCAAACTTCGGTCACTCCTACAAATCGATCAGCTGTTGGTGAGGCGGTGGGTGCGGAACCTGATGGAGCACGTTACTCGCGTGATCAAGAATCATGTGTTATGATAGAGGATACCGGGGAGGAATGGGGCGATTGTATGGCGGATGAGTGTGAGAGGGGGATAACGGCGTGTGAGGATGAACCGGGACTGGTACAGGCATCGTTGCCGATACCGGGACAAGGTGATCGTAGCGAAGTGGCAGAGAGAGTGCAACCGGGGGCACATGATAATAACGCCGCAACAAACGCGCACGCGTCGCCGGTACCGTCACCCACGCTCATACGCCAGAGACGTGCCAAGGAAAAGGTAGATTATACGAAGTATTTCTAAGAGTTATTTTTAAGCTTATATAAATGTAGAATATATTATAGTCATTTAAACTATCATGGTCACTTGCAAATAATTACTCTATGTTATAGTCATTTCTGTTTTAAGTGTATAATTATTTACATAATTAACTGATTTATGTTTTATTGTTATTAGGTTCCAAAATTGAGTGTAGAGGGATGATATGTACGTATGTACCTACATGCGCGCGGGCAGCCGCCGCAGACGTGCCACCATTCAGTTCGGAATAAACTAGTAAACGGGAAGCTTGTGTTTTATTTCCATACATATCAGTACGACACGTGAGTTCGACATTACTTTTGTATTCTCTATGATAATTTTAAGACCCACTTGTTGAGAGACTCTGTTGAGGTCACCGAGTATTGTGCCGAGGTCTTGCAGGGTATCAGCCATGACCACTATATCGTCAGCAAATCGAAGGTGAGTGCGGTTTCCAGTCCAGAAGCTTGAAAACATCTTCCAGTGTAGCAGTGAACAGTTTCGGAGATATCTCATCTCCCTCTCTCACTCCTCGCTGCAGCTGGATAGGTTTCAAGCTCTGTTGATGTACCGGTAGTCAATTTGGCACCGCTGGAGAGACTGTAGCACGGCCTCTGTTTCTATTGAATCGAAGGCTTTTTCATAGTCCACTAACGCTAAGCAAAGAGGCTGGTTATACTCTTCGGTTCTCTGTACAACCTGTCGCAGCATATGTATGTCTATGGTGCTAAAGCCTTTTCGAAAACCGGCTTGTTCGATAGGCTGGAAGTTATCAAACCTGCGTGCAAGACGATTCGTTATGACTCTCGAAAACAGCATGTAAACGTGGCTAAGAATTGAGATGGGCCTGTAGTTTTTCAGCAGAGTTTTATCGCCCTTTTTAAAGAACAGTACCAACATACCTTCATTTGGGTATTTGCCGTAATCGCCACGCTTGGCAGGCGGGTTGAGGGTAACCTCAGAGAGATGCTGCTGCCCATCTTCTGGAATGGTCCCTTAGTCGGCTTTTACAACACCCATGGGAAGAGATAGGGTGGTGCATTTCTTTACACACAGGGAAATACTAAGGGGTAATTACTAAATAATGATAGTTTTCTCATAGTACATTTGACACGAACGATGGCCAACGCCTATCAGCGTCGATAACGTTTCGCATTGAAAGCTGGTAAGAGCTGAACAGTTAAAGTTATCCATCGATGAGATTTTATCCTTAAAAAAGAGTTACTCAAATTTAAAATGTACGTGTGCCTCATTTAAATAAATAAAAAAGATTAACAAAAAACTTTACCGTTTATATTGTACAATCCATTAAACGACAAGAGAACGATAAATTTTAGAGACATTCAAGAATGAATCTAGTTACTTATACCATTTTTTTTAATTAAAATAAAATATGGTAAGTAATTAAAGAATATTTTTACTAATAATTATAATCTCTTTATAAATAATCGGTTACAAACGCCCATCGACGTCAGCGTTTTCTGGGGCATGTTTGGCCCTTAGTAAGTAAACTGCCTGACTGACTACTTAAAAATTCGACGCATATGAGCGTCCTCGGCGAATCGGCGCCATCTTTCTACGTGGGGCCTTACCATAAGTTTTATTTCAGTTGTACGAACGAAACGCGTTTACATACGCCGCTACACGTGTCTCGTTTTCACAACTCCAATAATATTGCTTTAAAAGCTCGTAGCAAGGTTCCTAAATGCGGCCTTACTGAGCATTTGCTGAGCAGTAGGTGCTCATTATTTTGTGTAAATAATCCCAAATTAGCAAGCGCATACGTGCGAAGCACATAATACTAAGGAAATAGGCGATAAATATAACATTATGGTAGGTGTTTCAATGGAGCTCTATATTGGACTATCACGGTGTAAAGTTAAATCGTTTTTTTGTACGAGTAATATAATGTTTAGTGTGTTCATACCGATATTTTCTTTGGTTTGGACAGTTCTGGAAATAAAAACAAAAGGAAATAAACAACACGGTTTTATTAAAAGTTACCTAATTTAATAACTATTTTAATATCTATATATTTATTTGCACATGTTATTATGGAAATGATTAGGCTCGTTAAAATAGCCGAATGGCCTATGCAATATTTCATGTGCGTCTGGACGATCTTGAAGCACGACGAAACTGATTTAGTAAAGCCAGCTGCGACAAGAAAAACATTAATCAGATAAATAGAGCCAGTCGGAAGAGTTAAGCCCAGTAGCAATCATCTTTCACACCTGCATAGAATTACGCAGCTCTGAGTACTTTTATTGGCCTTTCATCTTTCAGACACTTCTTTTTTAACTAGGTAAGATGCTATGCGTAAACAACGGGGCAAGAGGCGAACCTGGGTTATGTGGGACTCTCCTCCTCATCCCTCGTCCAGCTACTGAAAGCTTGACGAGGGGGAGGAAGTATACCCCTAGAAACCTAGTAAAATCCCTTCTCTGTCACGGGTAAGGCTCGGCATAACGAATGGCAAGCATCGAGCTCTCCCTGCAACGGCCCACCAGATGAGTGACGCCCGGGATAGTTTGGGCGTCTCCAGACTTTCGTTACGCTGTGGAATGAATGACGCACACTAATACCTTTGATGTTGCTGATGTCCATAGGCGGTGACCGCTCACCATCAGGCGGCCCTAACGAGCAGGCGCTCGTTTGCAGACTTTTGAAATAAAATTATCTTTCAAATATTTCACAGAGTAGTGTTCGCGTGAACTTTAGTAAATAGATAAACATATTTGTATTTGTTTACGGAACGTAATATTTAATCAAAAATAATAATTAGCACATTGTGCCTGCTGGTGAGTATTATCAAGCCTATAGCATAACTACAACACGTTTTGCACTTTTTCACTCCTTCACTGCAATTCATCACAAGCATTCAAGAGGATGGAGGCCCTAAAGGACTCGTTGGCTCAACTCCAGGATATGTTCACACGGCGTATGGATACCTATCAGGGAGAGCTTCAAAACGTGAACGTCTCTAACTTGACGGCTGATTTAACAGCGTTTATATGGCGTTCATTATGGCTGCTCTGCACACATTACAAGACCAAGTGAGCCTCCTTGCATGTCAGGTGGACGGCATAGAGATGAGCCTGATGATGGCCTGTCAGAGAAGACAGATGAAGATGCGGCTGCAGTTGCTATCGGTGCTTTCGTCGGCTTCATAAAACTATCTATCTCGGAGGATATAGGCTGGTGTCATCAAATGGGCCGCCAAATGCAAACGACCGCGACCGATGTTAGTGAAGCTGCACTAATCTCGATGTCCGGAACAAGATTTGGCATGCCAAGACCACACTAAAGGGTTCGGGTATTACGGTTTCCGAGTTCCTAACGAAACCCGGGATGATACTTATATGGCGGCGCGTCAGAAATTTGGTGTCACTAAATGCTTTACGCGCCAGGGATTCGTTTTCATGGCGAGTCCTGACGGGAAGCGCAGCCGCATAAGCTCATTTGCAAAGCTGTAGAAGATGGTGGTGGATGCACCTAAGCCTGTGGCTGCTGCGGCCAGGGTGCCAGAACCTGCAGTGCCGAAAACGAGGCAAGCCCTCCGGCAGAATAGTAGTAGTTAACACTTATGAATTACTATCAACTTTGTTGTGTTGTGTTGTTTTCGTTTGGCGGACATAATAAAAAAATATTTTGAGGTGTTTACAATTAGTTACAAATGACAGTTTTTTTTTAAATAGTTTTACGGCTCCGGATGAAATCCATCAAGCCTATTCGTCCGTTCTATCTTCATACATAAATAAACAATATTTCATTCCTATATGATGATGATGAACGATAATAGAAATAAGAAGTGAGAAATCGTATTACCCCCCAACCCCTTGAGTATCTCAGTAAACATGTGGGGCTTTACTAAGTCCTCAGGTAGACTTCTTGAGAGAATTTGAAAAGTGACGTTGTACTGTTTTGTTTCATTTGCCAACACTTAACGGTTAATAATCCACCATTATTTCACATTAATATTCGTCATGACACAAATTTTAGAAAATAAAACAAAACCGCAGACATGACTCTTCACTTTCCCGCCAAGAAGTCCCACAAATGACAGTGACAAACGACTGACAAACAAATGACATTTAATTTTTTTTGTGCGTTTCAGTTTTTTCCTTTAGTTGATGGCTTCGTGCGATTAGCACATTTAGCCAGTGTCAAAGTAATTTTTCTTACAAGTAACTTTCGACATAACATAAATTTTAGAAAATTTAAACCGCAGACGTGACTCTTCACTTTGCCGCCAAGAAGTCCCGCGTTTCGTTTTATGATGTTAGTTATACTTCATTTTTTTTATAAAGTTATAAGGTTTAATGGGTTCACAGTAATTGATTGTCAATACTTTATTGTAATGTTTTTTTTTACATTTTCACTATATTTTTATGCTTTTTAGCTACAGCTTTTAAAAGTAATTTATAATATTTATTAATCATATATTTATTAATTATGTCATCCTCAAGTGAAGATTCACATTATCTTTATGTTCTAGTAGCACTGGTGAAGAAGTTTTTGTTCATGTTTACGTTTTATAGTGTTGCAATAAAAGTATTATCTATCTATCTAAATAACACAGCTTCAATATTTAACTTTTTGCTTAGATTATGATCATGTTGTTATCTCAGCTTATTAGTTATCTCACCAACATGTATTCAATAACATAAAACAAAAAGAACGTAACAATTTAAAAGTTTTCACTTTTATCTCTTTCGCCGACCAGCTGTTAAGGCCATCATATTTTATCTGCGCAGCCTTAAAGCTACTTCTGCAAAGTCAATTAGTATTATCAGCGAATGCAACTGTTAAAAACTTATGGGATTTAACAAAACCGTCTTTCTTTAGGGATGCCTCTTTAATTAAACTTTAAGCAGACGGATTCTCAAGGAATCTATTGGGAGTAGAATTAACGACTGATATTTTGTGGATGTGGCATTATTATATTTAGATCTAGACTACCCAACGATTCGTATGAAAATCAGAACATTATCTATAGATAATTCTGAGGTTTGAAATATGATTGACGTTTGATGGGTTTACATCACACAATAAACCTCCTTTCATCAGTAATTAACCTTTAGTATGCCGGAATACCAGACACAATAAAATCTTAATTGTTTGGCACGTGGATCCACGTTCCGGCATACCAAAGGTTAAAGATCGAGTGGGAAGAACGTATGCGATTGTCATAACAGGCTTATGACAAGTTCTTCCATAACCTCGTACGCCTCATTCTACTAGCGTTGTGCCACTTGTGTGGTATTAGGCGTCGTGGTAGTCGCGAGCGTCATTTAATGATGTTGATAGGTTGACGTAAGTTTATTGCAGTTACCAGAGTATCTTAAAACTAATATGTTTCTATATCTTATATCTAGCATAATAACTGTCGCACTCACAGACGTCAATTAACATTAATGATTACTTAGCACCTAAAGCTGTCTATTGTAAAATAGTCTCTAATAGTGCCGTTATAAACAAAGTAGTCATTAAAGATAATTGACGTCTATGAGTGCGGCAGTAAGTAGTTTACTATAATATACATGAAACCGTAAAACATTAAATATGAGACAACTTCATACATTGTTCTGATCCCAAGGTAAGTAGCTAAAGCACTCGTTTCATGGAAATCAGAAACAACGACGGTACCACAACCACCCAGACCCGACACAATATAGAAAAGTTCGTTTTCGACATTGACCCGACCGGGAATCGAACCCGGGACCTCAGGAGTTAGCGCCGCCCAAAGTCCGGTGTGCAAGCCACTCGGCTACGGAGGTCGTCAAATTATTACATTATATTCATACTATCACACTTGTCTAGGTCCCCAGATGAATATTTTCATTGCAGTTCCACTGCACTGATTCATAGTCTGCGGTAATTTATCAAAGTTTAAAAAAAAGCAAAAGCGTAAAATCCCTTTTGTCCATACATAAAAGACTAGTTTTCAATATATTTGTTGGCATATTTATATTGTTTATTGTATATTGTTGCATTTGTATATTGTTTGGCATGACGAGCATGAATTCATTCAAATGAATAACTTAATAGGTACTTGTAAACAGAACTGATGTTGATAAATCACTTGTTGCAATTTAGAGATTTGTTTCAGCAATCATTTTCATAGCTTTGATTAATCTGAATATAATAGAATATATCTAGTACTGTGTACTTTTAGAACTATGCATCACTTTTGGTTTTCATTTTTCATCAGTTAGCTTAGCTAGCTTTGTTTCGAAATCCTATAAAATAGACACTTCTGCTTGAACGACTGAATAACCGCATTAGACTATTAATTGACTTTATCGGTTACTAGCACTTTGACTGCGACTTCATCCGCGTGGATTATATACATTATATACAAAAAAAAAATTGCCAATATCCACCCTAAAGGTTTATTCTAAACATTGGTGATTTTTTTTTTAAATTGGATTGGTAATTTCGGAGTTCACCTACTACAAACAAACCTCAATACTTTGCCTCTTTATAATAATATAGTGAAAAACTGAAGAAAATATATATAACTGTCCCACTGTTGGGCTAAGGCCTCCATCATTGAAATCAAGTCATCACTACGATTGATGAGGCATAATCATTACGCTTGCCAAATGCGGGTTGGTGATCACAAACGCGGGCAGGGCATCGAAAAATCCGAAACTCACTTTGCCCGACCTGGGAATTGTACCCGGAACACTCGGCCACCGAGGCGTTAGTGTAGACGTTATTAACATTATATTTATAATGCAAAATTTATTGTAATGTCCATCGTTTTATCCCTCCCGTTACTTTAACAGTAACAGTTCGAGATAGAGTCAGCCTTCCGCTCTCATTCAACTTGCTTCTGCCTGGCTTTGGCTAATCCATTTTTGCTAGCCTTTCATATTTTTAATTTTGTTATGATTTCTTTGTCTTGAAATAAATAATGATTATGATATAAAATTTTAAAACGAGGTTTACATTTCAGTTGTTACTTTTAATAAATAAGCTTTTGAAAAAAGACAAAGTGTCGAAAAAATTCCACGAGCGGGATTCGAACCTGCAAGTATCATGGGGTGCGGGTTCGAATCCCGCTCGAGGAATGTTTTCAACACTCTGTCTTTTTTCAAATTGAAATTTGTTCGCAACAAAACTTGCGTAAAATTATATATAACCACAAGCATAAATTAGTTTTTAACATTACATACATACATACATACATAAGGTCACGCCTGTCTCCCATAGGGGTAGGCAGAAATCACTTCTTGCCACTTGCTATGATCCGTAGTACAAATTAAATATGTTCAAATTATGGATATGGTTAGGGGAAGGGTAAGGAACGCATATTATGACATAAATGGAAACGAACGTCTTTACGACTCTTCGAGAACCAGAACGCACTAAAAACTTTTTTCCTGGTATCCCATCTTGGGTTAATTTTGCGCAATTGTTATAAACAATAAAAATTATAAGCTTTATCCTAGAAAGAAGTAACTCAGAATAATGATAAAGCGTGAGCGTCTTATACATAACCGAATTTCTAAGTTTTTCTAAAGTTAGAATATCATCTTCTATAGCGTGATTGACACCATTATCATAATAATAAAAGAATTATTACCTTTATGACATTAAGCGTTCATAACGGACTGTTAAAATTTATGAGCAATTTATGTTTGAAACATAACTCAGTGTTCGCTGTAAAATGCGATAATACGATTTTAGCACACTTTATATTTTATGATGATGAAATTTGAGGATTAATTGCATAATAAAAATAATGGTTATATAGATAAAATGCGATGGTTGATGATGTTGGGCTAATAAGAGCCAAAGTAGGATCTTAAAATAAAATAAAAAAATTCACTTACTTCTATTGGCAGTTAACTCTATCATACTAACGTTTAAGTAATTATTAGTTATTGGTTGACTTTTATACTGCATTTACACACACTATCAAAAAAAATACGTCATTAGTATTTTTGTCTTTGTAAAAAACCTTAGATTATATACGTCTCAAAAACAATTAAATAATCATATTCTAGAACACTTAAAAAATTAGCATATTCTGTATCTGTCACTGACGCACATAAGAAATAAGAAAGGGACAACTAACTAAGTTAAGAAATTTATTGTAAACGATGTTAATCATTATAACATTTCAAATTAAATTTTTTACAAAAAAAAATCGTCTTTTTCCGACTTATGAAATCTTAAAAATATATCATATTGTTGTTCAAACGGTAAGAATGAAATAAACATTTGTGACAGCTCTCATTTTCCTCCAGATACTTTATTATCAGACAATTTAAACTGTTGAGCCCAAACTGATTGCCCGTAGCTTATCAAAGGCAGTAATTAAATAAAACAAGGTGCCGACCGATTTATGCCTCCCAAAGGTACCATTTGTGGTTTTCCCACTTTACCCTGTTCCAATGTAGACCCTGTTTACAACATCAGATGGTTTAAATTTAAATGGCTCTCAGGAGAATGAGCTTCGTCAGAACGCTTCATGCTGTGTACAATACTCTGGACAGCGAAATGGTTATAATTGAAACGGAAGAGTCAAAAAAGGAATTACAGTTTTATTTTTAAAACGCTTTTAAAGCTTTCGTACAAAAGAGTTTGTGTGCAGCTGAATGTCCATTCAATCCCGTATTCAAACCTAACATTTTGTGGTTTTCTAAAGTAACAAAACTACACATTGAAATGAAATACTCGCATTTATTTTCCTCATAGTAATTATGAGAATCATCACCTCACTTAGTCTCCGTGTGAGGTTAGCATAAAATGAAATAGAATTATGTACAGACAGACATCTAAACAGGTCTCTGTCTCCTAATGGACTCCATCTATCTAAATAAAATAAAAATAAATAAAATAAATCTCCTAATGAAGTTTTAATAAAAGTCGTCATCATCATCATCATCCATCATTCATTATCATAATAATATATACATTATGTACATATTATATTAAAATGATGTACACATACAAACAATGGATGTGATTTCTGTTTGTACTTGCAATTTTTTTGACAAATTTTGGGATAAATGTTCATTTTATGACTCACTGACACCAATTCTACGATTTTTGAAATTTTTGTCTGTCTGTCTATCTGTCTGTATTTCCACTTTTAACTCAAGAACGGCTTGACCGATCTTGCTGAAAATTTGTATGTAGTAAGAACATGCGATTGTGGAAATGAAAGACTATATATAAAAAAATGAAAAGTTTAGCGGGTGACGGCTCTTAATGAAAATTTGTACGTAGTAAGAATATGAGATTGTGTAAATGATAGGCTTTAAAAAAAGGAAATTTTATTCACAAGTTTAAACGGGCGGGAGACGGCTCTTGATGAAAATTTGTATGTAGTAAGAACATGAGATTATGCAAATGATAGGCTATATATGATTTTAGTAAATCTAATAATTATTTTGATTAGCATTCATTGATCCATTATATTCGCACTGACTGGTGACCACTAGTATATATATATTTATAAGTATAAATCATTCAAAAACAAAATAGTGCTTCAAAGAAATGATATTTTATATGTTTAATTTGACTCCCCATTCATTTATTTTAGTTTTATACATAAAATATAACCATTGCCGTTGAGTTAACGATAAGTAATAAATTATATTATTATTTAAGGTTACCATAAGCTACATTGTAAACTTGTTTGTGGTTCCATAAATAAATAATAAAAATAAAAACATTATCGTTTTCTAAAGTTTACGCGAACACTACACATTGAAATGAAACAACTTGTCTCCCTGTGACCACGGACCCTGCAAAGGGTTCGAAACGTCAGGATAAACATTAATTAAAACTAATGTGTAAAATAAACGCGAGTAGATCCGTAAAAGTTGTTTCATTTCAAAAACATTATCATCATTTCAGCCGAAAGACGTCTACAGCTGGACAAAGGTCTTCCCCTTGTGGAGGCACAAGGACCAGTTTTGCATTGCTCGCATTTAGCGGCTACCTACGATCTTTACCAGCTTGTCATCGGTCCACCTTATTGAAGGCCAGCCTGCACTGCGTTTTTCGTCTTCTAAATGTATTTAAAGACTCTTAATGATTAAAAGGAGCGCGATGGCGCAGTGGTTAACGCGCCCGGTCTGCGAGTGCTGGGGTTAGCAACTTTCGCAAAAGCCGATCATCGGATGGGTGACCAAAAAATTGATCATCTAAAGCTCCTACGTGCTTCAGAAGGCACGTAAAGCCGTTGGTCCTGGCTGCATTAGCAGTCGTTAACAACCACCAATGCGCACTAGGCCCGCGTGGTGGTTCATGGCCTGCTCTCCCTATCCATCCATTGGGAATGCTCGTGCCCCAGCAGTGGGGTCATAAAATGAGCTATTGATGACGATGACGAATGATTAAAAACTAAACTTACAAAGGTCGTGCCTAGTTTGGCAGTAGAATTTCTTTGCGCTGCAGTCTGCATTTTTGCCAACGCTCAGCCTATATATCACCGGTATCTACTGCTGTGGGTTTGCGTGTTGGCGAAAAGGAAAGTGCTTTTAGAATGAATGTTTAAGTTAAGCCAGTTTAAAACACGCCAAATGATGGTAGACTTTTATTACTTCGGCTAGTTCGTGTCTAGGTTATTAGGTTTAATGTTTTAATTGTAGCTTTTAGGTTTCTTTTATGTTACGACCGCATTGTTACTACTATTGTGTAGTTTATTGTCGAGAATTGCCCATTAAAATTTCGATAAGTGTTTAAGGTCTCTAGCAAATACAACTAAGTTATTGAAGTGCTAACTTTAAGAACTTGATTTATGAAATCGCGAAAGGTATAAGAACTTTTTTCATATGCAACTATTTTGCGAACGTCATCAGTTGTCAGATGCATTTTTAATTTTAATGCGGTTCATAGAATCAGTTGTTTTCTGGTATGTAATGAAAGTTATCCCCTTTCTTCTTTTATATTCTCTGATAGCCAGTGTCTCAGTAGTCGAGGATTCCTGGTGAAGTGCGCTTCCACCTGCGGCTTTTTAATCACTTAACATCAGGCGAGATGAAGGCCAAGTACTTACCAGTAAGATATAAAATAAAAAATAATACATATCTGGCTTGTTTTTGTAATCGTTTAACCTGCAATTGGCCAGCGTGGTAATTAAACCTATACGCTATTACCCAGCAGTGCTGTCCCAGCAGTGCTGAATAAACAAGATGTCAAGTCTACTAAACTTTAAACCGGTGCGGCGCGAGTCGAGGTGTCGACTGTTCGCACACTCTCGTTGTCATCCAAGTTTCAGACTTCAAGGATCTTAACGATATTCAACTTTGGCTTCTAAAACGGAGGTCACAAAAGACAGTGAGCGTTTAAGTGACTTTTATAAAAATGTTTGCGCAGGAAGAAGACTTTGTTATGTATATCTGTAGAGGTCCTTCATACGAATAATATTATATACATATGCCAGCTTGGCCCTAAGCTGTAACTATATAATAATTTGAGCGATTTTATGTCAGGAAGGTTTTGTATGATCCGAATTTGGAAATTCGAAACTATGAAAAATAGCGAATATTACGCAATGGATGGAGATTAAATAAAAGAAAAACATTATAAGCATTAAGCGTGTCGTAGAAACATGTTGTGTATTTGTTTTTTTTTAATGATACCTGTAATAATTAAGTCTAAGCTATGTTCTTTGTTATTTAAAAATGTACAAGCAATCAAGACTACTAAGGTAAACCTCTGATGCTCTTTTTCACACAAACAAAACTACAGTTTGTTCATATTAAAAAAATTAAAGGTGTTTTTAAATTAATATATTGTAAAAATGAAAAGGTTTTAAAAGTATTTAATAAAAGAGAGAAATAGCAATCAATTTTGATTTTAGTATCGATAGGAAGCAGTTGACTTTCGTGTAATTTTAATAGACGGCAGATTCATTATAATTGATTTGCATTTGTTTGCAAAGTGTATCTAAATAGTCTAGTGTGTAGTGGCTAAGACCACCGGTTAGACCCAGAGGTCCCGGGTTCGATTCCCAGCGGGGGGTACGTGTTTGTGTACTCGGTTTGGTTGGTGGTAGGGCTTGTTTGTCCGCCTGGGTAGCTAAATATGAAGAAAAAAAAATAAAAGTTTTTTAACAAAGAATAAACTGTTCCTAAAATTTTCTTTGTTTGTACTTTGAAGAAGTTCCTAACTTCTTATATTTGAGTGAGTGACTTCTCGTGTAGTTTCAGCAGCCGGCTTTCATATTGAAGTCAAGCACTTTCGTACATTTGTTAAACTTTTGTAGTTCGGCATAAATAATTTTCAACGCCATCGAATATTGGTAGAAATGAACGTTAAGGTACAAAGTTTTAGTAACAGTAATTTGTAATGTTACTGGAGCTTTACCGAGGTAGCTTAAAAAATATTGAAAGAAACAAAACATTTCCATACAAAAATTATTCCGCAGCATTATTTGCAAATCTTAAAAAGCTATGTACTTTGAACAATTCAATTAATTAGGTTTCTACTATGATTGAATTAAATGTCGTAACATTTTAAACATTACATGAAAGGTTTTTGGAAGTAAAAAATTTGTAGAATTATAAAATGTGGCTTTTTTGAACGTACTGTTATTATTCTTGACTTGGTCTGTATTTTTGACCGAGGCTCATCTGGGGAAAGTAAAAGGTGTTTTTAGAAGGTACCTAACTAATAAGTAGTTATGATAAAATAACTTATATGCTAATTATTGTATACCTATTCTCTGCACTTAAACGTTTTAATTTTGAATTTGTCATTTTGTCATTTTGTGTTCATTTTAAAGGGTCTTACATTTTCTGTAACTGATCCTTCGTCAGAAAAATTATTAACGGGATTCTTACCATGTTTATTATAAAATGTTTTTGTTTTGTTTATATAATTATAACGCAAATTATGTTGCGAAACAAACTACAAAAACACAAATGTTGAAAAAAAAAAGAATCACGTTAGCTCAATTAGAAGAGCACCTGACCCGGTATGTCAGAAGGGTGCAGGTTCAAATCCTGCTCGTGAAATTTTTTTTCAACATTTGTGTTTTTGTAACATGTTTATTATATTATTATGTGAGTATCGGATATTCCGGCACAGTTGCATGCGCTATTGTGCCACGCCATGATCTCGGAATTACTGAAGTTAATGCGGGTGAGTTTTTTTAGGAGCAGACAAAACGATCTACCCTCTTCCGTAGTCGTTTTGTGCGCGCGATGCCCGTACCACCAGTTTGTAAGTCACTATTCACTCGAAATTGCTCACGACACACTACAGTCACAGTGTCAGAACGCGAAACGGCTTTATTGTTGTTTTTACGGTTTTTAACCAGACCATTGCAATTTCGATATTTGAAATAGTTATGGTCCTACGCCTACATTGTTTATTTATTTATTTTATTCGGGATAACAACAGTAGGGATAATAACAACATTGTATTCAAACTTTCCTATAAAAATAATGTTAATAATGTTATGTTATCAGAATAATACAATTAGTTTGGAATTACTATTTAAGGCATAGCAAATTGTAAAATAGCAAAAATGTATAAATTCATGTAAGTAAAACAATAATTGTTCATAGAGCATAATATTTTTTTTATGGCCAAGGTCATTCATATTTAGATTCATAAATAATCTTACCTACTAGGTTCCTAATAAATAATAGTTGTACAAAGATATCTCATTTTAAATCGTACGTGTAGTAATTGATGTTGTTGCAATGTATCACTACAAGTAAGCTATTATCTTATGGATCAACCTACTTTGATATCTGACAACACTGTCGACAGATTATATATCAGTTAAGGGCATATTTACCTAGCTTTATGGCTATTCATTTTTAATGTTTGGGCTTGTTGTGGCGCACTTTGATCGAACTCTTCAACCAATGAAGAATTGAAATGTTTTTGTTTTGTTTATATAATTTTAACGCAAATTTTGTTGCGATACAAATTACAAAAACACAATGTTGAAAAATATTTACGAGCAGGATTTGAACCTGCACCCTTCTGACATACCGGGTCAGGTGCTCTTCCAATTGAGCTATCGTGGTTCTAATCAGCCAGCCGAAATTATTCAATACTATGTATTTACTTTTTTACTTTGAAAGTCAAAGGCGCCAATTCAATGTCAACAACTACCGTCATTAACATCTGATCATAATATTTTTACAAATACTAAAGATCAGTTAAGAAGTAGGCAAGCTATTTATAAAATGTTTTTGTTTTGTTTTTATAATTTTAACGCAAATTTTGTTGCGATAAAAATTACAAAAACACAAAGTTGAAAAAATTTCAAAGTAAAAAAGTAAATAGTGTTGAATAATTTCGGCGGGCTGGTTAGAACCACGATAGCTCAATTGGAAGAGCACCTGACCCGGTATATAAGAAGGGTGCAGGTTCAAATCCTGCTCGTGGAAATTTTTTCAACATTGTGTTTTTGCAATGAAGAATTGGTTAACCCACTTCTAACTGAACAAAACATGTGGTGACAACATGTGCATTTACAATAATAATTTTACAATTGTTTGTTATAAACCTTTATTAATAATATTATAGATTAATCTAACACTGTTTTACCGTTGCAAACAAATGCATTATTATATTTTAATAATTTTACTAAACATAAAATAAAGTTAGCTTCATAAATTTGATTCATTTGAAAACATTTTGGCTGGTAACAAATATAGTTAATCACAGACGTACTTTATATCTGTAATAACATCATTATCAACTTAGATTGTTTTGATACAATGCAAGTACAAAGATATCTTATTTCAATCTCTACGTTATCATTACACAATTACAAATAGGTACCTACAACATCACCATCAAAAGAGTTTGGCAAGACTACTAGTTAGTAGTAGTCGAGAAAAATTAGGAACTAATTTTGTTTCTCAAATAGTTTTAGTTTTACCGTTTCTGTTTTAAGTTAAAACAAACAACCTTTTATTGAAACATCCAACAAATTAACCTATTTACAACTACTTCTTTAGCTGGCCCTTGAGCCTGAAACTAGAACGTCTCGCGTCTAGGAGGTCAACAAACAATCTTGACTAGAAACTTATCAGTATCTCATTATTGTCGATACTTTACTGACAAAACACGACAGTTATCAATATATTACTCTTCATAATTATTATTATTCATAATCTTTCAAATGTCTTCTCAACCGTAGTTGAAACTTTCGCGTGAGATCATAGTCCGGATGTCAACATTTTAAACAGTTTAAGTGTTGTCAATAAAATATTTTAAAGATTTACCGCACCTTTACCCTATTCTAGAGTTTGAGTGAAGTCTTTTTTAAAGTCAACAGCATTAATACGACCATTTAAATAGATGAGCAGAAGACCATTACGATACACGTATTTGATTTATTTGATAGCAGTCCTATCGCCAATGACGTTAAATCATTAGCCTGTCAGTAGTTTTAAGTTTCAAAGTTGTCACATGATGAATCCCACATTATCGTAGGGCCCTTGATGTACCGAGTCCATAGTCATGATAGAATCCGAACGGGGTGCGCTGAGAGCTTTAAAAGCCGGTTTCCAAGCTTCTGTTGGTGTGAATAGATCTTTTCCACGCTAAAAAAGAAAAATAGAATAAAAGTTAGAATTAAATCGCAAATTTAAATGTTTCCACTACACTTAAAAATAAATCTAATCAATTGTCTTCTTTTGAAACGCAACGAAATATTTTATTACAATATTCAGAAAAGTAATGTATAAAATAAACGTGAGTAGATCCGTTAGAGTTGTTACATTTCAAACCTTTGATTTTGTCATTATAACTGATTGATTTTTGAGAGACTTCTGCACATCAGAAGGACAAAATAAGTTAAAAATAGACAAATTAAACTTAATTGCACTACAATAAAAAAATCAAGATATGAAAACAGTTGTCAATAATTAACAATCAAATTAATTATTTGCTATATCAAGAAATATTATCGTTGTATGTTGCAGAAAAAAACATGAAAATGAATTGGTCGGTCAGGACAAGTTATTATATGTATATAGATATAGTAATATAAAAAAATATAATTCAAAAACTTACATATCCTTGGTATAACGCCCAGCAAATTCCAACCGGGAAGAACATGAGGGTGGAAATGCCAACGGCCCAGCCAAGCAAGTCGGCTAACAGCGGGAACTCGTAGTCTTCGTACGCGGGCGGCGTCCAATCAGAGAAAATGAACACCAGGATACTCTGCAAATTAAAATAATCGTATATTTAGGTAATTATAGTATCATCCTTTACGTGACTTATAGTGTAAGCACCACTGGGTGCGCCTACGTACTACCCTTAAGTCTAACCCCCTCACAAATAAACAAAGACTAAGGTCCGAATAGTTATTCCGTACTTTTGTCTCTAATACTCTAATTTGAAATGACGTTTACATGACTGGAACAAAACACGGAAAATCAATTCGGACCTTATTCTTTGTTTATTTGTTGGCGGTTAGTTCTTATGCCTCTATATGAATTAGGTATTATGGTGTTCACCATGTATTCCCATTCTAAGAATCTAACCACCAGGCAAAGTGTTGCTGACTGACTGTGGTGAAACCTTCTTTGTATATTTATTATGTTAATTCTCTTTTTTACTAGTTTTTAAAATATGATTTGTCAAGGCTGTTTTTAAAACAGATGCTTGGTGGTCAATTGTGATTTGTCTCTCTTGGTCTGTAATTAAATATCTTTACATTTAAATACTCGTTTCCATCATTATCATTAACAACCGTAATACAGTCTACTACCCATACATTCCACTAGCCATCACAAAGAATAAGTACATCGATAAGTAAGTAATGGCTTTTATACTCTAAGGCAAAGAATCATTGCAATCAAGTCGCTACAATTAATGGTTAATGACTTTATCAAAAATGGTATTATTAATAACAAGAAAAAAAAAAGAATGTTATTAAGCTTCGCGCGATAGTAGCCGCTGGATGCGAGCAGCACAAAACCGGCCGTTCAGACTCTTGGGGGAGGCCTTTGTCCAGCAGTAGACATCTTTTGGCTGAGATGATGATGATGATGATGACAGTAGCCGAATATATTGTTAATCGGCTTAAATGCGAGGCATTGTGGTTCATTCGCCCATACCTCCTTAAGAGTACTGACATGCACCCATACCTTGCTCTACATTAGCATTCTAGGTAGGTTACCATGAGCCCTTGAAACTGACGTTGCGATTGTAAAAACGAGGCGCTTGTTGTGGCATATATACGCGTATATCTGTGTATACGTATATCTCTTTTTAAAAACTTCAATAACCGGGAGGCCTTCGTCCAGCAGTGGACGTCTTTTGGCTGAGACGATAATGATGATGACGATGATGAATACTGCTTTAAGAGCTCGTGATAAGGCCCACAGAACTGTTATTCATTTTTAATGAGGCATTAACAATAATCTTTATAGAAAAGTTTATAGAAAAATCACTTACAACACTGAAAACAGGCACGATGACAGTCCACACAGCCTTCCAGTAGAATGTCAGCACCGGATTGAACTTCATTTTCATAGAAGCCAAGTCTTTAATGGCACGGTTGATGCCGTAGCTCCAAGCCACTGCGGTACACTGTTGGTAAAATAGCTCATTGAATATGGTTCACGCGTTTAGAGCACGGAGTACTTGCTGATACGGCGAGTTGTTGCACCAATGGCCACATCACACTAGACTTTTAATGTATAGACGCGTGCACATCAGCTTATCCAAAACTGTCATATTTCATCAATACCTACATTTTCAACCATATGTTAAAAGTCTATTGAGCAAATTTGAATGTTTGTGGTAGGTTGATGTGCCGCCGTCAGTACTAAGAAGTTCGCGCCGCCTTGAATATGTGTGTGAATGTGTTGTACTTACGAAAATCTAAATTTCAAAATGTCTGAATACATACATTATTGTAAACTAGTCGTCTCCCGCGACTTCGTTCGCGAAGACCACACTATCCCACAGGAACCTGTTACCGGGATAAAAAATTACCTATGTCCTAGTCCGGGTCATGGTCTGTCTATGTGCAAAGTTTGCATAAAAATACATTCAGCCATTTTCACATGATGCGCGGTCAAATAAACAGACAAACACATAAACAGACAAATAGACAAAAAATCTAAAAACTGTTGGAACGTGTTCTGTTATTGATTCTAAGTATCCCAACTTTTTTTCGAATATCTTCCACGTACAGACTTTCGACCCACTTTAGCTTTAGGTACCTATAGATAGATATAAACATCGAGATTTTCAATACCTTTCTCTGACTCATTTGAATCATCATAATAAACTTTGCAAGTATTTTACGGTTTACCTTGCAAACAAATAGTCAAAATTAAAAAAAAAACCTGTAAATATAAAAAATAAACAAATATCGATATGGAAGTCTTTTCGGAAAGGTATCTATCATTGTGATTAAGTTATTCATCGCTACGATAGGTTTATTAGCTTAATTATCACGCTTGCAGAATGTGAGATGGACCACAAAATCAGGCTAAGCATCGAAAAGCGCTTTGCTATTAGGCTACCGAGGTGTTTATATTAACTTTGGTTTTGAAAAACGTTTTCTTACAACTTTTTTTATAAAAAAACAAGAGATGGAATAGGAAAAAAGTTATCAATCGATTTTATTTAAACTACCAACCAAATAACCAATCAATCGCTGACATGAGTACAATATATATTTCATATATTGTTTTTAAATTATGTGCAAAAACTATGTGCGTAAACTACAATTCTTCGGTTTGATGAAAAAAATCTTTAATAAGGAAAGGAAAAAGAAGTATCGGAGAGTTTCTTGCCACCCCTTCTCGGTTGAAGGCGCTTCCAAAACTCGAACACTCAGTAGTTTGTTTATATAATTCTAGTCTTTATTCTAGTTTATTGTTATTTTTTAGATTTATTATACAGTGAAAGAAATAAATGATTTCACATTGATTTTTGAAGAGCTGGTTAGTTCTTTGCCAGTGTCGCTTTAATAAAAGTTTTGAGAGCCCGATCTAAACTGAACTCATAAATCATTTTGACATTATTGACGCAGTATTCCGTTGAGTCACAAACAACGGGGTTATTTATTGTCGATGCGGCTAACGCGTGCTTAATCCGCATGATAGTGAAAGGGAAAGTAATGAAGCGATAATACACTATTATTTTCCTCATTGTGATAAAACCATACCTTCGGCAACCGTAATTGTTTGTTGGTATGTTTAAACGGTTTGGCCTAGTGCTAAGGCTACCGGTCTCAGTCTCATAGTTCCAGGTTTAATACCCAGTAAAACATATTGGTTTTAGTTTAATAATAAATGTGATGGTAGGGCTAGTTTTAAATGCGTCTACAAGTAGTACGAAGATTATACCAACATCATTCGTTTCGAAACCTCAGTTTTTATACCTCTTATTTAATCTGTTGATGGCCATGATTGGCCTTAAATATTTATGCTGTGATCGAGTTTTAAAAGAGACGCACCATTTTTCATTAATGTATAAAAGTTCAAGATACTCAAGACAGCTTACCTCAGCCATGCCGATCAGAAGAATGGCCCAAGAAGCGGTGTTCCAATCCAATAGAGTGAAAAGGTACACACCGCCACTGAAGCACATGGGCAGGCCAAGAATGAAACAAATGAAACATGTGCATGCTGTCACCTGAAAACAATTATGAATTATGAGAAGACCAACATCTTACCACGGGCTCTTGCAACGCGACGAGTGGTTTCTAGTTCATTGCGTTATCTCTATCACCGTTGACTATGACTGCCGTAGTATAATGCGAAATTAACGAGATATCCGCTCGCCGCGTCGCATGACGCGTATGCTCATGGCTGAGACTTTAGTCTCCCTGTGACTACGGACTCTGTATGGAGTTCGAAGTGACAGTGAAAAAATTACCCTCCCGCCCGATCCTCTAAATACCACAACACATTTACAGAATACACTAAACATGCGCACTAGTTTAGGCCCATGACACAGTACTCGTAGAACAAGAGTACGAAAAATCGGTTCACACGCGCTCTACACCAAGTACAGACATGTACCTGGGCGCTTCTCTCCTCCACCACGGCTCGGTTGACCCGAGCCGAGGTCCGAGCCCTCGGGTTGTTCTGCTCCCCGATCCGATTCGAACCCTTCGGAGAATCTAGTAGGGCACGGGGACACGCCTTAGTGCGTGATGCCGTTCCCTCTAGAAAACATCCGAAGGTGATTCGTTTCACACGGCTTGAGGAACCCTTTAAGTGTCATGCCGCCCCCAAAAAAGTTCGGTGAAGCTGAAAATGCCGTCTGAGGCAATCAGCAATCTCTCTCAAAAATTATTAAATTATTTAATTTAAAGTTTGACACTGGCGATTTTTGAAAAAAAAAACGACAATTACCATCCAGTAGTTCTTCCTCAGGTGGGGCCAGTGGTCCACAATCGCTGTATTGATTGCCTCAATGCCGGCGAACTGACACCCCAGGCCGAGTATGAACAGCATCAGAAAGAACAGGATCGACCACAGTTGAGGTATAGGCATTTGGAGGAGCGCCTCTGGGTACGCAATGAACGCTAAGCCTGGGCCGTCGTCAGCGACATCTGATGAGAGAACATTTTTTAATCAGACTTTGTAAGACCTTGACTTCATAACCGGCCTTATACAACGTGTAACAGAAAGGTGTGGTAAAAATGAAAACATCCAAAGTCCATCCAAGATCCAAAGTGTATCCTATCTAGATCTTGTATGCAGAGATACTAAGATATTAACTTTGCATTTTTTTATTCAATATTTATTTTGTGACGTTACATGAAAATAAACATGTCACAGCCCTAGTGGTTTAGTAACGTATGTGTACTTACATTTACGATCACTGCTGCTTGCTTGTGCGCGGCTGACGCGCATGACTTCACTAATATAAATATTTAATTTACAATTGCATGACAAATTAAAGTTAATAATTACATCTTAGACACTCTGCAAACAAGATCTAGATCGGACACACTTTGGATCTTTTCAATTTTACTAAACCTTTCTGTTACACGTTGTAGAGCTTCTGTTGAGCTTAAGTCTTCCAACATCGGGTAACTCGGTGCTTGCCCTTCGTGGTCCCGAGCCATCACAGTGGCAAAGAAGGGATGGTTTAGGTTTTTAGTGCGTAGGCCTTCCCTCTTTTCGTCGAGCTTTTCATGGGTAGACGAGGGAAGAGAGAAGTGTCCCACAAAACCCGGGGGTGCCCCTGGTGTATAAGCTAAATAAAGAAGATTTTCAAACATGACTAATAGCATTATATAGGTAGACCAGGTTAGCCTTAGGCGGATTGGACGGTTTCAACTTCTAATAACTTAAAACCAAAACCACAAAAAATTATGGTACCTAAAAATCTAGTTTTGATAATTAATATAATATTAGTGTCAACATAAATGTTTGTGCTTAAGGTACCTACATTATGTAATTAGGCAAAAAAATTGGGCACCGTATTTAGCTTATTTATGTTTATCTTTGATGTTTTTAATTAGTTACTGTTTCGCAGCACCACCGAACCGGTTCTGACGGAAGATCAGCGTTGGTCGTAATGCCAGTCGTAATGCTGAGTCTGGGCCGTTTTGAGTTATTCTTTTGAAATGTTCTCTTCTATTTTTGTGTGTAATGTAATAATGTGTTTTGTCCCAAATATTTTTTTTTCTGTCTTTCTTTCTAATTGACGTAAAACCCCGCAAAAGCATTGTTTAAAAAAATGTTTTATCTTTCACTGTTTTGTTACTACAAGCTTCGCTGTTACCAAGTGCAGGTGGTAAGTAAACATATCCAATTGTCTTTACATCCAATATTCAGCAAAGCCGCTGAATACACCGCCGCTCTACTCAACTCCCTGTTGATTCACACTGTAACGATGTATGTCGGTTTGAATTTCGCTCGCAATATAATGGATTGATTGAACAATAAATATACAAAAGCGCCCGGTCATGGTTTGAACGGCTCTGCAAATTTTATGAGATTGGCTGGATGTTCGGAGGAGAGTAAAAAACTTTACCAATGTGAAATAATGTGGTTCTGTATGTCTGTTTAAGTCTTTAATCGCCTTGGTGGTCACCGGTGACCGACAAACAATAAATTTTCTATTGTGTCTGGTATTGCGGCAGTCAACGTGTTAAATAAAAAAAAATTGTTTAATGGATTTAGTTTAGTAAAGATGATTTTTTCATTTTATTATCTTACAAACTTTAGTATTTTGCAATGTTTTAAGTTTTCATATTTTTTATGTTAATGTATAAAGTAAGGGTATTTTATTATGGGTGTTATTTAAACGGTTAGCAAAGTATTCGTATTTTTGTTAGCAAAAAAATGCTAGTTGGGCAGCAACTTATGGTCAGCAAATATTTCTAAATCAGTCTGCAACTTATATCATTCTGAACAGCAGTCTTATGCCGCTCCCTGTTTCCGTGACTGGCCCTTGCTATGCTGCGCTTCGCTCGGAAAAAAAAATTTCTTAACCTAACCAACAGTAAGGATTTCTTATGCTTCCATTTTATTATTGTGCATGTTGTCTTTTTCTAAAAGTGTTAGAGCATTTAGTTTATGTAATTCAATTGTTTTTTTTTTTATGAACGTGTAATGTTTTTAACGTTGAAGAACCGAAATAAATAAATAGGTATGTACATAAATTATATAAGTATATACTCATATTTATGTGTTGTCGGTTGTTGTCGTAAGATATTACTCGCAAATTGATTAATTAACTAGCAGTTTATCCGCGTCTTTGTCCACTTCGATTTCGGATTTAAGGCAGCCAAAAAACGTCTTTCATGAGATTAAAAAAAAAAAAATTATTATATTAAAATATAGCTTATAATACCCAAAAGTACTTCGTATAGCATTCTATCAGTAGAATTTTTAAGAATTAGATCAGAAGCTCTAGATATTAGCCCCGACAAACAAACACACAAACATAGTCACGTTTTAACGTTACCTCTTTATTAATAGTATAGATTATTAAAATGTAAACTTTAATTGCACACAAAAAGACAGAAACAGACAAATTCCCAGAGAGACAAAGTACAAAATAGACGGACGGCCTTATTGCTAACAGTCAATCTCTTCCCGGCATTAATTGTTAAAAACAAATAGTACCAATAGAACGCAAACCAATGGTTTCCACAAATTATAAATAATAATATATTTGATTTATTCAGATAATATATAAGTTTTTTTTTGGGAAAATTTTAACCTCAAATCCACTGTCTAACAGTGAGGGCTAGTAACACTGGCATGATTACGACTAAATCGATTCGGTTCGTTGATACTGTCACGTTAGCATTTGAAAGGTAAATTAACTGAAAACATGTTCACATTTCCAATTCGACTGCCACAACTAAACTAACTTATAGGTAATTGTTGAGCGCTATTGTTTGTTGAATTTTGCAAATGCTGGTAATTGCCTACTTATGAAGACATAAACAAAGTATTAGAATTTGGAAAACTTATAATCTCACTGTTGGGCAAAGTGGTATCCTCTATCTTTGAAATCCAGTCATCGCTTCAATTGTAGTATTTCCGGTAGCTTAAGTTACCCATCACCCCAAAAGCGGGATGGTAATCACAATCGATCGTAAAATTAGAAACACACGGGCAAAGGCCCAACTAGGAAATCGAACCCAGAACCTTCGCAAAGCGAGCCTTGCGCTTTGCCACTTCGGCTTCGCCACCGAAACGCTTTTTAGAAAACAACAACTTAAAATAATTATAAGGTTATGTATAACGTTACAATAAAATGAACAGTCCTTTGAAAAAGTATTTATATATAACACTAAGTGCGTCTAAGTCGTTCGCCATTTTAAACCTTATGGCATCATTAGGACAGTATTAAAACCACATTGCCATCATACAGCCTTCATCTTCCCACGCCACCGTACCGTACATGAATAACAAAACAGAAATAAACACAGTAAGGGTAATTTATCACCTTATTAATTACTGGGTACGATAAAGAAAAACGGTTGGTTATCTATGACATTGTACACTATAATAACCACACTCGCTATCTGGTGTGCTATATTGGAAACGATCGCTACGAATTGCTATAATAAACTCATAACACTCCATTAATATCGAAACAATTTCGGGTAAATTACTTTTCATGATAAAACATATTAATTTTCCGTACGACAGGTTTAACTCGTGGAATGTTGAACTGTTCTCGCTATATGTACGTCAATTAACAATATTAATAACTTAGAAATAGAAATAGAAAAAATCCTTTTTACCAAAAAAGGATTTTTTCTATTACACAATTACACATACACATTCAAAACACAGGAACATCACTTTTGCATATACCAAATTGGTGCATAATCTATATAAATAAAAATAAATCGCTAAATGTGTTGCTAATCGTAAAACTCGAGAACGGCTGAACCGATTTGGCTGATTTCTTTTTTGTTGTGTTTGATGAAGTCTGAGAAAGGTTCTTATGGAGAGAAAAAACGTAAAAATACAAGGATAATAGTAAAAACAACAATTTTTATATACAATACAAACCACTCTCTACTGGACCGATTTAAAAAAATTCTTTCACCATTAGAATGCTACATTAGCGCTGAGTAACATAGGCTATATTAAAAATGTCCACCCGTGCGAAGCAGGGACGGGCCGCTAGTAAGTAATAATAATAAATTTAAAAAGAGCTTAGAATGTAAAATTTAGAGATTTTTTACAATGAAAAATAACAAGCGCTCAGGCTTAACAGCATAAAACAAATGATGTTTGGACCGAGTTGCACCGGCCGTGGTCACGGGCTGACTTAATCATCAAGTAAAAAACTTTTCTTTACGTTGAAACAGGACTCTATATAGGTAGTATAGGTAGGACTGTAGATAGGTAGGTACTCAGCAGTCAGTACCTCCCAATTGAGCAACGATGACGATTCAAAACAAAACAAACGAAGTCTGCTTTTGTTTTTTGATCCTTCAACGATCGCCAATAATGGCACACAATGTTAGGTTCTTTCCATCTGCCATACGTTTGTTTACCCGCGTGCTGCGAGCCTGTATACCCATTGACGTTAGTTTATTCACCGTGCCCGAACAACAACGTGTATTATTGAGAGTTTGCGCCCCTACTGTTTGCGTCCGACATGGATTAATCAACTCGAGCGAACCAACACTAGCGGCCACTCCGATTAATAAGCGATTGGTGCGTTCTCTTTTTGTGGACCTTGTTTTCACATGATTTACACGTGTTCCTTGTTAAAATGGAACGGTATTAACGATGCGACGACTGGTGGAACGTTTGTGGACAGCTCAGATGTAAGGATGCTTACAAAAGACAAAAACAAAAAAGATTACTTCATGGTGCATAATTCTAAGATCGCAGAAATGACATCGATAGAGCCGCGGGAAATAACCGGATTAAAAGATAGTACAAATAATACTACAAGGAGATAAAAGAAAAGGGGAAAAAAGTTTATCGGCTTTTTTATGACCTTAGTCTTTTTATATTTAAATAGTTATTATGACGCCGACAAAGTGGTGAAGTAAAATGTTGAAAAGTATTTTTTTTAGGTTACCCTCCCCCCCTCCCCCCTACACGTGAAGTAGGGATGTAATTTTTTTTCTTGTCTACCCCATAGTGTGGGGTGTCGTTGGATAGCAATTTCAAAAATATTGCGGGTTTGTGAAAACAGTTTTTTGATTGAGACATCCTTTTCTAAACTATTAAGCTTTAAAGTGAAAAATATTGTTAGAGTCAAGTGTCCGTCCCCCCCCTGCCAGCCAAATGTTGTTTTTAGATACGTGAAAAAATTCACACGGTAGTTGTATATATGATGAAGTTAAAAGGAAAACTATCACAGCTAAGTAGGCTTCACAAGTTTACGAGTAACAGTCGACCAACTTATAAAATGTACTTGGCGCAGTACAAACTCCTCATTGGGAATCACTTAAATAACGTTGTCAGGTGTGTGAAACCGGTAGAATCTACATTTAAGTATATGAGCCATCGTTAAATAAATGTTCATAAAAACCCTCTTCTCAGAGTCCTCATTATTGAGATGGGCTCTATACTGCGCGTGGCCCGACACGCACTTGGCCGGTTTTTAATATAATTATATTATTTTACTTTTTATTTTTAAGTGCTATATGCTGCACTGATGCCGAATTAAATATTTATAAAATACAATAAAAAAATAAAATGCCTACCCGACCCAGCTAGGAATCGAACCTGGGTCTTCCGCAATCCGGGCGGCTGCACTGACTATTATGCTACCGGGAAAGCTATTTATTATTATTAAAATTATAACCATTTTTTTGAGAGTTTGCTTTTGACCTCTAACAACCTTTAGGGCGTTACTGGACTTTTTTAGGGGCGGCGAGAAACTTAAAGGTTTCTTTAAGCCGTGAAATCGAAACAACGTCAAAGTTTTCTAGAGCGAATGGCATCACGCACTAAGCATGTTCTCCGAGGGGTTCGGATCGAACCGGATTATTACCATGCTAACCCGACGACAACGGACGACCCCGAAGTATCTGATAAGTATCGGATGCCTCCCTAACCTGTAATTTCTATGGGCATTAAACAAACTAGAACTGAAACAATCACAAAGAACTCACCATCGACGCTGACTCCCATCTGCAGCGCCTGGAAGCCGAGCACGGAAAAGATCGCGAAGCCAGCGTAGATGGACGTCAGGAAGTTGGCAAGGCTAACGAAGACGGCGTCGAAGTGGCAGTTGTTGTGGAAGTTGTTGTAGGATGCGAGGGTAACGAGGGAGCCGCAGGCGACGCCGAACGAGTAGAAGATCTGTAATTCAAATTTAAGTTCAAATTCAAAAATCATTTATTCAGTTTAGGCTACAAGTAGCTCTTATGAATGTCACTATGCCATCGGTTCGTAAGTCTACTCTGGGCGGGAGATCTTGTACTGAGAAGAACCGGCAAGAAACTCAGCAAGTGTCCAGCTCTTTTCTCCCTTACAGCGTCAAAAATATTGGAAAATGCCCTATTTTAGCAGGACACTTTCCATCACAAATAAACACATAAAAATAAAAAAAATATAGAAGACCACATGTAAAAAAACAAAATTAAAAATCTAAATTAACAAATTTACCTCAGGTAAAAGTTCCAATTTCCACAATGTCATACAGTACCACTACAGTACTTTAATAAAAGTCAAAAATTGTTTAAGAAAAACAAAGTCAAATTATAGTAAGTAATATTAAAAATAAGATAAGTATGCAAGAGCAGACCAGCCTCCACAGGCGGCACCTGTTCACGAGTACGACATATGAATCAGCCATCGCTTCGCTAATAAGTAATAAGAAAGTAATAAGAACAAAAGAACGTTATTAGACACAATTAAAATGTTGAAAATAACATAGTACATACAATCGGTGGAGACCTTGTGCCTGTATCTGTGTAATGCCAATCGTTTAGGAAGAAGTCCAACTCGTCCCGCCTACACATCCTTCGGGCCTATCACGTCTTGTTATTCGAGACCTCTGTGGTTACTTAGGCTAATCTGTGCTTTGGCTCAGAGCTCAGATTGACATGCGGCAAATGTTACCTGCCCAGTTCCATTTTCAATTCAACAGTTGAGGTCTGCTCTGCACTTTAGCTATCGTGGTTCTAACCAGCCCGCCGAAATTATTCAACACTATTTACTATTTACTTTGAAAGCCAAAGGTACCCATTCAATGTCAACAACTACCGTCATTAACACCCGATCATAATATTTTTAGATCAGTTAAGAAGTAGGCAAGCTATTTATAAAATGTTTTTGTTTTGTTTATATAATTTTAACGCAAATTTTGTTGCGAAACAAATTACAAAAACACAATGTTGAAAAAATTTCCACGAGCAGGATTTAAACCTGCACCCTTCTGACATACCGAGTCAGGTGCTCTTCCAATTGAGCTATCGTGGTTCTAACCAAAAAAACTAACTAAATTGTCTTAATTTGAAATACCGTTGAGAAATAATTTTATTTTACTCTATAATTCCCCTGTTTAAGACTTCTTCTATTTAAAACCTACGTTTTCATCAATTATACTACTTGTATTCCAAAGGAATCTCCTTTGAAAAAACGCATATTCAGTGATATTTCGTTTGAAATGGAATGCACGCTCTTAAACGAAGTTTTTTCGGCTAATTTTCAAAGAGCAATACCTAATTTTAAAAATACTTTCATAAAATATTTCATTAAAATAGAACCGCTTGTTTTGCCAATAAGATTTTTCTTCACAAAATAGCTTTCTAACTTCACAGTCAATAATTAAAACAAAATCCTAAAAGAATTTGCTGTGAAATGGGCAAAACATTATTTATAGACTAGCCATTAGAGACCGAATTAGTTCGTCCGATCGATCTACTCGGATTGATGGCTGCTGCTCAATCGTTGAAATTTTAATAGCTATGCTGTATATATTTTTAAAGAGCTATATTTTTTTTTAACGAATGAATATTAGAAATAGAAATCAACGGACTTTGTTCGTAGACTTTAGAACTCTAAAGAATCCCGTCTTATCTGTTGCTTTACGTCCAATAAAAGCCATGCAGCAAAATATTTGCGTTTTAAAGATAAGTACTCGTACAATTAAGGTGACGCAAATAGGGGTGTGACATAACATGTTTTACCATTACAAAAAATATTTAGTTTTTTTCTTATTTTTTTTAATTACTTTTAAAATACATAAAAATTCCTCAGCACTGTAGTTATATTTCTCCACTAATAACTTCTCGAGTTTTAATTTAAATAAGTTAGCATTTAGTTCCTTCAAGTTTTTGGGTATTTTATTGTAAAATATAGAAACCATGCATTTCGCAGTAATGCGGTTTTAGATACACAATTACACAGTCTATTGTTTTCTCGTCTGTTTAGTGGTTTGGGCTGTGCGATGTTCATAGTCTTTCTGTTAGTCCGAAAAAAATCTCCTTTTACCCTACCCTAGAAATTTAGATTTATTGTAATTCTACTGCTGCTTCTAATGGTTGTAAAAAACCTTTAATAAGAAACTTAGTAACACTTTCATCAAACCATGAATAATCCAATCATTTACAACAGTGAACTTAAAAAGAGCTATATACGTGCAATTATTTTTATTTTTGTCCGTACATCGACTAGAATGACCATGCTTTCTGATGATTGAGCTAACCTTCATAATAACCTATCCTTGATAAACCTTTTTTTATTACCAACTAAATTAGCGCCGGTCGTACAAACTACATTATAAATATAACTCAAAATCAGAGTGCCGTCGATACACGATTAGCTGTGGTCGCGGTTTGCCTCTGAATGTCACTATATATCTGCATATCTATAAATATATAAATCTTCTCTGTGTGTGTATGTAATTGAACTCCTTCTAATAGGCTGGACCGATTTGGATGACTATTTTTGTGTCTGTTCAAGTGGATTCGAGAATGGTATAGATTTACAATCATGGGATACGGGTGTTCTTAAGCGAACGAATGATTTGTTTGTTATGTTGTCATGGAAAATGTCAAATCGGTACGAAGTCCGCCGGTCAGCTAGTAATGTATTTATTTGTGTGTGTTTTCCCTTTATGTCAGTTACATCGCGGTGTCGCTATGCGCTGTAAATTTTATATGATGAGCATTTAAAATAGGCAGTCAGTATGTGACAATGCGAAACTAAAAGAGATAGAGGGTTAAGCATAAAAAGAATTACAAATTATGCTATTACAATTAAATCCTGCACATTTTGTCACCTTACTTTGTAAGTCACTTTTTATGTATCATTATTATCAGTATATGTTAATTAAAAAAAAGTAGATAATTCAGCATTAGATGATTATAATGAATTAAATTCATAATGATCATTTAACGCTACGCAGCTGCTTCCATTCCATACAAATCCTCGTTTTCCTTAAAGCAATGCAATTTATTCGAATGATAAATAAAACTAGCGCTATCGGCAGCACTGGCTACTACACCGTTCCAGCCGTAACGCGGGGTTGGGTAATACTATCTCCCCACACTCTCAGCGAACAACTCCTCAAGGCGTGGTTCGAAGCCTCCTAAGAGCAGTCTCCAAAGGAACCACCGTGGTGGGTCGTAAATGATTTCGAATTCTCGGGATCCCACCCAAGCGATAGACAGATGCCCTGGACTTTCAGCCATACCATACGGCCAGCCCCACATATCCCCGCGGAGTGAAGCCCCGCTAGGTGATTCCTTAAGCGAATTTCCACAGTAAAAAAAGGCACCCAGCTTACCTGCGAGGCAGCGTCTCCCCAGACCCTGGCTTCCAGCAACGTAGACCAGTTCGGTGATATGTAGAACAAGATGCCGTCGATAGCACCCTCCAGCGTCACTCCTCTGATCAGCAGGGCCGTCAGCATCACGTACGGAAAAAGGGCAGTGAAGTATACCACTTTTCCTGCTGATTGTACGCCCTAGAAAAATGATAAGGGTAAAACACGGTAATATGGCCAGAGTGACAAATCGCCCCAGTCCTCTAGTACCCACACAGACAAAGCGCCACCACGTGCCATGCGCACGTTTACATTATAAAACACACAAAAGTACTAATTTACGATGTAAACACTAGTTAGTGAAGAAAAACTTAATTCCGAATATTATTATCCCCCTCCCTCAATTTCAAAATACTTCATTAGTCTTATCTTAAGTCGTTAGACTTATGACCACACGTAGTGGTAACGCTAACCGAACGAATGCAGTTAAATATATATAATAATTACAATTACTAATAATCACGAAATTTGTATTAAGAATCATGTTTTTTAAAATTCGGAATGATGAACATCAGAGTATCGAAATTTCTGCTATTAATATAATACAATTAGCCATGTTAACCCATCCAGTACACTAATACGTTTGTGTAAGGAATGGGTTCACGTCAGTAATCTAACGAAACTAAGGAGATCGAACCACGGTTTCTCGCATTCCACCCGGTAAAATCTAAACTTACCTTGATGACACATAAGAAAGCAAGTAACCAGGACAAGAAGAGTGTTCCGACCAGATGCCATTGTATACTGCCCCAGTTGGACCACGTCGCGTCCCCTCTGCCCAGGACTCGTTCGCTAAGGAAGAAAGTGTAAAGATCAATTAATAGAATCACTATTCAAAAACCTTGGGTAAGGTCGGTTAACAATGGAGTTCCCTCGGTTATAGTAATAAACATTTGTGTCTGATTCATATAACCAGGGTTTGATTGCCAGTTGCGGTTATCTTAGTTTGGAGCAGGGGGTATCTTAAGATAATCATAATCATCATCATCATCATCATCATAATCATAACAGATAAAACATTCAACAAACGTTCAACCGCCTCTGTGGTCTAGTAGCTCAGACCACCGGTTTAGACCTAGAGGTCCTGGGTTCGATTCCCAGCGGGGGGTACATGTTTGTGTACTTGGTTTGGTTGGTGGTAGAGCTTGTTTGTTCGCCTGGCTAGCCACCACCATCTTATCTAAATATGTCGCCATAACATCAATGTTTGTAGCATTGTTGTGTTCCGGCAGCTAGAGATAAGATAGCCAGTGCCTCACTAGTTGAGGTTCCCGGGTGAAGTGCGCTTCCATCATTGGCCCTATCATCACTTAACATCAGATGAGATCAAGGCACTGAAAACATTTTCGCAGTCTTCATCATCATCCTCATTATTAACATCATCATCTAATTATTCTAGTGGTTGTCTTATAGCTGTAAAACTCTTATGATTTTCAGGCTATAAATTTTCAGGCATAGGTAACATAAGTAAGAGTAATTATTGCTACTCACCCAAATGAGCCAAGATCCTTGCAAATAAATGAATTTAATTTAATTGAAGTCAACGAAGTTAGTGCCTAACCGTTGTGAGCTTCAAAAAGTCAAAACTTCATGACTAATTAGTTCAACGACCGTCTCAACAAGAACTGAAGTGGAGTACCTTATCAGTGCTGCACTTAATTTTGTTCATGAACTAAATTCCATTGACTCCGTTCACATTTATCATAAGCAATAGGCATTATCACAAGCACCTTTAGTTTATCAGTCATCGGCTTTTATTTTAGATGATAAGTGTTAATTACCAAACATAGTGTTCGGTATTTGACTTTTCACTGGTATATAATTATCTAAAATATTTTGATAAAATGTATATATAAATAATTTAATGACAAATTTAAATTTTGATATAGAACTATTTTGTGGATATATTAATACATAACTTTGAGACCTTGCACAACCAAATGGACCATTAGAGATCTTCAAATATGTACGACTATGACCACCTGCAACTTGGATCGCGTAACCCGTGATCCCGAATGAATATCAAAAAGTCAAATAGACAAATAGAAAAATGTATTTCTTTATAGTTCAGTTAAAAAAACACATTGGAATTAGACAATCCAGTTACTTGTTGCATTTACACAAAAGATACCGATGGGTCGAAGTGCTGCTGCGAGAGGAAATCCTTGGCAGACCCCAATAAGATACTTGTTGCATCATCATTACCAGGTTATTTTATATCTCCTCTGCTAGGGCACGAGCCTTTCGTATTATGAGAATCACCACAGGGAGAACGGTCATAAACCACCACGCGAGTGCGGAGTGGTGATTGTTAACGACTGCTAATGCAGCAGGGACCAATCAATGGCTTTACGTGACTTACGAAGCCCGGAATTTGTTGCACATAAAATTTTTTGATTACACACTTTGATTACACGTAAATACTTACTTGTAATACTCTTGGGACGCAAGAATCCGAGTGACGTTTGAGTACCACGGCACTGCGCCGGCGTCGACACCACTGCCCGCACAATGAGTCTCATTGAGTGGTTGGAATCCAGTCATTGTGCATATATCACCAATGCTTATACATTGTCTCAGATAATAAGTTTTGGTTTCGCTACCAGTATAGTTTTGCGCCCTACATTCTTCGTCATACACTCCACTGTAACAAACTGGAATAAACATACGTTTTGTAAGTTTTGAATACCAAATGAAGTAGATAACAATGCACCCAAGCAAACAAAGTCGATAGCCAAACAGATAGATGCAAGATGATAGCTTCGTTAGATTACTGACGTGATCCCTAACGACGCATGTTACCTTTCCAGGATATGGGGCATTTATAATAAAAATTATCATCAATCAATCAAGAATTAATTACTCATTAACAATATAATTATGACAACTACAAGAAAGTGTAGTTTGTTTAATTTTTAATTTATATTTCTTATTATTAAGGATAATTTCTTATTTATTATTATTAAGGGCAAAACTAAATTCTATAAAACGTCAGTGCTCTTTTTAAGTCAGCTAATATTATGTAACTCTATTTGTTTGTAATCTGTTTTGTAGTTTATTGTTATAATTCAAAAATTGAATTAGATAAACCGTAATACTTACAATCAGTATTGTACTCCCTGGTACATATCCCCCAGTCCAGTTGTCCAGCGATGGACACTATAGTGTAGAACAGGGTCCATGCCACAATGATCATGTAGTAGATGGATATAATTGAGATGACCACAAGAGTGCAGTATCCAAGTCCAGTGTAAAATGGGGATATTGCACTGAACGCTTTCAATGGGCCCAGACCAGTGAATTGGCCGATGTACAATTCTAAGTAGAATATAGGCAGCCCGATAAAGATCAACATCAAGAAAAATGGTATTAGAAATGCACCTGTAACAGAAAAAATAAATATAAATTTTCGTATGTGTAATATTATTGAAATTCAAAAATATGTTTAAGAGATTTTATTCAATTTGATTACAATTGATACGAACCATTTGTTTTTTTTCTATGCTTAAAGAAAATACATAGTTCTAAATAGTTAAAATCTCATAAAAGTTACAGTACACTGTCCAAACAGTGTCCGGATGTCGGGCTAATAAAGGCTTTGAAACTTGGCCACCAGTCATTTGCAGTTTGCTGTTGTAGTAGGTCAGTTCCAGCATTTAGTAATTAAAAAATGTTATAAAATGTTCTTACCTCCACCATTCCTATAACACAGGTAAGGGAACCGCCATACATTGCCCAAACCTACCGCGTACCCCAAACACGCGAGAATAAACTCCAAGGGACTCCCCCATTTAGCCCGTGCCGGGACATCCGACGAATTCATTTCGGTGACTGTCGCCTTGCCATTTGTCTCTGGCTCCGACTATGGAAAACAAACAAATGTACATTTTAATACGGAATCACAAGCGTGAAAGTACAATGATAAACCCTAAACTCATGCAAACAATTTTGAAACCACTTATTCACAATTAAGAAAAAAATGTTTGCAGGTTATTCTAATGTACAGACGCCAGCACATCAACCTATCCAAAACTGTCAAATTTCTTCAATAAATTTTCAACCATGTGCACAAGACTTAAAGTTCGAAAGTCTATAAGTCTGAGGAAATTTGACAGTTTGTAATAGGTTGATGTGCAGGCGTGTGTACTTCAAATCCTATGCGTACTGTCTGTGGACGCGGGGTACCATGGTCAAATTCGTTCTATACAACCTACTCCTACTACGACTTATAAATTTGGCAATAAAACATTTGACGATTATTGTAAGGGATTTAACCAAGTTCAAAATATGTTCGGTACTTTCGAATGTCCAGTCTAATTTCACTTCTAAATTGTCGACAAAGTTTCTTAGGTCAAATTTTACAAACTCAAAACTACGTAATCATTTAAAATCTTTAATCATGTATAACATTCTTACATCTCCATTAAATCTTTTTAAGTGTTAGTTTAAAATCCTTCCACCAACAGCTTTCGCCAACCATTAGTATAAAGTATTCCAGAACCAGTAGCAGTTCTGTAATCGCCAATAAATTAATTACATAACTTTCCTCGGACGAAATCAGGGAGTGCTGTTAAACTTAATCCTTTCAAACAAGGAAATAATCATTCTCATTTAAATGTAAATTCCACTGGGATTGTGACGAGGAGCAGAATGGAGTCGGCGAGTTTCGTTCGATTCCCCATTCAAATAATATTATGCAGAAGTTCGTCCTGCTGACTCGCGGACTGTAGGCCAAGTTCTTAGCCACATATTTTATGTTTATGAGCCGACACAGCTGCAGGCATAGAGCCGCTCGCTTTTTATAACTTTACTTGAAAGTTTACAGTTACACTTTTTACTACTGTACCAAACGTCCGTGAAATTATACATGATAATTTGCAAGTATGTTTCGGCAGAATATATTTTTATTCGAATAAACTTCGGAATCGTCTAAAACACTTTTTTATCTAATACCCATTCATTCTTTTAAATATGTGGAAAAATGGGCGCAAGAAATTGCATGTCTTTTGTAGAAATAACGACCTTTACGACATCGGTATCGGTGTTAGTATCACTGATTGTGACTCTTTATGCATTGCAAGTAAAAACTATTTTGAGTGAATACCAACACACTTTTCATTCATTTATAAATCGTTACAATTTACATTAAATATAGGAATTGAATTATATTTAAAACAATTTACCGATGCGAATCAGAATTTTACACACACAACACTGGAGATGATTTGATATTTCTTGTTAGGAGATATAAAAAATAGTTGGATTTATGATGTGTACTTTTAGAGATAATTTCGTTCATAAAATTAAAGCTCATTTTCCAAATAATACCTCAATAAAGCTCATCTAATCTAAAAATAACAGATATTGATTATTGTAAATGTGAGTTTATGTCGTCATTATTCATTGAAGTCACTTAAGCCAAGTTGGCAGTTACCCGATGAAAAACCTTCAACCTCAGACAATTTGTCTAACGCAAGTTTCTTAGTACCGAGATTTGTCCGTATGCAAACTATATTTTTTTGTTTGGTCGGAACAGCCGACTTAGGGAAAAGAGTTCCAGCATGCTTGCACATCAGGCATTGGGCTAGCAACTCATCAACAGTGATGAGTTGCTAGCCCAATGCCTATCTATTTATCTAATGTATCTATTTTATCTCGGAGCTCTTCTTTGATTATGCTAAATATGGCTTCGACTTCACTAACGGCGAGTTTACTCAAAATTGGTGATTAATGCTCCATCTGCCCATATTTGGTAGAACGTATATTTTTATTTTGCAACAGGAATCACTAGGAATGAATATTCCTCTTGACAGTATCTGACAAAAGCACCTAAGATGGAAGCGCAATTTACTGAATTTAAAAACAACTAAGGAATTGACATTCTTATCACTAGTCGACAGAACACAAAATGCTACTATCAATATTATGATAAAGTTGGTATGGTGAAAGACTTTGATACAATGATGGTACACAGCCAGCCTCAAGACTGGTAGGCCTGATTCTAAGGCTTGTTTCACACGTACCACAACCACACCACACCGTCGTCGCGACAAAAGGTGGTCAAGCTGTGGTAACGTGTGACTAGTGTCGCTGCGGCTTCTTGCCGTTGGGTTGTGTTACTACTACTACAAAATGTTTGCGATATGGCCGGCCGCTAGTTCGCGGTGTCGCTGGTGGTTGTGTTGTGGTTGCGACGTGGCTAAATCTAACTCTGTTATGACGTATGGTGTGACTACAAGGCACACAAGATATAGTGAAATAGTTTAAAAAATGCTGCTACGGACGTTGCAATGGCTATTCAACTCCATTCATTGTGCCGTGCATGTAGTCTTCTTAAGCAGTGCTACCAGACAGAGTTGGATAAAACTTTGTTCTGATTTCTATGAACATACGGAGCGCACCTGTGCCTTACACTGGCAAACTTTTAAATTGCTTCTGAACACACCACAAATGCTAGTGAGAATATTACTAGCCAGGTATCCAGTTGTTAGGGCAATTGTTTATTTTGCTGTTGGCCAGTTCAAATGTACCGTTAAGGCGCGCGTGAACGTTAAGGGTAACTGACTCTGTCGAGTAACACATTAACAGAACATAACGCAGATATACATCATTTAATTGCAACACCAGATAAAATTTGATTTTAAAATAAATTTAGTATTTGGCGCTTTTTTAAATTTTAGTGCGACTATTCAAGACTTGCAAGACTGTGCAAAATTCGAGCATATAAGAATGATCTAATATATATTTTAGTTACGGTACATAAGTCAAAGTCAATAGTCAAATTTTTTTATTTATTCAAATAAACTTAGAAAAGTGCTTTTGAATCTTCCATACATTTTTTACCTACTACCCATTCAGAACGTCTATTTTTTAGCTGTGGAGAAGAATGAGCGCAAGAAACTCCACCAGCTTTAATAGAAGTAACGACATTTACAAAAAAAAAGGATGTTGTTACCAAATCATTCAATACTTACAATTAAAAACTTTCAAGAGCCCGCTTATACAAATAATGCTTACCCCTATACATAATATCGACACCTGCAAGGAAAAACATTGTAACTCAAATTTTGGTAATTTTGAGTTATAGTCATAATCTAAGCAATAGTATGACCGTAACTTAAGTGCACCTAAAATGAGTTACGGTCTTTTTCCTTGCAGGTGTCGATATAAGTACTTAACATTACACAAAAAAAAAATCATTGGACCGGCTCTTTCTTTGGACCGTTGTGATTTCTCAAAGACTCTGCTGTGAACTTGTTTTATGAAAAAAAAATATAACTGTATTAATATATTTGTCCCGTTTAAACATTGCTCTTATATCGAACCTAAGTACTCGTATCCGTGTTGGTATTCTTCTCAAATAGTCCAGAGTATAAAATTAAACATTTTCATCTGTAAAGACACTTTTACAATAAATGTTTTAATACTATTGATATTTTTGCATGTCGTGCTGGTTCATACAAAAAACAGATAATAGACAAATTATTTACAATCACTGATGCTTAAAGGTGGCTGCGTGCAACCCTGCCTTTGTTTGCTTGAACATGTTACCTGATATTGTTTATCTGTTGTATTCTACACTCACTCACGTTTCCACGTATATTCCAAATATAATTATAATATTCATTATTACTTTTGTATACAGATATAAAGTCCAACACACACATGCACTCATACATTTAAATCCATAATATACACTTACTCACTATACGTAATAGCATACACTTGCATAATTAATTCATTTATTATTACACACTTACATTGTATATTTAATTTACTTTTACATGACTCTGACTGGGTTTCACTGTCATTATTACTTTTTTTATGTTACCTGTTACCATCGCTGTTGAGTTCATAATAACTAAATTAGACCTAAGAATAATATTGTAAATCTGTATTGTAAACTTGTTTGTGCTTCAACTAAATAAATTAAAAAAAAAATGGTTTGAATGCTATCCACAGATAATAAACCACTTTTCATTTGTTCATACAAGCGTCATTCAAAACACCGTTTTGTTTCACAGAATGTTGCTACTTTCTTTAGAGTTAAGAAATCATCATGCAAGATTAAAATATGATACAAATAATCAGAATTATTCTTTGTTGCTACTTATGTCAATACTTAAAAAAATATGTCTTTACTTTAGACGTTCTTTTTTAATCAAAGTGTTATATTATTTCATCTAATGATTATAATTATGATATAAAATTTAAAATAATTAAAATTAGGTAACTGCTTATAGCAAAGTAATGTAGCCAGCAGTTTTACTAATAAAAAATGAAATGAAATTTTACTAATAATTACCGGTAATTATTATTCTTTTTCTTTTATTTATGGCATGTTTGATACTAACCACATTCTCAATTACTTAACATATATATACGTCGGTAATTCTTGTTAAGAAATGTAGATGGCGACTGTTGACACATCAAATAAAACATGCAAAAAAGTCCCGTGAGAGCTCTCTATTCCCGTTACTTAAATACTCCTCTATGCTAGTGACACTGACGTTTGTGAAACATTAAAAATTATTCCTGCAATGCTTTGGATCTTTACTTAGATGAATGAAAATAATAATTATTGTCAATGCTACATAATTATTGTTTTGATGATTTAATCTTAGTACAATCCATAAAAATAAAATCAACGCTAACGTCAAAACAGATAGTTTGACATTTCTGAGCTATAATTGTAGTTAGCCATATTTAGTCGTTTGATAAACTAGGGGTCACGTGGGTTTATCTTTGGTACCATAGAAAGTCCACGGACTAGAGAAAAACTTGGTTTCGTTATTCTAAGTTTTCGTTAGTCCAAGACCTACAGCTGGAACTAAACCCCGTACCAAAGATAGCCCACGTCTTGTAATAACGATTAATGTCTACTATTGTACACTATCTGTCAGTACTAAATCATAGGATTGACGGTCAACTGGTGTGGCAGAGTTTGAGCTTTAGGGTTCCTGTGCGTTTAGCATGTGATGGTTCCGGTATGTTGGCGCTGTGAGTTTATTAAATAAATAAATAAAAAAACGAAATCAAATCTTGTCCCATGAATGATCCATAAACTTTCTGCAGTCGAAGTTTAGGTATTGCAAGTTCATTTTTATTTCTAGTATTAAGATTGTGTATATCGTAATGGTTTCTGTAAAAAGAAATGTTTTGGCGCACATATAGAATACAGTTATAAATAAACTGTGACGCAACCGTTACAATATTAATTTCTTTAAACAACTTCTTAAAAGACACACGTGCTCCTAGGTTATATATAGACCTTACTGCTCTATTCTGTAAAATAAAAATGGTTTCTATGTCAGCAGCTCTACCCCACATACATAACACTGTGGAAGTAACTAAAATAAACTAATCGAACCATCCGTAAGCTGTCCAATTTTTTTACAGCGTAAGCAGCAGAACTGATTGTCCCCGCAAGAGTATTAATATGTAGGTTCCACTGTATTTTTGAATGTAAGGTTATACTTAAGAACACCGTTAATTCTACAAGATACAAAAGTTCAACGTTTAATTTTAATGTACTAACAACGCTTTTAACATTTGGAAGAGTAAAATTTTTACATTTAGTTTTCTTCGCGTTTAATTGAAGATTGTTTGTGTTATACTTTGTGTTATACCATTTAGGGACGTTGCTCAGAGCGTTGCTTACGTCATCAAAACTATTTTTATTTAAATCCATCTTAAAAATAAGAGATGTATCGTCAGCAAACAAAACAATTTTACAGAAATTTTCTTCAAAGAAAGGTAAATCATTTATATAAATTAAACATAAGAAAGGACCTAGTATTGACCCTTGTGGAACCCCCATCAGCACGTGAGATACAGATGATATGGATCCATTCACGTTAACCTTATGGATTCTGCAGCTGAGGTATGATTGAATCAATAGATATTATGACTTATTTTATGGATAGTCATAGTCATAAACTATGTTCTAAAGTTCATCGTATTAACGATGAACTTTGATAGGCATAGTTATCTAAATGAGAGAGTGCAGATATTAAACTTTACTTATTACAAAATCATTCATGCACTAAGTTATAAGGTCTTTTTGATTAGATTTTTTAAAATCATGTTCTTAAATTTCTTACACACATGAATAGTGTTTACAGTTATTTTTTTACCATGCGTCATATTAAAACTATACCGAATAAATTATCATAATGGATATCGACAATTTGAATCTGATTTTTATATGATTACGCTCCGATCGATCAGTCTTATTTGTGTCATTAACGTCTCCTATCAAATGAATATCATTCGAAGATGATATCTTTATATTCAGAAATAGAGATAGCCAGTTGAGTGCATACACAATGTAAATTATAATAAATGAGTAATGATAATCCCTTTGACTTTTTTTAACAACACAGTATAGTAACACAACATACTTTTTTGATAATCGAACAATTACTACCAACCGATTAATTAGGCAATAATATGTTGATTGATTCATGATGATATCTTTTATCAAGCTGCAGGTATGTATCGCTTTGAACTATTTCAATTGAAAAAAATATACGGACAGCTTTAGATTTTTTTTACACCATACGTTTTCGGAATATGGCTTTTTACAAAATTTTGACGCTGTAAGGGAGAAGAGGAAGGCCCTTGCTATAAGTAACTTGCCGATTTTTCTCAGTACAAGGTCTCCCGCCCTGTGTTGACTTACGAACCGATGGCATAGTGACATTCCTTAAAGCTATATTTTGTAGTCTAAACTGAATAAATTATTTTAAATTTTGAATATGGCAAAAAGACAGTTTTTTATGGCTTCGTGCGGTTTGCACATACACACAATATATTATATCAAAATCTGACCCATTAAAAACAACATTAAAATTCAATATTAAATAAGCGTTGTGGCGCAAGAACTTCGTTTCCTTTCAGGGTTGAAATATTTTTGTTATAATATTCTCACTTATATTCATTTATTCTTTGAAGAAGTTTTTGTGAGCTTAGATATTTTAAGAGGAAACTCACTATTAATAAAGTGACCTTATAGTTTGTATAGTACAATTATTTAAATGGTACGAATATGAAACTACTTACAAAACTAAAAGTTCTGGAAGGGTGACGCTGTAAAAGCTATTAGCGACTAACAGAAAGTTCTATGCAGAAGGCGAAACATCCGATTTGTGAAATTCAAAAAAAAACTCAAGATTGCAAATATAACTTCAGTATATGTAATATTATTATTATTTTTGTATTATTTAGTTTATGCAAAAAAAAAGACAATTTACTATTTTTGACGCTTTACTTCCTTACTTTACTTTACGGTATGAAACATGAAAATAAGAACTCATCGATAATTTTTACGTTAAATTGTATACTTTACATTTGTCTATTATTAAGTGATTTTTTTTTTCTAAACAATTCTAACCTACCAATTTTATTTTATTAAACAAACAAATTTGCCTCAAAATTAATAACATTTATTTATCATGACGATTCTGTGAAACCATTATCTTTATTACAAAAAGACGTAATAACTTTATTCTTTCGCAATACTCGCCTTGCTCATAGTGTTATCTCCACTAACCACTGCAACAAACGAATTTTTGAGAAATCAGAGACAATAACTTTGGTACAGAACATAGGCACTTCGCACTCGCGCGGGTGACCGACCATTGAGCCAAAACTTGACATTAGTGTGTGGACACAGAGTAGTCACTGAAGAGAAACATACCCGAGCTTATCATCTGATTGATATCACGCCCGTCGATAAAGAAATTGTAAATAGCGAATTAGATAGGCACTCGGAGCATGATAAGGCTTAATCCGAGGAATGATCGAATCTCGATGTTGCTGTTGAGGTGTAAGCAACTTGCGGGTCGATAAGGTGAGGGGCAATCCTGTGCTTCACTAGCTATCGTCACATCTGGGCTCCGTTTTCTTACCATCATGTAGATTGTAGTCATTTGCCTACTCTTCGAATAAAAAAAAATCATTGGCTTGATTCTGTAATTTTGGCTAAATTGGATCACATAATGTGAAAATGAGGCCGCTGATATACGAATGTGGATATTTTTAAACAGCAGAATCCAAGTCCAGATTGTTTGCAATATTGTCGGTACTCTCGTCTAATATATCTTGTTTATTCTACTGAATATAATGCCTGTAAAGAAATAAAATGTCTTCACATACCAGGCACTGAAAAAAATCTTTCCTCATAAAAGCAAAGGAATTGTCGTTAATATAGGAAATTATTTTTTATAATTTAGCAGACACACCTTTGTTAGTTATCAAAAGAGCACCTTGTAATAGTGATAAGAAAACATATGATTAAATTAATTAATTTCTTTAAGTTTTAGCAAGTCATTGGTGGCCTATCAAAAATATACCTATCAAAAATCAAAAATCAAAAAATCTAAAATATTTATTTACGTTCAAATATCATTTTACAACAGCGGGGGCCAGAGTATCCTTTTGAGCATAATAATACTTGTTTCAGAAAGCTCTGCTCTTCATTTAACATAATTTGTGATAGTTGACTGTGAATTTATCTTAAATAAATGTATTAAACTTTACAAATATAATGTGTAGTATGTGTGTGTAAGGGTGTGTGTGAGGGTGAGGGTATGTATGTGAGTGTGTGAGAGGGTGTGTGTGAAGGTGTGTGCGAGAGGGTGAGGGTGTGTGTGTGTGTGTTTGTGTGTGTTTTATTCAATAGTTGTTTAAAACCACTTAGAATCTCCATTTATTTCAGGATTAATTCAGATTCTTCATAATTAAGGGTTTGAATCCAAGTAATTAATCTAGATTTACATTCATGATATGTTTTATTGTATAAACTAATCCTTCTATTAACTTCATTATACATTCGAGCTGACTGTATCATATTGTTTTTTAGCAAACAGTTTCAGTAGTAGGCAATTTAAGTGCAATGTCTTTCCTTCTCCCATTTTCTACATTTGGATCATATGTGATTGTTTTGTTTTTTTATTATAGTATGGATGATATAGAGTTTACGTACGGAAAATAAGTTGTTAATTTTGTAAAGTTAATCAGTGGGAAAACGTCACTTTTTGAAATATATAATATTAATTAAAGCTCTTTGTGCTCCTTCAGCTTCAATAAAACGCGTTCCCCCCCCTCCCCCCCAAACAGGTATCATCATCGTCGTCATCATCATCATGTCAGCCAAAAAGATGTCCACTGCTGGACAAAGGCCTCCCTCAAGGATAAATCAATAACCTCATTTTGAGGGGAGTTTGCCATAATCGCCACGCTTGGCAGGCGGGTTGGTTCCAGAGGATGGGCAGCAGCGTCTCTCCGTGATTATTCTTACCTTAAACAGGTATACAGTAGGTTATTATCGGCTTTATTAAAGCAATGTATTATCTCATTTAACAAATTTCTAGAGCTGGTGTGAGTTGGAACTACGTATCTTAATGTTTTGAACAGCCAAATATTTTTTCTGATTTCTATGGGGTAAGCACAATGCTTAGCATCGTCATCCACAAACATAAAAAAATCCTCGTTCATTCCTCAAGATTGTAATACCTGTCATATCCAACCTTGAACAAATTAGCCGAAAATCGGCTTTGAAAAGCACATAAAACAGCCGCTATTTATTATTTTCCTTAATATTTTTTTATAACCACTTTCACCGTCGTATACGTTTTTTTATGTCGTAAAAAGTATTGACATAATATCATACCACGTCAAAATTGTTTCACCTTACCATTTACATTTTAAGGGTTTTTTACTTAAACCATAATATTTTTGAGCGAGCCTAGCTAGCCTAGTTAAATGCAAAAAAAAATTTAACAAGTTAGTAATTATAAAACAACTCTGCCCTTTCCTATCAAATTTCCAAATCATAACCAACCCTTTTCAAGCGGACGACTGAAACGCATAACCAATATCTTTTCTTTCCGCAAGTCCTTACTAACCCTATTATAACGTGCCCCATTATACAATTGGCCGTGATCGCGCTACCGTATATTCAGATTGTTATCGCTCCAAAAACGACGATCACATCCGAAACGTAAATAGATAAAGGCATTACTGAAAAGGTGTACAAAGAAAATTATGATAGCGATCCATTGAATGACTACGTGCAAGATATACAATTATGTAAGTAAATGTTAGTAAATGTTAGTAAATTTAATAATTATTGCATAAGAATCCACTTACATGCCAACTTCCCATTTTTACACCAGCACTGGTAAAGTTGAATGCTCATTAAGTAACATTATAACTTCTGTGCGTGTGTTTGTAATTGAACTCCTTAACGGCTTAACCGATTTTGATGACATTTTTTGTGTGTGTTCAAGTGGATTCGAGAATGGTTTAAATTTACAATTGGACCCGGTAGATGGCGCTGCAATAGGGGTTCATCATGGGGTACGGGTGTTTTCAAGCGGACGAAGTCGCGAGCGGGGCCACTAGTGTTTTAAAACATGTTAAAAACTTATAAGGTTGTTAACTCCGACCAAGTGCGTGTTGGGCCACGCGCAGGGTTCCGTAGGATTTATTATTGGTTCGTCCCGAAGTTTCGTCCCACATTCCAAAAAATTCTTAGCCCATCTCAATAATGCGGACTCTGAGAAGAGGGCTTTAATGAACACTTATTCAACGATGGCTCAATACTTAAATGTAGATACTACCGGTTCCACACACCTGACAACGTTATTTATGTAGTTCGCAATGAGAAATTTGTACTGCGCCAAGTACATATTCTAAGTTGGTCGACTGTTACTCGTAAACTTGTGAAGCCTACTTAGCTGTGATAGTTTTCCTTTTAACTTCGTCATGTATATAACTACGGTGATTTTTTCACGTATCCAAAAACAACCATTTGGCTGACGGGGGGACACTTGTCTCTAACAAAATTTTGCATTTTAAAGCTAGCTCACAAACGGACGCCTCAATCAAAAAACTGTTTTCACAAACCCACAATATTTTTGAAATTGCTATCCAACGACACCCCAAACTATGGTGTAGACAAGAAAAAATTACATCCCCACTTCACGTGTACGGGAAGTAACCTTAAAAAAATATTTTTCGAAATTTTACTTCACCACTTTGTCGGCGTGATTAATATGTATATCCATGCCAAATTATAGCTTTCTAGTACTAAGAGTCTATGAGCTAGCCTGGGAACAGACAGACAGACAGACAGACAGACTGACATGGCGAAACTGTAAGGGTTCCATGTTGACTAAGGACAATTGACCGTATTGAGTTGACAATTTAATTGTACATATTCATCACATAACCAGCTCAAATATTTCCCACTGCTGGGCACGAGATAGAAACACACTAGGAGAACCACCACGCAGGCTCAATGCGGATTAGTGGTTGTTAACGGTTGCTAATGCCGACCAATGCCTTCCAAAGCACGGAAGAGCTCTAGGTGATAATTTTTTAGACGCCCATCTGATGACCGGCCTTTGCGAAAGTTGCTTAACTCCAGCAATCGCAGACTGAGCGCATTTATCAATACGCCATCGCCATCCTCTTGCTTGTACACATTAGTTTATGCAAATAAATGAGCTTTATCTGTTACTGTAACTTGCTGCGAGATTACATACATGCAGACCAAATGCTGGCTGATTCAATCTGCATACGACCGTACATTAGCAGTCGAAGTCGCAAACCGCTGCATTTGCTTGGACCACCAATAAAATTAGATACGGATACCTTAGCTTATAGGTGATTCGATCGTAGGATAGCTCACGCCCTATAACACCAACAAAATTATAATCTTACATTTATCATCATCGTTAGTAGCCTAAAAAAGTTTCGGGATAAAAGGAGGTAGATGCCAAAAAGATAGATAAAAAATAAAAGGCTATATTTTGTACTGTAACGTGAAATAAATAAGCTCTTGCCAAGTTTTTTGTGTCTTGCAACAGTCTTCCTAAGAATAATAACTTTATGCTCTTCCTTCTTAATGCTAGTGGTTACGACCACCGGTCCAGACTCAGAGGTCCCGGGTTTGATTCCTAGCGAGGGGTACATGTTTGTGTACGCGGTTTGGTTGGTGGTAGGACTTGTTTGTCCGCCTGGCTAGCTACCTCCATTTTATCTTAACATGTCGCCATAACATCAATGTTTATAGCATTGTTCCGGCAGCTAGAGATAAAGATAGCCAGTGCCTCAGTAGTCTACTACTACACCCGGAATCCTCTAGGATTCCGGGTGAAGTGCGCTTCCACTAACAGCTTTTTTATCATTTAACATCAGGTGAGATGAAGGCACTGTGCTTATTTATTTATTTAAACTTTTGCAACATAAATATTACATGGCGGACTTAATGCCTGAGGCAGAGAGCAGAGATAACATGGTAGGCGCAATTAAGATATTTATAAATAATTTAAATGTAAATATATAATACATGCATAAATATTATATATACATAGACAAATATGTGTATTGTAAATACATAAACTACAATTAATAAACATACATAAAATACATAATTCTAATAGACGATATTGAGATGATTCTGCCATGATTCTATCAAACAAGAGCTCGCGGACTTACTTTTTAAAAGCATCACGACTCGTAGCCATCCTGATTTTGAGAGGCAGCGCGTTCCACAGGAGAATGGATTGAATGTGAAAAGAAGAATAAACAAAACCAGATGTATGAGAGGGACAGAGAAGGAGAAGATTATTTGAGGAACGGTGATTTTTACTATGAGAGGAACAAAGGTACTGAAAGTGGAGAGCAAGATAAGAAGGAGCATTTGAAGAATTTAGAAGCGAAAACAGCGTGGTTAGGGCCCGTAAACAAACGTTTCGCTAGCGCATAGGCAACCATTTCAGCTCCGCCCTGAACTGCGACATGTGGTCATATTTCTTCAGATTGTAAATGAATCGGATACTGTTGTTGAGTAATCTGTCAAGCTTATCAAGCAAAACAGCATTAAGATCGTAATAACACATGTCACCATAGTCGATCCAACTTTTTGACTCACACTAGCAACCTGCAACTGCTAGCTGAGAGATGTAAACCAAGATTTTAAACTATGGTATTAAGAGGTATGACTGCTCCGTTAAAGATATTTGGCTCAAGAGGGCTGCCTACCTTAGCTATCAATCGCAAGCTGCCATTGAGTATCGACTGACATTTTGTGGGATTTACGGCCACACCAAACCTACGAGACCAGTCATTAATCGCTTCCAAATCCTGATTTAATCTCCTAATGGCATCTGGTAAGTCGTCCACACATGCTTGGGTTTAAAGATGATGGTCATCGGCGTACAGATGATACGAACACTGAAGGTGGTGATTGATGTTATTAATAAATATAGAAAATAATAATGGAAAAAGAATACCGCCTTGTGGAACGCCAGTATCCAGGTCACACCACATCGACGATGTCTCGTCAATGCGGAACGACTGCTGATGCTCTCGAAGATAAGAAATTCAAAAATTCAAAATTCAAAATCATTTATTCAGTTTAGGCTACAAGTAGCTCTTGTGAATGTCACTATGCCATCGGTTCGTAAGTCTACTCTGGGCGGGAGATCTTGTACTGAGAAGAACCGGCAAGAAACTCAGCAAGTGTCCAGCTCTTTTCTCCCTTACAGCGTCAAAAATATTGGAAAATGCCCTATCATAGCAGGACACTTTCCATTACAAATAAACACAAAATTATAGAAGACAACCACAACATGTAAATAAAAAACAAAAATATCACAAAATAAAAATTTAAAAAAAAAAAAAAACTAAGTTAACAAATTTACATCAGGTAAAAGTAAAATTTTAAAATAAATAATAAATAAATAATAAAACGCTAAAATATATAAAAAACACTTATCTATAACGCAGCTTCATCTTAACCGAATGTTCAAATATTTGTAAAAATATTTCTTTCGGATCTCAGAGGTGAAAACTTCTAAGATTGATGAAGCAATGTTGACTAAAAAAACATAAGCATCAAGCACTGAAAAATTTCGACGGGTGAAAGCCAGACCTCGGTAGCCAAGTGGTTAAGGCAGCCGCCCGGAATGCGGAAGGTGCGTGGTTCGATTCCCGCCTGAGGTTGTCGTCTTTTTTCAGTGTTTAAAATTTTACTTAGGTATATTTAAGTGTTAATAAAACGCTAAAATATATAAAAAACACTTATCTATAACGCAGCTTCATCTTAACCGAATGTTCAAATATTTGTAAAAATATTTCTTTCGGATCTCAGAGGTGAAAACTTCTAAGATTGATGAAGCAATGTTGACTAAAAAAACATAAGCATCAAGCACTGAAAAATTTCGACGGGTGAAAGCCAGACCTCGGTAGCCAAGTGGTTAAGGCAGCCGCCCGGAATGCGGAAGGTGCGTGGTTCGATTCCCGCCTGAGGTTGTCGTCTTTTTTCAGTGTTTAAAATTTTACTTAGGTATATTTAAGCGTTAATAAAACGCTAAAATATATAAAAAACACTTATCAGGTAAAAGTTTCAATTTCCACAATGTCATACAGTACCACTACAGTACTCAAAAAAAAAAAAAAATTGGTTAAGAAAAACCAAGTCAAACTACAGTAAATAATATTAAAAATAAGATAAGTATGCAAGAGCAGACCAGCCTCCACAGGCAGCACCCGTTCACGAGTATGACATATGAATCAGCCATCGCTTCGCTCAACCATATTTTAGGGAACGTAACGACCCGACGCACACGCCACCACCGCAGAGACAAATAAAGAGAGCATGACACACTCGAGATACTCTAAATAAAAACTTAATGATCTATTTAACGCAACGCTGTTTGTTATCTGTAGGACACTGCTGATAAAGGCTATCATATCAGTATAAAAATTATATAAATTAATTTTATTATATTAATTCAAATAGAGTATATGTTTTTCATTATAACCAAGCTGTTTTATCATCTAAATATTCTTTGACTGTATAATAACCTTTTAAAAGTAATATAGATTTCACATGTTTTTTAAACTTATCTAAAGGTAAATCTAGTACAGTACTTGGTATTTTATTGTAATAGTGTATACCTTGCCCCAAGAAAGAACCAAGAACCTTCTGTAACCTGAACAGTGGCATTACAAGTTTTGTCTTATTCCTAGTATTGAAATTGTGTACGTCACCATGTTTAGTATAGGAGAAGAGAACCATTCCTGCGCTTGAGATGAAGCCATAAGATGAGAAAGGATAGCAAGGAGAATATCATGGCTGACGGCATTAAATGTATTTGAAAAATCGATGAGTACTAAGACTGTGAATTTAGTATCCTCCATGCCATGTCTAATGTCGCCAGTCACTTCAAGGAGAGTGGAAACGGTGCCGTGCCCAGGCCTAAAACCAGACTGAAGAGGACTAACGAGGTTATTCAGTTGAATAAACTTCGAAATCTGCTTTTGGACACAGGCCTCAAATGCTTTGGATAGAAATGGGAGAATGGATTTGGGCCGAAAATGAGTTGGATGGGAAGGATTGGGAATCTTGGGATTAGGGACGCACATAGGCCTTACGCCATTGTGAGGGGAATTGGCCTGATACAAGAGAACAATTTATAATGGAGGTATATGGTAATTGGAGGAATGATGTAGTTTAATATTGAAATTACCATGCGGCGACTGACGCCATCATGCCCCAAGGCTCCGGATTTGATGGAAAGGATAATATTTTTTATTTCATCCGCAGTAACAGGAGAAAAAAGAAAAGGGTTAATATTTGGATGAGGCAGACCCTTAATGTGATCAACTGTCCTACAAATGGTTGAACGATCCATACTAGCAGTAGTGGCGAAATGACGGTTTAAATCGTCCAACACAGTTGTGTTAGGCAGAACAACACTACGCGTCTTTCCAATACCTAAAGTTCCAAGGAACTTCCAAGTATCAGCAGGGGAACAAGAAAACTTTAAGTGAAACTTATATATAAAAAGTACAAAATGTTAATAACAAAACAAAATTAAACACAAAAGACATTTAAAAAAAAAAACATAGTAAAGTATTAATAGAAACTACACTGTCAGTTAAAATAATAATATAAAACAATATTATACAGGAAGGAGACAATATGGCTGTATGACCAAATTTCGTTTGTCATCTATAAAATAAAAAATAAAAATACAATAAGATATATATCCATACAGCTCTCTGAGTACTAAATACAGCTTCATGTTTAAATATCTACAGCTTCATGATGGATGACATAGACATTACACTGACATTTCGTTGATATCAGATCCATAAAATAATAAAGGGGGTAACCACGAGCTCTTATAGCAGTATTATTGGAGTTGTGAAAACGAGACGCGTGTAGCGGCGAATATACATGCGTCTCTTTTCCACAACTGCAATAGTACTGTACTATAAGAGCTCATAGTCAGGGGGCAGATCTTAATAAATCAAATTGGTTCGTGGTTCAAAAACAAAAAAAAAACAATTTCATAAACTATCTTTGGGGTATGGTACTTATCAAAATTTTAAAACTAAGAGTTGAATTTAAAAGATACTGTATACGAGCATTTAAAAAAAAACTATGAACCACATCATAAAGAAAAGTAAAAATCAAAGTAAGTATCTTATGTTACAAAGAGAAACACGTATGTTTTTTTAATGCGTAATAAAAGCTCACATTTTACCTACGTAAACCTTTTTCAGGTTTGTTCTTGGCTCGGACCGGAGATTCACTTGTCTTCTTGGGATACTTTGCCAACAATGGGTTAAGTTCTTCCACTGAGTTGACTTTGTGACGATGCCCGTCGGGAGATTTTATGGTTATAACTTCGTCCTGCGTCCAACAAGCCCTCATCCCGAAATGAAGACGAGCCCTGCCAAACACAGCCTGCCTAGTCCTGGTTAAGAACTCTCGAACAGAGACCGGTGTTCCCTTCAGAGATGACTTTGCCCTCCAAACAGCTGTCTTGTGCTCCATGCTGAAGAACCTCACAAGGATAGGAAGGACAAGCTAACCCGTAAGATATTTTTTTAAATAAAGCTCTTAATTTTTGACGATCCTAGGTTTTGATATCGGAATAAAGTTAAAGTTAATTTAAAAATATACAACGTTTTTTTTTTATCTCATCCGAGCGGGGAGATTCGTTTGATTAACACGCCCTTTGAATATGAAACGTATTTTTGATAAAACTATAAAACAACTATCTGATGCAGATAAAATGTCCCGATCCGATCCGAACCCTTCGGATAATCTAGTAGGGCACGGGGACGCGCACAAGTGCGCGATGCCGTTCCCTCTAGAAAACCTCCGATTCGTGTCACACGGCTTGAGGGACCTTTTTACGTTTCTCGCCGCCTCCAAAAAAGTCCGGTTTCAGCTGAATATGCCGTCTGAGGCAAACAGCAATCTCTCTCCAAAAAAAAAAAAGATTAAATGTTGCAGATAGCTAAAATCCGAAAAATACTGAAACTCAAAATCGTTCAATTTTTATCAAAAAAAAAAATCTTTTTATATACGCCACTATCTTTGTTTCTCTTTCCACCAATCTTTTGATTGTGGACCAGAACTTAACCTGAGATATTTATTTATTATTACAGACACATCTACCATTATACGATTAAAAATATATTAGAATGAATTCTGAAATCTAATTCATAGATACCAAAATCGGTTACTGATTTTAAGCAATGTTAGCAATTAATTAATTTATTAAATCAACACATCAGCCAGTGTACACTGAACCAGGAACTCAATTAATTATAATATTATTTACTAACGTAAGTCTGACTCGCATTGAGCCAGTGTAGTGGATCTACCCATATATAAAAAGCATATACTTTTCATATGTAGATGTAACTAGGCTAGAATATTAAAAATTTTATCACTAAGGTACACAAGCCATACACAGTACTTATACACATACAACGCTTATGTTTAGGTAACAATGATAAAAAAGTTAATAAACATGCTTGTAATGAATCATAATTACAGTAGTTATCTTATCCACAATATACAAATCCCGAGAGAAATTTGAGGCTATATTGCGCCTGTCCCTTCTTCGTAAACAGTTTTCTAGTTATTTTCCTACTTTTATTTTATTGGATTAAAAACATCGTGTATTCAATTATGTATGATGTGACATAAGAGGATTTTTTAACAAATTAGTAACAGTTTCTTAAGTGACTTAATGTATACTGTCCCATTGCTGGGCAAATACCTCAATCTTTAATATCAAGACACTACGACAATCGATGCTACTCAGCCACCGAGACGTTCTGTTAAAAGTTTCATTTTTTACACGTATTATTTAAAAATATAATTCGGCAACTAAAGTAGACTAATTTAAAGTATATAATCAGCACGCGCTTTGCCTTTTGATGTAAGCACTCCCCCAATATCCTCAACAAATGAGGAACTGGCTCTTATCTCTATGTCGAAATACAAACAATGCAACTACATAGATTATATTCCAGATTTATGCAACTAAATATTATATGGACCCTATACAGACAAATCCAAAGCAAACGCTCATAAACAACAAGGGCTGAGCAAGTTTCACATGTAAATATTATTGTTATCGATATTCCAAAAGTATTGGATCCAGGAATATGGTACCATTTGGATTTCGTCCAAAATTGCAGTTGTATTTTTGTATGTGTTATGTTTAGAGGCAATTTAATAGTATTGTCTTATAATTCAGAAAGTTCCTTCATTCGTTTTGATATTGTTATTTCCTTAAATAAGTAAGTAAGTACTAGCTTATATATTGTCCCATTGAGATTCGGTTTTAGAGACAAGGATTTTATAGAGTCAGCCTTATTTAAGGTACTCTCCAGTGTTTCTGCTCGAGGTTCATGTTGTTCTATTGCTTTGTTTTAATGACCCCAGCATGATGGAATTTGCGTACACGGTTGTCTAAGGGTGACTAGTTATATTTACTAGTATTAAAGTTAGGACAGGACTAGTAACTACAAAAAATAGCAGCACAATATCACCGAAGTTTTTAGTTTTTAGAATTAGACACTTTATTTCACGTTACACTCGTAAGCACTAGAATTTAATATAATTGTAAATTACTTACCAATCAACTTGCCTTGAAAACCATGGAGCAGTAAAAAAGTTTGTTAAGGTAATCCCTAAACCATGTTAGGTGAAAATTTATCTTCGGCAATTGTCTCCTAACATGGCTTAGGGGTTATTAACCTAAAGGGCTGTCGGTAAAAACATGTATAATGCACTAATATTTAGTTCATATTAAAAAACACTGTAAACTAACAATTATATAAACTGTGAACTACCAGAATTCATTAAAACTGTATAAAAAATGTGACATGTTATCAAATGTATCACTGTAAATCTTTTTTTACGGATTATTTTTCGAGATATCATAGGTAAACAGAGCGTTTCAGTATCGCTATCAAATCTGACGTATTTCTGTCAATATGAAACGTAGAAAGTGTTATGGTCTATGGTAGCCTCTTGCCGCTTAACCTGGCTTAACTGAGTCCTCGCCTGCGGTAGGTATGCGGGATGGGAGGTACGTAGGGCCTCTGTCACGAACACGAGCGACTTGCGACGCGGCGAACGGACTTATCTTCAGATGAATTTTGTTAAAATTATCACGTGTGTACCACATTACCGCTCGACCACGATTACTGACGTCTTGCGACGCAGAAAACGGATTTCCAGTTAATTGCGTTTTTTTATCACTGCTGACTATGACTGCCGTAATATAAGGCGCAACTAACTAGAAATCCGTTCGCCGCGTCGCAAAACGCTCGTACTCGTGGCAGAGGCCCTACGTATATGTAATTTAGACTGTAATTTTAATATACAATAATGGATTTAAAATTGTAATTGCATTATCGGATTTTGGGAAAGCCTTCGGCCGAAAAGATTAGGTAAGATACTCAGAGATTTTTTTAGTATTGTAGTTAGATTACTAAGTAGTATAATACGAGTATATTAACTGAACTACCTACCTAGTCTTTCGAGCATCATGTAAACACAGCCATTATAATTGCGACAATTTTGCTGTAGGTACTAGGAAAAATATCATCTCAGTTTGAAGCAACAAAACCGTGCCTCATTCCTACTACGACCTAAGAAACAGGGTATAATGCGAAAATGTATCTACCCATTAGCAAAGGAAAAGCAACTGAGCTTTACGGACAAATTGGAATAGATCCTGCTGGCGTATTAAGCCGAAGCCACACTCACTAGTCTTCCAGCATGACAAAATATTAACCTTTGTACTACAAAACAGTGTTCAAAGTTAAACAGTGGCTAAATACGTGTTTAAAAGTATTATGTCTCTGTCTAATATAATATTAGCTAAAGAGTGACAACATCTGTTTTGAGCATTGTCTATCTTCATTTATCGTTTTGTGGTAAAGCAGTTTATGTCATAAAGTTTATTTGAATACATAACCTTTAAAGTTACTTTACAGTTTACTGGCAGTTATTGACGTAAAAATTATAAGACGTTAAACATAGATTAACTACATCTACTACCAGATCGGATTTTGGGAAAGCCTTCGGCCAAAAAGATTAGGCAAGATACTCAGGAGGATTTTTTTCCAACGTTTCAACCAAATTACAATTATATAGATCGCTGACTTTGTGTAACGTACGTACACGTCTTTGCTAAATGAAAGTCTCTCAACTTTTTTTCCCAAAAGGTTTCAGAAAGGTAGCATTGTAAATAAATATATCCAACATACCTCTTCTCGTAATCCTTGTAACGAAATACTTTAGACGGATGTGCTCGTGCTTATTTAACATTTTAATTTTATCCTGACGTTTTGAACCCTTTGCTGGGTTCGCAACCACATCTTTTTTAATTGGGTGCGTTTCGATTCATATAAAATGAGCTTAAGTATATTTTGGTCTTGCAATGTGGTGTTTGGAAAACAATTCTTCTTTATTTTATCTTTATTTTATTTTATTTTCTTTATTTCGAGAAGAAATGAGTAAATTGTTATTCTTATAAACGAAACAATAAATGATTATGTTGTTGAAATAATTTTTTAAACTTTACGCCATTCTTATTTTTATATTCGTAACATAAAAATTTGGTAACGAGGAGTGTAATTTAATAATTGGCATTACAAATGTAGTATATTTTTGTAATTTGTTTACTGTGTCCTTCGATCAACAATACAGGGTTAGTGTGTTAGGCCCCCGGTGTGTGACGCCCCCGTGGTGGAGGCCCCCGATTTCGTTTTAGTGCGATAAAATTAATTAGTTGAATATTTTTATCAAAAGTACAGTCAAATAGCAAAGTGTAACTATAATAAAAATGTTTATAAGTGTCTACATGAAATGATCAAAGTCTTAGTTTAGACTGTATCGCTCTATAATACATTAATGAGTATTAACCCTACACTGAAAGTATTCGCCGGTGACCAAGTGTCGACGCAGCTTTACAAATAATTATCTGTACAACCAGCTAATGGGAATGGATAAAAGATATTTTCATTTACATAATGAAGGCCACTTTTGCCTTCTTATTTTCATTTATACTTTCAACAGCCTCCTTTGTGATGACAGTGTTTCTCAGTTCCCATTCACATTCAACGGTTCCCGAGTTTCCCGTTGACGGGATAATCGTAAAAATTGCTCGCCTATTTTGTATACAATGGACGTGCTTAACTTTCATTCGATGCTTCGTTCTCTTGTTATAAATCTCCTAATACTATTTGTACTATATGATTACTAAATATAGGCTTACCGTAATAAATTACTAATTTGAGGTATTTATTACAGAATCCCAAAAGTACTTAGTAAGTATATTGGTTTTTGCAACTTATGTAAAAATTTTGATTTTGTTACAATGGGTTTATTATGTTTCCTTCTTGAAAAGTCATCATCTTTCATCTTTTACTTTTTCATATTTTTAGTGCCATAATATGGCGCATCTATAATTTCTAAACGGACCAAGAGAACTTTATTTATATGATTTATTGTAAATCAAAGACTGATTGAATTAAGATTGTAAACTACTGAGAAGAACCGACAAGAAAATGAGCAAAAATATTGTTTTTTGCTGTCTTCCTAGTTATTCTGATTAGAAACTTTACATCACAAAACATCTACGTCCAAAATAACTGTCTCGGTGTACATAAAGAAGAAAACTTCAAAGCTGTGATCAATGTTACATTAAAATGTAACCCTATTCTACCATACATTACTTTGTAAATTAACATCACGTAGGTACTAAAATTTTAACGATATCATACACTTTACGGGTAAAATAATTGCTAATAAGTACCATAAAAGGTTTTTTCAAATCAACGTATTGTTGTTCATAGGCGAATAATAAAACACGCTTGTACCCAGATTTGCAAGACTCTCGGGCAAATTAGTTTTATTTCCATAACCCGGCTAACAAAAGCCGATTGCAAGAATGCGGCGGGACGGGGCGTGTGTTCAGGGATCTGCAAATTTATTATGAGAAAGCTTCTTGTTATTCGCAAGCAACATTTTTTGTGTTGCGTCAATATTAATTTTAACCATCTCTGTGGGTTTTTTGTTAGACTTTCAAAGACCCAAAGCTCCTGCGTTCGACTCCTAGTGTGCATTATTATGCCAAAGCTTTTTGTTTTCACAAACAGAAGTGTTTAATGGTGTGTCAATTTCAACCACCTCTGTAGTATTGGTCGACTACAGTGGGGGTAGATATGTATTTTTGTGTCTAGTTTGTAGTAGGGCCCGTTTTATGTCCACGTGGCTTGTTAGCCACTACGTACTTAACTAGGCCTGTCGACATAACAACAATGCATTGTTTATTGGTGAATTAAGCGTTAGTTTGCTGAAATTGCTGACATACAAAATGAGTACAATGCATTTCTGTGTTTCAACAGTTATATATGAACAAAAACCGCTCCATTAATATTATTAAATTATTCCACTAATCGAATAAACTTAAAGCTGAACCTTTGGCTCATGTATGTACCACTATTTTTATAGAATATTAAATTACTCCTGGTATGTTTGTCAATCGACACAGAAACAACGCAGCATCAGTCACCCTCACCCTGCCGGCCCACAAAGTGCCTCTTCACGCCTCGTTTGAAGGACCCCATAACTTTTGTCACTATTGCACAGACAATATTGATGGTACTGAGAATTTCCGAACGGGCACTTATTGTAAGAGTTTTGAGACAGCTTTTTCTGCATATTGAAAAAAAAATTAAAAACGTAGATAGATAAAGTGTACTTAACACCAGGTAATTAAGTAAGGTAAGGTGATTAAGTAAGTAGTAAAACGAAATGTATTTGGCGGTCTTAGAGCCGTAAAGCCATCTCAGATAACCATACTTACCATTATTTATGTAGGTAGGTATACGCTATAATATTCCGGGTAACGAGCTCTGTTACACAGCCAAAGAATACATAAATAATTAAGTTTAATTCGTTTTGAATATCATTTTCTTCGTCTAATCTAATTTAATTGAGACCACTTACAAACCTCAACAGTTAGCTTTCAACACTAACCAATGTAATCACATCAGCTCGCAACTACCAAGATGACAATGCGCGGTACGAGCACACAGCGTCGCCACCTGTTTACATTTGTACCTACACGAAAACGAAGCGTGTACACCGAGATGGTACTAATTAATGAATCCCGTTCCGCGTTAGCCTCCAGCTTAAGATATAACGTGGTAGCGGATTCCAGTACCGGGAACCAATTTAAGTGATAGTTTATTAATAATTATGCATAAATTATATTGGGAACAACCACCAATTTGCATTGGGCGTGCGTGGTGGTTTTTGGCCCGTTCTCCCTATCCATCCATAGGGAAGGCTCGTGCCCCAGCAGTTGGGACATAAAAATGAGCTGATGATGATGATGATGATGTTGGGAACAATTCGGAGTGTTTTTTTATAGCTATCACGACGACTCAATCACTCTATCTGATGTTAAGTGGAGATGGAATTCAGACGCGATGACAACTAGTGCTGTATGAAAACTATGCAGCATCAGCCACCCTCGTCCTGCCGGCCCACATGGTGCTTTTGATACGTGTTGAACCAATACAATTCCGGGAGCGGGACTCTTAAAACCGCACATGAAGCCTATGTTAACCGCTAGGACTGTATCTTTATATTAGTGAAAGAATTTTTTAAATTGAACTAGTAGTTCCAGGAGTCCAGGGTTCCTCTTTAAACAAACAAAGGCACAAACTTTACCTCTTTGTTATTAGTATAGATTCCTCTTATATTGTCGATAACTTTTAATATTTGTAAGGGTCTTTATTTTATTCGTAAGTGACTATTTCTGTCCAGCTTATCCTATCCATCCTCCTCCAGTTCAACATGTCAAACGCTTAAGACCTTATGTGTCATAGTCCGTGTTTTAAATCCACAGAGGGCTATAGTCCACAATATTATTTAAAAAAAAAAACACAATTCCTGTACATTTCTCGCCGTGCTGTTTTTACTTGCACCACCTACCGTTTCCCAGCATTTTGGGCTAGAGGTATAAATCTTGGTCGCAGCTCTTTCCTACCTACCGGTTGCACGCCAGCCCCCATCCACTGACAATTATTAATTCATTGCTTTCCCCTTCTATTAATATATTACTGTTATGAGCGTGTGCCAGTGATGATATAGGAGTTGGTTCTAGTCGGTAAACAATTATCGTTACAAAAATAACCTTCTCGCAAAAAAATATGCAACACTCGTTCCATTTTTTACTAAGTTTTTGAGGAGGTGTCACACAAACTACGAACTAACTTAGCTGGCGTTGCGACCCAAAGGGGGCCTTTAGCCCACTCAACGATTTTTGGCTTAGTTGTAGGGGATGGTAACTAAAGCAACATACTCAAAGTACTGATGGATGGGGGTGAAGCTAACGGGTGTAAGGTCTTTTTTAAAGTTTTTCTTGAATAACTCGTAAACGGTGGCTCAAAGCATTAAATTATCTACAAAAAAGGTTCTATACACTTTTTCGCTGGGATCAATATTTAATGAAATATGAAGGAACGAAGGTAGACAATAATTAAATAAACTTGCATTTCTTTAATTGGTACTAAAAAAATCTAATTATCTTCTAAATCTAAAATATCATCATCAACACCATCGTCAACGGTGTTTTCGATGGGGGCTCCGTTAGAGCATGAGCCGGAGCATGCATCGTAGACACTGGAGCAGGCAATTCCTGCTTTTTGGCAGTCGCATCGCACCCCAGTCGTGCATCGGCAAAATATAGTGTTGAGAATGAAGTTAGGTGCCAGTGAATCGTTGGTTGTCACTGGCTGAAGCCATCGTCTCCTCTGGCCCAGCCCCATTGAGTAGGTGGTAGGGGGTGGAAAGTTGGAGATTTTTTTTTGGTTTGAGCCTCCGTTTACGAGTTATTTAAGAAAAAAAAAAGCGACCTTTACACCCCACCTTACGTTAGCTTCACCCCCATCCATCAGTACTTTGAGTATGTTGCTTCAGACACCATCCCCTATAAGTATGCCAAAAATCGCTTTTACACGATTTATTTCCCCTATTTGGCAGTTTTTAGTCTTCGTTGAGTGGGCTATTTGGCCTCCAACAATAAGAGCCTCCATCTGGCCTATCATGTGCCATCTTCTGCCAGTGTACAAATATTTAATATATTCATTCAATGGAAACAGGAAACTTTGTAAAGCACAACTACTGAGGCTCTAATTACTCTAATTACTGACTCTAATTACTGACGATACTCAAAATGCCACAAAACAGTCAGATTTTAAACGAGTTTTACCACCAACCAAACCGAGTATAAAGTCATGTCAAACCCTGATAACCCCGAACCTCTAGGTATGAGCTAAGTAGTATAACTCAGAGTATAAGAACAGTAAGGCGATGTAAGAAAAACGCTAGTGTGGTTACGTGTGTTTCATTTCAATGCCCTATCGTATTTAATTAAAATAGGTGTGACAAAATTCGACTCATTAGGTGTGACGTCATTCTACTATGACGAAAGTGGAGTAACCCGTTCTAAATGCCTAAACAGTCAGAAAATCCTCACCTCCAGTTGTCCCACTCTTTCCTTTCAGGCAATCAAGCCATGAGATCAGTTTCCGTTGGAGTATGTTTGAAGGAGTATCATCGTTTTGAAACGTCATTATTGTCTCTTATCAATGTCTGCGAGTACCGTCTCGTACCGCGAACAATGTACGCTGGAGATTGAGTGTTGGGACATCGTTATCGATATTTTTGGATTTTTTTTTGTTAAAGTAGAGAGACGGTTGACAAACAGTGTTTAAGAAGTCGACGAGTTACTATTTGAGCTTATTTATTGAAAAATAAACCGTTTGTGTACTCGCTTTGAATGGTGGTAGGGTTTGTTTTAAATCCGCCTGGCTACCACTATCCTATGTAATAAATCGTCATATATTTAATGTTGCCAATATCGTTAATGTTATAAACCAATACTGTACCAACAATGTACCTCAAACTTCATTCCGGGTGAAGTGCGCCTTTACCTTCAGTTTTATCATCGCTTAACATCAGGTTAGATATATCCCAAATATTTACCGGTATGGAATAAAAAATAGGAAGTCTAATGCTACTTGTTCGCGCGAATAATCTATCTATTTGAGTAGACACCCATAAAAATGTTTTTAAAGTTATCACGAACAGTAAGCCGCAGACACGCCGGCGCCGCGCCGCACGCTGCGAGCGCAGTCGCGTCTCCGCCAGATTCTGCGCTTAAACAGGCGCATAGAAGGCGTTCCATCTCCACCAGGCCTACACAAGTATCCTGCAAAGGATTCCAAGTAAAGCTAAGGGGTCTTAAATTAACTCGTTACAATATGTCCATTAGGTTCTTATCAATAGGTAGTAATGGGAATAAGGTTAATTTAAGAAGTTTAAAACAACATTAATATTGTTAATCGATGTTTCCATCGATAAAAGAACAACACTAACGATTGGTTTGACTGAAAATGTAATTCATGGGGACAATAAAAGATAGTCAGACGATCCTTCCCGCGGGTTCATTAGGAGATAAGTATCGGATCTGTCCGCCATCACAGACTCGATTGTTATTTATAGTGTGCTCATCGATAGGAGGCGCTCTTTCTCAACGTTCAATACTCGTATAGATAATGATGCTTACATTTTTATACTGTTTATTTAAATTTATGATGTTGTTTATGCATAAAGCATGTTTCTTCTTCATAAGCTTAGGTTCTGAAAGCTGTAAAAGGATCTTATTTAGATAATGTTAGATTCTATATTTATAAAATACAGTGAAAAAATTAAATGTCTACCCGATCTAGCCAGGAATTGAACCCGGGTCTTCCGCAATCCGGGCGGCTGCACTGACCATTATGCTACCGGGTAGGCTGACGTAAGCAAGTAAGTGTTTTTTTTATCCATTGCTTTTTTGATTTTTGACTGCTTTTTAGCGGCAAAGTGCCATCTATCTAACGGTTATTAAAACCGATTGGCTATGCAGATTCATCTTTACAGATGAATTACCACAAATTTGATAACACAATGCTATACCTAGTAAATAATACTTTTTTTATTTTTAAGTGCTAATTGCTACACTTAAGCTGAATTAAATATTTATAAAATACAGTGAAATAATTAAATGCCTACTCGACCCAGCCAGGAATCGAACCTGGGTCTTCCACAATCCGGTCGGCTGCACTGACCATTAATGCTACCGGGAAGGCTCACGTAAATACTGTTTTTTTTTCACTGCTTTGATTTTTAACTGCTTTTTAGCGGCAGTAGTGCCATCTATTCAACGGTTATTGAAACCGATGGCTATGCAGATTCATCTTTACAGTTGAAATACCACAAATTTGATGACACAACGCTAAAGTAAATTTTACTTTATTTTTTATTTTTAAGTGCTAATTATAAAATACAGAGAAAAAATTAAATGGCTACTCGACCCAGCCAGGATCGAACCCGGGTCTTCCGCAATCCAGGCGGCTGCACTGACTGACAAATTCCTTAGCCTAAGGCATTGGCAATTTTGTGTTGCTCTTCAACTTATGTATAACAAAAAGTGTTCAAAACTTTTCGAACTACCACCGTACATTTTCTACTATCGCACTTCTAGCCATTGTAATAGATCTCACAACCTTGGCGACCGGAACAAAAATCTTTAAGCATCATGACTCATGATACATTAAACCTGCACAACACACCAATAATTAAAATGTAAAATATTCATAAAACCACACTCTCATTGGGGTACAAACAAAAGCAGCATTCTTTCGCCAACAATATCCGTAACCGCAACGAAATATGATGAAACAAAATGCCACCGTCAGTCGCTCATAATCCCTTAAGAAGCATAATATCAACACAACAAAATTATTAACAGCATAGTCTCCGAGGGAGCGAGTTGTGTCCATTTAAATAATTAATGTGAGAATGGTTGGGATGCGCGAACCTGCGGTCAGGGGCTAATAGCCATTTGGGGACCAAAGAAGTTGGTTTATTGGGCCAATTTCCCCCTATTTGTTACGGTCGACCAGCGAGGGAGAAAAGATTCCGTCTTGTTACTTTGAAAGATTGCGAGGGGAAATTAAGAGGCCGCGTTACTTAGATGAATGTTCGGATATCCTGTGCTTTAAGTAATTGTTAACTGGCATGGGAATATGAAGGATTATCAGCGATGTCGTAGTGTTACGTTTTGATAATAGATCATCGCATCACATCACATTTTGGGCTGATAGTATAGCTCATTCTAAGTTCGGCTGACTAGCTACCACCATGTGAGCTAAGTTTCTTGCCATAGTAAAAATTTTAGTATAACTGTTATGTAACGACTGTTAGAGATAATGATCGTCAGCTGTTCTTCAATGTTTCAGGATTCTGGGTGAAATGCGCTTCCATATAATAAAAATATTAATAAAAATATTTCACAGAAGCATATTACTGTTATAGAAGCGTAATCCGGAACCTCAGGATAAAATCAAGAGATAAAATTAAAAAGAACTTTCATGATTTTAATTTAGGTATCCATCTAATTGTAAATAAATCGATTATCGAATTATTTTTATCATCAGCAATATATTAAATTATTTACTATTGAACATATTCTGAGATTTTGATTTAAATGGTAGATAAAGATTGTGTTATGTGAACAGTCAAAGTCTTCATAACAACAGAAAAGGGTTTTTCCATTTAATTAAGCTGTGATGTGACCCGTAAAAATTTTAAACAAAACAAGGAAACGATTTGGATTTTGTAATAATTTCAGTAAGTGTTGAATGTTTGACTCTAAAAATATGTCAAAAAACTAAAAATATTTTTTGTAAGTATTACTGAATTTAAAACAAGGGGAAAGATAGCCTCCTACATGTCTACGATATTGTAGATATTATCACTTTCCTATAGTAATAATCAGTTATGTGAGAGAAAGTACACAATTCAGTACAGAGAGCATGTACACATAGACATGGCGCCGGTGACAGATAAAAAAAATGTATTACAGTGGACCAGTGTCCCACTCTGCGGGAATCGTATGGAATATATTATTTTGTTAACAAATAATAACACAAGAAATGCAAATAAATGAATTGAATTGAAAAAAGTTGGTATTGCGATCCTATATTATTTAAAATGTCTAGCTAAAATAAAATGTGATATAAACACGACTAAAATAGAGTGCTCATTTCAATGTGTAGTATCCGCGTATAGGTACAGTCACGAGCAAAAGTATGTAATCAATTGTAACTTATAATACAATGTAATAAGAGTCAAAGTGTATACATATCGGTGCTCGTGACTGTACTGTAGACAACAACTCATCATGCTCATTTATAAAGTTTTGCAACAAAATGCTAGAAAGGATCGGCCAAGTGCAAGTAGTACTCGTGCAGTATATGATTCCGTAGTCTAAAGTAGTTCAAAAAAATTTTTTTTGATCCATTATTAACGTTGAATATTTTTGAATTTTCAAATCAAAGGTATGACTTCGTAAACTGAAAACGGTGGAGACCTTGTACCGAGAGCGCCGTTTAATTTTTTTTGTTTGAGGTTCTTTAAATCTTAAGGATTTTAACTTGGTTGAGATAAATATTAAAAAGGTAATACTTATATATGTTTATTTTTGAAGCTGAGCAAGCATGCTATTTTGTATTTGTTTGAATACGTATTATTATTATAAAAATAAGATTCCTAATATTATTATTGTGGACCTTGTTGTGCCGTGTTTAAAATATATAATGTAAACATTATTCACTGATTATTTATTATTTTTATTTAACAGGGAGCAGTGGCATCACCTTGTGTCGAAGGCCAAGACTCACTTTGGGTCGCTGAGCCATTGGTAAGTAAATATGTAAAAATTATTCACTTGCAAAATTTATATTTAAAACTTATTGATTTTGTTCTTAAATCCCATAGTATCTAAGCACTATTTACATAATCATCATCATCATTTAAATAATAAATAAACAAGATAAATTTAAGATAAAGATAAGAAGAAAGGAATAACAATCATTATGTTTGAGCAATCCATATCTACATCCAATCTCACATAACATAAAACTCTGTAAAAATTAGTCTTCCTGTCTTTGATTTTGATGTTGTTAAAGGGTAAAGTTGTCAATTATCATAGCGTTATTTATCTTTCTAGCTCTGATAGACAAGTATAACCTTTTCATACAGACGGAATTGACATAACAGTAAGGGTGGTTCACAACGGAACCCCAAAAACGGTACACCGAAATCAGTGCAAATACAAAATGATAGTGTCAACATCTCAACTTTTGTTCATTTTGCCTTCTGCACCTTTTATTTCGCATTGCATCACCCCGCTCTCCACTGAAAATGGTTGGGCGGGTGGCGGTGTGGCAACAAAGTAAGCGGAATTAAATTAAATTGAATTATTCAAATTTAAAATATTTATTCGGCGTAGCGGCAGCATGTAATGTAGGACCAAATAACGTCCAGCCTGAAACCACGCACTCCTCCAATAATTCCGACCACAAACCTTATGGTTGTTTTGCCCAAATTTGTGTTTTATCGTAACGTGAGTGAGGGCACGCAGTTTTAGATAAAACGATCACTTTCTACTAGTGAAGCATGTAACCTACTGTTTATTAGCTTTCTCTATCTGTCTGGTTTTCTGGAGGGAATCGCTTTTAAGCGATAAGACCGCCAAATTGTAACGTTGTAATTTTTTTTTTCATCTTTATGTTTATGTTTTATAATGTTACAATAAAAGTAAATAAGTAAGTCAAACAGAACACAAGACATCGAAAACATAATTATGGCGCGTAAGTACCTACATAATCACAAAATCAAAGATGAGCGAACACTTCTGGCGTCCATGTTACTTGCCGCCACACACATACAGCACAAAATAAGGAGAGTCTCCTTATTTTGTGCATACAGCAACACAGTAAGAAATGGTCGTGAAGATACTCTGTCCAAGTTGCTAAGTTATCGGATCTCATTGTTCAATAAAGAAAGCCTGAGAACAGCAGTACCGCAAATGTTTAAAGGCTGATAAAAATGGCACCTGCCGGTAACTATACTCTTCCTGGTTTGAACAGGATGGTGAGTTATACGATCTCCTTGTTCATGAAAGAAAGCCTGAAAACTACAGTACCACAAACTTTTTTATATAGAAGCTTAGGCAAATGACTCAGAAGCTGAATCCAGATGCGAGGACAGCTGCTACTGAAGCAGGATTCAGAGGACTTTGCTGACCCGCAAGTTGCTTCTCCACACCTCACTCAAAGAACCCCATGTTACAGAAAGGAGGAAATACGTGTGCTGGAAGGGAACTCCATTTTTTGGCGGTGTTACAAAGAAATGATTCACCAAATTTCTTCGTTCGAAATGAAATAGTTGCCACAGTAGTAGTAGGCTGATAATGATGTTAGCTGAAAATTTGAAAGCGTAAACCGCCTACCATATGGCCACACAGTAAGAAACGGTCGTCGTGTTGACGGTACTCGTTCCCGGGGCAATGATAAGCGAAACAAATGAGATATCTCCGCGCGGCGCCGCGTCGATACTGGCGGGTGGCGCTGTAATTGTACTCATCCCGGTTTTGTTTTAAAGTGGGGTTTACAACCTACTTTGAGTGATCCAGTTCTGGGAGAGATGTTTGTTGCAATGTGTGGTAACCGTAAGTAAAGTGTGGATGCGCGCGATTGATACTCGTATCTCAGTCTTTGTAACTATTGTGTTTCTAACACTTATGTGCTACTTGCTTTTATGTGTTTGGCTGTACGTACTGTACTTACCATAATAAACATAATAAAAATAAACTTGATATAGTGTAATTGTGCTCTTGATATAAAACCTGTATTTCATAAATTTAGGATGTTTTGATGATTATAATATAAGTATTTTAATGAATTTGTACAGTAGTAGTAATTAGCTGATCAAAGGCCTTCATGACTGATGTTAAGTCATCGTTACAATTGATAGGTGGTCTATCATCGTATCATAGGTGTTAAAATATAAAATACTAGTTATTTCACAATGCAAAAAAATAAATTCATATAAAAAATTTCGCGTTACAAAAACTTTAAGAAATAAAATTGCGATAATGCACTTTCAACAATTTTAGACCTATCTCTATTTTACAATACATACATACAATTATCCCAGCACGTGCATAAGCACTCTCTTCTCTCTGAATTGCAATCAGATTTTCGCCCTGCTCACAGTACCAGTACAGCTCTGCTTAAAGTGACTGAGGATGCCAGAGAGAGTATGGAGCGCGGCAGGGTCACCGTGTTGATCCTTATTGACTTCTCCAACGCTTTCAACACGGTTGACCATGACTTGTTACTCGCCATGCTATCCCATCTTAGTATTTCATCGACGGCTCTGAATTGGTTTTCGGCTTATCTTCGCAATCATGCCGTTAGAGTTTTTCGCAAATTCTCGAAATGGAGTACTCTTTTAACTGGTGTACCACAAGTCCTGTCCCCGCTTCTTTTTCCCTTTTTACTAACTGGTAAACTCCTCTTATTCGCTGTTCTCACCATTTGTATGCGGACGACCTGCAATTGTATCACGATAGTCATGTTACTGACATTGACGCCGCTGTAGCTGCTTTGACGGACGATCTGCGGAGTGTAAGTGATTGGTCGAGACGGTATGGAGTAACAGTGAATCCTATGAAGTGCCAGGTCATAATTATTGGTGGTCAACGTCAGCTGTGTAAACTTAATGTCTCTGCTGTCTCACCTGTCACTTATAACGTTGTTGACATTCCTTTCTACTCCTGCTTCAAAGACCTTGGTTTGCAAATTGACAGCACACTCAGTTGGTCTTCTCAAGTCACCGAAGTAAGCCGGAAAGACACCGCTGCGCTACGTTCTCTCTACAGGCTTAAGAACTTCCTGCCTCACAAAACCAAAGTTTCGCTCGTACAAGCCCTTATTCTCCCAATTATTGATTATGCTGATGTTTGCTATCCCGATTTAAATAAGGACCTTCTTATAAATTGGATCGTCTTCTCAATAACTCAATACGCTTTATTTTTGGTTTACGCAAATACGACCATATATCTTCCTATCGTCTTCAGCTTAAATGGCTGACCATCCCGCAACGTCGTAAGTCCAGAATTCTAACAATTTTATTTTCTATACTAAATGGTCCTAATTCTCCATCTTACTTAAAATATAGTTTCAGTTTCCTTAGCTCACTCATGCCCGCCAACTTCGCTCATCAAATAATCACCTTCTCGCCACTCCTTTGCATCATTCAGGATTTGTTGCAAATTCCTTCACGGTTCAGGCCATTTAATTATGGAACGCTCTCCCCGAAAAAGTCAGACAAGCTCCAAGTAAAATAGTCTTTAAAATAATGGTACATAAACTTTTTCTACAGGAATCAACACCCACGTAAGAGATTCCCATCATCTTTTCTTCTGTTATGTTTAAGTATGTTCATGTAGTCTATTTTTTTTTATGATATGTATATTATATTATTATCACTTAATTTAATAAACTTAATATGTATATTTCAGTTCTTATAAACGTATGCAGTATATGTTTCATTTACTTTGTCGCACCGCTTACCAATTTTTCTTCCTAGCCCTTAGGTCGACTGGTAGAGAATGGCATTTGGAATTAAGTCCGCCTTTTGTACTTTATTCTATTGTATTGTGCAATAAATATTAAATAAATAAATAAAATGAGATTTCATGACGCGTCGTTTTGTCATTGAGCGTCCGATATTATGCCATCACGAATTTACTACACATTGTATTAACCTCCTCGACAATAATTACTCAAATACCCACTATTAGTGACAATGACAGATTAAAACTCTTGAAATATTTCCCAAACCTTTTTAATAAATATATCGCCGGTGGAAAGCGCAAATTACAAGGGCATTTTTGTTTAAGTTTAATCTTAAAAAATAATTTCCCACGCTTATTTTATTTACTTATTTTTTGTTTTCAGTTTCCACCGATGAAATTTTTATAAAAAATGTTTTGTCATACATTCCAAGAGTGAATCTCAAATCCTTCTGGCAATCAAGGCCAACCCCACCCCAGGCAATCCCACTATGGGACTCAATCAATCAATGGTCTTAGCGTCTATTACAGACGACTCAAGGCGTTCTGTCTTGAGACAACGTGTTTGGTGGGACAAAACAGAACTCTTCAAGGCTATTGGACTATCGTGATTTTATTTTGTACGACAGTATGAAGCTCGCTATCAGAGTAGACAACCTTCTGAACCAGCAGTAGAATCACATTAAATATAATGTATAGTTTATTACATTAATTAATATTACTATTATTGTGTGTACTCATGTTATTTTATTTTATACTTTATTTATAAGGCATGTACTCGACTTTCATAAGTGCACTATTGTGTCTAATATGAATATTATATTTTTTTCATTTCATGATGAAACGAACGAATAAACTAGGTCGGATAATTTGTTTTAAGGTGCAAAAAAATATATATTTAAGTCAACCAAGAATCGGACAAAGTTTTTTTAAAGGATATAGTGTGTGTTGTTTTGTTACAGACCCCGAGTCTACAGCCAGGTAGTTTAAATAATTTGTTCATACGTTTTGTTATCGTATCAGCTCATTAGATCAATTAAATTATTGAAGAGAGAGTGTTTTTCCTTTTAGATAACGTATTTAATCTATTGGTTAAATACGTTATCTAAAAGGAAAACACGTTCGTTATTGAATATCCCTGATTTTGACCTATGGACTATGGATAAAGTGTCAGAACCAGCCTACTGAGACATGATTGTAGTTATTTAAAAAAAGTAGAATCGAAGCCCTGGCGATGCGCTATGAAAAGAGGGTAAAATACAAAATACTAACCATTTACTTTTTAATTTCATTAGTATCTTTAATGCGACAGAACATTGAAAGTATTACTTTTTAAACTCTTAAAAAAATCATGCTTTAATATTATTATATTATATTAAACTTACCTGAGATAGGTCGAGCTCCTCCGTGCTTTGGAAGGCACGTAAAGCCGTTGGTCCCGGCTGCATTAGCAGACAGTCGTTAACAACCACCAATCCGCACTGAGTCCTCGTGGTGGTTTATGGCCCGTTCTCCGTTATCTATCTATAGGGAACGCTCGTGCCCTAGTACTCGGGACATAAAATAAGCTGGTGATACTTGTCTGTCATGGTGAGGTCATCATCATTATCAGATTATTTTATGTCCCCACTGCTGTAGTACGAGCCTTCAAGATGGCGAGGTACTACGTTGGAAATAGTTTTTTATAAAGTCAATAGAACTGTTCAGTAATATAAAGTTTAAGTAGAAACATCGTCGAAGGGACGCAATGAAGTGGAATGAAAATATTTCCAGATATTGCTCTGATAAGGTAAAACTTTGGAACTAGAATCGGGACTTTGCCCAAAAAAAATCACACTCGGAAAAATTACAAACCACTTTCGCTAACTGTAAAACGATAAGGGCGCATTGGGAACAAGCTAAAAGTTGGGCCCAACTTAATTTCCCTTCGGCTAACTTCTACGGAATCTCTTCTATAAATCTCATCAATTTGTTGGGTATGACCGCGGGGCTATCGCTCCCGTAGGGAGTGGCCAACCTTTTCTTATTGAATTACGTAAAACTTTACTTATACGGTGTAGTTTTTTTTTCTCTGTGGTTGCCGTTTAGAGGTGCAACGTGTGGTTATAGCGATTTTCAAACTCAATAATAATATAAACAAATAACAATAATAAGAAATACTTTATTACAGATAACAGGATCGTCCGCAATCCGGGCGGCTGCACTGACCATTATGCTACCGGAGAGACTGACGTAAGCACTGAATTTTTTTACTGTTTTGATTTTTTACTTCTTTTTAGCGGCAGTAGAGCCATCAATCCAACGGTTATTGCAACCGTATCCAACGGTTATTGCAACCGTATCCAACGGTTATTGCAACCGATTGGCTATGCAGATTCATCTTTACAGATGAAATACCACAAATTTGTAGTAAATTTAAATTTAAAATTTATAGTTTTAATTACTGCACTTAAGATGAACTAAATATTTATAAAAATACAGTGAAAAATTAAACGCCTACCCGCTAATGCTCTGACCGCTGAGCTACCGAGGCCTCAGAAGACTCGTTGAATTTTTCTCCCCACAAATAAAAGTCACACGGAGTCAAGTCTGGCGACCTCGGAGGCCAGGGTACTGGCCCAACCAATCCACAACCAATCCACCAATCCACTGGGTTTCGAACAATTCGTCCAAATAATGGTGCACTTGGCGTCTATAAAAGGGAGGAGCCCTTCCTGGTGGTAAAAGAGATTCCGGTGAAGAGCTAGTGGCACGTCGTCAAGCATTACGTCGACTACGTGCTGCAAAAGTTGCAAATACGAGTTGCTGTTGAGATAAAATAGGGCCCGAGTAGATGCCAGCCCACACATTGATGCTAAACCTATGCTGGAACGAATCTTTTAGGTCTTATGCGGGTTCAGTTCGCGGTAAGCCCACCAAGGTTCATTGTGGACGTTGTAAACACCGATCCGCGTAAACATACACTCGTCCGTCCATAGAATGCTGACTTCTCGGTGTTTTAGTACCCAGTGACAAAAAGTGACCCGGGTGGCCATGGTCTTACTCGTTCAATTCTTGAGCTCTTCTAAAGTGGAACGAGTGTTGGTGATCCGACTTAAGAAGCCGCCAAACTGTTGTGTGGTGGCCATTGAAGCGGCGGTCAACATCACGAGTACTGGCACGTGGTTCCCTCTCGAAGTTTTCGAGGATTTGCTCTTGCAAATCGACTGAGAGGCCCACACTGCCGCGACCCTGCGCATGTCGAGGAAAGTTGAACTAGCCATGATCCCTAAGTCGTTGCGTGGCAGCAAGCATTACCTCGCGCGATGGAGTTGGTCTGGTTAGAAACATTTCCGCGAACATGACCACGGTTCGACGTAGACTGTTCCTACTTATTGCGTATAATCGCACCATCTCCACAAGTTCTACGTTGGAATAATTTTCCGTCGTTTTACTTTTTTTTTACACACACAAACAACACACATAAGGACACGTTTCGCTCAAAAATTGGGCTAAAAAACGTGTCACTCGTTCGGGGCGGCGGCGACGCGGCACACTGGCTTTGATGCGCCGGCGCCGCGCTGACAAAGCTGCGGGCGCACAGCGAGTCTCGCGCTCGCTGCTACCTACTCGTAACTTCAGTCGGGTGGGGGGGCGTACTACCAGCGTTTAATTTTTAGTGCTACGCAGACGTGCGATTTTTATTTACAGATTGTTAAAATATGATTATTATTTTTTCATAGAGCATACGCTGCGCAGACCACACTAAGTATAGTTTATTTGTCGTTTCTAAGCGGCGCTAGCGCCATATCTCCGACATATATATATATGACTGCTGCTACGAATATGGCGTGAATGCAAATCAACAAGTTGTATAGAGATACAAGATAAAATTTTACCAGAAAAAATCAACCAACCTCAGGAAACTCGAGTCGTGGGTAATATACAATATAGCATCGTGAATGCAAAATTCAAAATAATAAAAATTTTATATAGCTTGGATACTGCAAAATTAGTTAAGTTATAACTGAAATTACAAAAAATTAAGTTTTATATTATTAGAGTCAAAAGTGTTGTACTCGTATGTACGAGAGTATAGCCATAGACCACATCAATCTCAAAAGTTATATCTGCAGAATAATTTCTTGGTACTCAAATAGCAAATACATTATTTCTAATTTCATAAAAAATAAGCGTTTAATTATCTAAGAAAATATGGCGTATATTTTATGAAATCATGGACAAAAACACAAAACTGACAAATATAAATTTATGAAAATGCTATCTCCTAGTTCCGGAATTTCTAAGCTTATCCAATACATAGTCATAATAACGCTACTGTTTGATAAAGACGTAATAACCAGAAAAGTGTCTATCTATTTTTATTCTGATCTGTGATCATCACACAGAACACATTACGCAAGCATTTTCGGCGACGCCAGCACACCGCACCGAGAAAACTACAGAGCTGTAGGTCGCGACCAAGCAGGGTACCTACTTAGAGGTGTCGCACGTAACACTGTAAACTTTTTGGTTTATATTATTTACACAGATTGCACCGTGTTTTCCTTTCGGCTAAGTTCGATTTCTTTAGTAAATCTCATCAAATTGTCGGGTGCGACTCCGGGGCTATCGCTCCCGCAGGGTGTGTGGCCAACCTTTTCTTATTGAATTACCACGAAGTTTGGTAAGCCGTTGCCGACGCGGTTTTTTTTCTGAACGTGACGGCTCGCCTGATAACATATTTAGGACACAATTCAGTTAGTTGCTGATGTCAAAAGCTCAGGTCAAAAATATTCCGTTTCACACGTGCGCGGCGCGGCGGCGCGGCGTGGCATTTATTTATGACACATGCACACAAACATATCACAGCTGGGTTCAAGCTTTCCCATATAAACAATAATGATTATTATTATTATCTTCTACTATCATGCCTAAAAGCTTGACAGGCTAAGGGGCAACGCGATCGACCCGCTATCCAGAGGTCCTGGGTTCAATCCCTGGGTCAGGCCAAGTGCGTTTTATTTTTATTTATTTATTTATTTAAAGATAAAAAAACATTACAAATGATTTACAAAAAGGTACAGCATAAGCTAATTTTTTCCGCGTACCTTGATTTGTCATAACACATTATTATAATATAAATATGACTAATAAATAAATAATTGGGACTAGGATTTTTTAAATGTTTTTTTTTAAAGAATGAATCTTTAAATAACTACGAAACTTATTTTCTACAAATATACTATTATGTTTTTCTGGAGTAAACCGTTTAAACGCTGTTTGTTATCGAAATGTGCGAACGCCACTTGGGAAATACGAGTAATACAATTTTAATAAACATTGAGAGCCGCAGTGCGCTTGTAGCTTTATTATGGTGTTCAAATTGGCGTGAGACATTTGGTCATATACGGTTATATGTATGTATACAGATGATTTAAACCTACACACCAATTTAAGTGATGGACCATAGTTGTAAAAATCAACCCAACGAGTTAAAATAAATAAGTGAATGTTTTTTTATTATTATTACCTACAGTTTGAAAATCGAGTCGTAAAAAAAATTTCACGAGCGGGATTTGAACCCGCTCCCCATGACATAACTGCATTCACTACCTATTATTCAGTTATTGGCTCTCCGCCATTTATTAACGTTCAAAATTCCGCTTTAAAGTACGATAAATACATCTTAAAGTCGTGAGTGGTCTCTATACAGGTCTCGTGCATTAATACTTTAAGTTCTCGGGAGTCGATACAAGTTCCAAACGATCCCTCTTGTGTATCGGATCTGCGTTGAAGGTAGCAATTTTAACGTTAAAATATTTTACAACTTCATTCCTAGTTACAGTTTACAAGTGACACTTGTTCCGAGTCTTGTTATTTAACTGATAAACTTTAATTGATGTATTTGAGATTTATTGGTGATTTTTTAGAGATATTTGCGAGATTTTTGTGATGGCTGCAAATAGCATTTTCAGCGTTACCGGGCTTTAATATTGGTGGTGTTTTGCTTCTTTAAGTTTCCGAAGTGAACGTGAACCTGTAATGACAGTCTGTTAGGCTGTTAGTTGGTTTGTTTCTTTGTCTGTATCCGGTTGTTGTTATAGTTATGTTAGTAGTCGATGAAATACCCCAACCCTTATTGGGTCAGTGTCACCACACGATAACCCACCGTTTATACAATTTGTGCTATTAGTCTGTTACAAACATTTCTTGAGACGACCACTACCTAAGTCTCACTGCAACTACATGCCCTGCAAAGCCTTCAAAACGTCAGATTAAAATAATAATTAAAAGAAACGCAGACAATACGTAACCACAAAGTTTTTTTTTAGTTTTTTTTTAAAGTATCTTAATCATTAATTACTCGTTATAACCGTCATGACACCCGTTTACCTTGTTAATAAAAGCTGTCCTATAAGTTTGCAATCATTTGAGATACTAACATCAAGTTTTCCATCACAAAAACCATTCTTCATCCACTCTAATTTACGAGCTATTCCCAAAATGGAATAACAATACTCGGGACCCATTTCAAATAAGTTGGTGTAATACGTAGGGATGTGTAATATCTCCCGAGTGAAACAATATATCGTTGTTAACCCTTCTGTGGTTATTGCTTGAGAGTCATGTGAAACGTCAATATATATTCGTCGATATAAGGCGTGTTCTTTCAGCTTAATTTACCTTTTATTCTATGTTGAAATCATTATTAATAAAAAAAAAACAAAAAAAATAATTAGTTATTAATTTTGATAAAGTAACGTAATTTAATTTTGATGATTTATTAATGAACAGGTAAGTTACAATACATTTATGCTTACACGAAATAGTAATAGGTATTAAAAATGTTAATATCACAAGACATTCCCAGAAGACGACTTGCCTTGCCTCAGGTGGGATTTGAACCCACTAGGTTAGTCGTATTTTTTCAGTCTATAAATAAATATAGAAGCAGAAAAAAAACAACTACCTAGCCTCCAATACTTGGTAGCCGAAAAGCTTTAATACATATTACTTCCTGAAGTGTCCTCAAAAAAATGGTAAAATGCAAAGAATTACAATGTAAATCTAACGTAAATTTGTCAAAGCCAAACAGGAATTTTTTTTTTTTTTTTTTTTTTTGGAGAGAGATTGCTGATTGCCGCTGCGGCATTTTCAGCTTCACCGGGCTTTTTTGGGGGCGGCGAGGAACGTAAAGGGTCCCTCAAGCCGTGTGAAACGAATCACCTTCAGAGGTTATCTAGAGGGAACGGCATCGCGCACAAGCTGAACGTTCCGTCCCTATATAGCTGTTAAGAAAATACAAACGGAAGACAGAGAGAAAAAGATAGAGAGAGAGAGAAAGATAGAGAGAGCTGACATGATTGTGCGGCCAGTAGCTGCTTCTTTCTGGAATTCGATAGGCCAATGTCATAGCTTTTTTTTCTTTTCTTTTCTTTATAGTTGGTTGGGTAACTGCTGATCTACAAGTAAGGATAGAGTTCATATTATTCTCTCACACTTTACAAGTTTCTCTAAGACATGTCATTTACATTTACACAGTTCGTCATACTTTTAGCCTTATATCTATAAAAAAAATCAATAAAAACAAAATTGGAAGCTTTTCACTTCACATGTACAAACAATCCAAACTAAAATATGCGAATATACCTGATGTGTGACAATGTAAATTGCCTAAAACGCGTCCAATATTTTCAGTGTTATTTTTCGCCCTCCATTCTGTTCAATGCACGCCAAATCCAAATATATTGTGACAGGCCCGCATAGTTTTTCATTTTGCGACAGAAGAAAAATGATGTCTCGGTATTCCCCAAGTTGATAACTCAATTTGTCGTTTCTTGGCGCAGTAAACTTGAGAGGGATTTATCCAAGTCCAAGTTTAGACTAAGACGCTACTAAGACAGCTCCCAGGTGCAATCTCTGTAACTATTGTAAGGAATAGATATTTATAGTCTGCCTCCCTTTGAGTGGTTGTATGTTACACCGAATAGAACCACTTAACTTTATAGTTAAAACTAACTTAAGTTAGTTTGAAATAATGGTGTATGACGGTAAAGCTGAAGGTGGAAGCCTACTTTTTAACAACTATTTAAAGCACATTAAAATGTTTTTCATATTGTAAGGATATGTTTTACACTTGTATGTAAAAAAGGGTTCACGAATTAAAAAAGTTTGAAAAATACGTCTATGTTTACGGCAGTTGGCGAGGCATCGACACAATTAACGGGAGTGGTTTGATAAGTACGCACTGCGTTTCTAAATCCGTTTGCATCCAGCCATTTTTGTAAAATGAATTATTTGTGCTTACGAAATAACATTCAACTACGATCAAGAAATACGAATGCGTTTTTATTTTCAAGAACCAGAATAAGTAAAGATATCAACGAAAAATAGTATGAATAATATGAATTCCACCGTCTTGCTCGCCGCCGGCCGGCGATAATATACAACATACCTACCTGACTTGAATATAAGGCACTTCACCTTGAGTTCCCAATCACTCAAGTATACCTCTCAGTTTGAACAAATCAATGTTAAATATATTGCTATTGTGGCGACAGGATTAAGAAGCGGTGAGAGATTCCTTTAACTAATGAGTGTGCTTGTTTATGTAACAAGAATGTATGCAATGGGAGTAAGTTATAATTCACAGCTAGCAAAGAAATTCCTAGCAAATGTTCGGTCACAACAGACAAAAAAAAAACAAAAAACCCATAACCCGTATTCGAAATTTTATGCAACATCATACATAACATGCAGTCGGAGGCATAAAATTTAATGATAAGCAAGTCATTCTCACTTTGTGCGTTTTTTTCTTTTTTTTTTGGAGAGAGATTGCTGATTGCTTCAGACGACATTTTCAGCTTCACCGGGCCTGTTTGAGGGCGGCGAGGAACGTAAAGAGTCCCTCAAGCCGTGTGAAACGAATCACCTTCGGAGGTTTTCTAGAGGGAACGGCATCGCGCACTAGTGCGCGTCCCCGTGCCCTACTAGATTCTCCGAAGGGTTCGGATAGGATCGGGGAGCGGAACAACCCGAGGGCGCCTCTAAAGGCTCGGACTTCGGCTCGGGTTGACCGGGCCGTGGTGGAGGAGAGAAGCGCCCAGGTATAGGTAGGTACATGTCTGTACCTGGTGTAGAGCGCGTGTAAACCGGTTCTTCGTACCCTTGTTCTACGAGTACGGTGTCTTGGGCCTAAACTAGTGTTGCATGTTTAGTGTATTCTGTAAATGTGTAGTGACATTTAGAGGATCCGGCGGGGGGCGTTCGCAACTGTTATGGGATCGTCGGGGTCATCTAGGACATGTTTAGGACGCCTAGATGTGAACCGTCTTGTTGGTGGAAGGCTTCCAACATTATAGTTGGCGGCCGCCACAACAAGCGGGTTAGGGTGGTGGGGGGCGTAATAAAGGAACGTATGGAAACGTCCTTGATAAAATCTTTGATAGTGGAAAGATCAAGATCACAGTGGAGGTCTACATTGCGATAGTACCACGGGCAACCCGTGGCACCACGCATGAAACGGTTTTGGAGGGTTTGTAAGGGATACAAATAGCAGGGCAAATAGGAGTGCCTGCGACTGTGTGGTATGGATGATGTTGCATAAAATTTCGAAGGACTACCGTATTGATATTTTTAATTGTAAACAGTACTTATGTTTGATATTGTTTCGATTTATTTCGCTGGCTTTATGTAATTATTTAATTTTTATATTGTTCCGGCCTTTTCAGTTGATTTTCTATTTAGCTATTATTTTTACGCAGGCGGGTTATTTGTTTTTTTTTTAATTTTTATTTTATTTATGTCTTTTTAGTTAGATAAATTACGTAATCCTTGTGTTGAGCCCACTAACTTGATAGGTACCGATATGTAGTATTCGAAAAAAATATTTTTTTTAGGCTGCTAACACGAATCTAACGATACCTCATTTATGTAAATCCGTTCAGCGGTTCTGAAGATATGAGCTAATAAAGAATGGGTGTTATTTAAACGGTTAGCAAAGTATTCGTATTTTTGTTAGCAAATAAATTATAGTTGGGCAACAAAAAAGCTAGTTGGGCAGCAACTTATGGTTAGCTAATATTTCTAAATCAACAGTCTGCAACTTATATCATTCTTAACAGCCGCAGCGTAGCGAGGGCCAGTCACGGAAGTCCCCGCTTCCGTGACTGGCCCTTGCTACGCTGCGCTTAGCTCGGGAAAAAAAAATTTACTTAACCTTACCAACAGTAAGGATTTCTTAGGCTGATCGATTGTATAATTCCGCTGACCAAATAATAATTTTGCTGACCAAATATTTATTATGTAATACAAATAAATTATTTCCCATAAAGAATATTACATACATACATATGTGTACATACAAGATACGCGCGAAAAAATACCCTGCCATTGCAGTCGAGTAAAAAGTGAAAGTAGTTTGTGCTTCGGTGTGATTGCGTCTCAAGTCCAAGCATGTCAATTGCTGAATTTGGAATGCAGATTCAGAGCTTGACGTCTGCACCGATTCTCTGCACTTTGTACGTTCACAAAGTATTCGGCTGTTTGACGTTACAAAACGTCCCCTTGCAATGTTTGAATCTTTTTTAGATGGAATTTTCATTAAACAACTCTTTGATACTTAGGTTGTGACGAATGAGAAATACATTTCGATGCCTACGATAGTACTACGTTAGTGGTAACAGTAAATCATCTAAGTAGCACAACATTGTAAGGCTTTCATTTTCTTGTGAATATACTACTACGAATATATGTAGTTTTTTGAGCCATATTGTTTTTTAAAGTTTACGCGAACACTACACATTGAAATGGAACCTCTTATACCATTAGTCTCCCTGTGACCACGGATCCTGCAAAGGGTTCAAACTGTTAAAACGAACATTTAAATTAAATTAATGTGTAAAATAAACGCGAGTAGACCCGTAATAGTGGTTTAATTTTTTGAACCATTTAAGAAAAACAATTAAAAATAAAAAGCAATATGTATAATGAGCAAATTGTAAAGGCTTTTGAGAAATACTGGCAAGGAATACTTGATAGGCAAGGTCAATGAATGATAATAACGTCATGTTTCCTGCCTGACTTACTTATTATTAGTATTGCTCTGTATTTACAGTTCATTAATTCTTGAGTATTTGGATTATGTTGCTACTTATAGTCCATTTCAACTAGGATGATCCCGGTGACAGTTCGATTTCGACAATTGTAGAGATGTCCTACAATGAAATAATTTCGATTGTTTTTGGTAATCGATAATACTATATATGGAAATGAAATCGATTTTACTATACTAACAATACTTTAAATATGATTTGAGTTTATGTATTATATTAAAAGTTTATTGTTCATAAATGCATTAAATGTATGTTTTACACTGTGTTATTCGGTAAAATGAAACAGAATTTGAAAAGAGTAAATTTTTTATTCAGTAAGTATCTGAAAAATCACTGTCAGAATCGCTTGAAGAGTCGCTATCGCCGACATTTATTATAAGTTGATCTTTCCACCGATCTATTCTGACGTACCTCTCCCAGTCCTCTAATATAGTATTTTTTGTCTTTTCGACTACTTTCGCACAATTTTCACCAAAGACGTGTTAGCAGTATAAATATATATATATACTGTTTTTGTTTTATAAGTTTAAGATGTTTCATTTTAATATTTTTCGTAATGACGCTGCAATAAAATTAAAAAATACTAATCTACATGTTCACATAAAAAAAGACTAACAAATTAATTAATACAGCTAGAATGAAAAATATAAAGTTAAATTTAATTGATTAGTTATTGAATGTCAATTGAACTTCACTTGGTTTACTATCCCAACACTAGTATTTCTTTGTAATGAAATGACCTTGTGAAGGGGTACGTTTTTTTATTATATTGTTTTAAAGTTTTGATAAATGTGTGTTATGCGAGAGTTTATTGAGACAAACCTAATCTAAAGTAAAAAATAGAATTATAAAAAGTAATTGTAGTATATTTAGTGATGGATTATATAAAAATATGTTATTTTGATGTAGTCAAATAAGTTCATACGCTTTTACAAAGTCACGTCTTCGTTATTGATGACACCTGTCACCGGGATCATCCTAGTTGAAATGGACTATAGACCTATATACACTTTTAAACTTTCGCGTTCCATAGTTAAACAAAAGAATTTAAAAGGGAATTAACGCCAACTAATTAGTAAAAAGGTATCATACCTTCTTTATACCCGACGTTTCGACCGTGTTACAACGGCCGTGGTCACGGGCTGACTGCTGTCGCGATGATTCGGGCATAAAGAAGGTATGATACCTTTTTACTGATTAGTTTGCGTTAATCCTCGTTTAAATTCTTTTGTTTAACTACTTAGACCTATGTAATGATACAAAAAAATCAAAAACTTAAAAATGTTTCGCTTCTTCTATATTAATTTTCTTGATTGTCTATTTTTCTTTATTTTTTCTTTTTATTGAATATTTGCTAAGTAAAATCTTTCGCACGTGGACAATACCTTATGGATTATTAAACCATAAACCACAACGCTGGTGAAACCAAAGTTAAACAAAAATTTTTTTCTATTCTATTACAATCTTTTATTCTTGTGGTTTTCTTAACTACCTACTTATATTATAATTGTAAAACCTTCTAATAACAATTGAGATTTAATAGTCATATCAGTAATAACCCTATAGCTTATTTTTCGAAAGCAAAACCTCCATAAAGCGTTGCTAACGGAAAACATATCCAACTCCTTAATTAATCCAAACTCCAACTTCGGAGGTATGACAAAAAGGCTAGAACCAATAGCGTTGTCGAAACGGCCCTTGTAAAGCAATAGCAATAGTTTCGGTACGTCTATTTCAATGGAACAGGAATGAACAAAGGGCAAAAAAATGTAGCGCGACAACACGAAAACCGGAATAAAATTTCGTAAAACTCGACGAGAAGTTTGAAGTCAGCTTTCGAATGCAAAATTCACCCTAACAAAGCTGCTGCCGAAGTTTTGCTGCGATTTTAGAAAATGAAAACCAAATGCGCACGCTCGCAATAGTAGTAAGTACCTGCTCGTAATAGGTGCGCTAATTTAAAAAAAAAAATAAAACGGGGTGTAAGCGAATGTTGCCTCCGGCTTAGTCTGAAAACAAACAAAAGACAAGCGCTATACGAGATTGCATTAACTGCTCTGTGTAAGCAAGAAAGACCCCAGTACGATGAATTGTTGAAATAACTACCAGTTTTTTTTTAAATGTATAGGTATGGATATAGTTGTAAACCAGCGGCTTGTAAGCCGGTAGTTACCGAAGCCAGCGGCTAGAAACGAATAACCAGCCATAATACCATACTCAGTAAAGTTGTAAGCGACAAATAGCAAGTCTTGTTCAAAAAGGCCTTCTTTTTCAGTATCAACTTTATTATTTTCATGTCTGTGTAGGGTAGCTAAAATAAACATTATAAAACCAGGTTTAATTAAAATCTGTTTAACTTTTTGTAACACTCTTTTAAACAAGTTTGTAAAAATGTTGTAATCCATAAATGTACCAGCTAAAATAGAAAAGGTCAAGACATATAAACTGCGGTATAGACAAGAAAAATGGAGCAAAATATGGCTAAAGAAATAGGGAAAGACAACATAAGCTATGGGAAGAAGAGTTTAAATAGTAGGACCCAACTGGAGAAGAATTGCCCAGGATAGACAAATGTGGCAGTTGCTGGAGGTGCCTATGCCTAAACGCACTCACAAGACACATTTTATTAAAATATTGAAAAAAAAGGTTATAATTATTACAATATTAATATATTATATTATATTAATATTATTTTTATAAGAGGACCAAAGTAGGAAAGTACTAAAGCATTATAAAAATCATGGTCACACTAACTCGCTCTTCAGGATCAAACGGGACGGTACTTGTATTCATTATTTCACAGTTCAATGATCGTCTCGGAATTAATAATTCTTGCTCCACTTGTAAGGTATTACGTGTACTCTAGTATCAAAAGTTTCTTAGAATCAAGTATTGTTACGAGTATAATTACGACTGCCGACTTATGTAGCTAACGTCACTAAGGCAATAATTCATAACTGAACAAATAGTAAAACTCTTTACACATTTGCTGTTGGCAGGCAGCAGGGCTTTGAATACCGTTAAAATATTGCTATCGATACTTCTGTCAAACGAAGATACCGGTAAAATAAATTATCGATATGCTTGGTATCGTTACCTGGGTGGCATTTTTACCGGTAAATTAGCTAATCGCTCTACGCAGATTGGCTAAAGCGCAATATTTAACGAAAAAAGTAGCGATACTTTTCTAGATAACGTTACCTGCATTATAGGTACCAAATTACTAGAAGTAACGTTACTTACTGGTACTTACAGTGGGAATTTGGTAACGGTATCAAGCCCTGCCAGGCAGTATTTAGAGTAAACTGTTTTTATTTGACTTTAGCCGTCAAACAATCGTACAGCCCGCCTAATGGTAAGCAGTCAACGCAGCCACTGATATAGTCGCACGTTACGAACCCCAAAGCTTTAGCTTTCTTATGCCTCTATGCTTTTACGTTGTAGTTAGACAACATTTTATTAATCGGGCATGTCGCTGATAGCCGCTGGGCTGCGGAACAGTTCTCATTTTTACCACACTTTTCTGTTACACGTTGTATAATATATAAAATCATTAAGACTATCGTGACTTTATTAGAACCTTGCAAATTCAATATTTTTTTTGTGAGTCAATATGAATAATTATCTCTGTCCTTATTCAGAAAGTGCAGTTTTCAAATCGCATACGTGGTAGGTATATTTTGTCAATATTTCTTCCTTTTTTTATAAATACCTATGTATTTAAGTGTCGCGTGTATTTTTTTACTTGTTGTCACACTTTTAAAACAAACAAAAACACTTTTTGCCCGGTGATATGAATTGAACCCTGGAGCTTCGGTTATCAAACCTAGCACTCAGACACTCGGCTACCAGAGCGTAATAACAATTTGAACTAATAAAATTTGAAAATTGTATTAGCCAGCGTCTATTGATTAACCAAACTCTCCTAGCCATCAAGTGGCTCTTCGTGTTGTCTCAAGTATCCTTGAATACTACACATTGAAATGTAACGCTATATTATATGGATCAACTCGGGTTTATTTTATATAGAAGTCATTTTGTTTTGAACCTTTTGTAAGGTCATCATTGGTGCCAGAAACGAAAGGTAGAAAAAAAATACTCTTGCTGAGTTCCTTGCCGGTTCTTTTCAGTACAGTCTCCCACCCTATGTTGACTTACGAACTTACGAATCGATGGCATAGTGATATTCAGAAGAGCTACTTCTAGCCTAAACTGAGTAAATAGCGTTTAACTTACAATTTTATTTTTCATTTTTGATATAAAATAAGTCGACTTTGCTAGGCGGGACGAAGGCGGTGACGGAGTGGTGGCCCAGAGATTAGCAACCTCAAGGCTGCCCAACTGCCTGGTTATTTCTTGGAGAGAGTTTTAACTGGCCTCAGGCGGCCTTCACAGCTTCACCGGACTTTGAGGGCAGCGAGAGTAGCCGGGCAGTGGATGAGGCTCGTACAGGACCGGCTTAGGTGGCGTGTTAAAGGGAAGGCTTGTACCTAGCAGCGGGTGCTCTCGGGCTGAAATGATGATGAGGAAGCATGAGTAGATCAGTATCGAATAGAGATCGATACGGATAAGGTTAGGATATTAGGAGCTTGATGGCGCAGTGGTCAACGCGCCTGGTCTGTGAGTGATTTGGTTAAACAACTTTCGCAAAGGCCGGCCATCGAATGAGGGACCAAACATTTATCATCTCGAGCTCCGTGCTTCGGAAGACACGTAACGCCGTTAGTCCCGGCTGCATTAGCAGTCGTTAACAATTACCGATCCGCACTGGGCCCGCGTGGTGGTTTATGGCCCGTTCTCGTTATCCATCCATAGGGAAGGCTAGTGCCCCAGCAGCGGACATAAAAGGAGCTGATGATGATGAGGGATACCTATACCGAATAGGGATAGGTGTTTGTCTTTTGGACCGTATATTTTAATTTGTTACTATATATTTTCTTACGATAACAATTTATCGCAAAGGCATTAGATGATGAATAGACACAGTTGGTACCCTCTCCATAGTTATTTTTTATTATATATTTATGCTTTAAGATCGTAAGCAATATTATCGTCAGGGGAAAATCCCATACTTTAGAATTTAGAATACAGCTGAAAACCAAAGCATGGACTATATTTTTAAATTTAAAATGTCCATTATATAACATAACATAATGGACATTTTAAATTTATATACATGCAACCGAAATGGTTACCACCTCAGCTTATGCCATGACATTGACGTGCGAAGGCGCTGATATTCTGTGGAACCAGTTTAGAAGGTTACAATTACACACCTAGTAAAATCAGACTAGCAATGATAACCAGATAAACAACATTAACTTTACAAGTATAGCAATGTATTACAAAAACACAATGTTGAAAAAATTTCCACGAGCAGGATTTGAACCTGCACCCTTCTGATATACCGGGTCAGGTGCTCTTCCAATTGAGCTATCGTGGTTCTAACCAGCCCGCTAAAATTATTCAACACTATTTACTTTTTTACTTTGAAAGCCAAAGGCACCCATTCAATGTCAACAACTACCGTCATTAACACCCGATCATAATATTTTTACAAATACTAAAGATCAGTTAAGAAGTAGAAGTTTTTGTAATTTGTTTCGCAACAAAATTTGCGTTAAAATTATATAAACAAAACAAACATTTTATAGCAATGTAGTTAGCCATGCCGAACATAAAGTGTTCCCAAACTTCGAACTTTAATTTTGAACTACAACCACCCTCTGTTCAGAGAATTCGTTAGATGTCTCTATAACAAACAACAGAACTTTGTAGTTCGCAACTCATCGGCTAGGAAACGAACCAGCGGCCCTTTGTCAGGAGAGATTAGTCTTACTTACACGTATAAAAAGCATTTAGCTGTAAGTATTTTTTTAAATTTTCTACCATATTTATGCCTTATACATAAAGCTCACAGCTTTGTCAGTTTTGGATAGGTTGATGTGCAGGCGTACATACGGTGCCTTACAAATAAACAAAGAATAAGCTCCGAATAGTTATTTCATGTTTTGTTTTTGTCATGTAAACATCATTTCAAATAGGAGTAAAAGAGACCAAACACAAAATAACTATTCGAAGCTTATTCTTTGTTTATTTGTAAGACCCACTTTATTTAGTAGGGCGCAATGGTTATGCATGATGGATATGCATATGTGAATTCAAAAGAAAATCGCGAAGACCCCGCTTCTAGAATCGTCATTCCAGATACCGCATGGTCACTTGCTGATAGTGCTTTCCTAAATGTTATACAACATTTCGGACAACCCGAAATTGATTTATTTGCATCACGTCATAATGCAACATGTTCTAGGTTTGTTTCATGGTAACAAGACCCAGACGCAGAATACGTAGACGCGTTTACTTTAAACCGGGGCGATCGTACTTCTTTTACACATTTTCGCCCTTTTCCCTAATACTAAAATGTATTCGGAAAATCCTTGACGAAAAAGCAAACGGTATCTTGGTTTTCCCTTATTGGCCCTCGCAATCCTGGCAATCAATCGTTACAAAACTTAATAGTTTCTGATGTACTTTATTTAAATCCAAATAAAAACCTATTGCAATCTCATTTCAGGGACCGTCACTTCGCGGCAGTCATTTAACCATCGGGGAGCCTGCGCAGAGTCAATGACGTTGATTTTAGCATTATTCTCGGACACCACTATAAATCAAATTAATACTTCTCTTAAGCTTTGGTGGCAGTATTGTATCTCTAACAAGATAGACATATTTGAACCTTCAAAACAGTCGGTACTTACCTTTTTGACAACTCGTTTTAACAGCGGTTGCGGTTATAGCAGTTTGAATTCTCACCGTTCTGCTTTGTCAGCCTTAATAGGAAATATAGGATATATAAGAAATATAGGATAGGCGCGTACAAATTAGACTGACTAAACCTAAGTATAGTAATACGTGGGACCCTCAGACAGTTTTAAATCACATTACCAAATGGGTCCCCAATAACGAACTCGAAACAATTACAAGGAAACTTACTATACTACTTGCTATTTGTACTGCCCATAGAATGCAGACGCTTTCCTTTATCAAACTCGAAAATATTTCCTTTTCGGATATATGGTATTTATTTATTTTACATATTTATTGGGGTAACCAACAAAGCAATTACACAAAAACTTACTAGAACATACATTGCATCTTACAAAAAATGAGTAATGCTTTACTTATAGGTACCACAACATGCAAATAACATAATTATTATAAGTTCAATCTCAAGTAACAGACATCCCTTAAAGACGAAATAATATAAAAATTTACTACAATAAAAAATAAGTTAACATTGTCATTGTGACATATTGCCTAAAGAGAATCTGTCATTATATCAAACTTATTCAATGAATAAACTTTAGCTGACGATTGAAAAATCAGCCCTTAGTTACATAAAAACTGCTTTCTTTATTTGTTATTTATCAATTTTTTTTTAAATATGACCACAGAACAGTGAAATAAGGTTTATCTATTCCGTGAATATAACTTGGCTCGCATAATACAACTTTATGAAGGGCACACTGCTTACAATTAAATAAGCTGCCATAACGAACCTCTTGCGTCAGCCGCAAGTGAGTATGTGTTCACAACAAGCGATTGGGATCTCCTTTATCTTGTATGTAAAAGTATTTGGAGTAATATCGGTAAATTAAATACTTGATGCTAATGATGTAATAAAAGAAAGCAATTATATGAAGGAGCTGTAAATCCATGTTAATAGAAAAATTGTATTTGCAAAATGGAAATAATCCGAGATGTAACTCTGAATTTCGATGGTACAAATTTAAAAAAATATTTAAATAAATAAGTTTTTAAATCCTATTTTTTATACTTACCGAAATATTATTATATACACAGTAGCTGTCGTTTAGGTTAAGGAAAGATTTTTGATTTGGAACGCTGAGATTTGGTAATTTGAAATTGGTGAAAATAGAGTAATCGGCATTAAGTTTTTTAAAATTTAAACACTGAAAAAAGACGACAACCTCAGGCGGGAATCGAACCACGCACCTTCCGCATTCCGGGCGGCTGCCTTAACCACTTGGCTACCGAGGTCTGGCTTTCACCCGTCGAAATTTTTCAGTGCTTGATGCTTATGTTTTTTAGTCAACATTGCTTCATCAATCTTAGAAGTTTTCACCTCTGAGATCCGAAAGATATATTTTTACAAATATTTAAACATTCGGTTAAGATGAAGCTGCGTTATAGATAAGTGTTTTTTATATATTTTAGCGTTTTATTAACGCTTAAATATACTTAAGTAAAATTTAAACACTGAAAAAAGACGACAACCTCAGGCGGGAATCGAACCACGCACCTTCCGCATTCCGGGCGGCTGCCTTAACCACTTGGCTACCGAGGTCTGGCTTTCACCCGTCGAAATTTTTCAGTGCTTGATGCTTATGTTTTTTAGTCAACATTGCTTCATCAATCTTAGAAGTTTTCACCTCTGAAAAATTTCGACGGGTGAAAGCCAGACCTCGGTAGCCAAGTGGTTAAGGCAGCCGCCCGGAATGCGGAAGGTGCGTGGTTCGATTCCCGCCTGAGGTTGTCGTCTTTTTTCAGTGTTTAAATTTTACTTAAGTATATTTAAGCGTTAATAAAACGCTAAAATATATAAAAAACACTTATCTATAACGCAGCTTCATCTTAACCGAATGTTTAAATATTTGTAAAAATATTTCTTTCGGATCTCAGAGGTGAAAACTTCTAAGATTGATGAAGCAATGTTGACTAAAAAACATAAGCATCAAGCACTGAAAAATTTCGACGGGTGAAAGCCAGACCTCGGTAGCCAAGTGGTTAAGGCAGCCGCCCGGAATGCGGAAGGTGCGTGGTTCGATTCCCGCCTGAGGTTGTCGTCTTTTTTCAGTGTTTAAATTTTACTTAAGTATATTTAAGCGTTAATAAAACGCTAAAATATATAAAAAACACTTATCTATAACGCAGCTTCATCTTAACCGAATGTTTAAATATTTGTAAAAATATTTCTTTCGGATCTCAGAGGTGAAAACTTCTAAGATTGATGAAGCAATGTTGACTAAAAAACATAAGCATCAAGCACTGAAAAATTTCGACGGGTGAAAGCCAGACCTCGGTAGCCAAGTGGTTAAGGCAGCCGCCCGGAATGCGGAAGGTGCGTGGTTCGATTCCCGCCTGAGGTTGTCGTCTTTTTTCAGTGTTTAAATTTTACTTAAGTATATTTAAGCGTTAATAAAACGCTAAAATATATAAAAAACACTTATTAAGTTTTTTGTTGGTATTTAAGTGGTGTGCCCGTGAAAGAAAGATGCTTGATGTCATCTTTAATTTTATAAGTAATTGTTACGTAATACATTTAGAGAGCGCAAAAAAAAATTGTATTAATTTAATTAATTTTGGTGTAACTCAATTCATATTAGGAGTGAGACGTATAATTATATCGGAACAGATAAAGATAACAGGTTTCAATAAATAACAATATAGAACTGTTGTCTAAACCTCTCCGAAACTCTTCCAATTCCACAACAGCCCGAATCTAGGCCGAAACATGCATTTCTCTATTCTTGCTTATGGAGGTTACCTTTGTTAGAAAGAGATAACGGCTTCGGGACATACTCTTCTCTATTCTAGCTTGCGCAGCATACCTTTGTTGGAAAGAGATAGCAGCTGTTAGGCCTGTTTCAAGCACAGAACAGACAGGTGTTGCATTCGTTTGTACGGATACGCACAAATTGCGTTGTGCAAATTTTTTGACAGATAAAAGTAATTTATTAATAAAATAAATAATTAAGTAAATTAATTAATGTATTTTGGAAAATTATCTAAAATTCCATTTTTAAAATGAAGCTGTCAGTTCTAAGCCTGTTAAGCATAAAGGATGGTTTTCATTTCAGGAACATACACTGAAACCGTTTGAGTCCCTATGCTACAATGTATCCTATGTAAAGGTTCTCATACTATATTACAACACAACAGGCTGTTATTTTGGAACAGGTTTCCAGAACTGTTATTTTACTAGAACTGGAACAGGCGGAACAGGTTTCTTATTTTACCTGTTACAGCCCACTCCTAATTCATATTGACGTTACGTTGTACGATCTAATTTGTGCAGATTATTTCATTTGTAATTACATTAACACCTAGCAACGTGTTAACTAACAATCAAACAATTAATTTAGTAAATTCTATTAGTCACAACGTATTAATTTGTAAGCTCTATTTGTCGATATATGAAATTGTATGATATAGGAAAGTTTATTTTATATATTGAGGAGCTTAGGAGACCGCTGCCTATACGTTGTGCTCGCTCACGATCTTGATGGATAATCACCATTATTTCATCATCATACATGGTTATGTATGATGATGATGTTTCTTTAGCATTTTGGGGACATTGTACAATTGTTATTGTACAATGTCCCCAAAAAGCTCAAGAAAAGGGATTTGCAAATAAATAAAACTACAGTTCTGAGAGTGGTATTGATATGTAATGTACACACGCCTGCACATCAACCTACAACAAACTGTCAAATTTCTTAAATAGACTTTGAACTGTAAGCTGAAGGATTATGGTTGAAAATGTATTGAAGAAATTTGACAGTTTTGGATAGGTTGATGTGCAGGCGTTTGTACAAATGTAGTTGTTGACAAAAATCTAATACTCAATATCAAATAATTCAGGAATTGTGCAAACAAATACAGCGCCATCTAGTATTATTCTTAGGAACTAATTTGTAACAATACTAAATTTACTCTGAACAACTATAATTATCTACATCACCGTCGCCATCATCATCATTACCAGTTTATTCTATATCCCCACTGCTGGGGCACGAGCCCTTCCTATGGATGGAAACACCACAGGGTAGACTTGGGCGTTTTCGGTTTTCTATGATAACGGTTAGGTAACCGATAATAAGTTTTCATATCGATATCGAAAACCGTATTCAACAGACGGTTTGCTAGTTTTGCTTCTAATACGTATAACTAGTTTTACAGAAAACTGAAAACGAAAGACAACACAACGACAATTAATTACGCAAATCTATTCTTTATGTTTCGGGCGGTAAGATTCTTATTTCATTTTCCCAATGAAAAGAAAAGAACATGATTTTGTTGATAATCGCTTTACCCCAAATCACGCCATATTTCTATTACTATAAAGTGCAAAACCAAATTGCACATCAAAGTAGTGGTGAATATTCGCTTCGTCTCATTTACACCGTTAACATTATGCTTAGTTAGAAAGGGCAGATGCTAATATCAAAGCATTTGGAGTTGTGCAGTAGTTTTAGTTTTCCATGGATATGGTGATATTGGTTACGGTGACAATATAGAGTTTGTTTTCGTATCGCGTTCTCATATGCAGTTTTGGTTTTTGATTCGATATTACAGTTTTTTATAAATCGGTAATGAAGTTTTCCATATCGATATGATATGATATAGGGCTCATATCCGTTTTTGGTTACGTTTTGATAGGGAGAACGGAATAAGGGAGAACAGGCCATAAACCACAACGGGGGCGGGCGCGGTGCGGATCGGTGGTTGTTAAACTGCTATTGCAGTCAGGACCAACACGGCTTATTAGTTATTAGTTTTTATTAGCTTCCCCTGGTATTTTTTAGATATAAATTACATTGTCTACAGAATGTGTAGTTCTATTTATCGGACTAGTTGTATTTGTGTGGTTGTTGTTGGTTGTTTCTTGTTCCAATAAACAAACAATTTAACTGGGTTTCAAGCAAACTTATTCTCATAAGTATCATAGACATATTTATACTCGACATACGTTTCGAACGAGTTGATATTTTTACTTCTTTTCAAATCGGTACACCCAATGTGAACGTGGATTAATCACAAAGGCTTGGCAAAGGCGTCTAATAGGAACCCGCGACAAAACCTGCCAAGCGCTTATTAAGTCTAAACCATTCTTTACGATTTCTGTTGATCACATTAAATCCACACGCCAACAGTTGGAATACATCCAATTGTTACAAGCGGTGCAATATTGCAGCGCTATTGCGGAACGGAGCTTACGATTAGTTGGGAGCTGGCGATTGTTGCCTGGTAGTTGGATTCTGCCTGGAATCAGACTGGATGGTGACCTGTTTCTGCCGCTGAGGTACCTAGGGTAGTAGAAACCACCGGTGTTCGGCACACGTTTTCGTCGTAAAGGAATAACCTCACAGTCATCGTCACACTGCCTGATTTTAAAATCGGGCATTGTGTGGCCAGTGAGAAATAGTAGGTGGTTGTGCATTGCACTCATTGCACTCGGGAGTTAGCCGTAAAAAGTTTGGCCAGTAGATCGACCTTCTCCTGCGGCTTGTGAGCTAAAGTTCCGTCAAGCCATCCAATCCCAGTAACTATTCCTAATACAGTGCCAAGCACTACACCAGCACAGGATGATCTCAGGAAAACTAGATCAGGTCGCGTAGTACGTTTTCCTAATTACTTTCGCCCGTAGTGACGGTCTCTGGGGGGGAGTGATGTAGGGATTTTACATATTTATATTTACATTTATATAAATATATTTTAATCTACATTTTTATCTAATTTCAATTATTTACATTTATATACAAAAATCAACAAACTTAATATTAACTTATAAACTACATAAAAATATATATAACATTAAAACTTAATCTTATAATCGATTTTATACATAAACAACATTAAAATAAATATAACAATCACAATAAATGTCAAAACGGACACACAAAATACAATAGCTTAAAAATCAGTAATCGACATCTTATCGACACGCATCTTGTTGACACCATTGGAGAAGCGCACCGCAAACCGGTCCTATTGTTCTCAACGGGGCGATATGCCTGCGCAATAGGATGCGCGTTAAAGCCCGGTGAAGCTGAAAATGCCGCAGCGGCAATCAGCAATCTCTCTCCAAAAAAAAAAAAAGGATGCGCGCGCGCCGCCCCAGTCGCAAATTAATGTTAGACGTGAAACCAGTGTCGCTCGACTACCGCCTGCACGTACTCGCGTAGCTTTGTTTACGTTGCTTAAGCTTTATTTGTAATCTATCGCTATTGACTGTTATTTCCTTATCTTTTATCTATCACTCCTTCTATTACATCTGGTGTTGTGTACTGTGTGGTATAAACTTTCCTCTTCTGTGTCGTACAAATAAACTGTTTCCCGTGTACGTGAGTTTGAACCTTATTTTTATTACCACAACACACACACACATCTACTCATAAAATTAAGCCCAAGCGCTTACCAGTAAGGTATAAAAAAACCGGCCAAGTGTGTGTCGGGCCACGCGCAGTGTAAGGTTCCGTAGCCCGTCTCAATAATGCGGACTCTGAGAAGAGGATATTTATGAACATTTATATAACGATGGCTCATATACTTAAATATAGATACACACTTTTTTTTTTGACCGGGGCTGGCCTTGTCCTTTTCTAAAAAGGATTAAGACCGACCCGGTAAATAAAACCCTGGGGTTCGCCTTTAGCCTTTAAAAGGGCTGCGAAGGCTACCGCACGCTCCCCCGAAGGTCGAGAGGAGCGGTTGAAGATACACACCCGACAACGTTATTTAAGTAGTTCCCAATGAGGAATTTGTACCGTGCCAAGTACATTTTATAAGTTGGTCGACTGTTACTCGTAAACTTGTAAAGCCTACTTAGCTGTGTGCTTTTAACTTCGTCATATATATATACATATACATATATACATATACAACTACCGTAAATTTTTTTACGTATCCAAGAACAACCATTTTGCTGGCAGGGGGGGACACTTATTTATTTATTTATTTATTTAAACTTTTGCAACATAAATATTACATGGCGGACTTAATGCCTGAGGCATTCTCTACCAGTCAACCATAGGGTGGTGCAGAGATAACATTGGTAGGTGCAATTATGATATATGATTGTAAGTAAGTAACTATGTAATACATACATAAATATTATTATATATACATAAACATACACAAAATACATAATTCTAATAGGACGTTATTGAGATGATTCTGCCATGGTTCCATCAAACAAGAGCTCACGGACTTTCTTTTTAAAAGCATCACGACTCGTAGCCATCCTGCCACACTTGACTTGACTCTAACTAAATTTTGCACTTTAAAGCTCACAAACGGATGCCTCAATCAAAAAACGGACAACCTACAAACCCGCAAAATTTTCAAAATTGCCATCCAACGACACCCCACACTTAGGAGTAAACAAGATAAAAATTACATCCCCACTTCACGTGTAGGGGATGTAACCTAAAATAAAATATTTTTCAAAATTTTGCTTTTGACAGACAGACAGACAGACAGACAGACAGACAGACAGACAGACAGACAGACAGACAGACAGACAGACAGACAGACAGACAGACAGACAGAACCCTAAAAAGGGTGACATGAACCCAAGAGGTTTCATAACAAAATATTAGAATATTAGATTTATTCAGACATTTATCATAATAACTAAGTAGGCAAACAACATCCTTCCATCTGATACCGCCGGGAAACCAACCTCTTTACGGCGCGAGATCGTCTCCGAATATAATATTCCTATTCTTATTGAGGAGATAACTTTGTTTGAGACAGACAGCTGTGTTATACAGAATTTCAAATTCATGTCTAGCTCCAACTCGTAATGGCACCTACGTGGAAACTTTTGAAACGTTATAGTTTTGATGCAGTAAAAACTATTTGTTCGCATCTGTAAATCGAGCTTATGATGTCAAAGTATGGTATTGTATAACAGTAGATATTACAACTGCATTCTAGAAAAGATTGTTAGAGTTTCTAAAAATCACTATTTATTATATTATATTCTCGACTTGGCATTTATCTAACTAAGTTAAGTTGTTAAGTCATATTTAGATAAGATGTTGATGGCCATGCGGCATAACAATTGTTAGCATCCGCTACTAATGCCGCCACCGCTTCTGGTCTATGAAGAAGGCATCATAGATTGTACATCCGCTACTAGCGCCAGCATAATTATCATTGATTTATTTGATTAATAATGAGTTAATTTATTGGATTATTATAAATATAATTATTCGTATATTGAATACATAAAGACAGGATGATATAGATTACATAAAAATTACATTACATTTTGAACATCATTACCATTGTATTGACTTTATCAGTAGTTTTGACCCAGTATCATACACTGTCTATGGTTGTTCCCAATATTATACATAGTCTATGGTTGTGACTTCCCTATAAAACCAATTGTAATCATTATTCGTTCTCATTCCGCTGCGAAACATTTTGTAAGGCGAAGCTCTGCCGGATTAAAGACTAACACCAATAGAGGGTTTTATTTTAGCCGACCTGACCTGCTTTTCTGGAACACAATCTCTACCAACAACCAAATCAACTACACAAACATGTAACCCCCGCTGGGAATCGAACCCAGGACCTCTAGGTCTGGGACCAGTGGTGATAACCACTAGACTACATAGGCAGTAATCTTTCATAAAAACTCTACTATGTATTTTAAAAAGAAAGGCGCGCAACAATAAATTAAATATGGTGCAAGATAAATAAAGTTCCACTTCGTTCTTTTGCATCGAATTACGCTTTAGTTGAATACTAGTTAGTGTCCGAGGGTGGAGTTATCGCAAGGCCGTAACTCTTAGCCGTAACGTTTATCTATGTTCCATTTTTTTTAATAAGCATTCTTTAAATTATTTCTGCACTACGTAAACTGCGTACAAGAACAAGAAACAAGCAACGGTACAAGAAAATACTCAGTTTACAGTTTGTAGTTGATGAAACGCATGAAGGTACGTGATGAATATAAGTGTTAATGGATGGTGGGGTGAGGGAGACCAAAGACTAGATGGATGGATTGTGTGATAGATGATATTAATGTGAAGTGAGTGACTGTACAGGTGACGACTGATAGAGGAGACTGGAAGAAACGGACATATTGTGCCGACCTCAAGTGACATGGCACCAGGGCAGGAAAAAGAAGAAGGAAGATGTCCTACACAGAAATAATGTTATTATAAACAATTATTTATTTGAAGACGAATTAGATTAAATAGGATGCGAAAAAGCGACAAGGTTATTAAACTTTTTACGGAACAATCTCGAACGATAAACAAAATGGAAGTTAATGTAAAACTGATTATGTTGCATGTTGTATTTTTTCTCATTTTATATATATTTAAGATCACACATTCAAAAACCTCTCTAAGCAAAGCGGCTGTGTATTGATTTGGCACAAAATTTGTACTGCTATAGAAGTGAAGTGAGTGTAAGGCCGCCCCCGCTACTTTCCACGAAACAAATCTGGATCAGAACTTATGCACATTCAATGTCAGTTAGGTCCGTGACAAAGCCCAAGTGCTAATGTGAAATAAGTAAAGGAATTTATGTTTTTAGTACAGTTTATACATAGGTCTACACCTAGCAGCAAAAAAGCATAGTGGATAACGTTACAGGCCCTAGCGGCCTTAATAATAACCGACCTTTGATAGGAGAAAGGATAAGTCAGAAAAACAAATCGAAATAATGTACATAAAATGACAATGTGCTGTATACACGTAAACTTTAGAAAACAATATACTAGGTAAATTTTTACTCTTTATTTTCAAGTGCTAATTGCTGCACTAAAGCTAAATTAAACATTTATAAAATTTTATAAAATACAGTGAAAAAATTAAACGCCCACCCGTTTTTTTTTCACTGTATTTTATAAAATTTTATAAATATACTAGGTAATCTATATTAAATTTCAAAAGAAAAGTCCACACTCACTGACGGACGCATGCCACTGACTCACGCTCAGCCCAAACCCCTGGACCTAGAATGCTGAAATTTTCCGGGCGGCCTCTTAGATTTTCCAAATTTCCTTCGTGATCACTGGATACGGGTGTTTAAGAGGATTAAGTCGGAGGCGGTCGCTAGTATTAAATAAATTAAACATCGCTAGCATTCAGCTTACGCCAAAACTGTGACAGCATCTCCTAACAGGGGGAATAGTTCAATCATCAAGTTTGTTGATGAAACAGTGACCAATACGAAAACAGCCTTCTCTGTAGCAGATCGTCCTATAAGAGTAATACAGGCGATCGTGTTGAGGCGGCACCATCTGCGTGCGCAATGGCGCTGGTGTAACCTTCCGGCGAATACTGTTGATTGCCCGTTAGTAAGGCGCGAGCGGACTCCGGCCCGTTCCCGTTGAGGATTTCGGAGTTGACACACAATTTCCATTTCTTGTGGAGCGATTAATAGCCTACCAGCACACAATTTCCTTCCTTCCTGTGACATGGGGTCCTGCAAACGAGACGTGAAGAGACCTTGTGGACGAGCAGGGTGAGGGTGACTGATGCTGCGATGTTTTCATGCTACACTAGTTGTCTTTGCGTCTGGACTCCATTTCCACTTAACATCAAGTGGAGTGGATTTGTGATGTGAAACATTAAAATCGAACGCATATATATTTATATTATCACTGCTGGACTTATGCCTGTACAATAATAATAGTTTATGGTAATAGCATATGGGTAGATTCGACCACAACCTATAACGCAGTCTAAGGGTTGGTAAGCTTTATAAATTGCTACCTTACAAAAAATACCAGGATCAAAACAACGGCCTAACGTATCTATCGCACCACGGACGATATTACGTAGATATTTAAATTTGGTCACTCATCTGTAACTTGCACGATCGTTACTTGCCCCCCTAGACAAGTGGCATAACGCTAATAGAACAGAAATGACATAAAATGATTATTGTATGGGATTGACATAAACGTCATTTTTATACGTTGTATCGTTTACTTATGTCAACCCTGTACAATAAGCATTCTATTTATATAAAAAAAACGTCCTATCGTCCCTCTTTGTTGCTATTGTAAGCTTGGATAATACAAACTTCCGCTACATATCAAATAGAGCAAAAGTATTTATTGCAAAATATTAATAGGACGAACTCGGCGTCTGGAGCGCGAACAGGCCCATTGGGACAGTTCAATTTAGTGGATGGGATAGACAATAGTCACTAACTGGTCCATCATACCATCGGGCAGCGTGTGTTATGAGCCAATTTACTACGATCCGTTTGTCTGTACACCTGTACTGAATAATTCGGTTTGTTTTGCGCGTTGTCACGATTAGGTTAAACGGTCTATGTTATTTTATTGGAAACATTGTCAATTATATCGTACTACCAATACAATATTGTTGGAAAGTGAAATTAAATTCATTATGGTATAATCTTAAATAGCAGTATATTTTGAGATACAACATGATTCGTATTGGGTTGGGAATGCGATATACCGCAAAAAGTCATTCGCAACAAAATTACATTAGCTATAAAGTTCAGTACTTTTGTTATATTAGATACTTGTTAATAAAGAAAGAAGGACAAAATAGACTGATATATCATCATCATCTCAGCCAAAAGACTACTGCTAAACAAAGGCATCCTCTAAAGCCACCAGTAAAAGGCTGATAATTATAAATACAAATTAAACCTGGCAACATCACGTCTTTTGAGATTTTTTAAGCACCTATTACAATATGACGCCATATGTTTTGTTAACAACTATTTTCAACCCTGGGCATAAGAGAAGGATTATAATAAAATCTGTCTGTCTGTTATATATATATTATATTATATTATGTGTCTCTCAAACAGAAGAATCGATTGCATAGCTGTATTGTTATTCGATAGCTTAAAATACCTATTCATTCATATCGGCAAACTTATTTCAATTACTGTAAAATGTTTTTGTTTTGTTCATTTTAACGAAAATTTTTGTTGCGAAACAAATTACAAAAACACAATGTTATAATTAATATTTATATGAATAATTTCGGCGGGCTGGTTAGAACCACGATAGCTCAATTGGAAGAGCACCTGACCAGGTATGTCCTCCTGCTCGTGGAAATTTTTTCAACATTGTGTTTTTGTAATCAATTACTGTAATCAATAAATTACAATATTTCTTACAACTTTGCGTAACAATTTGTAAATTAAAAGATTCGCTTTCCCAACCAAATGGTGGATTAGAGGAAAAATAACTTTGAAACTCGTAAGAATTATATATTCAAATGCAGAATTTGAAATTCATAAGTTGTCCCATATTTCAGTGCGAGAAAATATTCCTGTTTAGCGAGGCATCTCTCATTTGAAATCAGTTGTTGGTAAACGTTTGAAATGCTACAATATTTTTTTTCGTTTAGTCTCTGTATCTTTGTTGACGAGACGATTTAAATATACTTAAATAAGTATCTTTATTTATGTTTTTTATTAAACTTTTTATCTCAGGGAACTAGGCTGAGGATAGAAGAAGAAGACTGAGACCGGATAACGAGTAATTGGCCACTCATGTGGTCCGCAAACAAAAAGGGAATACTTTGATAAACCTTGATATATCTCGCTCGTTATGTAAAGAAAATATAATTATACAATAACCAAACAGTTAGAATTAAAGGTAAACGTGCATGCTGCTCAGCTGAATTGGTTGGTCTGGGTCGCGGACGCGGAGTGAGACGTTGGTAGCTGCTTCCTTTGGAACTTGCTGTTCCAAGATAGAATTCAACAATGAAAAATTCTGCTTGTTGACCACAGACCAAATTAATATAGGTCTGTGTTCTTGACGGCAGAAATTGAAATTCGGGAGGTCGCATTCCGGTTGGATTCTGGGCAGACTTTTAATTTTATCATCATGCAGATTGTGCGTCATCATTACTGTATGACTTTGTATAATTTATTGTAGGTGTTGTAAGTTTACTAAATTAGGAGTTAATTTTTATGTTGTTTTTGGTGGTGGGGCGGAAAGTGTCCTTCTATAATAGGGTGAGCATATTCCAATATTCTGATACTTTAAATGAAAAGGAGAAAATGCATTGTTTCTGATGTGGCAGTATCAGAAATGTGTTAATTAGCATTGTTAGAGATAAATTAGCCAGTTGTTCAATAGTTGAGGATTCCAGGTGAAGTGCGCTTACATCCGTTGTCTTTTCATTACCAAACATCAGGTGAAATGAAGGCCAAGTGAAAAAAAAAAATTAAAATTAAAAGAAGAATTCCACCACCAAACAAAATGCGAAGTACCTCCAACGTTATGTCGTACTTGCAGGATAGTGAAGCAGAATATGTGTACGAAATAAAACTTGTGAACATCAGCTACAAGACACGGCGCTGCAATATTTTAAAGGGTACAATGGTTGCTGGCTACATGTATGGAAAGTTAAATTTCACAAGTATTGTTAAAATAGTAGGGAGATCTGACTGCGGGACGTGAAAGGCGTACGCAAACATAATGAAAGTCGAAGTGCATGTTACAAATATCTACGTACCCACACCACCGGCGCTTCAGATTTTGGCTTTGAAATATAATATTTCTAATGTAACACTCAAACGATATATATTATTATTATCTTGTTATCTACTTATATATATATATATATTGGTTTTAGGCTTTGACATATACTAAAGTGCTTCGTATCCCTATATTTTTTTATAATATTTGTAGAATGAGACATCAACCATTTTAAACTAGGCTTAGCTTAAGTCCACGTAATGAAATAGTGTAAGAAAGTTCACATTTGTTTTGTAACGTGTCTGATAAATACATTTTTATTCTATATATTTTTGTTTTTTTTGTTAGCTAACCAACATTTCGGTGATTACTGTGATGGGATGTAACGTGATTCCATATTATATAATGTTATAATATGGAATCACATCACTCATCAATCACACACATAACATATCTAGAATACACACACACATTATTTATACCTACCCATTATTATACCGAAAGTGTCGTTAAAATACGAATTACCGTAATTTATATAAATTACGGTAAAATCACCGGAAAAATATGAAGTTTTAAATTCTAATTTATTTTTAATCCCGCGCACGTTAGTATGAAAAATCATTATGCGACGTTGCCGATTAGTGCAATTGACCGATTTTCGTGGTTTGACATGAGAAGTCGCGATGTCGAGTGAAACTTCGATGACAAATTTCTTCAAAATTTGCAGTCAAAATTTGTGTTAACAATAATTATTATTTTGACCACATATTTTAGACAAATTCGTACTTGAAATTCCACTCGACATCGAAAGTTCACATGTCGAACGCACTAAAACCCTGGTGTGATGTGATTCGTATCTCGAATATATTTGGGATTTTTATTACGAACGAGCCCATTTTCTGTTTTTTAATTCCAAAATTTCTTATATTGTCTGTCAAATCTCATTCAATTGTATTCATTTTTTAAAGAGTAAAGACATACACACAAACATACTCATTTCCGTAACAATAGTGTTAATTAGTGGGTATGAACACGTTTAAAACGTTCTTTACCGAAAAATTCCAAATACTACATAAAATACCGTATTTTACCGGGGTAATTTTATCGTTTTATATCCCTAGGTCTAACTTACTTAACTACTTTAAGAAATTCTAATATTACACTTTAAAACTTTCGCGTTCTATTAAACTCAAACTCTTTAGCCATATAAAGTACAGACATAATGAAAATACTTTAGTATATTTGGTATCCTATGCTAAATATAGCTTTTTGAAAAAAGACAACACACAATATTTTCGCAACAAAATTTGCGTTAAATTATTTATAACCATAATCATGTATATATCGGGTGCAAATCACACAAAACGTTGGATATTTTAAAAGGAATCCCAAGAATATCTAAAGTAAAGAGTGTTCAAAACATTTCACCCAACAAACACTGCAAGGCTTTTTTGGGGGCGGCGACGAACGTAAAGGGTCCCTCAAGCCGTGTGAAACGAATCACCTTCGGAGGTTTTCTAGAGGGAACGGCATCGCGCACTAGTGCGCGTCCCCGTGCCCTACTAGATTCTCCGAAGGGTTCGGATCGGATCGGCATTGACTGTTATTGATGAGTTGATGACACACAACACACACGTGATGCGATAGAGAACATTGATCAACTATCTAGTAACGTACCGCTGCTGTCTCTATAACTTAAAGCTATCGTGTGATCATTTTTTTTTTTTTTGAGAGAGATTGCTGATTGCCGCTGCGGCATTTTCAGCTTCACCGGGCTTTTTGGGGGCGGCGAGGAACGTAAAGGGTCCCTCAAGCCGTGTGAAACGAATCACCTTCAGAGGTTATCTAGAGGGAACGGCATGGCGCACAAGTGCGCGTCCCCGTGCCCTACTAGATTCTCCGAAGGGTTCGGATCGGATCGGTCGTGTGATCATGGTAGTAAAACCGTCATTTAAAACTATAATTCACATTATTATGTCACTTTTAAACTATCACAGTCACTGACATTAGATAAATTACTAATGGGATTAGGGAAGTATTATTAAATGTTTTGTTGTGACTTCTTGGCGGGAAAGTGAAGAGTCATGTCTGCGGTTTTGTTTTATTTTCTAAAATTTGTGTTATGTCGAATATTAATGTGAAATAATGGTGGATTATTAACCGTTAATTGTTCGTGAGTGTGCATGAGTGTTGGCAAATGAAACAAAACAGTGCAATATCACTTTTCAATTTCTCTCAAGAAGTCTGCGTGAGGACTTAGTAAAGCCCCACATCTTTACTGAGATACTCGAGGGGTTGGGGGTATATCATTTCTCACTTCATTTCATTCATCATCATCATATTGTATATTTATGTATTACTTGTAAGAAAAATTACTTTGACACTGGCTAAATGTGCTAATCGCACGAAGCCATCAACTAAAAGAAAGAATGTTTTGTTGTGTACTTGTTTTTGAGGATACTCAATAACACAATGATAATTACAAACAATTATAATACCTACTTCGGGTTGTAACAGAACAGGACAATTACATAAATTTAATACAGTATACCGCGTTGGTAAATATTAAGGACGTGCCATGGGTAACGAATTCAAGGCATACGAAATAAATTGCTTGGATTCTGCGAAACTGAGCCGTAACTAATTTGGAGAAGTGCTAATCCTTAAATAAATGTAGCGGGATGCTTTTACAAAATTAATTTTAAGAGCACTCCTATTTGCTCCGCCTGTTTCATTCTTACCCGTAATTTAATTCGACTGTGTCTCGTTTAATTTAAGCGTTTAGCGAGTATGTTTTAAGAATTATTTACGCCTTAAGTAATACTGGCCCGCATTGTGTGGTTATTATTTTTAGTTGCTGCGGCTGTAATCTAATTCTGCACGGAACAATTATGTTGTCTTTCTATTCTGTTGTCAGCAATGAGCGATATTTAGTTAGTTACTGAGAGTTCGCCAGATCGTCGGTATATCTTGTTGGAGTCCTGACCAAACTGCGTTTTCCGATGCGCGGTCGCCATTGGCGTGTCTTCACCGAAAGTAAATAAATAAGTTATTCGTTTTAAGTCACCTAGTTAAAAAAACCTGAAAGAGGTGACTTAGCTCTTCCATTGCAAATTCGTAAATATTTAACGGCCAAACTCAACCTTTCGTCTGCTTAGTTCAGATCCGTCCTACAAACAATTAAATTCTTTGGTATCTGTATTCACAGCAGACGACAAATTAACAAACTTATCTCTATACAACTAAACACTATTTATAGGAATATCATACAATCAGTCTCATTACTTTATTCTATAGATCATACATAAACGTGTGTGTGTGTGTGTGTGTGTGTGTGTTAGTGTGTGTGTGTGTGTGTGTGTGTGTGTGTGTTAGTGTGTGTGTGTGTGTGTGTGTGTGTGTGTTAGTGTGTGTGTGTGTGTGTGAATTATACCGAGTGTTTTCATTACAGTACCGCTTACCGCTGTGTACGCAGCGGTTTTATTTTTGCAACTAACCATTGCTTTTCTGGTTATAAAGCTATAAAATAAATATTTTATACAAGTTTGCTTTTTGTTTCTTTAACAAAGCTCTGCTGGGTATAACTTAAAATCCATTTGTTATGAACACATCGTTCTTAACTTTACGATACCTAAATGTTATGTTTAGGCCTGTAACGCACTATCCGGCTAGCCGTAACACGGTGCGCCGTTGCGTCAGGCCGCGTCTATTTTCATAAGAAAACGTATTGTTCAAAAGCCCTACTCGCGGCCAGCCGTCTGCTATCTACAAGGCACAAACGCGTGCCGGTTTGCGGCTGGCGGGATAGTGCGTTGTAGCCCTTATTGTAGTTGTTTTTTTTATTTATCTATGTTAATTTTGGTAGTTTAGGAGACGATTTACAATAGAATGACTGTTCCACTACCGACTGACTGTGCGACTACGCAGACAGAAATATAATATTTCTAATGTTATTATTATCTTATTATCTACGAATATACATCACCCAACATTTTGGTCACAGGCTTTGAAATATTTTCTAACGTGTTTCGTATCCCTATTACTTTTTTTACAATATCTGTAGGTTAAGACATTAACAATTTTAAACTAGGTTTAACTTTAGTCCACGTAATGAAATAATAGGGTGTAAGAATGTTCACATTTGTTTAGTACCGTGTTTTTCATTATGATAAATACAATCTTATTCTTTCTGGTTTAGTTTGCTTTCTTTTGTTTCTTTTAATTGATGGCTTCGTGCGATTAGCACATTTAGCCAGTGTCAAAGTAATTTTTCTTACAAGTAATACATAAATATACAATATTTCCTTCCAGTCAGTATGATGATGAATGATAATAAAAATGAGAAGTGAAAAATGATATACCCCCCAACCCCTCGAGTATCTCAGTAAAGATGTGGGGCTTTACTAAGTCCTCACGCAGACTACTTGTGAGAATTTGAAAAGTGACGTTGCGTTGTTTTGTTTCATTTGCCAACACTCATGTACACTCACGAACACTTAACGGTTAATAATCCACCATTATTTCACATTAATATTGGACATAACACAAATTTTAGAAAATAAAACAAAACCGCAGTCATGACTCTCCACTTTCCCGTCAAGAAGTCTTGACCACCGGTTTGACACCGGTGACATATAATAGAACGATTGTTCTACTACTGACTGACTGTGTGACTACACAGACGAAAATTAAGTACAAATGTGTTGCTAGTTATCTACAGAACCAGCATTCATACCAATTCATTTACCATAAAACTCAACAAAGGCGTTAATTTAGCAAAGTGTTAATACTTAACTAAATGCGTACAGAGCAAGCTTTAGCCGGATCCATTTTCATTTAACTTTATTTGACCGGTCTTGTGCGTTCCTTTGCTGCTTGAGCTGGTATTTTACTTCAGCGCGATTCATTAAGAACTTGCGCGTATGCAATCTGTTTTGTTATTTCAGATTGTAAAAAAATATTCTTTGTTTCATTGCTGCTAAGGTCCAATTTTGAATGCTTTTCACCTTTCTCCTCTTTTGGCTTTTACAGAGTCCACGGACATTTTTGGGGGCGGCGAAAAACTTAAAGGGCTCCTCAAGATATGTGATCATACATCATCAGAGGGTCTCTAGGAGGGATTGCAACACGTAGGCGGGTCCCCGTTCTCTACAAGATTCTCAGCAGAGTTCGGATCGGATCAAGAGCGGAACAATCCGAGGGCGCATCTAAAGGCCGTGGCCTACCTTGTCTTGGGTTGTCCGGGTCGTAAGGGACCGTTTGATCACGACTACGAAAACGAGATTTAGGATGATTTTTTTTAATCATCTCTCCTGTTTTGTCACTAGGAGGTGATGCTTCAATTCAATGCCATACAAATTCTCATAGTCGTTATCGTGATCGAATGGTGAATAAAACAATCAAGTTGAAGTAACGGAGCAGCATTTTAACCGATTTTGTGGTCTAGTGGTAAGATCACCGCGCACCGGTCGGGTTTCCTGAGCTTGATTCCCAGCAGGAGATTTGTACTAGGTTTGGTTGGTGTATGTCTTTGTCGTGAAATGGTTTGGCATAAATTGCCATTTTATCTAAAACTGTCGGTTTAACAAATATTTACTATAATAAAAACCTTTTTATTTTGAAGTTTTTCTAAAAACCGATTTACAGAAAAGACACATTTTCAAGCCGCATTTTTATGCAGCTGAAGGAACCATGCCTATAGTAACACAATTTAGCGATTTGACTTCCACGAGACGTTGAATGAAAGCAGAAAGCTTTTCTTGACATCGTTTTAACAGCATTTTCTCCGTGAAATTAGGTCTCTAGAAACACCTCTGAAATAAAATGTTGGCGGCCCGCGCCTTACGTAATACCTCAAGATACGGTGTTGTAGAAACATTTTATTATCTGTTGTTTTATTTCCCCTACCTAAGAAATATAAAGTTGATTTCTTTTGTTTTCTTATGCATAAACTTTTGAGAAATGCTCGCCAAAATGCGTGGAACAGAACGCAAGTTTTGTTTTTATGCACGCTTGATGAACACAACCGCCTTTTGTTTCCCGAAAAGTGTGTGGGCTGCTGTGGACTGTCAGGGAGGAATGAAGTAAGAATAGTACAAATGTAGTTTAAGAAATATTGTTACTACCTAACACAATTGAGCCGTAAATCAAAATAAATAATAAAAAGAAAATCCAGTTTTATTGTAAGTATTAGGTATTTTTTAGTACCTAATGTTAGTAGTATAAAATTAAGCTTAAAAAAAATTATGTTATAAAATAATTTACAAAAATTATGGAAATAATAAGTCCTCTTCTCAGCTCAAATACACTAAGATAAGACTATTAATTATTTGCACTTCAACATGTTATAAGTTATAATATAATTGAATAGATCATAACCGCCTCTGTGGTCTAGTGGCTAAGACCACCGGTTTAGACCCAGAGGTCCCGGGTTCGATTCCCAGCGGGGGGTACATGTTTGTGTACCCGGTTTGGTTGATGGTAGGGCTTGTTTGTCCGCCTGGCTAGCTACCACCATCTTATCTAAATATGTCGCCACACACTTCAATGTTTGTAGCATTGTTGTGGTCCGGCAGCTAGAGATAAGATAGCCAGTACCTCACTAGTTGAGGATCCCGGGTGAAGTGCGCTTCCATCATTGGCCTTATCATCACTTAACATCAGGTGAGATCAAGGCACTGTGCTAACCCGTAAATATATAAAAAAAAATACAATGGTGGCAGTGATAAAAGACCGAGATCTCGAAACATCGGTTTACAGGACTCGTCAAGGGGGATTCTGCATATGGCGCTGATGCATTTTTTTGCGCAACAAATGCTCTATTTTTGTCTGTATTGTTTCCCCACATTATGATCCCGTAGCGTAATATAGATTATATATGTGCATGGTAAGATAAAATTGCTGTTTCTTTGTAATTCACTTTTTTATTTGGTCCATAGCAAAAACAAACTTATTAACCCTACTACATAAATTATCTACGTGCATTTCCCAACTCAAATCTTCATCAATAGTAACACCTAAAAACTTTGTTTGCGTGACTTTTTTAATTTTTGACTTTTTTGATGTTTAGGATTAGAATTGAATTTATTTCACTACGAGTCAATATTCGCTGTGTATTTTAACAAGCTTCTTTTGAGATATTATTATGATCAGTGTCATTATTATCAATGTGTCACATTTGATTTTCAAAAATAGCTAATTTTTTTCTGTAACAGGGTTGTAAGTTCGAAGGATTTTCTCTTATTATTTCTTTATTTACAATTTAAAGGACAAAGATTTTTTTCCAAAAGTTAGAGAATACAAAACCTGTCATATAAAAAAGGTTTAACACTAATTAATGTACACCTAACTAACAGTTTACAAATAACTCTAATTAAAGTAAACTAATCAGATATAAACTAAATTAAATATATATATATATATATATATATATATATATATTATATATTACATGTAATTAATGTTTGTTGTACTTAGTGTGTGCCAGTAAAAGTATTTTCTTTGTTTCTTTCTAAATGAAAATATTGAATGTGATATGTGAGGTGTGAAACCGAAAGTGCCAGCAGCGTTCTAAATCAATCCAAATCGGAATGGGTACAGCACCTGTGACTGACTGGCCTTAAACGCCCAATGAGATCCCCCAATCGGGACAGAGATCTGAGTCGGTACCCCGAATTCGGAAACTTAGCGAGTTTCTTTTCATTATTTATGTCGACAGTTCCATGACTAGGGGATATTTCGGGGAGGGAACTTTTGTGATTTGTGTTATTAATTAGAACTCGTTTTATTGGGAACTTTCCCTTGCCAGATGATTGTGGAGACAAATTAGACAAATATAATGAAATCTTTAATACGAGAAGTTGTTTAAAACATGCCACCGTCAATCGTTAGCTCGGACTGCGATTATCGGCTGGGCGATCTAAAATTTATCATCTTGAGCTCCTCCGTGCTTTGAAAGGCACGCCCGGCTGGATTAGCAGTCGTTAACAACCATTAGTCCGCACTGGGCCCGTGTCAAAAACACCGTTTATGGTCCGTTCTCCCTATCCATCAAAAGGGAAGGCTCGTGCCCCAGCAGTGGGGGTATAAAAAGAGCTGGTGATAAATCCTCTAAAAGTAACAACTTATTGCAAAATAAAAATTTCAATTTTTAAGTCTTTTTATGTTAATCGTCAACAAATACTACCAGGTTGTTAGATGTAGTAAAAAAGGTATTCATTTGTTGATATACTAACATGGACAAAGTCCGACTCAATAAATAGGCATTCCCGAAAAAGTATATGCTCGCCGGCTGCAAGTGCTCTTTTCCAGAAATGAGTTCTTCTCAATATGCATTCCGCTTTTGACACGTTTTTTAACTAATTTTCGCTAGCAGCGCTGCTTTCGTTTCCTTTGTACCGTCTGCCGATCTGACATTAATAAAGGTTCGAGCGCCAATACCCGCCTTGCTCTATTTACGTTTGACGCTCACCAACTGTGAGGCTGCTATTTTTCAAAATATTCCGAGTCTCATGTTTGGACGTCTAGACGCTTGCATTAGGCACAGTCATTTAGATCCTTTTGTTTTTACAATTTGTGGTTTGTCGAAATTGTTTGTTTTATTTTTACGCTACTTTGAATTAGTTTTGTTTTATTTTGTGTAACTGAAATGTCTGTTTGTTCTGTAAAAACTTTTAATTCGACGCTGCAATATTTGTAAAGAAAAAAGACTGTATTTCTTGTCAGTCTTACTCAGTACTGACTCTCCTGTTGTAATCTAGAAAATTGACATTTTATCTATCTTTTGCAGCCCTTGTAACGTCAGTGTTCGTACATGGGCCTCCTTTCTGCCCCTCCACTCTTGACGGTCGGCTGCCGCCCTGACAGAGGGAAGCAGCCAGACAAATCCTTAACGGGTAAGCCTCGCGGAAAAAATTGGCATTACCTAGCAAAAACTATAGACCAAATGTTGATGATTATGCACAATTTGCCTGGTGGTACGATTCTTCCCGATTTTTTCAGGATGGGGTTCATTTTAATACCTATGCCAACCAACAGCAAAGTTTAAGTTAGCTGTTTCCTCACTCTTAGTGCCGCAAACTTCCCTTGGCTGCAGATGCCGGATTCCACTATGCGGGAAATACATTGTCGGCGTCCACTAGTGATGTCCACTGCTGGACGTATACCTCTCCAATTTTTCTCCACATTGTGCGGTCTGTGGTCTTTCCGATCCAGGTTGGGCCTGGTGAAATTTTAATATCATCAGACCATCTAGCCGGTGGTCTGCCAACATTTCTTTTTCCTGTTCGGGGTCTCCACGTTAGAACTCTCTCGCTCCATTTACCGTCGTCCCTGCGAAAAATGTGTGTGTTGTCGGCTCACTAACATAAAAATGCCAAGTATCAAGTTCACTGGTCGCACTATCATAACCTTTGATACTGCGGTTATAATTCTTTCGAAGCTGCTCTCAAATATTGATTTCGAAAATAGGAAATCCCCCGATGCTTAACCGCGCGGATGTTTGTTTGCTCTCGTTATTTTGAGGTGATGGACGCTTGGTTATTTTTGGCTTATTTTAACTTAATGTTCGGACGAAGGGATATGTACTGAACCATAGACTAGATGCATTTGTAAACGATGTTCTTTGTTACGATTGTACCTATTTCTTTTTTAATTAATTGTGTTTTTAATTTGGCATATCTCAACATGTGTGGAATATGCTATAAAATACCAATGTACTTAGGTACTACTTTAAGTGGGACTGCCTGAGCTCAGCTGTGGGATGTTTATATGATATTTAATAATGACGTAGTAGTATGTTTTACGGCAAGTGTTTAGATTGAATTTAATTTAGAGGAGCATACAAAAGTGATTAAATATTTTAACTAAACTTTTTATTTTTATAAAATATATTATTATTTAATATTATTTTAGTATAAAAGTGTCATGATTCCTTCTATAGAATTATATACACCTATCTTTATTTTACCCTTAATAATTTTTACAAACTTGTTACAATCCTTCGTGCCGTGTTCAGTTTAAGTATAGTTACGCGCTTAATAATAGACTTCATTTAAGTTAGTTTCATAATATAATTCACCACAAGAAAATTAATTAGCCATTCTTACGTAACTCGTGTACCTACTCTGAGCTGGAACATTAGTTTTTTATTTAATAATTATAAGGTTATTATTTTTTATTTATTTATTTAAATTTTTGCAACATAATATATTACATGGCGGACTTAATACCTAAGGCATTCTCTACGATGCAGAGATTACATTGGTAGGTGCAATTAAGTGCGACAATATAAGTAAATATACATAAAAACATGATTGTAATAGATTAATTTAATTTATCATTGAGATGATTCTGCCATGATTCTATCATGGCATCATTATTCAGCACAGCTGTTTCTTGTCACTCTAAATTCTAATTTAAATAAATACTTTTTATCAACATGATTAAAAAAATAGATCTACTGAAAGGACAATGTGAAAGGATCTGACGGAGAAAGGGGGATTAGTTGCACTGCCACACAAAGTAGTTTTTCACGAATTCACCCGAAATAGTCCACGATAGAGACAAATGGAAAAAAGGAAGAAGGCTTTATCTTTAGTGAAATAGTGGCTTATCGAGATATATTCAAAAATAGACTTGGCTAAGGAGCTCGTAGGCGCAGTGGTTAACGCACTCGACTCAGCGATTACTGAAGTTAAACCTTTTCGCAAAGGCCGGTCATTGGATGGGTGGTCAAAATTTTACATCTTGTGCTCTTCACTGCTTCGAAAGGCATTAGCAGTCGTTAACAACCACCAATCCTGATTCTGCACGCGTGATGGTTTACGGCCAATTCTCCGTATGGTATGTCCATTTATTCTATAAGGAAAGCTCGTGCCCCAGCAGTGGGAAGATAAAATAAGCTGGTGATGAATTGGTTAAATTATTAAAAAATATGTTTCGAATATGACGGCGGTTGGTTTCAAAAAATGCCAATCGAGTTTTAACAAATTTAAAGTTCGCCGCGTCACGGTCAAGGGGTTTTAATAATTCCCACGAAGGGCTATGAATAATTTTCCGACCATATTGAATGAAATGTAATTAAAGTCGGACCGACTCCGCTCTGTATGAATGGGAACTTGATTTAACTTACTGGAACCCATTCAGATGTGACAAACAAGTTCGTTTTGGGCTGAAACAACGGTTCGTTACGAAGAAGTAATTAGTCGTTACAGTAATATCTATTGTTCATTATCTATTTAATAATGGGAAATAATTTATTTGTATTATAAAATAAATATTTGGTCAGCAAAATTATTATTTGGTCAGCAGAATTATACAATCGGTCAGCATAAGAAATCCTTACTGTTGGTCAGGTTAAGTTAATTTTTATGTTCCCGAGTGAAGCACATCGTAGCGAGGGCCAGTCACGGAAGGGAGGAGCGGCATAAGACTGCTGTTCAGAATGACATAAGTTGCAGACTGATTTAGAAATATTTGCTGACCATAAGTTCCTGCCCAACTAACATTTTTTTTGCTAACAAAAATACGAATATTTTATTAACCGTTTAAATAACGCCTTTTAATAACTGCTATTTCTAATAATTGCTTTATCAATAGTAAATGTAATGATTGAAACATAGTTGTTGTCTATATTGAAAGTTTTAATAATAATATTATTATAGCTGTTGTATAGGATTTAATAGTAATTATACATTGTTGTAAATCCGAAGGGATACAAATTTTAGAAATTATAACCTTAGTTTCCGCCAAGAAGTCCATGCAGAGTTTATCCTTATTTCGCCTATAAACAACCTTAGACTTACAGCACAAAACACATAACCCTCTTTAAAAAAAAGAAAACTGAGAATAAATTTGGTATAGGTTATTCAGTGTTTTGTCTCTCTTCAAACGATTCAAAACTATATTTTAGTGATAAAAACAAATCACTAAATAAACTCTACTACTTTTAAGTGGAATAAAGTGTAAAAATAACACTGTAGCAGTAGGCTTACGTTGAAACATCTTTTAAGATAAATCAGTCGAAATTATTGGCACCAACTGATCGCGAACTCGACCCTCGTAAACGTCATTAAAATTTTAATTCCTAAACTTTCCCCTGCTTAATTGAAATTTTTAACGTCAGCAACATTCTATTCGGTGCGCTGTCAAGTTTTAATAAAGAAGTTTATAGCACTACGTAACACTTAATTACTTGCTGGCTGGGAGTAGTTCATTTTTACCAACGCCCTGCTCCTTAAAAGAAAAAAAAGGTGTAATTATTCAGAGTAGGGCAACATTAATTCTGTGACCTCAACGGACGTCACTAAGCGAGCCATAAATAAAATGCTAGGATAGCCGGGATAAACTGAGGAGTTATGTACTTTCTTGGTAGAAGAACATTTTTTGTGTATATTCTCTAACGGCTAAAGGCAGATTGCGTGGGATAGCGCATTATTTTTTTCATTTTTCTTCATAGCTATACACTTTTTTCCTCTTTTTTACACGAACGCCACGAAGATCCTGGGTTCAATTCTCAGGTCAGGCAAAGTCTGTTTCGGATTTTTCGGTGCATTAGCCCGGGTTGGTGATCACCAACCAGTATTTGGCAAGCGTGCTGACTGAGCCGTTACCTATCATTGATTTCAATGATGGAGGCCTTAGCCCAGCAGTGGGACAGCTATAGGCTAATTAATATTTTTTTTTTAAATTCATGGTTTTTCCTACTTTAGCACCAGCATCAGTATAAATCATCATCAACATCAACTTTATCCTATAAATATCTTATCCCACTGCTGGGTGCTGGGTGCTTCAGATCTTTCCACATGAACAAATTAACATCACAAAGAGATTAGGCCATAACTCCACCATGTTATCCCAATGTAGGTTGGTGGGTTTTAACGACAGTCATATTCTTATTATGATATCAACCGCTTTCACCTATCCAGTGAGCCGGCATTGCAGAAGTGGCTTAACTTGCACGATTGCAACTCACCCTAAAAGGCTAGCCGTTGTGCAGGTTAAAATAAAGTGTATAAAAAACTAAAATAAAGTTTTTACTGGACTGCTACCACTGAAAATCGGGAACTCCAAACACAGAAAATAGTTTTTAAAGCGTTAGTTTGGTGGTCTGTAACTAAATGTATTTTTGTAAATGCCGCACGCAGGAATGAATAAAAACGATCACCAAACTTAAGCGGATAGCATCTTGTTCTACACAGTTTATGTGGTTGTTTCATCTTCATCATCAGCCAAATTTATTATTTTATATACTTCCTTAGGCACCAGTCGCACACAAACTAGGCTTTTTAATGCTTTATAATGCTAGCTTTTGTAACACCTAGATTTAAATCTTTTTTATCTTTTATACAGACGCCTGCACATCAACCTACCACAAACTGTCAAATTTCCTCAATAGACTTTGAACTTTATGATTAAAGCTTAAGATTGACAACGTATTGTTGAAATTTGACAGTTTTGGTGTACCCACGGAATAGATAAATTAACTGTTCTGCGTTTGTACCCGTCTGTGATGAGAAAAATAAATTGATATTCTATTCTATCGGGCAAAGTGTGTTTCGTATTTTTCGACGCATAAGCCGGGTTTGTGATTACCAACCCGCATAATTGTAGCAAGCGTAGTGATTAGGTGATGTGTTACCCATCAATTGTAGTGATGACTTGATTTCAGTGATAGAGGTCTTTGCCCATCAGCGGATTAGTGTCTATTATAATTAACATTATCTACACCATCATCATCAGTAGACTAATCGATCCCCTGCCCTGAGTAATAGCGGATCGTGTTCAAACTACTTCTAACAAGTTTGTAGCGGGCTACACGATATTATGAATGGTTGTGTTGATTTTAAAGGTAAACTTTTAACTGAGCCGAGCGCTGTCGGCTTTAATAACTGGTGTTTTTTATTGTTCCGTATCACGCGACCTGATAAAAACAATAATTCTCTTAATTCACCAGTCCTTTGTGACGTGCTAGTTGACTTTAGTATTGTACTTTTGGACGTGGCTCGGACTTTTTCCGGTGTAAATGCAACTATGAATGGTTGTGACGAATCTTTTATTTTGGAGCAAAACTCTTTGCTGAAAGACGCAGCAACGTTATTAAAATTTTAAAACTGAGTTTAGTTCGTCGTCTGCGGCAAATACAGACACAATAGAGTATTACACCCTTTTTCGAAAAGTGTTTTAAATGACTCCTAAAGTGATAATGAACTACCATATTTTTTATATGATTACCATAATTTTTACAGCATTTTTTTGCAGCATTTTTCCAACCATAATTTTTACAGCCGACTTGTTATTTAGGAATCACATTAATAACATTGTTAAAAAGGCATTTAGAAACTAGTGCATGGCTTCACAAATGTTACAGCTATTACTTCCTTGTACAATGCTTTTGTAAGAAGCCATCTAGAATGTAACGCAGTCATTTGGTCTCCACATGAAGCTAAATATAGTCTCATGGTGGAGCGTATTCAGAATAAATTTGCTAGATATTTATACATGAGGCTTTATGGTATCTATCCGTATTATCCTTTAATGTATCCTACTTTATTTGTCCTGGGTATGGTGGGATGCACTAAACTGAGTGTGCGGAGAGACCTAGCCCTAGAACTATACATTTTTAAGCTGATTCGCGGAACTGTTCACAACCCAGAATTGCTTAGTTTGGTGAGGTTGTGTGTTCCCGATGAATACGTGGGGCGCCGCCGCCTACCACCGTTACTGTCGGTGCCCAGGGGGCGAACCAAACTCCTGCACTGTGCTCCGCTGACGCGCACGCTGTGCAATCTCAACTAAATAGCCTAAGGAACAGACATTTTTTCTTGTTCTTTGAACGAATTTACAAGAGTTGCATTATTTATAATATGTTATTGTACTTTACTAAGTACACCCTACGTATCTAGTGCTTTTCTATCGTATTGGTGTTATACTGTAATGATAGATTTAAGCTAAGATGAATAAATAAATAAATAAACGATTTTTTTTAAAACCGATTAATGCCATTAAATCTACTTTTAATTTAACATTTTAAATTTTCGCGCGGAATCGCTAGCCGCCATGCTGTTTCGGCTTCGGTCGGTTATCATCGGTTTTCGAAATTAATAATGAGTTATAACCCATATGAGAAATACTTGGATAAAACTGGCAAGAAGAGATCCAAAGTCATTATCCACAAGTACTAGACTGTATTTCTGTGAAGATCAATTATTAATATACATAACTATCGTTCAAACAAAAGAAAACTGATAGTCCAAATTTCAAAATTTGTTATTTAATAGCTTATGTTAGGTGAATAAAAATGTCATAATAGATTATTGCATATTTAAGCTGGAAAATGACATGGAGAAAATATAAGATCATGGGCTCTGTTAAACGGATTCGAATGAAACCAAACTGCACACCATCCAGGTTTGATTGCCAGCCAGATAGAAAAAGCAAGTCCGCTCCAAGTAACCCTCGGCATGCCTTTATTAAACGGCAAAGAATGTCAGTAATCAAGGAGATCGAAGGGTCCATAGAAAATGAGAATGATGAATTATATTGAATCATTACCATCTTGTAGTCAAGGTAAATTTAACTTTCATTAATTTTATTAATAGTTTTTTTAACAACCTCTACACAGTCCACTGCTGGACATACGCCTCTCTTCATCTTACTGAGAGGAACTTGACTTAATCACTCCGCTCGCTCACATTACATATACATTACACATTCTGAGAATTTTAATTTCCAGATGTGCAGGTTTCCTCACGATTTTTCCTTCACCTACCGAGCTACCGCTAAATGTACTTAATTCATTACAATAATCCAAATCATTGGTACATTGCAGGTTGCGGATTCGAACATACAAACTCACAAATGCGAGTCGAGTATAACACCGTGTCACGGTTACCTATGCAAATAACCAACATTTTAACTGAGGCGAATATAAAAATAACCTTATTTCACTATTGATTCCAGATTTTCTGATATTTGAAAAGAAGTGTGATAAAGCAGTTCAAGTAGAACAAGCCCAGGAAAATAAAGCTGTTCAAGTCTGTCGGATGACACACTACAGAAGTAAATGTGTGCAGATTAGCATTAGAAATAAAGACAGCTTGATATCACCTTTCAAGCCAACTATATGTACTGCAACATCACCCTCTAAAATATCTGTGAGAAGTATGCACAAGTTATGTACATCTACACGTTCAGTTGCAGAAGACAAATATGAGAGAGATGAGTTGTACACACCATCAATAGTAGGTTCAACAGTTGATTATGAGTCCTCTTCATACAAAATATTTAGTCAATCAAAGATTACTTCATATACTAAGCTCTCAAGAGAAATTTAAAAAAGTTAAAAAAAAACAAAATTGTTGAGTACTTTATCTAGAATAAAAAATAAGCCTCGGTTATATATTGGGCTACCAAAGAAACTCTATTTCCTAATAGATTTGATTGAAAAATATACAGTTTCTGAACATAATATTTTATTATGTTTGATGAGAATAAAATTAAATAGAACATTTTCACAACTCGCTGATGATTTTGATTTATCGGTAACTCAAGCAAGCAATATATTTTTTAATAAGATGCCCGAAATTGTAAAAGTACTTTACCCCCTTATTAAACAATTTTCAACTAAAACTATCAAGAAAAACTTACATATTGCTTTTAGGCATAAATTTAATCAAGTCACATGTATTATGGACTGTTTTTTTGTTTATTTTTTTCGAAATCACTACTAGCAACACAAAAGTAGCTTTTGTTTCCTTTAGAGTAATACATTTGCATTTGAACTTGTGCATAATATCGCTTTGTGATCAAACCTTCTGTGTCAATATAGTTTTGTGCAGTTTTATCAGTAGACGGGGCACTTAATTTTAAAAGTGGTCTTATTATTAATTCCATCTGGGGAACCAGCAACCATTGGGAATGCCTCAGATATATACAGACTACATCTTTCAATCTTCATTCCTATTTTCTTTTCCACTGTTTTCCTCACTTCGTCCTCAAGTTTTTTATCTCTTGATATGGCTGGAGTTTCTGGAGTTCTTGCACCAAGAATCAGAGCTACTAGAGTACCATCTACAGCTTTACAACGGCTCACTTCATAGCATTTTGACGCTGTGATTCAGCTATATCTTAGTTCATGCCACTGGCCACTTTTATATTGGTCTTAGTTTCGCTTTCTATAACTGATATATTTTTTGGATTGAAAACATGCGAGATCTTTTTTAAAAAAGTGTCACAGTTTTCATCATTATATTTATTGATTAGGTTATGCAGTGATAGAGTTACCTTGCTATAAAAATTGGGTTTATGCTTCAAAAACTGGCATGAGTTAATTTTTCTTTTTTTGCATTGCAAAACAAATTCATTTAATACATTGTAGTCAGGAACTATCTCTTTAGGTTTCCTTTTAGAGATTTCTTTTGCCATTAAAATTTTTATTGATGATCCAACCTTTGCCAAATTTGATTTCTTCCACTCGACCGAAGTGCAAGATGGGTCTTCGGTTCGGCGGTGTAACCACATTAAAAATGCAACACTGTGCTTGCAGCCACCTTCCGACGCGGGACAATCGTGGCACTGGACACTAGATACCGTCTCATCCTGTTCATTCACAATAAGTGTACCGACTTTGTGTTCTGGGCATATCGTACACTTAACAACGCATGTGTTTTGAACCCGCTTAGCTGCACATAGCCTATTGCGTCATCCCCGTAAGATTCCCTTCCGGACCTAGAAAGATAAATTAGGTTAGGTTAGATTGAAATCGTAAACATTGTATTATCGTATTGTGTATTGTTATTGTGCTTAAGTTAAACAAAAGTTGGTTCAATAGGTACTTACATTGAAGTTTTAACATTCCTCAACTCGGTAGAACAGAAACCGGGATTGCATGCAAAAAATTTTGCATGCAATGCATGTTATTGAAGAAAATTTAATAACACGCAGCGCAACAAAAATCTAGTTTGTATACTAAAACTTGTCCATAGTAGTCTGTGTCTACTAACGAAGTGACGTCACGTTGGAATCCAATACGGAGAATAGCGTTTTAGACATTTGAAGAATAGATTAAAAAAAAATAATTTTCAAATTGAATTATAAAATTTATATTTCATTTTTATGAATATAAATCAACATGTATCCTTTATTTCTTACAAAATCTATCTTAAAAAAAATATTTTTAGATTTTTTCTTACATGGTGTAAAATACCCTATTGAATGTTATTTTTTGGCGGCACTGATCAGTGCCCCCGCATACCAAAGGTGTGCATACTAGTGTAGTACTACTCATACTACTACTCGATACATTTAAGAGCGTACAAAAATAATAATTATTTTCTAATTTTATAAAGGTGACAGTTTGAACGGTTGTTTGTTTTTTCTTTAATCACTCAAAAATGACTAAACGGATTAAGGTTATGATTGATTTACAGGTAGAGGCCCTACCTGTAATAACAATAATCCGTAGTCTTCAAACATCTAGTATAAACCGAGTATAATAGTGTTGCACGCCGGACTTGGGCGGCGCTAACTCTGAGGTCCCGGATTCGATTCCCGGTCGGGTCAATATCAAAAAACGAACCTTTCGATATTGTGTCGGGTCTGGGTGGTTGTGGTACCGTCGTTGTTTCTGATTTCCATGAAACGAGTGCTTTAGCTACTTACCTTGGGATCAGAACAATGTAAGTGATGTTGTCTCATATTTGTTTATTTTTTTAGTTAAGTAATAAAACTTAATGTAAATGTCTACTTTAACGTGCGGAGGTATTACCTACTTTATAAATTCAGACTAATGGCTATCGATTTATAAGCGATTTGCAGCATTTTAAGCACTTTATAAGCGATTGTTGATGTGATTAATGAAAATAATTTTCGTGTTTACCCACACACACTGCTAGAGTATTCACTCACTAATGGCCTGACAAAGTAATAATTTCATATAATCTGACTACATATACCTGTGTCATTAGTCATTGCCAAGGTAATTCCCGCTCTTGGATATGTCAATTTAAATATTAAATAGGTATGTACCTACTTAATGCTTAGAATTAAGAAAACGGAAACAAAAAAGAGAAACTAGTGTTGATTAATTTCAGCGAGGTAGAGCCACGATAGCATTGTTGGTAGTGCACCACATACATGTTATGGGTTGCGAGTTCGAATACCGGCCGTAGACATTTTCTCAGTCTATTTCTAGGAAGAACATGGGACTCCTGGGGTAGCCCTATCCGAAACCGGAGGACTTCAGGCTCTTCGCTTCGCTCTTAAAGACGTTGTCAAACTTATGGCATCTATCTTTACAGAGGACGAAGAGTGAAAGGATAGGGTTGCACAAAAGATCCCGATGGGTCAAAGTGTTGCTGCGAGAGGGAAACCTCATCAGGTCCCACTAAGATAAGATAAAAAAAATATATATAATATATATAGGATGATTGGTAATATGTATATAAAAATTGTTAAAAAAAAATTTCGACACTCCATACAAAATGACCCATCACCTGATCGAGTTAGTATGAAAAGTAGAAATTAAAAAAAAAAATTATATTACAAAAACACAAATGTTAAAAAAATTTCCACGAGCAGGATTTGAACCTGCACCCTTCTGACATACCGGTCAGGTGCTCTTCCAATTGAGCTACCGTAGTCCTAACCAACTAACTAACAACTACTAACGTAAAATTTAAACACTGAAAAAAGACGACAACCTCAGGCGGGAATCGAACCACGCACCTTCCGCATTCCGGGCGGCTGCCTTAACCACTTGGCTACCGAGGTCTGGCTTTCACCCGTCGAAATTTTTCAGTGCTTGATGCTTATGTTTTTTAGTCAACATTGCTTCATCAATCTTAGAAGTTTTCACCTCTGAGATCCGAAAGAAATATTTTTACAAATATTTGAACATTCGGTTAAGATGAAGCTGCGTTATAGTTAAGGCAGCCGCCCGGAATGCGGAAGGTGCGTGGTTCGATTCCCGCCTGAGGTTGTCGTCTTTTTTCAGTGTTTAAATTTTACTTAAGTATATTTAAGCGTTAATAAAACGCTAAAATATATAAAAAAAACACTTAACTACTAACGTGTTAATGACGGCAGTTGTTGACATTGAATTGACGCCTTTGGCTTTCAAAGTAAAAAAGTAGATAGTGTTGAATAAATTCGGCGGGCTGGTTAGAACGGTAGCTCAACTGGAAGAGCACCTGACCCGGTATGTCAGAAGGGTGCAGGTTCAAATCCTGCTCGTGGAATTTTTTTCAACATTTGTGTTTTTTTAATTTGTTTCGCAACAAAATTTGCGTTAAAATTATATAAACAAAATAAAAACATTTTATATACATATTACCAAACACATATATTATTTACACATATAATTTATTTTACCGCGCTTTACCGAGTTTCGTAAATATATAATAAATAATAATAATAAATATTTATAACTTATATACAAGTACATAGTTTCAATATTCAATAGGGTGAGGAAAACAAAAGGCACATTCTTCATAAAATATTGAAATAGTGACTACTGTTGCCTGCGGTAACATAACTTAAGATATGACTCATAAACAGAAGTTAAAGTGTGCGTGAAGTCTCACGAAAAATTCGTATGTTTGATGACATGAATTAAATCAAACAACTTAACATAAATAATTGCTCCGTTACAAACCATATTGTGAAAAACGCGACTAAACTTCTCTGTTTCAACTGAAATTCTGCTTTTGCCTCCAAAGTCGACAACATGTCCGAAACATTTAATTCCTTAAGTGAAACGAGCGTTTATTGCAGCAAATTACTCTTAGATATTTAAGTTTATATAAAAAAGTTTTAATGGGAAACTTTACGCTTCTTTGCGTCGAATTCAGTGGAGCTTAATTAAAATGCTTCAGCACTTTGATCTATAACAGTCTAGAGTAACATTATTAAGTATCGGAGTAGAGTAGTAAGTTAACTTTTTTTGTTTTGTCGGCCTTTTCAATTTCAGGGTGCAATAATTATGCCGCAATGGAAAATTTAAAATGTTTTAAAATTTTAGATGTTGAAAACTTTTTGAACATAACATAACTACATTGAAGAAAAAAAAATTAAGATAACTAAAGACAAAATAAAACCTATAAACAAAAAATGTCCTCCAGCTGAGGGCTCATGGGAATGGTCCCAAGAATGCTGGCAACATTACCTCTTTGGATTGCCAAGCTAATACGTTGGCAGAGGTAGCTGCCAGTCTTCTTGTCACCGGAGGCTTCAATAAGGCGAGCACTCAACACTTTAACAAGCTGCTTGGCCTCCGGCCCACAATCCGGCAATGTCTCCACCGCAAACGGATCAAATAAATAATTTGGACCTAGGTTTGCGTATTTGTGCCGTTTGCGATTTTCAGCACTTACTGCAGCAGCCCCCACATGAAGAGAGGTGGCGCGTACATGTGAGGGAGCCACGGTGTCAGCACAGGTTGCATCCCACACCAACGGCCTACCAAGCTTCCAGGGCCCAATGGTCATCCCGTCAGGTCTCTTGCCATCGCTGCGAGGTATACCAGCTGGCTCTAAGACAGCCGGTATACCAACGGTGGCAAAAGCACTGCGGATGATGCTGTTTATAGTGGAGTGACGCAGCATACGCCCAGCACTGCGAGCGCATGATAGGCCGTGGTGGTCAAGCTCGTCAACAGCTTCTCCACACACGCAGCGGTGAGGGTGGACTACCCTGGCGCCTAGACGAAGACAGACCGCTAGAGTGAGAGACGGCCCGTCCAACAAGGAAATTAAGTCGCTATAAAATGGAAAGGTGTTGCATACATTTTTATATTTTAAAGAAATATTTAACCATCTTATAACCTTAGTTTACATGAAGAGTGATCTAGCAAAACAAGCAACTGCCGCAACGCCATGTATGACCAAAATAGTTATAAATATATGTAATAAATTTTTTTTTTACTTTTTACGGCAAATGACTACACTCCACCTGATGCTAAGTGGAAATGGAGTATAGACTCGAAGACAACTGCTGCAGCGTAAAAACAGTCACCGTCACCCTGCCGACCTACGAGGTGCCTATTCATGCCTTGTTTGAAGGACCCCATTTCATAGGAAGGAGGGAAAACGTGTGCCGGTAGACTATTCCATCTTTTGGAAGTGCGACAAATAAACGAGGCACCAAATTTGTTTGTGCGTGATGGAATATTCGAGACAGTACAGCGGTGACTCCGGAGAGCAGCACGCGTACTCCAATGGTGGAAAAGGTCAAATAGTTCTCCAGAGCACTTGCCGTTGTATAAGCGGTGCTTTTACTTTGTGAATAACGTCGTTGGTTACAAAGTTAGTACGGTTCTATATTTGAAGCTGTAGACACATTTTGTAATTGTTTATTATTCCAAATAAATAAGAATAAAAAAATATATAAATTAAGAAGGAGCGGTAAAGAGGAGCACTCAGTAGAGTAACATTATATCTCTACGCACAGACCAAATGGTCTGTGTCTCTACGCAATTTCAATCTCTACCGTGCGTCAGAATGCACGTCATGTACGTCACTAGTTGCACCTTTGTGTAGCATGATGACGACGATGATGAATTAAGTGTTTTAATATAGTACTATAACATTTTGTACAGCTTCTATGGTTATATAGAAACAAAAAATATATACCAATGTTTGAAAGTGAAAGAAAAAATAGCAGCACTTAAAGCAACTCACGATTTCTCGAAGAGAAACCCCTTAACACCCTTTGACAAATTCTACTAATGTAAATAAGGTCGATTTTCCTTTATTCGGAACTGGTAATGCCTCTTTATTAATGTACGTGTTTATGGACAGACGTGACGCGCCGTTCGCGTTCTAAGCTTACACTCATATTGTAACTTTATCTCCCTAACCGTGTGACGTCGGAAGCAATTTATTTTTCTTAAAGGCTACATAGGCGGAGGGCTAAACAATGTTGTAAAGATTTTTAACTTACGATTCTATCTGTTATTTAAAGATTACGCGATCACAACACATTGGAACAGTCAATACAAGCAGTGTACGATTTTGCTATATTACTGTCAGATCAATTTCGTGTGTAGTAAAAAATAAATAAATAAATAAATAATGATGAATGATGGATTTATTTTATGTAATATTTTATTTATATCTTTCATATGTAGGATACTTAGGACAGTATTGAGTATCATAAAATTAATAAATGTGTTACCATCCAAAATTTTTGGTCGCGATCCGTTTCACGCAATTAAAAGTTAGTCTTGTCTTATCTGTCTTTTGTTTATAAAGCGAAAGCTATGTACCAAACCACAGAGCAGTTATTGGCAAATTTATATAATAACATTTTTCTAAATGTTACTACAATTTATTAAAAAAAAATGGTTTGCTCGTAAAATTACATAAACAATTTTTGAAATACGCCATGGAGGCTATATTAGTACTAAGAGAATATAAAATATATCATGTGGACATCAACCATGAATATGAATAAATCTTTCCTTCTGTATTTCACGGCTGCCAAAAAAGCATAGCAAATAAGCATCCATTTGTAACGAAACACTTTTTACATATCTTATTATTTATATCACATAATATTATGTTTCGAACCCTTTGCCTATGAAGAATTGTGGAAAGGAAATAATAAATGCGAATAGATTCATATAAAATATTTCGTTACTACGTGACCTACCTACCTGTTTATACATACCTACTGTTGTGCATATACTGCTAGCACTGACAAGCTGGCTAGCTGCTTGTTTAAAAAAATAAATAAATCCCATTTATCTATATCTAACTTAGAACTGAATTATATCTCAATTGCGCTTCCAATGCCTTCATCTTTGCTAACACAAACTCATTTTACCAAGAACACTCAACCTGAATATCTGGCCATCATCATCAACCTGAAAATCCGTCAGGCAGCCTACAAAAAGATATATGAAGTACCTAAATATACAAACTATTACCGTAAGCGCACAAGACATTGGCTGACCCCAAACAATACTAAACGCATTACTGAAACCACTATTAGCCAAATGTGATAACATAACAAGAAATTGCTTAGAGTACTTTACGAAGACGTTATTTGTATGTGTCTATAGTTTGACAAACTAAAGGCAAATAGTTAAATAGAGTCTTAAAAATATCGATCAATAAGTTCTGTAAGTTAATTTTAATTATTTAGTAAGTTATTGTTAATATTTTTCTATAAAACGTACTAAGTGCACACGAGAATGCTGCTGACAAACCGTGTTACGGTTTGGCAGAGTATCGCATTAAATACCATTGTAAATATTTTTCAGAAAATAGATAACAAAATTTCTCATTATCGGAACATAGTTGCGACAGGCTTTAATGAGATGGAAGCTACCCAAGAGGAGTTTAAACAAGCCCTACCATCAAACAAAGTGACTACGGCAAACGTATTGTGCTCACTAAAATATAAAGGGAATGCGTTCGATAAAATCAAAGGACGATATGCAAGACACAATTTAATTATGAGATGGCCAACACCTTAGTGTCTAAAAGTGGGTATCCATTATGTTCACAAATCTTTAATTGTGCTCCGCGCTCCTGCAACTGCTCCTGATAGGGCTTGACACCGTTACCAAATTTCCAGTATAAGTATCGGTAAGTAACGTTATTTCTATAAAGTTAAATATTGCTAGCGATAATGCAGGTAACATTATCTAAAAATATATCGTTACTTTTTTCGATAGCTAATGCGCCTTTAGCCAATCCGCTTAGAGCGGTCAGTTCATTTACCGGTAAAAATGCCACCTAGGATACCAAACATAGCTTTATCTTATTTTACTGGTATCTTCGTTTGGCAAAAGTATTGTTACCAAATTTTTAACAGTAGCAAAGTCCTGGCTCTTGATAATAGATAGGTACGTTCACAAACATGCGTACAATGTTTGCGAACATATCCATTGCCTGGAGCAGATGCAGGAGCGCTGAGCGCATTAGTTGCGTGAATATAATTGATACCCACCTTAAGATCACAAACTACTATTCGAGAGAGAGTTCGAATCAAAAATAAAGTTGGTTCATCACCATCATTATTTTGACCAGCTTATTTCTTATGTCCTTACTACTGGGGCACAGGCCTTGGAGACGATTATCACGTAAAATAAGACGCGAATAAATACGTAAAAATTGTTTTAATATCAAAAACAACCAACTTACCTCTGATACGGTCTCTGTATTCGCTTAACGTAGTCGCAGAACGTATTGATTTATTTACCTGTTCGATGAGCGAATTTAAGAAAATTACTTTACAAGCGTTGAAATTATATAATGTTAAAAAAAATTGTTTTATTAGAATAATAGTATGTAATGAAATAGAATAATACAATATAATTTATAATAGGTAATAATAATAAATATGTTATTATGATATTACTTATATAATAAAATTATAATTGTAATTCTAGTTTTACTATTGTATTAGGAAAATAGCTGTATTTGATGATAAATAAATAAACAAATAAAATGAAGTGTTCGCATAAACTTTAGAAAACCGTATTAAAACTACATTCTGTCTCAATTGCGCTCCTTCTATCTTTATTAACTATAAATTGAAGCATATCCCCTGGCCTCGAGCACTTCTTTGGCTCATGAAGATTGATTGTCCGCCACAGTGACGTTGCTACCATCTGATTGACATTGCAATTTACTTCATCGGCGTTTTTAATTTATCCCAAACGCCTTGTCCGGGATGTCGGCTTAAATGACTCTACCCTAGATTCGGGACCGATAAGTTTTAATTAGTTGAAATAACAATGACTGTTCCTTTATGTTGGAAAATTTGAAAATGTGATTCCACCTATTTTTTTTAATGGAATAATATTTTAGAAGCCTATATGGTTGAGTAGCGAATGGCAATGCGCTCGGCCTCATATCTGGAGGTCTTGGGTTCATTCCCAGTATTTAAATTAAGATTTTTTTAAATAATTTTTCTTTTTGGTTAACAATTGTCCACCACATACTTTACAATACAAACTGCACAAAGCGACCTCGTTACTATGCAGATGTATCGTTGATTGTTTGTGACTGTACTCGCATGTTTCCATTGCCATCATTCCTTCCTCGCTTAACCATATTATTTCGTATGGTATTACTTTAAAAAATAAATCAACCCTTATCGTTGAAATAGTGGGAGAACCTGTCCCAGTATTTCCATCAATGGAAATTCACAATGGAAATAGTGGGATACACCCACTTTGTCGTCGTTTTATAGGTGGAGAAAAGATTAGGGTTCAACCATGTTTATTCTATGAGTTTTCATAGATAAATCTTTTACTATACTTTCTTTATTATGGAAATGAAAAGTATGCTAAAAGATGATTTTGAATATAAAACTTTCAGTGATATGATAGTTCTGCTTCTTAATTACTATGGATATTAAATATATGCCTAAAGATGATTCTGACTTATAAAATTATGGGTTTTGAATGTATGATTAATGAGTGTGTGCCAAATGATTTTCTGCCAAATGAAATTATGACATAAAAAGTTCTGCGATAAAAGGTAGACCCAATCGAATGAATACGCATAGTAAACAAAACCTACATTATAGGCACCCATAACGTCAATTGTTTCAATTGACTAGGTAAACGCGCGCATGCTACCATACCGACTAATATATTTTACCGCGCAAGACACACATTTAATATATCATACAATTTGAAATATTATACTTGGAATTGAATACAGTGCCAATAACAGCGTAATGTGTTTCTGTATCTCTTCATCATTTGTAATGTTACATTGGAATGTGGGAAGAAGTTTTCATTAAATATAGGTAGTATAATATAACGTATTCGTTTATGTTTGTAAACTTGTAATTTGTTTTATAGTTTAGCTGTTATAGCTGTTTATATTTTAATCTGCTCACAAAACTGTTACAATTAATTATTTTAATAATATTAAAATGAGTTCAAAGTCGCCTTTCTTTACACATAATATAGATTTTTATTTATTAAATCAAAAATATATTTTCTGAGTCTTGTTATCATCAAGATTCATCAAGTTACATACATCAAGTTTGTGTATGAAACAAGTAAGGGCTCACACATTAGTGGTCCTTCGAGCCGGATATATACCACCAATCTATGGATAACTATATTCTAAAATGTTCATGCAACAGACTTACAAATAGCACAGAATAACTCGCTCAAAATGGATGGTGTAGTGATCAATCGGCTGCACAAGGCTCCCAGATGGCGCTAGCTTTATGAATGGTGGGCGTGGTGTGATGGACGATCACCATCACGGTTTAGGGTTGAGTGTGAAATCGAGAGATTATTTTAAAATGTAACACACATCATGTATATAAACTAAACAATTGATAGTTAAAGAAATGGAAAAATTACTGATCCAAAAATGTAGTAAGGATACCGATAATTATTATGACCTAGAAACACGTCCAGTACTCAAACGGAATTATAGACCACGATATTTCACATTAAACCCAAAAGGTTGGGTTTAATGTGAAATATCTATTCAGCTACCGATGCTTCAAATTCACTTTTCCTATTACTCCTATTCCAAAATGCATATTCAGCTCACACTTCCAAACTGTCAAACCTATTTTTATATGGTCACCCGCCTGCTTTGCTGTGCGAATATAATGGATCAATGAATGCTAATCAAAATAGTTATTAGGTTTACTAACATCATATATAGCCTATCATTTGCACAATCTCATGTTCTTACTACATACAAATTTTCGTCAAGATCGGTCAATCCGTTCTTGAGTTAAAAGTGGGCATACAGACAGACAGACAGACAGACTGGCAAACTATGACCGTCACTGTCTGTGTGTCACGCGTTCCGTTAATTGAGGGTTTATTACTAAGAACAATACAACAACAGCTTTAGTTATTATTTTGAAGTTTATTAAACTCATTTCTTTTTCTTAGGTTACAGTAGTTCATGCTTAGGTCAAATAAAAACAAGGTAAATAAAAACATTCGTTTTAAAGAACTGTTGCATGATGTCTTTTATACGTTTAATGGTCTCGAATTAATTTATTGTTTTTGTCAACTTCGCTATTGTGTTTTACGTGTTATCTTTTTGTAGTAAAGAACCTAGAACTGAGCCACCGAACTGTTAGCAAAGCGCTCTTTTTGTAATAGTTATGAATTAAACCACGATTCCTCGTATTCCATCCGAGTATCCTCGTTCGGCTGCCGACGTTACAACGACAAACGATTATAATCTCCGACGCAAATCATATAACAATCTGATAATTGCAAAGTCAATTTGTAACGTGAAACTAATTAATAACCCAGTTTGTTTGTATTGGAAATTAAACTAGTTTGGGTAAGATTCGAATCAGAGCTTGTATTCCTTCATAATGTTTGGAGCTTTAGCACAGAAAATGGACACTCTTAGAATAACCTCAACTTGAGTAAGCAATAATTAAAGTCAAAACGTTGCTTCATCCCTCAGTAGTGAGCTATGAGAAACGCGATTTGTGTTAAAACATTTATTTATTTATTTATTTTAGGTACACAAATAGAATACCGCAATAATAATGACATAGGTGTTATAAGAAGACTTGATATTACGCTAGGCTAGACAGTACTCCCGCGGTACAATTCCCCAGAGATAAGTCCCGCGGCCTTCACTGTGGAGTTTGGTCTTCCGTCTCACCCTTCCCGGTCTTCAGCTTCTCGCTTGACAGCTGACTGGAGACAATGGCGTCTCCAGATAGTCGGTGGGTTGTGGAGAGGCGGACGGCCGACTCCCACATTACCATCAGGCCTTCTCAAGATCGGGTAGATACTCTTAAAAAGTTCCTATTCTTTAAAAAAAAGTCTAGACAGTAGGTAGTCCATATAATAGTTTACTCCCACATGCCACAGAAGAGTTAATGATATTTACTAAACTAAGGTTATATTTTTGCTTCTGATGGTCGTTATACTTCTGCAATCGATATATATATTTATATATCTATTTATTCACAAATGGCATATCTCATGGCCCCGGTGTCAGTTTGATTGGAGTAAAGAAACAAAAGACAGGCAATTTATTATGAGCAGAAGCTGCATAGAATAATAAAGGATTCCCTAATATTTCAAACTGGAAATTTAATAGGCCCGTGGAGTTTGTAAATGATTTCTGATAATATTGTTCTGCACAATGCGCACATTCGACAGCCATTAGGTGTGAGTGTTGTAATCGGGTTTTCTAATTAATTGTGTTTGAAAGCCTATTTGAGCCCTATATTGAAGAACATTGAACATAAATTTATGGCACATACTGTAATAGATCTTGAATCGTATTAACTATAATTGTAAATCGTTAAAAACGAAAGTTATGATTGATACTAATATGTAATCAGACCAAAAGAAGGTTCTGCTACTTTAAAGGTCGTGTTTCATTTGTGGCTTGATTTTGATATTATGAATATGGGTATGCAGTAGCATGGGAGTCAGTGGACACACTCAAGCCACTAAGACATATAGGCCAATGAGTTTGGACCTTTTGTACTCGTTCTTTTAACTTCTTTAATTTGTGCAACACAGGTATGACATGCGGTCTTACAGTTGTGGAAAAGAGATTAATTATTAATTATATAATTTTAATTATTATTCACTTTATCAAATATATTTATTCAGAAATATTTTTTACAATATTTTGTATAAAAATATATTTACAATATAAAATATTATAAAAAACTTAACCTAGGTTGCCACCGGCAGCGGGGATAGACCCAAGCTATCGGTGGTTAGAGGCTGGTTGGTGGCTGCAGAGTACGGACCCAACCTTTCAGCGAGAGCCTCTCTAGGTGTTGATCGAGGCTCTTGGCTAAAATACAGTTTGCCAAAACGACTATCGGTACAATATTATTATTATTATTTTCAAAAAATATTTTTACATACATACTTGAATAGCAAAATATTACTCTGGACAAATTTCGATTAGGTAATTAACAGAGTAAACGAGAGTGCGGCAACAGTGCCGTGACCTTGAATCGACGTACCGAGCTGTACCTACCGGTTAGGGTTGAGCCACACATAGTTAATTTATTATTGTGTAAATTTGGGTATCTTTTTTATTATAAATGAAATGAAATGTAATCAGAACATACTACATTATTTAGTATCACTCGGATCATAATCATAATCATAATATTTATTTGCTCGGAGTTAAAATCTTGTGTACTTGTGGGATTGTCTGAAATTCTGAGACGTGTTTGAATTTGAAGTAAGTATCTGTGGATGCCCTTGGTTGGTTCTGTGATGGACCGGCTAGAAATATTTCTAATACCTACTTCAGACTGTATCAATAATTCCATGAAGTCCTCAGAACAATTACCACGATCAGGCGATTTTATTAAATTGCCAAAGAAAATATTTCTATTGTTCTATATTTATATATTTCTATGACGTGGAATAAAAGGAAACGCAGTACTATACTAAATAATTAAAACCAATCTTAATGCGAGAGAGAAAAATCTTTACAGATCAGCGCTCAGTGACATACTTGTTATACTCCGTTACTACAGCAACATACGCTGCCCGATTCGCGGTTGCGGGGACAGAACCGCCCGCGTCGTCGTCGCGTACTCCTTTCGCGTGCTTCATTCTGTGTGCTAATGTAGGTACTACGAGCTTGTGTACGTGCATTTCGGAGCGCTTGTATGAAGTTGCCGCACTCTCGTTTACTCTGTTATTAACCTTCGTGGTGATTATGGGATCACATTTAATTTAACTTAAATATCATTGTTTTTATCAACAATCTTAGGTATGTTATTGAAAAACATTCTCTAATCTTTCAAGCGTAAGGTTTATTTTTCTTAAACGCCAATATTTTTAACCCCTTATTTTCCATCGTGCAATTCGACGCTGTCTGTACAAGCGAGTGTAAATGTTTCTCTTCTGTGACCAGAACCAAGAACGCCTTAAAAAGTTTGGTTTGAAAAGTTTCAAGCTGCCGGGAAGTGCTTTGAAAGAGTAAGATTTAATCAGAGCTGGTTATAAAAAGCTAGGTACCGTTAGTTTTATTAAAGGGAATGTCCAATGAGCTGCTGTAAGCTTGCCTTTAGAATAATTAGTTCTATATAATTGTAGAAGCTCAAGTGGCAGTGGGCAGGGCACATTGCTTGCAGGACTGATGGCCGCAGGGGCGGAATAGTCCTTGAGTGGTGACCGCGTACCGGAAAGCGCAGTGTGGGCAGGCTCCAACAAGGTGGACCGACAATCTGGTAAAGGTCGCGGGAAGCCGCTGGATGCAATCAGCACAAAACCGGTCGTTGTGGAGATCCTTGGGGGAGACCTTTGTCTAGCAGTGGACGTCTTTTGGCTGAGATGATGATGATAATGAACTATAAAAAGCAATGGCAATAAACAGCGACTTTAAAAAAATTGTATATCTTACGGGTAAGCACAGTGCCTTCATCTCACCTGATTTTAAGTGATGATTAATTAATGGCCAATGGTGAAAGTGGACTTCACCCGGAAATCTCCAACTACTGAGTCACTGGCTATCTTATCTCTAGCAGCCGGAACACAACAATGCTACAAACCCCTACCACCAACAAAACCGAGTACACAAAACTGTACCCCCTGCTGGGAATCAAACCCGGGAGCTTAAATATATGAAGTACTTAGTAGGTATTGTAGTGTTTTTCTGCGTTTTTCTATACTATATTATTTTATTGTAGTTATACCTAGGTGGCGTAGTTGTTTTTTTGTGTATTCTGTCCTATGGTATCCGGACCTCTGTGGTTGATTGCTGTCAGCCTGTTGGTATAGCTGCAATGTCATATTTGAATGTTTGAGTTACGTTTTCTATACGTTTACGTTTCGAGGATTATTCTTTCCTGAAACGTCTGACGAGTTGAGGAGATGCCGGAGTTTTGTCGTATTTAAATATATTGATTAGTTTTCCATAACAGTTTGGCTCGTTCGTGAACTAAACTAGTTCTATTTGTGTTGTGTTCCGCTGTAGTACGATTAGTGTAAATTGAGGCGGCTGTGGCTTACAGTTCTGGTACCCCCCGTGTTTCGTCAATTTTAACGTCAAAAAGCCAGGCAATCTGCGCATCTGGGTGTGTTATGGGTTCTTTCGGTTCAAAGGGGGAATTAAATTAGTGTTTCTCGTGAGAACGTCGTATTTATTTAGGGTAGGTATATGTTTGTACATAGATACGAGGTACCGGTCCGGAGTTTCGAGACGGCCGGCAGTCCATGCGGCGTGTAGGCAGCCGTAGCATTTTTAATATAGTAATGATATCGATTTTAACCCCTTCACTATCCCATGTATAACATGTGATACATAACAATAACCTACATACTCTGTATATTATAAATACTATAAAATAAATACAATTACATTATTTATTGTGATTTACAAATACTTATAATCCATGTAGGGCAATCAAAAAATGGTGTAAAGTAATTTTCATGAACTATAGTTCCGACTTACTTGGAATTTGAAAGTTCCAAGAAGCTCGCTGATTAAGCTATCTGCAAGTTTGGCGTTGTTTCAGAATTGCCTGTCCAATTATCGTGTTCCTTTAATTTCACTGAGTGTTTTTAACTTTACAAGAGTTTGAGGGAATAGTTGGCGCGAATAAATAATATTTTCTCATTGTGTTTCCCAGATTGCTTACCATCGTTAAGGATATAAGAGAAATAAAAGAAACACGAAGTAACACGTTAAATTCATAGAATAAGAACTCAATTAGGGAAAATCAAACAAAATTAATAAATAGCTGAAGAAACAAGACAAAAGCAAAAGTAAAATAACATAACTTTAAATTTGTTTGAAAGTCTACATTACACTCATTATTTATCCATTTAACCTATATTAGGAAGATATAAGAAAGTACACAGGAAATTATCGAGTTCAAAGTAAAAATACACTAAAAAATATTTGTTAAAAAATTGTTTTATCTTCACTTTCTGAAAAATATATAGGTACGTTATTAAATGTACTTCATTACTCATACTTATATATATAAAAATACTCATCCGCTGGTTGAAAAGTATTGACAATGTTTATAAACCTCTCGTTATCCATTAAACCAACACAATAGAAATTCAATTGTTCTATGGCTCCATATTGAGTCACTGGGAGATAAAACATTAAAAAACAGACACAGCCTGCTAATTATTGACATTGGCGAATTCTGTTCAGAGGATCAGGGTGCCAGTGCAAGTTCCATTCGCCATTCGATCACGTTAACGAAAACGAGAATTTGTATGGCACAACTTTAACTCGTCTCGTATGTCGCTAGAAGGCGCTGCTTCAATGCCATACTAATTTTCGTTTTCGTAAATGTAATCGAATTAATACGGGTAGTAAACAAAACTTACACCAGGCCCCCCATATTAAACCTCACATATCTACTTTAATCAATAAGGCATATATTAAAAAAAACTCAATAATTGTGCAAACAAATTTTTCTTTTAACCTGGATATGCTGTGGTTAATAACCTTTTATAGCAGACTCCATTTATTATTTTCTAAAGTCGAACACTACAATAACTTTTACGGATTTATTTTAATGTTTACCCTGACGTTTCGAACCCTTTGCAGGGTCCGTGGTCACAGGGAGACTGCTTAAATTGAATCAGGTGCGTTCCGTTTTACGCAGTATAAGCTTACAGTATCTTTGGTCTGGCAGTATGGTGTTGGGGCTGGGATTTAATATTTTGTATGATGGGATCCCAGGCTGGTGGTAAATTCCAACCATCTTCTCTATTGAAATTAGGATGTTTTTTAATTTCAATAGCCTCGCGTATCACCCTAGGGATGAATCGTTGTTCACTAGCGAGTATTTGAGGTTTATCAAATCTGATGTAATGGTCGGGCCTCTCTACAGCATATTCGCATACTGTAGACTTATTTTCGCGCCTATGCTTGACGTCGGTTATGTGTTCTTTAACTCAGTTTCCTACACCTTTCTTTGTTTGCCCGATGTAAGAGAGCCATCAGTTCACAGACTCCATTTATCGGGGTAAACGTGGTGTTTTGAACCAAATTCTCTGTACTAAGTATTAAAGTTCAGTGATGAAAGTCCGGTTACACTGAAAATGCCACATGAGGCAATAAGCACACTCTCTCCAAAAAAAAAAACTGTGCTTTATAGTAGACTTTTATTTAGTACAGAACGAAACTGCCAAAGGTTAATATGTTGCGGTTTTAGTCCTTGCCTCCTCTCAATTAATCAATGCAACGATAAAATGTCTTCATATGTACACCTACCTAATACCAACTACCACCTCAAATATTTGAAAAAGTTGTTATTGTGAAGGCAAAATAAGAATCTAAAATGGTCAATCTCAGCTTTTACTAGAACATAGCGAATTCAAAGTACCCACATTTATACTAAGAGGAATATTGCCACCGCGAATGGCATAGTTATAAAGAAACTGGAACTATCCTCGCACGGACGCAGAAATACCGGAAGATTTCTCAAGACAGCCTCATCTGAAACCAGGTGAGATAATATCTACTTCAACTTTTGAATTCGTTTTATACAACCACTTGGAAGCGTTCCAGTTTTAAGACGTTGGGAATTATGCGGTGTCGTAATAAAGTTACTCCTTGGATCATGCATATAATTTACAGCTCGTGAGGGTGCGAGGAGTCGATGATACCGTATAATCTGTTACTTTGAAATTAGCGTTCTAACATGAGGTTATATTTTTCTGCGATGCATTCTATACTTGAATAATGTTAACGGCTATTTACCTGCAAACTCGTACTGTTAAAGTAATGCCGTTTTGGGTACGATTTCAAAATTGTATTGAGAAATCCTTTTAAACTTGAACCTAAAGTTGTTGAGATTGTTTGGTAAAAGTAAAATAAAAATATCTGTCAGCTACATCGGCACACGCTTGTGTCCCTCTTCATAGTAATTACAGGTTCGCGATGATAAGGTATAATCTCTAACTCTTACTATGGAATCAACTTGCTAACATAAGTAATATTGTTTTGCGAAGCATTCTCTAACTAAATAGTGTAAACAGGCGTTAACCTGCTGAACATAGTCCAATGGTAAGTTAAGTGTCGTAAACATAGGACTACGACTCAGTGTTTTTTTTGTTGCAACCAAGGTTACAACACGTCTATTGTTTGGCTGAAACCCGTGGAGAAAACGCGAAAATTTCTTATTTTGCTTTTAAGTATATTATTACATTTACGGGTTTACATTAGAAAAATATATATTCGTGCACTAGCGAAACATAACGATTAAAGTTAGACTTACCACTGGACTATGTTCAGCAGGTTAACGCCCGTTTACACTATTTAGTTAGAGAATGCTTCGCAAAACAATATTACTTATGTTAGCAAGTTGATTCCATAGTAAGAGTAAGAGAATGCTACGCAAAACAATATTACTTATGTTAGCAAGTTGATTCCATAGTAAGAGTAAAATACCACTTAGTTTAACGGTGTAAGTCTTACACCGTTAAACTAAGTGGTATTTCCAGTTGTTATTCGACTTTGTCATGTGGTCACGCGCTCGTGTCTCGTACATACATCAAGGGTGTGAAGATCCAATGATGTGGTATATTATCTCTTACTTTGAAATTAGCGTTCTAACATTTGTTTTTTTTGCGATAGGACTGAATAATGTAAACGGGCATTAACCCGCTAAAACATAGTGTACTGACGAAGTTAAACTATTAACTAATTTATAACTGTGCCAGGTGTTTGCTCTGAAAGCTTTACGTTTGGTATTTCAGTTTAACTTTATAGTGTTGCAATTGTTGTTACGATTTCGAAATTGCACACAAAAATCGATTAAAAACGTACACTGGTTACGGTGGGTCGAGAGAATAGTAATGTCGTAGGTACATGCTAAGTATATCACTGTATACATTATGTTGATTATTCAAATCATAATTTGTAAATATAAAAAATTGTATCAGAAAAAAATATTACAACATCTTACAATTTTAACATCTTTAAATATAATGTTTTAAGAAAATTTATATCCTAATTTCGATTATTGCAATGTTAGTATGTCAACGTAAATCGACAACCTAAAATAAGCTTTTATTGCTCGTCACTTCTATTGATATCTACGTAACCTACCTTTCCTATTAGGCGTAGGTAGAATTTTTAGTTATTTTAAGTTATTTTTTTTATATACGTACCTCGACAAATTACTCCACTGCACCTGATGTTAAGTGGAAATGGAGTCCAGACGCAAGGACAACTGGTGCAGCGTGAAAACAACCCAGTCAACAGCATCAGTCACCCTCACCTTGCCGGCCCACAAGGTGCCTCTTCACGCCTCGTTTGAAGGACCCCATGTCATAGGAAGAAGGGAAAACGTGTGCTGGTAGACTATTCCATCTTTTGGAAGTGCGACAAAGAAACGAGTCACCAAATTTCTTTGTGCGCGATGGAATGTTCGAGACAGTACAGGGGTGACTACGGAGAGCAGCAGGCGTACTCCTATGGAGGAAGGGAGAAGGTGGGATATGGTCAAAGAGCTCTCGCCGTGGTATAAGCAGTAGAAGTGAGTAACGCTATATCTCTCCGCAATTGCAGGGGCTCGAGAGCATTAGTGACCTCTGCATTGCCGATAATGCATATAGCGCGCCGCTGAAATCAGTCCAAGGCATCGAGAAGGTACATACATTCATTCGTACATATACATTCTTTACGAGCCGTCGTACATTACAGTAAGGTAAAAACAGAGATCTAAATACTAGTGGTTAGTAAAACATAGAAAAAAAACATTAAAATTGGCTTAACTATTTGAAAAAGTTTGAACTTTCTATGGCATGTTGCAGCCCTTGAGGTTTTATGTCGCCCTGTTATGATGATGTGAAAAAAAACTACCTACTAAGTTTGATTTGTTTACTATATTACTTGTTTCGTTTTTGTATATCTTAACATAGCATCTTCACGCATTTTTGTGCGACAACATAAATAATTTTGTATTATATTTAAGTTTTCTCATATAAGTGAAGTTCTTGTTAGAAAAATAAAGCTCTTACACCCGAAGATTTTCTAAAGTAACACAAAACAAAACAACAAAAATTTAAACTAAATAACTTTTACGGCTCTACTCGCGTTTATTTCGTTTTAGAAAAGGTTCGAAACGGCAGGATTATATTAAATTAAACTAAAGTGTAACTATAAACGCAAGGTTTTTATTCTACAGAATTACGTATTAGCTTAAAATGCAAAACCAAAGTAACAAATCACCGGTGTAGTGAAGCGTGAATGTGCTCCAGTTGAGTGGCTCTCAAATTGCGGTTCCGAACATGTTTGACTACCGACACCACTCTATATATACTGTCTTACTTCTCTCTAAGTTATTTCTCTTATAGTTCTCATGAATGAATGAATTTAACCATTTAAAACGGCATAAGATTTTTTCGCCGAGGCTTTGTCATCTATTTTGTGACCGATTTTATGTAGGACGTGTGTGTTGCAACATAGAACTCCATACGTTTCATTTTCACCGACTAAAAATCAGTCACCGATTATCGGGCGTGGTGGATAAATCAGATGTGGTGGAGTTATTTAAGTCCAGTTAGAGAGTACATATAAAGGTATATAAGGTATTAAGTCAAAGCATTCCGTCAAAGAAAACTTATGAAATGTAAATCTCCGAAAAAAATATTATTTTGAAAACAAAACAAGCAGAAAAGTAAATAATCTTACTTAAAGAACCACGAGAAAAAGTTTTCTTAGAATTTCAATAATTTGAGGAGAAAACACGATCATTAAAACTCTGCCGTTATAGAACATGAGAAAAACGTGAAACAATTTAAGTGGAAAGTTTTTCGAAATTATTTAAATTTTCTCTATAATTGAAGTAAAATTAAATGGAAAGTATTAGATGGTTTTTGTTTATTAACATTATTACTAAGCCCTCCTTGTATTATGTAATCAGACTTTAATCCATCAATATCTATGATACACATCTAATTATCATCATACTCTCATGCTTAAACTCGGCAGTCTACTAGAGTCAAGAGCAAAGTCAAATTTCACTGAAATAAACTTAAAGGTTAAGTAAGATTGATCTGTTTTTTTTAACCAATTACCGAAGGACAAATAATAAATAGCACATGTGAGAATCGAGCTACGCCGGCCCAATACGATTTTCTGGATTTTTACGAACAAGCGCGTTAGGAACTTTAATTGTGCACCCATCCGGTGACCCTGCATTTCAAAAGAAACTTCATCATTATTTTCAGACCGTATTTACCCAATGCTGGTCATAATATGCCTCTTCCATGTTACGCTTCTGTTTCGAGCTGATCGCATCCAGGACTGTTTCCAGCGACCAGCCTTAAATCAACTAGCGAGATAAAAAATATTTAAATGAATTTAAAATCATATAACAAAGATCTTCATCATCGTCATCATCATCATCATCATCAGCTCATTTATGTTTCCACTGGTGGGGCACAAGCCTTCCCGTTCTCCCTATCGATGGATAGGGAGAACGGGCCATAAACCACCACGCGGGCCCACTGCGGATTGGTGGTTGTTAACGACTGTTAATGCAGCCGGGACCAACGGCTAAACGTGCCTTCCGAAGCACGGAGGAGCTCGAAATGATAAATTTTTGGTCACCCATCCGATGACCGGCCTTTGCGAAAGTTGCTTAACCTCAGCACTCGCAGACCGGGCGCGTTAACCACTGCCTCATCGAGCTCCTTACAAAGATGCTACATTAAAAATAATATAAATTCAAGTTAAAACACACTTAAATGAATTTATCTAATAATGTACTTTAAACAGTACAAAACCTTCAAGTATATTTAATTTACTTAAATTGCAAACATTGGAATTTCTTATCTCGGAAGGCAGGGAGACATGTTTTCGTACATAATCAGGTCAGTTGCTCAATACTCCGTTCAAAATGAAACTCAAGGTAACTTTACCGAAATTTTATGCCTTTGGCGGTTAAAAACTTTTCCCGATACACAATTTTCGATTTCAGAGCACCACGACCGCTTGGGAGTCGATATTTTCATAATTAGACGGCACTCTTCAATTTGCTCTTGGAAACTCGATCGTATGTGCTAATATGCTTGAATTAAAATTAATTATATCATCGGGAAGTTTTGCAATTAAAATTTTATTAGAATACTTGCGGTATGTTTGCGTTGATTTAACAAGTACAAACATGGCATTTTTTTTAAACAGGTTAAGGTAATACATATTTTATTTTATTTTACATTTTTATTTACATTGTAAAGTTGACTTTTATTTACTTATTAGTAAACAAAGGGAGCTTAGATTATTTACACGTTGGAGTAAGATATCAACATTATTGCATAAAATGTTTTTGTTTTGTTTATATAATTTTAACGCAAATTTTGTTGCGATACAAATTACAAAAACACAATGTTGAAAAAATTTCCACGAGCAGGATTTGAACCTGCACCCTTCTGACATACCGGGTCAGGTGCTCTTCCAATTGAGCTATCGTGGTTCTAACCAGCCCGCCGAAATCATTCAATACTATTTACTTTTTTACTTTGAAAGCCAAAGGCGCCAATTCAATGTCAACAACTACCGTCATTAACATCTGATCATAATATTTTTACAAATACTAAAGATCAATTAAGAAGTAGGCAAGCTATTTATAAAATGTTTTTGTTTTGTTTATATAATTTTAACGCAAATTTTTGTTGCGAAACAAATTACAAAAACACAATGTTGAAAAAATTTCCACGAGCAGGATTTGAACCTGCACCCTTCTGACATACCGGGTCAGGTGCTCTTCCAATTGAGCTATCGTGGTTCTAACCAGCCCGCCGAAATCATTCAACACTATTTACTTTTTTACTTTGAAAGCCAAAGGCACCAATTCAATGTCAACAATGTTGCCTACTTCTTAACTGATCTTTAGTATTTGTAAAAATATTATGATCAGATGTTAATGACGGTAGTTGTTGACATTGAATTGGCGCCTTTGGCTTTCAAAGTAAAAAAGTAAATAGTGTTGAATGATTTCGGCGGGCTGGTTAGAACCACGATAGCTCAATTGGAAGAGCACCTGACCCGGTATGTCAGAAGGGTGCAGGTTCAAATCCTGCTCGTGGAAATTTTTTCAACATTGTGTTTTTGTAATTATTGCATAACTCATATTTTTTTACTGTATTTTTAATTATTTATAAATATATAAAAATACTAGTGGCCCGCTCGAGTCTTCATCCGCTTTTGCTATTGCAGCGCCACCTACCGGGTTCAATTGGATTTTCAAACCATCTAGGAGCCTATTCGAATATACATACAAAATTTCATCAAAATCGGTCCAGTCGTTTAGAAGGAGTTCAAGTACAAACACACGCACAGAAGATTTGTATATATATAAAGATGACCAACTTATTGTAAGACCAACCATATTCTTAGCTAATAAAAATGTTCTATTCTATTGTATTCTATTCTACATCTGGCTGTTTCTTTTGCGCTGTCTAATTAGTTTCAGCCAGTGGGTGCTAAAAAATAAAAAAATAAAAATGTGATTATTGATTTCTCTATGAATAAAAATAAACTCTTAGAAAGCATTCTTATATAAAAGAAGCATACCGCTAAAGTGTCCTTAATTTCAACTCCATACTCAGCAACGTGCGGGCACGTGACGTTTATAAATGAACGCCCACGTCAAAAAGGGCTTTGATGTGACTTTATTAACGTGGAAACCGCGGGGCGTCCGTTTCTGAAATGAAAAATGCTGCCGCGGTGAAGCAAAGAGTATGTGGTAACTGGATAAAAGCCCTATGATTGGTGAATTGGCGTGAGCTCTTTAGCTCATTTAGGCGCTCCGCAGACGTATCAACTTTGATCTCAATTGCGACAACAGGCAACGCAACTAGATGTTTCCATATAACCTTAACCTTTTGTTGAAGCCACTTGTGACAAGAAGGCGGGCAGCTACTTCTGCCCACGTATTAGCTTGGCTATCCAAAGAGATAATGTTGCCAGCATTCTTGGGACCGTTCCCATGAGCCAACAACTAGAGGACATCCTTTATTTATAGATTTTATTTTATTTTAACTTAAGTTATGTTTTTGTTTAGTAAGTACCTTAAGAAACTGTTCAGTCGTTTTCGATGATCGAAAATCTTTTTCAGTTGTGCAATCGATGATCGAATCATTTCTAAATTGCCACAACTGGCAACTGTCAGTACTAGTTGTAACAAGTTGCTGGTTTTCCCAACTGGCAATCATTGACTGTTGATTATGGATTTGAAAAGTCTATTAGGAATTGCGGCAAAAACTGTTGCTGCAACTGGCAACCTTTAACGAATACTTTGATGAAATGATAAAAATGAAAAAGTTGATAGTTTCTTTAACTAAGTTTATAGTTTTTGCAACTGATGTTGCTCTGTCTGCGGAGCGCCGTACCGGTTGGCCACGACCGACCATTGGCGGTTTGCGACACGGCGTGTGTTTTTTTGTCATTGCGTTGTTTCTATGAACGTGGATTCAAACTGTCGTAGTATAACGCGCAATTAACTATACTATACATTCGGTTGCCGCGTCGCAAGAAGCTCTTGATCGTGGCCGAAGTCTCTTCACCGCGTGGTGTCTCAACAATATTATTAACTGATTCCACTAAAGCGACGACGACGGTGTACAAAAAATCAAAATATTTCGTAAGTAAATATTCTGCAGCTGAATTCCTTATCCTTATCGCTAGCAAAATTGCGGTTGTCGGAAAAGGGCAATAATATTATAGCGGCAACATGAAACATGAGCTGCGGCTGATGCGTTCGAGTTGCGATCTTGTAAGTTAAACAACTTCCGCAATGAGCATGCAGGGGCATCGAATGCGAAGCTGGTTTGTTCTTGCATTGGTACTTTTTTTTAATATTAACTGTATTTCTTGACTTTTACCAGTACTGTATGACATTGTAGAAATTTAAAACCAACTGATGGCATAGTGACATTCATGAGAGCTATTTGTAGCCTAAACTGAACAAATGATTCTGAATTTTGTTTTTTTTTTTAATTTGTACCTGATGTACACACTCCTGCACATCAACCTACCACAAACTGTCAAAGGACAACATTTTTTTTGGGCTTAAAATAAATGAAAACTTGACAGAGATCATTTCTGTTGATTAATACTATAAACATTTAATACTTTCATTCTACACTATTTGCAGATTTTAAAAGATGCCCATTTTATTTTGTAAAAAAATGTATTATTTAAAAAAAATGCGTCGAAAGGAACTATGTCCGAGTTCTTTTATGACAGTTGATTGACATAAACTGACAGCTGAGCCATTTGCTAATGTCATGACGAGACTATTAGAGCATTTTGGAATTTTTTATTGTTTATAACAACGTTTTTGTTGTTTTCCAATTCAGTAATTCTATTTTGATTTCATCGCTTCACTGACGTGCATATTATGGTATCTACATTAACAATCAGCAACTCTATGATACATAGAGGCAGCTTTCTAAAATATGTGAATGTTGGTTGTAATTCTGAACTTTAAGTGCCTTAAAAGTGCTTGCTTACTCCATAAGCGATCAATCTTGCGCATTTTCACAACTGATATATACATCTTACACGTAGTTTTACTTTATTTTAATGTTAGGAAAAGTATAGTATAAGTATGATGATTGTAAACATGAGATGTAGACATGTATTTTTTATTTATTTAATGAAAAACGCATTGACCGCTGTCACGTCTATGTCAATAATATTTTTTTTATTATTGCAACATTACTTCTATTGTTGCTAGGAAAATGTATTTTTGTATATGAATTAAATTAAAATGCGCGTCTATTTATTAATATAAATACTTTGATCGTAATCCTAATATTTTTTTCTTTAATTTGATGTATCATTTGCTTATGTTAATTGAATTTTTATTTTAAGCCCAGCTCCCATAGTAAAAAAATCTTCTCCTTTCCTCAATAGACTTTGAACTTTATATTTAAGACCTATGGTTGAAAATGTATTGAAGAAATTTGACAGTTTTGGATAGGTGTGATGTGCAGGCGTCTGTACTTAGATTTTTACATGTTGCTGTTTTTATTTATATTTTGTGGGTTTATTTGTGATGGAAAGTAATTTTCAATATTTTGACGCAATATTCTTTTTTATTAGTAAGTAGTGTACTGTATGTATCTACTACTTACATGCCGTTCGAGAATTTTCAGTTAAAAAAAAGTCGTCAGTGTGTTTGAAATTTCAAATAAGTGTGTAAGTGTTAAACTTAATTACTTCTAATTAATTATTTTATATTATCTAATAAAACTATAGTACCGTACTTAGTGAACGTAGGCAAAAAAAAGTTGGTGCAAAATTTACGCAATTCGTCTGTTTCCCCTTACGGAGAAGTACCACTCAGCGACACCCATATACCCATTGAGATGTAAGGGCCACGCTCGTTAGTACTAATGACATTTTCACCTTTTAGCGGCGGCAGATAAGGTATATAAGCGGTGCGGTGAGTTCTTAAGTTTTTGCCATCGAATTGTTTACAAGGATATCTGTCTGATGATTTTTGTTTCTATTGTTATGATAGTTTAGTAGAAACGATACAAAACTGTTTACACTATTCATATCATGGCATTTTTGGACGGAAAGGCTGTTCAAATCTTGCTTGCACCGAGAAGAAGCCGCAAGACAGGACAGACAAGTCCTTTTTCTTATTTCTCCGCTTTTATAACATTTCTATAATTTATATAAATATATTCGCGAGCTCATAATAGTAAAGCCCAACGGTACGAGTCATCGTACCGATTATATAAGAATACTGTGCAACAGCAAGTGATGCTACTGTACTGTAACGAATAATTTCGATTTTGCGTTGGATTTATCATTTTATGATAGCATCCCCTTAGCCCAGCATCAGCATAGTGTTACTGTACGAGATTACCCCTACATTTGGTCCTTCGAGACGGATCAATAACCATAAACGCAAATATTAAAAATTAAACACTCTTACATGATATTTTCAAATCATTACTTACTTCGGTTGCGTTCTGTTTCACGTAAAATGTTGTTATCATTTGATGATTATGGGATCCCCGGAGGCCAAGTGGGAAAGCGCTCGCACTATAGGAATCTTAATATGTGGCACAATGTTATGTATTAAAATTTGATATTTTAAAATACGTGTGTGATCTGATGACTATTCAAGTCATAAGCTAGCAAACTCAACTAATGTAGTAACATCAGTGTTCAATAGGAACTACTGATTGACACTCTTGCTTTTCGTCGCCAAAAAATAACATAGAACTTCATTTAAAGTTTACTGAACGACAACGGAAGCAGGTGGTATGTGTTCAATTGTTGCTAGTGTAAAAAAACAGTTCGTAACGCCTATTTTTAATGATTAAAGGAAAATAGTTTCGATCACTGGTTCCTGTCAGACACTGGTGCCACTATGTGATTACGCTTTATTAAGAAAATAAAAATTATATTAGTGGGAGGCAAACGAGCAGGCAGTTACCTGATGGAAAGCAATAACCGCCGCCCATGGACACCCGCAAAACCAGAGGAATCGCAGATGCGTTGCCGGCCTTTAATCATTGCCACACTAAGAACAATTTGTCGTTAAATAATCAGGCTAGCTGTATACCGAGCCGGCTGATTCAACAATACGCCTGCCACATGTCACACAGGTCTGCAAACAAAAAAAAATCGTACAGCGGAACGCATGTGGAACAATAGAAGGCTGCGAAACTGTCACTTGGCTGGCAGCAGTCGGATAGCTACCGAATTAAGGCGTGCCTTTGTCGCCTCACGCTGCGATAAACGATATATTCTCTACGATATTCCCTATTTGAAAATACGCAATATACCAGTGCTCTTTGATAACGTGTTAATTGTAAGGATTCTGGATTTCCACACACACACACACACAGTGTTTAATAGTATTTTGGAATGAAGCTTTCCGATTTCAAAGTTTGGGTATCTCTCCTAGTACTATATGATACTTGTTATTTTAACCACAAAATAATGAGTTCAGTATTTCGTAGTTGAAATCATGGACAAAAATATATTATTACTACAAACCAATCATACTACAAACAACAATATCAGAGCTAGAACAGCATTCAACAATGGCTGTCTACGTTACTGCAGCAAAATTATAAGATAATTTATAAGCGGCTTCTTCTGGCGTCAAGAACATATGGCAACTCGACGCGACGCGCCAATCCACATGAACAAAACTTGTCCATATGGTAAAGTAATTATGCTTGTGAGTGTACCTGAATATGGTAGGGGTAGAATAGGGCCTATAAAATAAAGAGTTTTGATAAAGTAAAGCCTCGTAGCTTTTAAAATTTCTTTTATTTAAAACTACAGACTGTTTACAATACAAAATAATAAAATTGGATAATGTATATTTTGATAAATATACTATGAAGGTAGAACAAATCAAGGAAATGAATCGCTATGTTAAGTGGTCGGATGTAAAGTGCGCAAATTTCTTCCCGAAGTCCGTTCGATGGAAGCTTTTCTGACGTCACAACCGCTAGCACCGCGACATTCCATTTGACATGATAGCGCAGACAATATATAAATTAGTTATATGTGATCAAAGTAAGTAGCTACAATTTTAAACTAATTTGATGTGTTTCATAAAAAAAATAATTTTATAAATAAAATACGTTAAACATAAAAAGCATGCATCGTTACGGAATGTGTTGAAAAATTTTGTATTATTTAATTGACTTACTTTATTTACTTACAGAAAGTCTACCATGGCGCTCTCTTATCCTGATTCAAAGTTGTCGTAAAGTTGCCATGGAAACTGTCAAAAGTTGGATTAACTTTGGAACGGGTTAAGAAATAAATGATTAGCCCCCTTTTCTTTTACTTTGAACTTAAAAGATTTATGCTTTTTTCGATTAATCTAATATGTTCTTACGATTCAAAGTAAATTAATTAGGACACAGTCTCATTATATACAGTCGCACACAGAGAGTTTAATTAATGTATTTATTTTTAGTTTTTGTTTCAAGAAAGTGTTTTTATTAGGGACTATTTTACGATTAATAATCATGGGTGCTTAGTTATCATTAAAGTTAATTTATTGGTGTATCTGAAAGTAGCAATCAGGCAGAGTAGAGTCATTTGCCTAACCTAATATAAAACTATCAAAATACTGAGGAACACTTACTGCTTGTAAGTGTTTCTCAGTATTTTGATAGTACAGACGGCAGCAGATCAACCTACCACAAAATGTCAAATTTCTTAAATAAATTTTGAACCTTAGTATAAAGATCAATATCTTGATCAAAGAAAAAGACAGACAATTGAGAAATTTGACAGTTGCATATTATTATTATTGTTGTTGATAAGTTAATCCTTTTTTTTTTGAGAGAGTTTACTAATTGCCTCAGATAGCATTTTCAGCTTCACCGGGCTTGTTTGGAGGCGGCGAGAAACTTAAAGGGTTCCTCAAGCCGTTTTTTTTTTGAGAGAGATTGCTGATTGCCTCTACGGCATTTTCAGCTTCACCGGGCTTTTTTGGGGGCGGCGAGGAACGTAAAGGGTCCCTCAAGCCGTGTGAAACGAATCACCTTCGGAGGTTTTCTAGAGGGAACGGCATCACGCACTAGCACAGAATAAATAGTAGTACAAGTGTACTAATGCATGTCCCCGTGCCCTACTAAGTTAAAGCACTCCTCAGTGAAAGCTTAGTCCAGCGAATTCTTCGTTAACAAGATAAAGTAATATATTATTCGTAACAGTTTAAACATATTTAAATGAACCTGTTTGGGCGCATTTTGTTTATTTTATCTACAACTTTAAGTGAGAACTTGAAGGTATTGTATGGTATCTTTTACAATTAATCGAACTACACTTAAGCTTTGCAGACACAGTAAGTTAAAGACTTATTAATAATTTATTTACAAACAAAATAAATAAACAAATATATAAATAAATAAATATGAGCCAACATCACACACATTGTTCTGATCCCAAGGTAAGTAGCTAAAGCACTCGTTTCATGAAATCAGAAACAACGACGGTACCACAACCACCCAGACCCGACACAATATTGAAAAATTCGTTTTCGAAATTGACCCGACCGGGAATCGAACCCGGGACCTCAGAGTTAGCGCCGCCCAAAGTGCGGCGTGCAAGCCACTCGGCTACGGAGTGAAATGGAAATCTTGCATATTCATCACAGACAATACAAAACTTATATGACATTATGGAGAGTTTCTTAAGATTTTTTTTGTATTTTATTAGTATATTAATGTATTAGTATTTCAAGAAGTAAAAGAAGATAATTGACATCAACTAATTAATTGAAACACGATCTATCCATTAAGCTAATTGCGTCAGATCAAAATGAAACAAAGGAGGAAATGGAGTTCAGAGAACTGAGTCATAAGTAATGATAATTAAAGAAACCGTCTTGGGTTTAAATTACATTTTCAAAGAATTACCTCGGAATCTAATGTGAGCAAGCAGAAGCCTTAGTACTCCTGCTTACTATGACGATTACAGATTAAGGAATGCAGTCAATACATAACAAATAGGAGTTGCATGGCGTAAAGGATCTCGGTGTGCGATTGCTGAAGCAACTTTCACAAAGGCCGGTCATCGGATAGGTGACCAAACATTTATCGTCTCGAACTCCCCCGTGCCGAAGGCACCTAAAACCCGGCCGCATGAGCCCACTATACATTTTAAAGTTGAAATTTTATATTTATTCCTGATTCCAGAAATCCGTTGTCAATATGTCACCACTGGTAGAGGCATACTTTAACAGATGCGCACAGTTTTAATCTTATAAGTTTTGAAATGCTTTTCATTTCTTTTTTTATTATTAACACTGAAGCAAAGAAAACTCAAGGCATTATGCAATTGAAATTAGGACAGATTCATACATCATATTCACAAAACCTTAGTATATTGGCAGTTTGAATACCTACCACAAAGTTCAGAGATGAGAAATATCGGCTCTTAGAGATAAGGCCGCCCCTTGTATGACTTCTCAAACTCATTATATTATTAACGTTCCTGTATTTTGTGTTCAATAAAACTTCTACTGGTTGGATTACAAAAAAAACTACGCATAGGTACCTACTGCGTACTCAACGTGATGAATCCAATATTAGCACTGCGTCGGCTGCTTAAAGTTTATTAGTGCCAGAGGAATAGGCTATTTCTAAGCAGGCACGTTCCATCCTCGACCGCACCGTCACTTATCATCGGGGGAAGTGTGGTCAAATGGCTGCCTATAACTAATACAATACAATACAATAATGAAAGTTTGAAATCGCATTCGTTCTTGATTTTTTTATTAACAACATTTTTACATTTATTTTATTTATTACAAGTCTTTTTACAAACTATTTCGATCTTTATCTTTCATTAGGCATAAATTTCAGTAAAGGGTTTAGACTTAAAAACTTTTTAAAGTTCGAATTTTGTATAGGATATCGAAACGTAAAAAGCTCTAATGTAAGTTTCGTTTAGTATTATTGTAAGTATAGGCCAACACTGCTTTCAAACTAAATCTTCAAATTTAAAAAAAAAATTGAAAAAAGATCTAAAATCCAATCAAGTAACACTCCGCAAATTCCAAATCTCTGGATGTTCATCAAAGGAGGGACTGCACATTCCACATGACCGCTCGCGATCGCAAGCCCGACGCTTATTTGTGTAAGAAATGAAAAACTGAGAGCAGAATAGAGTTCAAACGAAGACGGTTCCGTTTACGATATTGCTTATATTTATAAGAAGAGCGGTTAAGAGTGAGCCGGGCTCGCGCGATCAGGGTGCCTAGTTCGAGTTCTATTTGTCTATTTGCGCTTCGATCACAAAAAAACACAATTTATATGGCAGAACTGTAACTCACCTCGTTGGTCATCAGGAGGCGCTGTTTTATTGCCTTGCACACAGAGTCACCGCTTCACTGTCTCAAATATTCCATCGCACGCTAAGGAATTTAGTGACTCGTTTATTTGTCGCACCTCCAATAGATGGAATAGTCTGCCAGCACACGTTCCTCTTTGATATGGGTACCTTCAAACGAGGTGTGAAGAGGCACCTTGTGGGCAGGCAGGGTGAGGGAACTGAAGCTGCGTTGTTATTTGCACCAGTTGTCATTTGCCGTGCTAAGTATAAAAAAAACATTCTTGTTTTCGTACTCAGGACCTGTACCCAGCTAAGCGAGACGAATACGGAAATAAAACTGCGTCATCAAAATCGTAACCTTTCCCTGGGTATAGAGCCAGCCAGGCCGAGAGACCACTTGGTCGTTGATTGAGTTGTCGACCGACAATAATGATTGTTCTGTGCACAGAATTTGGATAGATCTTCAATCTTTTAGACGGTTGCACGACTAAAACGATTGTGTCGAGGAAGGAACTTTGTTAAAAATAAAACATTCAAGATAGGTACGTATTTAGTTGCATATTATGTATAAATTTTACTTTTTCTTTTCAAGTGCTTGCTGCACTGAAGCTAAATTAAATATTTATAAAATTTATTAAATTCAGTAAAAAAACTAAACGCCCACCCGACCCAGCCAGGAATCGAACCTGGATCTTCCGCAATCCGGGCGGCTGCACTGACCGTTATGCTACCGGGAAGGCTGACGTAAGCGCTGAATTTTGTCACTGCTTTTTAATTTTTGAGTGCTAATAGCGGCACAGTGCCATCTATCGAACGGTCGTTGCAATTGATGGCCATGCATAATTATTATGTATAATTTTCAATACTAGTATTAATCAATACTATACTGTATGTCACTGATCTCCTTTTATTCGGCTGGACTGATTTTGATATTTTTTTTGGGTGGTTTTAACTGGATGCTTTCGATTCTATTCTATTCCCTATGGATGGATAGGGAGAACGGGTCATAAACCACCACCAGGCCTAGTGCACATTGGTGGTCGTTAACGACTGCTAATGCAGCCGGGACCAACGGCTTTACATGCCTTCCGAAGCACGGAGGAGCTTAAGTGCATATATTATTGGTCATCCATCTGATGACCGGCCTTTGCGAAAGTTGTTTAACCTTAGCACGTGCAAATTTGATGCAATAACCACTGCGCCATCGAGCTCTTTAGACGACGTTATACGAATTACTAAAATGAACTGGTTTATACATATTATACTCTAGTCGTTCAGTGTCCAAAGCAAGTCTATTATTATTAGTATGTTTATTAACTCAATATGACTTAGATTACTTGGGTTTTGATGGCTTTTTTATTACTCAGATAATCGTTCGCTGGTGTTTTATTCGACAGAGAGGCGATGCCAGTACTACTTAGCAGTAAAATTTTTATTTATGACTTTTTCGGTGTCTGGCCCGTGGCTCAGTTAACGCAAATAATAGACGAGTGAAATAATTGGAATTGGAAAGAAATATATTTTGGTATTACCAATTCTTCTTTTAAAACCGACATGGGAACTAAACTACGAATACGTGAGTACAGACGCCTGCACCTCAACCTACCACAAACTGTCAAATTTCCTCAATAGACTTTGAACTTTATGTTTATGGCATATGGTTGACAATGTATTGAAGAAATTTGACAGTTTTGGGTAGGTTGATGTGCAGGCGTGTGTACATCCATAACGATGCCCTCGTCCATTCATCATCATCCTCGTCACCATCATCACCAACCTGTAAAAAATCTTTAAAATACCTTTGCTGGGTTCAGAGCTTCTCAGTAATTCATATAGCACATTGGGAGATTAAGCTTATAGCACAATGTGATTTAGTGGTTGCAAAAACAGAACGATAATTGAACATTATAAAGAAATACTCGCTCCAACAAATATTTCTTATAACGTAAATAACGAAACAAAGTATATTGCTGGATATAAAATAACTTCAAATCATTGGATCTAAGACCGATATAAACTGTTTCAAATAAATATAGCGTCAATTATCGTAGGAAGAGGTTTCATGTATTATTTGTATAGGCTTTCGCTTTTAACTTTTATTGAGCGTAACTATCTTACGCTTTCGTAAATTTTAGCAAATAATAAAGGCACTGCTTAATATCCAAGGTATCCAAAGCATATACACATTGTAAGTAAATTCCCGATTGTTCGTCGGTTTTTTTGTTATGAGGAGAGGTAGAAAATGTTGCATTGGGTAATATATGTGACGGTGAATACTCACAGTTCGCGTTAAGCCTCGTTAGTCATAAATAATTGAATATGGAACGCGAAATTTTAAAAGTGTATGCTACCAAGACCGGGCTCGATATTTCAACATTCGTTTGTTTTTTCAATTGTTTCGATGCCTGACGCCGCGCCAGTCGCTGGCGAGCAACTCCGCACCGACCCCTAAATATAAAAAGATCGAGTTGGAGCCACGAACACCGTTTCATTACGCCGTGGGAATTGAAAATGCTTGCCGTTGATTTTTTAACTGGAAACTCGACTGTGGCACTATTTTCATTTGTGGACCACTGTTTGCATTGAAACTTTGTGCAAATTTGTTTTGCTAAAACCAGCCATTGTAAACAGCGTGTACGCTCTCACTCCGTTGACGTTTGCGGTTTATGGCATAGTTCGGTTTGTTCGGCGACTCGCACACACACGGTAGGTAGTAGTAGTAGTAGTAGTAGTAGTAGTAGTAGTAGTAGGTAGTAGGTAGTTAGGTACACGGCTGAGCAGGTATTAATTAAAACAAATTAATAATCCGTATAAAATGTTTCATTTAAAAACATTGAAATGAAACAATTTAAACGGATCTACTAGCGTTTACATTGCATCCTGTTGAAGTTTGAAGTTTTGAACTCTCGCAGACTCTGCCAAAAGTGAACGCGATCTGTTTTAAACGGATATTTAATTTCTAATGTGTTCGCGTAAACTTTTGAAATACTGAACTCAAAGGATATTTTAAAAAATGTTATCGTAGCGTCAGCTCGGACTTTGTATCTAGAGCACACATACTCGCTGTTTCCAGCTTACGCACATACATAAGCATTAGTAATAATTAGTATATAAGATGTTAATACAAATACGGAATTCTCTTAGCTCTAAGCTGACGAAGCTATAGACAATATACTGGCTGTTTGATTTATCTCCCACGCTAGGAGCCAAAGTTATTATATGTGGTAGGGCAAGTTGAGATTAATTTCCTTGCTTAAAATAAAAGCACACTAGAAAACATAACCTAAATAAAATTAACATTAACACCTTAAGAATAATTAAAAAGTCATCTTCTTCAACAATAAAAAATAAACGAGAATAAAATAAATAACAATCTGTCATCGCATGACATTTTAAACCGACGCGCAGCATGGCGTTAAATTAAACACATAAACGGGGCTTATCGCTGTAGGTAGTTCATAGCTACACGAAGTATAGCGCGTTAAGCTCCGTTTAGGTAATTCAGTTACCCAGACATAATGTCAGATATACAGTGCGGTAATGTATTTCAAAATGGAGTCCACTTCCCCTGGGGATGCCTATCTGTTGTGTCTGTAAATTTATTGAGATGTTGAAATGTTAGATTTGATTTATTGAAGCACGCTTTACTACAGGTGAAGTCTCTCTTTGCCCACTTACCCTGCAAAGGACATAAATCATAAAGAAAAAAAAATTAAATTAGATTCGTAAAAGGCGATTCATTTTAATGTATTCACGTAAACTTTAAAAGGAATAGCTTTTTACGAATTACGTAATAACTATTATTATACTATTTTATCATTATTACTGGTAATCTACGTGTACATGAAAAAACAACACACACAAAAACTCCCAGTTGTAATAAAAAATAACATGCCAATGCAATATCGCTGTATCGCTGTTAATATCGCAATTCCTTTTAGAGCAACAGAATAATTGGCATCAAAAACAAATCGAAGAGTAGGAGCACTTTAATAAAGCGTTCTTACGCCGAGCCATGTCTTAGAGTAAGACAGCCGTAGTTCCAAATCTTCGGGGTATAAAGGAAAATTTGGCTCGTCGCCAAATGAGTTAATGGTTGATAAGCTAAGGTTAATTCAGCTTTGTTTCTGAGCTTCTGCTTTAGAGTATTATATTTTCTAAATGGCCTCGCAGTACGCCTCAATCGTAAGCAAAGTAAGAACGTGAGGCTTTTGTTTTAAAAATCGCGTTTTAAAAAGGTCTCGTGCCGCGCGGTGGCGTGGCGTGACAAATAGTTAAAAACCAGATTAAGTTCCGGGTATTTAAAACAGTGATTGGCTATAAATGACTTCGAATATTTAACAGTCGTCGCGATAATGTCACTCGCTTTTAAAACGCGAAAGCGTAAAAGTAATTATGTTCTTTACGGCGAAAAAAAAACAATTTCATTTGAACTACCTACTACCACAGTACCTATAACATTCTTGTATTAATCAACTACCTTACTTGTACCGTTCGTTTGATCTATTTTGTATTTTTTGGAAACGTATTTTTTTTTTAAATGTGTTAACAGGACTAGATTTAATAATTATGACTTAGTAACTCTGCATACAAGATCTAGATCGGATACACTTTGTATGTTTTAATTTTTACCACACCTTTCTATTACACGTTGTATATTGTATAAGTCCCTCAACAATTTTTTAAATCATATTTGATATAATACGTTTTGATCAATAGGGAGTAAATTGTTCTTCATTTATCTTTATAGAATTTGATTTAACAAAGTAAATACATATCACATATTTTTTATGTAAAAATACTATACAGAAAGTGGTAGTATGCATCTTAGAAATCATTACAATAAATTCTATTTTTGGGAATCGTTATAAAAAGGTGCTGATTTAATGATAAATGGGTTATAATGACGATGAAAACTCGATAACAGCCGATTTAAAAAGAAACAAAAATAAACCACTCAAAACTAAATAACTATTCTAAAAAACTACTGTCAATAATGTTTACTTTGTTTTTTTTTCAGAATAAGTAGTTTATTTTTCTTATGATAACAAAATCAAAGTTTAATTTGCAAATATCACGACATTGATACACAACTGTCGTATATTACATAACGGGTGCAATATTTTATGGGTCGTTCACCATGTGGTGTTGTCATCCATAAGGAAGTGAGGATATAAATGAGCTGGTGATGATGGTGATGCATATGCTTCTTCTTCTTCTTCTTTCTTCTTCTTCATGCTTCTGCGGTAAAATCTGTCTGCCGTGTGATATAGCATGCATCTTTATATCTTTAAAACGCATTTAAAGTTTTTTTTAAAATCATAATCTTTTTACTTTGTTATCCGAATTTGATCAAATAAAATATTTTTGTTTTGTTTATATAACTTAAACGCAAATTTTTGTTGCGAAACATTTGTTCTTTTGCAATTTGTTTCGCAACAAAAATTTGCGTTGAAAATTATATAAACAAATATAACTTGCTTGCACTTCTTAGCTGATCTTTAGTATTTGTAAAAATATTATGATCGGGTGTTAATGACGGTAGTTGTTGGCATTTTTTTAACTTTCTTACTTACGTGGAACAAAATACATCACCAAAACGTATAAATGTTCTCTCTTGAGGAAAATTTAAATTGTTTGGCAAAGTTTTTTGCGACCCTCTTCCGACTGTCCAGGCTTAGTAAATATTCAAGTCGGAACGAATTCACACGTCGGCAAGTCACAAATACTGTAGATTCTTTCACTGAGAAAGATCGTGTGCTAGCACTACCACGAGTTTACGCAGACTACTCGCAAGCGCATCATTTTTCAAGTCAAAATAAACGGCGTCTTCTAATAGTAACTAGGACGTAAGGTTCATTTTCTCTTGAGAAATCACGCAAGTTTCATGACAGTGAATGAAAATAAGTAGAGTTATTTTATACTCAATCAGCGAACAGCTCATTTTTATCTGCAAATAATTTTTATGTCGTCGAAAGCAAAAACCAAAATCAGAAGACTGCAGAAATTCCTCACCCCTAAACCCTTTCACCCTCTCACCGACAGAGAATTTTGGAACATCCAAGATTCCGTGTCCACCACAAATGGTGGCGCGGGCGATGCTATAATTTATAGTGGACTGTATTTTTTATTGGCGTTATACTAGGCGAGGTTTCGAACTGCGAGGGACGGCGATAAGGGGAATGGGTAAACAGTTCGGTAGAGAAAAAAACGAGGAAACACCTTGATCAGCAAGCGGCAGTAGGCACCACGTGTCCGGCAGGCGGGCGAGCAGTTTGAACTGGCACTAGTTTGGTGGCCGGTGGATGAATTTGGCTGGAACACGGACCTGGACCACCAGCGCGTGGTGTCTCACAGGTTTAACATTTGTAGCGCGGTAATCTTGGAACATCTAAGATTCCGTTTCGGTCCGTTCAGCTGATGGGAGATTCCGTGTTCGTGAGAGTCTGTGCGCGTTGCTCGAGCGTGGTATGTATTATGTTTACTTTCTGGGTTTTCATATTTTGTGGCGAACATTGCCAACTATCTAAAATAAACAATCAGCGTGTAAGTTAACTCTTAGTAGGGCTACAGTGCATCAGAATGTTTGACTAATAAGGTCAATTTGAATTCAAAGTAGTCAAATTGAATAGAATTTTTATTTTAAACTTTGTTGGTCTGAAACATAAAGTTCATATTGTGTCTGCTTCTGATTCATATCATTACGTCTTTCATGATTAAATGACCGATAAACTAATAAGAGCTTCTGATATAATAATATTTACCTACAATTCAATGAAATATTTATAGCCGCGTGAATTCAATATAATATTAATGTTGAAAGCATTTATAAATAAGTTTATGATGGCAAACAAATCTAGAACAACAAGCGAAGTGTAATGGAAAATTATACGAACTTTCGAAGTGAAGTTCGATTAAATTTGTGCGATAGCTTCGTTCGACGTCGTTTATTTCATTATTGTTGTACCATAAAGTAGTACTACTTTATAGTACAAATGTCATAACTAAGACAATGAGTTCCCCCCCCCCCCCCCCCCCAACCCCCCATTTGCGTAAGCTGCTTTTACACTAAACCTACATGGTTAACATTAATTCAGGGCACGGTATCGGCTCCTCGGCTAGATTGAAATGGACCGTTTTCCATACGGAGATCACAAATCAAGGTTTTATCGTGAGAGTCCGGTGCAGGAAACTATGTATCATAAGTGGGCCATCGATCGCGGCCGGCTGCGATTTATGGCGGCGTAACGTAGATGTGGAAATGCGGAGATGTTTTGGAAACAATGGGGAATGTTGCTTTTTCTGATCCATACCCTTCGGAGAATCTAGTAGGGAACGGGGACAGACATTAGTACGTGATGCCATTTCCTCTAGAAAACCCACACAGCTTGAGGAACCCTTTATGTTTCATTTTAAATTTAAAAAAAAAAAAAACCACATTGTACAGCGTCTCCAAGAGTGTACGGTACATGTGTCAGACCGCGTTAACACACTGCGCCTCTACCTGGAAAATTACAACTATCTTAATGTCATCAGTGTTTATGCTCCAACGCTGGTCAAATCTGATGATGTGAAGGATTAGTTTTATGAGGAATTGACACAATGCATCGAGGTCATGCGTCCCAAAGAGCAGATTCTGTTACTAGGGGACTTCAATGCCAGAGTTGGAAGAGATTATGAAGCCTGGCCTAGAGTTCAGGGTAGAGACGAAGTCGGTAATATGAACAGCAACGGTCAACTGCTGCTCAGCATATGTGCACAGTGATCTAGCGATTACAAACACGCTGTTTAGACTTCCTGATATGTACAAGACGACGTGTACCCAAGATCCAAACACTGGCATCTGATAGACTATGCGATTGTCAGATGCAAAGATATTTCCCAAGTCCAAATCACTCGCGTGATGCGCGGGGCACACTGCTGGACCGGTCACCGGCTTGTAATCACTAAGTTGCGCCTCTGCCTTCGCTGCCCTCATAGATCAGGGAGATTAAGGCCTACATGTCTAAACATAGATAGGCTTCAAAGCCTGGATGTCAGAAAGGACTACACTGAAACCTTATTAAGTATAATATTCTTTACTCAGCTGAAACGTGGACTGTGTATCGCCGGCACATTCGTGCGCTGGACCGATTCCACCTGAGATATCTTTAGGAAAATATTAAACATCAAATGGCCCAATCGTGTTCGAAACACTGAAGTGCTGCGAAGAACTAATGTTGGTGGCATTGAAGACTACCTTATGCGGCGACAGCTTCGGTGGTGCGGTCACGTGTCACGAATGACGGAGGAATGGCTCTATGCGTACGCATCTTCTTAAAGAAAATAGGCTATATAAGCCATCTAAGGGTGCACGAACGCCAACAACAGCAGAATGACAGTCGCCGTAGCCGAAATCGGCTAGCTGGAGTATTAATGTGCTGTTGAATAATCACAAGTTACATGGACAAATAGGGAGTGAGATACGTGTGTGTTACATACGATGTATATGTTAAGCTCAAAAAACGGAATCGCTTAAATGAAGGAACAGCTCGCAACGCGTCGTGGTCACTAAAGAGCAGCCACGAAATTCGTGATAAAGCTCTAATAAAAACAGCCATGACGCGATGTGGCTAACACAGATTGACTACGTAGCGAAATTCGTGTTGTAGTTATCATGCTATCACTATGATTTTAATAATTATTAAATAAATTGTAATCAGATTACGTAATAAGACTGATGTTAAATCTATTTGTATAAAATTTGGACGCTTTTTAATTTTACACAGCACAGAAATTATTATTTCGCCGTCTCCATTTTGTGGTTATTCCTTGTATTCACCACTACCTTTCACTTCTGAAGAATATTGGTGTCGTTTAAGCATTGAATAAAACATAATATTTAACTTTCCTTTGCTACATCTTAGCCGTAACTTCAGTTTTGTGCAAAGTAATGGAGCGCATTTTAAATAAACAACTTGTCCACTACCTAGAAGAACACTCCACAATTCACGATCGGCAATACGGGTTTCGACCGAATCTGTCAACGGATGATCTGTGATTGGTGATATGTTTTTGTAATTTGTTTCGCAACAAAATTTGAGTTTAAAATTATATAAACAAAAACAAAAACATTTTATAAGTAGCTTGCCTGCCGCCTTTGGCTTCCAAAGTTAAAAAGTAAATTAGTGTTAAATAATTTCGGCGGGCTGGTTAGAACCACGATAGCTCAATTGGGAGAGCACCTGACGCGGTATGTCAGAAGGGTGCACTCGGTCGAAAGTCGGATATAAAAATATGCCTATGATACCTATTTTAAGTAGCTTACGTTCTTTTTTTGGAGAAAAATTGCTAATTGCCTCAGACGGCATTTTCAGCTTCACCGGGCTTGTTTGGGGGCGGCGAGGAACGTAAAGAGTCCCTCAAGCCGTGTGAAACGAATCATCTTCGGAGGTTTTCTAGAGAGGCGGAGAGAGAGAGAGAGAGGAGAGAGGAGGAGAGAACGGCGTCGCGCACGTGCGCGTCACCGTGCCCTACCAGATTCTTTGAAGGGTTCGGATCGGATCGGGGAGCGGAACAACCCGAGGGCGCCTCTAAAGGCTCGGACCTCGGCTCGGGTTAACCGGGCCGTGGTGGAGGAGAGAAGCGCCCAGGTACATGTCTGTACCTGTTGTAGAGCGCGTGTGAACCGGTTCTTCGTACCCTTGTTCTACGAGTACAGTGTCTTGGGCCTATACTAGTGTGCATGTTTAGTGTATTCTGTAAATGTGTAGTGGCATTTAGAGTATCGGGCGGGGTAGCTTACGTTAAACCGCGATAGCTAAACTTTGTTTGCCAATAACAATATCATAAAAAGCTTATTCTTAATAAATATTTCATAAAAATTTTAGTCACCGCGTAATATTTAAATGAATATAAATAAACGAGGCTCGCCAGCGGTAAACTAATGTTTACTCTGTAATTGCGCACAACGAAATGAGTGATTGTGCCATTCCGCGGTTGTATTCCAATTCAATATTAAATGGCACACAGATTTGGTTTGATTGGTTTGTTTATATATATTGTTATGAACGTGTTGTACCTAAATAGGATATCTATCCAGCAAAGCGGTTTAAAATTTGAGTTTAATTAAGTTATGCAAGCCGCTGGATGCGAGCAGCATAAAACCGGTCGTTGTGGAGATCCTTTGAGGAGGCCTTTGTCCAGCAGTGGGCGTCCACTGGTTGAGATGATAATGATGATGATGAAAGCAAATGAATATCCTTAACTCTGTTACGATATCATTATATATCTAACTAGATGAAGTTAGTGCTATTAAGTATAATACCTAATAACATTAACTCAAGTGCTTTATTTATTGTTTCAAGTTTTAGCGAGTACAACTTTTTGAAATGTGTCGATTTTTGATTTAGGTACTATATCTTTTAAACCACCTCTGTGGTCTGAGGTTAAGACAACTGGTTTAGACCCAGAGGTCCCGGGTTCGATTCCCAACGGGGGGGTACATGTTTGTGTACTCGGTTTGGTTGGTGATAGGACTTTTTTGCCCGCCTCACCACCATCTTATCTAAAATGTCGCCATAACATCAATGTTTGTAGCATTGTTGTGTTCCGGCAGCTAGAGGTAAGATAGCTAGTGCCTCAGTTGTTGAGGATTCCGTTTGGAGTGCGCTTCCACCTTCAGCCTTATCATCACGTACACACGCCTGCACGTCAACCTACCACAAACTGTCAAATTTCCTCAATAGACTTTGAACTCAAGTACTAAGCAATATGGTTAAAGAGGTTTTGGAGAAATTTGACAGTTTTGGATAGGTTGATGTGCAGGCGTCTGTACAAGGTGAAAATGAAGGCCAAGTTACCCATAATTTTAAAAAAAAATTATTTATATTAAACTTTTAAAAAGCGAATTAGGTAACCTTACTTACCTCGACAAACAACAACAAGCTAAGTAGCAGTTGATTTTATTAATATTCTACGAGAAGCGCGTCAAGGACAATAAGCGTTTTATGCACATAAAGGCTCGCGAAGAGATTAAGTTTTTATTCTCTGTGATACATTCTAAAACTCTGGTAGTATATCTATATATATATAAGGTGGTGTAAAGCTTTACGTCATCGTTGGGTTCAGTGTGTGTGACGTCACTTCGTATGTATGGCGCCGCTAGTACCGCATCGTAAATCTGTAGCGAGCTCAGATTCAATAAGCTGCTACTGATGGTTCTAAACAATCTAATATCGGGCTAATGGAGTTGTGCTATTTTCCGTTTCATTGAACCGATCGACCTTTGCTTAGTAATAGTGATTGAGGTGATTAGTACTTTAATCTTTAAGTTGTACCTATGTTTCATTTTTTTATATCTAAATTTCAATTTAGACATAAAAATTCGAGGACCCCAAACAACAGGGCTATCTCAGTAAGAAGAGCTGTCAATAGATTGCTACGACGTAGGTATGAGGATAATCATATTTTTTCAAGATAATAGCTACTATGGTATCCCTATATGCAATTAAACCTCTGTTTTGTAAACGCCCATGTGTTGCTTAAGCAGCTTTCCGTAAGCTTGCTCAGTAACATAAAAATAACTTTGACTTTTTTTTAAATTTTCTTATTATTACTATTTTTAATTTAAATATTTTTTTAAATTAATTTTATGATTTGTAAATAATAGGTTTGATATAGACAATCATAGATATGCATAACGTTTCGATTAAGTTGCACCGAGTGACGGACCGTGACCACGGCACCGGGCCGGTGCAACTCGGTCGAAACGTCGGAATATTTAAAAGTGTAAAAAAAATACATATCTGAATTTAACTCTCACCATATCAAAAACGATGCATCAAATAGAACTAAGTAAGTATTAATGTCGCCAGTCTGCTGTTCGTAATTAGCTGCCAAACTTCGTTAAACGACAATGGACAATGTTTGATGCATAGCTTACATACAACTTTGTCTGTCTATATGCCAGTTAGTGGCATCTAGTTTGTTGCTTATGTAGTTACGGGTGTGCATCAAATTGAGACGCTGCTTTGAGTATGGAGGATGGTCTCTAACGGACTTATTACGTTACTCAGCGTTAGTCTGACGTCTTTCTATTCAAATTCTTTACACTGCCTGCATCTTGTTTCACGTTTGTAACATTGGACAAGAAACTCACCTAAACTGTTCAGCATCGAAGAATATCTTATAAAAGGATATCTAATTTTGCTAATTGTGTTGTATGTTTTATTCTCTGGTTGACAGTATTTTTTTGACATTAAGTTATTTACCTCTATTTATTGTAAGTATGTAATTAGATTGAATCTTTTTTGTAATAATATTCAATACTGCTTTCCATAAGGTACATAATAAATTATCAATACCTTAGTTAATTGAAACCCAAATCTCTAGCACGATGCTAAGCCTAATTCTACACAATGCGCAGGCCACAAAAGAACTCCAATCGCAAACACTCTGAGCTCTGTAAAGGCCTTCCCGTTCCACAGAATTAACGAATGGAGCACACTAAATTGATTCCATGACTGCACCAGATGTGCAGAGCATTCTACGAAGGAATTTCCTATTTCGATTTCCAGTTTGTGCTTCAGATTTAAAGAGGGTTATTACTGTTAATGCTTTTCGAGAGCATGTGTTAGCTATACAGCTTATAGCACATAAATATGCCAATAACTATTGTTTATTTGGTTTATGATTCATTGTTTGCCAATAGATAAACTGTAAGCGTCTTTATCTAGGCATACTCGTATATCTCAAAAGAGATACACACACAGATATAAGCATATTAGTAGCAGGTTGTTGTGGAATCAGTCCGCTATAACGAAAGCTCCATTTTAACGTCACATGCACCCAATATGCATGAAGGGAGGACGCGTAAACTATGACATTAGAACTGCCAAATCAAAGTTTTTATGGTATCTGATATGATGTCTCAAATTAACATTGCATCTCAAAATATTTAGAACCGTTCTCCATCAAGCGCACTCACGAAATATCCAGAGCACATAAAACTTGACTTTGTTTTCCATCGCTCAATTTGCAGAGTCAACAAGTCCCTAATTCCTGATTTGGTTCCATTAAAGCCCCGATTCTTGACTATGTAACAAAGCGACCGATTGAGAAATTTCGTTAATGTTTGCTTTAAAAAATTGTAACCTAATTTTTTTAATCTCTTTTAAAAAAATTGGAATGGGACTAGTATTATTATTTATAAGAAACTATCATGGCAATTATAGACACGATCATTAACTGACATTACCTAAATTGAAGCGCGAAGATGGCGCAGTGGTTAACGCGCTAGGTTTGCGATTGTTAAGATTAACTTTCGCAAAGGCCGGTCATCGGATGGGTGACCAAAAACGTTTCATCTCGAGCTCCTCCGTGCTTCGAAAGGCACGTAAAGCCGTAGGTCGCGGCTGCATTAGCAGTCGTTAACAACCATGAAACTGCACTGAGCCCGCGTAGTAGTTTATGGTCTATTCCCCTAATACCATAAGGTATATACAGTAAGCAACTAAGTAATCTAAATACATAGTCTGTAATAATATATAATATAAGTAGACGCTTACAGTATCTCGTCAGTCGTTCGGTTGCGTGACGCTTACACGACCGGTTACTTTCTGCATAGTCAACCTGTCGTTCACGCACGGTTCCCGATAATTCCGTAAAGTACATAAGCGAAGGTGTTTACATGTTCTTAATCAATGGCTCAAGGTTTGTGCGGGATCAGGGCTGGAGAGAAGCTTGGTGGCGAAGGTGGTGGCTAGATTAAGATCGCTACAACTAAGCAAATTTGGAGATGACAAGTCCATAATTAGATAACTAAGAGGGCAGTGTGTAGTCTTGCGATCCGGCCTACTGCTTTAAGGGTCCCAGGACACAATATCCGACAGATATATTTATGAGATCCCGTGATGGGCTTGACCATTTTGGACGGTATACATTTACACATATATGTTTAGTTATTATGTAGTTTTCACAGTACAAGCTATACCATGTTTACAATCTATAGATAAAATTGTGTTATTGTTGAATAAAATCTCCCTTTCTTCATCGGATCACAAGACACATAAAAAGTTACCATCCACATTTAGTTGACATACACAGAACCAAGCTCTTTGCGTCATCTTCTTTAAAGCGCATTGCCAATGGAAGAAATGCGTTGACTGTGTCTGTGTTTCTAAAAGCCTACACCCCTTGTGTTTCATAGTAAGAGTGAAAATTCCACAGTCATAACATAAAAGTCGGTAACTACCACCAATCCGCACTAGGCCCGCGTGGTGATTTATGGCCCGTTCTCCCTATCCATCCATAGGGAAGGCTCGTGCCCCAGCAGTGGGGATATAAATGAGCTGATGATGATGATGATGATGATGATGATAACATAAAATTTTACAAGAAAAAATTTACCAGCCTCAGGAAGCTTGTGAAGCCTAAATTCAAAGTAATAAAAATATTCTACACTCATGTTCGGGGCTAGCTTGCCCAGATAAAAGTCAAGAGCAAACCAATTAATTTAAAAACATATTCTATACTCTTACTTTTTACAGTGAAAAAAATATAAATAAATATTCCTGGCTGGGTCGGGTGGGCATTTAATTTTTTCACTGTATTTTATAAAATTTTATAAATATTTATATATTCTATACTCATTGCTTCCCAAATTGTCTTTTGTTACACCAAGGTACAATTTCTGCATCTTTGCTAACATTGTTATAGTATCAAAACCATTCCCTTTTATACCGTCCCAATCTTCAATCATGTCCAAGCAAATCTCCCAAGACTCCAATACAGCTAAAACAGTCTACATTGGATGTAGTTAATAGTAATGGTGTACCTCTATAACTGTAGCACTGAGCTTAACTACAGTCTGGCGTACTTCGCCTCAACCTAAGGGTCGATAGCAGGCTTTACGGTACGTTAAACGGATGGATGTCCTATGTCGGTCATTGTCCGGACCGTGTTTCTATGTGGCTGTTTGTCACTCCGGCATGTCTGGCTACCCTTATTACACTGATTTAATACCCTCTTACGTGAAAACCAGCTTTACACATAAAGATATAAAGGACAGTTTTGACAGTATGGCCGTTCTAATACATTCGGCTAATCCTCGTATTGTTGGTGGTAAATCAATTAATAATGTTAGTGACGTGTACTGCCTTTCTACTGCCGTTTGATGTCTTGTTATGAGTTTAATTGGGATTCGGCGGTTTGGTTGCTATTTTTGTAAGTGAATTTAAAGCGAGAGACATTCAAATTTGTCCGTTTATTTTGACGATTGTATAATGTTTTTATACAAGCGTCCTTGTAAATATAATATTCAAGTACAGACATCAACCTAGTTTGTGGTAGGTTGATGTGCAGGCGTGTGTACAATGGTCGATTCAATGGTAGTACAATGTTCCTGAATAGCTAGTACAAGCTATTTCGTCACTACAACTGGTGTTACTATAATGTAGATTCGACTTGCTCAATTAATCGGCTACTACATCATATTATTGTAACTCTTTTTAGCAATATTAAAGTTTTACAACGCACCAGGAATGTGATAAATAAAATTTGTTATTGATCTGTTTTATGTCCTGTTTGGCCTACTTTGACGTTTTATTTATTTTCCTTGACGTAGTGGCTCGGTTGTGTAAATTCGATTACAAAGACATATCTCACTGTTTTTCTGAAAGAATGTACGCTACTGTCTAATATACTTATCTGATTTGTCACTAACAATTTTAAAATACCAAATAGCAACCTGCTGGCTGAGGCGCCGCTCACGCGCGCCGTGCGCACTATGAACGAGATAGCAGAGCGAGTGGACATATTATCATGTTCTCTGAGTGAGTTCACAAGGACGGCTTTGTATACAATAAGTTATAATAAGTAAGTAGGTTATATAATAGGTTGTTAAATGTATAATATATTAGTTACATTATCGTATTAGGTTAAGTTTTGCCTGTAAAGATAGTGTAAGTTTTTGATAAAATAAATAAATAAATAAAATATAACTGAGTTGGTTGTATGTTCTTCTGGTGGGATTAAGGGTTAATGAAATTGTAAAGTGCACATACTTTTGCAAGCCTGCTGTAAGAAATATCATTCAATATCAGTAAGCAGTGTATTTGTACTTGTTCTTATTTACTATAATTTGTTTCCTTCTATAGTTTCCTTGTACATAATTACTACTAATATGACTAGCTTGATAGACATTCGTGGTAGACCTCTCTATGGACGGACATCGTTATAAAGGCTCGCAATTGTGCACCACTTGACTAAGCTGTGGGATGTTTACAAATATCTCCTGATTCTCCGAACGCCCGACGACGCGTCGTCACCCGACCCTTGAACTCAAACTGCATTACGTACTAGCAAGCGCTGTCCGTAACTTTATTTGTAACAGAAAACACTGTTTGCGACTAACACTCACGCCACGACAACTAAGTATTTGAGCAAAGGAAAAACTTAGAGCTGTGTTAGATGCTTGCCAACTCGCCTTTTTGTTTCTATTCTGCTTGTTTCAGAATTTTCTAAGTGATGCGTTGGTCTTGCTGACGGTCCAGATGTGTTTTAAAAATGTGACATTAGAAAAGTATTAGGAAAATAACTTTCTGACTACAAAAGTGCTTTGCTTACAGAAAAATATATAGCTTGACTTAAAGCAAAGAATAACCGCAAGAGTAGGTACTAGGATGATACTAGGATCATCTAGATTCTAGGATGATACTAGGATGATTTACAAGCTCACGTTAAACCACTTTTTGGTTCACTAGAATCTAGAAGCAATCCTGAATGAATTTGGCTTAAGTTACAAAGACGTGATACAAGGTGAATAGCAATACGCACGGAATATCGAAATGAAATGTATCAATGATTATATACATATAATTTTACGCAAATATTGTTGAGATCAAATTACAATTTGAATAAAGACAAAGTGTTGAAAATTCCACGAGCGGGATTCGAACCCGCACCCCATGACATGCCGGGTCAGGTGCAATGCCAACTATGCTATCGTGGTAGTTGGCAGTGCACCTGACCCGGATTTTTTTCAACACTTTGTCTTTTTTCAAATCGTAATTTGTTTTCAACAATACTTGCGTAAAATTATATATTAATAATCATTGATACATTTCATTTCGATATTCCGTGTCTATTGCTATACTATTAGTATTACTATTCTATTACTATTCTACGCCTATTACTTTGTCTTTTTCAAATTGAAATGTATCAAAATGCAGTCTCTTTGAAATACCTACTATAATTATTATTGACTTTCAAAGTGCATTTGCTTTCCTACATTACATATTTGTGACGTTGTTGTCAAGATAAGTCGTCTCAAGTAAAATCCAAGTATCAAAAAAAGTAAGTAAATATAAGTATAAAGTAAGTAGCATAAAATAGCTTTCTTCTCTTTTGAGTCTGCAAAACTTTAAGGAAATAGTGATAGAACCAAAAAGGATTACCGCAACTTTATTGAATCGCTTCATAGCAGATTCTCCGAATGTTATACCAAATGATGTGATCTCTATGTTTATAGTAGGGTTATCTCGCTTCATCTCTTGTGTGCATCGGGCTCCTTTTAAAATGTAGTGCTTAAAATATAGTAAGCTCCTTCAGAATGTGCATCACTACTGGTTCCATTTTCATTTCTTTTGTTATTTTAAATGCATCCTTACTATTCGGGGAAAAGGTTTCTTTTACTTTTGACAAAGCCTTTTCTCCGTATCGTCGACTCCATTCGTCAATAATACATACCCTAATGGGTCCCCTGATGAGATCGGATACCTGTCGTAAGCCTTCTAAGGTTTGCAATTTTTTCTGCGTTCTCCAGGCAACTGAACTCCACTGCCATATTAATAATAGGACGTATTGTGTGTTTTTAGGAAGCTAAATTAAAGGTAAAACAAATGCAAGTGGCTGGGCTAGTTGCGTTGGCAGTTTAAAATATCCTGGCAAAGGCACAGGGGACAACGGAATCTTTAGAAAGCAATTAAGTAAAGCTATTTTATTATAATCACTACAAATCATGTCAATAAAACAATATAACGTTTAATTACCGTGAGCGTGTCTTAATTAATTAGAGCAATCTCTCTTAGATTTGTTTGTTTCATGCTATTGCTGGTATAATATTGTAATACATATCCTGCTATTATGATATTGCTTAGTGTCAATATATTTACATTAAGGCTAGACGCTTTGCTTTTGGATAGGTAATCAATTGAATTTTGGTATTGGAGTAATCAAACAATCAATATGAAAACAATAGCTGCGGTCCCATTATGTGGTTGTGTTCAATAAAGTAAATAAATACTGAACCTTGCAACTTTAGAATTTAAAAAAAAAAAATTTATGCTTTATACTTTTTAAATAAACAATGTAAAACGTAATTTACAATTAATGGAATCGAGCGTTATTATGCTAAGCTATGCTAAGAATGTTCTTATGTATCACGAGCTACTAGCCGATCCGATATCAGCGCCAGCGCAAATTTTATTTTTATTGTATAGCTTTAGACGTTAAATATAGGGACTGGCATTGTCACTGTGTGATAAAAGTCCCAAAAAAAAAGATAAAAATAAAAATAATCTTAAAAAATAATTACATAAAATTACGCGCATATCAAACAAAATTATATTAAATGAGTTTTATTTCAAATGGCATTATTCGTTATGAACGTTATACTAAATGGTATTATATAAAATGAACATTATGTAAAGTAAACATTGACAACAACAAACATTAACAAACACACAGTTATGATAAATAAAATTATATTAAGTGTTGGTATAAAAAATTATTATTATGTAAAATGAACTGAAGTTATTAAAGTTCAAATAAATCAAATGTTGATATATCAAGTGAGACGCACCGCTTTGGAACTGCCGCTGCCAGCATTGTCTCGAGTCCCGCACTGCTTCTGTTTGGTGCTGCTTCTGACCTGCTTTTGGTATGAAGTCTCAACTGTAGCATTGAAATAACAACGATAACTGGCATAATATTGATAAAAAAATTCAGCTTCACCGACCCTGTCGCACTTTATTATATATTTTTTGTTACTTGAAACTTGTTACCTAAAAAAATTCATTATATTTTGAAACCAAAATAAACAAAAAAGTCGATATACGGGCGAAAGTTTTACGTGACAACGACTTTGAGTGGTAAAATAATTTTAATGTGAATATTCATTCGTATAGTAGGAAGAAGGATGAAATAATAGTAACAAATTAAAACATTTATTTATACAAAGAATTATATTTAAAACATTAATTTATACAAAGAATCTCGCACTGAATTTCATATTAACAAAATTTTATTTTTACCTTTACACATACATACGTATTTACCTTTCACTTTTTATGTCTGTCTCTCTCGCTCTTAGGCGGGCTAACCATGCCCGAGTGGAAGGGACGCGTGCCTCTCACTCGCTCTCATTGTGAGCGCATAACGTGAGCGGAGCGTAACGCAGTTTCTTGAAGTGTCACCCGGCAAACCAATTTATAAGACGTTGTCACGTCAAAAACATTAATCATTTTCGTATATTTTCGCTAACTTGTTTCACCAAAATGTTGTTTTCGAATATACACCGTGCCTACGTTAAATCTGCAAGTAAAATGTGACCCCCAATAAAACCGTATAAGAATTGAGAACCCGAATCGGATAACCACTACGAAAGAAATACCGTCCAGCCCAAAAACAAAGGTGTTTACTCGACCACGGTTGAGTTTTCTTATCACGTACGCACTTTACAAGTTCAGCCTTGCAAAATTTCGACGCTTTTAACACAATCGCTGGAGATTTATCGTGATTTATCTGGTAAAATTGTCACGTTTCGACACACTGGAGCTGTGAATGCAAAGAATGATCTGAGATGCTGAAGCGATGCTTGGATGCAAATAGGAAAGGGATGCAACCATGCAGCGCCCGTAAAGTTAGAAAAGGACAGCGCATAAACTAATTTCAAAGCGTTCGCCGACTCTGCGTTCGTGGTTTTTGTCCTGCAAATCTTTGAACTTTGGCTGGAACTTTTCGAACTAAATATTGGCTTTGAAATTATTCATAGAATAAGTTTTAACAGTGAAAGGTAGGTTTTAGATTTTCTGCTATTAGAAATATAATGTTTAAAACGAAACTGGTGTTCTTATTTATATAAGTACCTACCACCACTTAGAGTTGCCAATGAGATGGGTAGAACAATGTTAGGAAGCCGTAGAAAACCCTTTATACAAAAATGGTCACTATCAGAGGGGAATGGTGGTGGCTAGTCAAGCGTCTGAAGTGACGACTACGACCACTCTTTCAAGAGGGTAACGACGCACGCGAAGATACTCAAAGTACTGGTGGTTACCTACCAGTTTTTTTGAGAATAACCTTAAGCAAGTAGTAATTGAGGAGCTCGATGGCGCAGTGGTTAACACGCCTGGTCTGCGATTGCGATTGATACGCGCAGATAAGGTTTACTTCTGCTTGCAGCTAACGCCAGCTATTATTATTACAATTTTGTAGGCTATTATAGCGTAGATATTTTCGCTTTTGTATGGCAGTAATGCATCTGTTACTACTTTAACTACTTTATCCATACTATTTTATCGTCGTAGTATGGCGACGTCGTTGGTATGCGTTTGTGGCGCCATCTGTTGACACGGTTAAGAAGGTGTTTGCTTCGTGTCGATAAATGTGCGGCGTATGCGGTAGGTGACGCCGCCACAACTTTAATCTGTGCCAGCAGTGAGGACATAAATTGAGCTGGTGATGATGGTAGGTAGTTATTATGATCTTAGAATAGAAATATTGTGGCAACATACAGCTGGTTTATTTCCTTTCAAAATAAAACATTAATTTGCCAAGACAAAAGAATGGTTTTTTTTTTAAATATTAAACTTGTCTATTTGTTTATAAACAATTTCTTAACAAATTATGTAAAAAAAATTGTTTCCAACGTTACTTAATGCCATTATTGGATTAGAAAACAGCAATAACATATCATTTGTTTGTAAAAACATTTTTTGTTAACTTTAAAAAATTATAAACAAAATAATTAACATTAATAAACTTTGATAGCGTGATCTTGTTAAGTATATAAGAAAGGCTCCACAGAGCCAAATATATTTAGGTTTATTATTTAAACTTTTATGTAGTCATTTATGAAAACAGAGATTGGAAAAAAATTAGTAAATTAACAATTGCATAACGTTTTGAAAAATTAATTTAAATTATTTTTTCCAACAGGCATATATTCTTTCAAGTATCTGGATGAAACCATCATTTATTCAAGTTTTTTACGTGCAGTAAAATCCTCACACTGCATTTTTCTAGAGGTCATTCCGAATCCAATGAGCTATTGCTCATACTTTTAAGAGCTCTATGTCTATTTTTACGTTTTTAAACTTGTTGACCGGACTAATCGTTAAGAAGAAAGGACTATCAGTTTAATGTTGCAGGTAAAAATAGATCGTGATGTTTCATGACGTACAAAACGTTACAGACGTATCTAAAACTTTATAATACATCTCTGTGACATGGGTTGTCAGAATTTGTTTCATTAAAACTTGAATACGTTTTGGTAACTTCATTCATTGTTATTCTAGTTTTCTTTGTTAAACGATCTTTCGTTGTTTTATTTGGTTATATTAAAAAATAATACTGGACTGATAACTAATTTAGATACCGAAAAGTTGTTAAATGTTTCTATTTTTATATAGTATTATTATTATTATTGGCTTTGTCTTTATTGATTTTATTAAATGTCAAGTACTATATTCTTCAAAATATATAGTGAAAGTTGTATTTAAGTTACCGTTTAAGGATTCTGTAATTCAACATTTTAATTAAAACAGTAAGAACTTTCTTACTCTCAATGAGGTAAAACGATTTCCTACACATTTGCCTAACGCAAAGATACATATGGCCCTCAGTGCCCCATAGAGCCCCTCAGTTGTCTATGTCAGATAAGTTAGGAGATATTGACAATGCGACGTCGACAGAAGCGGCGTTGGACGTGCCTTGAGTACTCGAGATGGTCAGTTGTTCTAAAATTAGCTCTTCGCCAATTCAGATAGAAAAGGGTAGCGCCAAAGGAGTTGATTATCTGCTGAGCTTTAAGATATTATTTTGGGGAAAGGAAACTGTATTCTTAGTTCTGTAGTGATTTCCATATTTTATTTATACATTTATTTTAATACTAGCAGTTTGCCCGCGACTTTGTCCTCGTTGATTTTGTATTTATAAAAACCATTTCTTTTCAAAGTAACATATATTTTATTTATTTATTTGTTATCAGGCAATGCAGGCCATAGCCTAAATTACCCGTAAGGAATGTATCATATATAAGTGAAAGAATTTTTGGAATTGGACTAGTAGTTCCAGGGTGTACCCGCCACAAACAAACAAACAAAGTCAAAAACTTTACCTTTTTATTATTAGTAAAGAGAGATTCATTGCATAATATGAAAGCAGAATAAAAGGAGGACTAAATGCCAAATGGCAAACAAATATTTACCTTACATTAAGCCTTGGAGAAATATTGACAGGTCGTGCGTCAAATTAACTATTTATAATCCTATAGCTTTTATCAGTGATGTCATTTAAAAAAACAAATAATGAAGGCCTTTGTAATTCTAACATAAAATATGGGAGATCAACAATTGCAGAAGATAATATTAGAGACATTAAACAAGATTTAAACAACAAACGAACGACACAAAACAACAATTAAACAAGTACATACAAGAGTGAAGAACAATTCAGAATGTTTTTTTCTATAATGAAAGTAACTACCTAACTAATAGAGGGTTATCCTTTACCATAGCCACACCACAGTCTTACTCAATAACGTAGATCTAAAACGAGTAGGTAACTATAAAGGTCCGGATCTCTTGCGGTCAATGTAACACGCATAGTGCACGTTGCTCGCACTCGATAACCCTTTACACATATGTGAAACCCTACTAGAGTCTACGTATTCGACAACTACTCGCTTTTCTTTTTTTTGGAGTGAGTTTGCTGATTGCCTCAGTCGGCATTATCTACGTCACCGGACTTTGCCAAGTACTCGCTAGCGAGACAACTGGCTTAAATTAGTTTAACTGATGTACATGGCCTATGGTTATAAGTAAAAGTAATTTTCGTCAGTCTCTTCCATCTTCTTCTTCAGTCGTCTCACAGCTAGATGCTTTTTTACTAGAACCATTACATGGAGAGATGGGCCATAACCATCCACGGTGGCCCAATCTGGGTTGATGGGCTTAACGACTGCCATCTTACGACCCGAACCAACGGTTAATCGTACTTGTAGACATTTTGATTTGGTCACCTATCGAATAACTATCGCTATATATCGCTTAATATATCGCTTAACTTTCAAGATCGCACGTACATGCTAGCCACTATCCTCGAGCTTCAGACATTTAATCACGAATATGTTTTAATACTAATATAATTGTTGGGTTTTAAAATATCGATAAACAGTTTACGGTAGGGGCAACTGGAGAAAATTCGACGATTGTCATCGGAAGAACCCGCAGACGTGACCGTTCAAAGCGTGAGAGGATTGCTCTTTTGTTTCCAGTTGATCAGAGTTTCAACGGATCAAGAGCTCACCCTCAAGTCTTGTTGGTTGTGTAACTAAATGCTGTTTGCTATATGAAAACTGTCATTGGTGACTTTAAGGTTCAAAGTGAATTTACATCGGTGCCTATTATTTTGTTAATCCATAGCTGGTACTTTCGAAACCATGAAAATGATATTATATTATTAGGTAGCTCGGCTGCGACTAATTTTAACACTAGCCACTTCATACATATTTCTCATGTGTATATAGGTAGGTTTATTTTATCTTTATATATATAAATCTTCTGTGCGTGTGTTTGTAATTGAACTCATTCTAAACAGCTGGACCGATTTTAATGAAATTTTGTGTATATTTCAATGGGTTTCTGGATGGTTTCAAAACTTAAAATTAAATTATTAAATTAATTTGTAGGTGGCACTGCAATAGCAAAAGCGGACAAAGTCGCGAGCAGGCCACTAGTAAACTCGAGAATGGCTGGACCAATTTGGCTAATTTTGATTTTGAAATATTTGAAGAAGTTCAGGGAAGGTTTAAACGGTGAGAAACATAAATAATAAGTAACGGAAAATTCTAAAAACGACAATTTAATATTCCAATACACAATGATTTGTTTGTTGTGTTATCATGGAAAAAAGCGGTCAAAGCGGTACGAAGTCCGCCGGGTCAGCTAGTTATTTATAAATAATAACAAAAAAACCAACAAAGACATTTAAGCAAGTAGGTATAAAATTTGTTAGGACATGCCGTTTTAATATAGCCGTGCTAGTTAAAGTAAAATTAAATAAATATAATATATATCAAAATACCGTACCTTAATCCTTTAAAAATAACAAGAGAACATCGTCAAAAGAACACTTTATCTACAAAGAGGGACATGAATGAAATTGCAAATCACCACCGGATATTATTATTCAATCTCCATCTCCAAATAATATTCGCAAAAAGGTATTAGCCATAAAAAAAACAATGTTCCCGCGTCAATTGGAGCACTGATTTAGGGATGGATTTAATTTGCACAAATGTGCGAAATTAGTTTATTGTAATTTGTGTTTCGGCAGCGGCTGTGTTCATTCTGCTTTAAACACACGGACGAGTATAATGCGCTTACCCGCTTTTCTAGTTTAACAAAAGAAATGGTATTTATGGTGACAGCGCAAAAAATAAAGAAAGGCGCCTTATTTCTACATAATGACAGATTATTAATAATATGAAGTTTGATAAAATAGAAACTAAAATAGAATGTCATGTCATTGTCATGGAATTTTACAAAATTTTAATACGATCAATCTCTCAAAATTCTTCAGTAAATAACATTGTTTTGTAATAATTGTGCAGTTATTATTGTTTAAAATGTAATTGTAATAAACCTGTATCTATGAACAGGTAATTTGATTCCTTTAACAAATATTTGTAAGTGACGTTTTGGCTTAGAATTTTGTATACTGATTTATTGTTTTTCTCCTTTTAGGTTTTTCTGCTTATTTATAAAATTTTATCTGATTAAATATTTGCCTATAGATCTCCTGAGTTTTAATGGCCACCAGGCTACACTACTACTACTAAATTGGTTAACAGGCGGCTTTTACCACATTTCCAGGGCGTGAACATCGCGCATGGTCGATCCGTCAGCACAATTTGCGCGTTTGTATTTTTCCAAGCAGCCGTGCGCAGAATTGGGCTCATTTGTATGTGGGTATATCGACTTTTTTGTTAAGAGGGTTTTCACATTACGGTGTCCCATACAGAATTTGAAATACAACATTTTTTAAATCAACAAGCTTGTTCTTTTTATTTTCGTAATAGCTGTCGATCTTTGTAAAAAAAATAATAGGTAATTAATTACAACAACCCAATGATATAATATCATCATTGCAACAACCTGTTTTCGTTTCGTTTATAACTGAAATTAAAATTTGTTGAAATTAATTAATAAATTGGCCTCTAAATTACATGCTTACAAAAATATATAGCTTTTACAATATTATGAGCTGTGTACGTTCACACGAGAATATGTATAACAAAGTTGTAGGGAATGGAAGTAGCACATCCTGGTGATAAACGGGGAGAGTAACTAATTTTCCCATTAAAAAAAACTGGTAACGTGGTCGAATGGTTATAGACCTCGCACTCAGATATTATTTAGTGAGCTTACTGATACTGTTTAAAATGTTCGTGCTCAGTAGCGTTTTCTTGGAGAGGCCTATTTCCCTCTTTCCTATGATATGGGGTCCTACAAACAAGGCGTGAAGAAGCACCTTGTGGGCCGGTAGAGTGAGGTTAATTCATTCTGCGTTGTTTTCACGCTGCATCAGTTGTCGTCGCGTCTGGACTCCATTTCCACCTAACGTCAGGTGGTATGGAGTCATTTGCCGTGCTAACTATAAACAATGTCCTTCACTAAATTACTAATGTAGGCTGATTTTTATAATGATGATGATGATGTTTAAAACTTTTAATCTAGTAAAAGTTAGATGTTTTTTAAATGGTGTCAAGTAACATTGAATTTCCCAGTTTGTATGTGATTCGAAATGTATAAGGGCTCTTAAAACTCGACAGCCAGTTTATTTCTAAAAATAATACCTATAAAATCATGTGTTACTAACACGTGGCAGTTACTTCGGCAAAAGGGTAATCCGTTTTTAAATTTCCATTGTTAAAATGTTTTCGAATAGAACAAAATCGTGAAAAGTAAAAGCCTTTAAATTGGATAAGTCTCTTATAATACACAAGCGACCGCCCAAAACTTGGTTGTTAATGGAATTTCAAAAAATACGGGCGTATTGCCCCCCTGATCAAAATTACTCAAAATGCCACTACATACTCATATACACTACACATGCACATTAATACAGGCCCAGGACACCATACTAGTAGAACAAGAGTACGAAGATTCGGTTTGCACGTGCTACCAGGTACAAATATGTACGTGGGCGTTCTCCCCACCCCCACGATCCGGTCAACCCAAGCCGAGATCCCAATCTTTAGATGCGGCCTTAAGTCGTTCCGCTCCCGATCCGATCCGAACTCCTCTCGAAGAATCTAGTAGGGAACGCGGACACGCTTAAGTAATGACAGTCCCTCTAGGAACCCCATGGGCTCTTCTTTAGAGTTTCTAGGGTTCTATGTTTTTAGGGTTTCCAACGGTCTGGACTAGACATTGCGCCATTGATTGATCAGTTCATTTTATATCTATATATACGTGAAGCAAATTCTTGGGATCCCTTTTTAAGCAAATTGCGCGCATGGAGAAGTGTAAGATTTGGTATAGTTAAAGTTTATTTGGAGTAGATCTCACAAATTTTCTTTAAGTATAATAATAATATACATTGAATTAAATAAACATTGTTTCATACATTTTTCAAAAATTTCAAATATAGATGGGGAGCGGCCGAAACCTGTCAATGCCAACCCAAAGTCACATTCTATCTTTTTGAATTTTTCATTGCTTAGGATCTAAGGATCTTAGGATACAATCCCTGCCTTAATAAAATATTGTTTCAAAAATGGAACCGGAGGAAACGAAATAATAGGGGTTAACGAGAAACACTATTATAATGTTTTTTTTTCGTGTTGAAATCTGAAAGAAAATATAGGTATCGTTTTTAAGGTTTTCGTGGGTGCCATTGTATATGACATCTATTTCGAGATCAAAAATGGCGGACGTGATATTTTTTTAAAAGTCAATATGGGTATAATTTTTAAGATTTTCGTGGGTGCTGATAATGAATATGATATCTATTTCGAGATCCAAGATGGCGGACGTGTTTTTTAAGTCAATATAGGTATGGTATTTAAAATTTCCGTGGTTGCCAATTATAAATACATTATATTTACAAATCGAGCTAGCAAAAAAAACACCATTTTTAGTTCCAAAAAAAGTCGACGTGCAAACCTGTACTTACAATAATTTTGACGGCCATATTCTTTTGGCGTGAAGAGACTCCATATTGGCCTGTGGTCAAACATTCACCTAGAGTAGAGATTGTCTCAAAGGAATTTATGTTTAAATTTATTTATCTAATTATTAAAAAACTTTGTCCCCCTTTTTAAGCACATTGCGCTCACAGAGAACTGTAAGCCTTAGCGTAGTTAAAGTTCGTGGTGACGAGTGCAGAAAGATAAAATGTATATTTGATATGCGTTACAAAGAAAAATATCAAAGGATATTAAAAAATGCGTATGATTTTGATTTGTCAATGTCATACACTTATATTTTTTTAATTGTCATGACCATTGGAACCTACAAACCCTTCTGCCGAAATAGTAAACATCTTTTAATAAAAATTACGGTCGAATATCAACCACTATCACAACATTTTAAAACTTGTATGACATATTATTATAATGCTACTAACTTGTTTTTGTGAGACTTAGGTTGAGTTAAAGCAAGGGCTAAGCCACTAATCAAGCCGCGTATTGTGTGACCCAAGCTGAAAATCGAACCCGGGCCGTGGTTGAACCATTACACCTTAGAGGTAGTTGTAAATATTACAGTTTATATTCCTCTTACAATTCTCTTATTCTTATTAAGGTTTATTCATTATTGTTTGCGCACCTAATGCGCCCCGCACCTTTAGCTTCAGAGAGTTCTATTTTACTAGCATTTTTAGCTAGGACGTTTCTGCTTATATAAAACCTAATTCGTAGTCCATATGTAGTTCTTACCATTTTTATTTTTAATCTTCCATTCTGGGCGCCCGCCCAAGGATTTGGTTTTGCAACGCAAGCGACAGATCAGCGGCCGTCCGCTCGGCTTTTGTTTATGTGCTCCATTTTCAGCTAAGAAGCATTTAATTACTTGCTAGAAATTTTGTGAGAATTATTTTTCTTCATACGACTATAGTTGTGACCACGGACGTTTTGTTTTATACATGAGACAATGCATAAAGGTGGTGACCGACCGGAGCGTATCATCGTAACGTAACTGTAACGTACTCGCGGCGAGCTTGGTACGTTATTGCATTGCTGACTGATCGATAACAGTGCTCGGTAAGAACACGAAACTTGCTCGTAACACTCAAAAGGATTCACCGAATAACCGATAACGGGCGGAGCACGCGTTGCGAGACGCAAGCGGCTCGGCTCACTATACTGACCATGTGAATGCTCGCATGCATCGAACATGTTACGTTACGACACAATGCTCCGGTCAGTCGCCCCCTTTAAGTATACCACTGCGCCCGTGAGACGGAGATTGATATGTCCACTAAAATCCCACTCATCCCCGACTCCTCCCAACGTAGGTACCTTCTCAAAACTTCTGTAGGTACCTCCTTCCTCTTATAATATGTGTTACTGAACCTTAAGACTCAGTTCACCTCGGCCAAGTAAGTCTAATGAACAGCTGGAAATGGTTATAAATAATTCACTGGACACAACGAAGCACGGACAAAAATATACTTTTTAAAATAGGTCCACAAAAATGCACGAATATATCTAGGCATTTTGTATTTTAACTGAACTTCGATAATGCTTTAGTTAATTAAAGCTATTTAGGCTGCGCCATTCTTATTTGTCAGGTAGAATGGTCACTTTTTGTAGAATGATTAAAGCTTTAATTATTATTGTTTTTTATTCAAAACGTTCAACGTTAGGAACGTTCTATTGAACGGTCTGTTTTGGGAATACTTTATACTAAAATACTTTTACTAATTTCTTATCTATGTTGTTCGTTCACTGATTGGTGATCTACAGGACCACGATAATAATGATTGATTATAAACCTAGAGAACGAGAACACAATATGTAAGGTGTTATCAAAATGTTATTGTTAACCGATTGAAATGTTTTGGTGTTTTAAAAACTCATTAAAAAACTCGAGCAAAGTTACGCGGTATCAATAGTTTTCATTTGGAAAATTTAAAATATACTTTGATATTTCACTTCCATTCGCGTCGTGATGGATGAGATTTTAGATGGGACGGATGATGGCTTTAAAGCTGTTCGCTGTTAATACCTAGTCAATTTTATTTTAGTATCACGTTAATTCTTTTTTTAAATTCGGTAAAAACTTTTTAAGTTAGCCTGTTTTTTTATTTCCTACGATAAATGCTTGTCCGTCGCCTCATCGGTAAACGAGGAGCGACGAAGTATGGAAGTGCACTTCATCTGAAATCGTCAAAAAACAGGCTATTTGAATCAGCAGGGTCTAATGCTTTGTTTGTACACCTACGATTTATATTAAGCAAAACATTTTTTTTAAATTAATTTTAGCTCCAATAAAAGTCAGTAAGCCATCTGTTCGTAAGACTACGGCGGGAGAAGTTAAAATGAAAAAACCGGCAAAAGCTCAAAAAAAAACGCTTTAATTCCTTTCTTATAAAGCGTCAGCGATCGGTAAAATTTGTTTTATAGAAGTACACTTTTATGACAAAAAATGGCAAAATGATTAGACATTTGCATTAAAAAAAAATTCACATAAAACCATGTCGTACATTACTGATGAAATACAAAAGCCATGAATTAGATTAATATTCAGAACATTTCTAATCTGACACCAAACCCTTCAAAATGAACAATGACTTCTCTAATTATCAGCTTGTAGCGAAACAAGACAAGGCGTATAAATTAAAAAGCAAAGTTTCGCCTCGCCCGAGAATAGCCTTTCATTCGTTGTGATAACGGTTTTTTTTTTATTTTAGATTTGTTGCAGTCCTGTGAACTTTGCCGGAGTTTCTACTGCGTTTTATTGCAGACCGTTCCCGCTGCATAGCTCGGTAGCTTTTTTCTCAATAACATTTGATTTTTCGATGTTAATAAAATATATTGCAGAATAGATCTGTATGTAACTTTAATGCTGTGGTATTAAGAAAGTGGTGGACACGGCATTAGCTTCTCTTTTTTTTTTTGAGAGAGATTGCTGATTGCCTCTACGGCATTTTCAGCTTCACCGGGCTTTTTCGGGGGCGGCGAGGAACGTAAAGGGTCCCTCAAGCCGTGTGAAACGAATCACCTTCGGAGGTTATCTAGAGGGAACCGCATCGCGCACTAGTGCGCGTCCCCGTGCCCTACTAGATTCTCCGAAGGGTTCGGATCGGATCGGGATTAGCTTCTCACTTTACACACACAGTAATCTAAGCTAAGCACTGCTGTCTTAAACTTAATTTGGGTAGGTTTTTTTTTTGCATTACATTTTTTTATTGTGCAGCACTTTTTATAACAGGCTTGATACGATAGACTAGGTGAGTGAGTAAGGAGCTACCGGTACAACTTGAGGTAAAAGCTAAAACAATATTTCTGGTCGCCTCCCGATTACCCTGCATTAAAAATAGTTTATTTTTTTAAATGACTATGGTCCTGATATAACCCATCTAGAAAGCTAGCATGTGCTAGCGTTGTGTTAGCATCGTCAATAGTCTATCGAAGTTATGGGGATTGAAACACGATTTTTACATAAATAAAATAATATATATCAATAGAAATCTATACTATTAATAAAGAGTTAAAGTTTGTGACTTTGTTTGTTTGTTTGTTTGTTTGTGGAGGGTAATCTCTGGAACTACTGGTCCAATTCCAAAATTCTTTCACAAATATAATGCTATATGACGTGCGGGTAACATAGGGTTACATACATTCGAAATTGCAAAAACTGTATATCAAATCGAAAGAAATAGTGCCGCTTCGCTGCTTTATCGTACGCTGACCAAACGGTTAAGTATACACGAATGTAAGGTACTACAAAAATATTAGTCACCCAATGATGAAAAAAAAGTCAGCAACACGATATACCTAGCTTTTAATAGTAAAGCTTCAATAACGTTATTTATCACATTATTATTATAAAGAGGTAAAATTTATACATTTGAAATTGGGAGGTAATCACCTAAAGTGCTGATCCGATTCCAAAAATTATTTTACCAATTTTTTTTAAATAGATTTCAGGTGCACAAAAACTATATTTTAATTTGATGAACAATATTTTACACTTCTTAATCTTTAAATTTCTATACAAAGTTAGAAAAAAGAAGCGCAACTTGGCTGCTTTATCAGCGTGCGTAGACTAAACAGTTGAGTATACATGATAGTAATGTATACCAAAAATTTTTGTCATTAGTAGATCCAAGAAAAAGTCAGTGGCACGATATACCTAACTAACTATATTAACTTATATATATGTATCTGTTTGTATAACATAATTATAAACAGTGCAGCCCTTACGAACTCACTCTGAGTACACTTAAAACAAACCGTACCCAACATCGAAACCTATGTCTAACCAGTAGACCGCAGAGGCGATTGCTGATCTAACTTGGAGAAAGAAAAATCCATTCTCCAGCACTAATGGCAGTATAGCTAAAATCGAACTGGACAATAGATTGGCTCGCAAAGTACATAGTAGGTATGGAACATATTATAGACGCAATATATTATTCCATTACCTATATTGTCGGAGGCCATCCAGATGGGTCTAGGGTTCTGTTTTGCTGATTTTCGGAGGCATAGTTCCGTTGGTGATCACTAACCTGCATTTCGGAAGCTTTGTAATTAAGCCAATACCTATCAGTTGTAGCGATGCCTTGATTTCTTCAATGATGGAGGACTTTGCCAAGCAATGGTATCCATGTATGGATATCAAATATTGCTAATTACTAATATGTGTAGGTAATGGCACAAAACTGTTAAAAAAAGCTTTGCAAGACAATTTAATCGTAGCGATCATTCTAACACCATCAGCATCATCATCAGCTGGTCAACGCATATTCCTAATAGGTATTTTTTCTCTATTTTCAAATTTATAAGTCTCAAGGGCAAACATGACGAATTGAGAAAAGGGTGCATTTCCCATGAACAGCACCGAATGCTATCATAGTTTTTCTACCAAAACAAGAAACAACAAAAATTGTTATAAGGAAGCTTTGTAACATACTAGATTATTGAAGCAAAACAGAAAACTAAAATACCTGGTCTAAGCGCAAACATGAAGCGCTAACATTCCGTCTGGTGTAGGCACTATCAGGACACGGATGTTTTTTGAAGTGACTGCATTAGATCGCTTAGAGAGGGGCAAGCCCATTGTGCCACCATTACACCGGAATCTACTGCCACAAATACTCAGTATTCCTGCAAAAGTTTCCTGCAAAAGTGCACGACTTGGGAACAGCGACGCAGCACCCTAACGGCAGTGATAGGCTGCGATCTCTCGCTGGTCAGGGTGGTAAAGAATGGCCATAACTGGGCATCGCTATGTGATGGGTAATTTTGGGAAAGTTGCAAAAGAAACAGTTTCTATAATGATTCTATTTTTTGATTTGGGAAACGTAGTATTTATTTTTGACGAAATAGTACGAAATTCACGTGGACGGAGTCGCAGACAAACAGCTAGCATAATAAAAAGTCGAGTATCCGTTATGCTAACGAGCAACAAGCTACTTAACTTACCCGATTGCAATCGGATCCAGCCAGTTAGTGAGCCAACCAGCCTTTCTATATTAAAGATTATGAATACAGTCATGTATGAGGAAATGAGACTGTCGTAAACAATCCTTTATGCCATCAACGGAGTTATGAGCGTTACCGTGGCGTCCTCTGGCGCTCTGCAAAGTTTTGTGACCGCATTCGCTGAGTTAGATACGTTGATTACACTGTGCAAATGATATTCCAAAGAAAACTGAAAACTTGCTAAAGTCACTTATGTTCAAACTTGAGATATTACTATAAAATAAAGCAATGTGAGTTGTTTTTGACATTTTTAAACCAACCTCTATAAAAAGACGGGAAAAACAAAACTGACAACTGCGCTTGGCTTTCATATAACAAAAGCTAGCGCGAATGGATAACAAAACACATCATTATCACATTTTTCTAACAATATTTTTAAACAAATAAAACACTTTAACTACTCACTTTAGACCGTTTTTAGGTGAACGCCTTGTGGCCTAGTCTAGTGGTGATACCAGTCTCAGTTGTATACGTCCCGTGTTTGCTTCAAAGCGCAGGATACATAGTTTGTTGTTAGTAGAGCTTATATGCATAGATGAAGATCTCCATATTCTTATGACTATCGATATAACAATAATATTATTGCCACGATAGCATAGTTGGTAGTGCACCTGACCCGGCATGCCATGGGGTGCGGGTCCGAATCCCGCTCGTGGAATTTTTTCAACACTTTTTCTTTTTTCAAATCCTAATTTGTTCGCAACAATATTTGCGTAAAATTATATAATCTTAATCATAAATCATATTATAATAATTACATAAAAATATAATATTTAAAATAATTTATTACGTTTAGGCTATAATATTAACGCTTATGAACGTCACTATGTCATTTTGTTATCATTCACGTGATCGAACCTAATAAAACCAAGTAGTGAGACTTATATACCTCAGTCCTATATATCTATGGTAATAATAGTCGAACCCACGATACCGCAAGATATATCCCCACCCGTACATTACGCCTGTTAACACGCTAAATCGGCGACACCCATTTGGCTGCATGTACGAAAGCAATTGCAACCGGGATATCCTATCGTTTAACCGGGGAACGTTAAGGTATTACATCCTCTCTGCTTCCATTTTGTTTTAAAAACATTTGCGCTAAAGAGAAATCACTGTGTTACACTTGTGTTCTTTTTTTCTATGACTTGTAAGCGCTTGTTTTATAGCATCAGGCTTTAAGTTTGCTTATTCAATAACATCCTAATAACGTTTTTGTTCTCTTTATATAATTTTAACGCAAATTTTGTTGCGAATCAAATTACAAAAACACAAATGATGAGTGCAATTATACAAACACCTGCAAGGAGAACATTGTAACTCAAAATTAGGTAATTTTGAGATAAATTTATACTTACTTCGCCTGTGGTGGCTTAGTGGTAAAGCGCTCGATACCCGAAGGTACTGGGTTCAATTCCGAGGTCAGGCAAAGTGTGTTTCGGATTGTCCACCGGATTTCTCGACCGGGTTTGTTTTGCATATCCCGCATTTGGCAAGCGTGGTGGTTAAGCCAATACCCATCAGTTGGAGCGATAACTTGATTTCAATGATGGAGGCCTTTCTTTGCCCATCAGTGGGATAGTATAAAGACTATTTCCTTTTCTTACTTTATTACTATTATGCTCAAAAATCAGGCCTGCATGTGAGGTGGATCTTTTCATGCAGGAGCCAGCTAGGCTGTTGATGTTGACTATGCAACCCAATGTAAGACACGGAGAAGTGGTATTCGTTAATAACACACTTTTCCATTCATATAAAATAATCCAACATCTGCTAGAAAGAAAACTGCACAAAGCTTTAAAAGTTTAAAAGTTGCCGCAAAATAATTTCCACTGTAATTCCGAGCTCAGCTGAAAGAGGAAAGTACGAGTCCGCTTCGGCTTGCAGATTTAAAATTAGCACCGCACAGTTTTAATTGTATACTGTGTACGTTCGATACGATGCGGTGTCTCCAGTTATGTTGACCGCATCTGGGTGCCTAGTGCGAGTCACATTCGCCATTAAATTTGTATGGCATTAACTCTTCTCGTCCGTGTTTCATACCATGGTATGAATTGCAGAAGTACAAAAAAGATATTGGCCGTTTCATAACATAGTATGAAACAGCCAATTCAAAAAGCGTCCTTGTGCGATTCATACCGTGGTATGAACCATTTATGGTATGAATCGACGAAAGACCCGTGTCGCCAGGTGGCGCTGCCTCAATGCCATACTAATTCTCGTTTTCGTTAACGTGATCGAATTTCAAATGAAACTCTCACTAGATCTACTCACAATGTGGTCTTGTAGGCCAGGCGGTTCCAGGTTCGATTCCGGACACATGATTGAACTCAGTTTGGTTGGTGAAAGGGTCTTGTTCTAAGTGCACCTGGCTAGCTACCAATATCTTATCTAAATGACATATCGCCATAACATCAATGTTAAAAGAATGGTTGTGTTTCAACAGTTTGAGATATATCTTATCCAGTTCAGTAGTTGAGGATTCCGGGTGAAGTGCATTTCCACTATCGGTCTTTAGAACAAAAGGTCAAAAGCAAAGCCGTTGAAAATTTCTTTCAAGTTAATTTTAATAGAGTTTTAAAAAAACTGAAAATGAATTTTATTCAAATCACTTCTGGGTTCTGTTTCTCAAATCAGAAAACCCTTACATACTTACTTTTTGCAGTTTCTCATAAAGGTTGAAAATGGTAGGCTATGATTGCATCAACTGCTATAAAACAGTATAATTAGGTATGCGTATTTTCATACTATCACTAACTGACAGATTATTAATACATGGACACCTCCCAGTAACCTATATCCTTAAAGTTTGGGATAAACCATAAAATCATAAATTTTAAATCTCATCTTTAATTGTTAATAATTATCCATTGTGCCATCGAGCTCCGATCTAAAAATTACGTTGTTTATTTAAGAAATAACGGTGCAGAACCCGTTCACCCGGTCACGCGTTTTACTCGCTATTATTCGTATTTTGTAAGTTATGCAACAGCGCGCTGTCCTTTCCAGCATCGAGTCAGACATGTGTTACAGTGAACTGCAATGGTGTACGAATTTTCATAAAAATGTTCCCGGTGTTAATGTGACTTGCGCAGAGAGTAAAATGATACAGAATAAAACACAAAGTTGGTACTGCGGCAATTTTGTGGATAAGCGAATGAGTTTTCTTATTTTAATTTTTGCAGAGATTTTTAGTTGTGTTGGTGAGTTTACTACATTTTACAAAGGAGCGATTTCCTTACTAACCCTTTTGCGTTCATTGTTTTATTACATACATACAATTTATTATTATAAAAAGGTAAAGCTTGTAAATTGAGATGTAGAGTGTAATCTCCAAAACTACACATTCGATATCAAAAATTCTTTCACAAATATTTAGAATGGACCTTCAGGGTAAACATAGGCTATATTTTATTTTGATTAATAATAGCTTTTCACGGATGTAGCCGCATGCTGGTAGTATATATATTTGTAGGATTTTGTCAACCCGGGACCTCTGGGTCCAAGAGGTTCTGGGTTCAATTTCCAGTCCCAGAGATATTTTTTTTATACGTAGCACGGCAAATGACAGAGATCCAAGAGTATTTGCGACTTCTGCGTTGCCGATAATGCGTATAGCGCGACGCTGTAATCTGTCCAAGGGATAGAGAAGGTACTTTGCGGAACCGTCCCAGATGAGCAAACAATACTCCACGCAAGACTGTACCTGTAAGACACAACTGGTCAGGCGTAAATAATCGCCGCACCCTGTTTAGAATACCGAGTTTTCGTGAAGCTGTTTTGATGTAGGCCTTTTGGTTCAGATCACAGCGAATCGTCATACCTAAGCATGTTGATACTGCTCTGCAGGCTTAGACATGTACCCTGAAGAGTAGGAAGGGGAATTACACAATCTTAAAATTAACTTAATTAAAGCTAATTATATACAATTTCATAATCAAAGAAATTCTAAACCTATACAATTACACATTCAATATAATAATAAAATAATCGAAGTAATGAAACAAATTTAATTGCTAGGATTAACTATAGATCAACACATCAATTGGATAACACCTTTGTAAAAGAATAAATAAATTTGCATATGGTCTTAAGCAGGTCAGGAATGTAACGAATGTAGAAACTGCCATTACAACATAATATCATGCTTATGTAGGATCCATACTGCGTTATGGATTAATAATGTGGGGTAATGGTATTCATATCAATACAGCTTTTATTGCCCAGAAAAGATGTGTGAGAGCAATATGCGGTGTTCCTCCGATGACGTCTTGCCGTCCACTGTTTGCAAGACTTGGACTACTTACATTGACATCTTTGTATATTTCCGAATATATGTATTTGTACAGAAAAATAGTAATCTCTTTAAAATGACTTGTCAAATTTATTTGATATTATGAATTAGTTATTGTGATTGCCGCTAAGGTATACTATAAGTTTAATTTAATGTAATCAATAATATTTGCATGCCACTTTGTTTCGGCAAAATATGATTGTTCTTTTTATTTTGTTTTACTACGATGTATACCATGTTTTTATGCAAATAAATTATTTATTTATTTATTTATCAATATCCATATCATCAGCCTATCTGGAACTACAGCTAGGCATATTTTCTCCACTTATGCTATTCTATGAAAACTATGCCTCCATGAAATTTCATGAGGCTTGTATGAAAGCCTTTGTTTTTCATTTGCAGTGCACTCGCATAATTTCTCCAAATAAGCTCCGGAGGTGCTTCGCTTTCATTCCACCCCGGTGATATTAAAAGTTGGTCAAATGCAGCCCATTGTCGCCTGTCCTTTGTTTCTAACTGCACACTATTTTATTTTCCAACCACGTATAGTTGGATGGATGTTATTTATTTGTCGGAGTTTTCTAATGAGCGCATTGTTTAGAATACGTAATAGAAAGCTTTGAAACGATATCTCGTTGGGTAGCTCAGTGGTATCGTTTTTATTAGTGGAGTAGTTTCATAGTGATGCGTTTTGCATTAAATATTGTATTAATACAAGTAGCGAATGTAATTTTTTATTACTTTGAATGTTTTCACGTCACTTACCTACTAAGCCTTATTTAGCTTAGAGACGTCAATTAAGATAAATTATAGTACCCAGGCAGGTACATTATCCTATAAAGACGACTGATTAATAAAAGCTTTTTTTACAATAATTAATTCATAGTTGTGTATTAAGTAATTAATAAATACTAGCACTTTACTCGAAACTTCGTCCGCGTTAATTTGGGAAATATGCCTATGTTACCTACAAGAGATATAGCATTCTATCTGTGGAAGATTTTTTGGAATTGGATCAGTAGTTCCAGAGATTACCCTCCGCAAACAAACAAACCAACAAACAAACAAACCAAGTCACAAACTTTACCTCTTTATGAATACATAGATATAGATGATCGAAGGGCCTAAGTGCAATATTAAATCATTTTAAAATAAAGTATTTGTAAATAAGGTTTTAATATTTCTCTTTAACAAAAAAAGGTTACGTTACCAAATTAACAAGTTGCTCGGTTTCGTAGCAACACGAATAAGTCAGTACACCACCCAAGAAGTTCATAATATAGCACCAGAGTCGCCAGCCAGCGTTCCCCTGAGGCAAGTAACAGAAACTACCGCAAACTGTGCCAACCAAATGTGACGGTTAACTTTTACTAGCTCTTAGAAAAATATTTCTTGTGACCAGGGAAGGGAATAGTTTTATTGCTAGCAGTTGTTTGACTTGTGCTGCTGTTACAAAAATTTGTTTGCAAATTTTACGCAACTTGAAAAAAAAAATCTAGAACAGTTCAACGAGTATTCTGGGGTCTCGGTAGCTCAGCAGTCAGAGCATTAGACCGGTAATCCAAGAGTCGTGGGTTCGATTCCCGCTCGAGCTTCCTGAGACTGGTTGATTATATCTATTAAATTTTTATTACATACTACAATAAAGCATTGTAAATGCTAAAATTAAATAATAAATATATGTTTTAAGGGTTGGGACCTTATTCCCTTGAGTGTCAACTAATATGTATTTCTTATGACCTGGTAAGTTTTATTGTTAACAGTTGTTGGATTCTGAAGGTAGTTCTTTGTTTCCAAAAATTACATATGTTGCAAATCTGTGTATTTAGGGTTATGTATTAGCTGGGTACTAACTAAAATGTCTCAAAGCAATGGTTTGATTTTGCGCAACATTCTGGCAGATCTAAACTTATACTCGTACTCGCCAAAGTTATCTTTAGTTGAGGCAAAGAAGAGTGCGCATAGGATTGGCAGATATATATAAATGTATAAGGATTACGTACAACCTTTTTTAATTCCACGCCCAAAAGTCACAGGCACAGACGAACAAGTTTTGCTTACTGATATAATGCTCTCAATAAGGGACATTGCGTACTCTTTGGTATTGCGTGCTATATGTGGCTTAACCAAAAGCAAAGTGGATTAAACAATCGCTGATTATAAAAGAGAAAGATATCCGACATTACCACTAGTTCTTCCCTTTCATTGTGTAGCTGATGTACAGACATGCTTTATTAACAATTTTAGTACCTACACCAAAGTACCTAATAAAGATAAAAGGGAAATAATTTATTTGTTTTACAAAATAAATATTTGGTCAACAAAATTATTATTTGGTCAGCAGAATTATACAATCGGTCAAGGTTAAGTAAAATTTTATTTTTCCGAGCGAAGCGCAGCGTAGCGAGGGCCAGTCACGGAAGGGGGGAGCGGCATAAAACTGCAGTTTAGAATGATATAAGTTGCAGACTGATTTAGAAATATTTGCTGACCATAAGTTGCTGCCCAACTAGCATTTTTTTGCTAACAAAAATACGAATACTTTGCTAACCGTTTAACCCAACAACAATAACACCCATGATAAATATTCTTATTATTCTTATTATATAATGATAATTTAAGGTTTGATAGTGCAAGCTCTGTTGAGCCCTCAAATTGAACTCTGTAATAAAGTGCAAAACACTTTTTTTATAGTGAGCGTCTGAACAGTTTTTAATTTTAAATTTTAATATCGTACCATTATACGTTTGCAGTTCTCCACAGAACTACAAAAAAAGGGGACCCAGAAAGTTTGCTTAATACATACCACGCTCGAGCAACGCACACATAGGAGCAACGGACACGGAATCTCATACCATATCGAAGCAATCCGAGCGCTGCTGTTGGTTCCGTGTCCGTAAGAAGTTGTCTATGAATGCGTTGCCCGAGCGTGTTCGTCAAAGCTTACCTTCTGTGGTCTTCTTATTTTGAAACAGAACACTCTACACTACAGCATCAGCTCCACATTTCTAAGAAAAATATTTGCGGCACAACTTGAGCGCATAAAACGGGTTTTATGGTTGCAACTTTGAGTGAAATTGTTTATTTTTTTATATTCTTTGTGTAACTTTGATTACAGGAGTGGAGAGAGTCATTGTCTAGTTTTGTAGTTGAATGCATAAGTTCAGTTGGAAGTTTTCTTTTCTGAAGCGGAATTATTAAAGAAAAGACATTCATTGTGAGGCTTAAATTTTCGAGAATATCAATTTACGGCTGTTGCGATATTTTATATCTGTTGATTTAATTATACACAGTCTGTGAACCAAACTTTGTCACAAATTTAACAATTAAGCTTATTCCCCTAACTCTCTTACAAATCACACTAATATTATAAATGCGAAAGTTTGTGTGTATGTGTGTATATTTGTTGCTTCTTCACGCTGCAACGGACGGATGGATTTGGATGAAATTCGGCATACAGATAGTTTATAACCTGGATTAACACATAGGATTTTATGAAAGGAATGAAACTTATACCTTTTCTGTATATTTGGTTCCACAATTTACTACTAAGGTCTTGGATTTGATGTTGGGAATATAACCTATTTGGTAGTTTTTTATACTTTTTTATTTAAATTTTGACAGACTTTTTCTTTTTGACATTTGTTTTCCAATACAAAATGATTTGTTTGTTTTGTTGTCATGGAAACTGTCAAAGCGGTACGAAGTCCGCCGGGGGACTTCTTGGCGGCAAAGTGAAGAGTCATGTCTGCGGTTCTGTTTTATTTTCTAAAATTTGTGTTATGTCGAATATTAATGTGAAATAATGGTGGATTATTAACCGTTAAGAGTTCGTGAGCGTGCATGAGTGTTGGCAAATGAAACAAAACAGTGCAACGCCACTTTTCAAATTCTCTCAAGAAGTCTGCGTGAGGACTTAGTAAAGCCCCACATCTTTACTGAGATACTCGAGGGGTTGGGGGTAATGTAATTTCTCACTTTCCATTTCTATTATCATTCATCATCTTCAATATTGTTTATTTATGTATTACTTATGAAGATAGAACGAACGAATAGGCTTGATGGATTTCATCCAGGGCCGTAAAACAATAAAAAAAAAGTCCGTTTAAAAAAGTTTCATTAAGAAGACGTTGCAAATAAGAATATTTAACATTTACCGTGATTGGGTGAGATCCCTAGGGATTTCGTGAAATCTCTGATATCCTCATGTCCCTGAGACATATACACTTTTAAACTTTCGCGTTCCATAGTTAAACAAACCCAGTCCGTGACCACGGCTGGTGTAACTCGGTCAAAACGTCAGGTAATAAAGAAGGTATGATACCTTTTACTAATTTGCGTTAATCCCCGTTAAAATTCTTTGTTTTGTTTGTGTTACTCAAAAATATATAGTTTATTTGTAATTATTTATTAGAAAGAGGGTAAGTGATTAATTACAACGTGTAGTGTATAGCGTAAACTTCATCTCCACACCTTATTATTTTACCTCTGTTTTTCCTTAAAATTGATAATAACCATTTCAGTATAAATTCAGGTAAACACCGGCCTTCAGAGATTGTCACAGTCATCAAAATATCGCCAAAGGGGCCTGCAGTGGAGTGGCAGGTTATTGTCTATGAAGACCGAGATACACCTCCGTCATTTACAGACCACGTGTTCATAGAGACAATGCCGATGTCCAATTCAAATCCAAATACAATAGAATTTGAAGTTTAATGAACGCAACGAAGTGTTAGTAGGCCGTTTTCTGGAAGCCTTTTAAATTAAACTGCAATGTTCCCGAAAACCGAAATGGTACATTTTCAAAGAACAAAACACAAAATGCGCCCTAAAAGGTTACCGACTTTCGACGCCCAGAGTCTATCTAACTTATTATTGTGCAATAAAATTCAATTTAATTAAATTCAAATATATTTATTTTCTCAGCACAAGGTGTATAAAAATACGTGAGTTTAAAGGTATAGAGGTGGGTACAGAGATAAAAATGACACATCAGTAAATGAAACCCATAAGTATCCCTTGTGAGAGACTGGTGCTTGCGATAGGTTTAGAAAAAACCCGTAGGCCACAGGTCACCAGTGCCCCATTCCGCGAACTTTTAACTATATAACTATAACTTATTAATTAATAACAAATTAACAAAATACGTGTTGTGGCAAGCCCCTGAGTGAGAGATAATGTGTAAAAGAGTAAGTGTGTAAGATTGAATGAATTAATGCGTGGTGTTAGTGTGTTAGTACTTAGTGCACATAATCCAACAAAAACCTTAGAGATAGAAGGGGTATGATTATTGAAGTAGTTACACCTTTGGGTTGATCAAGTCTTCAGTTTCTTCATATGTTAGCGTCAAGAGCCAGTTCGTGATTGTGCGTTTACGGTTTAGTTTTTGAAGTGGATGGATAGTTAATAAACTATTTATTTTATTATATATGAAGCAGCCGAAGAAGCGAAGAAATAATGAGAGTGGCTTGTGTGGAATAGAGGTGTAGGACAGACATTAGCCTTTCTTCGCTTGTCATCCATTAGATTGGGATCGTACGACAATTGGGAGTGTTTATTCAAGGCAGAATTTGCCTTGTTGTGAGCACTTCCCAGTCCTTATAAAGCGCAGTTGTAGTATCACCATTAGTACAGCTCTCTGAGCTCTCTCAAGGAGGAGCAGGTGAGCATTAGGTGCACCACCCCAAGACGTGATGCAGTACTGAACTATAGATTGGCAGAGCGTATAATATACTCATAGGCAGCTACGTGTCTTAAGGTTTTAAATATATAATTATTAACTTCCGCAGCCGAGTCACAAGGACATTGATATGCGGTTTAAATGAGAGTGTTTGGTCTATGGTAATGCCAAGGTATTTTATAGTATCAGTTGTTTGGAAGGAAAGACACAGTTACAGCCAACGGTACCCGAACGACATGAGTGGGCCGTGATTCTAAAGCCGGTCTGGGCATTTTTGAACACTTCTTCCCAGCTATCGCCACTGTAAAAGAGAGCTGTGTCGTCAGCGAATGTAATCAATTTGCCGTTGTGAAGTTGCATATTACAGAGGCCATTCACGTAAGCCTGGAAAAGAGTGAGGCCATTTATACTTCCCTGCGGCAAGCCAAAGCCCACCGTTTTGCTCTTGACTGATCCAACAATCAATTTTGACGCGGTGTTTACGATTGGTCAAATAACCCTCAAACAATCTCAAAGGGAGGCCTCTCACACCTAGTTCCTCTAGCTTCTGAATGGAAACAGTGTCAAAGGCCTTGGCTAGGTCAAGGAATATAGTGAGACACTTCTTTTTTTTATCCAAGCTAGCTATAATAGAGTTTATCAAATCGTGCACAGCATCATCAGTCGACTTGCTAGCTCGGAATCCGTACTGTGACGTCGAAAGAAGATTATTTGTTTCCGAGAAAGATGTTAAGCGCTTGTTCATGAGATGTTCGAGAACTTTTGACAATGTAATGAAATGACGTTATAATGAAAATTTGGGACAAAACATAACGGTATTTATTTTTAAATAGGTTACGTTTAAGCTAATGAAGACTGTGATTGCATAATCTTGTCGTCATCATTTAGTATTTAAGAAAATATAATAAATGGCTGACTTTATGGTACAACGACACTTTATAATACGACATAAATACAGAATTAAAATAAACGCAACTCAACAAACCTAGTACAACATTTGCATAAGAATCAAACTCGGTTCCTCTGGGTCTGAACCCGTTGCTATTCAAGCTAAACTTTAACGTTATGACACGTTTACCTGATAAAGCAATATAAAAAGTTAAAGAAGTTCAACGGACAAGCATCGGCTAAGCTAAAATCGAAAACAGAAATTCCTAAAGTGGCATAGTAAATTATGAGTCCGTTTAAGATATTTAATATCTTGCCCATGTCAATGATGGAGCAATAAAACTCCCATAGACCCTTTAATCGACTATGCGAGACGTGTACACGTTCGGACATGATATTTGACACGTAACGTTGGTTATTTATGTACTTATATTTCTGCCGTACTCAGTAATATAATCTTGTGATAGAGATGGGATTTATTTATGTATTATCATCATCATCAACTAATTTTAATGTCCCCACTGCTGGGGTACGAGCCTTCCCTATGGGCGGATAGGGAGAAGGATAGACCATTAATACAGACCATATAGCCCATAAACCAGCACGCGGGCCTAGTGCGGATTGGTGGTTGTTAACGACTGCTAATGCAGACGAGACCAACGGCTTTACGTACTTTCGAAGCACGGAGGAGCTCGAGATAAAATTGTTTACCATTCGTACCAACCCGTCTAACTTTAGTAAATGTTATAAGTATACATTGCTCTATATCAATATCTATTAACAACTATACATAATTTTCCAATTAATTATAATATAAGTTACCTACATCACTAAAGACAAAATAAAACCTATAAATAAAAAATGTCCTCCAGCTGTGGGCTCATGGGAACGGTCCCAAGAATGCTGGCAACATTACCTCTTTGGATTGCCAAGCTAATACGTTGGCAGAGGTAGCTGCCAGCCTTCTTGTCACCGGAGGCTTCAATAAGGCAATATCAATATATATATATTTATATCAATATCTGTATTATTTTTGCTCTAAACTGCAACCAATCATACCCATTGTTACATCAAAACGTCATTATGACAGCTGACAGCTATCAAATGACACCTGTCACTTTACAGTTACTGATTTATCGTAAAAACAATATGTCAACAACATTACTTATCTCGTAAAAAAATTTACATAATACAACACTTACAGCGTCCTCACTGCATAAAGCCTTTCTTCATGTGCAGATTTCATCGTCACAGTGACAAAATATCCAGTCAGCCGCGAGTTCTATATACAGATCGTTTTAATCACTCGAATAATAACGAGGCAGCCATCTGCCGCGTACCGTAGCTACGTGAAGCAATTAATAATGACGTGTTCCAATAAAGATACTCCCTCGGTGCGATGCGCTCTTTGCCATTCAATTATACGCTCTGATCCAGATTACCTGTCAAGGTTTTAAACAATGATACTATAATGGGATCGGGCGTTTATTTTTTTAAGCTTTAAAAAAATAAATTGAAAAAAAAACTACATTCATAAAAGTGATGTTAAGTATTCCAGAAAGCTAATACGCTAGTGCTTGGTATGGATTTACGTCATTAGCCTAGCGGAGCAATGGCGATTGAATTGATACTAGCTGTCCTCACCAGTCTCATTAGCTATCTGCCCAAACTTCTATATCTTATATATAGAAAAAAAATATTTCTCGCATTCAATCCGAGCTAGATGCTCGGGCTAGATGCTAGTTTGGCTACTGACCGTTGTGTACCTAAAACTATGAAAAATGTGTTCACTATTTTCACATAGTTAAAAACGTAATAAAAAAAGAAGAACGTCTGGGTGGCCAATACTCGAAGGTTCTAGGTTCAACTCCCAGGGGCCCTACCGCCTAACTCATGGGCTTCGAGCAATGCTCTAGTCAATTATATAGCAATGCTCTAGTCAAATCTATATTTTCGAGCGACCGCCTAAAATTCGAGTACTCTTGATAAATTGCTATTGCCATCGCGAATGAACGATGGACTGGCGAACTTGCGTTTTGTTCCGCAGATTGTTTTAAAATTATATTATGTTTTTTATGGAATAAAATACGAGGATTATTTTTAAATTACTTTATTTTATAATTAAACGTATTAATTTATGTTGTTTTTTATTTTAGTTTATAAGATGAGTTAAATTAAAGCTGGCAATCCCAAACAAAAATCTTACAATGTAAAAACAAAACACAGCACATAATTTTTATCCAAAAGTGTGGCCGTAATTCCGTAAATGATAATTGCACAATCTTATGCAAAATTTGATGTTTCGTGCCATCATCGTATAATTCATACTTTACTGTTTCTGATATCATTTTTGTTGCAACTTGTGTGCAAAACAATACTAAATGATAATTGTATAATCAAAACTAATTTTGTAAAGTATTACCGAAAATAATTTTAAATTAAAATATTTTGAATCGAGATTTTTCGTAACTGGTATCACTAATATCCTGCCTGCCATAAAACTAGTCACTGGATACATCGTAGCGAACTAGCGAGAACCATCTTACAAGAAATTGAATTGAATTGATGAGGTATGTAACATCAGCTCATTTTTATGTCCCCACTGCTGGGTCACGAGCCTTCCCTATGGATGTATAGAGAGAACGGGCCATAAACCACCACGCGGGCCTAGCTTTCGGTCGTCAAGGTCGGATTTTTCAACGCAGCGCGGGTTTGTGATCACCAACTCAAATGCAAGCGCGGTTATTAAGCCAATCCTTAGCCCAGCACTCGAAGAGTAAATGGGCTTAACTCCTACATTATACAATTAAATTCCAGCGTAGCTTTAAACGAAACTCCCTAAAAACAGTATTTCAACCGTCACCAATTCAAACTTCAAGTCTCCACGGGAGGAGGCAAATGGATCCACTGCTGTCCAAACTATATTGAATATTCGATTGACATCAACAGCAGACTATGTTTAGGTTCGCGTATTCCCTTATCACTTACTCTCGCTCCGGGAGTACGCCAGAGTGCACTTCCATCACTTTAGGAAGTGTCGACTTTATGCTCAAACACGAATTTATGGCAGAAAGCCTGCCTTTTTATCATTTTCAAAGAATCTTTGCAAGTTTTTTGGAGATTTATTTGTATAATGACTAAACATGTTGGGCACTTTGAAAAGGTCTAATGGGCTTTTATGTTTATCAAAAACATTAAAAAAACGAAAATAAAATTGCTCTTAACCCGAAATCCTCAACCACTAGGAAGTTCTTCAGTCGTTGAAGATTTGGCTATCTCCAATTGTCGGAACACAACAAGGCTACCAATATTGATTTTATATCGACATGGACTTAAAACAAGCCCTAGCAACAAACTAACTGAATGTATAATTTGCAAGGATGGCACCCGCTCGAAATTCCAGAAAATTTTGATCTGAGACTTATTACTGGACAATAGAGGCGCTTTAATTTATCTGTAACATAACATCAGCGAAGACAGTTTTATTTATTTACAATTAACAAAATTTATTTTACTCCGACGACCAAATATGACATTGAGGACCGGTATGCAGCGATTTTTCAATATGCCAGCTCACGTACGTACGTGTAATACTCAAACTGGTCGACTAACGGTCGATTGTGTAAATGGGGACTACGCGCAAGTCCTTCCGTGTTTTTATATTTGTGGATCATTTAAGTAAAAATATATTGACTAAAATTGATCGACTTAGCCCAGGTGATAGCCTGCAGAAAGTGGAAGTCGACAGGTCATAGACAGGACCATAGATGGGGGAGAAGGGTACTGGAGTGGAGACCTAGAGTAGGACACATAACATGCAACTAATGCGATGGACTGACGACCTTGTCGAGGTAGCGGGGAAGGGTTGGATGAGGAAGGCGCAAGGAGGGAATGGAATACATTAAAAGAGCTACACTCAACATTAAATGGATAACGGTTGAGAAAGAGAGAAACTTCTTGACGGGAAAGTGAAAAGTTAAAATATCAAAGTGAAATTGTAAAGTACTGGTGGTTTATCAACCGTTAAGTGTTTGAGAGCGTGTATGAATGATGACAAAAAAACATAAAATTCAACGTCACTTTTCGATATTTCTCAAGAAGACTGCGTGAGGTTTTAATAAAGCTCCACATGTTTACTTTTACTCAACTTTGGGGTCAATATAATTTTATGCAAGCGTACATCTAATCATTAATTACAATCTACATAAGGGTATATTTTTAAATATATCCTTGGCTTCGACACTGGCTTAATAAGCAAAGCGCTCTAAGCTAAAACTTCTTGGCGGGAAAGTGAAGAGTCATGTCTGCGGTTTTGTTTTATTTTCTAAAATTTGAGTTATGTCGAATATTAATGTGAAATAATGGTGGATTATTAACCGTTAAGTGTTCGTGAGTGTGCATGAGTGTTGGCAAATGAAACAAAACAGCGCAACGTCACTTTTCAAATTCTCTCAAGAAGTCTGCGTGAGGGCTTAGTAAAGCCCCACATCTTTACTGAGATACTCGAGGGGTTGGGGGGGTATATCAATTTCTCACTTCTCATTTTTATTATCATTCATCATCATCATACTGACTGGAAGGAAATATTGTATATTTATGAATTACTTGTAAGAAAAATTAATTTGACTTTGGCTAAATGTGCTAATCGCACGAAGCCATCAACTAAAAGAAAGAAAAGTGGTTGTTAGAGGGATTGACGTTCCCGCCTATGTCTTCATCCAATCAATTCAATTGGAGAGAACAATGTTGAACATCAACAAAAGCGTTAAAATCAGTAGCTTTTAATATCGCAGGAGTGAAAGAAGTAAAACTATTTTTGAACTTCTGTAAGCCCCAAACGTTACTCGGTTCACATAATGAGTGGCTTATTGCAGACACGTCAAGAAAAACCAGAAAAATAGGACCACCGAGAGTCTTTTCTACTTTTAATAGCTATGTTAAGCTCTGTATATGGTGGTCATATAATGTCGGCGAGAGCCCTCTAGACACTCATTATTAAATTACAGTCAGCACCAGAACGAATGAAAGCATTGATGTTTTAAAAGTAAAAGATACGCTTACATTTAATTTTATTAAAAATAACATATTTTTTCTGTTTTTAATTAAATTTTTTTTAGTAGGCCTATTAGTAGCAAAGCGGTCGGCTCTACCCGAAGGATAACCGAAGGTCCAATTCCCAGGTCGGGCAAAGTGTATTTCGGATTTTTCGATGCATAGCCCGGGTTTGTGTTCACCAACCCAACCCACATTTGGCAAGCGTGGTGATTAAGCCATTTACCCATCGATTAGTGTGATTACTTGATTTCAATGATGGAGGTCTTTGCCAAGCAGTGGGACAGTTTATAGGCTATTTACTTACGATTTTTTTGTACTTAACTTAAATTTTGTAGTAGGTACCTATAATACTCATACGTCTTAGATATAATATTTATAGAAGAAACCTGAACACACAGAGACTGTGTCATTCGAAGTATTTTTTACATTACTGGCAAAACGAGCAAAAGGCTCGTCGCCTAAACAAGTGAAAACCACAAACTAATTTTATCACACTTTCTCAAAATGAAATTTGTTCGCAACAAGTTTGCGTAAAGTTATATATACATAACCACAATTATTGTATGTTTTGTTTTCATAAAGTGAATAACAAATGAAACTTTTTATTACAACCAGCTGTATCAGTCCAAATAAAGTAGATAAGCAAAAACGTTCCTTAATGACTTAGTAAGATTTTAACTTGAGTTGGGAGAATTCGCGAGAGGCAACTTGTTAGAAGCAAGTGTCTTTCAAGTGCGCTCCAAGAACTCAAGCGAGTCATTGTTAAAAAACAAACTTATTATCACGTTAGATGAATTCTTTATACAATTCTCGTAATCCTCGTATACATAAACAATATGTAAAATCGCCATATTGATTTAAATTATAAAATAAAGATTTGTTGCTGTGACAATAAAAGTAGTTTAATTTTTTGTTGTGTCAAACAATGCATCTCTTAATGTTTTAAATACTTGACATTATGCTAGTAATGTATGTATACTTTTATGAAGACCTTCATCTTCACTATTTAATTTTTTATTTACCCACTGCTGGGGCACGAGCCTTCCCTGTGGATGGGTAGGGAGAGTGGATCTTATACCGCCAATCGCGCCCAGTGCGGATTGGCAGTTGCTAACTACTGCTAATGCAGCCGGGACCAACGTTTTAACGTGCCTTCCGAAGCACGGAGGAGCTCGAGATGCTAAATTCTTGGTCATCCATCTAATGTCCGGAATTAACGAAAGTTGCTTAACCTTAGCAATTGCAGACTGGGCGCGTTAACCACTGCGCGATTTCTGTTTTAAACTTAACTTAACTTAACTTTGATGTTTTACCGTTACAACCCTTAATGTACGGTAAAGGGCTGTTCTCGCCTTCCCAAAATGAAGCAGAATTACTTCACCGGGAGCCTCCTCCTCCAAAGTTGTTGTCAATGTTGACCTATCTAATTACGAGAGAATTGTTTGTCTATTTGAACTTCAGTTAATGGACTGATTCGTTAACTTTAAACAACAGTAAGTTGGTGAAATGCTTAACAAGAATTAAGCGTGATTGACTTATGGAAATGTGTTAATTAGCTTTGAAAACACTCACTCAACACTCGTTGCTGAGTTTACAGATTTCTGAACAAGTCTAGCTTACCAATAGTAGCTGCAATGATTGTCTGGTAATAAAGTTGTTGTACTTACTTACTCCATTGGCGCAAGGACCAAAAGTGAGTCTTGGCCTTCGATACGACAGCTCGCCACATTCCTCTGTTCATTGCAGTCTCTTGCCAGTGGTCGGCTCTGAGGTCGCGCAGGTCAGCTTCCACCCTATCGCTCCAGCGGTATACCAGCCAACCAATTAACCGCCACTACCACTACCAGCAATTAACTAGTTATAATTAGTCATACTCTAACTTAGCGCAGTGTCGCGAACCACCGGTTTTGTGCTGCTCGTATCCAGGCTGGATACGAGCAGCACAAAACCGGTGGTTGTGGAGATCCTTGGGGGAGGCCTTTGTCCAGGAGTTTACGTCTTTTGGCTGAGATGAGGATGATGTTAATATTCTAACTAGTTACCGCCAATTCGGACTATGGCAAAAATCCTAAAATAAATACACCTACGACTAAGAAGCTTTGATTTATATATATTTATATTTTTTGTCAATATGCCCAGCGTAATATTTATAGGCTGCAAGATCAGATTACTTACGAACTAGGATTAACAAAGCCTCCATTAAGTCTACATTTACTCGAAAACTCTATAATCCAAGCCTATTTTTAGTGAAACGAGCTTTGGTTTATCCGAATTTCTTACAGCCGACTGAATGTGGGATGCGGAATCATATCCAAAGCTTATCCGGGTAAGGGCGTATCTCCCCGCTAATTGCCTACCCGGACCCCCCTGATCCCTGCCTCATACATTTTTCCTAGCATGGGGTCGGAGCAATTTAATCCCACTTTTACGATGCTGTCACTCGAATTACTGAGTAAATGCGACTCCAAATGTCTTACGAGTACGTCCCTCTCTTTTGTTTCTTAGTCAAATTTGTTTGGCCTTACTTTTAAGTTGCCTAATTGCGATGGAATAAGGGATTGTAAATAATTGAGCATCGAGAAATTTAAAGGATCTTGTTACGACCGTTGTTTCAAACCTATTTTTGGAACAATATTAATTGTCTTTTGTTTTTATGTTGAAATTGATTTTATTCTTTTTGCAGACTCGTTTGAAGACGTATTAAACAGTTTTCATTTATTTTATTTTTTGTTTTTGTTAGTAGTTTTAATCTATACCAATATATTATAAGCCATAGGACATGTTACTGAATGTATTTTACGGTTTCTTTCATAGCAACGTACAGCTAGCTGATTGTATTATGACGAACCCTTTAAAGTTAGTGCAGACAGAGAGGATCCCGTAAGCTAGTGCAGACTCTGCGTCTGCAAAGCGTCTTTCTTTACTGAGAGTTAAATTAAATTGTGATCCCTGCGACCCACACGATGCCGTAGTAAGAGGCTTGATAATATCTTCGCTGGCTTCCGTCTATATTACATGATACTAGCAAAATCATAACTACCTTTGCCTAAGATGTTTTATGATATTGTTCATTTAAGCGTGTACAATGTTTTGGATACTATATCTTCAAAGTATTTTTTTACATATGCAAATAAATAATAAATAAATAAATAGTATACAACATCACATACATTGCTCTGACTCCAAATACAGTAGCGCATTTTTATTATGGAAATCAGAAACAACGACGGTACCACAACCACCCAGACCCGAGAAAATATAGAAAAAGTGCGTTTTTCTATTTTAACCCGTCCAATCGAATCAATCCGGGAATCGAACCCGGGCCCTCGGAGATGGCAACACCGGAAACCGGCGTGCGAGCCACTCGACTACGGAGGCCGTCAAAATATATAAAAGTTAGATTTGAGTTTTACCTGATGTTATGCGATGTCTGTGGCTATGCTTTTGCATTGTTTCGTCGCCTTTGGTTTGATGTCATTGTTATTCAATTAAATTAATAGGCTTGATAATATATTCACTGGTTTCTCGTATCATGTAATATAGACGATTACATGATACTAGCAAACCTATCTACAATGTACATCTAAAACCTACCTCAACATACATTTCTTATTCACTATAATATATTTTTATTGCGTTATATCTATAGCAAATTTTGTTAACCTTTATGAAGTTATAATCTTGGTATGCCATTTTGAAGTAACTACAGATAATCAATATTACATATTCCATATTTACTATCTAGTTATATTATATTTCGAGGGTCCATAACTAAGATGTTTTTTTATTTTTTAATAATTTTGTCAGGTCTGTGGCCTGACCTGACATTTGGTTTGATAATCATTTGATTGTTCACTTTAACTATGAACTACAACATTGTACTAATTAACACTATATCATTTTGTTAATGTCTCTTCACACAGACTGGACACGTGATGTGGATGTCCCAAGTAGACGCCTGCACATCAACCTATCCAAAACTATCAAATTTCTCCAGTACATTTTCAATCATAATATACATTAGGCATAAAGTTCAAAGTCTTTTGAGGAAATTTGACAGTTTGTGGTAGGTTGGTGTGCAGGCGTGTGTACCAGGGAGTCATAAAACGGCGGCGTCCATCCGACCATCTTGCGCGACCTGCTATTCGAGAAACCGGCGAAGCGCTCCATTGGGCCCCGTGCCAGTTCGTAACCCAGCTAGTAATTCACACCGATATTCGCTGACGAACAATTTTCTTGAATAATCTTATAGTTAATAATATAATTTAACTTGAGGCGCTCAATGTCGCAAAGCCTAACGCGCGGTCTGCGATTGCTAGGGTACTGGGCGCACGTTGGTTTATGGCCCTTTCTTATACATCCATGGGGATGGCTCGTGCTTCAGCAGTGGGGAAATAAAGATAAGCTGGTGCCAAAATAATTAAACCGTAAGGGCGTTAGCTAAAACTCGCGCGGGTAGACAGTTATCCGCTCAGAGGTCCCGGGTTCGATTCCCAGCGGGGGGTACATGTTTGTGTACTCGGTTTGGTTGGTGGTAGGGCTTGTTTGTCCGCCTGGCTATCTACCACCATCTTATCTAAATATGTCGCCATAACATCAATGTTTGTAGCATTGTTGTGTTCCGGCAGCTAGAGACTTATAGCCAGTGCCTCACTAGTTGAGGATCCCGGGTGAAGTGCGCTACCATCATTGGCCTTATCATCACTTAACATCAGGTGAGATCAAGACACTGTGCTTACCCGTCAATATAAAAAAAAATAACGAGCGAGCCCTATAGTAGTCGCATAATATGATGTGTGACATTTGACATCTCACCTTAGTAATAAGCAATTTTAACATAATATTCTGAAAAAAATTGGTCAGGTATTACATAATATTATAACTATAGAATAAATACAGTAAATACTCATAAGAAGACATTTGACATATCAAAATGACCTTTGATAGTCAAATGACACAATTTTTTGTGGGAGTGATTTCGTGAAATGGGACGGAAGTATGTGTAATAGTGTAACAGGAAGTCGGGGAAGCGCGCAAGCGCACGCCATTTAATGTCATATATAATAATAATATGTCATGTTCATAATATCGATTTTAAATTTACAAAATGGCGTGCGCTTGCGCGCTTCCCCGACTTCCTGTTACACTATTACACATACTTCCGTCCCATTTCACGAAATCACTCCCACAAATTGCTTGCAAAGCGAGCGGAAAGATGTTACAATACAAAAAATATATAAAATGTGTCATCACATAAAAACCACTTGGCTTGCATTATATCCTCAGGTGGTATCACTATCTCATCTGGTGTTAATCGATGATGAGATTGATGACGTATTACGCTGAACTAGAAGAACACATAGGTACTTACTCGAGATTTATTATAGCCCCCAACAAACCACAGGCGAGTGCATGGAGCTGTCTCCCGCGTAGGCTACGTGATGTTAACCAATTCTAACGCATCGAAGAACCTATCGTAAGGGACGTGTCACGCTCACGTGATCTCCTTTACCTGCTAGACACAAATAAATACCTATATTTCAAAGAAAAGTGTTACAACATTTTTGAGTTAGTTTAAACTATTTAAAAGAAAACCGTTCAATTGGTCTTTATGATGTTAGAAAGTTAAAAATAAACAAATAACACAAAATATTGATTGTCTTGTTTCTTAAAGCTAGAAATAACAAATGTATACCTACCGTTGCTAGATTTCCAGTGTGCAAAATGTTACGGTACTGTGTTCATGATACCAATAATGTATCTTCATGAGGACAGTGGGTGTAATTCCAACGGTGATATTGGACCGAGATTCACGCAGGAGATCAGTGTATACAAGAATGCTGTACAGGTGTATAATACGCTAAGGTGCAGATGCATCGTAGGCATGCGATACTTACACGAAGTATGTCGAAGCATGTGCTGGGAACTTAGCTTATTCTTTACCTGTAATTAGGCAATGGTAAAGGTTATTTTTGCTATCACATTGTTTCATTTATAGCAAACAAACACATAAAAACCAGATTGTCATAAACGATTCAACCCATGACATTTCGCAATTCCGGGGAATCCCCTATGAAAATATCCTGTGTAAATTTTATACCCATAAATTTATTATTCTATCTTTTAATATAACAATAGTGGCTTCATCTTTGCCGACCTGTAATTTGATCATAGTATATTGCTAAAGAAAATATGAAATAATCAGGGTACGTAGAAAATGTAAAATCCTATAAACGAAGTTTATTAAGAAAGAAACTCGAACTATTTCAAATAAAATGCAATATATCTTTAAAAGATCACCACTTTATCATTGATGCCAAAAGTTCGCTGTCATTTTTATTATAAAAATATTCTAGTCTACCTTATTGTAATTTTCATTTGAACGTTTCTGATACAATGACAAATGCCGGTCACCTGGATGTTTTGCACTTCCTGACCTAAAGGGACCGATAATGTTTTGTCAAACAAATAACAAGAGTTGACGGAGGTTAATTTTGTACCCAAAAGGTATAACGCGAAGGGGGGTGGCTTCATGTCACTTTTCATTATTTTTCCGTGGATAAAGTTGATAAGGAGTAAATGGCTATCGTTGATAACAGAAAATAATAAAACAATAACATAACTAGGATCTCGTTGGTACAGCAGCTAGCCGGAGTTACGATCATGCAAACTAAGCAACTTTACCATGGCTGGTCACCAGATGGGCGACCAAATTAGACATATTAGCTGCATATATGAGCTGCTCCATGCTTTGGTAAGCTTGGTAGTTGTTGTAAGATAGCTGACATTAAAACCCACTAATATTGGTATTGGGCCAACACAGGGTTAACCCTTGGGCCAAAAAGGCCAGCAGTAACTAAGTTTACAAGCTGTTATAATAAATACATTACCTCATTTAAAATATTTAAGAGTAGAACAATCCTGTAAGTATTTTCAAGAGAGCTGTGTAGAACATGGGGTGTATTTTTATGCCTTAAACTATTTTTCACTTTAGGTTTTGGAGAAAACCGGTTCGAGGTATTGAAATAATATACAAAACATTGTTAAAGGAAATATCCACGGTATAAACGGCGGACAGTCGTAAATATTTTTAAACAAAATGTTTGAACGTGGGGTGGTACCCCAATATAATGGTCTAATATTGGGCTTTTTCCTTTAAAAAAAACTGATTTATAGTATCATAAGTCATTGTTACAGGATGCCCTGATTTAAAAAGCAAACAGTCCTGTAAATATTTTAAACACTGTAAAATGCGGTGTGTATTTCTTTGACACCCCAAAAATCTTTTTCCACATTTTCATTCGAATAAAACCGGTTCAAGGTGTCACAGTAATATGCAAAACAATGTTGAAGGAAACCTCAACGTTTTAAAATAATAACAGTACTGTCAATATGTTCTAGCGAATTTGTATTTATATGTCACCCCAGTAATCTATTTTGCACGTTTTCTTTCGGTAAAAACCGGTTTGAGGTATCACAGTAATATGCAAAACATTGTTGAAGGGAACCATCACGGTCGATAATAGAATACAGGTGCGTTGGCGCAGCTCGCCCTATTATAATTGGCACTCAACGCCCTCTTGTCGCACCCTCCTCAAACGGTGCTATTTGCTTAGAAATATTTTCCAGAAATTTCGCTTTATCAATAGACCTTTGCGGGACTTCGCCGTTTTCGATAGTGTCAATATTTTCCCCTTTTACATATCGGCGGTTTGTTGCTAAAGGCGTGACTTTTGATATTCTTTGTTCAGATTCCTCAATTTTTGTTTGTTGATTGCGTCAGTTGATAACATCTTACAAATCAAAATTTGTACTGTGCTATTTCGGTTTATATTTGATTTTCGCTTACAGAGCTGCGTAAGGTTTTCTTGTCTGGAGTCGTGGTGATAAGACCGCTTTTCATAAATCTCTGTATCCTCATCGCACCAGTTGATTGTATGTCCTCACTGCTGGTGGCACGTGCCTTCCTATGGATAGCAATGAAGAACGGTATAGCCGACCACGCGAGTCCAGTGCGGTGCGGTGGTTGTTAATGACTGATAATGCAGCCGGGTCCAACGGCTATACGTGTCATCTGAAGCAAGGAGGAAATCAAGATAAAAAATGCTTGGTCACTCGTCCGATAACCATCCTAGTGAAAATTGATTAACCTTAGCAATCGTAGACCGGGCGCATTCACCACTGCGACTTCGATCTAATTACTATACATAATAATTGCCATAGTTTAACGCGCATAACACACGCATGTTCTGCTTTAGTATTTGTAACTGTATTCATAAAACTTTCAGCAAAGAGAATTAATTCGCACTGCAAAGCCAAACTCAACGCTGAACTATTGACATTTAGTTGTCAGTAGGTAAAGTTCGGTACTGAGCGCGCGTGTCTCTAATTCAAACATAATGTGTTTTGGAACTAAAACAAATTAGTTTACTATGTTTTCTCAACGCAAATCTGTTGGATACACGTGTAGTACTTTGATAAGTTAATATTGTTAATTACAATTAGATATTCCAATAAACTAATGCGATCCATTAGAAAGTTATTTGTGTACGCTTAACGTATTCGAAAACAAACTCTATCGCTCTGGTTCCAAAGTTGTTGCCACCTATCAGATTGTGTTTTGTGCTGTCGAATTGGCATGTTATTGATTGATCATTGAATGCTGTTGACTTTTCACAGTTCAATGTTGAACAAATTTTCCACAAGCGAGACGCGAAACGGCACCTTTGGACCGGGTCAGGCACCGCTACCAATTAGGACGTCAAGGCGATGTACGAAACGTGCAAATTTACAACCACTATCTTCTTTTTACAATTTCATCATTTTTTTACTAATTGCTCTACATAAGTAATGGAATCATATCAGTAGCTCGATGGCGCAGCAGATTACACTTTCCTTTAGCAATCTTGGAAGCTCAGAATCTTTTGCAACGTCTGGTCGTCGGATCGGTGAACAAATTAAATTATTTTGAATACCTAAACGCTACGAAAGGCATTTTAATTCGTTGGTTGTTAACGTCAGAAACCCACCAGTCCCAATGAGTCAGCGTGATGGCTAATGATGACCCAATCTCCTCATCTGCATTTTTTAATGCCTTATAAGACAGCTCTTGACCTCGTTCTCGCCTGATGGTGAGCGTAGATGAGGTCTACGGTGGAGCGAGCTGCCCCAGAAGATGCCTATTAACTCTCGCCTTGAAGGCGTTCAGGTTATAAGTTTTTGGGAACACAAACGATGGCAGAGAATTCTACTCCTTGCATTTATTTAGATCTAATTTTGTATTTTCAACATCATCATCATCATCATCATCATAATCAGCCTACATCAGTCTACTGCTGGACATAGGCCTAATGCATGCTACTGAGCCCGAACTTCGGCTATTCTCATGCAACCGCTGCCAGCTAATTTGCGTCTCTCCACCGCGCCGGAGACCGTCCTACGCTACGTTTGTATTTTACTAAACTTTATACGAGTACCAAACTTTTTACAGAAACACTTATCACTGTTATTGTTATCAGCCGGTACTAAATGACTTTACAAAATACAACGCTACGTCCACTACGAGTAATTCGTCAACTCGTCCTACATGTCCACGGCCCATTCGGGACGAGTTGCAGAAAATCAAAATGTATAATATTTTTACATGATACTATCAAAATGAGAAAGGGTACAATTAGTAGCAAAAGCTTTTCCCCATTCTGCAGCTCGTCCCAAATGGGCAGTAGGCATGTGGGACGAGTTGACAATATACACTCCCCTACTATTATTCTCTACAGACTCCCGAGTAACAAGTGAGTCGTGGCCTAATGGAAACTGCGCGATAATTTCGAATGGAAGTTTCTATGATTCGTAATAATTTATCTGTATGTAACCGGTTGGAGCCGGGAAGGTACCAGAATGTGATATCTATAGTTCGGGAGTTCGGGGGTCGGGCCAATCAGCACTTTGTTGACACGTGCCTTGGCTTGTGGGTGCATTAAATGGTTGCATTAAACGTATCTTTGCCACCTCTACATATAAGGACATTGTATGATAGTCTTTTAAACTTTAATCGTCATTGATATTTTTTTTTTTAATTTAAAAAACTTTATTTTTCCCTCCTGACAATGTACTATTTGTATAATTACATTTTATAAGACTAGAAAGGACAGAGTGCCTAGTGTGAGTTTGGCTTACTATCCGTATACGAAAACGATAGCAAAATTTTAACTCTTCTCGTGTGTCGCCAGGAGGCACTGCTTCAATGCCATAAACGTATTATCTTTTTCGTTAACATGATTATATGTAAAATAAAACTAAATACTAGCTAGACATCCTGGTGACTAAGCTACTTAGGATTTTAGGATTTTCCTGTTAAACAGGTCATCAGGCAGGCAGGTATTTTATTTATTATGTCAAGAACAATTGCTTAACTGGCTGAGACCTGCCCGTCGGCTTGTGACCATGGTTGGTAGAACTCAGGCTACGACGAAAAGGTAGGGCGTGAGGATAGGGGATAGTCGCGATGAGAGTCCTACATCTGCTTGTAAGTATTGGAAGTATTGGTGCATGCAAAGCGTTTTTACAGTTAAAGCACTCAAAAAACATTAAAATAGCAGTGACAAAATTAAAAAATTCAGCGCTTACGTCAGCCTTCCCGGTAGCATAGCGGTCAGTGCAGTGCCCGTTCTTCCTATCCATCCATAGGGCACATAAAATGAATGAATGGGCCCTGGCAGTGGGGACATAAAATGAGCAGATGATGATGGTGATACCAACTAAAGACCATCCCTTCTCTGCAACTGGAATGGCTCGGGACCACGAACAAAAACCACCGATTTTATTTATTTCCTACTTGCCTACCACCTAGTTACCTTACCCATATTTTAATGGAGCAGTTAAAATGGTGATTGTTGCGAAAATCTCTATTTTTGACGAAACACGCTCGTGATCGATTTCTGTATAATAAAACCAATGGTTCAGTCCTTTATCACGTCATGTAGAATATTAATATCACGTTGATGTTCGTGAGTGTGATAAGCAAATCGATCCTTTGTCACGCTATATCACCCTGTGTGTACGTTCAGACACACCTTAAGCCTCGCCCAAACAGTGGCGATCTGCGGTCGCTGGCTTCTTCTTCTCTATCGATTCGATTCGCTCTTGGCAGAACGTTCGTGGTAATTTTGAGTCGTCAAATACAGTGGTTGAAATGGACACAGCTCTCCGCACGATCTCCCGCCATCTCTTCCTGTTGGTAGACTGTCTGGCACAGTCTGTCATGCGCGCGGAAGCGGTCGTACAGACAGAAAGAAGAAGAAAGAAAAATATACATTTATTAACAACACACACATACATGACGCGTCGGTGGCCGAGTGGCAGAGCGCTTTCTTTTCGCGCTTCTTTTTGATGCATAGCCCGGGTTTGTGATCACCTACCCGTATTTGGCAAGTATCGCATTAATTGTAGCGATGACTTTTTTTTCTTTAATAGCTCTAAAATATGTGACCAGGACGGCACCAAACTACGTTGCTGCATGTAATTAAACTGGTAATCATCTTCGAAGAGATACGAAGTATAATAATTCATGTTATATTGACAACGACCGCGCCCGCGACCGCTTCTGATTGGGTGAGGTTTTCGCGATGCGAAATCGATTTTGTTATCGGCAAAGTGCCTTTGTTTGGAATTTAAACAATGTGTCTGCATAGTTTTAGAGAGTTTTGAGCTGGTGCAAAGCTCATAAGAAGTTTGTTTTGTTAACAAAACTGGCTTATCACTTACTCGCAATTTCGACAAGTTGTATAAGTAGTTGTAATTAAATTGTAGTCTGAAAAGTTTTACAACGACAATAATACTACTCAAAATAAAGCTCGAGATGTTATTCAATTTTATTATCTATGCATTTTCTTTTACTGATATTTAGTATTTACATTTTGGGCTGGTTCCGATATTATTTTGGTTATGTGTTTAACAACCTGATTTCTGCACATTTTCGAAGATGGAATTTATCAAAAGCAATGAGTTACAGGTAAATTGTCATAGGGCTAAAACAGTGCCCAACCAACCGTCGTCGCGTCGTCGGTGGGTACGTCGTCTGTTGGGTACTCGGCAGGATTATTACCGAAAAAAGCAACCGTAAAAGTTGCGGTCGATAAATTGGTGTATTACGGACACTAATCGATCAGCGTATGTAAACTATTAGATACATTTTAATCGCAATTGCACTAAGCAAACGTTTATACATGTATGCTCAAAATACATAGTCGCTTATGGAATGGTACTGTGGCGCACCCCTTACCATTACCATCCTACAGTGGCATTCTCTCTACCATTGGCTTCCTACAGTGGTGACCCCGACGGAGCACAGAAGCACCTTCAACATCGTCGCAGCAGCGCCCATCCATCCACTCCTCATCTATCCATCTACCTTCGCCAGCAGTCACAGCAAGCCAGCAATCGAGCCACAAGGTTCCACCGCAGCATCTTGGACGACGCTTCCTGGACCTCGGTCCCCGAGCTATACCACCCAACTCGGAGGAAGATCTTCCCTTTGGCCTTCCTCAATGTGGCGCACCCTCTACCATTCTACAGTGGCATTCTCTCTACCATCGGCTTCCTACAGTACGAATGGTACGACGCTGACCGTCGATGGCGCGTATCGGTACGTACGCACCACAAACCAAATATGGTCTGTGGTACGCACCGACGACGAACCCACTTCTGTTTTTTTTGAGGAGAGTTTGCTCATCTTAACCGTACTTTTTTGGGAGTGGCGAGAAACTTAAAGGGTTCTTTAAGCCGTGTGAAACGAATCACCTACGGAGGCTTTCTAGAGGGAACGGCATCACGCACTAGTGCGCGTCCCCGTGCCCTACTTACATTCTCCGAGGGGTTCGGATCGGATCGGGGAGCGGAACAACCCGAGGGCGCCTCTGTTTTAGCCCAGACCTATTGGAAAATTTTAAAGAAGATAACAAACAAACGACTTTAGAGTCCTTTCGGATCGTCAAGTAAACCTTTTGTTGTTTTGGTTTGTTTCACAAAGCAGTGACAAAATTCAGCGCTTACGTCGGCCTTCCCGGTAGCATAGCGGAATACCCAGGTTCGATTCCTGACTAGGTCGGGTGGGCGTTTAAATTTTTCACTGTATTTTATAAACATTTATAAATATTTAATTTAGCTTCAGTGCAGCAATTAGCACTTGAAAATAAAAAGTAAAATTTGCTATAGCGTTTTGTTATCAAATTTGTGGTATTTCATCTGCAAAGGTGAATCTGGATGGCCATCGGTTGCAACGACCGTTGGATAGATGGCGCACAGTGCCGCTATTAAGCATTTAAAACAGTGAAATCAGTGACAAAATTCTGCGCTTACGTCAGTCTTCCCGTTCGCATAGCGGTCGTTGCAGCCGCCCGGATTGCGGAAGACCCAGGTTCGATTCCAGGCTGGGTCGGGTGGGCGTTTATTTTTTCACTGTATTTTATAATATTTTATAAATATTTGTTTCACCATTTAATTTTGCATGTCACACTTCTGACATGAGTCCACTAGATAAAAGGAATTGTATTCATCAAGATTAGAAGCACATTTTATATACATACAAAAAATATGAGAAGTAAAACTTATTAATGAAAGGGACATCATCCTGCCAGCGGTTGTGAATTGTAAGTTGCATTTGAAAATATTTTTCTTTTTGCTGTTTGTCTATTTACTAGTATCTATTTAAGCTATTACATTAAATAGTCTAATGTAACATAAACAAAATATACGTAACTATTTCACCGTTTAAGAAGTACTTAATTCTAACGGTAAAATAATTACCGCGAACGATCCGATATTTTGGATGGATGTGCCTTAAGAGTCGCCGTACAATCAGGGGCCCGACCGCCTAACCGATTTTTGGCTTTGGCTACGTGTATAGTTTATGACGTCATCTTGTCATCTAGCTAATAGGTATAGGCATATATTGAAAGCTATAGCCTATAGCTTTCAATATTGCTTTCATAGGCGGTACGAAATGACAAGATGACGTCATAAACTATACACGTAGCCAAAGCAATCGGTTAGGCGGTCGGGGGCCAGGTACACTGTGATTCATGATTCATCCAAAATATATTGTATCGTGAAATGTTGTCGTTAAAGGTATTGGACAAGATAACTACCAGCTTGGCAATAAAAAATATAATGCTGAGATGGAGTAAGGATGGAGGTAGATTTTACCTACATGTGATAAAACTATAGCTCCGGATATTGAGCGGAGATGAGAATATGATCGATATCGTATCTAAAACTTTAGTAGAAGTTTCATTTAAAAGAGCTCCTTTTGTTACAATTTTAAAGTCAGTTTGGGTTTAGAAAATAGTAACCTTTTTCTACATTTTACAAAGATATATGTGGCATTTTAGCACCATGTTTTAGTTCAATTATGTTAATAAATCGAAATAAAAATAACATTCATATTTAAAAAAGGAGTTTATTAAATAATAATACTTTCAAATTGTAAATTATATCTTAACATAGGAAGCTTTTTACTCCATACAATTTCATCTATCACAATCAGGTACAATTTTAATTTGCTTATTTCCTGGGCAACAAATTTCCTGGAGCATGCAAAATATTTCTGCGGTTATAATCTTAATCTTAAGAAAAGAGTAATTAAGCTCTATGTGCGCCTGGACTCGATGTATCCGAAGTTCCTTATCCTGCTGATTCCACCGTCCGGCGCCATTGTAACTCTGATGTGTGTGATGACGTCAGAATCACAGTCGAACCAATGCTCATTGTGTGCAGATAACTGAAAGTGAAATAAAAAATAAATTTTAATAAACGAGAAAACAAAAGATATACGTGCACTAAAAAAGTCTTTATAAGTATAGAATTTTAACATTGCATCGTTTGTATCTTATAAAATTCAGTCAATAATGGTGTTGGAATTTTTAAAAGGTTTTTTATATATTTGGATAATATTCCAAATTAATACATTTCTTCTAATAAAAAGAAAAGAATTAATTTGAAAAAAAAGCACGATCTATCGTGCTTCAATACGCACGTAAGACATAAATCTACTCAAAAACAAACCTAGAAGGTTACCATGATTATTAATAGTAATCTTTAAATTTAAACCTTTTCTAAGTACAAAGAATGTGTTACATTATTATCATTAGCTCTGATTTTAATATTTTGTTTTTTTTATGTGTCTATGTTCTTTCTTTATTACTTTATGCGTCATCCTACGTGTGTCTATAAATGTCTCCTATTCTTTTCTGGCAGCAGAGTAAAATAAATCAAGTAAAGCTTTTAACAAATGAGCGTAAAAATAAGTCATTACCTTACTGGGTCTCAAAATATCAGTCCACATATATTTCGATTCTGGGCACCAATCCACGCACCCTAAGTACGTGCCCTCAATTTTGACAGAGTCGGGAAAGTTGCCCTTGAAATGGGCTGTGTCCACGCAAATCCTTTGGATCCTCCCGGGAAAGCCGAGCTTGAATATCGCCCATTCCTGACCTAAAAAAACAAAAGCTAGTATAAACATGTGTAGAGACGAATTTAATGGGTTAATGAGTTTATTATAGGTAAATTACTGGCAGCACTATTGTGATTACTAATTAGAAAATACTATTAAATACATATTAAATAAAACAGTGAACAATTTTCTTTCGAAAACCAAACGAATCGGTATTCAAATATTTGATCGAACTTAACTTGAATTTAGCTAATTATAATATTACCAATCTTATTTGAATCTCTTGTTTAGTATCAAATTTGTTATGGTGAAATAAGACACGTTGCCGTTGAGACAAACATTCTACGACAACAACAATTCCTCTAAAGCGAATTAAAAACATGAAAATTGATAATATCTCATCACACAGATGTCAACTTGCAACAATTAAATAATTTACCTGGAACTTTTAACGTGCCGTCGTCATTAGCCTCTATGACGTCAGGTCTATCCAGCCTTCGGGCCGTCTCCCAACCGTCCGCCATTGATAGGCTGTTGCAAGGCTTGATCATATTTCGAGGATGGCCGTAGTGAGCGTTGGAGTAACCTGAAGCAACATAACATGGAATGTTAACCTTTTGGCATGTTAAACAGAACAGGAAATCGCTTGGCTTTCATCTCACTTGGTGGTAAGTGATGATGAAATCTAAGTAACTAGTACTAACAAGTAAAGAGTTATAATTTTTTGCCAGCAAAATCGCGACCGAAATCTAGTCACCATTAAAATTGAGGGTATCCACAGTCTATACGCAATATTGTCTCAAAGGGTTCATAATTAAGACGAATGATACCCTTTTTGACATCTACAGTCATTGATAGTTCTCTGGTGTGATAAATAACATAGTTAACTTTAATTTCATTGACTGGAACAAGACCTACCATATACCAAAACAAAGAATTCTACAATATTATACATTCAACTGGAGATTTTTCGGTTTGAGACCTTATGGTGTCTGGTCTACACAAGTGATATAGCCCTGAAACTAGTACTTGTTTACAAGCCAACCCCGTTGGAGAAAAGGGAAGGCACTTTAATGCTTTGGTTAATAGTCTCCCTTCCCCTATCGAGTTATCCGTAGCTGGAGAAAAGTCTCATACATCCTGTAATCAACCCTGGTCCCGATGTATTATATACGTAAGCCAGCATTTTCTTTAGTAATGAAGCTTACAATTCAACAAAAAGCTTACCTTGACATGTGGCTCCACTCAGCAGAGACACCAAGTCGACTTCGATATCTCTTGGTGGTGGCTCCGGGCGGGCTTCTCCGTATACTCTGAACCTAGCGATTCCTCCATCAGGGTAGATGTTGATGCGGATATGCGTCCACGCCTCGTCGCTGACAACCTGCGCAAAAATAATAAAGGTTATTATGTTTCTATTGGTTCTAAGTTAACTAAGAATTGAAAGTACTAAGGTATTCAAGGAGTTCTTAAATTTAGAAAAATAATTTAGAAATATGCAATATTGTAAGTAAGAAACTAAAAGTATCTTTTAAAGTCAATGTTAAGGTACGTTTTAAAAGAGGGTTGCTTCGAATACATGCCCCAAAAAGAATCCAGAATCAACTATACTATAAAGCTAAGCTAATAACTTAGCTAAATTGTTTGTTCCGTTGCATTGATAACAACACTCATAACATCTGAAGTAGCTAGTGACAATAAAGAACAAAAAAAATTCAAAGAAACTGTCAAACTCAATTTTAGGATATAATAGAAAAAGGTTCGGGTCATATCTAACAAGGGAAACTAGCTGAACCCTTATAGGATCACACATATGTGTCTGTCACATCTTTGTTAAAATGTAGAAACACCTCATGACGTCGATAATAGAAAGAAATGGAAAATATACGAAGTATGATTTGTTGTGAGTTAACTACATTATCAACTGAAATGTCTTCACTTAGTGTCATGCCGTCATATTTACATGCCTTGGCACTGGTTTCATGTAGAATATAATGAAGACAAATAATATAAATTGTAAGTATGTCGGGAAGATTAAATCTTTGTTATATTACGAAAAGGTGAGCTCATAAATAATTAAGAGAGAAAATTACGAATTGATACTTGCTTTCTTTTTAAACATACTAATAGACATTATAATAATTATTGTCGGAATCTTAATCCTTTGGATAGCTGTAAATAACAAGCTTGTAAACAATTAGCTGTATCAAACAAAGATTTTAACGGTGTAGAATGCGACCTACTTATTATCACTACCCAAGTCATACATTTTTATATCACACGTTTCGTTTCATTTGCACAATCCTTGACAGGCAGGCTCAATCATAAAAAACGTTTTAAAGTATATTTTTTAGACACAGATTTCACCCTTAAACGTAAACCAGTCGCCACAATTGCGTTTTAAGATTACCTTTTGGAAGTTGAGCCTTGTCTCTTCATATCCCGGTCGCAGTGGTGTAACAGGCACTATCTCCTCCCATTTGTCAGACTTAAGGCGTTCGATCTGGTCGAGGTCGCACTGGCTGCAAGCTGAGCCCATTTTTGTATCTCTCTCCGGAATCAGCGCTTCCTCTGTTAGTTTTAGAAATTGAAATTTATTAGTACGCTTATCAGCTTTGCTCGGGGGAACTGTTTGTGTGAACAAATGGCTCGATAGCAATTTGATTCTCTTTGGTAGGATCTGTCTAGTTGAACTTGTAAACTAACAGAAAGCTGGAGCTCAAAATGTATCAAATTGTTCAAGACTAACTTTTTAACGTTTAAAGAAAAATACATACATTAAATACATTGCAGAGAACTTTATTTGAACATATTAATTAAAAATCTTAAAAAAAATAAGCTAAACGGACAACTTTGCTCCTTCAATTGTAGTTGTCGATTGCGTAAAAATAAAAAATGTCAGCAATGTAATTGTACAAGGAATGTCATAAATTACCTTCAGGTGTCAAGCAGGCTGCTTGAATGGAGTACTTAGGGGCATAATTTCCCGTGAAGAAGGCTGTATCGACCAACAAACCTACGAAAAGAAACATTGTTAGCGCATATTTTTCCCAGATTATGCACTTTCTGGTATAAGATAGTCAATCTGTAACTATCGTCTTTTAAGCCATCGATATAATGAATATTTGGCTTGATTACAACACTGGCCAAATGCGGGTTAATCATCACAAACCCGACCAGGCCAACCGTGGCCAACCCGGGAATAAAATCTAAGATTTAGTTACTTAGGCGAATATCGGGCCGAGCGAGTTGCAACAAAGAATAACTAATAAACAGAGTTGCTTTGAATAAATATTTCGTGTTTTGTTTCCGTCATAATCTTAGTTTCAAATAAGTGTTAATTAGTGAAGTAGATATATTAATAGACACAGAATAACTAAATCGAACTTTATACTGTTTGTTTATACGGGGGAAAGTTTTTCTGTTAAAAAGCTGAAAGTGTTTTTTCTATGTCTTGGAACTTACCTCGAACGACGCATTTGGTAGCGAGCTTCAGTATGCACCAGTCGTGTCCGGTAATTCTCTTACGTCTCGTCTCCCAACCGTCCATCCATTTCCCGAAATCCGTATACTTGTCCGATATGAAAATGGGTTCTGTATCCAGCAACATACTCTCGCATGGCGCAAAAAAGTCGTCGGTAGCGAAAGCCACTTTTCCACCAGCCTGTGAAGTAAAAAAAAACATTTGTAAGAGTATGATTTTTAATTTTTTTAAATAAATTTAATTTATTCGTGCTCCGTGGTGAGCATTTGGAGAGGCCTCTATCTATCTGTGAACTAATATAGGCTGGTGGTGATGATGACAATAAATTGATAACATAGTTATATATTATTTTAATAGTTATACATCCTACAAATATGTTTACTACTTTACATCTGCAAACCTAAAAAGGCTACTTTGAAAAAAATCACAAAAATTATGAAAATTAGAGTGACAATATCAATGAATTGAATTAAAGCGATTCACCATAATAAGTTATCTACCAATTTACGATACAATAGGGGTATTTGCTAACTATTAAACATGGTCACCCATCCGGCGAATCAATATCGCGAGAGCCGTTTAGCTTTTGTGATAGTAACTCGCACCCGCTGTGCCATCTAGCAGTTCTAAGATTGATATGTTTTTTAGGGCAGCGCTTGGTCTCCATCTCACCTGATGTATATGATGGTAAGACTGAAGACTTAACCCTTTACTGGAGAACTGGCAATCATAACTACCTCCTACTATCGAAACATAAATAATGCTACCAATATACTTATTATTGATGACTAACTTAGATAAGAAGGTACCTACCTAGCCAGACGGACTTAAAACAAGCGTTACCACTAACCAAACCGAAAACAGTTTTGTACCCACTATGTGAATGGTTGAAACCCGAAACTTCAAAGTCTCAAACCATGAACTCTTCGAGAACTTACACTTAAACTTGCGAACTCGCTGAGATCAGTGAAAGCGGGCGCCTTCTTTTCAATCATTTTGGCTTCACGAATAACGCTTTAATTATTTTAATAGTAAGACAGATATCCTAACTGTAACGTCTAAGTGAGACTGACTTATCGCGTAACTCAGGCTCCCTTTTATACTAAATCGTGTTGATACTGATAATATCAATAATAATTACATTACCGACGCGTGGACGCTTTTTGTGGTGCGATTTAAAAATAACTTGAATAGGCTTATTTTAGTCGTCTGTGCTTGGTCAGTAAATATTTTTTTCTTTTTACTTAATAGAAAATTCCACAACTAGTTTGTAGCATAATACTTGCATAACTTATGTAGAGCACTTAGGCTATATCAAAGTTTATAGTAAATGTAATATTTATGAAGCAAGATAAAATTACAATTTGATATTATGATAATATTTTTATACAGTTTTAAAAGTGCATCACCAAATTCAAAGTTCAATGCCTCTGAAAAAAATACTACATAAAATCGATTTTATGTTTGACAATGAAAATACTTATGAGTAATTCGTCAACTCGTCCCACATGCCTACGGCCCATTTAAGACGAGTTGCGGAAGATAAAAATAAATATGAGTTTAATTTTTCGACTAGTCCCACGTTTCTTTTAATATTTATGAGCTTAAAATTGTAACAATAAAATAATAGAAAATTATTAGTGTTGAATTATTGTTGAATAAATTTTTGGAATTCGTTGGCTTCACTATTGGCTTCTTAACAACTATGAGATGCTGTAGAAGTTCCGTCCCAAACTTTTAAAGATTTATTAAGACTAAAGTATAAAGAATAAAGAGTGTTTTAATAACTGTATCACTCAATTAAACACTCATTATATGCCCCATCACATAAACCGCAAACGTGACAATATACTACTAGATATTCGGCTCATCATCTGTGTTGTGGTAATTGCTAATTAGTTGGCACAGATAGACATGAGTTGACAGCTTTACAAGCAATTTGTATTGTGAATGCACATTGCTTATATTTATTGAGACCATTGAACTATTGTTACTTGTTTTTTTCCATACAATTGTAATCCTAACTGTAGCAGCACTTTCTAGTTTTTTTTACATTGATACTTAAGTTTTTTTGTTATTAAAGTAATGTTTTCAAAGTACACACGCCTGCTCATCAGACTACCACAAACTGTCAAATTTCCTCTATAGACTTTGAACTTTATAAATATGGCATACGGTTAAACATATAATGAAGAAATTTTACAGTTTTGGATTGGTTGATGTGCCGCCTGTACATAATCATTAAAGATATCATTATTATCATCATCAGTAAAAGACACCCTACTGCTGCTTGTCTAAGCTCAGGCTTTCCCTCGTGAGGAGGAAAGATCCACTTATCTACAGATTGAAGGAGAGTAGAACAGAATAGAATAGAATTTTTATGCACATAGATCATAGTCGACCACGCTGGCCCAATGCAAGTTGATGTATTTTTTGCCATTTGCCGACAACAACCGAGACCAATGCTTAACGTGCATTTGGAAACACGAATGAGGACTCCAGTTTATTATATAAATAAAACGAAGATATCTACTTTTTTTCCTATACCTATCATCTCTCATATTCCCATAGTCGGCGCTAACTCCTGAGGTCCCGGGTTCGATTCCCGGTCGGGTCAATGTCGAAAACGAACTTTTCGATATTGTGTCGGGTCTGGGTGGTTGTGGTACCGTCGTTGTTTCTGATTTCCATGAAACGAGTGCTTTAGCTACTTACCTTGGGATCAGAACAATGTATGTGAAGTTGTCTCATATTTATCATCTATAAAGTATAAAAATAAATTATCAAACTTACATTTTTAGTTACGCCGCCGCCGCCTTTACATAACTTACACATAATCGTAATCTCTAACCTCATTAAGGTTAACAAAATGTTATCAAAAGTTTACTGCGACTTACTACTTTGCTGAGAACAGGGATGAATGACTGTCTATTAATTGTTTGTTTTAAAACAATCAAAGACATTAATTAGTTATCGTAAAATGCATGGGTACGTAATCAAGCATTGGTTATGGCCTGGGGGCCAACATTTTGAACCCGTGTCGAATTCTCACGCCATGATTTTACTAACGAGTGCTCCTTTTTCTCTTACTCAAGGTTACTGGTAAGTTATTCACACCGAAAATTCGCGAGCGGTACGTATCTTAATAACCAAATTGTAAATAATGCAAAAAATATTATATTTCGTTATTTCATGACACTTATATTATATCGAAATCACCGATGCGATTCAAAAAGTGCTACCCTGATCTCCCAAAATATGTATGTATAGAATAGCGGTAGGTGAGAAAAAAGGGTAATGACACTGAGTCAGACGTCTTATTTAATTATTTTTTTATATTTTTCAGGTAAGCTCACCCGGAATCCTCAACTACTGAGGCAGTTGTTATCTTATCTGTAGCCCCGGAACACAACAATGCTACAAACATTGATGTTATGGCGACATATTTAGATATGGTAGAGCTGGCCAGACGGACAAGCAAGCTCTACCACCAAACAAACATGTATCCCCCGCTGGTAGTCGAACCCGGGACCTCTAGGTCTAAGCCTTCATCTTAACCACTAGACCACAGAAGTGGTTAAATCATTGCGATACTTGCAACACCAACGGCTTTAAGCTTGTTTTGCTGGCCCAAAAGCGTCAGTGCGTTAGTCCTGATGCTTGTTGGCCTGGCCTGTCATTGCAGTGAATCCAGTACCATTAAAATGGGGACACAACACTGTGCAGAAGAAATAGATATTAGGGTGACAACTTTTGAAAGCACCGCTACCTAACCCTAATGTTAAAAGAAATACCAATATGAGATGATAGCCTTGAGGCCTTGCAACGTAACTTTGACATTGATACTGGATGGCGAGAACTTTTCGACTTTATACGAATCTTATCAGCGCTCTTCGGATGTGACCATGAAGACTCAATTGACCTAATTTTTATTTACAAGATCGTTATACAACTACTCTACTTAAAATTTTGTAAACGAGTTTTAAATTCGTGGTAGGATCCTGCCCTGTCTATAAAGTCAATAAAGTACATCGAATCCTTAAAATCCAATTTGCTTACATATTTAAAAGCATGAAGCCTGCAAAAAATACTTGTAGTACAAAAGAGACAAACTTACGGTATACCTACTTTGACCATGAAAAAAAGGACAATGCTTATATGGCCTTCGATTCTCAACAAAATACATATAATAAAAACTTACTGAGATATCTGCGGCAATATGCCTACATGTAAAAAAATATTTTCTGATCGTCGAAAATCGTTTTTTTTAACTGAATAAATCCTTTTCTTATTTTTTGTTGTAAGTTAGTTGGAAGTTGTTTTTTTTACACTTGTTCATGAATCTTGTCATGAACTTGTTCTTGTTCATGTTGAATCGCATCATGCCCAGCATGAAATGATACACACTCCTTAACAATCTTACTCAAGAAGTGGTATCAGCACTAAAAATTAACAAATTAAGGTTATTTTTACTATTTTGAATGTTGCATTCAGAACTTTAAATAATATAATGAATATTTACAAGATTTATTTATTTATTTATTTATTCAACAACAAGATAAATTAAAGATCCAACTCCTTCCTCAAGGCGGCAATGCATCTGCGATTACTTTGGTTTTGCCAATGGGCGGCGGCTTAGAGCGCCGGTGATTACTTTCCATCAGGTGACCCGCCTGCTCGTTTGCCTCCTTTTGATATAAAAAAGATAAGATAAAAAATATATCTTGTAATTAAGACTAGACAGGCTTAGATAAAAATTCAAGCGAAGATTTTAAGATGAGAAATCAGGGTACAGACGAGACTAGTTGCTTCAATTGCTAAACTAATAATAACAATAAGATATAACTAGATCACCGATTATCTTCTTTGATGTATCACAACACAGCTTATCATTGTCAGTCTAATGTTAATCCGGTTTTAGTCCCACAAAAACTGTTGGAGACAGCGGGTCGCCATCTTGCGCGATCCAGGAAACTGTTTTGAGTGTAGAAATGTACTGCTCTCTATAGCTTTGAGATAATTGTTGCCAGATTAAAGTTCGTTCTAGTTAAAAATGTTTTTTTTAGATAACAATAGTTAAAGGTATTTTCTTGTTCCCGTTAAATTTCTGAAAACTTATTATAATACTTTTAATAAAGTCCCATATTCTGTTTTGGAGCGTACACTGATAACTTGTGAGAATTTGTAGGTACTGTAACATTACTGTTTTGCTTTTTTTTTCAGAACTTTAGCATTCATGTTTTTCCTTTGTTACTAATTATTCGATGAAACATACTTTTGAAATTATTTCGTATTTTCAAAAATGGAATAAAATTTCAAACATAACAATTTGTAAAGAAAGTGATGCCATAATTGGCTGTTATGATCATCCCTAATTGAGGGAGTATACATTTTAAAAGCTATAGTTTTTATTTAAACAAATAAATAAACCTGAACAGAATTTCGATGTTTCAAAAAATCTCAATCTCTACCGCAACTGAGCAGTGCACAATATGAATATTTACCCCTGCTAGTGACCAAACTAAAGACCTGTGGCGTAAGCACCAAATCACTGGGGCGGGTTACGGTTGTGTTTTGATGATGTGATCAAGTCTCTCATTATTATTTTAAATATTTCATTATCGTACACCTCGAAGGTCATTCGTTGCGTTGCATAACAGTTGATAAAACAATTTTAAATTGCCTAATTTGCGACGATATTCCGGTTATTTGTGTGCCCACTAATTAATGGTTCGAGATATAACAATCTTCGCAACTGAAGGTGCCTTACAAATTAATGATGATGAATACTTAGGTACAAATTAATGCCTTCTCGCAGTCGATGCAACACTTGCTCATCATCAGCTCATTTTTATGTCCCCACTGCTGGGGCTCGAGCCTTCCCTATGGGAATGGATAAAACCAGCCATGAACCACCACGCGGGCCCAGTGCGTTGGTGATTGTAAACGACTGATATTTCAGCTGGGACCAACGGCTTTACGTGCCTTTCGAAGCATGGAGGAGCTCGAGATGACAGTTTTTAGTCAGCCATCCGATGACCGGGCTTTGCGAAAGTTAAAACCTCAGCAAACGCAGACTGGGCGCGTTAACCACTGCGCCATCGAGCTCCTCACACCTGCTCAACTGTCCCTAATGCCCTACTTCCTGCACTATGCACCGGGCGGGAAGAATTGAATGTCGTTGCTGAACCGAGAAGAAGAAGAAGAGAAGAATGAGTGGTTAGCAAGTCTTATCTTTAAATAACACATTCGACAGAGACCTACAAAACTTTACATAAACGTTCTGACGATTTGACGCTTTAAAAGAAAGGAAGATAAGAAATGCCCCTTACTAAGTATCTTGCCCGTTCTTCTCATTACAAGGTCTCCCGCCCTGTGTAGACTTACGAATCGATGGCATAATAACATTCATAAAAGCTAAATTGTAGCCTGATTAAATTATTTTGGATTTTGAATGTTGACATCTTTTTCATCTGAACTATCGAAACATTGGTTTTCCTGTTTTAAACTTTAACAAATACATATTTTAACAAAAGGTATAGTTGAAACAGCTATTATGATAGCTTTAATTACTGAGACTTGACTAATTTATTTTATTAGATGGGCAGCGCCATTTTGAAATTCCACCCTACAAGTTCAAGTTCAAAGCGATGTATGACAATTACACTAAAAAATGCCGATCCGATCCGAACTCTTCGGAGAATCTAGTAGGGCACGGGGACACGCAATAGCACGTGATTCCGTTCCCTCTAGAAAATCTCTGAAGGTGATTCGTTTTACACGGCTTGAGGAACCCTTTAAGTTTCTCGCCGCCCCTAAACAAGCCCGGTGAAGCTGAAAATGCCGTTTAAGGCAATAAGCAATCTCCCTCCAAAAATAAAAATATTTTTTTTACAGAGTGTGTTATATCATTATATTTTCAAGCTGAAGAAACTATCTATCTGAATTCGATGAGACACGCCTACTGTTTCGAACTTGAACTTGTTACTAAGTTTAGTAAGTTTGGCGGACTTGCCTTTATCAGCCCAGTTCCATACGTCGTCTAACTACACAGCTATTTAGTAAAAAATTATGGTTTATTGGTACTAAAGTTTAGTTAACAGTTCAGTAAGGTAAGTCAATAAAATAACAGATTCTAACCTCATTGTAGAACACTAAACCGTTTAGAAATCACCTTAAAAGGCACTTAACATATTTGCTATCAAATTAGCTAAGGAGCTTATTCCTCCACTATTTTGGAAGTCAGATACAATGATACAGTTTTTATCAACAGTTAACAAGCACTTTTTTTGTTTAATGTTGGTATTACCTATAATTCTTTTTTATTTACAAATATACTGGGATTGGCATATCATACACACACATTAACTGATACGGGCGGGGTTAGAGTTCGGATCTGGGGACTATTTACCACTTATAACCAGTTTTGGAGATAAAGTGTCTGGTTGACACACTGAGCACGGCCAAACGTGTGGAGGGGCAAGATATTTGTAATGAGATAACCTTATATTGTGTAAACGAAAATATATTAGGTATTGTGCGTTTTTAATAATTATAGTTAGGTAGGTTCTCAGCCAGTCACATTTTACAGCCTTAATAAAAACGATAGGTAAAGATCGACAGTATCTATGTGATTTGGAATAGATTTTAGGCAGGTTCATACCAGGAAAGAATAGAATATAATAGAATAGCTTATTTGCATTAACACATAAATACACTGTCTTATAGCCTCTTCAGATATGCAAAAATAATTTAATTTGAAAACGATTTAATACATTTGTTACTTAATATTAATTTTTAAAATAGAACTAATTATTGTTATTTTATGATAAAATTCAATGAAGTCTTCTCGAATAACAAATTAGGTCAATACAGTCTCCATGGCCATACATCCCAATAGCGCTGATAAGATTCGTATAAAGACAAAAAGTTTTCGTTTTTAGAAACCACCTTTTAACCGCCTCTATGGTCTAGTGGTTAAGACCACCGAGAGGTCCCGGGTTCAAAACCCAGCGGGGGGTACATGTTTTGTGTACTCGGTTTAGGAAGGAGTAGGGCAGCTAGTATCCTCAATCATTTGAATAATATCCACTACTTTAAAGAAATTTAGACTCTTCCTGTTGTCTAATAAAAAAAAGATGTAGTCGTTTTTAGACCAATAGTAGTTTTGTCTGATAACACAGTTGCTAAATGTTCATTGTGTTAAATAATTTATAAAGTGTCAATTTAAGTGTTGATCATTTGGAAAAGTGAGTCCTTTGTAAAATGATCAATCGGCGAAACCATTTTTTTGCCAAACGTTGTTTGTCAAGTGTAATTTTGCCAAATGACTTTTGGTCAAACAGCAGGACTTATGGTCAGCAAGTATTTCTAAATCAGTCTGCAACTTAAATCATTCTGAACAGCAGCCTTATGCCGCTTCCGTGACTGGCCCTCGCTACGCTGTGCTCAGCTCGAGAAAAAAAAATAACTTAACCTAACCAACAGTAAGGATTTCTTATGCTGACCGATTGTATAATTCTGCTGACCAAATAATAATTTTGCTGACCAAATATTTATTTTGTAATACAAATAAATTATTTCCCATACGAGTATATGTGGGCATGTTATTTATTTTGTAACTGATTGTATTTATTATTATTAGCAATTTATTACCTTTATGTATTATCATTGCCTACAGGTAGCACTACTACAGGTAGCACTATGGTAGCACTACTTTCAGAGTAGTTAGAAATATGCATTTTGATAGACATCCTGTTAGGTTCTCTGTAGTTTTCTTAAACCAGACACAAAATCAATCGCCATATTATTTGTACGATTCCCGTTTCAATTAAATGTGTTATTTCAGCTATTTTATGTTTTCTGTGATCTAGTGGGTAAACCACCAAACTCAGACATAAAGGTCGTGGGTTCAATTTGCAGTGGTTGGTGGTTTTGGTGGCTTGTTCGTTTGTATATCTTGTTAACCAGCTTACTATGTCTCAGCCTTCAGCCACCGAATAAGGGGACTGCAGAAAGTAAGCTTCACACAAACACGCTCGGGCAAAGCACAAATAGACAACATCTCGCGGACACGGAGTCTCGCAACAGCTGCGCTCGAACTGTTCCGAGCTGTTCGTTGCTCGATCGCGGTACCAACCTACCCAAAACTGTCAATTTTCTTTAATACATTGTCAACCTTAAGCCTTAAACATAAAGTTCACACTTAGTCTATTGAGGAAATTTGACAGTTTGTGGTAGGTTGATCTGCAGGCGTCTGTATTAATGTTAACAGTTACAATACTACTAAACACAGACATTGAGTTACTTATGCCTGTGTTTTGTAGTATTGTTTTGTTTCGGCAGTCTAAGTTGTTGAGCTAACACCAACTAACTAGTCACTAAGGCTGAGGTTTTTATCTAAAAGATATTTCTACGTCCCTCAGCGGTTGAGTATTTAGGTAGTGGTGTGCATCCATATAATTATTTTTTTAGTCAGACATAGTTTTTTTTTCATCTCGCTAGGTAATGTTGTAAGTCGCTTGTATCGCTCAGGGCGAAGTCTGTCATGCCGCAGAAGTCTGTTTCAATATTAATTCTCAGATAACCTAATGCCCTCCGCAGGCGCGTTGCACGATCGACGTCCGAGTGTGGTGATTGTATCGTGGCCGACATTTTCTTTGTAAGCATTATAGGCTGGACATCGATTAGTCTGGATAGTTCCGTTGATAGTTTGTTTTTGATAACAATTTTCGTCGATCGTATTGTTTGTTGTATCGTACAAACTGTCGGATTTTTTTTCGTGAAACGGAAACGTTAACGGTAACATTTGTTTTTATAATTTTATACTTAATTTAAGAAAAAGTTACCTTTAAATATTTTTCACGTTTCCGTTTCACGGAAAATAAAGAGACAATTCGGTTACATGTTCAAAAAAATAATCAGACGCGTTCTAAAATGAGTTACGAGTTCATATCTTGAAGTATTGTGTTGGAGTTTAATAACCAATTCTTTTCTACTATTCTTTTTTATTTCAAATAGGTAGTCGTTGATATTTTATAGTTTTGGTTTTAGTTATTTTCTTTAATAGGACTTTCAGGGTTGCTTTATATTTTCTTAACTGTGCTAACGATATAGGTAGTATCATGCACTATATTGATGGCATCATTGTGATAATGATGGGCGATGACAAAGCGTTGACCTATAATATAATGGATCATTGATTCAGTATCCGCTCTGATTACACACGTGATCAAAATTAAACGTGGAACTTGTATTTTAATTAAACTGTGAGCAAAATGTACCTAACAAAGAACTATATTAATGTTTCAGTAAAAAATGTTATTGGATACGTATATAAAAAGAATATTATTAAAAATACTGCCTATAATAAACGATTGCCTATTCATAACTGATCCTGATTTGTAAAAATTCTAAGTTAAATAAAGTAGTTTTTGTTAAAGAAATCGTGATATATTTTCGTTTTTTAAAATGTTTTTGTTTTTTATATGTAACTTCTTGACGTTCCTATTTGAAATTTATATACCTAAATTGAATAAAGGATTTTAATTTTTTTATTCTATTCTAATTTATTCTATTCTATTAATTTTCATTTTATACGTAGTGTGTAAATGTAATAGTGTTAAAAAAATTGGAAAAGTCACGATAACCTAATTGTTAGCACATCTGACCCAGTGTGTTAGAGGGTTTGAATCCTGCTGGAAAGTTAGAAAATAATAATCGACATAAGCGGTCAAAAAAGATCATGCAATAAAAATAAACAAAACTATTTCTATTATTTTCTTATACACATACACACACACCCCCACACACACACCCTCTCACACACTCACACCCATATATACACCTACACCATACACCATATACACCTAGCACATAAGAAACAATTCAATTAGTTGTAATTTGTATCTACCCTTTAGTTTGTATTACTTACCTTTCCTCGCAAGCCTTGATACTTATCTATTTGCTTTCCTAACAAATGTAATATAGAAACTCACCTGTCTATTGATTAATATCCACGGGAGGGCCCTGGTGACCTGCACTACAGGTTTTCTTCAAACCTCCTCCAGGCACCAGTCTCTCACAACGATATAGGTCATAATAAAATAGAACTAAAACTACAATTAGCACTAAGTCGTAGAATAATTAAGACCTATTTATTATTGTGGAGGGAAAAATATCAATAAATCATTTCATTTCATTTCAATGTCTATTAGATATAATAATGATGCTGACTATTTTTTTCTACTAAGCGCCTACAAGTAACATCGTAGCAAACAAAGTGGTACACAGTTATTGCTAATCCATTATAATTGTCATGTTTTGGAATAAGAAGTTCGTTAATTTTTTAATAACATGGCAGTTATGAGTTTTCATAGTTTATTCAGCTTGCTAACTAAACGCTACAATTTGAATTTTCATAAAGACTGACGGCCACTGCTTACGTTTATTTGACCAACAACTTCGAAGTTGTTGATGTTGAATACATTTTTTTGTCTTACAAAATGAGAAATAAGATTACATAACAATATTCAGGTTCAGCACAATAGTGCACTTATTAAAGTCGTTTACATGTCTTAAAATAAGGAAAAAATATATATTAAATAGTGGATATAAAGAGTGGATAGTGTTGATAAATTAGCACGGGTCGGATAGTCGCAAAAGTCTAAGAAGTAGAGCATCTGACCCGGTTTGACATAGGCTGCTTTGAGTCCCGTTCGTGGAAATTACAAAGAAAAAGAAGATTGTCAAAACAATGATCCAGTGATAGGAGCTGGTTTGAAAAAAAAAATAGTCAGAAGAATTTTAGAAGAAGGTCACAATCTGATTTCAAAGCATGTTTGAAAAAAAATAGTATGAATATATTGGTCGCGACTGCATGTAGCCTTTTTGCATGACACCGAATCTCATTTGCGGTCGTTAATCGTCGCTCGCCGAGAATTCATTTTCGGTTTCGGTAGACGTGCTCGTTCACTGGCAACACTGGTAGCTCTCTCGACAGCATTATTATTTAAAAGCTATTTTCAGCAGTTTTTACAAGACGGCAAATGCATCTTGGTGCTCACTACATGCTTTCCATTACATTCTGTCCGTTTCGTGATGAATTATAGCGCACATACACTTTATAAATCATGCAGCGTCGTGCGGTGTCACTGAGCTTAATAAGCATCTTTATACTGTTTAGGTATGGTGAAAACCTTTATCATTTCGGTATTGGTAAGTATGGAGAAAAATAAAAATACTAACTTCAAAAAATCTATATTTTTTTACCAATAAAAAAAAATATTTATATAAAACTTATTTTATTATTAGGCGTCATTATATGATAAACATATAAACAACGTGTATATACGATTTCAATCTTTGTTTTGTAAACTTCGCACTAGGAAAATTATAAAAAGTTCAATGTGATTTAAAATTTAAACCTTATAATATTTAAATTGATCGCAGAGTTTTTGTTCAAGCGTATTCACACTACTATCTATGTATATAACAATTTTAATGAAGCTTGCTATGCCAAAGGTGAAAATAATACAATGATTCGGTGATTATCCGGTAATTTTTATTTTTTTTTGCCCAGGGAAAAATCTGCACGCAGATTCCGTAGACAGACCCGGTAAAAAACTCTAGGGTTCGCCTTTAGCCTTTAAAAGGGCTGCGAAGGCTACCGGAACGCACGCCCCCCGAAGGTCGAGAATTTTCAAATCAACTGATTTAAATAGAAAATTAAAAAAAAACCGCATGATTTTACTTGAATAATTACTTTTTTCAAATTAAATTTGGTAAATCAGTAATCTCTGTACAAATATTAACAATTTTGAAGAATTATGTTTTTTATTATTTTGTATGCGCGGTACCGCAAGGCGTAAAATCATAAACGGAGTCCAAGAATTTTTTAAAAAGCTTTATTTTTTCAGCTTCATTTTCTCAAGCGAAATATTTTGGGAAGTTAAGTATGGTTTCAGACTTGCGTTTAAAGATAATAAAGTTGATGAAGCTCGTCTCGTAATATGCTTTTTCCTTGAAGTTATGAATTTTCTTCGTCTTTTATTTTGCGTTATATCCCTCGCCTTGGACATATTTACCGGTGGACTTATAAAAATTGCCTTGTGGTATTAACAGCCTACCATTATGAGCTGTTGAAAATGCATATAGCATAAATACATATAACCGACGACTACCTTTGCTTTAATACCCCGAAGAAAAAATGAACTCTTCCTTTTTAATTTTGATTACTGTGTCGTAGCAGAATCTATTTTTATTCGGTTTTCTATTCGTTAGTACAGTACAGCTACAGTGGTAAATGCTGACATAATTATTCTGTCTATCTTTATAAGTTGTATATCCGTAATTCTTTGACACGACACACAAACGCAAACGTGGTTAGTTTGCATTTGTGTGTCGCTATGATTCAAGTGCAAAGGTTTCTCCAACCAATAATTTACGTAAGTCTTTTAAACTCTCCCATAGCTGGGCAATAGCCTCCATAATTGTTAACAAGCCATTGCTATTTGATGAATATTGGCTTAATCACCACGCTCGCCAAATGCGGGTTGGTGATCACAATCCCGGGCTATGCATCGATTGATCTGAACACACACTTTGTCCAAACTGGGAATTAAGCCTGGGATCTCAGGATTTAGGGGCATGTGCTCTGCCACCAAGGCGTAAAAACGGAAAAACAAAACAATAACGAATTGTCTTTGCCTCGGTAACGTTACCGAATTTCATGGGTCTTATTTGAGTATCGGGTTATATGGCCCGCGCAGATTCCGGCCCTTTGTGTAATGTGATAATAACTTTGTCAAACAAAAGTCCGCCAGTCCTGAGCTGTGCTGATTACTTTGTGTTGTCAACGCATAACGCAAACAAACCTTGGCACTATGGAAAACATTGTAAGGCTTGAAAGCGTCAGTAGAGAAACGGATAGATGAACGGCTTGAATAAGAGACATCGCAGTTCAATCTAAGCGAAAGGATACTCCAGTTAATCATCATCATCGAAGTCAAAGTCAAAGTAAATTTAATTAATTAAATGTAATAAAAATGATAATTACAAATAAATAATAATAAATAATAATTATTACTTTATTATATATTTTTGTATTTTTTTTTAACAATTATTATAGTGATGATATTAACTTGATTTCAAGGGTGATGTCTATGCCTATCAGTGAAACAGTATAGAGACTACTGACGTTAAGAATATAATACAATGCGATTTATAGGTACCTACTGAACATTTGTTACGTACGACAATATACCGTTGGTGGCAGTTTAGAATTGTGACATGCCGTTATCTCAGGAACACGCCGCCTGTAGCTCACATGTGACAATTACAGCGGAAAAGGCAAAACTAATGCGGGCCACCGTTCCTGGAAGTTATTTATTTCAACTGTGGTAAAGCAATGTTTTTGTTTAGTACCTACATATATCTGTTTACCAGTAATTATTTCAGGAGGACGAGGAGCTCGACGTTGCAGAAGCAAACGCGCTCAATCTTCGCTTGCTGAAGTTAAGTAAATTTTGCAAAGGCTCATCGGATGAGTGACTAAAATCATCTCGGTCTCCTCCGCGATTCGGAAGGCACTAAAGCCGTTGGTCCCGGCTGCATGCACCAATCTGCGCTGGGCCCTGCATTCGCAGTCGTTAGCAACCACCAATCCACACTGGGCCCTCGTGTTGGTTTAAAGCCCGTACTGTTTCGTAAAAAAATCTTGTATCAATGAGACTTTGTCATTGGCCAACTGTTTAATAATATAAGTTTTATACTGATGATTTTTATAAAAGCTGTTGAGTTAACTAAATAAGTATTGAAGGTATTTCATTGTTAATATATAGCAAGTCTATGAAACATATTAGAATTGCTCCCAACAATAAGCATCTTACCGCGAAGGAAATTGTGTGAATCCACATTTTAACAGTACGGATCGTTCGATGTTATTACATATTTAAATAATGTTACGCAGTATCATAATTCGCTTGCCCTGTTCCCAATATTATTTATGATCGGAGCAACATGTTATCTTCTTCCAATCTCCTCGATCAGCCGTCATCTTAATAATTTACTCCTATCTTATTTTCCCCATATCATTTTCAACTTTTAAGTATAACCTTTATATTATAGTCTCTCCTCATTACATGTCCATACCAAGACAGTCATCTTTCTCTAAGTCTTTGGGAGAAAACAAACCAGTATACCTACATAATGTTGTGTGACATTATTTACCTTAACTGCATTAAAGTGATGTCATTATACAGGTATTATAACAGCGTAGTCCGTTTACTGTCGTACTTTTAATCTTCTAAATTGTAAAGTAACTTAAACTGTTAAGTAACACATTAAATTTACTTTACAATAACTAGAACTACTATTCTATTCTATTTCTATTCAGTCTTAATATTATAAATTGATTTATTGTTAATCTCTTCTAATGTAATTGGTATATTTGGAAAGTAAAGTAACTATGTAATTTGAAACACACTTTGCTCGACCTAGAAATTGAACCTGGAGCTCTGGATATCCTGTCCAAATATTGGGTTGAGCTTTTCGCCACTCGTCCACCGAGGCGCTATCCGTTGGGCCACCAAATGCTTCAACTTCAACCAGAAAATGAGATCCAGATTAGCATAATAAAAAAGTTTGTCTTAAGCAAATTCCATTTTAATACCACCTTGTACTTCCCGTGAATCGAAAGGAGGCAATCTGTCAGATTTGCCGGCACCGCGTAAGCCTCGTCACGTCTGAGCACGCCTACCCGATAAGCTTAATAAGTATGTCTTCGGTAAGCCGCAGCACCTGTGACGCGAGTAACGCGAGTGACACGTTTCTCGTCGACTGTACTGACGAGCTGATACGATTTGCCTGTTGATGTACTCAGATTGGTCAGGGTAAGAATATAATATCTAGCTTGCTAGAATACTACTAATACTTAATTATTTACGATTATAGTCTTATATAATTATATGCAAATGTTGCGAACAAAATGACACCTGACCTGACGGTATGTCTTGGGCAATTGGGATGGGAAATTTGTAGCACTTTTTTCAATTAAAAAATACGAAAAATCTTGACAAAATGCTCTCCTTAATAATTCGTTTTAATTTAGTTTATTTCATATTATTTTTTCACTTTATATTTTTTTAAAATATTTAATCTGTTTCAATTTACATCATTAAAATACTCGTAGAACAAACATTAGAGGTGTTTCTATTTTTTTTTTTTAAAGGTTGCATTCTCGTATCCAAAGAGGTTTCCGTCAAAACTTCCTTGTCTATGATTTTAAATTTAAGAAACATTTAATATTATAATATTAAAAATAAAATTATTCTGAATATTTATTTTAATATAAATATAATAAATAGTATATTAACCTCACACAAGCAATATTAGCTTTCTAGGTGGGTTAACATGAATTTTATTCTTATATAATAGTGCATTAAAAATAAACTTGATTAAAAAAAGTTAATATAATTTGGCCTTTGTACTGTCCCACAGCTGGAACAAAGCCTCCGCCATTGAAATCCAGTAATCGCAGTCATATTGGCGTAATCACCGTGCTTGCTAAATGCGGGTTGGTGATATCAATCCCAGGCTGTGCATAAAAATTCTGTAACCACTTGCAATTGAACTTCTGGATATCAGAATAAAACTACAAGAAATTAATAATGTCAGGTTATTTGATGTTGCAAATAAACAGGCATTTATTTTTGTTGGAAGTAAAAACTTTGATTTGTGTTATGGACGGATCGATTCGGGAATCGATTATCGATCTTCAATTTGTTTAGTGGCATAATGGCCCCATCACTAGTTGCTTTTTTTTCTAACTACTTGTTTCGGGAAAACATTTATGGCGGGTTGATATTGTATCGTGTGTGAATAATTAAATAGATTTGAAGTAGTAATAAGGGCAGTTGGAGCCGCGTTAGTCCAATTAAGTATCTGTGCTATCTGGGTTTTGTGTGTGTGTAACGAATCGCATCGGGAGCGAAATTCGACATTCCATAGTCGAATGTTGGCGTCTTCGCTGCTGGAGAAAACAGGTATTTCCTCGGGGGAAAGTGCACTTCGGGATAGGTTGGGTGTGATTAGGGAGCTCAGGAGGACCCGGCCTTGGATTCAGGCCCATACGGACATTTGGAGCCCGTAGAACCGGACGGGGATAGCATAGAATGTAAGTCAATTTTTAGTTATAACCTAATTTTAAGTGGTAGCAGATGTAATAGTAATTACTGCACAAGTAGTAATACGAAACATTTTTGGTAGCAGAGCGTGGTTAATACCGAACCTCTAGGTTAATCGGTGTAATTTTGTGTATTTTGTTAGTTCGTAATTAGGTTAAGTTCATTTCGTGTAAAATCGCACTTCCGGTACAGGTGCGGTTAAGTGTAAGGTTGGTAGTACCGTTGTATTTGGGCTGGGACATTTCTCGGTACGTTAATTGATATTCAATTAAAAGTATCGATTAAAATAATCGATTCCGGGTTTTTTATTTATTCGATTTTTAATTTTGTGTTTAGGTTTGTTTTAGTTTTAAATATATTTGACATTAACATGACATCGTCACGACAGGAGTTGGCTCAGCAGCTCCGGTGGTTCACCGGGCTGCTTGGGTTAATCGATCGGCCTAACCGGGAGGACGCTTTGGAGGCGCGTTCTAAGGAAATGCAGGCTCGTTTTTTGTTGGCCGAGCGGTCGGTAACCGCCTTGTTGTCAACGGACCCGGTCGGGGAGAAGGAGGTAGAACTCCATACGCAGTATGTCAAGGATCTGGAGCACATCCAAGACATATACGATGAGGTCCTTCAGCGGGTTAAGGACTTCGAGCGATTGCGGGAGGGGAAGCCTATCGCGCGCCCCGCTTCGCTCCACACCCCTGGACCCAGCGCCATGGGAAGATTGGGTGCCCTGGAGGTCCCGCATTTCACCGGATGTATGCGGGACTGGGCTGGATTCCGGAACATGTTTGTGGCCTTGGTAGATACTCGGAAGGATTTCACCAAGGCCGAAAAGCTGGCATATCTCCGTTCCTTCCTAGACGGAGAACCCAGACAGCTCGTACAGCATCTGGAGCTGCAGGATGCGAGCTATGATACCGCAATGCAGCTGCTGGAGAGGCGGTACCAAAAACCGCGTCTACAGGCGGACGCGCACGTGACGCACCTGCTGGGCCTGCCGAAGGTCAACCACAGGGCACATCTGAGGGCGCAGCTAATCACCCCCCTCACAGTATCCTTAAACGGGTTACGGACGCTCGGACTGCCCGTGGGCCAGTGGTCCTTTCTGCTTCTGCACATCGTCCTGGCAAAGTTGTCGCAGGAGATGAGGGACGAGTTCGAGCGGCAGCGACTGGTCAACAAGGAGCTCAGCAACGTCCTGCCTACTCTGGAAGAACTTCTGGAGTTCCTGGAAGAAGAGGCTGGCCTGCTGGAAAACCAGCAAGCCACCCAGGAGGCTCCGAGAAGTACGCCGGCCCGCACTTCCGGAGTCTACGGCGCCCAGCCACCACGCACCCCGGGGAAGGGTCGCGGCCGGCTGGTGGCTGCGGCCGCCATCAACCCCGGTTCTGGATGCCGGGTTTGCGGACAGCAGCACCTGGAGCAGCAATGTCCAGGAATTATCGGCATCCCGATAAAGGACCGCCGAAACCTCGTTCGGACACGAGGGTTGTGTTACGCCTGCCTTGGAGGACATCGGTACAACGACTGTCCCCAAGCGAGGCCATGCGATGCGTGCGGCGGACCGCATCATCGATTACTGTGCACCCGTTATGGTGAGGGGTCAGCACCGGCTCGGGAGAGGAGATCTCCCACGGGTGGCGGATTGGGTCCTGGGACAACTCCGCCTCTGGAAAGACGGAGTCCGCCACGACCGCCACACCACACCGCACCATACACCCCGGCTCAGGTAAGTTGGGGACCGCCGGAACGGAGTCAGGTTCTGGCTACAACCGGGCACTCGGCGCGACCAGCACCAGGAGTTGGTGCCACCAGGGGCCACTGGGCACAGGGAGCCCCACCTCCGGACCCAACACCCGGATACTCGTACGCGTATCCTCCGCCGCCGTTACCGGAACAACGACGACCTGAGAACCGTCAACAGTTCTCACCGGTACTGCACGAGTACCCGAGGTTGGAATACCACCCACCCTATCACCGGTATGGTAGGGCAGCTGGATACGCACCACCCCGGATGGTGGCCTGCACGCGTCCGACTTACTGGCCGAGTCATCATGGTTCGACAGGGTCGGCTGCTGGCTCTGACGCGTGACTAGCCTGTGGTCGGGCTACGTCGGAACCGAGGACGGTTCTTTTGCCCATCGCGCAGGTACGCGTTTGGGGACCTAGGGGGGACTTCGTCCGGATACGAGCCCTCCTAGACACTGGGGCACAGGGCTGCTTAATTACTACGAGGGTAGCGAGGCGCCTACGTCTGGAGTGCGCGCCTCCCTCAGCTCCGATTCGGGGAGTCGGAGATACAGAAGTGGGGGGTCTGTCCGGTCAGACCCATATTCTCTTCTCTCCTGTGCATTCCGCTTCGATACAGATTGCGGCGGTCGCGACCGTACTCGACAATCTGCTGGGTTGGCATCCACCGACAGACATTCCGCGGGACGCAATGTCTGACACATCAGGTCTCATGCTGGCAGATCCTCATTTCAAGGAGCCGGCTCCGGTGGACCTCATATTGGGAGCGGATGTACTGGGCTGGATCCTTTTAGGGCCTCAGCGGATTCTGGGCCGCTCTTCGTTGGTAGCTATACCTACCATCTTTGGACACGTTTTAATGGGACCGGTTTTCGACCAGGAGACGCGGGATGTCTCACCTGTCGTCGCTACTACCTCCATCGCTAGGACGATGCAAAAATTCTGGGAACTGGAAGAGCCTCCCATGGTCTCCCGTCTGGATCCGGAGCATGTTGAGTGCGAAACCTTTTATAAGGATCACACGCGTCGGATGGCGTCGGGTAGGATCGAAACTCGACTGCCCTTCATCGACTGTCCCCCTCTCTTGGGAAAATCGAGGGCGTTGGCAGAGAAACGACTCTTGTCCATGGAGCGTCGTATGTCTCGCGATCCGGTACTTCGGGAAAAGTATATGGAGTTCATGCGAGAATACGAGGCCTTGGGACATATGTCGCGGGCGACTGTCGACTGGACAACGACAGATCATTTTTTCTTGCCTCACCACGCGGTGTTGAAGGCCTCATCTGGAAAACTGCGGACAGTTTTCGACGGATCGGCACCGTCGTCGACTGGAGTTTCATTGAACCAATGTCTCCATTCTGGTCCGAAGTTACATCGGGACATTGTCGACATCATTTTAAATTTCCGAAGACACCAGGTGGTGATCGGTGCGGACATCCGGATGATGTTCCGCCAAACAGTAATACATCCTGCGGACAGGAGGTTTCAATTAATACTCTGGAGGGAACATACGGAGGATCCCATCACCGTCTACGAGCTCAACACCAACACGTACGGCCTGAAGTCGAGTCCCTTCATTGCCATCCGTTCCCTGCTGGAACTGGCGGAGCAGGAACGGGCTCGCTTTCCCCGGGCAGCCGCTGTACTGACACGTGACGTGTTCGTAGATGATATCTGCACAGGGGCAGCCTCTCTGGAGGAGGCGCTCATCATCAGGAATGAGCTGATCGGACTCCTCGCGGCTGGTGGTTATGAGTTGAGAAAATGGTTATCCAACGAGCCAATGCTTCTGGTTGGGATTCCGGAAGATCACCAACAGAATCCTCAGCTATTCGAGGACGCAGGGGACCCGAACTCTATCGCCGTCTTGGGAATTAAATATCAGCCGGTTCAAGATATTTTCACATTCCAACTGGGCCTGGAAACGTCAAGAGTTTGGTCGAAAAGGACGGTCCTTTCCACCATCGCTCGAATGTTTGATCCAAGTGGATGGATCAGCCCGTGCATTTTTTTGGCAAAGTGTTTATTACAAACGCTGTGGACACTCGGGGTCTCGTGGGATGAGCCACTGGTAGGGCCTCCCCTCGACACTTGGCTCGCTTTGATATCTACGATCGAGGCGATCAGTCAGGTTGCGTTACCGCGGCGGATCTTGCCGCGGGGCAAATACAGGGCAAGCCTACATGGCTTCTGTGATGCGTCAGAACGAGGGTATGCCGCAGTAGTGTATCTGCGAACGGTGGATTCGAAGGGTCGAGTCACCATCTCCTTGCTTCTGGCTAAAAGCAAGGTGGCACCCCTCAAAACTCGGCTGACAGTCCCGAAGCTGGAACTTTGTGGGGCGCATCTACTGGCCAAACTGTTGTGCCACGTACACAAAGAACTGTCGTTTACGGTGGACATCCGGACTGTCTACGCCTGGTCCGACAGTCAGGTAGCTCTGGCATGGCTACGCGCGGCACCTCACGTACTGGAAACATTTGTGGCCAATCGGGTATCTCAGGTACAGAACTCGGGTATCGAAATTTGTTGGAGGCACGTTCCCGGCACCTGGAATCCTGCCGATTGTGCCTCTCGGGGCTGCACCGCGCCGGAATTGGTGCAGCATGCCCTCTGGTGGGGTCCAGAGTGGTTAAAGGAGGGTGAGTCATCATGGCCGGTCACCATGACCGATGGCTCTCTAGGGCTGCTCCCTGGAATAAAAGTTTTGGCGACAACAAACGAATCAAAGCCAGATCCAAATTGGTTGACGGCTCGATACAGCAAACTGGATAAGCTGCTAGGTGTAACTTGCTGGATCCGGAGATTTATACATAACTGCCGCCATCCAGACAAGAGGCAGTTATCACCCGTGGCGGGTGCTGAGGAACGCAGGAGTTCACTATTGGCCCTGATACGGCTGGTTCAAGCTGACCGGTTCGAGGACGAACTGAAGATTTTGCGCGTCGGTCGCGCAAAGCTCAAGGGAGCGATCTCCCGGCTCAACCCATTTCTGAATACGGATGGACTGTTACGCGTTGGAGGTCGCCTCAAAAATGCCGACCTGCCCTTCGGTAGCCGTCATCCTCTGTTACTACCCAAAGGAGGACCCTTGGTAGAGCTAGTGGTCTCGGATAGACACCTGAAAAACGCTCACGCGGGTTGTAATGCGTTACTGGCGATACTGCAACGGGAATTTTGGATTTTGTCCTCCCGGAGAGTGGTTCGCAGCATTCTATTTAAGTGTGTGGCTTGTTATCGGGTGAAGGCCTCCACTATGCAGCCGCAGATGGGGGATCTCCCTTCTGACCGGGTTTGTCAGACTACTAGGCCGTTCGACGGGGTCGGTACGGATTTTGCTGGACCCTTTTTGGTTAAAACCACAGCCTATCGTAACACTAGGGTCACGAAGGCGTACTTGTGTGTTTTTGTCTGTCTGGCTACTAAGGCCGTCCACCTGGAAGTGGTTTCGGCTCTCTCTACGGAAGCCTTTGTCGCCGCGCTGGATCGTTTTGTTTCGCGACGAGGTTTACCTTCTCTCATTCGGTCCGACAATGGTACCAACTACAGGGGCACTGCCAACTACTTGAAAGATGTGAACGATTTTCTGGATAAAAATTGTAATAGCATAAGCCAAGCTCTCGCACAGCGGGGAATCACATGGCGATTTAGTGTGCCAGCCTGTCCCCACTGGGGCGGGATATTTGAAGCCGCGGTAAAATCGGCAAAAACCCACTTGCGCCGGGTAGTCGGGGAAAATACCCTCACTTATGAGGAACTTACAACTGTCTTTTGTAAGGTTGAGGCGGTGCTCAACTCGCGTCCGCTTTGTCCACTCTCCTCTGACGCAAATGACATGGAAGTTCTGACCCCTGGTCATTTTTTGGTCGGTCAGCCACTCACTGCCCTGCCTGAGTATCCTTGGAAGGATGAACGCAGACACTGGATGTCTCGTTTTCAAATGATACAACAAATGAGTCAGGACTTGTGGCGTCGTTGGTCACTGGAGTATCTGCATTTGTTGCAGCAGCGTGTAAAGTGGACAGACCGGACGTCGCCCCCTTCGGAGGGGGATCTGGTTTTATTAAAGGAGGCTAATTTGCCATCGTTATTTTGGAGGCGAGGTCGCATTTTAAAGTTAATCTGGGGCGCGGACGGGACTCCGCGCGTGGCGCAAGTGTTGGTTGATGGATCGGTGCTAAATCGCGCAGTCGCGACCTTAGCTCGATTACCGGTTGACTAGTTTAAGATTTCAGGCTAGAAAGCGGTACGTCTGCTTTGGGTGGCGGGATGTTGCAAATAAACAGGCATTTATTTTTGTTGGAAGTAAAAACTTTGATTTGTATTATGGACGGATCGATTCGGGAATCGATTATCGATCTTCAATTTGTTTAGTGGCATAATGGCCCCATCACTAGTTGCTTTTTTTTCTAACTACTTGTTTCGGGAAAACATTTATGGCGGGTTGATATTGTATCGTGTGTGAATAATTAAATAGATTTGAAGTAGTAATAAGGGCAGTTGGAGCCGCGTTAGTCCAATTAAGTATCTGTGCTATCTGGGTTTTGTGTGTGTGTAACGAATCGCATCGGGAGCGAAATTCGACATTCCATAGTCGAATGTTGGCGTCTTCGCTGCTGGAGAAAACAGGTATTTCCTCGGGGGAAAGTGCACTTCGGGATAGGTTGGGTGTGATTAGGGAGCTCAGGAGGACCCGGCCTTGGATTCAGGCCCATACGGACATTTGGAGCCCGTAGAACCGGACGGGGATAGCATAGAATGTAAGTCAATTTTTAGTTATAACCTAATTTTAAGTGGTAGCAGATGTAATAGTAATTACTGCACAAGTAGTAATACGAAACATTTGAAATATGTTCTACGAAAAAAATTAAGATAAATAATTGACGAATTGACTCACCATAATATTAATTCACATTTTCAAACATGTTAAATAATACAGCAAACTAAATCGAAACCTTTAAATCTTGGTAAACTTTTTAATCAAAATACTCGTAGATGCTGCTAATAAATAGAAAGATCAAAATATGAACAACAATAAATCCGCGGTAATTCTCTCATACGGAATACTAACATTCTGTGTTACACCTTTCTAATCGTATCAATCTCACACCACGTGTAGCTACAAGGAACTCTCCTTTAGCGCTCGCGTTTGGAAAAAAGTGTTTTCAAGTGTGACGGCTTACGAAGTATTCGCAAATCTGATGGATTTTCTTCTTCATTTGCTACAGCCATGATCTTTTCTTTGCACAATAGGGAAGCGTTATGGCTTTGTATAAGTTGAATCATTCTGTTAAAAATCAACACTTTTCTTATGTGTACCTTAAGCCAATACTTATAGAATTGTAAAATCAGTTCGATTCTGTATAGATAATAATAATAATATATAGTTATTATTTTTAAATCAACACCTTTTTTTAGAGTTTTCCTGCATGTTTCTACAATTACAAATTGGGTTATACCATGAGCCAGCGTGGAGTGTTATAGATGTGCATTTGTAATTGTAGAAACATGCATCTATAACACTCCACGCTGGCTCATGGGTTATAGTATTATAGAAGCCTAAGAAAAACTGCACAGTCATATTTAAATAAACCCTTCACATTATTAACCAAACAAAGAAATGTTGACTACCAAGAAAAGTAGGATTCAGTGGCATTCATGGTAGAAAAGAAAGCCTAAGTAAATCGTTCTAAACGACGTTACAAAGGTCCGCGTCGTTTTACAAAAATTTGATTTGTAAATAAAGCCTCCTTGAAAAGGACGAGTTAATACTGATCTCAGCTGATTCAATTCAATGTCGAGGCCCGTTTGAACTAAATGAGATATGCGGCGTTGGGGCCGCCATTAAAATAGATATCTAAATAATTCAAAATCCCTTCAGCAATCTCTACGCAAAATAAATAATAAACATTGATGTTTAAAAGTGTAATTTTACGGAAAATGGAATTGGACAGAAACAGCACAAATTAATTAAAATTATGTCTTCATTTACATTTTTAGTCTAAACATAAAAAATTACAACAAAACTGTACTCGTTGAAAACTCTTCGTCGTCGCGCAAGTCAATGCAAGTTTTAGTATAAAAACTAAAGTGATTTCTTAGATAAAGCTTAATTTTTGTGCACAGTATAATAAAGTTTATTTTTTACAAATACTTATGCAAACGCCTCCTCACCAAACGTGGTAAACGTTGTTAAACGTTGTAAACGGGCAGGCCATTTTAGTTTCGAATTTCTGATGCAAAGCTCGAGTTTGTGTATCAACTTTCAGCATTAATTAAAAAGTGATAATTAACTACAACATAGGGTCCTTTAAAGCAACTAGCGGGTCGGCAAGGTTATGATGGCTATAGTCAGGCACATTTCTGCTCTTGACCTCGCATAAGTGGATATTCAGCGGATAAAAATTATTATGTTTATTACTTACTTTACTATCTTACTATTTAGGGTAGGCAAGATGAGGATGGATGGTGGCAGAATTTTGCTATTCTGCTTTACTAGTTGTCCTTGCATCCGGACTGTGCTTCTTCCTACCATAAGGCAGGCAGAGTTGCCAACTCTCCTATATAACAAAAAAGTAATTTATCAATTGCAGCACTGACTCAGTTCCATGTGTGCCTGTGCTGTGCATTAGGACAGCATATACACTATTCACTTACTACAAAATACTTGTCACAAGAGTAACCATAGCATAGGTATTAAAAATGTTTGAACAAATTTACAGGTCATGACTTTAAGTGCACTCGTGCCTCGGTTTTATGGTCGCAATTAAAATGTAACTCTTCGCATAAATCTCTTAACTATACCGTTGGAATATATGTGAACAAAATACGGCAATGAGTGACGTGGGACGAACTATCGTTTGCAGTTGTATGCTGCATGCCACAGTAGGAGTAAAAGATGGCAAGTTGTGCGAAAAAGTGTTGTGTGGTGTGGACTTACTGTCTATTCAAGGTAATATATTTTGTTTTTGCCTCGCCATTTGAAAGTAATACTACGTTAAACGTTTCTTAGAAATTTTATTTTATCTGAATTTTTTGACACGAAGATACCGGTAAAAACAAGATGTCTGGATAATTTGTTATTACTTGGTTTTGCTGCTTATAGGGCTTGATATGAGCTCGTCTGACTAGCTACCATCGTCTTATCTAGTCTGTCACTATAAAAATAATGCTATTAGCATTTTGTGTTTCGAGAATTTCAGACGAAAATAAATAGCCAGCTCTAGTTGTCGGTTCTGGGTGAAGCATGCTTCCACTTTTGGCTCTATCATCAGTCATCACCAAAGGTCAGAATCTGCCGGTCATTCCAGGTCCACATTCAAGTGTTGATTGGGGGACACTTTTTAATTTTTTTAAGCTATGAAGGAGATTGACTGACTTTGCTTACACTCTTAAAATAAAAAGTGGGTGTTAGTGTACTAAAACTCAAATTGACCACTGAAATAGGAAACAACATTTTAGTGAAATGCTCTTGAACTTTTTTAAGCAAATAACCCTCTATGGTGTAAATATATAATTCAGAAAAAAAAGCATTAAAATAGAACCATGTATATGCATGATTTGATGTTCAGCATTTCTTTGAGTTGTCTGTCGGCTGAACTATTCCATTTGGAAAATAAAAATATCTATATTTTGCAAGGAGTTAGTTAGTTTTCACTAGAATATTTATAATATTTTGAGACACAAAGCAAAGACTGTTTACAGTAGTTTTCTTTCATTATCACATCCTAATTTAAAAAGAGGGTCCCCCAATCATCCCTTGAATGCGGACCTGGAATTACCGGCAGATTCCGACCTCTGGCCATCACTCATTTAACCACGATTTTCCCCTTTCAACCGAAGTGTGCATTGTGAATAAACGACATATCGATCTGAATAGTGTCTCACTGCCTATCTAAGCCTTCGCAAAATCATTAATCTGTTCAGTTAACAACGTTCTTGTTTTTGATCTATAACGTTAAAGATATTTTCTACCACCGGATTAGCAAAATAAGATTTTTAAAAACTTTAATTGAATCTACTGCAGCAAGTCACATACACACACTTAAAATGTTTTCTAAATGTTTTTTTTGACAGACGCCAGCACATCGGCCTAACGAAGGCTGACAGATTTCTTCAATACATTTTCAACCATACACCTTAGCTGTAAAGTCCAAAATCTATTGAGAAAATTTTACAGTTTGTGGTGGGTTGATGTGCAGGCGTGTGTACTTCTGTTGTTTTATTTATGTATTTTGTAGTGTTGTTGATTCGTATTTGAAGCAGTCAAGTGGTTTAGTCTATTTGTAACCATGCTATGGAAGAGCGGCGCTGCCTACAACAAGTTATTTTAGCTCTAATGGGATCACCAACCACATTATGCCTGTATTAGACTAAGTTGCTGAAATAAACTTTTTTGTATTTGTATTTTGTATTTTGTATTTTTTGTAAGTCAACCTACTAACTAAAACTGTTCTGTGGTCGTTGTGGGACTGCACTGAGAGGCCATCCCCGTAAAACGCAGACATCACGACCGCATCCGTAGATGCGTCAAGAGAATTGGTTCATTGAATTCGATCTTTTATATTTATTATCGTAGCTCGTATAAACTCGTTTTATATGGTGATGTGTTTCAACGTTTTCAAATGTCACAAGTTAAAATTGAAGTAGTTAACTATCATTTTATTACAACATTGTGAATTGTGTGGTTACAGTACAAAACGGATCGTATTCGAATGAAGTAGTATTAAATAAATTGGTTGTTGGGTAAAAGTAAACAAAATATTTTGATTCGATCGAAAAGTTAGTAATGTCCAGTGATATCTGATGATATCATGATTTTACATCAAGTTGAAAGAGATACTATCTTTGTACTACGACAAGATCGTGTAGATTTTGGCATATTTATCTACCGAAAAATGTCAAGATTTTGTCAAAAATTAAATAAATATTATTGTTTATTACAGAGCATCCTAGCAAAACCTTCTTCGAGTTTCGCTATGACGCTCTATGATCTTGCCTCTAAATGTCATGTTATTACACGACTGCCAAAAAAGACTGCCAAAAAAAGGAGTGGTTTTAGTTAATAAGGATCGATAGGGACTTCTTGGTGTATCATGTCTGCGGTTTTGTTTTTTTTTTAATACAAAAATTCCCAAGTTGTATAAAAAGAAGAAAAAAAGATCGTGTATCACAGACGAATAAGAAGCAGACGTAACATTACAACAAAAAAGCGTGCCAATTGCGCCTACAGACAAATTTCACGCACACATTTACAATAAAAGGGGCCGAACTCAGGCACGCAAGGGACATCAAGTATGTACCTACATCTATAGAAATGTTGTAAAGAGGATAATATTATAAATCTTTCACCAGTAGAATGTTACGTTATCTATCATTGAGTGTCAGGCTATCTCTGTATCTATATCTGCCTGCGACGCCACATCAATAACTTAATTAAAATGTATGAAATAGTAAAACAGTTTAGTAAACAAAAAAAAAAAACAACACTTACTCTGCTGTTTTTTTTAATAAAAATTATAATTACAATAAAATAATAGGGGTTAAAGTATGAAATTGCCGTTTTATTGTATTAGGTACTTTGAATTGACATAAAACCTTCATGGTTTGAGATTTTTGAGTGAAACTTTTTTCACATAGTACCTATGAAGTTCTTCTTTTAAAAAATGTGAAACATTCGATTATCGACTTTCAGTTGTTTTTTTATTCAGCTTAGACAAGAAAGATGGATACTTCGAAAATTAGAGTTATTTTTGAATACGAGTTCCAAAGCGGAACTAACGCGGCAGAAACAGCTCGCAATATCAATGTTGCGTTTGGAGAGGGGACTGCTAATGAACGCACCGTGCGATTTTGGTTTAAACGCTTTCGTGATGGAAACTTTGATTTGAAGAACGAACTACGTGGAAGACCGCCTGTGTGGTGAATAACAATGAATTGAAAGAGATGGTGGAAGCGGATCCGAGCCAAACTACCTAGGAATTAGCGGCATGGTTTAACGTTACCTTACCAACAATATTGACTCATATGCGTCAAATCAATAAAATAAAAAAATACGAGAAATGGGTGCCTCGTGATTTGACTGATCTGCAGAAAGAAACGCGTGTTGAAACTTGTGTTGCCTTGTTGAATCGATACAGAAATAAAGGAATATTGGATCGAATTGTGACATGTGATGAAAATTGGATTCTTTACGATAACCGTAAGCGAAAAATGCAATGGCTGACCCCAGGTCAAACGCCGCAACAGTGTCCTAAAGCAAAGCTTACCAATAAAAAGGTAATGGTAACTGTTTGGTGGTCTCAGCATGGTGTTATTCACTATAGATTTCTCCGATCTGGTCAAACAATAACGGCAGATGTCTACTGTGCCGAACTTCGAACAATGATAGCAAAACTAGCAGTGAAACAGCCCCGACTCATGAATCGATCTTCACCATTATTGCTTCATGATAACGCGAGACCTCATACAGCACGAGAAACCGTTTTAACTCTACAGGAACTGCAATTAGAAACCATTCGTCACCATCCGTATTCGCCAGACCTTGCTCCAACGGACTACCATTTTTTTCGTGATTTGGACAATTTTCTACGTGATAAAAAGTTTTCTTCTCAGGAGGCAGTACAAAATGCTTTCACACAGTTTGTCGAATCTAAATCACGAGAGTTCTATCGCAAAGGCATAAATGACCTTCCTATTAGATGGCAGCAATGTAACGATAATAATGGTAATTATTTTGATTAAATAAATATGTTAAATAAAAAAAAAACTAATTTCAATTTTTTAGTACAAATCGGCAATTTCATACTTTAACCCAATTTTTAAACTAGTGATAAGACCGCTGGGTGGTCGAGTAGTCAGCGACCCTGTGATCCAGTAAATGGGCATCAAAATTATTTGAAAACAGCACACTAGATGATTTGGGCTGCCAATGTTATCTTTTCATATAACACAACCAGGCATTTTTTTAAATAACCATCCTTTGGAAACCCGAAAATTATTTCATTATTAAAATTTATCCCTAAAGAAATAATATATTGCATACTTTAATATAATCAATCTTCAAAAATATACCTATTTAACAAAACTGGAGCCTAAATACGGCCCTGTAAATTTGTACAAGTATATGAAACATCAAACGGGATCGGAGCTAATAAATAATTAGTTATTGTTACCACAAGAGTCTTTCTGAAACTACTTTACGGTTAAGTTTTTAAGAGATTTGCACTTATAACAATTATTTACTACTTCCACAATGCCGAAAGATTAATAATAATCACACAGTGACTAAAAACCCATTATGAGATTAGATGGCACAACGAAACTTACCAATGAAAAGTAATTTCAGGTGTTTTTCTATATAAGGAGTTCCCACACAAAGGTGCACTACACTTCACTATTTTATTTGAGTACTTTTGGCTCAACAACTTTATCGCAAAAATAAGCGAAAAGCAATCTCCTGTACGCCGCTTGATACAAGTCTAGGATGACATTTGTCGCTTATTTGTTAACAAGATGGCGTTTTGCCTCACGTCCCAGTTTGTCTATGTGTGTGGAAGTGTTACAACAGTAAAAAGAAACGACATAGTCTTATTAATTTGTGGTGGGAGAAAAAGAATTAGAAATATTATTTTATTCTCATCTATGGTATAGTTGTGAAATAATGTTTGGTCTGCTTCTTATTATACGTCTGTGTCGTGTATAAACATTACTGGGCACTCTTTGTAAACCATAAAGTAATCACCATTAATGCACTCATGAATATTAGTCTGTAAAGTTACAAGTCAATATATGTAATAATACAGTGACAAAGTGAAGGCTTCATTGATGAGGTTTGATACAAACTATATTACTAAGCTCAACTCTGCAATTACAGCTGCAAATTAAAGAGTATCTATTACTCCATTATATGGCTACACGAATATAAACGCCTTTTAATATTACTCTCGTTCTTGGTCTTATATAAAAAGAATGTAATTATAAGAATAAGAAAGACTGATATTAAAGTAAGAACTGTCTCAGACATTTCTTATTATTTAAATAATGCGTTGAAATAAATTAAATTACGTTTCTGACTTTGATTGACTAATTATCTGAGGCACGGTTTGAAAAGGAAGATAACTGTCTACCTTCATACTTCACATTGATAAGAATAGATGGAATAAAGAAGTGTTGGTATGTTGAATCACGGTACAAATAAAAAATATTTAGCTAAGCTCAGAAAAGTGGCTACTTAAAAGTTATGTAGAAGATTAAAACTAAGCCCAAAAGTAAGCGTTCATATTTACAGTCACCAAATATCGAAAACCAGACCAACCAGTTATCATAGTCTACTGATAGGCAGAAGCCTATTAACGTCTCGCTGCTACTCTCTGGCCTTCTCTCTTGAACTCTCTTAAGGTAGCTTCGTACGCCAAGCAACTCTGTAATCGTAAAAAAATATCATCAGATCCATACATTATGTAATACCTTACTCGATCAAAATGTATGCCATTTTGTCATAAATCGTACACCTGTCTTATCATAGCAAATGTGGGTCCAACAAGGGTCTAACATGGATGAGCTCACCTTTTGTTTGCAGCTATGCCAGTGAGCCACTGATTTTATATCGCCGTAAAAATGGTCACTAATAGAAGCTGATTAGGAATGTTCATCCACACAGAAATGATGTGCGTACGTCACAGCTCACAGCCCTAGGGGTGCGTGTCCCTTGGAGCGGAGACGAGTGAAGCCGAGATAAGAGATACATGAATCTAATCAGGTCTCGATGACCATCTATACACCGTTAATTTTTTTCTACCAGACATAGATAAGGGTATTCTCTGCCCATCATTTTGAAAAACTCTAACTATGCTATTTTTTTTCACTATATGTTTTAATTATTTAAATTCGCTTTAGTGCAGCAATTAGCACTTAAAAATAAAAAATAAAATTTAATGTAGCGTTGTGTTATCAAATTTGTGATATTACATCTGTAAAGATGAATCTGCATAGCCTTTCGTTGTTATATGTTGTTCGTTGTTGTCATAGTTGGATATGTGTCACTACTGCCGCTAAAAAGCAGTCAAAATCAAAGTAGTGAGAAAATTCAGTGATTACGGCAGCCTAATAGTCAGTGCAGCCGCCCGGATTGCGGAAGACCCAGGTTCAATTAATGGCTGAGTTGGGTAAACATTTATTTTTTTCACTATATGTTATAATTATTTAATTCAACTTTAGCGCAGCAATAAAACTTAAAAAAAAAATGTAACGATGTGACTTATTCTTAAATCGTAAAACAATATCATCTGATCCTTACATTACATAGATCGATAAAAATGTAAAAACAGCTAAATTGTTTTTATTGATACCAGAGTTGGTGAGTTTCCAATGATGGGCACAGACTATATTTATAAAGTTTCTAGTAGAAAAAACCAGTATGTACTCTATTGATAAGGTTATGGCACAATAACTGATATTGCGGTTCTACTACGACCATTGATGGTATATGACTATACTGTTTTGTCTCAATTCGTAAATCATTACATCGTAAATAATTTGTGTTATTGTTATTACTATTATAATCGACTAATCACATTGGTTGTATCCACATCTCGTCTTTATACAAAATCACCAATCAAACCGAGTACAAGTACCCCTCCAAGAAATCGAACTCAGGACCTCTGGATCCGAGACCAGCGGTTAACCACTAGACCACAGAAGCGGTTCACCTAAATACTGTTTTGTAAATAGTCTTGATACGTTCAGAAAATAAGTAGTAACAACGTATTGATTCCAGCTTAATCATGGTATTAAACACATCACCACAAATTATTCAGTAAATATTTGTTATCATATATGTGAAAAGTCAAGATATTTACTATGTAATCTTCTAACGGTACTGTGAGATGGATATTATTATTATAGATGTGCGTATATAACATCCTAATCCTTTAGCCAGAACATTAGAACATTATCAAGACAAGTGAGGTTCGTTCAACATGGTTCTAAAACTTTTAACATAAAATTAACTATGAATTACAGTGTTAATACGTAATTAGTTGTGATGACTCACAAAAATACTCGCAAAAATATATTCTTATCAAATCTGAAAATATAAATTAATTATTAGGTACTTCCAAGTAATTATAACCATTAACCCCTTTATTCAAAAAAACTATTTTTAAGCATTATTTAGTTATTCATGGTTTTGTCTCTTTTTCTCAAATTCAAAATGACGTTTGTGTGACGTTGACAAAACAATATTTAACTGAATAATGCTTAAAAGTTTTTATGAATAAGGGGGTAAGTTTTCTTTATGTTTTTATTAAAACCAACACCCATCAATAGTTGTCAACCGCTTGTTTTAGATGCTGCCTAATATTCCCTAATAATGCCTCATCATCAGCTCATTTTGTGTCCACTGCTAGGGCACGAGCCTTCCCTATGGATGCATAGGCAGAACGGGCCATAAACCACCACGCGGGCCCAGTGCGGTGCAACTGCTTATGCAGCCGGGACCAACGGCTTTACGTACCTTCCGAAGCACGGAGGAGCTCGAGATGAGTCTCCCATCCGATGACCGGCCTTTGCGAAAGTTGCTTAACCTCAACACTCGCAGACCGGGTGCGTTAACCATTGCGCCATCGAGCTAATAATGCCTAATATAAGATATTGCAAAATAATTTTTAAATTGTATATAGCTTATTTTGGTAACGTTATATAATGTTGTGCATGTCGTTACTTCTATAAAAAACCTTGCAATTTCTTGCTCACGTTCTTCTGCACAGCTAAAAGATGTCCTGAATGGGTGGTAGGTAAAACATTGAGACGATTTAAAAGCGCTAATTTAGTAAGTATACTTTAGTAAACATTCGTTTCCTTTCATTGAATTAAACTAAAAATATCACTTTGGTCAAACTGTTGATGCGGACACATAATATGCCTAGCTAAGGTAAGCCGGCATGGTATCAATGACACTAACTAGTTCCCGGCCTAAACCATTTGTTATTTATGCAATTAAATTTATAACGCAAAGTTTGACAAGCTCCAGCTTAGAGCGATTATTCAAACAGGAAACAGGGTACCGCGGCTTTGTTTACACTGTTTAATGGACAAATATTGGCGTTTGGCGCATTGTGTGAAATGTGTCTGAAGGCCACTATAGCAGTGTTCCGGTGGTTCCGGCTATACAAGCGTGTAAATGTAAAGGGTTTAGTTATAGCATATATATTATGGTATTTAGGAAAGTGTAGATGCACTATTACAATATTTAGGGGCCGCTTTCGATTCGACTTTTATTAAATATACAACAGTGTGTACCATACAGTGTGGTTTAGGGGCATCGTCCGGTTAGGTTATTTAGCTAGTATCAAAGTTATAAAGATATTGTTCAATATTTTCTTATAATAGTAATGAGTGATGATTTTAATGTTCAATTCAATCTACTTAGTTATTTATTTATGTTATTTTTTTCAATCGATATATTTTGGTATTAAAGTTTGTCTATATATTAAATTAATGAGTGTGTGCGTGTGTGTGAGTGTGTGGTGTGCTAGAGAGAGATTACGTATACTTGTGGGATACGCCTGTTCAATGTAATTGTGGAAACTTTACTGATGTATGTGTTGTTTTGCTTGTTTGATTTTATATGATTTTGTATAATTTAGTTTGTTTCCCAAATAAAAAAAAAATAATAAAATGTTAGATGTTAGATGACTCTTTCTCTTGAGTTTCAGTAACGATGTGGGAATTTACTGAGATCCCACGGGGTCTTCTTAAAGTGGCACGCATACTTGACTGTTCACATTTTCGCCAAGAAGTTCAATGTTCAATGTTGCAAAAAAATAAATAAATAATAAATAATGTGTTTATTGATCTTAGGGCTCTTTCAAATTAGGCGTTTCGTGTCGGACCGCTGCTCGCTGCCGTGCGTTTTCATATTAAACGCCAGCCGCACGACAACCGCAGTGCAAACGTGCGTTAGCCGTCCGACAACAAACGTCTATTTAGACCTCTTAGTCGTAGAAAAATGTATGTTCATGTTTTTACGGACATTTCTATTATTATATCTGCTTTAAAATAGGGCCAGGTCGTAGTCAACATTCCTATTGGAAACATTGTAAAACTTTAGCAGTGTATGTGAATATTTAAACAGTATATACATTTCTACAAGAACAGGGATACTTTAATCAATCCAACCAAGAAGAGCACTTTGCTCCTTTTTATGTAATCGCCGAGAATAGAGAAATAACGAAACCCCTACTTCCCGTTAAAAAAATCCTTTTGACTCGCCTGTCCCCGAGAATTAAGAATGATGAATTGCGATGTTATTTTACTTCGGCATTCGGGATTTTTTTTCCTGCTCTGTGTTTTTTTTTATTACATTGAAATTAATCGAAATGCCATTACGCCGCTTCACTTACTCTGAAGACTAAGCCGGCTATAATCGTATTGTATTCGAGACTTTGGCGCCTACAAAAGCATTGACGTAGTTACGAGGTTTGATTTACTATACGAGCAAAAGCTATAGCTATAGCTTATTAGGTTTTTCACAACTTTTGTTATTATACAACGTGTAACAAAAAGGTGTGGTCAAAATTAAAAGAACCAAAGTGTATCCCATCTAGAACTTGTATGTGTTGTTATTAAGACATGAAACCTGACATGAGTCCGAAACACCCTCAGAGGTTTTCTAGGGGGAATGGCATCAAGCACTAGTACGTGCCCCCGTTCTCTACAAGGGTGGTCTGAGGGGTTCGGATCGGATTGGGTTGACCAGGTCGTGAGGGTGGGGAGAAGCGCTTATGTCTGTTCATGGTATAAAACGCGTGTGAACTGGGTCGTCTTACCCTTATTCTTCGTGTCTAAGGCCTGAGCAAGTGTACATATTCAGTGTATTTTATTTTATTTTTATTTTTTTTATTTAAGGCACAATTACAGACAACAGATAGGAAACATACTAAAAAACAATTATGTACAGTTAATAAGGTATATCCGTGCCCAATTACAAAAGTGCTCAGCATTTACCTTTAACTTACCAAATAACAAAAGCAATTAACATTAGGTTAAGCAAAGTTTGGTATCAAAAAATTAAGTTAAATAAAATATAGTTAAGTAAAATAAAATAAAATTACTAAGCTCAAAAACAAATATGCAAACACAATACCAAAACAAGTATTAATTGGTATGTAGCATTGCCATTAGTGATCCCTTGAAGGCATGGATACCACAGCCAAAAAGGTCACAATCCGAACAGATTTCATTAAAAAAATCACACATTCTATTCATAGGATTGTTTTGAGACACATTATTTCTAGAGGGGGGTACATAAAATAACCGCGGAAAGCGCACAGACCGAGTCGGCACCCTGAACAATAGCATCTCCAATAGCCCGCTATCCAATAATCCATTGGCAATTTTATGAAGTGTACGCAAGTCATTCATCCACCTTCGCTTCTCAAGGCTAGTCATGTTACTTCGACGCAAGCCACACTCAGTGCACAAAATGCGTAAAAACCTACGTTGGATAGCCTCTATTCTATCAGTATGGTTTTGATAAACAGGGGACCACACCGAAGAACAGTACTCCAAGATACTTCTGACCAGGGATCCGTACAAAATTATCCATGAATTTACATTTTTAAATGGCTTGGCATGACGTAACACAAAGAATAACATTTGGTTAGCTTTGTTGCAAATGTAATCATAATGGGATCTAAATGAGAGAACCGAGTCATAATACACTCCCAGATCACGGACGGTCATAACACGAGTAAGAGTACGACTACCTACGCTATAATTATAATTCAACGGGATTTTGTTTTTGGTGAAAGAGATCACTTGACACTTGTCAATATTTAATGACATATGATTAGCATTACACCAGCGATTAATGACGTCTAAAGATTCCTGTAATGCCTCGCAATCACTCATATTTATTACACGATTAAAAATTTTTATGTCATCTGCGTAAGCGAGACATTCACTTTGAATGTTGTTCAAGAGATCGTTGATAAACATAAGAAACAATAATGGCCCCAAGTTTGATCCTTGTGGAACTCCTGAGCTCGATTCAAACGGAAAAGAATCATAGCCACTTAACGCTACAACTTGCGAACGACGGAGAAGGTAAGAAGCAAGCCAGCGCAATAGATTTCCATGTATACCGAGATGTTCCACTTTAGCCAAAAGAATTGCATGACTCACGCGATCGAATGCCTTGGCAAAATCCGTATAAATGGCATCCACTTGTCTTCTTCCGTCAAACGAGTTACATAAAAATGTTGTGTAAATTAAAAGATTGGAATTAGTTGATTTCCCAGTGATAAAACCATGCTGTTTCGGACTAAGTAGTGGACCGACGTGGTTGTACAGATGCTGATACACGAGTGACTCAAAGATTTTAGCAAACCAGTTCAGAATACTGATGGGGCGATAGTTAGTAATATTGTTTTTATCACCAGATTTATAAATAGGCGTAATTTTAGCTATTTTCCATAATGCAGGAAAAGTACCCTCGCTAAGCGATTTGTTATAAATTATAGTCAGCGGGTCGACGGGTCGACGGGTCGACGGGTCGACGGGTCGGTATCATGAGAATGAGTAGTGGCATTTTGAGGATTGAGCGGGAAATCTACATGTTGCGGCTCGCAGCGCCTTTTATCGACTGTACTACGGCGAGAGATTAAAAGAACTTTCTTTCCTTGACCCTACTTTTTCCTTCCTTCATAGCCAACCACGCGTGCTAGTCTTCCGTGTTACCTATTTAGGTACTATTCTTTCGCGAACAAAGACATTTGGTTAGTATATATAGTTTTGTTGCAGTCGTCATTTTGTCAGTGGGCTTTTTAAATATTTGCTTTTATCGTATTTAGTGTCATCCATCACGTTAGTAAAAAGCATCGCAAAGTTTTCAATGTTTATTTATTTTAAAAGGATTTTGTAATTGTAAATACGCAACATGAAATTTGATAAAACAGACGCTATAGGCAGAGTGAACGAGAGTGCGGCAACAGGGCCGTGACCTTGAATCGACGTACCAAGCTGTACCTACCGGCTAGGGTTGAGCCATACATAGTTAATTTATTATTGTGTGAATTTGGGTGTCTTTTATATTATAAATGAAACACAATTTAGGTGTACACAATATAATACTTATATCATTATAATGTACAATCGTAATCAAATATTAATTCGTTAACTCTGCTATAGGTATACTTATTGCAACCCTATACTTTAATGTGCTTTTGCGGATTTATAAAAAGAATTTAATAAAACAACTCCCTAGTTGCTGAACCCAACTACGCTTTTTAACAAAACATTATTCATACGAATAATATAAATTGAAAAAGTAGCTTACTACATTAACACGATGTTTGACATGTGATGTGATGTGCTTTTGCAGATCATCATCTTCACCATCATCATCAGCCTACAAACGACATCGACATACTCCTAGGCTAAAGTCTGCCTTGTCCTGCCTTTCTCCCTTTTATTTATTATGTAAATGCGTTATTGTAATCCGACATTACTAAAGAGATATTTTTTTTAATTCAATCACTGCGCCCTACTTGTCATGTCAAACGAAGTAGAAACGTGAACTATCACGGAAGGCCTGGCCAGAATAGCAAGCTTAAATGTGGCCATGTTAGCTGCAGAACCGATAACCAATAGGGTAAACAAGTTCTTGAGTGGGAAACGCGTATCAGCAAATGTAGTGTAGGACGCACTCAGCGACGATCTTCGCAAGGTTGGCAAGGGCTGGATAAGAGTGGCCGCGGATCATGCTCAGTAGCGAGCATTTGGAGACCTATCAGCAGTGGACTAATGTAGGCTGATGATGATTATAAAAAAAATCTCCTGTACTTACTCAGTAGTTATGAAATCCAAGTGAAGTCTTTGTAAGGTGGTCGTCGAGAATAAAGTGTACACCCAGATTGATGAAAGATATGGTATTTGCTTGTGAGATAAAAATAACAAAAACGGACTATAAAAACGTGGGCAGTGTGCGAGGAAAAACAAACCAAGAACAAAAACTGGACCCGAGCACTTTTAAGTCGCTCTCACAAGCTCTACTATGAGTTTTAGTTAGTAGGTATTTTTTAGCTAAAGAATGTGTTTTACACGTCAAAAGACTTAAAAGCAACTTGAACCTACCTTTTATAGTACGAATGCTTCTAAATAAGCTTCTGAAACATTGAAACTCCCCTACTAATAGGTTACCCTTCCCCCTTCCCCCGCCCTACCCCTATAAAATTTCGGTAGTAGCTTATAGTAGCTAAACAATGATAAAATAACGCTGTCTTATTAACCAGTCGTCTTTTCTAAATAACAGTCTCAGTTTAAAATTCAATAGGTATAATTTATATTAAAACAGTGACTTTCTGTTATATGAAGAATCAAAGATTTATTTTCCGTACAGAAAATTATGCTATTGCCTGACAGAACTTATATTATATTATCTTCACTATGGTGCACGGTACATTTTTGGTACACAACTAGCGCTAACAGAGTCGTAAACATGGTAGGGCCCAACGCTGGCATTCTTATGTGCACATTCAAAGAGGTCGTATTCAGTGCAAAACCTTATTTCAGAGCGTAAAAGGTGCACGCATTTCATACAGCAGTCACTACGTTAATTGCGCCTGTGGTCATTTGCCCAAGCCCGCAGAGTTGAATTTGAATAAAACAAATTTGAATTCCCGATCCGTGTGCCCTAGCTCCATCTGCGGCTGTTTCTGTATTAACTTAACCCAATTTTATTTTCCAACGCTCGGATTAATAGGTTTATCTGATGGCGGTATGTGGGTTCTGAATGCACAAGTTGACGCTGCGAGCAATTTGGTGTGTATGCAAAATTAGCGAGTGTTTTTGTTGAGCACACGGCGGACTCGTTGTTGGGTTTGTTGGGTGACTGCTGTTAATTTTGGTCGTGAAAGCTGTGAAATACGTTGAGGTAAAAGTAAGGATATTAAAATAGTAGCAGGTTTGTTTCACACATTTTATCAGTTGTTATACAAAAAGACGTAAATGTTGATATTATTATTAGACAACATCTCATACATTGTTCTGATCCCAAGGTAAGTAGCTAAAGCACTCGTTTTATGGTAATCAGAAACAACGACGACCACAACCACTCAGACCCGACACAATATCGACAAGTTCGTTTTCGACTTTGACCCGACCAGGTGTCGAACCCGGAACGTCAGAGTTAGCGCCGCCCAAAGTCCGGTGTGCAAGCCACTCGGAGGTCGTCAAAGAGACAATTGTTATATATGTCTGTTTATTGTATTTAATAATCTGGTTTTTCAATAATTCTGCTTTCTTAAAATCCTTTAAAAATAATACAATTGACGTCTTCATTTAATTTTGATACTTTGTTGTGGACTGCTGGATAGTATAACAATTGAATTTATAAACTGGTTCCCCCAAGGTTCAGACACTGCCTAGATTGGGAATCTCCGCATAGGTTACATAAATCACTGTTAATAACCCTTCACTGCGACGATATTCACAAATTGGCTGGCAAGAGTTAAATTCAAATTCAAAAATCATTTATTCAGTTTAGGCTACAAGTAGCTCTTGTGAATGTCACTATGCCATCGATTCGTAAGACTACTCTGGGCGGGAGATCTTGTACTGAGAAGAACCGGCAAGAAACCCAGCTAGTGTACCAATACCAAGAGTACCCAATTGCACCTACCATGTTATTTCTGCACCATCCTATGGTTGAATGGTAGAGAATGCCTCAGGCATTAAGTCCGCCATGTAATGTAAGTTGCAAAAGTTTTAAATAAATAAATAAGTGTCCAGCTCTTTACTCCTTTACAGCGTCAAAAATATTGGAAAATGCCCTATCATAGCGGTACACTTTCCATCACAAATAAACACAAAAAATATATAGAAGACAACCACATGTAAAAAAACAAAATAAAAAATGTTAGTTAACAAATTAACATCAAATTTTAATGAGAGTAGCCGCGGGTTGTGCTCAGTTACGTGCACGCGTTAAAACCCATGCCCAGCAGTGGACTTAAATAGGTTGATGATGATGTTGATAAAACCTTGTTCCAATTCACATTTTAGTCAAAGTATTAAAAAACCACCATGTTTACTTTTGTGCAATAAATAATTTTATTTATATATTTATAGTACCTATTACCTACACTTGAAAGTATCCTAAACAAACACCTTATTTGATTCCTTTCCTTCGTATATTATTTCTTTTGATCACAAAATAAGATGACTGCAAAAGGTAAACTTCATACAAACGCGATCGGGCAAAAGACAACCTCTCACGGACATGGAATCTCGCATCAGCTGTGCTTGGTCTGTTTCGAGCTTAAGTGTCAAGAGCTGGTGCCACTATCCCAATAGTGACAAAAGAAAGATAATTTTTGATCCAAAGTTAAATAAAACTTGGAAAGTGGTCGAAAGTTTATTTATTTCTGCTTCTATTTTGTATCCGTTTCTTTGGTGGATGGTTGTCGCAGGCGGGGACAATCACCAGCCAATCAAAGAGAGTGCGGATTTAATTGAGCTAGCCACGGCCGCTGCCAAGATTCCGTGTTAGCGAGAGGATCTAAGTGTGCGTTGCTCGAGCGCGGTATGTATGAAGCTTACCTTCTACAGTTTCCTTATTTTGTGTCTTGATAGTGTCCGATTTATATTGTTTGTAGAGAAGCCATTATTTCTCTCCTGGGGGTAAATGCTACACGACAGATTTGTTTATAGCTACGCCACACCGATAGGAATTGTTTAGTTTCGATACATTCATTCGACTGCTATAAAAATGTCAGTTTAACAAGATTTATTTGAATATAACGACATAATATGCAACTACAAAATTAAATAGAAAGATAAAATATTGTTTTCTAAAGTTTACGCGAACACTACACATTGAAATGAAACAACTTTTACGGATCTACTCGCGTTTATTTTACACATTACTATTTAATGTTTTATTCTGACGTTTCGAACCCTTTGCAGGGTCCGTGGTCACAGGAAGACTGAGGTGTTGGTCGTCTCATAATTAGTTAGTAGTAGTGTATACCCTCATTTAAATTTAATCAGGTGCGTTCCGTTTTACGCAGCAAGAGCTTACAGTATCTTTTGGTCTGGCAGCATGGTGTTGGGACTGGAATTTAATATTTTGTATGATAGGATCCCAGGCTGGTGGTAGATTCCAACCATATTCTCTATTGAAATTAGGATGATTTTAAATTTCAATAGCCTCGCGTATCATCCTAGGGATGAATCGTTGTTCTCTAGCGAGTGTTTGTGGTTTATCAAATCTGATGTAATGATTGGGCCCTTCTAGGGAATGTTCGCATACTGCAGACTTATTTTCGCGCCTATACTTGACGTCGGCTATATGTTCTTTAACACAGGTTAAAGAACATATAGCAAGCCCAAGTGCTTACCCGTAAGAAATAAAACAAATGAGAAGCACGCACATGCACGTACAATACACCATATAGGTACACTAACTAGTCGGTATTTCTTGTACCTTGGTTAATCCTTTGTTGAAACGTGATACTGATTGCTACGTTGTGTATTTAAGTCAACAATTTACATATCTTAATTAATATCGTCGGTGAAACGTTCTTGCTCTAGACAAAAAGTTTTAATATTGGATGGGGCTGTCTGGCCGCAATAGGTCGCTCGCTTCGAATAAACTTGCCTCTGGGGTCGTGTGTAATCCAATAACTTAGATAAGTAATAATAATTAATGCTCTTATTACGTAAGAAATAATAAGTTTTGTAACTGTTTGTGATAACTAATAAAGTAAATAGCCTAAGACTGTCCCACTGCTGGACAAATGCCTCCATCATTGAAATCAAGTCATCACTACAATTGATGGGAATTGGTTTAATCACCACGCTTGCCAAATGCGGGTTGGTGATCACAAACCCTGGCTACGTATCGAAAAATCCGAAACACACTTTGCCAGACCTGGGAATTGAAACCGGGACCTTCGGGGATCGTGCCGAGCGCTTTGCCACTCTGCCACCAAGGCCAGGCGAGGAAAGTAATAAATAGAAAAAAGTAATACAATTAATGCATTAGCGCAGTGGTTAACGCGCCGGGTCTGCAATTGCTAAGGTCAAGCAACTTTCGCAAAGGCCGGTCAACGGATGGGTGACCAAAAGTTTATCGTCTTGATACTCCTCCGTACTTCAGAAGGCACGTAAAGCTTTTGGTCGTGGCTGCATTAGCAGTAACAACCACAATTCTGATCGCACTGGGCCCGCAATAATAGTTACTATAATTTTCTATGTAGTTATGAAATGTGATATTTAATTTTAAGTGTTGTCTTGCCATTTAAATTGACTAAACTTGGTATATCATTTAAATATTTAAAAAATATATATATTATGTAGAACAAATGCATTCAATTTGGATTTGCCAAGTTCAATTGATACGCATTGGGTTCAACAATGGACGTTGCTAATAATTTACGACATCATTTTTTTAGGTACCATAAATCAGTATCATGACGCATAAAGGGTAAATCGTTAAATCTACATAGTTTTGCCGAAAATCTATATCACGTTTCAACAAAGGATTAACCAAGGTACAAGAAATACCGACTAGTTAGTGTACCTATATGGTGTATTGTACCTTGTCCGTGCTTCTCATTTGTTTTATTTCTTACGGGTAAGCACTTGGGCTTCATCTCGCCAGATTTTAAGTGATGATAAGGCCGAAGGTGGAAGCGCACTTCATCCGGTATCCTCAACTACCGAGGAGGATGCTATGTTGGAACACAATGCTAATAACATTGATGTTATGGCGACACATTTAGACAAGATGGTGGTAGCTAGCTAAGCAGACTTATAATAAATTCTACCACTAACCAAAACAAGTACAAACATGTACCCTGGATCCCTGGGTCTGAGACCGATGGTCTTAAACACTAGATTGAGGCGGTTTGAAGTGTATCGGACACTTGGGATATGTGGATATCCCGGGATACCTTATGTAGTTTTCGTTGTTTATAAGGGAACGCGAAGGGTTTATGTAGTAAGCAACATTTTTACCTCTTTATGAATAGAATTACTACGCTCAACAAAACAGTAATAACATTGTCTAAAAACGTTTTTACGTGGAAAATAGCGATGTCCCAAAACCTTTTGTGTGAAGGACAAACTTACCTGTCACATCCTAAAATAAGAAGAAATGTAATCCAATTTACCTTCTATTTTCGTCATATTGGTTTTTTTTAAATATAAACATGATAATAATGTCTAGGTTAGTGATATCGTTGTCAAAAACTATTTATAACTAGTATGACGTAATTGCTAACCTTAAATGAGGCTAAATATAGCTATAGCTGGCGAAGTAAAATTTTGAAAAATATTTTTTTAGTTGACTTTCCCTACACGTGAAGTGGGGATGTAATTTTTTTTCTTGTCTACCTCATAGTGTGGGGTGTCGTTGGATAGCAATTTTAAAAATATTACGGGTTTGTGAAAACAGTTTTTTGATTGAGGCATCTTTTTGTAAACTATTAAGCTTTAAAAAGTGCAAAATTTTGTTAGAGTCAAGAGATTATTTAGTTAAATATTGTTTTGTCAACGTTACACAAAGGTCATTTTGAATTTGAGAAAAAGAGACAAAACAATGATTTACTAAATAATGCTTAAATAGTTTTTTATGAATAAGGGGGATAGTCTTGAACGCTACTGTAATCTCAATTTATTTTTAATAAATGACTGTATTCTGTTTTGTGTATCAATAAACAAATAATAATAATCCTACGAGCTGCTGTATAAAGAAAGGATCACGTTCCCATGTTAAATTAAATTAGAGTCATTATGAATAGGATGATAAAAATGCTTGCTTCTTTTTGACATAATTGTGACACATGTATTCAAGAACATTATAATAAGCTATAACAATATAGTAATGGCAAAAACACAATGTTGAAAAAATTTCCACGAGCAGGATTTGATCCTGCACCCTTCTGACATACCGGGTCAGGTACTCTTCCAATTGAGCTATCGTGGTTCTAACCAGCCCGCCGAAATTATTCAACACTATTTACTTTTTTACTTTGAAAGCCAAAGGCGCCAATTCAATGTCAACAACTACCGTCATTAACATCTGATCATAATATTTTTACAAATACTAAAGATCAGTTAAGAAGTAGGCAAGCTATTTATAAAATGTATCTGTTTTGTTTATATAATTTTAACGCAAATTCTGTTGCGATACAAATTACAAAAACACAATGTTGAAAAAATATATAGTAATGAATTTCATTGCCTCTACAAATGTGTTAAATGTTATCGTTTTCAATGTGTTATGTTAATTAAAAGCGTAAGTGTTTCGTTGTTCTTTGAAGCTCACACATAGTAGCGTCGCAAAAATATAATTTTAAAATCAGTTAAACGCAGAGCCAACTCCACCGAGACACGCTTGACGCTTTGAAACTCCACGAGTATTCAATAATCGCATCAGGAGCGCTAGTAAACTTTTTGTTATGCAAAGTTTGTGCCGACACTGGTGTGGATTGCTGTGTAAGCGCTGATATTTAACTGTTTAACTTAGGACATATACATTCTGTGCATAAAGTAAACATTGGAATAGATTTATTAAGTAAGTTATACTTTTAGAATAAGTACCTACAAAATTAAACATTATGTACGTAGCTCATAATTCATATAGAGTAGAAACTCTTATATCTAGTATTATGATTTCATAAATTTTGTAATAATTAATTTAACTTGTTTATTGTTCATTTAACATTCTATAAGTCAAACTTATTCAGTTAAACACTTCGTGTAAATATAAATTAAAAAAAAAATTAAAAAATGAATAGGGCTCCTTTGCCCCGATCCGATCCGAGCCCTTCGGAGAATATAGTAGAGCACGAGGACACGCACTAGTGCGTGTTACCGTTCCCATTAGAAAACCTCCGAAGGTGATTCGTTTCACACGGCTTGAGGAACCCTTTAAATTTTTTGCCGCTCCCAAACAAGCCCGGTGAAGCTGAAAATGCCGTCTGAGGCAAGTCCAATCCCGCTCGTGGAATTTATTCAACACTTTGACGACCTCCGTAGCCGAGTGGCTTGCACGCCGAACTTTGGGCGGCGGTAACTCTTAGGTCACGGGTTCGATTCCCGGTCGGGTAAATGTCGAAAACGAACTTTTCGATATTGTGTCGAGTCTGGGTGGTTGTGGTACCGTCGTTGTTTCTGATTTTCATGAAACGAGTGCTTTAGCTACTTACCTTGGGATCAGAACATTGTATGTGATGTTGTCTCATATCTCATATATCTATGTCTTTTTTTCAAATTGTAATTAATAAAATATTTGCTTAAAATTATATATAACCATAATCTTAAAGCTTGTATTATATACTTGTAATGAAAACTGCTTTCACAAATTCCTATTGGCCGACTTAAATTCGTAAATATACCCTTACGAGTATATTTTTGTTTTATACTTGGAGTTTCCACTCCAAATTTAAAACTGCCGAATGGGCTTGTCAAAATTTCGTTAGCAAGTAGATCCAACTAATAAGCATCTCGTCTGAAGTTAGCCGGGCAAATAACTAGTTACTAGCACGTAGGTACGATTTACGCTGACTCATAAATAAGTAGTTGACTTTCAAGTGGGTTCGTGGGTATTAAAACTGCTTACTGTACTCTCTCGTGCGACAGACGCGTCGGAGGGATGTTGCTAAAATCGTGTCTTCGCAAAATTATCTGTAAACAAGTTTCTACGTTAAATTTGAAGATCGCAATGTATTCTTATAAAATACATCCTAATACAATAATGAACTTTTCGACGAATTTACATTTTCTGGTTGGAGTTTATACACCTAGAACTGGAGTTTTGATGGTAATTTTTCTGTCATTCCTAGTGGCTAGTGTGCGTTTTATTCTATTTTATTGGTTTTTTTTTTTGTAAATATTGCACTATTTGATCAAGTTAACGAAAACCAGAATTGATATTAACATTACATTACTGGCTTTGAAATAGCGCTTTCTGGTTATAATAAGTCAATTTAACGTACACAATCTCGTTTTCGCAAACGTAATTAATCATGGTGACTATTTATAAAATATAGTAATAAAATTAAATATCTACCTAATGTAAACATGTGGTTTCATGGTGGTTTATCAGTCATCCTCATCACTCGGAAAGAGTAACTAAATTATTCTTTAAAATTTTCTAAAAGTCTGTATTTGTATTTTATCCGCGACATAAACAACTATATCTATATACCAAGCAAGATGCTAGTCCTGTATTATCAAGAGACCGCGTATCGACTTTCGTGCTTTGCATAAATTTGCATGGGAAGATGTACAGTGAACCCGCAAAGTCCTTTATCAGTCGTTATCTAAATTTAATCTTGCTCTTAGGACCTTTAAAGAAATTGAACGAAACAGTAATACCAATTTACAAGACTTAGGAGGGCATTTTTTTCTAAAATATTGAGAAATTTTCCGTTAAAGCTGATATCAAGAGAGTAAAGTTATGGTCTGGAGCGGCAGCGGTATAGATAAAAACTCCAAGTCTTTATACAGTTACGTTCACATATTGAAATGAGATGCTTAAAAAATATATTTACAAGATAGATTTTTTTAAATAATATTATTATAATTAAATGGATGAAATTAAAAGGAAATAATTTATTTGTAATACAAAATAAATATTTGGTCAGCAAAATTATTATTTGTCAGCATAAGAAATCCTTACTGTTGGTAAGGTTAAGTAAATATGTTTTTCCATATGGCCATATTCCATTTCCATATGGCCAGTCATGGAAGGGGAAAGCGGCATAAGACTGCTGTTCAGAATGATAAAAGTTGCAGACTGATTTAGAAATATTTGCTAACCATAAGTTGCTGCCCAACTAGCATTTTTTTTGCTAACAAAAATACGAATACTTTGCTAACCGTTCAAATAACACCCAATTTTTTAATATTTTTACATGATTACCATTTTATTATAAAAATACGAAACTGTTGATCACCGGACCTAATGATTGTTTGGTATAAACAGTAAATACAAGTACAATTATTTTGTAAGCATAAACAATGTCAGTTCATAATTTTTTCATTATACCTGTAGTTACGTTTAAAAAAAATATCAGAAAGACTAATATATAGGTCTTTTGCATAAACTAGAGTACAAATTCTGTCTGTTCGGTCATTTTTAATAAACGAAACAAAGGTTTCACTGAAAAGGATTATCTCGGAATCTGAATATCTAGCCCAACTGTTCTGAATTCGGAGGTGAGCTACGTATTTGGTACTGTGTGTACGTTGCATTGTGTAAAGCCAATTGTGTTGCCAAAAACAAAATAACGAGCATTCTTGCTTCGTTTGTTATGGTAAAGTATTATGTACTCGCAAATCGAATGTAGCTATAGGTTCGGTAGAACAAAAGCTTAGTGATGCGTTTATTGTTTACACATTTAAACTATGTATCGTGTTTAATTAATTATAACACAAATGTTCAAACAGTCTTAAACGCCACCTGTTTTAATAAGAATGACCATAAAGCATACCTAACTAATAGAGTGTCAATAACAATAATAAGAAATAATAAAGAGGAATGCTCTCCTGACATATTTATTTTCTCCTATCTACAAAATGAGGTCATTTATACGAGCTGCAAAGAAACAACTTGAGGCTGAGCGTTGGCAAAAATGCAGACTGCAGCTCAAAGAAATTCTACTGCCAAACTAGGCACGACCTTTGTAAGTTTAGTTTTTAATCATTCTTCATTATCATTAATAGCTCATTTTATGACCCCGCTGCTGGGGCACGAGCATTCCCAATGGATGGATAGGGAGAACGGGCCATAAACCACCACGCGGGCCAAGTGCGGATTGGTGGTTGTAAACGACTGCTAATGCAGCCGGGACCAACAGCTTTACGTGCCTTCCGTAGCACGAGGAGCTCGATATGATAAATGTTTGATCACCCATCCGATGACCGACCACTGCGCTATCGAGCTCCTCATCTTATCAAGTGTATCAAGCATAACTCACAGCGGATGAGCGGAGTCATTCGCCCACTCATAAAAAAAAGCGGCAAAATTGTTTGACTGGTATATATTATGGCGGTCATCTATCCTCATCTCTACCCTTAATAGTTGTAAATCGTTATATGATACACAAATAAAATGGTTAAATTAATTGATACTATAGATTTAATCACGATGTCAATACAGGTTTAACTAAAACGAATTAAAATAAATTGTCAACTATAGTTCGACTGATGATTACAGCTACAACAAAGCGTCAATAGTGAATAGAGATAATGCAATTAGCCGCCCAATTGACGGATTAACAGAGCTTGGCTTGATGTAGATTGGACTGAGATGTGGACAATATGAAGACAAATTAATGATTGATTTGACTGTACACGTCTTAACATCAGACTACCACAAAATGTCAAATTTCAATACACTTTGAACTCTATGTGTAAAGCCAATATGGTTGAAAATTCATAAAAGAAATATGACAGCTTTGGATAGGTTGACGTGCAGGCGTCTGTTTATAAAATCGACGCGATTTTATTTCACCTACTAAAAGGCTGATAATTTTTTGACATCCTGTATATTAAGTAATTAGCTTAGTAAACGCTAGTATTTTGTAATTATTCTTTAAGTATCTAGCTTAGTAAAGGCTAAGTGATATGTTAAAGCACCCAGTATCAGTACCTAATTAGCTAATGGCTGGTATTTTAAAAAATCCTGTATAAGTTTACTCTAATTTGAAATGACGTTTAAACGACAGGAACAAAATACGGAATAACTATTCGGAACTTGGTATTTGTTTATTTGTTAGGCACAAAGGGTATAATGGACTTCTTGGCGGGATAGTGAAAAGTTATGTTTGCTGACTTGTTTTATTTTATAAAATTTGTGTTATATCGAATATTAATGTGAAATAATGGTGGATTATTGACCATTTATGAGTTTTGGACAATGAAACAAAACAGTGCAACGTTACTTTTCAAATTCTCTCAAGAAGTCTCAGTAAAGCCCATATCTTTACTGAGATACTCAAGGGGTTGGGGGGCTCATCTCTATTATCATTTGTCGTCATCATATTAACAAAGGAAATATTGTTTTTTTATGTAACTAGTAAGAAAAATTACTTTGAAACAGGCTAAATGTGCTAACCACACGTAGCGATCAAATAAAGAAAGAGAAAAAAAGGTTTATGTATTGAACTGCCTTGAACTGGCATAGAAAATCTATGACATTCTACGCCGATTTAAACTTTAACGCCGATGTGGTTGTTTAAATATTTACCGAGAAACCAAGTACATATAGGTCAGAAGAAAGATCTGTCACAAAAAAGTTTATATTGTGTACAGATAAATTGTTCTGTTGTACCACCACATAAAGTTATGGACACAAAGTTATTATTTGCTGATCTTGTTATTTTAAAGCAACATCTTCCAGACACCAGTCGAATTGAAAGGCGTACACTCTAAAACAGGAGACGCAAACTATTTAAACTTACCAAAAAGATGGGCAAGGATAATATTATAACTGCATAAAAGAAAGCTGCAAACCACTTTGTTTCCTAACCGTACCTATGTGCTACTTGTTTATGCGGAAAAAATGATTCGCCTGCTGCTACATTACACAGCCATGTATCATAAAATTTATCAAGCATTCTACGGAAATAACACGAGTATAATGTCACGACGGTATCTATCCGAAAGGGGAGAAAAAATAAATCTTTGTAGGCCATTTAAGTGTCTGCAGGCTAATAGGGCTCTTGTCACCTCTGGAATAAGGCATAAAGTTATGAACAAACCCGTCCAATAACGTCGAAGGCATAATTTATTTAGGCAAATGCTTGGGCGGGTCTGCTACGAATACTTATTATAATAGTGATAATAACCGATTTAACTTCTAGATAATCGTTCGTTTTAATTCAATTATGACGATTTAGGCTTTGAAAACAAATTCGGAAGTTACAAATATTAAATGTTAATTTTGATCATTGAAATATTAATTGTTATTGATATCACGATATTAAGCTGTCACTTTCAATCAGATTACGTTCGTTGATTTAATAAATGCGTTATATTTATTTGGGCCATTTCGTTTATGTAAATCAGAGTAAATACACATGCTAGCATTCTCCTGAATATTTAATTGAAACGCTATTATTTTATGAACATTTTCTAGCATATCGTAAATGTTTAATTAACATTTTCAATGTCTACTGGTTCTTATTAGGTGTACAAAGAACATCATATTACTCTTGTATATGTAACGGCTAATACTACATCTAGTTGTAGCCGGCTAAAACTTATTTTTATTAGGCAACATAAATCTAGCTCTATACAACGAAGATAAGTGCGGCTACACCTAGTTTTAGCCGGCTGCACCTAGTTGTAGCCGGCTAAAACTAGTTGTAGCCGCACTTCGGCTAATAGCCGTAACATATATACGACATACAAAAATCGTTACTTCTATTAGAGCTGTGTAGTTTCATGCGCCCATTCTTCTCCACAAATAAAAAATAGACATCCGAATGGGTAGTTAGTGGGTAAAAAAAATGTTTGGACGATTCAAAAGCACTTTTTATAAGTGTATTTGAATAAAAAAAAGATTACTTTGATGTTAACTATATTCATGTTACCTAATTTCATTGCACTTGGAGAAATATAAAATGTCCAGCAGTGGACATATTTAGCAGGCACTAATATTTACATAATATGGTAATAACAGGTATCGCTAATATGATGTTTCTTTACTCATAATTCGTAACCAGTGAGAGACTGGTTATTTGAGATACTTACTTACTTACTACGATGGCTCAGCGACTCAAATTGAGTCTTGGCCTCCGACCGACACAAGGTGACGCCACTGCTCCCTTTTTTGCGCGATCTCTTGCCAGTCGCTGGCTTCCAAGAGCTCATGTAGATTCTTGGCATCTTCGTCCATCCAGCGGTACTCGGGGGCGTCCAACAGGTCGTCGCCCCCTAGAGACCCAAGTAAGCACAATCTGTGTGCCTTAGTCTCACCCAATATTTGGATAGCTACCAACTCCTTATTCCTTCTTACACTCCATCTGCCATCATCTGCTCTTGTCGGTCCCAAAAGCTTCCTCAGCATTTTTCTCTCAGCTACTAGAAGTTTGTGCTCTTCTTTCTGCGTGAGTGTCCACTTCAAGCCGTAAATCAAGATCGGACGAATAACTGTCATGTACCTATGTACCTAAATAATTTTTTATTTAAGACAATCAAGCAGGCGACCTACAAGACGATATATTTGTCATCGCCCACAATAGACTTCTTGAGCATTCGGGGAGCTATGAGTCCCTATGAGTCACCAACTTTAAGATTATTTTTAAATTCAGATTCTGAAAAATTTTATAAAATTCCACGAGCTGGATTTTAACTAGCACCTCGGACAATCTGGGTCAGATGCCCTACCAATTAGGCAATTAGGGTAGCTGTATCATAGTGATTGTTGACATTAAAATTAAATAATACTTACTTTGACTATAGTATGCGAGTCGGTTGCAATGCAGTCACGATAGTATTATTGGATACCTCTTCTACACAAGCTTTAAAAGGTATAGTAAAGTCAAGTATGTTGTTGTTTTTTTTATTTTATCCTTGCCTTTGTCCAGCAGTGGACGTCTTTTTGGCTGAGATGATGATGATGATGATGGAATGTTCAAAGCACAAGCAACGTCTCACAGATCTATTGGTGAAGTTTATTCTAACATCGCATATCAACCGTCATGTTTGGATTTGATCTTTACCAATGTGAGTGATGCTACTGTGGAATTGCTGCCTCTTGCTCTATCTGAGTATGACATGGCGCAGATGCTGCATGTTCCAATAGTTAAGAATGTAAATTATATACCATTGCTTAAACACTATTTATTCAAACGAGACTATTGTGAAGACAATGTAGTCATAGTATGTCAAACCTATCGTTTTCAGATGTTTTTGATGAACCAGATGTAGATAAGGCTTTAATAATTTTTCATGATCTCTATGTGTTATTTTATAAAATATATTTTCCTAAAGTTCGGTTGTGTATTAATAATAAATTGCAACGACCTAAGTGGATAACGAAAGGATTGCGTAAACTTACTCTGATTTGTTGAGATGTTGTCTCAATCAGGCACAAAAATGAAATAATGATAAATATAAAATGCAATCGAAAAATAGATGTCGTGCTTCTTGGGACATAATAAAGGATAGATCTAGTGATAGAAATAACCAAATTATAGGAAAAATTAGTCTAGGTGATGATTTAATTACAGATCCACAACAGATTGCTGATGCATTTAACAATCATTTTATTGATTCTACTAATATTAAAAATAGTAACTATTGTCAAAATACTAATAAATTTATTTTACGTAATAGTATGTATTTAAACATTTTACTTTTTATTTTCAAGTGCTAATTGCTGCACTGAAGCTAGATTAAATATTTATAAAATTTTATAAAATACAGTGAAAAAATTAATAACCAGCCAGGAATCGAACCTGGGTCTTCCGTAATCCATAAAAAAGGTGACACCAAGGACTTAAACAACTATAAGCTAATCACATTACTTTCAGTGTTATCTAAGTTATTTGAAAAGGCTATGGCAAAACGTATCGTTGACTTCATGACGAAATTCAATTTAATTAAAACGAGCAATTTGGTTTTCAGAATAACAAATCAACAACACTAGCTGGTTATGATCTTGTTGATAAAATTGTTAAGGGGGTTAATGATAAGCAGAAAGTTACAGCAATCTTCTTTGACATGTCAAAGGCATTTGATTATGTATCTCACAAATTGTTTTAAAGAAATTAGGAATCTTGAATTTCGTGGACCTGTGTTGAATTGGATTGCTAGTTATTTAAGAAATAGGACACAATATGTTGAAGTGACTAACATTGACGTTAACTAAACTGTCTCATCCTACAGATCTAATGAAAGATATAATGCATTTGGCGTTCCGCAAGGTACTTAGTGTTCTTGAACCTATTCTATTTATTTTGTATATAAATGACTTACCTGATGTTGTTTCTACAAAGTATGTTTTATTTGCTGATATTTTAGTTATCGTGACTTCCAGGAATGATATCGACAAGGACATCTATGAATCGATTATTAATAGCATTATTGACAAAATTTCAGAGTGGCCGACATTTAACAATTTATAATATATAAATTTTAAGTAAGACATGTTTTATACAATTTAGTAATTATGGTACATCCACTGAAAATCTTCAAATAAATTATAAAGATCAACCTATTAATGAAACAAAAGAAACCAAATTTCTTGGAATTATGTTAGACAATCATATTAATTGGAAAGCTACTAAAATAAACAGTTATATCTACCTTCTCAGTAGGCTACGTAGAACAACATTATTTGACACATTGATAACAGCGTACTATGCAAGTTTATTCAACACTATATACTTTTTTTTTTGCCTTTGGCTTTCAAAGTAAAAAAAAAGTAAATAGTGTTGAATAATTTCGGCGGGCTGGTTAGAACCACGATTGCTCAATTGGAAGAGCACCTGACCCGGTATGTCAGAAGGGTGCAGGTTCAAATCCTACTCGTGGAAATTTTTTCAACATTTGTGTTTATATAAAACCCATTAAGTCATACAAAAACGATAAATGTATTGAGAACCATGTTGTTCTATGATTCGTCTTATGTTATGACATAATACATACATGCCTACGAAGTCTGTATAGAAAATTGACTCCAACGAATCTATATAACGGTTACTAGGTTGTATTAGTATGAACATCGTCAAAATAACCCAAATATTCTGATCCACGGCTTACGCCGGCTGTTGGTACAGGTGACGGACAAATCTAGGGCCAAGCGGGAACGTCACGTTTACTACAAAGCCCTCTCCACAGCGGCTCTACCATGAGTTAACGGAGACTGTACCTACTGTTGGCATAAAAAGTGTTTTTGTGCCTTTCATTATAACTTTGTCACATCCAATACTCACTGTCAAGCTATTAAAGGCAGTGATTTTTAAGTCATGAATAGGAAAAACTTTATGTATTGAACTTACACATTTAAGAAAAAACAGCTGTTCCTTACATTAAAATAATACCGCCTCACCCAAAAATGTATAAAACTATGATTTTTTTTAAAGATTTCTAAGTTGGTCCGATAAATAAAGCTGGTTCTATTCCTATCACCTGCTTATGGCAAAACGACGACTTATAACTTTGTTATTTTCTTCTTTTATATTTTATTGCGTTTTTATTGTGTACTAACACAGCTATATATTAATAATGTTAATTGTTATTAATTTCAAATTGTTAATATTACTAATACTAGCTTAAGATCTATGTTACAAACACTAATAAGGGCTCTGACCGAAATAAATAAATTATGATGTTACTTATAAAATGTACGTCGTAGAAACGCTTGAAACTCACGTTGTAAGTATATAACACATTTCGTCGTTGGATTTTCCGTGGTACATATGAAGAACAACTTTAGGGCTGAGGGGGAATATCTCGGCTGCGACTCTACCATGAGTCCACGAAGACTTTACTACCACAGATAGCGACCACGCCGACTACTCACTGTGCGTAAAAAAGATGCGTTCTTTCTACTTACGCTGATTACGATTTTTGTAGTATAACGCGCAATGAACTAGAAGTCCGCTTGCCGCGTCGCAAGACGCACGTGCTCGTAGTTGATGCCAAACTACCTGGGGCCCGTCCGCCCTTTCATTGTCATTTTACAATACCGAATAGGTACTCACAGTCAAGCGAATGTACGAAACATATTTTTATCACTGCGATTTGCATGATAGGCTGCGTTACCACCAACGCTAGGAAAAAAAATCTTTGTAAGTTGCATTATATTTAACACGATTATTAGTCAGTTCAGTCTTCCACGGACCCTGTAAGGTTATGATAGCAAGTGACAATAAGGCGAAGGTGGAAGCGCTCTTCACCCTTAACTACTAAAGAGTTATAATTATTTTTTTTATCTAACCTGTTGTATGTTTGTGTGTTTTGTTATGTGATTCCAATAAATGTTTTTTTCTTTCTTTCTTGAATATCCTATCTATCTTAACTGTCAAAACAATCTATGCTACTTACATAAAATGGTGGTAGCAAAGCTAGTCAGGTTGATTTAAAACAAGCCTTATCACCAGCCAAATTGACTACAAAATATACTTCTGCTGGAAATTGAACCCGGGACCTCTAAGTCTAAGCAGGACAGTCTAACCACTAGACCGTCTGGCTAGTCCTTTGCTTAAAATAGTCCGTAAGGCGGCTTATACGCTATTGATGTTCTACATCACAAACAAATCCGTCCCTTTCCAGTAATGTCACGTACTATGCGTATGGAGCAGGAATCGTTTATACGATCTTAATTGAGGTTTTATGGCGACAGACATTTAAAAAATACTATATCTATCGCTATTACTGACTATTGTGTTCTTGACTTTATCGCTAACAGACCTTTGCTGCTGCGGCTGCAGAAAACCTCAAGCGGCGAAAGTATAATAACCTTATCGGCAAATATATTTTCGAGCTGTTTGGGGTTGAAACCCTAGGGCCTTGGGGTTCGAGTGCTCATGTTTTGTTTAATGACATCTCCAAACGGCTGGTTGACACTTCTTACTAACCAAGGGCTGGCTTTTACCTTGGCCCGAATCTAAGCATTGCCATACAACGTGGCAATGCCGCCAGTCTCTTAGGTTCCTTTTCCAGTCGACAGCGACGCGGAGGAATTTTTTGACGCCATATTTCGGTTTCGTAATAGTATTATTGGCAAACGATACTTTTATATGTAAATATCTTTCTATTAATAAATGGTCAACATGGTAATATAAAATGTTTTTTGTTTTATAAAGTTTTAACGCAAAGGGAATTGATCAGTTTGTTAGGGTGCTTTGGCCTGGCGTGGACATTAACTGTAATAATAAATGAATTCCTATTTAAATATTTCACACCTAAAAGAAATTAAATAACATAACAAAGTTGCAGCAAGTCGTAAAAAATATGCCAAATGTAGCATGCGTAATATTATGATTTTGTTACTAAAACTCATAAAAAAATATTATCTCTTTCTAAAATAATATAAGTATTATTCTTTACTTTAAAGATATTTACTTATTTATGCGTTATGGTATAGAATATTATAAGTAGGTGTAATTTTAAGGGTGTCTAAGAAAAAAAAATCTTAATATGTCAGGGAGTGTAATACTAGCGCATAAAATAAAACAACATTATTTCGTATAATGGCTTTATTCAGAATCATATGTAATCAAAATATTGTCTAAAAACTGGGCAGGTGGTGTAATATTATTTTCATGCCTTGCCCAGCTTAAATACCACATTATTGTCATAACGTGAGCACAGCAACCCACCGTTCTTCGGCCTACCAGGAAATTGCAACAATATTGATTAATTACGTCTCTGCCTTGTTGATTATTATTAAATAAGATATAAATAAAATATATTTTTCGGCTTATGAGCTGATTTTGTCAGTGTTGCCAGGTAATAAAAAAATAGAATAAAAAAAAAGTTTTCTAATTCAAGTACCAGAATTCGATTATTCATTTATAAAACGAATGTTATCATATTAGCGTTCATGTGGTAACCCAAAATTAAGTCCTGCAACGCTGCAACTAAAAAATGGCGGTGTTTTGTTCATGCAATCGGCGAGAATACTTATTATTACATCTTTTTTAACAGAACACTTTCCTGCGGTGAGTGTTGCGTCAATAATTATTAACGAATTTATTATATTTATTCGTAACAATACTTTTTACTGAGCAACTTGTTCAAACCAGGCCGAAATTGGCCATTCCCTTTTGTTGTGAAACAAATTACAAAAACACAAATGTTGAAAAAATTTAGTTATTTATTGTTTAATGTAATATTACTATTCTTGATGTTCTGAAATACAATACTGTCCTTGTAGTTTTTTAACTTTATTTACCGGATTGTTTACCGGGGTTTAAAGGGTGTAGTTAGAACTTGTTCAAGCGGCAAGGAACTATCATTATTGAAGGGAATGCGTGGAATAGAGCGCAGTGGCGTGGTGTCGTCATTTGTGGCCAAGATCCACTTCGGGTCTCTGAACAAGATCTTTTTTTTTTTTTTTTATATACTTAGCACGGCGAATGACTCCACACCACCTGATGTTAAGTGGAAATGGAGTCCAGACGCGAAGACAACTGGTGCAGCGTGAAAACAACGCAGCATCAGTCAACCTCACTCTGCCGGCCCACAAGGTGCTTCTTCACGCCTCGTTTGAGATCGGAAACTCTTTGAACTTTTCACACTTTTCTAATAGGAAGTTAGGATAAGACCGTCGAAAATAATACAAAATATCGAAATACAACTCTTTATTAAAAATGAATTGCGACATCCATTTCTATGATACATTTATAATGCAAACCGAATTAAGTTAAACAAAATCTTTGTGCCGTCTGAAGTTGAGCGTAAACACTTTTTCGTACAATTTGCCTATATGTATAGGTAAATAACTGAAATTGTAATCGAATTCACATTGTATTTTACAACTGTTAAACAAAATTGTATACATACGAGTACATACAATGTTCAATGCACATTAAAGTTGGTCTTACAACAATTTAAACAACGCAAAAAGCAAGTTAATTGCTTAAACACTAATTGTTCCTCATTGACAATTTGAAAACTAGAATACAATTGTTATTATTTACAAACATAATTACGAACTATCGTTACTTGTTATTTACTTATAATAGCTTCATTACAGAATAGTTTTCAGTTTACAGCAAGTAAGTAACAATTTTTTCATTTATTTTTATGTCAAATCACATTTCATACAAATTATTCTTATAGAAACAAAGCTAAATAAATTTCTAATTAAAATAATTCCCTATAAACACTTCTAGTGGACAGCAACAATTATTTTTAACTAATAAATATTTTATTATTTTATATTATATTTAGGTAAGTAACTAAAGATAACATTTAACTTTTTAAACTGTCGTGGTCACTATATTCAAAGTTTTTAACGGGATTATTACCATACTTATTTTGTCTTTGATACTTACATTCAGGACAGCACTCATCCTGTATATGTACTACACTGAAAATTTTGATATCAGGTGTTCACAAACATGTTAATAATTAATCTAATAACCAAGTTAAAAAATTCAATGCCTATATTTAAATAAAAAAAGTAAGTACATACAATATTGTTTGCCCTTATTTGATAGGCTGTTATTTACAACTGCCGTATATCTACCACGAATCAGTAGCTAGCGATATCACAAATGCCTTACAGAGCTCATAACATACTGTTTATCCTTCTATATTACATTTAGTTGAAGCACAAAATTTATTATTCTAAAAATAGGATTCTAGTTGTACTAGATAAATACAAAAGTTGAATGAATATTATACACGATTTATACATCTTAACGCTCTAGTTAGAGACGGTAAAGGTCAAGCTTTGTTCAGATAAACGCTTATTTTGCTACATTTTACAAAATCTGTGCGTAAATGTGACAAAATCGCTATAACTTGAACACACCCTTATCTTTTACCGACGTCAATATAAGAAATAGAGTAACAAGTTTTTAACGAAATTATAACAAACGTCTTATAAAACAAGTGGTCAGACTTGTTTCATTTTTCCTTAATTCAAATACACACCTAATTAGACTTTCTTTTAATAAATCACTAAAACATAATAATAATCATTGTAATAATAATAATATAATTAACTCGTATTTTAAGTCCGGTTGCTGAACAGAGAGAATTTCGTTCAATGACCCTGGTCTTAAGTACTGACTGACCCATTTTTAAAGTAGCACTAAGTAACTTCAAACTCGAATTGGTACCTAAATAACAAAACAGTAATTGTAATTAAGAATGAAATTCTTTTCTACACGCTCGGCAAGATAACCTATGTTCATTATCAAAATGTCTTCAATTACACTTACAAGTGGTCCTTTATTCAAAAACAATTATATATTCAGAACTATTGCAATAGACAATAAACCCATTAACTTGGTCACGACCGACGCGAGAAGCGGAGCGGTATCGCCTGCCGCGGCGAGAGCGCTGGCGGCCGCTTCCACGCACTGTCTGTAGGCGAGGTGTTCTAGACACGTGATAGCGCAGAAATGCTGGTGTGCGCAGGCGCCGTCGCAGTTCTCTGAACTTTCATGGCGGACGCTGTAGGCTCGGAGATACCTGTCGAAGAATAACTGGTATAGCCAACTCGAAATGAATACCCTAAAACTAAAAACAAATCGAAGAGATATGAACATATTTTTTCTGTCTTAAAAACTAGGAATCTACTTGCATGTTTTTAGTTTTCATGTAGACTGAACTTTTCTATAATACTATTCAGAGTTGAATGTTTGAAATCGGCTATTTTCCATCAAACTTATTACCCCAACGTTGATAAGACTTTAGAATGAAAAACTGCATTGAAAACAGTTCCACCCTTTGAGAGTCATAAACAAACCGACGATTGCTTCTTCCTAACCACACCAATTGTTCAAAATTTAATACTTTCGTAGATTTACTCTATCTGTTCCGCTATTAAATCTTGACAATCGTTTACTTACTTGTAAAATACTGTCGTCTCCTGAGGAGTTCCTATACGAAGCTTATCAGCTAGGTTGTGCAGTGAGCTCGCAGAGACGTCGTGCAAGCCGTAGTATTGCGTCAGGTTGTATTCGGGCGTCCACTCAGCTGCTGCGCCTGCGTTACGATTGGCTGCTGCCAGGTCTAAGTAATACTGAGTGTAGTCCAACACCTAATGAAGATAAGAATCTTTTAGATTAAATTTAGAATACAGTCATTTGTTTTAGGTTAGGAGACTTCTTTGTATAGAGACACTTGTTTTATATTGTTTTTTTTTTTGTAAACGATGTGTTCAGTCGTGTTCTCTCTCTCAAATGTTGACAATTCTCAAAATTCGAATCAGGGAAAAATACTTAGCTTTATTGACAAAGACAAGAACACAATACAACGCAGATTTCAAGTGTTTACTAGAAGATCGTAAGTGTGTTGATAAACTGGTCGACTAGTCAAAATGAAATAGATAAAATAAAATAAAATAAGATAAAATAAAATCTAAATGATACAACCATTTGACACTTACTAATAAAATAAAGTGTTATTTTACAATAATGTAAAAACAAAAAGGAAACACACAGCAATAAATAGTTAACAAAACAAACCAATTACAAACATAAGTTTGGTAGCTACACAAAGTTTAACGAATAGGTAATCTCACCTTTCCGTTGCTGGTCTCGAACTTGTAAAGTCTCAGGCCAGGGTTCGATGACCCCATTGGATCGCGGTGAGGACTAACAGACGGAGCCAACAACGCCCAGGAGACCGGTCGATCTGAACAATTTCAAACATATCACAACATTAGACAGTCGAACTTATTCTTTGGTTTTATTTCACAACAGGGTAGAAACAGGGACGAGGAGCTCGGTGACGCAGTAGTTTACGCGCTCGGTCTTCCCAATCCGATCCGAGACCCTCAAATCTAGTAGGAACAGGAACACGATTGAGTGATTCTCTCTAAAAACCCTCTGAAGGGTATTTTGATCACACGGCTTGAGGAACACTATAAGTATCTCGCCGCCTTCAAAAAAGTCGGGTGACGGTGTAAGGACAGTTTGAGGCCAACAGAAAACTCTTCTAAAAAAGCGCTCTGTTTGCGATTACTAAAGTAAAGTACTTTCGTAAAGGCCGAATATCGGAACTGTGACCAATACATATCATCTCCGTGCTTTGGAAGGCACGTAAAACCGTTGGTCCCGGCTGCAGTAGCAGTCGTTACCAACAACCGACCCACACTACTAGGCCCACGTTGTGGTTTACGGCCCGTTCTCCCTGTGATGTTATCACCCATAAGAAGACTCGTGCCCCAGCAGTGGGGATATAAAATAAGCTGGTCATGATATCTAACAAGATTCTTCGAAGCGTTAGAGTCAAATTACCATAGTGACGTGAATGAAGGCTGGAGCTAAAATCTTTGTTTATAATGGCACGCGAAAGTATTAAAGTGTATTATTAACAGTACCATAACATTGGTGACCTCGACGTGATGATACTAATATTGGTTGTTATGGCGACAATATCTGTCACCATAATTGATAGGAACTAGCTAGGCATATTTACAAGCCTCACCGACAACCAAAGGATCAGAAGAACGCGTTCTTAAAGATAACAATATTTACCGTTGTCATAAATAACGCGGAAAGTGTCCGCGTGGAGGTGTCCGAAGAACTGTCCGGCGATGACGCGCGCGTACTTGCGGACTGTCCGGAGATATTTGGCGTTGGCGTCCGATGAGACATCGTAGGAATGGCGGGAGTCCGACCCTGGTGCAGCGTGGCCTACTATGTACACCTACAGGTAAAGACGAATAATTATGTTAGGTCAAATTGCTTATTCAATAAAAGCCTTCACAGGCACTTGACTTTAAAAACTTTAGAAAACATCTAAATATAATATACGCAAATTTAATTAAAATTAAACTATGGTTCATTATGTTACGCAAATTTTGTTGGAAAAAAATTACACGGTAGAATTATCGGAATTTAAAACTTCAAACCCAAATTAAAACACTTTTTCAACACTTTTTAATTTAATTAAACTAAACAACGATGTAAGGAGAGACCCTTCAACCAATTATTTAAAAAAAAACCACCTTGGGGTCGATTATTAAACCAGTTTCTAATTCTGGCGCTATAATATCAAATAAAAGTGCTCCTTTTTCTCTTATTCCAAGTTACAGGTAAGTTTTTTATAAATTTGGCCGTTGGCATCACTGTCTGAAATCACGCTCGTTACTAAACATCCACCTTGTAAGAAGGCTTGAGCTCAGCAGTGGGTCGTCTATAGTCTATCAATGAGGACACGAGACAATAACAATAAAGAAGAGAGGGCACAAACCTTTCCCTTCAATAAAAGTACTAAATCACAAAAACAGCTTAATCAAACCGCTCACTCCAGCGAGTATGGATCAGAACACAATTCACGATAGACGAGCAGGCGAGGCGTCTTCAATAAATTCAAAGTTTCTTTGCAACTACAAGAGGAAGGTGAAATGCTACGGATGTTATTATTGTTTGAACCAACTTGCAACCTTATATACGTGGTTACAGGGAGTCAAATCTTGCGAAGGGTTCAAATTATAAATAATAACAAAATAATAATAAAAAAATATATATAATTAACTAGTGGCCCGCTCGCGACTTCATCCGCTTGAACCCCGTGATGGAGACCTATTGCAGCGCCAATACCTACAGGGTCCAATTGTAAATCTAAACCATTCTCGAATCTACTTGAACACACACACAAAACATTTCATCCAAATCGGTCCAGCCGTTTAGAAGGAGTTCAATTACAAACACATGCACAGAAGATTTATACAGATCGACTTTTTTATAAGATGACTCCCGTCATACAAACGAACATCTTACTATTGGACCAACTCCCTAGCTCGAAACTCTTTTTACATTTTGGTCGAACGGATATTGATGTTTTGTATGGAACAGCTGAATTTTATTTTCGAGTTAGGGAGTTGGTCCAATAGTAAGAGTTGTTCGTTTGTATCACGGGAGTCATCTCAGGAGGTTTGGACGGTGATAAAAAAGCTAACCTGTAAATAAGGTCCCGAAAAATCAAGCGCAAATATTTTAAGGGGTAGTCATATAAAGTGTAATAATACCATTGAGCAAAAAAAACATAAGATCATTAAAGGATTTGCTTAATTTTTTTCTACAACAAAAATTAAAACTTCCAAACAAATTCATTTTATATCATCCTGTTTTCATGCGCACACACACACGATTGACGTATCTGGCGGTAAACAATGCACAACGAGCTGAAGAGGAAGATCATCGGTTTCGTAGATCGGTTCTCTGTCACTCAGTACATTATGCTCAGACATATGCTCTTTATTCTCAGAAACGAAAAAGAAACATTATGTGACGTTTTGTCGCTGTCGTCAGTCGTAGTTTGTTAGAGCGGGAACTCCGCACAACAGAGACAACGCTCTACAAAGCCGAAACTAGATTAACTTCTTCTTTAGTTCGGAAGTTAAACGTCATTTCTACTCACAGGTTTCTACTCTAAATGACAAGGTTGATAAGTTTTTACTCATTTGGAGTGTTTAATCAGAATCCATACATTAACATACACTAACTTACATTAATTAGGTTAAGGAGCTTACGCTTTCGGTATTACACATGCACTCAAGTGTCACAGGTTCACATAAGTTGTTGAATGTGTCTCCCTCGACGTCGAATGCACATGGTAGCACGTTTGATCACAATCATGTCTTTTGACGCGGCTTAAAGTGTCTCTTTCACTTGCCATCACCGCAAACGCATTGACGATCCGGAGATACAATTCATCGAGTCCTTATGGTGTGACCATCTTTCCCGTACACTAGATCTTTAGCCCTGCCCCATAGGTGGAAATCTAAAGGCGTCAGATCGGGTGAGTGTGGCGGCCAGGCAATGGGAACGCCGCGGCCTATCCACCGGCCGCCGAACTCCGTATTTTCCTCGACACGGACTGGAAATCGAGGTCTAATTAATGATTATCCTGACTAATTATGAGACGACCAACACCTCAGTCTCCCTGTGACCAGGGACCCTGCAAAGGGTTCGAAACGTCAGGATAAACATTAATTAAAACTAATGTGTAAAATAAACGCGAGTAGATCCGTAAAAGTTGTTTCATTTCAATCATATTCACATTCCAGTCTAGACACAACTTAGGCCAATTTATTGTGAGCGTCGCACCTAATTGAACTTGTACATGCACGTCTATCCCCGTGCTTGTTTTAATGTTACTGCGCAAATATACTTTTGAATTCCAAGAGAGTTAGCCCAACTCCTAAATCACTACATCTGAGAGTCCGAGCGATTGTACACAACGATTCAAATCACGTTCTGAGCTGAGCTGCTGCAAAATTCACGAAATGAGAACGTTAAATTCACAAGTGGTATTTTAAATTCAATTGAATCCGGCCATTGAGAAAGATGCGCAAATGCGTACTCCACCGATTTAGTATTCATGAAAAGACCAACGCAATCTCTCACAAATGTTGCTGCTTTACGAATGATGTATAAGATTTGTTACGTAAGAATGCATTGTTAATTCGGAATAAGGAACACGCAGCCTTCTTCCTCGCTATTGTGCTTTTAGCCGTATCAAATTACATTATTTCCGTTGGCTATGCCACAGAGTATGGAAGTAAGGTTAGTTTGAATATTAGAAAATATGGAAATAATGAGAGTTGAAGTTGAATATTTTTTTATAACTTTTTTCTTTACCTACGGTTTTTTTTATAGATATAACACCTTTTTTAATGTGAACTGATAAGGCTAATTTTAATAAAGCATTTCTAGTGATTTAAGTTTACCCCTTATTACATCATTTGATCAATAGTTTTTGTATTATACATACAAAAAATATTTTTTTATTTCATACTAATAATAAAATAAAAGGAAAGCAACAAAATAAAAAATAAAAGTCTTAATTTTGCAGTAGGACCTAGCCATTAATATTATTTTTTACCGCTGTTTAAGTCAAGCTAGTTGTCTTAAGTTGATAAAATAGGGTTCGACTATAAATCGTCGTACGTCGACAACCAACACACGTGGCAAAAACATTATGACGGGGTCAAATTTAAAAGAGGGTTAAAACTGATAACCTATTTTGACTTTGACATGCTCTTTTCATGACAAATTATATTTATAAATATATTTATTAATTTTTATTAGTCTTATTCTTTATTTATGTTTGGCCAAGGCAAAGGCATAATAAACATGCAGCCATTTTATATTAATTTTCCTATTAGTATTTTTATGTATGTTATTTTATTACACCACGCGTCGCCACCTCACGTTCAGGGAACTGACTGAAAACCAGCGCTTCTGTGGCATCCTGTGTATGCCACAAAAGCATTGCTGAGACAGCTACCAGTTGGCCTTGCACATCACAGTTAGTTTTATTATTTTTTCTCTTTTTCTTTAATTTTTTGTGATTGCGTTAGTTGTTACATGATGTTCTTTTTTGTAATTTTAATTTTAATTTTATTTTTTTTCTCATCTGTTTGTATTTGTTTTTGTGCAGTCAATAAATGTTTCTTATTCTTATTCTTATTCTTATTCTTATTCTTATTCTTATTCTTATTTTTATTATTATTCTATATTTTTATAAATATAATGTAAGATGATATAGAATTTTAGCTTTATAGCTTTATTTTCGTATGCAATGTAGCCTGGTCATCCCAAAACCTATACAGTTATTAAAATATGACGATCTTACAAAATAAATAAAAAAACTGATTTTATGAGTTATTATTATATTATAAGTGTTGGCTGTACTGATACTTCGTACACTGTATCCTTTACAATGCCTCGACCATTTGCTAGGTTGAATTATCGCCCTCTATTGAAATGATTCCTAATTGTCGATGCGGAAACTCGGCATTCGTATCCGTGGGGTACAACTAAACTCTATGTAGAACACGGAACAGAACCTAGATAGGTACTAACTAACCGCTTCTGGGTCTGGTCTAAAGTTAAAATCGGTCCCCGCACTATCTTGGGAGCTGAGCAGCGATTCCGGGAGTCGGGGAATTTTATGCCTCGTGGTGATGCTGGAAGACTTCGCTATTCGCCACAGCTGGAAGAAAGCATATTGGATTTCTTCGCGCGCCATCCAACCGCTCGCAGAGCAGAGACGGCTCTGTGGTCTAGTGGTTAACACCACCGGTTTAGACCCAAAGATCCCGGGTTCGATTCCCAGCGTACATGTTTGTGTACTGGTTTTGGTTGGTGGTAGGGCTAGTTTGCCCGCCTGGCTAGCTACAACCACCTTATCTATATATTATGTCGCCTAACATCAATGTTTGTGGCATTGTTGTGTTCCGACAGCTAGAGATAAAATAGCCAGTACCTCAGTAGTTGATGATACCGGATGAAGTGCGCTTCCACTTTCGGCTTAGCATCGCTCAACATCAGGTGAAATCAAGGCCAAGTGCTTACACGTTGTAATAAAAAAAATATAACAGAGTAGGTTTGAGCCTTGTAGAGCTTGTCCTTAGTTAGCGTAGGTACAATTTTTTTTAAATATGTCACTTACTGGTTGACAATAAAACTTTAAAAAGTATATTGTTTGTATAACTATAAATTGCATTTTTTTTTATTTCAAATACTTCTATGGAGGAAAAATGCACAGGTAAAATGAATGTCAGCACTGAATCACAAAATGTGTCAAATAACAGTATCATACAAGTTACTGGAGAGCAATATTTATCCGTAAATGTTTTTGTGAAAATGAATAAAGTGGTTTTGCTATAATCTTTCCTCAAAAATACCCCCTTTAGAGCCATAGAGCGAATGTATGTGCATTCGCAGAAAGCATCTCTTATCCTTTTTCACAGTTTCGAAATGACGCGTGTGAAATGTTATCTTCTGACTCCGTTCTCTCGTAACATTAATGTTCTTTATAATTAGATCACTGCTAAAATTATCTTATTACATATAAACCCAAAACATTTATAAGTTTACGAAGTTCACACATTATCAAACCCTGAATCCTTTATTGTACATTAAAATTACAGTATAAATTACATTATAAAAAACATATACAAGGGTGAGCTTGTCTCTAAAAGAGATCTCTTCCAGCCAACCTTAGCTGTAGTTGGAAAAAAAATCTGCTCTCTCCAACTCCAATACCCCATATACAGAAAAACACAAGTCAAATGAAACATACAGGCTATATATCCGTCTAAAGCAAAGGCAAACTCTTTAAAATTTACTTTTCCCTGCAATTTCGAGGAGGCGATTAGATTAACGAGTTTCTAATCTGTAATTTATTACGGTGGCGTTGCCGGACATCCTTGGCTCCGTTCCGGCAATGTAGTTATGAGACCGGCTGTAACGTATAAATAGAAAAGATTTTGAGGCAAAACCCGTATTTATTGTGTACTTTCTCGTATCAGTTGCCGAAGTTATGTGGACTACACAAATGAAGTGAACGATCCGACGTATTATTATTGCCATGAATGGAGAAAGGTAAAGTGGCTTATTATATTTTTTGGGGGAATGGTTTATCAAATGAAAATTGTAGATAGAATACCAACATTGTGAACATATTTCGTTTAGTGATCCGGTCTTATCTTATTTTTAACAGTTAATATTTTATTGTTAATTCATTACGCGCTTAAAAATCAAAACAGCAACGAAAATTATTTATTTTGATATGAAAAACAAAATGAAAACTTGGTTAAGGCATATAGCTAACACTAAGTACTAGCTCGATATATCGCATTTTAAATAATCCATCAAAACGCACCACAAATATATGAGTCCTGACAAATTTTGTTTAAAATCTTCATTGATGACGTTTTCTTCTTATCTTGTCACTAGTGTGCTAGTAGCTTCTACACAACCCTTTGTGTTTTATGTCCTATCGAAAATGTATTTAAAAACTTTGAAAAAACTTTGAAAAGTAAGCATAACGATGTAACAAATTAATGCCTTTATTTTAAAGCCGGTGGTTATCGATACTTCGAAGCATACTGGTACCTTATGAAAAATTGTATTCATATTCCTATGTATGGTAAATATAACTTCCGGCACTATAAACCCGTCTACCCAGATAACACCTACACAAATAATATCGTATCAGAAAAAAGGTTTAACAGGTAAATATAAATAAAATCGTTCATTAATTTATATGTCGACGGAGAAGGAAAGACCTATGAAATTGCAACATTATGCGTATGTTCTGTCAATTTCTACTTTCGACCTTATGCTTCTGACCGAGAGAATTAAGAAAACATTTAAAAATAGAACATATGTTAAGTAAAGAAAACAAAACGATAAAAATCTCTTGAATGTCCAAAGAGGTCAAAGCGAAAGCTACACTCGCCAAAACGTGTAATTACAGATTACACGATGGACGCTCACTAGTTGGTAGTGGGAATGTGCGCGGAGTTTCTAATCTGAAATTTATTGTAGCAGCGCTGCCGGACTTCCGCGCCCCGTTCCGGCAGCGTTATTATGAGACCCACCACGTTGCCATTGTCCACTTGTAAAAGCAAACATTTTCGAATTTCATTTTCGAAAATCATTGTGTAGATACGAGACTCTTTGGTAAAATAATGTACTTTTCTTTTGTTTTTGTTTGTTTCATTTTTTCGAGAAACGTAGGAAGCGCCTATACGGACTTCTTGACGGGAAAGTGAAGATTAATGTTTGCAGTTTTGTTTTATTTTCTAAAGTATAAAAGTAAATATATGTTCTAAACAAAAGTTCTAAACTTGGCGGGAAAAGGATTATTAACCGTTAAGTGTTCGTGAGTGTGCATGAGTGTTGGCAAATGAAACAAAACGTCAGTTTTCAATTTCTCTCAAGAAGACTGCGTGAGGACTTAGTAAAGCCCCACATCTTTACTGAGATACTCGACTCGAGGGGTTGGGGGGTAAATCATTTATCACTTCCCATTTCTTCCATTCATCATCATCATATAGGAAGGAAATATTGTTTATTTATGTATTACTTGTAAGAAAAATTACTTTTTCATTGGCTAAATACTCGTCCACGAGTGTTGGCAAATAAAACAAAACCGCATAAGGTCTCAGTTATAGGTATAATGCGGGGCATAATCATTAATCATTTTACATTTCTAATGTAAAAATAATATTTTACAATATTTCTCTAACACTTGACACTGGCTCAATGTGTAATTCACTCCAAGCCATTAATTGAGAGAAAAAAGAACTTTAATTTAAGGCCGAAACACACTTCAATTCAGAATTCAGAATTCAGAATTTAGACTACTGAGGTACTGGCTATCTTATCTCCAAGTGTCGGAATACAACAATGCTACTAACATTATTGTTATAGCTTAAAGGAATAAAACCAGAGACCTCTAAGTCTAAAGCTAGTGGCTTATATATTTTTCACAGAGAGATAGCATGATTGAGGGGCCATGGTTATTAAGTTTTCTTAGCCAATTATATAAAAAGTTAACGGTATGTGATAGAATACATCCACGTACCCAATGAAGTAACTACATAAGTGAAATAGTGGTTAAACTAAAAGAAATAATGACAACGTGAATTGTATAAAATTAACTAGTAATTACAATACCTACTGTTTAAAGAATTTAAACACAGCCACACATTGTCGTAAGAGCCTATATGAAATTATCGAACCCCATTATAATGATTGATAATTGAACGTCATAATGACACAGTAGGTACCAAATTACGGAGCCGAAATTGTTACCCTCGTTATGTCTAATATGAATAACTAATGATATTTTAATGTGCGGTTATCGGCATTGACTGTTATCACGAACTACAGCTAGGCCGCTGTAGACAAAAATACACGTCCTCAACCTGCTAATTTTTGACTGCTGACTCTCTACTTTTTTATATGCAAGAGGTGGCAAACGAGCCAGTGGGTCACCTGATGGATGACATCACCGCCACCCATGATACCCGCAATATCAGAACAATCGTAGATGCATTACCGGCTTTTGAGTAAAGAGTAACGTCGTTTCTTAAAGGTATTTACCATAATCATAACGTTCTACAAAAGAGAAAAAGTCTATGTGCGTGCGTGAGGCCGACCGACAAGTGATCTTGCCCAAATAGGTATTTTCAGTCACTATTTTCGGTATCGGGAGAAGAACAATTTTTATAAATTAATTAGCATTTTTACCTAAATCGATTGTTATATAAAACAATGCAAATTCTATTAGGTACATACCTAAACTTTAAAGTAACAATTTGCTGGTTTCTAGCAAATGAAAGGAATTACTTGGAATATTTGACAGGGAAAACATGTATAAGTAGCTCAGTCGCAAACCCTTGCGACGTCACCATATCGAGTCATCTATATCGCGAAAAGACGCATTTTCTTTCGAATCAATCCTGAAGGAACAAGTTTTTATAATACTTTTTTTGATTAAAGTTTATAGTATATTATTCTTTCCAGTTTGATAAAGATTCATGGTGCACCGTCGCGATGACTAGCCCACTTTCCAATTTAATGTGTGGTCTTGAAAAGGCAAGACAGATTTCTCAATGAATGAATGAATGATGAATCATCTTTGAAGATACCGCCCTTTGAACCATTTACTAATGATTCTCAGTAAAAAAAAATTGGTGTACAATTCAGTATATTTATATTATTTATATTATCTTAACGCCTCGGTGGTCGAGTGGCAAAGCACTCGGCCCGATACTCAAAGGTTACTGGTACAATGGTTCAAATCCCAGGTCGGGCAAAATGTATTTCGGATTTTTGGTTTGTCACCAACCCGCATTTGGCAAGCGTGGTGATTAAGCTAATACCCATCAATTGAAGCGATGGCTTGATTTCAATTATAGAGGCATTTGCCCAGCATTGGGACAGTATATAGGCTATTTATTTACAATTACAATGTTTCTATGTAAATAAATATTAAACTCACCATCTCTTTGTTAGCTGTTGCCTTATCCAATACTGCGTCGAGCCATTCCCACTGGCGCTTCGCCTGGAGACTGTTCGACTCGCGTCCGCTAAACAGGTTTGTGTTTAATGCTACTATCCTTAACTTGCTATAAGACTGCTCTATAGTGTAGTATCCACCTGTGGACAAAGGGTTTATGTCTTCATAAAGGGTAAATCATTAGTAAAATATAGCTATCACTTACACTTTTAATTTTTTGCGTTCCATTTTAATCAAAGTTTTTATAACGGGCATCAGTCAGCCCGCCACCACGACCGGTGCAACTCGATCGAAAAGTCGGGTATGAAGGTATGCCTTTGATACCATTAATTAATTAATGGATTGGAATGGATTCCGCTATATCACTCGTTTATCCAGCTTGGATGCAGTTATAGTAGACTAGCGGCCCGCCCTTGCTTCGCACGGGTGTACTTTTTTATATAGCCTATGTTACTCAGCGGTAATGTAGCATTCTAATGGTGAAAGATTTTTTTAAATCGGCCCAGGAGTTTTTGAGTTTATTCGTTACAAACATACATACATACATACATACAAAAATACAAAGGTTTCCTCTTTATAATATTAGTATAGATTATGTTAATCCCCGTTATAGTTATCACGTCAGAAGCCTTAAGTCCCACTTTCCGCCGCTGTTTTTTTGCTGCGTATGGGGTGTGTCCGCAGTAAAAATTGAATAACTGCGTTATCAAATCATTCTTACACCATGTTTGATGTTTCTTTTATTATCTCATAATAAATATATAAGTATTTTAGATTTTTATGGAATACATTGTACTACCGCAGAATTTGCAATGAATCTAAATGTATTATAATGAACATAACTGAGAAACTTAAGACAAACAATGACCAAACAAATATTTTACTATGAAACAAACAAACAAACAAACTTGCCGTTCCAAAACTTAGACTCAATAAGGTTGCTAATTCATTTGTAGGGAAATGCATACAATGTACATTAAAGCCGCTACACACGTTTAAGGCTGAAATAAAAGAATGTCTGGACTTCTTGGCGGGAAAGTAAAGAGTCATGTCTGCGGTTTTGTTTTATTTTCTAAAATTTGTGTTATGTCGAATACTAATGTGAAATAATGGTGGATTATTAACCGTCAAGTGTTCGTGAGTGTGCATGAGTGTTGGCAAATTAAACAAAACAGTGCAACGTCACTTTTCAAATTCTCTCAAGAAGTCTGCATGAGGACTTAGTAAAGCCCCACATCTTTACTGAGATACTCGAGGGGTTGAGGGGTAATATCATTTCTCACTTCCTATTTCTATTATCATTCATCATCATCATACAGGAAGAAAACATTGTTTATTTATGTATTAGTTGTAAGAAAAATGACTTTGACACTGGCTAAATGTATTAATCGCACGAAGCCATCAACAAACGAAAAAAAAAGAATGTCTAGAAATGTTATTATAAAATTGATGATTATCTTAATGATAAGAATGAGTGGTCATTCTAGTCTTCTCGCCTGCATTTGATGTGTTGTTGTATATTTTTGTAAAACACTCATGATTTAAAAGAATTAGCTACTAAGTTTCTTGCCGGGTTCTTTTTAGTAGAAACAACCTTCCGAACCTACAGTAGAATCACATTAATCATATGTATAGTTTAATACATTTATTTATTATTATTGTGCGTACTCATGTTATTTTATTATATATATTTTACTCGACTTTCATAAGTGTACTATTGTGCCTAGTCTGATTTTTTTTTCATTTCATTTCTATGATGCACTGAAACAGTGAAAACAATAGCCACATCAGTCTACCACGCACCACGGAAGACACCGAGCGCTAATTAGCTGCTGTTTTATTTAATGTTTAATGTCGTATGGGTAAGCATTTTACCTTCATCTCACCTGATGTTAAGTGATGATAAGGCCAATGATGGAAGCGCACTTCACCCTGGATCCTCAACTAGTGAGGCACTGGCTATCTTATCTCTAGCTGCCGGAACACAACAATTCTACAAACATTGATGTTATGGCAACATATTTAGATAAGATGGTGGTAGTTAGCCAGGCGGACAAACAAGCCTTACCACCAACCAAACCGAGTACACAAACATGTACCTCCCGCTGGGAATCGAACTCGGGACCTCTAGGTCTAAACCAGTGGTCGTAACCACTAGACCACAAAGGCGGTTAAAAACAATGTTGTTAAATCAAAAATGTTTGCGTACTAAATCTATCTTTTCTATACCCAAGACTTTGACTTGCGAACCGATGGCATAGTGACATTCACAAGAGCTACTTGTAGCCTAAACTGAATAAATGATTTTGAATTTGAATTTGCATTTTGACCGCGTTGAACTAGTCATGTTCACGGGCAGTCATTGTACTTGTACTATTTAGTTTGCGTTCACCCCCGTTTAATTTCTTTGTTTAATGTTATTATTCCAATAAATACATGAGCTTTTTCCGTCTACTGTTTCTATTATTTAAAGTCCCTTAGAGATCTATCATCAGCTTATTTTATGTCCCCACTGCTGGGGCACGAGCCTTCCCTGTGGATGGATAGGGAGAACGGGCCATAAACCACCACGCGGGCCCAGTGCGGATTGGTGGTTGTTAACGACTGCTTATGTAGCCGAGATCAACGGCTTTACGTGCCTTCCGAAACACAGTGGAGCTCAAGATGATATATTTTTGGTCACCCATCCGATGACCGGCCTTTGCGAAAGTTGCTTAACTGCAGCAATCGCAGGCCGAGCGCGGTAACCACTGCGCTATCGAGCCCCTCTTAAAGAACTAACACGACATAACCACAATAACAATTTAAAGGATTTAAGTAAATCTGCATTATTTTAAGATATCGATGCGAGCTACCCTAAGAATTAAAAAGGGTGTTTTTAATGGTGCGATATTTTGGACAACATTTGTTATTAATTGTATCATGTCCGACATCGCTGTTTGCATTATAATTATCCGTAATTGCGTTTTTGGTCCCCTGTCATTATATGTGTTTTAGGGTCACTCGGTGGGCGGAGGGTTAACGACATAATTATGCAAAGTATTTTTCTTTTTGTATCCGTGAATAACAAAGATTCTTGTCACTCCTTCGCATTTTCTGTTAACAATATGATGGCAAACATTATTTTGTGCATTTACGAATAATTTACAGATTGTATAATCTTATATACCTACAATTTTTGAGCGATTATATCTATGCAGGAATTAAGATGGTTGTTAAATTTTATCACTTGCTGATGATTCAGACAGAAAATAATCGGACACTCTGTCCGAATTGACGCATTATTTATTTTCGTTGTCATAATTTTAATTAAGTCTATTTGAAAATGTTTCTTATCAGAAACATTTTACCTAAAACAATATTTGTTACTTTCTTTTCAAGTGGCATGAATCTGACATTTGTTATTTGTCTACAGATAACGATTACACTAAATCCTACTCGTGATCATTCAATTTTTCTTGAGTTTATGGTTGAATAATACGATGTCGCAATATTTACCATTCTGAAAAGTCTGAAGAGCTTCTAAAGGCAGCCAGTGCATCCACAAGTTGGTGAGGCTTGCAGACGGCGCCGGGTCCAGATGACCCAGCACGGGGAACACGAAGTGGGAGCTGAAGGTTCTACTCAATAGCTCTGTCATGTTCCTGATCGCCTGGTACTTGTCATCTTCGTTCCCGGTGTAGCGAGCAGCTATGATGTCACTGAAACAATATGCTACGTCATTCAAATGTTTTTTTTTACATTTTTCACAATTTAGGTACAAGTTGGCATAATTTAACCATTAGTACAAAAATGAATTTCAAGTTCTACATTTAGCAGAAACATTATAACTTAACACATTAACATAACTAAATACCCAGCTTTAAATAAAAAATGTCCTCCAACTGTTGACTCATGGGAATGGTCCCTTGAATAAAGGCAACATTGCCTTTCTTGATTGCCAGGCTAATAAATACAATAATAGTACTTCTAACCCTTTTTAAGCGTAGACCAAGATATCAAGTCATAGAGTAAGCTCATTTTGTGTAGAATGTCCATAAAAGGACCAATATCGACGATGATATTAGACTACTTAAAAGCGGAACTATTGAGAACTAATCTCTATCTACCATTAACTTAATGCGAATGATAATGGCGATGCTTCTACGAGTAACGGCCAATAATAATTGAGCTCATTTAAAAGCGTTAACCTACATCGGAAGCAAATGCTGATGCATACCTACACTAACCAACTCATTAATCGGTGACAACTTATGAAAATTGTATTAGTACTCTAGTAGCAGTACTTGTATAGTAGTGTGTACTCTTCAAAGTACGAGTGGTCTTCAATAAAAAGTAATAATGGCATATAAACTCCTTGAACAACAAAAAAGTAAATACTGGCAGGTAAAGCCCAGACATTTGATATAAAAATTATTGATTTTTTTTCTTATTTTAAAAATAGAAGTCCGTGGTACGCAAAATGGATTTAATTTAAATTCGCACCGTAATAAAATATCTCTGCCTGAAAAAGTTTACTACTGAGCAAGTAAATCTAGACTTGAAAGGAATATTAGGGGCTAATGCTCCTCCGTATTCTATGTTTGCGCGGTGGTGTGCCGAGTTTAAGAGAAGAAGAACTTCAACTAAAGACGACCTGCGCTCGAAACGCCATACGACGGCAGTTACCGAACAAATGATAAAAAAAGTTGAAAAAAAATTTTTTTTTAGAAGATCATCGTGTTACTGTTCGTTTTGTAGCTGAAGAACTAAAGATTTTGATAGAAAGTATCCATAGTATTATACATGAACATTTGGGCATGAAAAAAGTATCAGCGCTGGGTGCCTAGAATGCTTACAGACGAGCATAAACAAACAAGGCTGAAGATTTCTCAAATCAATTTGGAATTGTTACAACAAGGTCCCGACCGATTTTTGGCTCGCTTCGTAACTATGGATGAAACATGGCTCCACCATTATGATCCTAAAACGAAACTACAGTCCATGACTTGAAAGAGGCCGTCCAACGCCAACGCCTAAGAAGTTTAAGGCATTTCCATCCGCTGGTAAGATTATGGGCTCTCTTTTCTGGGACAGCCAGGGGGTGATAATGATTGAATACCTCAATCATGGAGTCACTATTACGGGGGCCTTATACGCAGAACAAATAAAAAAGTGCGTTAGGAAATACGCGAAAATCGCCGCGGCAAACTCCCGAGTCCCGACACAAGTCCCGAGTTGCGATGACTGCTATCCAAGATGCTGGATTTGAATTGATGGAACATCCTCCATACTCACCTGACCTTGCGCCTTGTGATTTCTACCTGTTTCCGCGGTTAAAAGGTCTAACAACTGAGAGGTCACAAATATGGTAATGATTATAGGAAGTGATTGCCGCCGTACATGATTTTTTAAGCGATCAAGATGAAAATTTTTTCAAGAAGGGAATCTTAGGATTAGAAAAACGATATACCAAGTATATAAACCTCAAAGGTGATTCCGTCGAAAACTAAAATAACAATAAATAGTATATAACTGCTTCATACTCATTATCACTTTTTATTGAAAACCCCTAGTATTACCATTGCAAGGCAATGTGTATTAAAATTATTGTGAGTATAGACCAGTTGTGAGCAAGCCGCAAACGGCGCTATTTAATATACTTAATTAAATAATTAATTATCTTCATTAATGGCTTCGCGTTTAGCATTTAGCCAATTTCAAGTATTTTTTTATTATTAGTAGTAAGGGTACAATTGTACGGTAAATAGAAATTAAAATGGAGTCTCACAACACGTGTTATCACGGGAAGAACTCGGGTGAAACTCCATTAATATACTTCTTTTCATTTTGTTTGTTATGTAATTGATAATACATTTTTGTTATTTTTAATAGGATTACTTTTGCCTTTTTTAAATATTTTTTATTATTTTTTTGGGGGGAGGGGTTAAAGGTTAATTTTGTTCCATCGTATTAATAAACAAAGTGTAAGATTGGAGTAGTTACTCCGTGTTTTGTTCCCGTCATGTAAACTTAATTTCATATTAGAGTAAAAGAAACAAAACACGGAGTAACTACTCCAAGCTTACACTTTGTTTATTAATAAGCCCCGTTGAGTTTGAGGAAAGATGTAGGAGTAGGGGTGTATCTTATGAGAATAATAAGGTTCCGATATTCTGTTTCCTTGTCTGTAAAACTTATTGTAGTGTTTTATAAGGTAAATGACTATATTGCAGATAAATGCGTGTGGAAATAAGTCACCTGCACTGGCTTGAATATTATTATTAATAAGTACAAAATTTTTAAAATACTGTATTTTATATTACATGATTATAATTTGGTTGAAAAGATGGAGAAAAAGAAATAAGCCTCCTGAGTTTCTTGCCAGCTCTTCTCGGTCGCAGGCTCTCCCAAAAACCGAACTGGTGGTAGATTCAATAGTTTAGTCTATATATTTTTATAAAATGCAGTGAACAAATTAAATGCCTACCCGACCCAGCAAGGCCTGTTTTCAAAAATTCAGTGCTTACGTCAGCCTTCCCGGTAGCATAATGGTCAGTGTAGCCGCCCGGATTTCGGAAGACCCAGGTTCGAATCCTGGCTGGGTCAGGTAGGTCTGTATTTTATAAAAATATTTAATTCAGCTTCAGTCCAGCAATTAGCACTTCAAAATAAAAAAGTAAGGTTTAGTTTAGTCTACACTAAAATATTATTCTATTCTATTCTATTCTATACACTGATTTTTTGTTTTTATATTTGATTTTTATAGTTGTGCCTGTGAAGGCTTACGTTGAATAAATGATTTGATTTTGAACTATACTCAAGAATATCTTACAATAATGTTTTCTAAAGTTTACGCGCGCTTTCTCAGTAAGTGAATCTTATGTATGAGAAATAAAGTTTCTTTAACCATAACATTACACATTGAAATGAAACAACTTTTACGGATCAACTCGCGTTTATTTTAAACATTAGTTTTTAATTAATGTATACCGTGACGTTTCGAACCCTTTGCAGGGTCCGTGGTCACAGGGGTAACACTAATGTATAAAATAAACGCGAGTACATCAGTTAAATTTTTTTGACTTCAATCTTACAATTACTTATCTACATTTTTTTTGTATTCTACAGAGCAGGGCTCTTTGCTTCTCTTCTAAGAAGTCGCCTGAACACTGTTGTGTTTTTGACATCCATAAAGTGCTTCGACTATTAGCTTAGGATCTGATCCCTTATAAAGGGACAAAGTACCTACAAGTAAATAAAGCAAGGTCCGCTAATAAAACAGAGTGCCTTTAAATTATTGCCTGATGGTAGGATTCTACTCAGAATCCAAATAGAAGTCGACCCTAATATATTTTTTTTAATTATTCCGTATAGTTAATCATTTCATCTTCATCTCTCTGAAGTTAGTCTATTATAAGGCTCATGGTGGAATCGCAGTTAACCAGGAATTCCAACTACTGAGGCACTGTCTATCTTAATCTCTAGCTGCCGGAACACAACAATGCAACAAACATTGATGTTATGGCGACATTTAGATAAGATTGTGGTAGCTAGCTAAACAAACAAAGAAGCCCTACCACCAACAAAACATGTACTCCCCGCTAGGAATCGAACCCGGGACCTCTGGTACTGAGACTGGTGGTCTCAACCACTAGACCACTGAGGCATTTAAATGGGTAATTTCGAGCTTCTCCGTGCTAAAGGCCCCAGCTGCATTAGCAGTCGCTTACAACCACCAATCTGCACCGGGCCCACGAGGTGGTTTCTGGCCGGTTCTCCTTGTGTTCTTTCCATCGATAGGAGTGGCTCGTGGCCGAGCAGTGGTGACATTAAATGAGCTGGTGATGATGATAGTAATAATAAGTTTGATATAGTCATTACAATGATAAAGTATTCAAAAACAAATTACGCAAATATATAGCTTCATTGGAGCAACAATAGAGCGGATAATTTAATTCAATTTAATGTAACGCGTTGCGCATTGTTATGTTTTTTTTCTTCTTTTTCCAATAATTTAAGTATATTTACTTTTTTTAAATATAAATATTGTTTTATATATTTTTTATAGGTATTATCTTTTTTAAGTTTGTATCTCATTTTAAGCAAACTGTAAAGTTTTTATGAGAAATAAATTTCTTTAAACCGATTACCCCGTCCACAGCACGAACTCGACGTTCTCCGAGTGTCGCGTGCGCATGTACCGCGCAGCAGACTCGATCAGCTCCAACGAGCTGTCGCAGGAGTAGTCACCAAATCGGCCCAAGGCCCTATGGTGGCCAGAGCTGCCCCTCTCGTCCGCTCTTCGACAATCTGAAAACAAACATCTATTAGAAATACTAATTGAGAAACAGTTTAAAAACTGAATATGGAGGAGGAGTTAATGTTGTGTTCCAACAGTTAGAGATAAGATAGCCAGTTCCTCTAGTGGTTGAAGACTTCGGGTGAAGTGCACTTCCATCTTCGGCGTTCTCGTCACTTAACATCAGGTGAGATTAAGGCCAAGTGCTTATACTTACATACGGAAAGGAAACAAATAGAAACCCAGTTACGCTGTAAAGGCGATAGACGACCATTAACAGTAAAATTCTTTTCGTAAAACTAATTATCTACAGCAATAAATTTGCACAAAGCAACATATACTGATTAAGTTCCTTTGATCATGGCATTTATTAGAAAAGCTTTGATGTTGCATTCTAATAAGTAAATTAATTGAAATTCTTTGTTTTCTTCATATAAGTTTTTAAATTTGAAGAGCTCAATCACGAAGCAGTATGCGTTCTTGCAAGCTAAGAATCGTTCGCGATGCCGGTTCACAGAATGGTGATTAAATTAAATTATGTCGATCTCCCCTGCGCTTTGGAAGGCACGATAAGCCGTTGGTCTTTGTTAATGTCGTTAGTTTGCAGTCGTTACTTAAACTAAACAAATTTAATATTATTATTATTATTTTTATTTATTATTAAATTGCATCATTATTCTTATATCAGAAGTAGATCGGTAAGTTTTATCGGTAGGTTTCGGTAAGCGACCGGTCCCTTCAAAAGCACAGATTGTGAATGTTCCTTCTTACATAATCGCTAAACTCAAGTTGCTATGCCATAACCCTATTATTTGTACTAAAACACCTAAAGGAAATACCAAGTTGAAACAATTTTTATTAAATTGCACATGAAGCATCATCTGAGCCTAACAAAAGACCAATGTTTTAACGACTATCATCTTAACCAAAACATCCGAGGCTAACGGCTTAATGTCCCTTTCAGAGCACAGAGGAGCTCAAGATATACTTTACTGCGGTCTCAATCCTGTATCCTGCCATTGAGAAAGTAGCTTAACTTGCTAGATCGCAACCCTCAAGTTGCTACGTCATCAAACTCATCCTTATATCACACGGTTTAAGGAAACCCTTTAAGTTTCTCGCCAACTCCAAAAACTCCGGTGACGTTAAAAAGGCGGCCTAAAGAAAATAGCAATCTCTTCAAAAAAAACTTCATCATCATCATCATCATCACTAGTTTATTTTATGTCCCTACTGCTGTGGCACGAGCCTCTACTATGGATGGACCATAAACCACTACGCGAGCTTAGTTCGGATTGGTGTTTTTTAACGACTGCTAATGCAGCCGGGACCAACGGCTTTACGTGCCTTCCGAAGAACGGCAAAAAAAACTTTTTTAAAAGTAAAAAAACAAGATTAGTAGTTCCCAGTTATAAGATTGAACTGGATACCACGATAACAGCGCTTACGGCGCTCACAGACCATAAATATGTTAGTTACTTTATTTCCCGCGCCAACTTTACTGACTCGATATGCAATATGAACGAGCTCGTATTTTATTCCATTTGGTTGTAAAAGTCGTTTTGTCGTTGCTTTAACGCTATTAGCCTTTAATCTACTTAAGTACTATCTTCAGTCCTTACAAGTTATGGGGGCGCAAGTGCCACAAGAGTTATTTGGTACCGCTAAAAGAGACATAAACCAAGACAGGGGCTGTTTTTCGATACTCGATTATCGGGTAGTAACATATCCATCCGATAAACAGCACGATAAACAGCACCTGACCCGGTATGTCAGAAGGGTGCAGGTTCAAATCCTGCTAGTGGATTTTTTTTCAACATTTCTTGTTTTTGTAATTTGTTTCGCAACAAAATTTGCGGTAAAATTATATAAACAAAACAAAAACATTTTATAATAACTACCAATCCACACTGGACTCGCGTGGTGGTTTATAATGCAGCCGGGAACAATGGCTTCACGTGCTTTCCAAAGCACGGAGGAGCTCGAGATGATACTTTTTTGGTCCGTCTGTTGACCGGCCTGTGCAAAAGTTGTCTGTGCTTAACTTCAGCAATCGCAGACCAAGCGCGTTAATTACTGCGCCCTCGAGCTCCTCTCCCCTACTCCTCTATTGCCGAGGCGTTTATATTTCAAGAAATATATACTCTCTCATGTTTCCAACGCTCTTAAAGAGTGTCACGCGTAAGTATACCTTTATTTATTTAACATCGCTAAATTGAAATGGGACTCGCAATTAACATTTGAATTTGCTCAAATCACAATTGTTTGGTTTACAACGTTTGCGAAATATTTTTAAGTAAGTATACTTTTTATGTTATGTAATTTGTATTTTGTACCTACGTCTTCTAGTGTCGCCCTGTGATGTGTAGAGGGGGTCATAATGGAAGTCCGTGATGTGCCAAAAGTAACCTGAAACAAAAGAAAAACAAATCAGGTACAACTCACAACACGAAAAACAAAAACAACAAGTGTAAAACTCCTCCCCTTTGTAAAAAAGTGTAAAACACATTCAACGTACTTTTAGCATGGTAAATGATCTATAAATAAAAAATGGTTTTTATTTTCCAAATTATTTTTTAAATGTTTTACAAAGATTGTTTGTGAGACATCTCCAGAAAGTAATTAATTAAACTCGTATTGGTAATGTTTCGCTCTTACGTCACAGTTTATTTAAAACTGTATTGTATTGTATAACGTTTCTTTTTACAGAAAACATTGCGATATACACAATCTTAACTTTTTTATAAAATACAGTGAAAAAAGTAAACGCCCACCCGACCCAGCCAGGAATCGACCAAGATGCAACGACCGTTGGATAGATGGCGCTCAGTGCCGCTAAAGAGCACTCAAAAACATTAAAAAGCAGTGACAAAATTTAGCGCTTACGTCAGCCTTCCCGGTTTCTATCAATCCTTCAGTGTAATGGCTGCCTACGTGAAATTGGCAGAATTGTGTACGGCTGTAAATACAAAACATAGGTAGCATACCTATTATTATTATATTAATACGTAAAGAAATATCTTTGTACCCCTTTTTAAGATCATTGCGCGCACGGGGGAATGTGTGATTCAGCATATATTTAGCACTAGCTGTCGCCCGCGACTCCGTTCGCGAAGACTACACTATCCCACAGGAACCTGTTACCGGGATAAAAGTATCTTATATCCTAGTCCGAGTCAAGGTCTGTCTATGTGCAAAGTTTCATTCAAATCCGTTCAGCCATTTTCACGTGATGCGCGGTCGAATAAACAGCAAACAGATAAACAGATAAAAGACAAACAGACAAACAGACAAAAATTCTAAAAACTATTAGAACGTGTTCTGTTATCGATTCTAAGTATCACCAACCAAATTTTTTTCGAATATCTTCCATGTACAGTAACGTGCACTGATATGTATACAGTGATACATTTGCAAAAATATGTAAATATTTAATATTTCAAAAATAAGTATGTTGTGTTGTATTTGAAATCATATATTCTTCAAACTGGGTAAAAATTAGGTATACTTAGACTTCATAGTGAAGTATACAGAACGCTATCAGTGCATACTACACACTTCCATGTTTATAATTATGTATATGTGACAATATCTTTGACATATATACAATGCAATTTTAAAACAATGTATACACGCTATAAAATATATTAAATATGACAAATATATTTTACATCATTATCAGGTTTTCTAGAGGGAACGGCATCACGCACTAGTGCGTGTCCCCGTGCCCTACTAGATTCTCCGAAGGGTTCGGATCGGATCGGGGAGCGTAACAACCCGTGGGCGCCTCTAAAGGCTCGGACCTCGGCTTAAGTTGACCGGGTCGTGGTGGCGGAGAGAAGCGCCCAGGTACATGTATAGAGCGCGTGTGAACCGGTTCGTCGTACCGTTGTTCTACGAGTACGTTGTCTTGGGCCTAAACTAGTTTGCATGTTTAGTGTATTCTGTAAATGTGTAGTGGCATTTAGAGTATCGGGTGGGGTTCGAGATTTCGTGCCCGCGAGAGGTGTCTATGTGTACAAGCAAGATTAAATTAGCTAGCCTTCTGCAGTCTTCTTATTTCGTGGAAAGAGTGAAAAGTCAGTAAACTATAAAAGTAGCCGGTGATAATGTTCCCACCGAATACATGTAGTTAACAACCTTTTACCACCTAATTAATACCTACACAAAGTACTTTTTCTTTAATCATAGTTGACGGAACGATGGCAAGTGTGGTTTATAATAAAAATGTGGTACTAACTTTAATAAATAATAAATCTATTTTGCCACGTAGCAGCTGCATACTGCGTTGTTGTGTTGCATTTCATAAATTTTACAAGTCAATAGTATCGACTGTCAATAACTTCGATCAATTATGACAATAACATTGTCCTAATATCTCATAATTATTACAGATTTTAATAGTATTCCTGTCTAGATTGCACGAATGCTTTGGATTACTAGAAATAGTGAGTGTGTGGTATATGTGGCACTATTTCTTTTGTAGTTGGGGGCTGCAAGTTCTATTAATCTCTAAAAGAAAAGTCGGTATGTTTTCGGTATATATTTGTCGAATGTGAACTGCAAATAACAAATTCAAATAAAATTTGGTAGAACCATTTAGTAGCGAGAACCAGCCGTTAATTAAATTTTAATAGCAGATTTAGCAATAATTCGGAAACTACATCGGGTTATCTTTATCGTGTTTACTGACGTAAATTATGTGCATATTTTTTTAACTCGATTTATCGATACTTTTATTTTACAAATTTTATAAAGAAGATGCACTAATGTAAGTACATCATCGAAAAAGGCTAAAGACGAAGTATAAAAATAATAGTGACTTAATCGTATTGGACTTTAAAAAGAAATGGTGGCGACTTAGGGAGCATGCGATTCCTACATTATTTAATAAGGCTGGATCTGATGAAATGGTATGATATGTATTAAGATTCATTTAGCAATTAATTGCAAAGAAAGAACTTAACTTAAACGGTGAACCGTCAAAACTTGATTTTATAGTATTACAAGAAGTGCTTAAGAAAGCCTGTAAAGGAAAATAAAGCACAGGTCTGCAGATTTAGAGGTTCTTCAGAAATTTCACACAACGAAATGTCGTACAGAAAGACTGGTTGAACATTGTAGATAGTGAATTATTAGCTTATAAATTATGATATTGCCTGATCCTTGACTATCTCAGTAGAGTGCGTTGTTGTTGGGTATGAGTTTAAAGGATATCATACCGACGGATATTTTTGAGACACGGCCGTAAATTTTTCCAAATTAATAAATCGGAAAATTCCTTTACATCTTGCTCATTTATCTCGCACCAAAGTCCTGTAAGTTATAAATTTAATAAAAAAGTTTATGATTATATAAATTTGATTTATATTTTAAACCTATAAACATACCTTATAATGTAAAATTATTTTTTTGCCGTAATCCTTGGCCTGTGCCAACATGACAAATGGAACATATTCAGAAGTTGAATAAGAAAATTTATTAATTTTGAAATTATTGTTTTTATTTACAAAATTATATCTTTTTAAAGACAAATGTTAGATTAGTTGCTTTACTCATTAATATCTTACTGTATTTCAATGATAATTTAACCTTTTTTTATATAGATAGTTACTAGCCCCAGGTCTTCTTTAAATAAATATGAGTAAGATTCTGTTAAATGTTTTATTATTTTGTTTAATTATTGACGACCTCCGTAGCCGAGTGGCTTGCACGCCAGACTTTGGGCGGCGCTAACTCTGAGGTCCCGGGTTCGATTCCCGGTCGAGTCAATGTCGAAAAAGAACTTTTCGATATTGTGTCGGGTCTGAGTGGTTGTGGTACCGTCGTTGTTTCTGATTTCCATGAAACGAGTGCTTTAGCTTGATCAAAACAATGTATGTGATGGTGTACAATAATATTTTTTATTTTAAATAATTTGTTTTGATCAAGCATTTAATGTATAAACTATATTCGAGTATATTCATTAAAATTGTTTCTTTTCAAGGAGTTTGCTGTTTGATAGTGCAATTGATTATTTGGGTTGTATTAATGTGTATTTAATGTCAATTTCAAAGTTATGTTTAATATATATAGTGACAAAAGAAATACTATGTTGTTGTTTTTAATTATTTATATCGATAATAAAATCTATACAGTTACCACATTACTTCAGACATGACGTCACAATATTTTGTGACAGCTTTCGAAATTACGAAAGAAAAGGGACAATTTATCTCTTTCCAATATATAACCTAGGTTCATTAGTAGAAATAGTACGAAGTGATGTCCTGACGTGTTGCTATTTTAGTCCGGTTTAGTTGTTGTTCTGAACGCTTTGAATTCATTTGTTTTTTCAAATGGCTTGATGTTTTTACCATTGCCTAAAATATATATTTTAAATGGTATTTTATTTATGTAGGTATATTTAATTATAAAAGATATTTCCCCTAAACCCTTTGATTATTTCTTATACGTTGTGTTGTGTCCGTATATATTTTTAATAATCTCCTATATATTATCTCCTATATTTCTTTAAATTTTTTTCATGAAAATCCGCTGATGAAATAACCGAGTGATGCAACGCCAGTAAGTATATAATTAATTAATGATATAAAGGCTACTCGATCAAAAATATTAGTTATTTAAAATGAAAGTCTAAAAGTATTAAATCATTTCCTTTCGGAAATCCTTTGATAGCATGCTAAACTCAAATTCTTTATAATTTAATAGTGATCGAATAGAAATAATTGACCCGATCGAGCAAAACGACACGATAAGAGCAGCACGCAATTTGCGTGACAATAGTTTGTTTTTTTTTTTTTTTTTTTTTTTTTTTTTTTTTTTTTTTTTTTTAAATTCTTACACCTCCAACAGAATCGGAGCCTATTTTTAACTATATTTTATCTTTCATACCAGTTCTCACTTGTATGCCTCTCGTACTTTCATTCTTCATACTACTCTTTCATACATCTTCTTTTATACTTTTGCGGGTGGGATGCCCGTCTAGGCTTAAGTTCCTATTCTATTCTATTTTATCCTTATCTTTATTTATTCATTTTTTTTTGGGAACAAAGAAGGGGTACACAATTTTTTATTTTACAAACATACACATTTACATTTAGATACTTCTTATTCACTATACAGTTTTGCTTATTATTCATTTATACTAATTTATTTAAACACAAACAAACTTATTTACTTATTTACTACTGTTTTATTTGCTTACGGCACTATAACAACTATTATAGGCGAAACAAAAACTTACTTACTAATCCTTATTTCTATTTATTGCTAGTTTACATATTTTTGTACAGTACTCCACAAAGTCTCCTACTTTATACTTACACGAAATAAGTTGGTGCAAGTTATCTTCCTGTAATGTTATTCCGAACTTCTGTTCCAGGTTATACCTCAGTGTGTTTGTGGAAGGACAAGCTAGGAGCAGGTGGGGAACAGTCTCTTCGACCTCGGGGTCGCAGATGCATGAAGCGCTCGCCCTGCGCTTGAAGCGGTTTAAGTATTGGGCGAAGCCCCCATGCCCTGTTAGGATCTGCGTCATTGGACCCCTCGGCTGCAGCTTCCTAACTATCTTGTGCGCCGATTTAACGTCCGGGAAAAAGAGCTTTGTGACGGAGGCGGTCTGCCCTTCGCGGTAGCGTTGGTCCCAGCTTTCAATCGTATTGTCTCGCAGAAGTCTCTTGATGTACGAGACTGGGCATGCGTCATAGTCGGGCCTCTTTTTTGACTTCAGTGCAGCCGTCTTGGCCAGTTCGTCAGCCCGCTCATTGCCCGGAAGTCCCGCGTGCGCCTTGATCCAGAACAAAGATACAACTTTGTTCTGGGTGAAGGCCCCTCGCAGGTTCTTCCGTGCTTCCACCGCCAGGGGGTGGAGAGAGTGCTGGTTGGCGATCGTCTCCAGCGCTGCCCTCGAATCGCTATACACACCATAACTCATCTCCTTTCCCCGCGCAATCATTTCCGTGGCCTTGCATATCGCTAGTAGTTCCGCCTGGTAAACTGTGCAGTACGCGGACAGACTTAGCTTTAAGGATCGGGTCTCAGCCTCACCTTTCCATATAGAAAGTGCTGCCCCGACCTTCCCCTCAAGCTTACTGCCGTCGGTGAAGATTCGCACCTGCTGCACATTGTACCTGTCCACAAGGTTTTGGTCTTCCAGGCACACGAACTCCAAACCCATATGCGCCGCCGGATGTGGAGCGCCGACAAAGTCCACCGCACTCTCGGTCTCTCTGCCTCCCAGTACTTCCAGCGACGACCCTCTCTTTGCCTCGTACAGAGCGGCTGCTTCTGTAATCCTGAGGTCGAGAGGCAGTATCCCCGCAAGTACCAGTGCCGAGTGTAGGGAGACTGTGCGGTAGGCTCCGCAGAGCTTTTGCGCGAACCCCCTCTGGACTGTGTTGAGCTGCTTTCTGACTCCTAGTTTGTTCGCCGAAGGTGCCCATGCCGCTGCCGCGTACAATATAACCGGCTCTACCGCCGCCGTATAGATCGACCTGACAATTTCGGGGTCTAGGCCCCAACTAACCTTCGCAGCCTTGGATAGCTGTTTGTATATACTTATTGCCTTTCGACACTGGTTGGTAATGTGGGTTTTAAATGTAAGTTTATCGTCGATAGTAAGGCCCAAAATCCTCACCTCTCTAGACATGCCAATGTCGATCCCTCCCATGCTCAGCCGCGGCGTGTCGTGCTTCAACTTGCGGGTTATTAACATGGCGCAGGTTTTGTGTGGCGCAAACTTCAATTTGTTGCGGACACCCCATTGCTGAACATAAGCGAGAGCGGCATTGGCCTGTCGCTGAACGTCATGAGCCTTATCCCCGTGGAAGACCAGCACCACGTCATCTGCAAAAGCTTGGACATAATCCCCCCTCTCATGCAGCCCCTTCAGCAGCGGATCGAGAAGCAGGTTCCAGAGTATTGGACCACCTATTGACCCTTGCACGCATCCTTTGTTGGTGCTTCGCGTGCTTACCTCCCCAGCGTATCTTACCGTGACTCTTCTGCAGCTGAGATAGCTGTCGAGTAGCCTCCTGATATTGACCGGACACTGTTCCTCAGCCAGTCGGATTCTGATGGCTGGCCACCACGCGCTGTCGAAGGCCCCCTCTATATCCAATGACACTAGGGTAACCAGCTTTTTCAGCTCAACCATACCTCTGATGTGGTGTATTAGATGATAGAGGGCGTCCTCGGTGCTCCTCTGGGGCATGAACCCGTACTGGCGAGTACTAATCTTCGGTACGAGATGGTATTTGATCCGTGCTACCGACATCTTCTCAAGAACCTTGCCCAGTACCGGCAGTAACCCGATGGGTCTGTAAGCCTTCGGCACTGTGTAGTCATCCTTGCCCTGTTTTCTAAGTACCACAACTGTGGCCTCTTTCCAGCTGTCCGGGAAATGTCCTAATTCTAGGCATTTATTGAATAGGGCAAGCGACTCTTCGATGTTGTGTTCCAAGGCTCTGCTGCAGATATCTGCCGTGAAGCCATCCGCTCCCGGGGCCTTCTTTGGGTTAAAGCTCCCCATCGCGGTCTTTAGCTCTAGCGAGGTGAACGGAGGATCCAGATGCTCATCATCTGTCTGATCGTTCACTCTCTCTGCCGTTTCTCTAACCCGGCGATGTTCTGCGTTATCGTCACTTTCCAGGTCCTCTGGGTAGAATGTCTCGGCTAGTAAGTCCGCTGATTCTTGGGGTTCTAAGTATGTACCTTCTTCGGTTTTTAGGGCCAAGTCTTCTTGTCTCCTGGCGGTCGTTTTGAGAACGCGGTAAATCCCCTCCCATACCCCTTCTCTGTCCTGCTTCTCGCAGAACTCTTTCCAGCTCGTTATACGGGCGTTCTTGGCGTGGCACTCATAGATCTCTTTCTTATGCAGGTATTCTTCAACGACCTTTTCTCTTCGATGTGGCGCAGCGTTACGTATTCTCCGTTTGTGTGTGGCCATCGTCTTCTTCAGCTTGGTCAACTCCTCATTCCACCAAGGGATGGAGAGAGTTTCTGCGTTCTTCTTCGCTGGAATTGCTTCCCTGCAAGCTGAAGTGATTGCTGTTGTGAGCTCTACGATAGTCTTCTCGAGTGAGTCTTTGTCACTTAAGGCTTTTATTCTTTCTATGTTAATATTGCGTTCTTGTTTGAATTGCACCATGGCGTCTGTGAATTCTGTCCAGTTGGCTTTTTTCGTGTTGTATAGACGCGTTGTTCTTTGGACCTGCAAGCCTTTACTCTTACGGAGTTTCACATCAAAGAGAATAGTGTTGTGGTCGGAGCTTGTTATTCCCTGGTCTACCCTCCAGTTCTCTATAAGCCCCAACAGGTCGTCGGTAGTCGCTGTTATATCTACAAAGCTGGTGAACTCCCTGTTACCTCTCACGGTGTCAAAAGTGGGAGTGTCACCTCTGTTCAATATCTGCAAACCAGACTCTTCCAGGGTCCCGGACATCTCTACTCCCCTGAGGGACAATAGTTTGTTAAATCGAGTAACATTATATTAGAAAACGATTAGTAGTCTAAACATCGCTGAATGAAACCTATTGCTGCCTTATTTCGTAGGGTACTTCTTTGTTTTCTTTGTAAACAGATAATCGAAAATCTGTTCTACATGAATAAGTAAAGCAAAGGGGACTTCTTGTCGGGAAAGTGAAGACATGTCTGCGGTTTTGTTTTATTTTCTAAAATTTGCGTTATTTCGAATATTAATGTGAAATAATGGTGGATTATTAACCGTTAAGTGTTTATTTGCTAAGTGTTTAATGCGGGATTATAACGCAAATTTTAGTAAATCATTAATTTACATAAACATTGCGTGCTGAAAGCTAGTGAAATCAGTGATATTTTACATTTCCCAACGTTCACGAAGCTGAAGACAGTAATAGCGGTTTAACATTCAAGTTTACAGCCGACACTGCCTTTGTTTAGTACAGAAAGCAACATGTCATTAAGCGGTGCTGTTTGTAACTTGAACAGTATGAGGGTTGTGCTAGTAAGTATGAAAATATAAATAAAGTGTTGTTGTGTTCCGGCAGCTAGTAATAAGATAGCAAGTGTCTCAGTAGTCAAGGATTCCGGGTCAAGTGCGCGTTCACCTTCTCATCATCACTTAACATCAGGAGATGAAGGCCATAAGTGCTTACCCGTAAGATATTTAAAAAAAAAACTTTTTAAACTATCATTGTCACTTTCATTAAAGTAATTATTAATGATGTATCCGATATTTCAGCACCGGTGCATGCGCATTGCGCATCACGGTCACTAAAGTAGCAGGTGAAAATTTATGAGCAGACGTAACGACATACCTTTTTCTTTAGTAATTAGAGATATAAGAATTATACCGAGATATACTTGATAACAAAAAAACATGCTCAAAATCCCGTTAATAATTAATCTAAGTATGAATATATTCGCAGATATTGATAGACTAGAAAGTCTATTATTCATTTGATATAGTGAAGCGCCTGCCTTTCATTTCACCTGATAATAAATTATGAAAAGGGACGATGATGAAAGCGGGACACACGGATCACACGGGATCTACAACCACTAACGAACTGGATATCTTATCCGATAGTCAAATCATTGTAAAAGTAGCCTTTTGGATGTTCATGGTACACCTTAACAACGACTAAACAACACTGGCAAACAACACCAGCGTATTAAACAAACATAAGAAGTTAAGAAGGGAAAACATAAGTCTCTAATTCTACCTTAAGCATATTGCAAAGATATATCTGTGAAGAGAAAACAGAAAATATAGCATATTATTAGTGTAGTGTAAGGTAAATTAGAAACATAAAGTAGTTTTAATAACATTATAACATATAAATAGTACATATAACAAAATATATCACATCACAACTCTTCAGCATTCCAAATCATTATTAGAAACTGTCATGTTATCCCTCAAGTTAATTTATCATCATAACTTATTCGTATCTGTAGAACATGTTTAATGCGTACACATTAATATATTAGGAGCGATCCCAACCCTATGGGAGCGAAGTTTGCAAATCCAGACCAATTCAGCACCGAGATAAATGGTGCAAGCTATTTGTAGAACCCAGCCGCAGATTAAATTGTCTTAATTTATTAAATTACGCTTGTAATCGAGTTTGGCGGATACATTAATGTAAAAGCTTGACTTATTATGGCAGACACGATGGATTGCTCACCACAGTTCAATTAATAAGCTTCTACGTATAAGTGTAGCTCCAAAACAATCACCAGCTCATTTTATGTCCCCACTGCTGGACAAGAGCTTTCCTTATGGATGGATAGGGAGAACGGGCTATAAACCACCACGCGGGCCCAGTGCGGATTGCGACTGCTAATGCAGCCGGGACTAACGGCTTTACGTGCCTTCCGAAGCACGGAGGAGCTCGAGTTGATAAATTTTTGATCACCCATCCGATGACCGGCCTTTGCGAAAGTTGCTTAACTCGCAGACCGATATTCAAAAATATAGTAATCGTATTATTATTATCAATGCTGACTTCTTGACGTGAACGTAAGGGAAGGAGAAAGAAACACCTAAAACATATGGGACAGCATGGTACACACGTCTGCGCATCAACCTATCCAAAACTGTCAAATTACTTCAATACAATGTCAACCATATGCCTTAGGAATAAAGTTCAAAGTCTTGGAAATTAGGAAGTAAATTTGACAGTTTGTGGTAGCATATTGTTTTCCAAAATTTACGCGAACCCTACACATTGAAATGAAACAACTTTTACGGATCTACTCGCGTTTATTTTACACATTAGTTTTAATTAATGTTTATCCTGACGTTTCGAACCCTTTGCAGAATAAACATTAATTAAAACTAATGTGTAAAATAAACGCGAGTAGATCCGTAAAAGTTGTTTCATTTCAGTTTGTGGTAGGTTGATGTGCAGGCGTCTGTACGTTCTTACCATGTTGTTCCATACATTTTAGGTGAGTAACTATTGTTAAATATTGGAAGTAGAAATCACGGATTACGGGGGCTCTTTAGGATGAAGTCGCGGGCGATTGCTAGTATAATATAGGTACAGTGCATCTATTTTCTTAATGTCTCTCGGCAAAATTCGTGTTGCGGCTGTCGTCGGATTTCTATCAGTTATAGAGTATTATAGAGTTGCTACTACACTTTTAACTAATTATTTATTTGTTTTAGAATGAGGAGAAATACTACTGTGTCATACGTAATTTATTTACGACGTTTTGTTCCTTTGCACGACTTATGTCTAAAAAGAAAAACGTCCAAAAATACGAATAAAATTGGGAAATAAAGATTGTTAAATAAAAAAAATAAAATTGAAACGATATAAAAAGAAACAGAGCGATGATGTGAAGCCAACTAGAGCCACACCTCAACGACAGCTGCTGCGGCATCGAGCACAACACCGCAGCAGCGCTGGTGTTCCGGTGGGACCTATTTGGCGAGGTTCGTCTCGTCTTAAAATAAATAAAACTGATTGTTAACATATACATACATAAAAAACAAATATACATTAAATTTATGGTACACATTATAAAAGATAAACAAAACATGAATATAATAAATAATAATAATAATAATAATATATGTTGACTCGACAATCATTGTGCCGATAGTTGTGTCTGCGAACGGTCTGGTAGCGAAGAGTCTCGACCAACACCTTAAGAGACTCTCGCTTAATGGTTGGATCAAGGGCCAGATACAGAAGGCGGTACTCTTGGACACGGCGCGGATAGTCCGAAGGTTCCTGTCTCTGCAGCCCTAACCACCGGCAACTTGAGCCCTGCCCCGTTGCCGGCGGCACTCTAGGCTAGGTTTTTTATAATATTTTTATGTTTTGTATGTACTTTTGTATTTTACTTTTATATTAATATTATAACAAACCTAGGCTAAGAAAGAAAATAAATAAAGAGTATAATAATAATAATAATAATAGCCCTGCCCCGCTGCTGGTGGTACTCTAGAATTAGTTTTTTTATTAAAATATTGTAAAAATCTAGTTTTAAGAAAGAAAATAAATAAAGAGTATAATAATAATAAATAAAATTTCCTACACTCACACCAATTATCTAGCCCAAGAGAAGCTTCGTTATGAAACTTGTTAAACGGTTACTAGACAACGGACAAACATACTTAAAATACTTAAATACATAATTATTATACATAGAAAACACCCAGACCCGAGACAATTTAGAAAAACAATAATTTCTAAATGACCCGACCGGGGATCGAACCCGGGACCTCAGAGATGGCGACTCCATGAAAACCGGTGTACAAACCACTCGACCAAGGAGGTCGTCTAGTATAATAATAGTCTATATAATATACAATACCCTTGCAGCTGAATGAATTCCTTTGACCACAATGATGACCACGATTGCTCTGTCTAGACGTAACCGTTGGACGACCGTAAGGAAGAGATTAGATAGACTGTGGTACTACGATGTAAGCATTGACACCATATTGATAATAGTGTTTAAAAGAAAAGCTCAATAATCCCATTATGTTCTCGTGGGATGGTTTGAGCTCAACAACAGACCTCTAAAATCTTCTGGTACATGAAAAGACAGGCATGTCGAACTCTAATGATGTTATTCATGAATTTTATTGGTACTAAAGTCTCCCATGCTGGTCTGGGACGTGAAAATAATGTACCAGCTGCCTAACTTCCCGTGCATGTCATAAGATCCAAGCCGACTAAGAGACTAAGATCCTCGCACATTAGGTGATTGCAACCTATCGCTGATGTTATCTATTTCACCTGTGAGCCCTAATTTGATTATGCTAAATGTGGCGATGAGGTCACTTACGGCGAGTTTACTCAAAATTCGTGACTTTGATGCGCTATGTAAACATGGACGTGATGTATGTATGTGTGTAAGGTACTAAAATGTTCAGCGAATTTCGTTACTGGCCCTACCTACAATTTTAAAAAGATATACCAGACAGCATGCAATTGTACGTTTAGCACGAGGAACTCGATGGAGCAGTGGTTAACGCACCCGGGTTCAGATTGCTAATGTTAAGCAACTTTCGCAAAAGCCGGTTATCGGATGGGTGACCAAAAAATTATCGTCTAGAGCTCCTCCGTGCTTCGGAAGGCACGCAAAGCTATTGGTACCGGCTGCAATAGCAGGCGTTAACGCACAAATCCGCACTGCGCCCGCGTGGTAATTTATGGCCCTTTCATCCATAGGGAAGGCTCGTGCCCAGCAGTGGGGACGTTGTTCAGTAAGTTTCATTACTGACCGTACCTACAATTACAAAAAATATATATATTTTATGCATGCAGCATGCAATTTTACAGCTCCTTTCGACATAGAATGTGTACTGTGGCGCCGTTTATAATATCACCATTCCGAGCTTCTTACACGTAGACGAGGAAATGGCACGTTCCATTTTAATAAATTTCTACAAAATTTAGTATCATTGCGGCTTTGAGTTATAGTAGATGCAAGATTTTTGAATAAATCAGACCAGATATATGTGTTTTATGAAGATATTTGTAGCTTTTTTGGCACCGTATTGGTTAGATAAATAAGAAACAGTTTATTCGAATATTAAGTTAACAAAGTCAGTAATAATTTGTAGATCAGTAGGCTTAGCCAAAGTAGTATTAAGAAAACGATAACGAAGTTCGAAAAGAATAAAATGTATGGGATTAACATAAGCCGCGCAAAATCACGTGGCCAATTTTATGTCAATCCCATATTTTGTTCTTTTCGAACTTCGTTATCGTTTTCTTAATGTTACTTTGGCTACCGCCACAGAACTAACTAAACGTTCTTGCTAGTTCTAGCGTCAATTAGCCTAAGTAAGGATTGAAAAAGTTTTTGAAATGTTTTCGTTGCTTCTACGGATTTTTCGCTATATTGGCTTCAAATTTATTTCTGACTCTTATGCAAGACTTTGTTAAAAAAATATGGGTAGGTACTGGCACTAGCCACTAGAAAATATAAATACACTCGTACTGTTGCTGTTTTTTTTTCTTTCAGTTGATGGCTTTGTGCGATCAACACATTTAGCCAGTGTCAAAGTAATTCCTCTTACAAGCAATACATAAATATACAATATTTTCTTCCAGTCAGTATGATGATGGTGAATGAAAATAAAAATGAGAAGCGAGAAATGATATGCCCTCCAACCCCTCGAGTATCTCAGTAAAGATGTGGGGCTTTACTAAGTCCTCACGCGGACTTCTTGAGAGAATTTGAAAAGTCACGAACACTCACGAACACTTAACGGTTAATAATCCACCATTATTTCACATTTTAATACTCGATATAACAAAAATTTTAGAAAATAAAACAAAACCGAAGACATGACTCTTTACTTTCCCGCCAAGAACCTACTGTTACTGTTATTGGTTATGTTCTGTTACTATTCATCTCATCGTCGGACAGGGGAATGAGGAAGCCGTTCCCGCCACTCCTCACAATTTAAAGCTAACGGTTCCCAGTCCCTAGTCCCTAGTAATTTTATGAAATTTCTTAAATATGTAATTGTAGCTGCGAAATTTGTATGTTGATGGGTTTCCTTGTTAATACACTCTACTTCTGTCATTCATCATCATCTCAGCCAAAAGGCGTCCACTGCTGGACAAAAACCTCCCCCAAGGATCCCACGACTGGTTTTGCGCTGCTCCCATCCAGCGGCTTCCCTCGACCTTCAGCAGATCGTCGGTCCACCTTGTTGGAGGTCAGCGCACACTGCGTTTTCCGAAACGCGGTCGCCACTCCAGAACTGTTCCGCCCCAGCGGCCGTCAGTCCTGCGAGGGATGTGCTCCTGTCATTAATATGGATCAATGAGAAACAAAGCGTCTAATCAAAAAGTATTGAGAATCGTTTGTAATTACGAACGCTAATAACACACCTCTTCTACCCAAGATAGAATTATTCAAAGTGTGTTGTTAGCTAACTAGGTTGTGAACTTAATGATGCTTTGATATGTCACTAGGTCATAGCTTTGGTATTGTTGTATGGGAATAAATAATTTGTCGTTTTATCGTTTTATTAAGTATAGGGATAGCTTGGTACATACGAGCTGAAGGGGAGAATCCTACATACATAGTACACACGCATGAATATAATATATCTATACCCACATACGAAATAAATTATATGATAGTCCATTTTGAAACATACTTAGGTTATAAAAGAATTACATTAGTACCTACTTTGATAATGATGAATATTGTGTCTATCTGTGTTTTCCATTACTAACTTGTTTTTTAAATACAATCAAATGCTATATGTGGTCCCCAGACACGTAGCTGAGAAGGTAGGGGTACGGTTTAAGTAGGCATACTTTATAGGATCTCGTTTAAGGTCTCATGCTGATAATAGTAGCAAGTGTGTACATTTTAAAGTGTTTAAGCATAGGAAAATCGTTAAAACTGTTAATAAATAAAGAGCAATTATAAACAGAGAGACATTAAAGGACCCTGCACCCCGTACACTAACACACCGACAATTAGAATTTCCCAGTTAGCATCGATGCTATCGAGCCAAATGAATGTGGTCACGGAAAACAACACAACGCTTTCAGAATGGTTAATTCAGCCATAATGTTGTAGTGTCATAAAGTATTCAAATTGTGTTTTTTTCTGTAGATATTTCCCTACGGTAGATTGGGATCTTTGACAAAATCAAAGGCCGCGTCCTCGGCGGGAGCAGTGGCGGGGCGGAGAGCGGATATTACTGTCCTCGATGGAAATGCGCTTCGGTGCGTCCTGATCTGGCATTATAACCTGACGAGGATTGTCTTTCGTGTGAGTTAGTCGTGTATAGCAGGGTCGTATATAGCAGGGAGGACACATCGCGCGGATTTACCTATCGCAGCGAGCGATAACATGTTTAAAAACACTCGACAGTCGCACGCTGCTCTTTTTTTTTTGAGAGTTTTGCTGATTGTCTTATACGGAATTATCAGCGTCACCGATATTTTTTGGGGGCGGCGAGAAACTTAAACGGCTCCTCAACCCGTATGAATTGAAATACCGTCAGAAGTTGTCTTGAGGGAATGGCATCACGCACTAGGGTGTGTCCCCGTTCTCTACTAGATTCTCCGTCTAGTTTGGATCGGATCGGGATCCGCCGCTTGGTACCGAATGCGTGAAGCGTCACCGCTCTCCGCCCCGCTACTGATACCGCCCCGCTCACCTCAGATGTCGAGGACGCGGTCACTGTCGCATAAATGTCACACCTGCGCTTCTAGGATTTTCAAACAATAACGTTTATGAAAATTCATAATCAGTCGGCGGAGAGATACATTTGCAGAGCCCTAACTAATGTTGTTTGTAACGATATTGTATACGCCAATACAACAAACACACTGTATACAACAATAATAATACATGTACGTATACATATACACATTCACATAATATAGTATTTAGGAAACAAGGTAGGTACTTCAGACGAGATCAATCGAGCTTTTTACTTTCTTAGGCCTCGTGATTCGCTAAGACATATATTTAAGCAGACTTATAATCATTACTAAAGCGTCTCAGTGTATTTATGAGAATATCATTTGTTTAACACAAAAACTTAGATTCATTCCAAAACAATTACTACATAAATTGAATAAAGATTTTCATTTCATTATTGTAATGTAAAAAACATGTCGCTGCCAGGCTATTGTCGTGTCAATGGCATATCGTGTGAATGTCTGGACTAGTGGACAATACCTGCGCTATCGGAGGTTCCCAAACGGCATATAACATCATTTGGCATAAGTAGTGACACGAGAAACCCTTACAAAGCTAAATGTGTATTACACAGTGTATTCATTCATACTTTCGATAAAATAAATAATAATATTCATTTATTTCGGGCAGAGCCCATAATAGTGTTAGTAACAATGATCATAAGCTAGTATCAGGAAAAATAAAAAAATGGAATTTGTAATTATGAAATATAAGATGAAATATACCTAAGTATAAAACAGTATAAGATGGATACAAGATGTGATGAGTACTTAGTCCATATGGACTAAATACGGTAATGTTATAAAATATCGCCTATCAGTATGTTTTATAGCCGTAAATAGATTGTTGTGTAAATTTCAGACCTGAAAGAAAATATCTGTGATATCTACCCAAATGCAATCTAACATTAGTAGGCATAAATTGTGGCACATGGGAGGAGACCAAACAAAGGTATTTTATAGAGTGGCCTTTAAACCGCATATAAACGAAAAATGAAAAAGCCGTCACCCGCCCGCTTCGCTGTGCGAAAATTTGTGAATATTTTATTTTATAGCCTTATATTTGCTCAATCTCATGTTCTTACTACATACAAATTTACAAGATCGGTCAAGCCGTTCTTGAGTTATAAGAGGACATACAGACAGATCGACAGACAAAAATGTCAAAAATCGTAGAATTGGTGTCAGTGAGTCAAACGTATGTTGATCCCAAAATTTGTCAGAAAAATTGCATGTACAGACAGAGCCTACAGATTTATATAGTAGTTGATTTGAAAAATACTGAGCTTCGGAATTTGAACCGTATTTACAGCTCAAGCTTTAAAATACACACACATAAACTCTTAATCCATTGTATTAAGAGTTGTGACAAGGTGTGCAAACATATTTTTACCGTTTGGTACGAGCCGGAAAGGAAACAGAATCACAAATTAAACACCAAATAATTCACGAAGTCTGTTACAAAGAAAAAGAAAAAAACACCAGGCTCTAATGGAATCTTTTCAATTGAATCGTGCTTCTTGCTACGTCACTTTGCGTCAGCCTCTAAGACCAAAGTACACGGTGACTCGGTCGGTTTGACAACGCAATATACTGCTTTATTTTATGCCTCTCCCCTTAATAGAAACAGCTCACTGTTCCTACCACATAAACCTTAACTTTATACACTTTCATCAATCTTACATCCCGCAATCGATCAACTTTGCATTAGAGCCCGCAAAAATGCCTTCACAAATGGAACCACATTCCATTTGTTATATTTCTATTAATCATTCTTGTCTGTTCTCTTCTTTAGAATTAAGACTTTTATTGTCATATTCAAATTCTTTTAATAAAAACTGAACAATATGAATGGGTACGTGCAATCCCTAAAAACTCGTTCTCAGTGAAGTTAACATATTATTATTAATAAATCCCTAATTTTGTTAACCTGGATGTTGAATCCAGGACCTTTGAATATTATAGGCTAACCAAGGCTAACGCATAACCTTCCGTAAATATATATATTTATCAAACCTGCTTGGAAATCTGATTATTAGTTTTGACAACTTTTTTCTAGATAAATCGAAATTGCCGTACTGTTTAAATACACACAAACAGCAACTGGTAAAGTTAATAACTTGAAAATTCATATCGGTCGCGTTTAGTGCCCAAATAAGTAACGATGAAAACTCATATCTGTCTTGAACGTAAAATTACTCCGTCTAGTGTTAGTTGGCTGATATTCTACTCGTACATAGGGTAGGTACAAAAACACAAATGTTGAAAAAATTTCCACAAGCAGGATTTGAACCTGCACCCTTCTGACATACCGGGTCAGGTGCTCTTCCAATTGAGCTATCGTGGTTCTAGCCAGCCCGCCGAAATTATTCAACACTATTTACTTTTTTACTCTGAAAGCCAAAGGCGCAAATTCTATGTCAACAACTACCGTCATTAGTATTTGTAAAAATATTATGATCAGATGTCTGATCATAATATTTTTACAAATACTAAAGATCAGTTAAGAAGTAGGCAAGCTATTTATAATATGTTTTTGTTTTGTTTATATAATTTTAACGCAAATTATGTTGCGAAACAAATTACAAAAACACAAATGTTGAAAAAATTTCCACGAGCAGGATTTGAACCTGCACCCTTCTGACATACCGGGTCAGGTGCTCTTCCAATTGAGCTATCGTGGTTCTAACCAGCCCGCCGAAATTCTTCAACACTATTTACTTTTTTACTCTGAAAGCCAAAGGCGCAAATTCTATGTCAACAACTACCGTCATTAGTATTTGTAAAAATATTATGATCAGATGTCTGATCATAATATTTTTACAAATACTAAAGATCAGTTAAGAAGTAGGCAAGCTATTTATAATATGTTTTTGTTTTGTTTATATAATTTTAACGCAAATTATGTTGCGAAACAAATTACAAAAACACAAATGTTGAAAAAATTTCCACGAGCAGGATTTGAACCTGCACCCTTCTGACATACCGGGTCAGGTGCTCTTCCAATTGAGCTATCGTGGTTCTAACCAGCCCGCCGAAATTCTTCAACACTATTTACTTTTTTACTTGCAAAGCCAAAGGCGCCAAGTCAAATATATATATGTCATGTCGGTATGTCAGAAGGGTGCAGGTTCAAATCCTGCTCGTGGAAATTTTTCCAACATTTGTGTTTTTCTAATTTGTTTCGCAACATAATTTGCGTTAAAATTATATAAACAAAACAAAAACATATTATAGGGTAGGCACTTACTATTTAGTTTGAAACTTCGCGTTTTATTTGAGAAATGTACTAGCTAAACTATACACACTATAATGCCTCGGCAGCAGAGTGGCAAAGCGCTCGGCTCGATACCCGGATTCAATTCCTAGGTCAGATTTTTTAGACTCATAGCCCGGGTTTGTGATCACCAACCCGCATTTGGCAAGCGTGGTGATAAGTTAATACCCATCGATTGTAGTGATGACTTGATTTCAATGATTTAGGCCTTTGCCTGGCAGTGGGACAGAGGTTATTTTCTTTACTTTTACTACACAAGCCTTGGTCGCAACAAGGCGACCAGCTATTGATGTATTGTCACGTAACGTTTTTTTTTTTACCTGATGTAAATTTGTTAACTTAGTTTTTTTTTATTTTGTGATATTTTTGTTTTTTATTTACATGTTGTGGTTGTCAAAAATTCAATTCAAAATTCAAAATCATTTATTCAGTTTAGGCTACAAGTAGCTCTTGTGAATGTTACTATGCCATATGTATATATGTACTATGTCACTATGTCTTCTATAATTTTGTGTTTATTTGTAATGGAAAGTGTCTTGCTATGATAGGGCATTTTCCAATATTTTTGACGCTGTAAGGGAGAAAAGAACTGGACACTTGCTGAGTTTCTTGCCGGTTCTTCTCAGTACAAGATCTCCCGCCCAGAGTAGACTTACGAACCGATGGCATAGTGACATTCACAAGAGCTACTTGTAGCCTAAACTGAATAAATGATTTTGAATTTTGAATTTTTTGAATTTTTTTACGTCTCTGTATACAAGTGAAAGAAACATCTCGCAACGCAAAGCGCACACTACGTTATCTCATACGCAACCAAACTTGTAGGTAGTCAAAAAGAACGCTAAAACCGGGACAGCCATCGACAAAAACTGGCAACAGCTGCTGCAGAAGACGCCACTTGGCATTCATATCACGGGCGAAGTTTTTGTGGTGGCGACTATGGCGTCCGAATTTTTCCTGTCGCAATAATACGACTTCGAAACAATGTGACGAAGTTGTATTGCCATTTCGTTTGCTGATTTTGGTAAGTATTTTCGTGAATTCTGTTTTGAAAGGACATTAGCTGTTGGATATTGCCCTAATCATATTTTTGTACCTAAACCTCTCTCTCTCTCTTTCCGACTATATATCCCACATGGTGGTGGTGTCAACCTTCCTTATCCTTCCTTTTGTAACCTAAACCATGGACTAATATATGCTAATACTAATATATTTAGTTATAGTCGTTTCCAGACTCACACATCAGTCACGTATTTGTGCTGTAAAACCTGAATTTATCAAATTTAGTTTGAAATTAAGCATGCCGTGGCAGCCTTTAATTAAAGCAGCGCCTGTGTAATAGTTATAGTGTTTTTAATGTAATGAATGTCTGCGTTGTGTTTACTTAAATAAATAAATTAAAAAAAAATCCAAAACGAATAAATAAGAATGTATCGCAGTGGCATAGTGGCCGGTGTTCGACACTTTAAGTCAAATGTCAACAACAGCTTTTGCCGCTAAAGATAATATTTCATAAATTTCATTGAAATTTGACTGGATGACAGCTGGGAAGCAGGTGGTCTGTTTTAAATTTTCGCTCAAATTCAAAGTTAATTTTTTTATTAATTGAAATAAACTTATGAACAGTGCTTTTGAATCGTCCATACATTTTTTATGGTTGGGGTATTTGTCACTCCTCATTACTATTGTTATATTATAATATTCAAGACAACTCATATCATAAAAGAAAATTACTTTGACACTGGCTGAATATGCAAACCGCACGAAGCCATCAACTAAAAGAAAAAAAAACTATAACTGTCAGAGAAAACAAAAGCTATCATGATAACCAAAATTATTTCAAAAACGAAAAATTCCTTAACATGTCCTGCCAAATCATTCTACAACACATGCGCCAGTAGATAATTCGAACGTGCTAATCACAGTCTACGGTTCCTTTGTTAGAGGGTACGGTTGATTGATGATCCGACTTTGCCGATGTGGAGTTAATCTTCAACGCACAACGAGGAATGCCTGGCATAGTAAACGATAAGCGATTTTTGAACCGGTTGCTATAACTCCAACACTATGATATCAATTATATAATATCGAACCGTTCGTTGGTAGCTGAACGGATAGATAGTCAAGTTGAATTTTGATGCGAGTAGTCGTTGCAATATCATCATAGCTCCGATAGACTACTGACGTGAAACTTACCTAAAACAACCGTGTTCAATTTCTAGGTAGGTTATCAGGACTTGGTTATTATTCTGACTGAAGTATTCTACTGAAAGTAGCAACAGTATGTACCTAAATAAACAAAACATAACGATCATATTTAAGGGTTACTTTTATTTGCAAGAACACCAGTGACATTTAAAAATCACACTTTGCTACTGTTCAAATATTTTAGTCTTTAACTTTATTTAGAAATAAGTTTATAAAAATTGCTTATTATTTTTTTTACGTAATCTATTCAAATTGTTTGTTTTTTATAACCACAAACATTGCAACATACGACCACCGGGCTATCCTACCGTTCGCTCGCTGTTCACTACGATTGGGTATACCGTTTTCTAATGGAGGCTTTTTGCATTAACCTGTCAGGAGTTTAGCATAGTTACGAAGGTTATTTGACACGTGAGCAATACATTGTTGTCAAATATGGGTCTCGTTATTAGGGGTGGAGTGAATGTGTGGAATAGTTTGTTGTCTAATCTTCGGTGCCCATCCTTGAAGTTGGTAGTACCGTCGGCAACACTAGTTGAAAAGTTGAACGTTCTTTGTTATACCAACTTGTGGTGTAACAAACGTATGGTAATTCACATAAAGGTAGTAAGTTATTATGTAGGAGAAGAGTATTTTATATATTTCTAATTTATATAATATTTATGTATGTATTATATTAATATAACAAGTTTCTAACACATGTGTTAGTAATATTTATGTAACTAACCCTATGGATGCAAATCCGAAATAAATACATTTTATTTATTTTAGTATAAGTTTGAATTGTGAAAAATACTGTTTTGCACTTTTGTTGTCGCTCAAAATTGCAGCTACCATGTCATTTCTTCACCACCCTATGGTTGATTGGTAGAAAATGCCTCAGGTAATTTAGTCCGCCATGTAATATTTTGCTGCAAAGTTTACAATAAATAAATAAATAAAAAAGACATCGAGTACAAACATGCACATCCCCTGCTGGGAGTCGAACCCGCCAACCCAGGGTCTAAAACCGGTAGTCTTAGAGCCATCGCAAACTGGACGACTTGTCGCTGCGTCTAGTCGCCGCGACTAGACGCGGAGCTGTCGCTTGCGTCGGCGACTAGTCGTTACGACAGACGTCGTGCAGAAAGCGATCATTAGTAGTAGAGTATTCGAGAGAGTTCGTGCCGTGTTGTCCATCTTGTAAGTGAAAAAGCCTCTAGCTGCACTTGCCTAGGTGCATCTTGCGAATGCCAAGGCGCAGAGTATGAAGAATCCATCGCCGTTATCGGGTCCATCCAATACTTCCCTCTCGCCAAGAACGTGGGCAGTTTCCTCTGCTTTATAATAACCTCAAAATGCACCACGAAAAAAGAAAACGTGCACCTTCCTCAGCGCTCACAGCGAAACTGACGCTCACGACTGTCGCACGACTATCGTCATGTGTGCACGTGCACAATGCGACTAGACGCGGCGACAAGTAGCGAGCGCGTAGACTCCCCTAGCTTGTCATCGCGACTCTGCGACTCTGACGCCAAGTGTGCAGAGCTTTGAAAAAAAATATATGAAAATTGTCGGCCGCAGCCTGTCGTTGCATCTAATCGCCGAGCTGTTGCAGTCACGTATCGCCTAGTGTGCGCCTATCTTTAATCACTAACCCACAGAGGCAGTTAAAATAAATAATGCCTAAAAGTTGCGCGAAAAGCCGTTTGTCTTATTGTCGATGTAAAATGGCAGTCGTTGTAACCTACGAGTATAGTAATAAATATATTACTAACTGAGCCCGCGATTTCGTCCGCGCGGAATAGTTATTTTTTTATTATTTATTTGTATTGTATTAATAATTAATAAAAATAAATAATTTCTAAAATTAAAGTAGCCTAAGTTACTCCTTATTATATCAGCTATCTGCTAGTGTAACTTTCGTCAAAATCGGTCCAGCCGTTTCAGAGATTAGCCAGAACAAACAGACAGACAGACATACAAAAATTGTAAAAGATGTTATTTTAGTATATGTATCGTATATACGTAGATCCTTAAGTATTCAGTAAAACAATAAATAAAAGCCTATATTAATATAGGCTTTTATTTATTGTCTTGAATTAAGTGATGTTTTCTTTTGTTTTTTTTTCCTAAATGGATTATTGTAAATAGTCATATTAAAATGAGCTTTTATTGTCATTAATTTTGTAAACTAAATCAACATTGGCCTATGACCCACCCAGTCACGTCGTCAACATCTATACACATAAATAAAATTGGAGTGTCTGTTTATAATATTAAAATAACCGCTTTTTACTGAATGCTTAAGGATCTAGGTATATACGGTACATATACTAAAATAACATCTTTTACAATTTTTGTATGTCTGTCTGTCTGTCTGTCTATAATAATAATCCTCTAGCTGTGGGCTCATGGGAACGGTTCCAAGAATGCTGGCAACATTACCTCTTTGGATAGCCAATATAATACGTTGGCAAGGGTAGCTGCCATCCTTCTTGTCACCGGAGGCTTCAATAAGGCAAGCACTCAACTCTTTAACAAGTTACTTGGCCTCCGACCCCCATGGACCCAATGTCTTCACCGCAAACGGAACAAATAAATAATTGGGACCCAGGTTTGCGTATTTGTGCCGTTTGCGATTTTCAGCACTTACCGCAGCAGTCCCCACATGAAGTGAGTGAGGTGCGTACATGCGATAGAGCCACGGTGTCAGCACAGGTTGATACCTAACAATTGTTATGACATCATTTATAGTAACATATTAAAAAAAGATTATAATGTTATCCCAATGAGAAGAAATGAATGTTATCTTATAATTTGGCCTGAGTGTAAGGAATTAAGGAGCTCGAAGACGCAATGATCAACGCGCCCGTTCTACAAAAAAATTGTTCAGGTTAATTTTTTTTCGCAAAAGTCCATTATTGGATGTATGACAAAAAATATATCACTTCTCCTTGCTTCGGAAGGCAAAACCGTTGGTCTCGGCTGCATTAGCAGTCGTCAAAAATCACCAATCCTCTCTGAACCCGCGTATTGGTATGATCCGTTCTCCGTATCCAACCATAGGAAAGGCTAGTGCCCCAGCATTAGGGACATAAAATAAGCTGCTGAATGAATTAATGATTAAGGAATTATCGTTAAACCTCGTCAGAAACGAATTCGATAAGTTTCGACCGTGCTAAGCCCCGCTGTTGTCTTTTGATCGATGGCAGACAACAGTTGCCACAAAGAATGAATGGCAATAAGAAGGAGGAAATTCGCCAAAAATATTCCCTTAGGGTGGCCCTTATAAATTGGGCAGCGTTCAAAAATGTGTTATGTTAATGGAAAAACTTCCTAATGTAAATTTTATTGGTTCGACAATGACATTGAACGGGGGTCGGGAGATAAGTAAATTATTTGGGGAATCTTTTGGCGTTTATCTCTGCACTGGAAACAGTTTAAAATAAATTATTTGATACTATATTATTGGGCTAAAGATTTTTTTTAGTTAAAAACGCATGACCAGATCCTGTATTAAGTTAAAATAAAAAAACTAAATAGATCGTTTTTTTAATTACACAATTACAAAGGAGAAACTCCTTAGCATTCTGATTGTTATTAGTACCTAGCCTTAATAAAAAAAATATAAATTGTTAATAATATTATAACAAAAGTTTTTAGTGTTCATGGCAGTAAATGGTAAGCAATGATAAACCCAAAAAATGTATCTTAAAATTGGTGCGGCTGTATTAATGAAACCTAAAAAAAATATTGTTAATGTTAAATATGTACTCATACACATGTATGACATTTGAGAACGGCTTGACTGATTTAGCTGATAAAACCATCACGGGATACGGTTCACTAAAGCGGACGAAGTCGCGAGCGAGCCACAACTATAAATTTTACTTTCAATTAATCACACAATGTAGATACAATACCTAGTTAGAGAAGCAAAAATTTTAAACGATAAAAGTGATTTAAAATTTTAAAATGAAAATATTTCGTACAAAGTTTGCAATTGAATACTGTACACACCTATATCTATATCTATATCTATAAATAACAGTTTTAGTAATTTCATACGCGCGTGCTTCGCGCGTGGTTCGGGTAGTCCAAGATTTTTTTCAGACACTTTTTACAACCCAGTGGACAGGTGCGCAGCATCCTCCAATACTTTCGTGAGGAAATATATACTCATATTTAAAAACAGTGAAAAGAGGTTTTGTTTATTAAAACAATCAACAAACAATTGGATTTGAACCTGCACCCTTCTGACATACCGGGTCAGGTGCTCTCCCAATTTTTTCCCCAATTTGTTACGCAACAAAATTTACGTTAAAATTATATAAACAAAACAAAAACAAAAACATTTTATAATAGCTTGCCTACTTCTTAACTGATCTTTAGTATTTGTAAAAATATTATGATCAGATATTCATGACGGTAGTTGTTGACATTGAATGGGCGCCTTTGGCTTTCAAAGTAAAAAGTAAATAGTGTTGAATAATTTCGGCGGGTTGGTTTGAACCACGATAGCTCAAATGGGAGAGCATCTGATCCGGTATGTCAGAAGGGTGCAGGTTCAAATCCTGCTCGTGGAAATTTTTTCAACATTTGTGTTTTTATATTAAATATATCTTTATTTATTAAAGTAAACCAACAATTAAAAAAATATTAATTCAATTCATAAGAAAACAAAGGATAAAATTTTTGTTTAATCCTAAACCAATAGTAGGCCAGTAGGTAATTGAATACAAAATTATTTATGAAGTCCGTGCCAAGAGACGGAATCTACTAATTGTCAAACACAATTCAACCAATTAGTGATTACTAAAGAGAAATGAAATAAAAGACCTGACTATATTTTAAATTATATAATTGATCAGCTGCCATATTTTGAATTGATAATAATGCAAAAAAAAATTACAATAACCATATTATTACCCACCATTTAATACTCATTCAATTACGCGGATTCATCACTATGTGGTTGAATCAAATTAAACAGATAAATTGGTAATTACTTTAATTTTCATTTTCCAACAATTTATATGTCTCTCTATTACTTTGTCAACATTATTTTACGCTTTTATGACATATAAACATCTCACTTTATTCTCAAGCATTCCTATAATAACAAAATCACATCATAAAAAACGAACCATGATCTATCACGCTATCTCAATGTCGTTTTGAACTCATCAACCATCTTTCGACAACAACCGTTAACAAAGGCATAACAATCGTGTTTTTCGAAACACGAAGAAGCTAGAAATATTTTAATCGCCCCATTTGATGATCCGTCACTGCAAAAGTTGCTTAACTTGCAAGATTGTAACCCAAACGCGCAAACCACTGCGTCATCAAGCTCTTTAACGCTTCATTAAGCTGCTTTAATTAAGCAAAGTAATCGTAGCACAGAAATGTAGCACATTAGCTACGACTGTGGCTACGGTTACTACTACGTGGCTACGGTTACGACTATGTTGCTTCTTGCTACGGAACACTGATAGCCAGTGATACGAAAGGGTAGAGTGTAAATGCGTAAAATTGGGGGTGCGCCGACCAATAAATGCCAAAAATGCAGTCACGGTTAAGTTGCTATAATTGAAAATACTATCGTATTAAATAAACATAATATATATTTAGTAACAAAGGGAAAGTGTTTACAATTACTCCGATCCATAAATTCATAACTATAAGTTTTTTCTACAATATAATGGCAAAAATCATGAAAACAAGTGGCGGCGTTTATATCTTATAGTTTATCTAATTTATTGTAATTCTGATTTTGTCTACACAATCACCATATGGTCTAAATTACAAATCGTCCGCCTCTCATTTTCGATTTGTCGAGCGGTTTTTTAAATTATTATTTTTCAAATTAACATGTTAAATTTTCCATACAAAATTAGTATGGCCGCGCGGCATTCGATATACATACCATAATGGACACTTGTCACTTACGGACGGCGCACCCTAAAACAAGTATACCATAAAGTTGTCAATACTTTCGAATGTGTTAATTTATTTTTTGTTTAATTTCGTAATACCGGGAGCTGTGGTATTACGGTCATGTTTGTTATCGGAGTAGAGCAGCTTTAAATCAATAATGTTTTACGTGTATAATAATAGGCAAGTTTTTTTTTAAAAACTATTTTAACTCCATGTTGTACCTTCTCAGCAACTTTAGACATAAACCTCTCACTACGAAACAGTGTTTAAAGTTAAACAATGGCTTAATACGTGTTTAAAATTTTGTGTCTCTGTCTAAAAGTATTAGTTAAAAAGTGAAATGCTTTTACATCTGTTTTAAGCAGTGTCTAAGTTTAGCCATCGTTTTGTGGTAATCGTTCATACTTTACCTATTACAAAAACGCATATAGTTATTTACATTATATCGTTCGTTTTAATGTATTACCGTTATTTTAATATACGTACGAATTATTACGTAGGTAACCACAGACTATAGTGTTCATGCACTCTTTTGAACTTGATACCGTTAAAATATTTACACGAAGGCTTAATAGAAAAATGAATAATAAGGCGGAAACACTTGAAATTTATTCAGTCCCAACCTGTATTGAGAAACATTTGAAAAATCATTACTATGTTCAAATAATACACTACAGTTTTAAGTGTGGTACTAAAAGGTGTCCACTCAATTAATAATAATAAGTTTGGTATACTGCCAGTATTTTTCTATAAAATAGTAAAAAAAAGACAAGACAAAATGAAGCAATTTAATCACGAGTAAGTACTTAATTGCTTTCATTCGTGTCCGTTTAATTATTCTCAGTGTAATTTTTTTTCAGTACTCATTATTTCACAAGGCAGAATGAGAAATAACTGTAATTGTATTGAAATTTCATGTACAATTTTCTATGAATCGCCGGCTGGTAGACGTAATATCTCTTACTTAATTGACCCATCACGAAAAGGTCAAGTAAACACGACTGGAACAAACAGTGTGTTGTCCACACGGTCTTCTAGAATAGTAGACATATTTATTATTCATAAAATTTTATAAAATACAGTGAAAAAATTAATCGCCCACCCGACCCAGCCAGGAAGCCAGCCAAGTTTGTGGTATTTCATCTGCAAAGATGAATCTGCATGGCCATCGGTTGCAACAACCGTTTGGATAGATGGCGCTAGTGCCGCTTAAAGCACTCAAAAATATTAAAATAGCAGTGACAAAATTCAGCGCTTACGTCAGCCTTCCCGGTAGCATAGCGGTCAGTGCAGCCGCCCGGATTGCGGAAGACCCAGGTTCGTTTCCTGGCTGGGTCGGGTGGGCGTTTAATTTTTTCACTGTATTTTATAAAATTTTATGAATATTTAATTTAGCTTCAGTGCAGCAATTAGCACTTGAAAATAAAAAAGTAAAATTTAAGACATATTTATACTGAATATTATCTCTGGCGTAGGTAAACTACTTACGCTAAGATTGTATGAAACTTAATTAGAATCCTACTCGCTATTTTTTTTTATCGCATGCTGTCCACACCTATAATTGTAGTGGCATTAGATTTATGTCGTTCTGTGTGTGTATTTTATTTAAAATTGTATTGGTGTATATTATGTTGGTGCTTGTTTAAATAAATAAAAAAATAAATCTAGTAACTTAGTAAAAAGTTAATAAAATTACATTTTTTTATTTGGACAGAACGAGGAATGAATTATCAAAAAAGATCAAGTATTTTATTAAATATAGGCATTCTTATAGAAATAAAATAACTTACAAATTGAAAAGAAGGAGATACGCGTAAAAAGTTACGCGCACATTATGAAATGGTGATAGTGACACTCGCACACACACACACAACATTATCTCTACATGTTAATATCAGAGGGTGCTGGTTCGAATCTCAGTCGTAGAGATTACGCGAAGACTATCCAAACTGCTTTTTTCTTAAAATTTTCCATAAGTTTTCAAAATATTACAACTTGATTCAATGCCACCCTATTTATAACCAAATCATAAAAATGTTACGTGAACGAAGTGGTTCTTGATAACTTCTACATGATCCATCTAGATAAGAACAGTACATAAAGGAGAGGAGGAGTGGCCCACATAACCCGGGGTCGCCTCTCATCACCATCAAGCTCATTTTATGTCCTAACTGCTGGGGCACGAGCCTTCCCTATAGATGGATAGGGAGAACGTACCATGACCACCACGCGGACCCTAATGCAGCCGGGACTAACAGCTTAACGTGCCTCTCGAAGCACAGAAGAGCTCGAGATGATAATCTTTGGTCACCCATCCGTTAACCGACCTTTGCAAAAGTTGCTTAACATTATTAGCAATCGCAGACCGGGCGCGTTAACCACTGTGCCATTGAGCTCCTCTCGGGTCACCTGGTAGGCGCTGTTTGGTTAAGCAACATTGGTTATGTTGCTAAAACACAATATCAGTAGTGAAAAATATGCTATCACCGCTACTAAGTGAGTCTCAAACTGAAATACATTGTAATTTACCTGGTCCCATTAAACGCCTGCACATACAAGTTAAACTACTGTTAACTGTTTAATTGAGTTACAGGATACTCGTATGCAGGAAGCCTGCGGTTTCGTTTAAATAGATGCTTAAAACTTTGCAGCAATTTTCTGGTTGGAGTGCTTTTTGTTACGTGCTTGCATGTTTCGGCTTGGTATTCTTAATATATGCACTAGCGAATACTTGAAGTATGGGTATTCGCGAGTCTTCATCCAATACTTTGTTGGTATACTTTAATAGTTGAAGTTGAAAATTACACTTACTGTCTGGACATACAGTAAATTTAGTTAGAGATAAGTCTTTAACCTTTGCTCACTATTTGTTTGTACTTTGTATTCTGACTGTGTGTTTTTCTGCAATAAATAATATATACATCCTACTAATATTATAAACGCGAATGTTTGTAAGTATGGATGGATGTTTGTTACTCTTTCACGTAAAAACTACTGAATTGATTTTAATGAAACTTTCCTCATATACAGACCATGATCCGGACCAGCATATAGGATACTTTTTTTTTCACTGTAGTCTTATTTAATTATTTATTTTTATTGTTACACCAACAAAGTAAACACCATTACATTTAAAAAAAACATTCCATAAATCAGACGCTTGATAAGTGTCACCTCAATTATAGGTGTAAACTACATGCATACAATAGTGCTACAGCAAAAATTACAAAATTATGCTAAAATTAAGATAATAATAATTAATAACAATCAAAAGTATAATTGAATTTAACAAAAGTTATAATAATAATTTAATATTTCACGAAGTCTTCGCGAATGAAGTCGCGGGCAACAACTAGTATTATATAAATCAACTGTACGATAACAGCATTTAATCAATTAGTATCATAAATGGTCAAAATATACTGTGTACTATATATATATATAAAAAAAGTTTTTTTTAGATTGATCACTTATTTGGTGAGCCAGCGGCGGCGTTGCATAAGCTGTTTCTCTTGCATTATAGTAACGAACTGCTAGCCCTTGCGCCATTGAGCTCATTGTAGGTTCCATTAGATATTATTATTTAATTATTTTTATTATTGTTATAGGTAACGCCGTTTATTAGGTGGTCAAGTAGCAGAGCGCTCGGCCCGATACCCGAAGGTCCCGGGTTCAATTCCCAGAATGGGCAAAAGTGTGTTTCGGATTTTTTAAATTCATAGCCTGGGTTTGTGATCACTAACCCGCATTTGGCAAGCGTGGTGATTAAGCCAATACCCATCAAATTGTTGTGATGAGTTGATTTTAATGATGGATTCGTTTGCCCAGCAGTGTGACATTTATGGGCTAATTACTTTACTTTACTTACTATATTGATACCATACTATATTATATACTGATATTTGCGTGTATCCAATGTAAGCTAATATAATTGTTTTCATTTTATTTTGATTTTTAAATTGGTTGACACTTTGTGTTTATATTTTCCTCGGGCAGTATACTTATTAAATTTTTATATAATAACTAGCTGACCGGCGGACTTCGTACCGCTTTGACAGTTTCCATGACAACACTACAAACAAATCATTTTGTATTGGAAAAATTTCAAAAATCTAAAAAAAATTTAGGGGTGGACCACCCTTAACATTTAGGGGGATGAAAAATAGATGTTGTCCGATTCTCTACCCTAGCCGATATGAACGCTAAGATTCACGAAAATCGGTCGAGCCGTTTCAGAGGAGTTCAATAACGTACACCGTGACACTAGAATTTTATATATTAGAATTAGATTATGCTTTTGAATTATAGAGGCTGTTTTCCTTTGTAGTAAGTAATTGTTCAATTCAGGTCACGCACAGTCTGCTTGACGGGCTAAATTGAACATAGGCATTCTAATCTAACCCGGCAATCGAACTTAGACCGGCTTCTTGACAGCTTGACTGATGGTACACCGGTGGGGGTGAAGATTCTATGAATTCTTTAAATGTTGCCAACGTTTAAGCTTTTGTTTACTAATGTCAGTTTGTTTCGTTTTTAGAGACATTATGTGTCTTGCTAGTTTTTGATTTTTAATGTTTTATTCACAATTACAGACAACAGATAGAAATTTTACAAAAAAGTTATATACAGTTGACATGGCATATCCGTGCTCTATTACAAAAGTGCACAACATTTACCATGAACTTACCAATTAACAATAACATTTAATATAAGGTGTTGAAGATAAACAAGTTATATGGTTATATAGGTGCTTGTTGTTATATTGGATATTATTTTATATGGTTTTCTAAAGCTCACACGAAAAACACTACATATTGAAATTACACACTTTTTACATAATTTTCGCACTGTTGGGCAAAATCAAGTTATCGCTACAATTTAGAGGCATTGGCTCAATCACCACGCTTGCGAAATGCGGCTTGGTAATCACAAGCCCAAGATTTGAGAATTTAACTCAGGACTTCTAGATGTCGGGCCGAACACTTTGCCACGCGCGGCCACCGAGGCGTTTCCAATTTTTATCCTGACGTTTCGCCCCTTTATTGGAACCGTGGTAACAAGAGTCTCAATCAGTCTTGATGTAAAAATGAACGCTAGTTTCAATTCAATATTATTTTACTCTGACTTTTCGCATCAGCATACTTCATAGTCACAAACAGATTGAGGTGTTAGTCGCCTTACAAGACATCGTGAAATCCAAAACACCTTTAGCCCGACCTTTGCAAGAGGAAATAAGGCTTCTAATTTTATTGCAAGTGACGGCGCCGAGATTCGTTCTTGTGCGTCGCCGGAAACCGTGGCGGCCACAAATTGAAACAGGTATAAGGGACGTTGTCCCTGGGGAAATTTAATGTGTCTCGGAGCACGTAACGAATTTAATCAGAAATAAAATATCCGGGGTAAAACGTACCTACGAAAATATCTAAAAAAAATTGGCAATGCACTGAAACGTGGTCACGCGAAAATAGCCCAACTCGAACAGAGTAACTGTTCAGTTAAAGTAACGCTTCTTTCACAGACCTGTATGGTGTGAGCTCAGTTCAGATGTTTCTCGTGTGCTATAAGATAAGGTTCTTCAAGGAGCGTGTAAATAGGTACGAAGATTACAGACGTGGGTAAACGGATCACACGACTCAAGTGGAGATGGGCAGGATACGTGCCTATACGGGAAGAAGGCAGATGGACTCGGTCGGTAACAGAGTGGTGGTCAAGAAAATGCTCGTCGATCGGTAGGCAGACCTCTAGTTCGGTAGTCGGACGACCAAGTCCGGGTGAGTGGATCTGGTCCGGACGCAGTACCATGAAGAGTGGAATGCGAAGGAAGAGGCCTATGTCCTGCAGTGGACGGAAGTGATGATTTTCTTTACGCGTTACTAAAAAAGTGACGATACCTTTCTAGATAAGGTAACCTGCATTAACGTTACCAATTTAAATTTGTAGAAATAACTTGACTTAACGATACTTTAACAGTACTTATACAGCGATATGGTAGGTAACTGAATCAAGCCCTGATCATAAATGTCGCGATGTTGCATCACCGTTTGTAAACATAGCGACAGCAGTTAGCCCGAGACAACGGCTGGTGCAACTCGGTCGAAACGTCGGGTACAAAAAGAAGAAGGAAAACACATTTGTTTACACTCACACATACACAACAAAATGAATATTAATATAATAAAGCTCAAAACAATTTACTAAACAATAAAAATAAAGGAATAACAGAAAAAAAATGTTAAAAATAAACAAAAAAAAACAACTAAAAAAAAGAAGTGTTTGAGGCCAAAAAGGACCCTGTCTTAGCATAATACCCAACGATACTCAAAGATGGCCGAGTGCAGTGGGAGCGCTGTTATTCTGACAGGGCGGCAAAAGCGTCTTCTATCGCTTATATCACGGCGAGTGCTCTGATGAACTCTTTGACCTTATCCCACCTTCTCCCTTCCTTCATAGGAGTACACGTGCTGCTCTCCGGTATCATCGCTTCACTGTCACACATATCCCATCGCGCACAAAGAAATTTGGTGACTCGTTTCTTTGTCGCACCTCCAAAAGATGGAATAGTCTACCAGCACACGTTTTCCCTTTTTCCTATGATATGGGGTCCTTCAAACGAGGCGTGAAGAAGCACCTTGTGGGCCGGCAGAGTGAAGTTGACTGATGCTGCGTTGTTTTCACGCTGCACCAGTTGTCTTCGCGTCTGGATTCCATTTCCACTTAGCATCAGGTGGTGTGGAGTCATTTGCCGTGCTAAGTATAAAATAAATAGGTATGAAGCCTTGAATCTTCCTATATTAATTAGCTCGCGTTGATCACTGTTCATATTTATATTTTATACTCTTCTTGATATACTCTTCTAACTGGTCAGTTGACATAATTATTTATATTTATATACACAAACTTATAATATCATTGTATCTTTCACAAAAAAATAACACCTAAAAACAGAAATGCACCGAAACGTGGCCACGCAAAAATTGACCGACTCGATAGCTTTGATTTTTTCATACGCTCACTCTAATGGTTCATACGTGAACTCGTAGGCCGCAGCGAGAGCTTTTTGTAGGCGTAACGCGGTTCGGCTTTGTAGTTGCAAATTAGTTTACGTTGCTGCTTTTTATTTGATATTGTACAGTCGACAACGAAAGTATCGGACTAAACTTTAACCGCGCTTTCGCGTATGTTTAGATTTGTTTTTGTTTGTTGATGAGTTATGTTCAACTGTGCGATCGTGCCGTTATGATTTTATAGGGGTACACTTTTCATTAAAAAAAATTAAAAAAAAAACAAAATAACATCTTGGTGAGATGATAATTTTTTGCAATGGCGACATTGCAAGTTACAAGTTACAAGTTACAAGTTACATTGATTACAAGTGCAGGGTGTCCCGGAAATACCATGTGTGGTATGGTACTTAATGTATTACACTGATTTTAATCCACCGGTGGAGCTGTTCTATAGTATTTTAATTAATGAAATTTATTAATTAATTAAATGTTTTATATTTTTTGTAGCGAAATAAAAAAAAAGATTTTTTGAGAAATCTTTTACTTTCTATATTTTTAAACTGGAATTTTAAGTAAAATTTAAACACTGAAAAAAGACGACAACCTCAGGCGGGAATCGAACCACGCACCTTCCGCATTCCGGGCGGCGGCCTTAACCACTTGGCTACCGAGGTCTGGCTTTCACCCGTCGAAATTTTTCAGTGCTTGATGCTTATGTTTTTTAGTCAACATTGCTTCATCAATCTTAGAATTTTAATTTAAATCAGGTTGCTACATTGTTTATAGATCCTTATAATACTATTAACATACGAAAAATATCCGTGGACGGATCCCATACAAAATGTGTCATTGTCCTTCGGCTATTATTTTTTTTCATAGGCATTCATTTGGTTTGGTTTATGATTCCAGTTTTCCGCAGAAAATGTAGTCGTTAATATAATGTGGAATATACATTGGAACAAGATGTGCTTACGTCTAATAGGTTGAAATGTAGCATATAATCATTTCTAAATTACTAAAAGGTAACATGTTTAACGATGCAACCAGTTTTGTAAGCCAAATAAAAAAATATATATTTATCAATCTACATTACAACAGCGTGTCAGTTAACGTGTTGTGGCTTGATGTCTTTAATTGTGCTAATTTCCTTGTAAGGTTTGATTCCACTTTTATCCAGGTTCTAATAGGCTACTGACGATACTAGAATATCAAGTAACTCGCTTACCTATTTTAGCGTGCGTGCATGTGAACGAAATGACACACATGAGTGTCAATACTAGATTGGCGATCTCCATATTGTTCACTGAACACTTAAGTAACTCGCATTTTCACTGGCATCAAACGCACGTTTATCTGAAAAAGATAAAATATGTTAATTATGTAGCGACATTGAGGGACTATAATAATATATATCTTCAATTATTATTAATTTAGACTGATAATGTTTGAAGCAAGAAATTAACTCCTGTTATTCGAAGTCGTCTTGGGAAAGTAGTAGTATATTTTTTTACAAAATCTTTTTCAAAGAAAAAATAATCATTGAGTATATAAATATAGAAAATGTGCGCAAAATAATATTAACAATACACAGTCGTCTGTGTGAGACCTTTTAATTAGGTCACATAAATCTGACACAATCGCCTTAAGGCGCTGACAACCTTGAAACAACGCTCTCTGTCGATCTGCATACAAGCGAAAGGGATGCAAGAGTGTGTGATCCAATATGTTTTATTTTAATAATAAAACAATAGCGTTTTTCTGGTACGAGAAAGTATTGCGAATAAGAATACCTGATTTCATCGACGTAGTTAAGTAAATAAAAAAATTTATCATGTAAAAAGACACTGCATAGAGGTAAACTGCTTTTCATTATTACAAAATATAGTCTTTTATAACATAAAATATTGTTCTTGGCGTTGTATGTTGTATACTTTTTATAGGGTACATTTTAAGTGCTCACCAAAATAATTTTTATACCCTAATATACACACATCAGAATAATTGTACGTTTTGTATATATATTCTTTTTGCTTGCCAAAATGGATTAATGCTCACCAAATATTGTTTTACTGAAACAGCAACATTCATACCAACAATTTTACACTATTATTCAAATGATTGAGGATACTAACTGCCCTACTCCTGTAGGTCACGTGATAGATTAGAAAATTGAATTTCGAAGTTATTTTTTTTATTAGACAACAGGTAGCAAAATTTACCAAATTGAAACTTGAGGCATAAAATATTGGTATTATTATCTATTTGATTACAATCTAACATATTTGGTCTGAAATGCAGTTAAAAGGTATTCATATATTTTTAAGGCATTTAATAAAAATTATAAATATAATATAAATTGTATTATTTTTATGATATTTTAGGAAACACAATTTGGTGATCATTTATCCATTTTGGTAAGCGTTTTGAATTTTATTGGTAGTAAAATTGATATATATTTGGTAGGCGTTTAAGCACAAGCCCTTTTTATATAAACCATGCATAAGTAAAGCGCATTTTACAGTTGTCCGCGCTTTAAAAACAGACATTAACATTACAGACAAATTGCGAACCTGGTTTTAGGTGTCGGTTCAAAACTTTTCGAGTTTTCCTATTAAACAATGTCTCCAAGAACCTTGACGTACCAAGGAAATAATGGTCACCATTTTAGAACCGTAAATTATAAAGGTAGCTTAGCATTCACGATCGTTAAATATAAAATCGAAGTTGTTCTATATTTAGTGTATTATACCAAGAGCCATACGCATTATGACTAATCCCACGCGTAACATTTCACTTAACGACGAAGACTCATGTTTTGTTATTATCTTTTAATACAAAGGATGCATTCTCCTTTCAATAATAGAACTAAAAAAAATTTTGCGGGCATCAATAATGTAGTGCTCCATAAAAAGGGTATATAGGTACTAAACAAAGCTACGAGTATAAAATATCATAATTCAGTGTATTGTGTTTGAAATCAGCCAAGCTACGATTGGCACATCCGTGAGTTTTAAGAGTAGTTTAAGAGTAATGTCTACAAGTTTTTTTTACATGTTGTTGTTGTTCGTTATATTTTGTTTGTTTATTTTTGCAACAAAAAATAAAATTATTATTATGATTATTCTATGTTATTTTCTGTTCTTTTTTTTTCTGCCTATCTGTTTTAATATTTTTTCCTTTATTGTTGTATAATTGTTATAATTAAGTGTGTATGTTAATAAAAACTTTTCTATTCTATTCTATTCTAAAAAGTGTCCTTTTAAGATAGGACATTTTCCAACATTTTGACGCTGTAAAAGAATTCAGAAAAGAAATGCCCTTACTGAGTTTCTTGTCGGTTGTTCTCAGTACAAGGGCTTTCTACGGAGAAAGCCCTTGTACTGAGAACAACATCAATGGTTAATAGGTCTATACACGGGTATAGACCTATTAACCAATGATATAAGGTATCTGGTATGCTGGTCATCTGGTATTTTGGGAATCTGGTATATAGGAAACAAACGATTCGATTTGTCTATTCGAAGGTACATTAATCTAATAGTAGCAAGGCGACATTCCGACGCCACAACGGTTCACCATCAAAGGCATTTATTTATACATGTATTTGTTTGCAAGTCAAATCATATAATTGTCTTTTACATAACAGGGAAGCCGCTGATGGTAATGGACTTCGCTTATATGTACTCGGAAAACAACAGTGCTACTTACTTTGTTGTTATGATGGCAGATATAGATAATTGATGATTTTTTTTTCATTTTCAAGTTTTTTATTAATATAAGAAATATATACACAACAAAAAGAAACATAAAAATAGAAAATTAAAAACTAAATACCTATAAATAAAAGAAATTATACTACACAAACCTGATTATATTTTTGACACTCCGTATATAAGTATACAGAAGTATAAAAATCAGCAGCACGTTTACCACTTTAATAGAAGCTACTTCCATTTCCACGGAAGGTTTTAAAAGTTTTCTCTGAAAAATATTTAAACAACGAGAAAATCACGTAAAATTTGGAGTCGTCCCAACAAAACAAGGCGTGAAGATAATGCGGACACACGCGCTCATTCTATCTCCGTACGCCACCTCCTTTCATCTCGTTTTGTTTTACACTTTGTCGCCAGCTACGGCTAAGCAGCGATTTGGCATTTTCCCTTTACAAAATAACGGCTGCAGTGCCATCTGATGTTTCGTTATTTCTTGAAACAAAAGAATTTAGACGTATCTACACTCTTTTGTTTCACGTATTATCATAACTATCAAAAAGGTTGTTTCATTTTTAAAGAAATGAGGATTTATGCACATTTTTTGCTACTTATACTCATTACAATCTCAAGAAGCAGTTAATGGAGATTTGTTCTATAGAAAGATAACATAAGCCCCACAAGGAGGGGTTGTTATAACAACCCCTCCTTATGGGGCAAGTCAATGGGGATAATTATAGTAAGTGGACGTTTCAAACCCTTTGCCAAATATGTGGTGTTTTTGTGGTGTGTACTTTCAAAAACATTTTTGTAAATTCAATTGATAAAGGAATTAATCCATTGTTAAGATTTGTTTTCTGAATAGCGGATGGCGAGTGCCATCTGTAGGATGAATATTCTACAGAGCATAGGACCCAACCTCTCCTTTTGGCTATTTTGGGAAGGCTTGAGTCCAGCTTTGGGACGCTTTGAATCTGATGAATTCAACATAAGTATGGCTTTAGTAGGTATTTCTCTTTGTTACTGATATTAGTATATTTGATATCTATTACTTGATTGTTTAGGATCTCATAATTTTGATCAGAATTAGATTTGATTAGGTTGCATGCTGTTATTAAAAGACTAAATAGGTACAAGATATCCATTAATCTCATCATCATCACCAGCTCATTTTTATGTCCCCACTGATGGATGGAATAGGGGAACGCGCCATAAACCATCATCGCGGGCCCAGTGCGGATTGGTGGTTGCTTATGACTGCTAATGCAGCCAGGACCAACGGCTTTACGTGTCTTCCGAAGCACGGAGATCAAAAATGTTTGGTCACCCATTCGATGATCGGCCTTTGCGAAAGTTGCTTAACTTTAGCTCTTGCAGACCGGGCGCGTTAACCAATGCGCCTTCGAGTTCTTCTCCTCCTCCATTAATCTCAATAAGGTTTAAAAGACATGTTGTTTACACATTCTACTGTACCGTGTTCTTTCAAATATAAAAGTTACACATTTTTCTTATATTACTAATTGCTTTATTCCGTAGACACAACCCTTCCTGCTTAAATCAATTCCAAGAATATCAAATAGCCGTTTGTGAATACACTTTTCGTGTAACGGAAATGACACGTGACGTCACGCGTAGTTCGTAGCCATGGCGACGCGAGTCACGGAAATGACATATCATCCAGTTGACGGCCAGAAAATGTGTCCTGTCACTTACCGTGTAGCGTTTGCAAAATAATACTTGCGCGTCCCTAAATGGTTTTAAAATTTATTTCTTATTACGTAAAGCGATTGTGGTAGCTTGTTAAATCATTCGGTTTTTTCTTTGAAAATAACATGCTAATAATTTTACTCAATCATCATGATCAGCATCAGCCTAAATTTATCAACTGTTAACACAATAATGACAATGTCCAGCAGTGGACTAGTATAGGCTGATGATGATGATGATGATGATGATGATGAACACAATAACTCCCTAAAACCATAATCTTCAATCTCCTCGGAGGCTTCCTAGAGGATTGGCATCTCGCAGGCATGTCCCTCCACCCATAGGGCCCCCTAGATTAATTTCCTACTATCGCAATGGCGTTTGGATTGGTTGTTAAATATTTATAAATTTTTTATAAAATACAGTGAAAAAATTAAACGCCCACCCGACCCAGCCAGGAATTGAACCTGGGTCTTCCGCAATCCGAGCGGCTGCAGTGACCGCTATGCTACCGGGAAGGCTGACGTAAGCGCTGAATTTTGTCACTGCTTTTTAATGTTTTTAGAGTGCTTTTTAGCAGCACGGCGCCATCTATCCAACGGTCGTTGCAAACGATGGCCACGCAGATTCATCTTTGCAGATGAAATACCACAAATTTTATAACACAACGCTATAGTAAATTTTAACTTTTTATTTTCAAGTGCTAATTGCTGCACTGAAGTTAAATTAAATATTTATATTTTTTTTATAAAATACAGTGAAAAAATTAAACGCCCACCGGTCCATCGGTTGTTAAGATCGAAAAACCCAATGGCGCCTCTGAAGGCTAGTTCCTCTTTTAGGTGATCGTGTCGTGGGGGATACTTTAACGAGATGACTGCCTCGTAAAATATAGCCATATATTATAATCTCATAAATCTCAGGTTTCTCAAGCCAAACAACCTCAGAGGCTCATTAAAGCGACTTTCCACCAGAGTTGTGCGACGTGGCTAAACAACGCGTGATAGGGAAAAATCCACCAATAGGATTATTCCATTTTTCACAAGAAAGACTGAAGAGAAATCCTATTGTTGGATTTTTTTTCCTCGCATATTAGCTAACTCGCAGGGCTCTAGTGGAAAAGCAGTCTAAGGGATGGTATCACCTCCACGAGGTATGGGAGTGCAAGCACACCTTTTTTAATTACAGGTCTAAATGCATTATTACTACATGATCAAGACTACGCTCATGGGCACATTATTGATAATTGTTATGGGCACCGTCTTCGTGGTCACTCCTGGTTGTTGTTGAAAATCAGCGATTCACTTGATATGCGAGTGAATAACACGCTGAGCATCGATCCTTTTGAGATACTCTCGAACCCCTGCAATTGCGTAGAGATATAGCGTCACTCAGCGTCTTCTTTCGCTTATACCACGGCGAGTGCTATTAAGAACTCCTTGACCTCATCCCACCTTCATCCATAGGAGTACACGTGCTGCTCTCCGGAGTCATCGCTTCACTGTCACACATATCCCATTACTTTTACTTAATAATTTTATATGAACACGTAAACAATGCGGCCCTTCCATTATTCATAAAAAAATAATGGAACGCTTTTACAACACGAAAAAACGGAGTTGTGAAAAAAAAACCTTTTTTAAAAGCAGCTTTTACGTGTCAGTCAAAAAAATATAACTGGACTCGAATTAAAAATAAAAGTATCGATGAGTTTTGTATCATTTTGAATTAATTGCTTTACAGTGCCTATCTTTAGACGGAAATGTGTTTTATTTATTTTAGATTGAGCGCTTTAGATTGGTAAAATGAAAAGCGTACCTTTTACATTTATCGGCTCTGTTTTTAACATGACTGTGACAAATATAAATGTCACAGACATACCTCATTGTATGTGCGAATTAACCCACCGATACGCTTTAAATGTTCAGTACGTGACACTTAAACGATAATAAAAATATCCTGCCTAGCACTAAATGAAACAAATTAACGGTAACGTTAGTAGTAAAACGCTGAATTCGTGGATGAATCCAAGCAATTGCAAAAGTCAATAAGGTAATCGTTGTCTCGGTAGCTTAAACTGAAAAGCAGGCCTTAATTACGAATGATCATCCAATCCCAAGTCATGCTTACCTATTCCCGTGCCATTTTCAGTAGACGTCTTTCAGCTAAGCTGAATACTGAGATAAAGCTATTTGTTCTACCGTAAATACGACAAATAACAAATTTGTTTATTTGCACACTAACGATTCGTATATTTTGTCGCGAGCTCAAGCTTTTCTACCGTTAAATGGAAAGCTGTGCCGGATTCACGAGCAAAGAAGCCAGTTCTTTTATTTATTTTAAGATGTTAAGCAGCGAGCATTTACCGCCAGAACGACCCTAAAAGACTGCGTGAAGGCAATTAAAATAAACCTCCCTAAATGTCTTGCCACAGCTTCCGTCGCTATTGCCATTATTCTGGGTAAAAAGACACGGTTCAGTAGCAAAAAAAAAAGAAAATTAAAACCTTTTTAAAACAGTTTCTCTCTGGTGGGCATTTGTTTTTCGGTTCAGTTTAAACATTTAAATTTCGACTAAAATCTACACAAACATGCCAGAAATGAGAATCCTGCTCACCGATACGATACTGATGAGTAAGTTTGTTGATAAACCTACGGAGTATTTGGAGCGAAGTCAATTATGAAATTGTTGTATTTCAATATTTATTTTGTACAGGAAGTTTTCTTAAGGTTTATTTACGTTAAACAAAGTATATACATAATACACTTTTTAATATTCCTTCAGTTGAATGAACGTAACGACGATAACCATTTTTTTAAATAAACGTGGATAAAAGGAAGACCTGGTTTAAAACTGATGTCTCTATCTGCCTTTAGAAACAAAAATTACATAAGTTTAAAGTGGGTGTAACTTTAGTTATTGTTTATTAATAACAGGGTTCGGGAGAAGAGGAGCTCGATGGTGCTGAGGAGGAGTTGGTTTAGTGGTTAACGCGCTTTTTTTATACATCTTACGGGTAAGCACTTGGCCTTCATCTCACCTGTTATTATGTGATGATTAGGCCAATGATGGAAGTGTACTTTACCTGGGATTCTCAACTAGAGAGGCACTGGCTATCTTATCTCTAGCTGACGGAACACAACGATGCTACAAACATTGATGTAATGGTGACATATTTATATAAGATGGTGTTTTTTTTTGGAGAGATTGCTGATTGCCTCAGGCGGCATTTTCAGTTTCACCGGGCTTGTTTGGAGGCGGCGAGGAACGTAAAGGGTCCCTCAAGCCGTGTGAAACGAATCACCTTCGGAGGTTTTCTAGAGGGAACGGCATCGCGCTCTAGTGTGCGTCCCTCTGCCCTACTAGATTCTCCGAAGGGTTCGGATCGGATCGGGGAGCGGAACATGGTGGTAGCTAGCTAGCCAGGCAGACAAACAAGCCCTACCACCAACCAAACGAACCAACCTGGAACAGAACCCGGGACCTCAGGGTCTAAACCGGTCGTCTGAACTACTAGACTACAGAGGCGGCTTGGTCTGCAATTGTTGGTCATCGGATGGGTGATATCCTCCTTCCTGCTTCGGATGGCACGTAAAACCGTTGTTCTCGGCTGCATGTTAACGACTACTAATAGTCGCTAACAAACACCTATCCGCACTGTACCTGCATGGTGGTTTATAGCTCGTTCCCCTGTTTTTCCATGTAAAGGGAAGGCTCGTGCCCCAGCTGTGGGAACATAAAATGAACTGGTGTTATGGAGAGACAAGCAATTACGCATCACCGTCAGTCTTTATACGTTTAACTGCTGTGTTCACGCCTTCTTATGTGAATAATAACAAATGGAGTGATCGGGTTTTAACAACTGCTTTTATATAACAACGACAGGGATCAACGGCTTAACGTGCCTTTCGAAACATGGAACTGCTATTGATATGAAAACATTAATACTAAAAACCTTAAAAAAATATAATATAATACTTAACTAAAATATATTATTAAAAGGAGTCCCTTTAGGCAAGGTTCCGAAGATACTGGCAGCGTTCGTTCGTTACTGCTATTTATATTTAAATTTTGTCATCCATCTACAGGTACCTAATCAAAACAAAACAATACTTTGCTTTGTTTTTTTTTTCAATTTGATTTCAACCTCTTTGGTCGAGCGCTTGGCCCGATACCCAGAGGTCTTGTTTTCAATTCCCAGGTCGGACAAAGTGTGTTTCGGATTTTTCAATTTGGCAAGCGTTGTGATTAATTAATTACCCATCAATTGTAGTGATGACTTGATTTCAATGATGGAAGCTTTTGTCCAGCAGTGGTACAGTTACATGCTATTTATATCGATACACGAGTATAATAGTAAAAAGATTAGCTTCTCACTATTCGATATCGAATCGAAACGAAATTGTGAAAACACAAACTAAACGTCAACACTTTATTTCACCTTTCTGCCTTGTGACCGCAATAAAATCGTTTGAATTTACCGAAACCGACCTGCAAGGTTTGCGCCCAACAATATACTGCCAAAGCCAAGAAAGGGTTTAAGATTTAGACCCGGGCGAACTATTATTACTTCAACATTGCCCGGCTCACATCCCTCCATAATGGCCCTGTCAAGGCTTTTCAATCTCTTTAGATACTATCGCGGGCTATTACTAGGGTCCTGAAATATGCAGACAGAAATTTCCCAAGTTATCAGTTGACATTTTGACGGGTGACGCAGCTCCCTTTTTTCTGTAATAGATAGTATAATAGATAGTGAATAAGCCACGTCAGATAGAATGAGAAAAGTTGTTAAATGTGGTTTTGCTCTCTGATGATTAGACGGAAATTGTATTTCGTTACTAGAATTTGAAATCTTAAAATGTTCACCATTTCTACAATGCTATCAGAAATTCCCTTGCTTAATTTATTTCCTGTTCTTCTCAGTACAATGTCTTCCGCCTTGTGTAGACTTAGGAACCGATAAGAGCTACTTGTAGCATAAACTTTCGTTAATTTTCGTTAGTAGTATCGTTGTATGCCGACAGTTAGAAATAAGCTAGCTAGTTCTCTACTAGTTGAGGACCGTAGGTCAAGTGCGCTTCCATTTTAAACCTAGCGTCACATACCAACAGGCGAGATTAAGCTGATTAATAAAATCAATGTTTGTAACATTGTTGTGTGACGGTAGCTAGAGATAAGATAGCCAGTGCCTATGTAGTTGAGGATTCCGGGTGAAGTGCGCTTCCATCATTGGCCTTATCTTCACATAACATCAGGTGAGGTAAAGACACTGTGCTTTCAAGTAAGATATAAAAAATATCATTAATAAAATTAAAATTAAGTAATCAGTCTCTAGGCCTTCAAACTTACCAAATATAGTAGCTGCTCTAAAGCTGCTCTTTCACGCTGTATTGGTTATATGCGACCAAGAGTACCTAAGGTTTGTATAAATATTATTGTTGTTTGTATTGCAAAGACTCATTGGGCTAAATACAGAATTGTAATTAAACTACGAAGAAAACTGAAGCCATTTGCCGAGAATTCATTAGGATTGGTTTGCATGTAACTTGCATTTTTTTTTTGTATTTTTTGTTTTTTTATTGTTATTGTTTTATTGTTTTTTTATTGTTTTTTTATATTGTTTTAACTATAACTTCATTTAGGACCAGCATTGTTTCGTTTCAAATTATACCCAAAATGTCATGCTGTGTACACTCCTTTTGGATTACCGTCTCGCTAGTAAGGTTAACCAAATATGTTACTGTACTCATGCATTGATTGTAATCTGTTTGTGTACCTATAGAAATAAATAAATAAATAAATTCGTTAATTTTGTTGAACATGAGAATTGCAGCTTAAACGACTATTAAATATTGCCTAACATTAAGGGAATCAAGATATGTTTCATGATATTTTCGCATCTAATGCTTTCTGTGTTTTGAACTCTATTATTTTGATGGATCTACTAGCATTTCTTCTCTCAAAACTAGTGCCATAGCTAAATTGTCAACATTGAAGGGACCATTTGACTGATTCAGCATATAAACTTCCATCTTATGAGTATAAAACTTTTTGGCGTCCTTCAAGGCAAACATTTTTTCCATATTTATTAGGCTTTGATGGAATGTATTGTCGAAAACCACAACGGCCTCTAAAAGGTTCCAATGTTTCATTCATTGTGACATAATGAGACATACTGTAATATTTTTCGAACGCTACCACAACTTCATCAAATAATTCTTCTCGAATAGGAGCCAGTTTATCTACAGCAACTCTTTCAACTCACGTATCTTTTTTGTCAAATATGAGACAAGGCATCAATAAATAAAATCTGTTCTAACTCATAGTTAACCGAAATATCTCCGTAGACGAACGCATCTGTTCTGAATAAATCTTTGGCATTAAGACGACTACTCCTTCTGACTCCAGCGAAGAGTAATAAACCTAAAAGTGCTTCAACTTCAATGGCGTCAGTGTTGGTACAGTCTTTTTCTCTTGTGAAATTGGACTTTATTCGATTTATTTGCTCATTAGTGTATTTGACGATACGATTTATAGTAGTCTCTGGGAAAAATGATATCCATATCTCACCTGGTTCCTTTAAATGTCTGGATTTACCTTTAGCTCCTGAAAGTTGAATAACTATGTTTCTCCTACGTAGCCTATTACTTGCGTTGAGGAAGGAGTTTTACTCTCGGTTTTCTTTACTGTATTATAAAGAAAACCGAGACTAACTAGAAACAGTCAATGTTTGTGTGCTTTATTGTTATTTAAGAAAAATAAAGTTGCAGTGTTCCTGCCAAATAAACTTTAAGTTTAATAAAACAAAACAAAAAAAAATCAAGGTGATAAATTTAGAAAGCTATGTTGTAGCTGACTAACATTGTAACATAATGATACTTTGAAAATAATTGGAAGCATGACAACAAATGTACAGCAACCCTTTGAATAGAGGTTCTCCCGTCTAAGGATTAATATATAAATATATGCCTAGATGCGTAAACTTGTTTACTCAGTTTAGGTATTATGCTGAGTGGCAACCAATTGGTCGGCAACTAGTTTAATTTTAGTAATTATAGTTTTAAAATGCTTCGTCAATAAATATTTTTTCTATCTTTTTCTATTCTTTAAATGCATTTTATTATTATGTAAATGAATGTTCAGGTTATATACCTGTATTGAGTTTCATGTATTGAGACTGTTTTAGAAAGAAAATAAAATTATTCTTTTAGCTAAGGCAGTTAATTTATTAATCTTTTACATTTCATTTAAAATAAGTATTAAGCTGTTATCGTAAGATGGAACTCGGAATCTGTAAGAAGTTTTTATAAAATGTTACGTTTCCTGCTTTTGTATTCAGTAGTAGAGCTTCGGTTAAATGCAGACTGGACCATTGGATAAAACGTTTTTACAGAAAAAAAAAGGAAATTGAAAAAAGCCCTAAGGCGATTTATTCTTTTATTTTAATACATTTTAAATAATGTTTTACAACAGGCAGATAATCTTAGTTATATGATTTCTAATATTATTAAGACTTTAGGACTAGACCAAGAGCTAATTCTTACGCATAAATTAATAAAGCAATTCCAAGGAAAAGTTACTGCGAAAATACACTTTAAATACTAGAAAAGTATGTCGAGAAGTTAGTCCAATAACTTCCGAGAACATTCTCGCGAGAGTTGAATACCCAAAAGCTCACGTTGCGTAGTTACCGAAAAGTTTGATCCCGCACCATCACGGCACATTGACATTCAAATGAAATCACCACAAGTGTACCGGCTCGTTGTTAGAGGCCTCACACACGATGACGGATGTCGATGTGGCGTGCGTCAATACGATTTTTACATCGTAAGGAGTTGTGTCAAACTACACGTAGAAGCACGCACGCGGCTGTCTGACTGTCGTCCGTCAGTACTATAACGACGCATGTTATGTTATGGCAGTCATCTTGACACGTGGCTTTTTTTGAGAAAAGAGCGTTGGTCGTACGATAGATACAGTACAGCACTGCAATGAAGTATGGCGAAAGGGAAAAGCAAAATAAATTTAGCTGTTTTCATGTAAGTGTTTAATAGATTGAACTGAGGCTAATATAGGAGATGATTTTTTTAATAAAAATATTAAAAATAGTTTTAATAGTACATACACTTGCACAAATATGGCAGCAGCTTAAGTAAACATCAAAAGTTCAAGTATAGTTATCACATTTATTTGATATTAAGATTATATTATTAAGACATTTATTTGATTTATTACGGCAACTCGCACTGACGCACGTCACTCTGACATCCGTCATCGTGTGTGAATCGCTGAAGATACGAATGTGGCGGTCTCGATTTCATTTGCTGTTATTATTCGTTAGAACTAGAGCTTCCCTCAGTCAGCGCGTGTGAAACATGTTTCCTTTCGCAAATTAAATTTCCTACGCGACGCCATAACTGTTTGTTACACTACCAATTCGGATGGCGGAAACCTGAGGCGTCGCAAAATAATTGATTACGCCAACCTCAACTCTGTTATTCCAAAACTTGTACTACGAGTACAATTAAACTGGGTTTGGACTGTTGCTATTTCTATCTGTATTTTTTACAAAGATAATAATTAATGTGCTATTGACGGATAAACGTCTCATTGGCCGAGTGGCTAAGCGCTCAGCCCGATACCCGAAGGTCCCGGGTTCAATTCCCAGGTCGGGCTAAGTGTGTTCATATTTTTTGGTGCACCTAATAAATAAATCAATATATAAACATGTTATTGCTCGTGTCTGTACCTAGAATTATAGTAAAGTTAGGTTACGTATACGCTATAAATACTTCAAAGACATACAGAATTTCACTAAAGCGAAGCCTCGAGCATTGTACAGATTTTTATAAACTTGGTCCTTAAGTAAACTTGGTCTTCATCTTACCTGACGTTAAATGATAAGGCCGAGGTGAAGACGCACTTCACTCGGAAGCCTCAACTACTGAGAAACTGGCCATCTTATCTGTTACCATACTAGGTATTAACATTGATGTTAATGCGATATATTTAAATAAGATGCTAGTAGCTAGCAAGGCGGGCTTAAAACAAACCCTACCACCGACTCGGTTTGTTTTTTTTTTGTAGCTGGGAATCGAACCCGGGACCTCCGGGTCTGAGACAGGTTGTTTTTACCACTAAACCGCAAAGGTGGTTCGAAAGTAAAATAACGTTAGATGTGCATACAAACATCCGTATTGATGGACATAACGACGATCAGTTTCAATAAAAGTTTATGTCAACGGATGCAACCGGCAAACAAAGACTTATTTGAATACACATAGAGACGCAAATAGCATTTCAATATGTCTTAACATCAGTGTAGACATCAATAGATAAAATAGCTAATGCTGTTATTTTGTTGTGCGTTTGTAATAGTAAAAGTAGTAATATTAGCCTATATTGACCCACTGCTAGTCAAAAGTCTCCATCATTAAAATCATGTCATAGCTAAATAAGTTAATGGGTATTGGCTTTATCACCACGCTTGCGAATGCGAGTTGGTGACCACAAAGTGGAAATATGCATCAATATCTGAATCACTGTGGGCCTTATCAGAAGGCTCAAGGTCACTCAAAGAGCAATGGAGAGGGTTATGCTTGGGGTTCTCTGGATTGTGGATGCGAGCAGCACAAAACCGGTCGTTGTGGAGATTCTTGGGGAAGGCCTTTGTCCAGCAGTGGACGTCTTTTGGCTGAGATGATGATGATGATGATGATGAAGATGATCTGAATCACATAACCAGCCGCTTTTTGCTACTTGGGCACCGACGAGGTTTAAATTATAGCCCCAAAATAAATGGCTAACTCTCTTCTAATTGGTTAGGGCACCTGTGTCGGATTTCATATCCCACAAAATTATAACAACAAACCGTAATATAAACTTATAACAAACGAGGCGTAACATTTTTCTTGTAAGCATTTTAATATAATTTTTGTAATGTTAAACGAGCCAAACAGAATAATAAATGTAGACTACTCTACTCTGTTATTTGAAAAAAACTTGAGAAAGAATAATGATGCGATAATAAGTCCTTTTTACAAGCGAGTCCATTCGTTTTAATTTGCCTTTGTAATTAAGTAGCTGAACCAATGGACTTAGACAAAGAGGTCTCGGTTTCGATACTTAGACTTTACATGTTGCACACAGTTTGATTGGTCGTTGCTTGCTATCCGTAACCTTAAATATTACATCATCACACGTTTTTTAATGTATGTCTATCGCTTGACGTGTTTCAGTTGAGACAACTGACGAAGATTGTGAGTCTGTTATCTAATTTATACGTAAATATTTATTTTATTCGATTTTATATTAAAGAAATAATATACTTGAGCTAATAGGACGCAGAAAAGCACTGCTAACAAATTTGTTAGACTTACTTAATCAATAAAAAAAAACCTAAAAAACAAACCATAAACATTTAAAAAAAAAATGTTCTATCTGTATATACCATTAATAACTCTACAGTTTTCTGAAATACCGTCTGGGCGAATGTCGTTTGCAAACAAATAGTTCGCGTCACAGCCGTACTCGTATATACGCGAACGCTCTGGCCAAATCCAATTTCCTGTATAAAAATCTCTGTAATAGAATGCGACCAAATCGAATAAACGACGTATTGACCGAGCGTTTTACATAAGATTACTGCAGGAACGAATGAGATAAAGAAAAAGCCCTTTGTCTGCGGTGGTATGAGACCTTCTATTTTTGCATGCGCTCAAATAGATGAGAGATAAAAACGTTTATAATAATAATAATAATAATAAACTTTATTGCACACAAAAGAAAAACAATACAGTCAATTTAAAAAATAAAAATAAATAAAGAGTACAAAATAGGCGGCCTTATTGCTAACAAGCAATCTCTTCCAGGCAACCTTGGGCGAAAAATAGTAAAATAAACAAAATAAAAATGGGTGCAAGTAAAAATAAACTAAATAATAATAATAATAATATCAAATAAAGTAATTATTTGAATCACTATTGGTTTTTTTTAAACACACTGCTAATAGTAAGGATTTATACGTGTCCTCCACGCTTCGGAAGGCACGTAAGGTCGTTGGTCCCGACTGCTAGCAACTACCATCCGCACTGGGTCCGCGTGGTGGTTTATGGCCCGTTCTTCCTATTCATTCACAGGGAAGGCTCGTGCCCCAGCAGTAGAGATGTAAAATATGCTGGTGATTTCGTCTATACTCGGGATATTTTTCGGGATCTTTCTTACAATGAGTCGTCGACGTTCATATAAAAACAACTGCATTTCTAGACAATTATGTATTTAATTGTTTATACACGACCGAAAATAGAAATGAGTTGACATTTTTTACTTTGTATCAAATTCTTAAACCTTCAACGCACCTTTTATGTACATCTGTGCTCACCATTGTTTTTTTTTTGTATGTGTTTTTGTGCAACAAAGAAAATGTATACATATGGTATTGTTGAAGCATACTTAATGCTTTAAGAAGCATAGAGTCTACCCCCCTTTTAGGATACTAGGATACCATAAAACTTTAACGTCGTCATTGTACGAGTATATAGACATTACAAAAGCTTTGTATGAAGTTTCAACACTTGTGGAGTTGTATTTCCTTTGTGCCTATTAAAAACATGTTAAGAATGGTTTTTTATTATGATGAGCAAAACTTTTTTATGGTTTTTTTTTTGTGTCTCCGGTATGAAATATAAGAATCAACGCTTCTATATAAATGCTCTGATTTTACTCTATGTAGAGAATGTAATATATAATAGGTAATATATCATCTATATTGTCAGTCCCATGCTGGTCTGGGACGTTAAAGAATATAACAGCTATTCAACTTCTTGTACATGTCGAGCCGACTAAAGGACAAGGGTTACAAAAGATACTCGCACATCAGGCGATCGGCTAGCAACTCATCACTGATGTCATCAATTCCACCTCAGAACCCTACTTTGTAAAGGTGAGTATACTCAAAATTGTTGATTTTGATGCTCTGTCTACTCCTTTTTAGGTCTCCCTCTATCCACGGATCACGTCATACTAATATTATAAAGAGAAAAGTTTTGTATTTTTGCATTTTTGTTTGTAAAGAATAAAATTCTTTCACCATTAGAATGCTACATTAGCGCTGAGTAACATAGGCTATATTAAAAAAAATGTCCACCCATACGAAGCCGAGATAGTCCATACAAAACTCTCACTTTAACTGCCAAGTATTTCCTAATCAGACATTGTGAAACAGGCCCTAAGTATAAATAATAGGTTCGTTTCTTCGATAATTTGACACCTACAAATAAGTTGTAAGTATGTATGTACGTTACGGCTTTTAAGTATTTTATTCCTCATCGACAAATCACTTAGCCTTCATCGCAACTGATGTTTAGTGGCGATAAAGCTTAAGATGGAAGCGCTCTTTACCCGGAATCCTCAACTACTGAGGAGCTGGGACATAAAATCTGTGATAGGTAGGAATTATTGATCACACAAACTCAAACATAACACATTTAAAACAAAACACAAGATCACTTTTATTTGATTAGACGGGGCAGCTCAATATCCATTGTGATTAAAAAAAAACTAAAAAATAGTTTCTTTTTTTAAATGAAATATTCAGTCACTCTGTAAAAGTTTCTGTAGACTAGTGTATGTTAAGATACTAAAAAAAAAACTTTTTGAAAATTCGAAATTATTATTTGTGGTCTAAAAATCTTTTCAAACCACTTCAAGCAAAGTAACTCAAAGTACAAAGTTTAAGAAACCTTTAGTCTTTACACTGTATTGTATTGTTATTCATTCGGTGTAGAAGGTGTATCTTCTTTCTTTGATGGATGTAACAAAGTAACGGGAGGGAACTTCAAAGTTTCACTGCGCAGTATTTAATTTCACTTTAGTAGTACTTTTGAAATCTTATTCGCGAGTCTACAATTACTACACTGTCTCTCACTTTTCATGGCATTATTAAACCTATACATATAAAATAATTTGTCCTGAATGACTGACGGATCAACGCACAGCCTAAACCGCTGATTGTAGAAACCTGAAACATGGAAGCTGTGTTCTTTGTATGACGTAAGTATCCGATAAGAAAGGATTTTCCGAAATTCTACCCCTAAGGGGGTGTAAAAGGGGAGAAAAGTTTGTATGGTACAACGTGAGTCCAATCTACTTCAAATTTTGAATAAACCTTTTTTAACAAAATTGGTGGAAGACTTGTTTCGTATTTTATTTAAATTCATCCCCTAACGGGGTATAAAAGGGGTAGAAAGTTACTTTGGCGGTGGTTTGCTTCGAAGTTGATATCAATACTTCTTGGGTGCAGCGCAGACGACAGACTATCCGTGACGCACTTTTAGTCCGTGAAAATAGAACCTATGCAATTATATGCAGTAACGCATACGACTCGCAAAAAGTCCGGTGCACAAAAATCCGTGCAATTCTGGCAGACCGCGCCGCGCCATGCCGCACAAAAAGTGAGCGAAAAAAATAGAACCTTTGCTTCAACGCGCGCTAACGCAGACGGCGCGGCGCACACTTTAGTCTGCAATCTGCACTTGTTAGTGGTGGGCGTAACGTACGCGGTATAATACCATGACGCTAGAGATCGATGTATCGATGTTAATACAAGAAATACAAAATAGACCACCAATATATGATACTTCTAAGCCAGAATATCATGATAGACATTTAAAAAAAAAAAATGTGGGAAGAAGTGTGCTGTAATATTTATTCCGCTCCTGTTTGGAGATCTAAGGAAAAAATCAAATACGGTAGGTATTTTTTTATTAGACTTTATTATACTGCCAGGGAACACTTCCCTGAGAAGTGGTGAAGTAATATACTTTCTCGTTTCTATTCCATTATATGTCCCCCTCACTCCGATATTGGATATATCTTCGAAAGGGCAGCCATACAACGTATCTTCAAAACAAATACCATCTCTTTTTCTTACAAAATTCAAAGTCTATCAATAAGTGGGTCTTAAAATGACCATGGAGAAGACAAAAGTTATGTCTAACTCACGTGTCGTACCCACTCCTCTGCAGGTTGGGGACTCCGCCCTTGAAGTTGTGGACGATTATGGTCCAACTTCAGCAAAAAACTTCAGCAATCGTCGAATCCAATTAGGCTGGGCAGCGTTCGGTAAGCTACAAAATATCTTTTCGTCCGATATACCGCAGTGTCTCAAGACGAAGTCTTTGACCAGTGTGTGTTGCCAGTGATGACTTACGGGACTGAGACGTGGTCGCTTACTATGGGCCTCATAAAAAGGCTCAATGTCACTCAAAGAGCAATAGAGAGGGCTATGCTAGGGGTTTCTCTGCGTGATCGAATCAGAAATGAGGAGATCCGCAGAAGAACAAAGGTAACCGTCATAGCCCGAAGAGTTGCTAAGCTCAAATGGCATGGGCAGGGCACATTGCTCGCATGCCTGATGGCCGCTGTGGCGAAATAGTCCTTGAGTGGCGACCGCGTACCGGAAAGCGTAGTGTGGGCAGGTCTCCAACAAGGTGGACCGACGATCTGGTGAAGGTCGCGGGTAGCCGCTGGATGCGAGCAGCACAAAACCGGTCGTTGTGGAGATCCTTGAGGGAGGCTTTTGTCCAGTAGTTGACGTCTTTTGGCTGGGATGATGATGATGATGATGATGATGTATTTATTAATAGACATTTTATAAAAAATTTAAAATTTGTTCGGATATTATTTTGGAATTGAATGATTAATTTGGACATGTCCTTTTAGTAATCTCTTCGAAAGAATAGGATGTTCCAAACTTCTCTATAAGTTCTTCTTTTTCTGTACTTCAAGTATAAAATAATACATCACGATCTCGGGATATCCATAGCGTGTACGTCCCTACCAGTTCTACCGACAGAATGATCGAAGGTGTGCTGTGCTGAGTCTGTGAAAAATCCGCGACGGACTTTATGCGCGTTAAGTGAGCCTCAGACTCGATCGCACAAAAAGTCTGTCGTCTGCGCTGCACCATTAGCAGTACCTCATTTGAAGGTTTTAGGCTTAAAGGGATATGCAATTTTAGGACACGGCCTCATAGGGACGTACACTGTTCGAAATTTCAAATGGTAAGGATAGAATTTCGGAAAATCCTTTCATAACAGATTAAGCTTAAAAACCTTCAAATGAGATTGAATTTCAATAAAACTGTTCGTCGTGTCACGCTAAAACTCTGGAATGGCTAGACCGATTTGGCTAATTTTGATTTTGAAATATTTATGGAAGTTCAGGGAATGTTTAAACGGTGAGAAACATAAATAATAAGTAACGAAAAATACTAAAAATGATTTAATTTTCCAATACAAAATGATTTGTTTGTTTTGTTGTCATGGAAACTGTCAACGAGGTACGAAGTCCGCCGGGTAATCTAGTCTCTTATAAGTGTTATGGACCAAGTGATTAATAGGGCATTATAAAAAATGCCGGCGCAGTTTAAATTATACCCAATATGAGAGGGCAGTGTGATTACAACTGTTGAAATAATCAAATCCTCCGGGCATTATGTATATATAATGTATATCACCCATGGGGCAGAGTAATTAAAACCAGGTTTTACTAATGTTTTTAACACAATAACGTCAAATTTATCACAAATACGTCAAACGGACAAAGATCTATTAATCAATTTTAATTTAATATAATGGTTACTTGACCAGTAGGGCATTAGGCAATATTTCGACCAGGAAGAACGGAGAGCAGGAGGAAGAGGGGGCGCAGCCCCACGTCACAAAGAACAGAAATATGAGGGTTGGTAAGGTTTGGAGTGGTTAGGTTAGGTTAGACCAGTAACCTACACAAAGCGCGAGCCAAGCGAGCAAAGCGCCGGAATCAAACTTTTGAAGATTATTACTGAATTGTTTAAAAAATATGTTATGTTGTATTTTGGTCAAATTAATTATTTGTAAAACGTACATTTTGTTTTCTCAAAAATGTAAACACATCAGTTTATCTTTTAAAATAAAATGAAATGATGATTTATAAAATGACAGCTTGCCATTTGTATGTTTATGATGACATCGTTCTCCTCCACGCACTCCGTGCAATGTAAAATACACAGGGTATTATCAGATAGTGCGAAAGCCACATGGCAATGTTTATAATGTCTAGGCTATGTGATAAATAAGGAATTTCAAATTATAATTATTTACTTAGCCCAAAGTAGCATGTCATTATTCATAATACCCGGGCATTATGAAAAAATCCCCAATTTATTACTTGGTCCATAACATACTTATCAATCACTTTTCTCATGACTTCGTGCACACGAATTTCATATTTTTCTGTACACAATTTAATATTTTGATTTCCAAATAAAAAATAGTTTCTACATTCGAAAACCTAATAATCAAATATCCAAAGTACCTTATAATTTTTGGAACTGAAACGGAAGCGCACTTCACCCAAAATCCTCAACTACTGAGGTACTAATGAAAATGGTGTAGTATCTCAAAGATGGGTGACATTTGTTTCGATCTATTTTTTCATATCTTACGGATAAGCACTTGGCTTTCATTTCACCTAATGTTAAGTCACTATTTTTGGGATCCATTCGTTTTACCTACTGATGACAAGTCAATCTCATTGTATCTACTCTAGTTACAAAATCATCTTTATCAATCTTTCGCATTTATAATAATTAGATAGATAACTCTTTAACATAAAACAACATATTTATATTGCACGCCTTTCTACATGCGATGTCAGTATAAAACTATTTCAATCCTTAAAACTTTTATTAAGTTTTTTCCATTAGAGATTCCAAATTGACTTCCGTCAATACATCAGTCCATCGAAGTTTCGGTGTCTCGCCTATTTATTATTCATTTGGTGCCCCTACGCTGATAAATGTAAGTGCATTACGGGAACATCAAAGTTTTACGAGGCACGCCGCGGCCGTAATAAGGTCGGGGCGTCAGTAATGACGCTCAATTTAATAAAGCGAACTCTTGAACGGCATTTTAGAAACTTTTAATGGGTCGCCAATTCCTCTTCGGATGCTCCGGCTGACGGACAATGGGGCTGGTCCGTCATTCAGTCGGCGTGTACGTCATTCAAAGACGATCGACATTTGTTTCCGCCTTTTTTCCCTTTGCTCTGATGAAAGCTTAGACTTTTATGTAGATGGTGCGGCATGTTCTAAAATAGGTTGTTATAATAATGTATAATACTAGTAGGTAGATTTAACGCGAATTTTGTTATCAATATTAAAGAGGCAACATTAGTAAATTTATTTGTTTGTTTGAAGAGGGTATTCTTTGGGAAACAGGTGAAATCCCCAAAAACTCTGTCACTGATAGTACATTCCTTGCGAGGAATTAGGATTTATTTTATTTTGTATAGGTGCCTATTGATTTTTTTAAATACGATACAACGTGGACGAAGTTGCGGCGCAAGTGCTAGTATATTATAATGAAGAAGCTCGATGGCGCAGTGGTTATAGCTCCCGGCCTGCGATTGCTGAAGTTAAGCAACTTTCGCAAAGGCCGGTCATCGTATGAGTGACAAAAATGTATCATCTCGAGCTCCTTCCTGCTTTGAAAGGTTCGCTGGTCCCAACTTACTTCGTTGGTACCGGCTGCATTCGCAGTCGTCAACAACCAACCAACAATTCTAAAAAAGTGTTGAAAGCATTTCCCAAAAGCGTAACTCGAATGTGCATCTTCTGTCGTACAGACGCTTCCACATCAACCTATGCAAAACTGTCAAATTTATGTTCAACCATATGCCATACACATAAAGTTCCAAGTCTATTGAGTATTAAGTTTAATTTGACAGTTTGTAATAGTCTCATGTGCAGGCGTGTGTTCTCCGGTAGGCGTAGGGTAGGTATCAATAAGACTATAGCGCGGTATACCGACCCGTGCACATGACGTATCAACACTATAAACTTACTTTGTAAGCCAAAGTAGGTCTTATTCTGTGTCATGTGTGTGTTAGTTAATCGCCCGGTTAATACAGTCACGAGCGTTAACATGTAAACAATGTACTCTTAATACAATGGAATAAAAATCAACTAGTGCTCGTGACTATTTGCGTGTCACAGTATTTTGCATTTGTATTTTCCTTGGCAGCAGCTTTTATGGCGACAGTGTTTAGGCAGACTGTTTGCAAATCTCTTATACAGCATATTATAGAAAAGCTCTTAAAGCCTGGCTAGCTGGCATCTTGTAGGTACCATCGAGTTTTCATCGTGGTTATAACTACAGAGTTACACAAAAGATATACACACGTGAATAGACATAGGTTTTTAATCTAGCTTTAGAGCTAGTAGCCCTTTGTAAATTAAACAAGTCGCTATCTTCTGTCTTATTCATCTATAGTAAAACCGTTTCTATCTAAAAACATTATGACAAAGGAGTTTCATCGCTAGATCCGACATGCGATACAATAAAAGTTTTGATCAGTTTACATCTATCAAAGTGGTTAGAGTCGTATCCAATCCCAAATGACACTTCTGTCTCAAAGAAATGGAACCGAAATTACATATTTCGCTCCCCCTAACAAAATGTTTCGGCGAAAACGGTATTGTGTTAAAATATCAAACTTTAAGCTGCAAAGTTAATTTTCGAAGATATTTGCCTGTTTTCTTTTGTTTTGAAAGGAAAAAAACAAAAGTTTCTGTCAGAAAAACTTCGGAACGTGTATTTTATTATACTTCAGATTAAATTATCTCACAAGTTGAAAATATATTTTTGTTGAGAACTTACTTATTTATTTTTTGATTTTTGTTAACTTTATTTTGTTTTTTCAGATTTAATATAGTGACTATCTAATAAATAAATCAGAAGAGGCCAAATACAATTTAAACATGTATTGTACCTACGTTTCCACTAATTCAGTAAAGAGTTCGGCACAACTTTGTTGTGTGCAAAGCCGATTCGTTTTATATCGTCTTTATATGTGTTTGTACAAGGCCCAGTAAAAAATCTAAAAGGGAAAAACGTTACCCTGATTAATGGATGGAGGGTGAATACGCAAGACTGTGATGAGTCGATTGAAGGCGCTATTTTGTGGGAACACTGACTTAAGCGTAATATTTTAATACGAACCATTTTGTGTGAATTGTTCGGCTAATGGTTGAGGATAGCTCAAACAGTTTCTTATTATAATGTAAATTAATAGAATATCAATTTATTTTTCTTAACGACATAAACCTTTAAACACATCACGACATAAACCTGAAAAACATTAAATAAGCATATGAATATGGGAACATAATTATGAAGTTTACGCTTGTTGCGATAATTCTTATGTGTACAGACGCCTATCAAATTTCTTCAATTAATTTTCAACCATATGTCTTAGGCAAAAGGTTCAAAGTGTATTGAGGAAATTTTATAGTTTGTGGTAGGTGGATGTGCAGGCGTGTGTAAGGTGTGTGTGTGTAAGGCGTGTGTGTGTAAGGCGTGTGTGTAGTAATCAGTTACGAGGAGAGGAGCTCGACGGCGCAGTGGTTAAGGCACCCGATCTGCCAGTGCGAAGGTTAAGCAAATTTCGCAAAGGCCGGTCATCGGATGGGTGACCAAAAAAGTATCATCTCGAATTAGCAGTCGTTTATAACCAACAATCCACACTGGGCCCGCGTGGTGGTTTATGGCCCGTTCTCCCTATCCATCCATGGGGGAGGCTCGTGCCCCAGCAGTGGGGACATAAAATGGGCTGATGATTAATCAGTTTGAGTTTATTCGTTACAAACAAAAATACAAATAATATTAGTATAGATAGATATAGATAAGAAGATACGATATAATAATAATGATTGGTTAAAATGGCTGCGTAGTTCGCACACTCGCTTAGCCCAGTTCCAGTCATCCTTAGAGTCGGGATCGCTACCACAGCTTCTAACAACAGGTGTTACCCACCTGCTCCATAGCGCAGGCGGTCCAGCGGAACCCAAGAATTAAGCCATAAGCCGATCACATGTCAGTCGACGGTCTATAAACTTCTTACATCCATTTTGAGAGCGAAAATGACTACCCACATAGACAACAATTCCATTATGTCTACCTCTCAAAATGGATGTAGGAATGACTCCCGCGGTACTAAAGAGCTACTCCTTATTGACATGGCCATAAGTTAACAGGTTGGATAGATTATAAGAAGGCCTATGACTCGGAGCCACATACGTGGCTACACATGGTGCCACATATGAGGGTGCTGGAGTTGTACAAAATAAATGCAACTCTGTGCACCTTCCTGATGTCGTGTATGGGTCAATGGAGAAAAAATAAATAAAGATGATAATAATATAGATTATAGTAAGTATTATTTCCACATTATAAAGGCTTATCTTATCGCGCACACTAGCGGCCCGTCCCGGCTTCGCACGGGTGAATATTTTTTTCCAATATAGCCTATGTTACTCAGCGCTAATGTAGCATTCTAATAGTGAAATATTTTTTTAAATCGGTCCAGTAGTTTTTCAGTTTATTCGTTGCAAACATACAAAAAAGAAAGCTTTCTTCTTTATAATATTATTATAGATAGATATAGATAGGAAGAAGATACGATATAATACTATTAATAATAATAATAATAATAGATAATAGGCTATAGTAAGTATTAGTTCCACATTATAAAGGGATCACCTTATCGTGCAATCTGTTCGCCGACTCACCGCGTCGCCCGCATGCGCTACTATAATAGTACTTCGTATTCGCTTAGCGTGTTTCTGACTTTTTTTGAGGGTCGTAGCGTGATGTTAAATAGCCTAGCCTTCCACTAACATTGGGCTATCAAATGCAAAAATATATTTTTTCAAATCCGACTGGTACTCGTAGTTGTAGAGATTAGCGGGTTCAAATAAAAAAACAAACTCTTCATCTTTATAAACTAGTATAGATTTGCCCATTTCTAGCATTACGAGTTATGGATATCAATATAAAATATAACATTGTGGTGTGGGAACAACGCCGAAACTTCGTCTCAAAGCGAAATTACTTACTGCTGACGTATTGTTACAGAAATTCGATTAAAACTTTCACACCAAATGGATTTCGGATCGCGATAACATCCTCGAAGTAATACGAACGAGTATAATGTTAGTTGACTTCTATTAATAACTGGAGTTCGTATTGTTGTATGCGTCATGATAGGCTGCTATCATGACGTATACAGAGTGAACGACGTATACAACTCAAAGTATGATATGACCTTTGTGATATTGTACCGCTGACAATTCGATGATGGAACTTATTCGTTCTTCCGTGCAAATAAAATCTAGTTTTATAACCTAGTTTTGCATTTGGTTTGACTGTGTAAAGGTTTTTTGGTTCTCGATTATGCGATTTTCTCAAGTTCGGAATCATGTCTATGTGTTGTAGCTTTATTTTGACATTTCAACTATGGGTCACCAATACCCTGCTCTACTTAAATAAAAGTAATACAGTAGTATTTGGCAATCTCCGTAGCCGAGTGGCTTGCATGCCGGACTTAGGGCGGCGCTAACTCTGAGGTCCCGGGTTCGATTCCCGGTCGGGTCAATGTCGAAAACTAACTTCGATATTGTGTCGGGTCTGGGTCATTGTGGTACCGTCGTTGTTACTGATTTCCATGAAACGAGTGCTTTAGCTACTTACCTTGGGATCGGAACAATGTATGTGATGTTGTCTAAAAAAGAAAAAACTTGTAAACTTGTAACGCCTGAATTAAACAAAATGAGCCCAAGAATAGTTATAATACAGGTAGGTACTATAGTTTTCGAGAAATCGATGCCTATAAGTAACGAATACATACAGTTAGTAGTACATCTAGATTTTATATTAAAAAATTTTGAATTTGTCATCTGGACTGTTTTCAAATCACGCTACACAATCAAGGTCCATGCCCCCTAAACAGGTGGCATAACGCTAATTGATTAAAAATTTAATATAATGATTATTGTATGGGATTGACATAAACGTCATTTATACGTATCGTTGCCTTATGTTAATCCCGGACAATAATCATTTTATTTCATTTCTATCATATTAGCGTTATGCCACTTGTCTAGGCTCTCAGTATGAGTGTCTTTTCCGTACATTTTCGTGACTTTTACGTGTGGTTGAATTTGATGAGTCATCTAAGTAAATTGATAAAATAAAATAGATTTAAATAGATAGATAGATATATAAATAGATATTTAAATAGATAGATAGAATAGATTTTATTAAAGTATTTTATTAAAAACAATATATTATCTTTACTAACTTTTTAACGTTATCTAATGCTAGCTCTGGAAATATCCACACTTGATCCAATGGAACCCTGCATAGTTCCTCAATCGTAATGGGCAATATTCCCTTTTGTTGGATTATCTGAGGATGAAACTTTGTTATAGTTACTAAGTACCTCGTTGCTACTGTTGATTGTGTTAAAGTACCTTCGCTCTAATAAATGTATAGAAATTTCACGCAATTAATTGTATAAGTTTAATTAAAATGCTTATATTTTAATAAATAAAGTACTTAATTGTTACTGTGTGTTGAAGTGTGTTGAAATAATTTCCACGAGCAGGATTCAAATCCTTCAGTTTGTTTTTTTTTCAAATTAACAAATGGTTCGCAATAAAACAAAATTTCTCATTAATGCCGTAGAACGGCCATGGGTACTCTAGTACCCAAACAGTCATGCGTTCGTAAAAGTTTCGTAAAAGTTCTTCTTGTCTTTAAAATAAAGGTTCAATTCGTTTGCCCTAATTTTTAAATAATTCTGTATTAAATTCCCAATCTTTTTTACTACAGGTACACTCCAATCCGATCCGCCATATAAAATATAAGAGCGTTTTAAATCTGTCATCTGTCATCTTCGATTGTCATAGTGTGTTGTATCAAGTTGTGTGTTTTTGTAAAATAAACTGCTTTTTTGGTGTTATTGTAAAAAGAAGTGTAATACATTGTTAGAAAGCCTAATAAATACAGTATTTAATGATGTTATTGTTTTATTTATTTCATTTAAAATATATACGTAGGTAAATTTACGAAGAATTTATTTTTTCCGGGACCTATCTATGAAATTACATAATTTAGTAATCTTTTAATAGATCTTGCTCATTTTTACAAATCTGATATAGTATTTAATACTCTAAATGGTGATTTTATTATTCCAGTCGTAAGTGCCAGGTTCATTGTAAAATTGATTACTTAAATTTGAACATAAAATTTTCATACACCAAAAAAAGTCTACTTGTGTTTTTGACTACGTGTGTTTTTTATAAATATTGCTTAGGAATATGTTTACAATGCGTTTAAAAATATAAAACGTATAGGTCATTGCTTTACATTTAGAAATATACGTATTTTAATGAAGAAAAGTGTCAAAAATCGCTTATTTCGTACTTTAGTGCTGATTATTTAAGTATTATAAGAATCTATATACCCAAACATCACTCTATCAGATGTAAAGTATAATTCATCCGCTTCAATAAAACACAACTTTAACGCCATTTCCGCCGTTGCAGAGTTATAAATAACGTTTTTTGTAAACAATACATAACGCGCCATTGACTGTCGAATGACAAGGCCGTCAAAGGGGCTCCACGGTATGCGCGCCGGCCGGCCGCGTGAGCGGTACAATAAAACATAAGATAATACACATTTATTGGTAATTATATAAAAAACCGATGATATTTGCAAAAAATATATTCAACTCATGTCGATGACGTAGTTATCGACATTGAATAATTATTTTATATATATATATAATTCATACCTTTGGCTTAGGAATTAAATAAATAGTGTAAATTAAATTTGAACGGTTCGGATACAAACACGATAGTGTAATTGGGATTGGCCCGGATCGTAAGACGGTGTGAGTTCGAAGCCCGCTCGTAAATTTATTTCAAACTCTTTATTGAATCAGTATTTATCACCTAACGTTTTGACTTGACTGAGCCGGCAAAAAGGCATTAAGGCAAAAAATTACGTAAATTCGTCGCTACATTTTGACATGAAGAGTACAAATCAAATCGTATATTCTTACTTGCTTACTCTATATAACATGTAAGAGATCTTTAATCAAAATAACTAAGTTGTTTGGTATATAGACAGATCTTGATACTTGAATCAGAACACAAGTCTTAAAAAAAATATTTTACTTAAAACAAAACCATACTAAGTTACAATTTAGCGTTCATACGGTGTCAGTTTCTAACAACCTAATTCTTGAATTAATATTTTCCTTTGTTGCTTTCATACCCCGTAATTACTTTACCAATTAATGATTAAAATTGAAACTTTCAACCAACAATCTGTCATTTGTTTTGTAATTGAAAACCTTTATATACCTATATAACCCATTCGTATAGAAACAGAATTAATTACAACCACTCTTGAAACACGAAACGACCTTGGACTATACAGTGTGCCCGCATATAATAAATAAGTACAGAAGGCCTGTTCCATACAAACGAGAGATATAAGCGCACGCATACACATAACCCATGGCGCAGTGGTTAACGCCCCCGGTCTGCGATTGCTAATTTAAATGAGCAAATGCATTAAATGAGCTGATGATCTCGGCTATACTCGGGAGACACTCCAGTAGTGCGATCTTCCAGGGCGCCATGCGCGTTTTCCTACAATAATGACGTTTATAAAAAAATACTGCATATTTTATTAATAAAATACGACTAAAATATTTGGAGCCGCCCTTCTGTTTCAATTTATTATGTGGTGTCCGGGTGTGAACTAGCGATACTTTAGGTATCGTTAGTAACCACATCTAATCTTACGAATAAAGGAGAAGATTTTTTTACTATGGGAGCTGGGCTTAAAATAAAAACTCAATTAACATAAGCAAATGATACATCAAATTAAAGAAAAAAATATTAGGATTACGATCAAAGTATTTATATTAATAAATAGACGCGCATTTTAATTTAATTCATATACAAAAATACATTTTCCTAGCAACAATAGAAGTAATGTTGCAATAATAAAAAAAATATTATTGTCATAGACGTGACAGCGGTCAGTGCGTTTTTCATTAAATTAAAAAAATATATATGTCTACATATCTACATCTCATATTTAAAATCATCATACTTATACTATACTTTCCCTAACATATAAATAAACTAAAACTACATGTAAGATATATATATGTGTTGTGCAAATGCGCAAGATTGATCGCTTATGGAGTAAGCAAGCACTTTTAAGGTACTTAAAGCTCAGAATTCCAACCAACATTCACATATTTTAGAAAGCTGCCCCTATGTATCCCTATGTATCATAGAGTTGCTGATTGTTAATGTAGATACCATAATATGCACGTCAGTGAAGCGATGAAATCAAAATAGAATTACTGAATTGGAAAACAACAAAAACGTTGTAATAAACAATAAAAAATTCCAAAATGCTCCAATAGTCTCGTCATGACATTAGCAGCTGGCTCAGCTGTCAGTTTATGTCAATCAACTATCATAAAAGAACTCGGACATAGTTCTTTTCGACGCATTTTTTTAAAATAATAAATTTTTTTACAAAATAACATGGGCATCTTTTAAAATCTGCAAATAGTGTAGAATGAAAGTATTAAATGTTTATAGTAATAATGAACAGAAATGATCTCTGTTAAGTTTTAATTTATTTTAAGCCCAAAAAAGACCCTTTAAAGACCAAAATGGTGGGCAGCCATTTAATTTTTTAAGCTGCATTTTTAAATACAGAATAAGCACTGCCACAGTATATGTATAATAAAAAACGTTACGCACTCATTGCGCGCAAAAATTTACTGAGTAAATACATTTTTCTATTAAATCTCGCTAAGTTTTAATGTTTTATTGATAAGTAAAGACAAAACTTTTAGCTACCATTTGTGAGGAATAATGGGCAAACGTAATTAAAATAAAACTAAAACAGCGTGACGGTTGGTCACTATTCTATTTATGTCGTCGTATTGTCTCACTGCTTGTGACAAATAAAATATGTGAACAAAAGATTATTAAATAACAAAAAAAAGTAACAGTTAAAAACGGGAATAAATTCGTAAAAAGTATCTAATTTAAATGAAAGGAAAGGTCCTTTAAACATCGTTACCTAGTTCATACCCGAACACACAGGAAATGATCATCATAGTTGTTGGTTAACACGCCAGTTGCGGCGCCTGATGGCCAAACTTGGATTACGGGACTAATAATTAATGGCCGCTCCGTTACTTGGGGGCCGACATTAATTTTTATGATTATGTACCCACTTCGAAAGACATCAACGATCCCTGAGTGTATTGAAGTTGGTGTATGGAAAAATTATGAGATACATGTTATTAGATAAATGGTCACAAAAACAGAATAAATATTTTTTGCTTACAGTTCGATTGAGTAGTTAGAGCGAGGCATAGTGTTAGATTCTATAAAAACTTAATAAAACAAATGAGAAATAAAAAAACAGAATTAACAACAGCTCTTCCTGAAAAACGTTACGGACTTGAACTTATTGGACATCACGTAATTTATCATAGTTGCTGGTTAACACGGCAGTTGGCCCATTGCTGAGCTTACAATACGAGAAAATATGTAGTTGAGGCCCATTTTGTAAATGGGGGCTGATATTAATTTTTACAATTATGTACCCACTTTGAAAGACATCAATGATCCCTGAATGTATTGAAGTTGGTGTATGGAAAAATTATGAACTTCATGTTTTTAGATAAATGGTCACAACAACAGATTAAGTATTATTTGCTTAGAATTAGATTGAGTAGTTAGAGTGAGACATAGTGTTAGATACTATAGGAACTAAAAATAACAAACTGGAAATAAAAGAAAACAGTTACAGTTGGCCCATGGCTCAGTTTAGATTACGTGGCAAATAGTTGATGCCTACTTCGTGACTTTAATAATAACTTCAAAATATCAACAACGGTCCCGAGTGTATTGAAATCGCCGTATAGAAAATTACCCTCAGGATACAATTGAGTAGGTAGTAAAGAGAAACATAATTAACTACTAATTAGATTTAAAATACTACTTGGAAAAATAAGATTACTCACAAATGGTATTTTTGAGTACCATTTGTGAAAAATGCTGTCAAAAACGGACTAAATGAGTAACATGATACAATAAAGCACAAAGTTTGAAGTAAAAATAAGTTCGGGTAATTGGAGACGCAATATTAAATTTCAACTTTTGAAGGTGTGAAATGCTTACGGCAGGGAAATTATGTTTTCTAAAGAGCGTCTGTTTAATAAGCAAACGAATTTATTTATAGAATAATCTGCCATTAAATAGAATGAAGACAATAATAATGTACCTACACATCACTTTTAACATTTTACAGTGAAATAAAAATAGGACTTGCTATTCTTAGGGGACATAGTCTCCCGCTCTCTGTAGACTTACAAACTGGTGGATGGCAAAATGAAATTCATAGCAAAAACTATGCCTAAGTTGAACACATAATTTTGAATTTAAATTTGAATGAATGCATCTTTTTGACAACATTATTATGTGTTTGTGTGTTTGAGTAATACCTATCTAAATAAAGATTTTATCTATTACTTTACTCGCAACTTCATCTGCGTTGATTTAGGATTTTAACAATATTCTGTTTATTTTTAAATTAAATACTATATCCAATGTTACCAGCAAGGAATGTAGCATTTTATCAGTGAAAGTATTTTTGACCAGCAGTTCCAGAGATTAACTTCCACAAACAAACAAAATCACAATCTTTATCTCTTTTAGTATAGATTATTCTATTATAGTAATTACTACTACACTACGACTTATGACCGTCGGCAGCGCAATAGCGACCGATCAATATATTTGTAGGTTGAAACAAACTTTGCTATGCCCGGTAGGATTACTTTGGGCGGGTATTTCAAGTACCTATTGCATTATTTATTACATCTCGGAGAGTAACAGCAAGGGCTGAACGGAATAAACAGCTTGTTCAAACGAAACTGTCGTCATCACCTGCAGAGGTGCGCTCTGCTTGACAGCGTTGGATGTACTATATTTATTTGTATTTTCTACATTTAAGGGCGTTCATACATTTTAATGTCCCTGAGAATAATAGATAATCGGTTTTCTTTGCACGTGCTGGTCATAGTGCTGGAATGTGGATATTATAATACAAATCCGTAGATACAAAAAGCTTCTGCCTAATGTGTATTCAATTATCCAATGTTTACAAAGTAATACTTTTATAAAAAAATATTTCGAATTATTTAGATTTCAATATTTAAATAAGAAGTTTTAATAAAAGCCTAAATTCTTTTGGCATATTGGTATGAAAAATTTGAAGTCTGAAGTTTTTTCTGGTTAAACATAATATCTACCTATAGATATAGAATCAAATAAAAAGGCAAATATCTTGTACTGTGTCATCCAGTATTTCAGCTAACATGTATTTTGTTTTATTTTCTTTTAAGTTGTCTATTATGTATCAAATTGTTAAGAATTAAAATGTAAATAGAATTAGGTGTCAGTGGCCTGAAATCGAAATATCATAATATTAAATTCCTGTTATTTTAGCGCAATGAAGTTTCTACAATAAAGTAAGTTAAATGTGTAAGTTATACGCTGAATTTTTCTCTTAAAATGTCCCAGTCGCTATAAGTTTTCGCTTCAATAACATTTATAACAGACCAGGATAGCTGTAGTTATGGTTTCGATAATGGACTGGATGGAATGAAATGTCAAACTTTTTGAATTATATCATGTTTAGCAAAAGTGTGTAGGAGACTTCTCGGCGGGAAAGTGAAGAGTCATGTCTGCGGTTTTGTTTTATTTTCTAAAATTTGTGTTATGTCGAATATTAATGTGAAATAATGGTGGATTATTAACCATTAAGTGTTCGTGAGTGTGCATGAGCGTTGGCAAATGAAACAAAACAGTGCAATGTTACTTTTCAAATTTTCACAAGAAGTCTGCGTGAGGACTTAGTAAAGCCCCACATCTTTACTGAGATACTCGAGGGGTTGGGGGGTAATATCATTTCTCACTTCTCATTTCTATTATCATTCTTCATCATCGATATTGTTTATTTATGTATTACAATTAAATTAAGAAACTAATGACATGGCAGCATGGTCTATGACCTTAGCCGGTTCCTCAAGGACCGAACTAAACTTCATAAAAATAACAATAAAAGCAAAAGTGTTTAGGTATGTGTATGTATGATCTTATTTTACATCGGGTACTCTTATTTTATTTCAAGAAAAAAAAGCAGCAGTATAAAATACAAGATAAAAGACTACAAAGAGACAGAAAAATATACTAATGTGGGATTGTGGGATTAACAGAAAAATGTGATGAAAACTCTACTAAAAGATATAACCAGGACTATGAAGAAGTATACAAAAAACAAACAGGCGCTGATCATGAATGTAACGCTTCAAAAATCCGACTCTTAAAAAAATTTAAACCTCTAGGACTTCATACCGAAAATGGATCGTAAATGCGATGATAATAACATTCAAGTATAAACAATAGACTACACACTGATTTGAAGAAGACAAATAATGAATCTACAAACCGATATTAAAATATATCATAATAGCAGATGGCTTGCAGAGGACCTGAAATTTGTCCTGACAACTAACAATTTATAGAACTTAAATTATAATTTTGCCTCAGCATCACACAAAATTACCTAAATAAGAATTCCTTATCATTTGCCTGCCATTCCCAATCTTATTTGAGGTTGGCACAACATGTTTTCTGCCTCCGTTACCCTCAATCAGCCGTCATCTCAACAATAAAAATTATGAAACATAAACCCAACCTAACAAAAAATTCATGACATCAATATTTTTTTAGGAATTTAGGGCATTCAAAAGATCAAATTTTAGATTTTAGATCGAGTTCATGTTTTTTTTGGCATAGTTGTGTACTGTCGTTTAAATGCAGGCACCAAAATATACTTTCACGAATTTTCGAAACCTCTTAAAGATGTCAGAAGAAACTGAGGTGTTGGTTCATCATCATCATCTCAGCCAAAAAGACGTCCACTGCTGCACTGCACAAAGGCCTCCCTCAAGGATAAAATCATTTTGAGGGGAATTTTCCATAATCGCCACGCTTATTGCGGCTAAAATTTAATAACCTGTATGATGGGATACCCGACAGGTGATAAATCAAATTTGAAAATTTGTTTTCTATTTTCATGGTGCCCACATATATCCGTGACGAGTGACCGCGTCCATATTGCGATTTACGACAAGTCCCCAGATATCCGCAAGTTATGCGCTCTGATAGCGGCCGGCGTGCCAAAACGGGCGTTGTTTTTAAATTATTATCGAAATTCGACGTTAGATTACTCGCGACAAACAAGTTAACGGTTATTTGCTGTTTTATGGATTTATCGATAGTAAATCATGGTAGCTGCCGAGCGGAACGCCAAAAGGCTTTAAACTTAAGACTTATTCGCGCAGTGCAGCCCTGAATTTAGTATCATAATTTTTGTGATTCTACTATTTGAAACGCGTCGGTGGCCGAGTGGCAAAACGCTCACATTCATGCTGAGCTACCAAGACCCCGACAGCTCAACGGTCAGAGCATTGGACCGGTAATCTAAGGGCCGTGGGTTCGATTCCCACTCGAGCTTCCTGTTGACTAGTTGATCCTGTTGACTAGACTAGTTGATTCTTTGTAGTAAATTTTTAAATGAAATAAAATGAAATGTATTTTAATAAATGAACACACTTATTGTACTTAATGTATAGAACAAAAAAAAATATAAATAAAAATGTGTCTTTAAAGGAGTCCACTCCAGCATTTGTTGCAGTGAACAAAAACTACAACACTTATCTTCCGTAAAGACATTAACACAGTACATAATATTATATTTTATTTAAAAGTACAGTAATATAAACATTATTATGAACACATCTAGTATTACTTGGCTCTAACAAAATTTTGCACTTTAAAACTTAATAGCTCACAAACGAATGCCTCAATCAAAAAACTGTTTACACAAACCCGCTATATTTTTAAAATTGCTATCCAATGACACCTTACACTTAGGGGTAAACAAGAAAAAAAATGACATCCCCCACTTCACGTGTAGGGAAAAAATTTTTTCACCACTTTGCCGGCGTGATTAATATGTCTATCCATACTAAATTACAGCTTTCTAGTACTAAGAGTCTATGAGCTAGACTGGGGTCAGACAGACAGACAGACAGACGGACATGGCGAAACTATAAGGGTTCCTTGTTGACTACGGAACCCTAAAAAGGGATTAACTTTATAATACTCGTTATTGTTAATGGAGATATCCCGTACAGTTTTGTAGTAAATTCAGTTTTTCACAAATTTTCATAAATTTTGTCTTGTAGCCATAGCCTACAATCATACCGTAATTTGCTAAGTCGACATAGCAACAATGTTAGAAGCATTGTTGAAAGCCAGCTCACCAGCGATTAAGGATTTGAGATGAAGTGTGCTCTAAGCCCCAACTTATCTTACCAATCAGGGTGAATCGAAGGCCATAAGCGCTTCCCCATTGTAAAAAGAAAGGCTGTGTTTTATCTTCGTTTCATTAAACAATCAACTATATGAACTCACCGTCGAATAAATGAGTCTCAAAACATTGAAGCTACTAAATAGTTAATTAGTATTTGTTCTTAGTATTAATGTTTGTTGTGGGGCTACTGGATCCTCAATTATCTGTCTTTGTTCTTTTTCGCCTCTTTACATACTCATGTTGCTATATATTATAGTAATATACGGTTTATGCCCGCGAGGAGGTCCCGGTGACCTGTATTTTTGGTTTCTTATGAAACCTATTTCAGGCACTAGTCTTTTACAAATAATAGGATGCTATGTATCTTTATAGTATATTTTAAGCCTTTTTAACTCCTTATTGTGATGAGAAAATAAACATTGTATTCATATTATTTTATATTATTATTATTAAGTGACCGAGTGGCAAAGCGATCGGCCCGATACCCGAAGGTCCCAGGTTCAATTACCAGGTCAGGCAAAGTCTGTTTCGGTTTTTTGATGCACATCCCGGGTTTGTGATCACCAACCCGCATTTGGCAAGCGTGGTGATTAAGCCATTACCTATAATTTGTAGTGATGACTTCTTTTAAATAATGGAGGCCTTTGCCCAGTAGTGGGACAGTTATATTGTCATAGTCACATTTAATAACCATTACAAATGCTTGTTTATGACGCAAAGTCTGTATATGCATACAGACTTTGCGTCATAAACGCTGAAATAATATTCAGATAAATGTGTTCTGATAATACATTAATTACTAATTAAACTATTATTTTTATTTTGTCTCCACATTTTGCGAATACTTAAATGTTTCTAAAGAATAGAACTGCCGGCGATAGCTTGTGTAATTAATGAGGCCTACAAAATATAAAAAAAATAAAAAAATTCTTACACGTCACCGAAGGTTCTTCTTCTAAAATGTTTTTGTTTTGTTTATATAATTTTAACGCAAATTATTTTGTTGCGATACAAATTACAAAAACACAATGTTGTAAAAATTTCCACGAGCAGGATTTGAACCTGCACCCTTCTGACATACCGGGTCAGGTGCTCTTCCAATTGCCTTTTGGCTTTCAAAGTAAAAAAGTAAATAGTGTTGAATAATTTCGGCGGGCTGGTTAGAACCACGATAGCTCAATTGGAAGAGCACCTGACGCGGTATGTCAGAAGGGTGCAGGTTCAAATCCTGCTCGTGGAAATTTTTTCAACATTGTGTTTTTGTAAGTTTTTTTTCTATTTCATAAAAGAGGGAGATAGTAACTTCCGTAGCTGCGTAAGACTTAGAAAGTTCTTTACTTTATGTTAGTGCAGAAAGATAAGGACAATCACTAAGATTTACATATACAATATATAATGTTTTTACCTACCAAGTTGCAAACCATGATGATGGTGATAGATTTTTATATAATATATTGTATGTAAATGTTTTATTCGTGGAACGATATTGTAGTGACCATCTTTATATTTTTTAAATGTTTTTATGTTTAATGTGTAAAAGTAATTGGTTAAACGGTTCACGCGGGTGAATCCACGGGTAGTAGCTAGTTCCAATCTAATTCTTGAACTAAGAAGCTAGCTTAAACACTGAGTTTAACAGAGATAAGAGTAATATCTCAAAGAGCAATGGAGAGGGCCTATGCTCGGGCTTTCTCTGCGTGATCGAATCAGAAATGAGGAGATCCGCAGAAGAACAAAGGTTACCGACATAGCCCAAAGAGTTGCTAAGCTCAAGTGGCAGTGACAGGGCAAATTGCTCGAAGGACTGACAGCCGCTGGGGCGGAATAGTCCTTGAATGGCGATCTCGTACCGGAAAGCGCAGTGTGGGCAGGCCTCCAACAAGGTGGACCGACGATCTGGTGAAAGTCGCGGGAAGCCGCTGGATGCTAGAGCAACACAAAACCGGTCGTTATGGAGATCCTTGGGGGAGGCCTTTGTTCAGCAGTGGACGTCTTTTGGCTGAGATGATGATGATGATGATAAAAAGTAATGTACTCTCTCTTCGACTTTACATCACACATATATCAGTGCAAAAATCACGCAATCACAAAAAAAAACCTGCATCAATAAATTAGTTAGAAGACCACCCGTTTGCACTAAACTTATAAATCGACTAAGTCTTTGCCTAACTATTACCCGGTCAAGTTAACTCGGCACCTGAGTGTAAGCGACGTTTTCGAGCCAAGTTAAGCCAAGACTTAGGCGATTCATAAGTTTAGTGCAAACGGGTGTAACATTAACCAAAAAGTAAGTTTTCACTAATTCTCTAAATTGACAGTTTTAAAAACTGCTACATTTCGTCCAAAATAAAACCTCACATGTAATGTAATGTAATCTAAATATCTCACCCTTTTTTGAACTTTACAAAACGTTAGGATAAAATAACATGTAAAACAAAAAGCGAGTAAAATAGGAAAAAAGCATAATGTTATTAAATAAATACCAACGGAAAAAACGTTTCATTTCTATAATTATCTCATTATATACTATACACTCCCTGGACAACAAACACTCCGGAGTGCTGAGTTCTCTGAGTGTGAATTCTTGTTCTACGTTAACATGATTAAATGCTAAAAAGCTCGCACTCAGTAAACAAGTAGAAAATAAATAAGAAAAACGGAAAATATCTATTAAATATAAAGTTGTTACGCAGCTAAATTGTCCTACAAAATTTGTGTATAATAATGATTGACACCAAGTGTATATAATTGGATCAATTATAGACTAACAGACGTTAAAAGAGTACGATTCAATCCACGATACACAGTATATAAAATAATTAGTAAATATGGAACATTTATTGTCAAATGGTAGTTACAAAAGTTTCTATAAATGATTTAATCCAAAAAACCTACCCTCCCGCGCCCGCGGAAGCTCTCAAAATAATTATACAAAAAACAATGATTGACTCAACTGTATTTATAATTTGATGTAAAGCATCCATCCACTAACATAATCGCGCGTCTTATTGAAAAGCAATATCACAAATGCGACTCCGTACAAAAATAAGTTCAAGGATATTTAAAAATAAGTTAAACAAGTTCGATTGTAGAAACTAAAATAAAATCAAAATAGTATCTCTATAAAATGTTTGCCACTAACCTGTCAATATCCCAACGGTATCGTGACAAAACGCAAAACACTCATGTCCGATCACTCACACTAACACTACCGATCGCGCGGAGCTGTTTAGGACGACACTACCTTCCCCACCAGCTTTCGAAGCGAGACTGAGCTTCGAAGTAGTTCGAAGCTCGCGAGCGCTCGTTCGTTCGGCGCGCCTCGGCATCCGTCGTCGGGTGCAGTTACACATATTTTGCATTACAGCCTGTTTGGTATGTACATCTTATTGTGGAAGTACTTTTGTATTGGAGGAACTTCGGCAAACTCCAAGTTCCGTAGTGAGCTCGCACTTGGAAAGGCACGGAAGCTGTTGGCCTCGGCTGCTTTTATCATCCATAATAGCTTTTTGCATTTGTTTGCGATTAATGGTTTACTATCGTATTTGTGATTGTGCCGAGAACAACTTGAGAAGCGATAATGATTCATAGTGTCTTTTATCTAATTAAATAAATATTGTAAACAGAGTCTCATGTGTACTGTGATATTAACATAGGTAAATGTTCAAAAAGAAACATGATGTCATAAATAAAACATGTTTTTAATTACTGCTTTTTTATTATTGTCTGCTTTATATCACAAAATATTATAATATATTTATACTTAGCAAGTGAACATTCGTACGTCTGACATTATTTTTCGTAGTCACGCTACATGCGGCTCGTAGACGCTAGCAGTTAAATTTGTGTTAACTTTAACATATCGTAACAAGTTTTAAGTGTGTCGTTTTGTCATTACTTTCATATTTCGTGAACCATAACTATTTTTATGTGCCCCATGTAATGATCGTACAGGTTAAGTTATGTTACGCTCAGGCGTTACTAGAATGGGTGAATTAAAATTAATATTGATTTTTCTCCATGCATTCGTCCAGGCTCCTAAAAAAATATTGCTGAAGAAAATCCATTTTTTTTATGCACACGGTAGCTGTAGATCTCGGGAGTTTTTTATACCAGTTTAAATACAAATTTTCAGTCACGCAAATAGACTATTGTGACAGAACCAATTCGATTAGACAGCCGTGAGACACTTCTAATGGTTTTTTAAGTTAATACATTTTATTTTTCTATTGTCTTGTCTATTCAAATACACGTTATTTCTTTCTGTCTCTTTTTCTTTCTTGCTTTCTATGCTAGTCAGGGGACGATAGTCTGTTATCCCCTCTAGAACCCCTCTGTGGATGTTCGATCACTACGACTTGAGGAGTATTTTTACTTTCTTGCCGCATCTAAAGTCTGTTTTTTTTTTAATCCTTACGAGTAAGCACTTGGCCTTCATCTCACCTGATGTTAAGTGATGATAAGGCCGAAGGTAGAAGCGCACTTTAACAGGGATCGTCAACTACCGCGGCACTGGCTATCTTATCTCTGGCTGCCGGAATGAAACTGCATTGATGTTTATAGCGTCATATTTAGATAAGATGGTGGTAGTTAGCCAGACGGGGAAACAAGCCCTATCACCAGCTAAACCGTGTACTCACCGCTGGGAATTGAATCCGGGACCTCAGGGTCTTAGACCGATTGTCTAAGCCACGAGACCACAGAGGCGGTTACGTTGTAACGGCCATATAAGGCCAACAGCAATATTAAAGAAACATAGAGTGACATTTTTGTTGGTCCATCTGACAGACAGATCAATGCTTTTGCGCCTCCCAAAGCACGGAGAAGCTCGTGTTAATTAAATTTGGCTTGGGGTCTCGGTATTAAAAAAGTTACTTAGTATTCATGATCGAGACCAGAACATTCTGACCTCTGCGCCAAAAAGCTCTAGTGAGTTACCATAAAAGTATCACTTTAACGATAGAAGGGATAACTTTTTAAGAATTTCTTGTAGAAGATCGAACTACATAGTAAATTAAAAATGTTTTTGTTTTAAAGCAAATTTTGTTGCGAAACAAATTACAAAAACACAAATGTTGAAAAAATTTCCACGAGCAGGGTTTGAACCTGCACCCTTCTGACATACCGGGTCAGGTGCTCTTCCAATTGAGCTATCGTGGTTCTAACCAGCCCGCCGAAATTATTCAACACTATTTACTTTTTTACTTTGAAAGCCAAAGGCGCCTATTCAATGTCAACAACTACCGTCATTAACATCTGATCATAATATTTTTACAAATACTAAAGATCAGTTAAGAAGTAGGCAAGCTATTTATAAAATGTTTTTGTTGTTTATATAATTTTAACGCAAATTTTGTTGCGAAACAAATTACAAAAACACAAATGTTAAAAAAATTCCACGAGCAGGATTTGAACCTGCACCCTTCTGACATACCGGGTCAGGTGCTCTTCCAATTGAGCTCGTGGTGAATAGGCGCCTTTGGCTTTCAAAGTAAAAAAGTAAATAGTGTTGAATAATTTCGGCGGGCTAGTTAGAACCACGATAGCTCAATTGGAAGAGCACCTGACCCGGTATGTCAGAAGGGTGCAGGTTCAAATCTTGCTCGTGGATATTTTTTCAACATTTGTGTTTTTATAATACCATAGTAAATTGCCAAAATTAAAAAATGGAAAATCATTTATTCAGTTTAGGCTATAAGTAGCTCTTGTGAATGTTACTTTGCCATCGGTTCGTAAATCTACTCTGGGCGGGAGATCTTGTACTGAGAAGAACCGGCAAGAAACTCAGCAAGTGTCTAGGTCTTTTTTCCCTTACAGCGTCAAAAATGTTGAAAAATGCCCGATCATTACAAATAAACACAAAAAATCTAGAAGACAACCACAACATGTAAAAAAATTAACATCAGGTAAAAGGTTCAATTTCCACAATGTCATACTGTACCACTACAGTGTACTCTAGTAATTTTGTAAGTTAATTTTTTTTATGTCAGTCAATAGTAACATTTTAGCAACTGTCAAAACGATTTTTTGTTACAGAAACCATGCTTAGGTCAAATAAAAAAATAGGTTTACGTTTTATAGAACTGTAACGTGATTACGTTTATAAACTTCATATTCTGAATTAATTATCGTTGTTGTCAGCATTCCTTTTACAAAGGACGCGAGATTGTCATATATTGCACAAAATATGGAAAAAGGGTAGGTAACTAGTATGTTTTATTTACAAATAAAGCAATAACATTAAAATACTTTAAATTAAACTTATAAAAACTATAGACAATAACTAATCATCATCATCATCATCAGCTCGTTGTATGTCCCCACTGCTGGGGCACGAGCCTTCCCTATGGATGGATAGGGAGAACGGGCCATAAACCACCACGCGGGCCCAGTGCGTATTGGTGATTGTAACTAATACTACCTATAAATAAAAAAATTGCCCCAAATCATCCCCATCAGGCAGAGTGCCCAGTAAGCTAGCAGCATTGCCACGCTGGATAGCAATGCTTATACGCTGGTCCAAGTAGCTGCTAGCTCTGGGTCCCGGGTGGTTTCTACTAATTTAATAGAAACATCTTTAAAGAGTTTGTGAGCATCCGGGTCCCATGGACCTTAAAGTCTCTACCCCAAACGGCTCAAATATGAGATCCCCAGTCAGATTCTCATATTTTCGCCGTTTGAGGTTCTCTGCATGATTTGCAGCCCCGCCGCCATCGCCAACAGAAGTGCTTGGAATAGTAAATAAACGCTAAAATAATAATTAATGACAATTATATCAAAGTTAAATTTTAAAATGCTGCCGTAGCTCGTAGCAGCGCTACACGTAGCATGAACACGAAAAATAATGTCATAATGTGAAGTACAAAGCTTCAATTAAATTATTACTTGCTAAAATATATTAAAATATCTAGAATGTTACAATATGTATAGTATGTACGCAAAAAAAGTCCGATAGCTTGATATTTTTAACGATTGAAATTTAAATATAAATTACTCAACATATCATCGCAATAGCTTGTATGATTTTGAATTGCATATGTGTATTTATATGTTTGTCTATATGTCTGTATACGCATTTAAATAGGAAATGTGTATGTTTGTGTAATAATCTATACTCGTATAGTCAATAAATTTTGTAATTTTGTTGCATGTTACAACTTTAATGCTGTTTACGCCTTTTATTGATATATATATTAGAATAAGAAACCTATAGTGTAACTGCTTACAAAGTTGTGTATATGTACCTATGTGCCTATTACTAAATAAATAAAAAATAAACGAAAATAAATCTTATTATTGTTATATATCCATAAAACAAACTGATTGAACAAACATTTATAAAATGTTTTTGTTTTGTTTATATAACTTTAACGCAAATTTTGTTGCGAAACAAATTACAAAAACACAAATGTTGAAAAAATTTCCACGAGCAGGATTTGAACCTGCATTTATGTCTTTAATGTTCTAGGACTGCTATTATTATTATACCCTTTATTTATTTCCTTTCTTAATACTAGATTTTTACAATATTTTAATATAAAAACAATAAAACATTATAAAAACCTAATTCTAGAGTACCGCCAGCAGCGGGGCAGGGCCCAAGCTACCAGTGGTCAGGGCTGCAGAGTGAGGAACCTCCTGACAATACGTGCCGTGTCAAGGAGTACTGCTTTCTGATCTCACCCTTGATCCAACCATCAAGCGAGAGCCTCTTAAGATGTTAGTCGAGGCTCTTCGCTATCAGACCGTTCGCTGAAACGACTATCGGGACAATAATGGTTGAATCAACATTCCACATGGCGGTCACCTCGTGAGTTAAGTCAAAGTACTTACTGAGCTTGGCCTTCTCGGCTTTCACTAGGTTCTCATCATGAGGTATGGTGATATCAACCAGTATTGCCCGGCGCTGGGATCGGTCGACCACCACGATATTAATATTACTGAGTAAATCATTTCGGTTGCATATCTTTATCTCGTATATAAATCTTCTGTGCTTCTGTGTTTGTAATTGAACTCCTCCGAAAATTATGTTTAGTTTCAGTTGAACTAAAGAATCAACTTTGTAGTTAAAAATATTATTTTATTTAATAATCTCACACAGATACACAAATACAGATACTAACAGAAAACATTTAAATGTTATAACAAACTTTATTCATGGAGTAAGTTAGTAAAATTTGCCCCGAGTGCCGCTATTAAAAATGTTTTATATGAAGATTTAGCACAGTGCCACACAAAAAGTGAAAAATGGCACGTGTGCTTAATGTACTATAACTGTAATTTATTTTTAAAAACTATTGCAGGAGTTTGGCCAAGCTCGTGTCTTTTGGTTTGCGTACAGAATACTGCATATTACACTCTTTAAAACAAATAATAAAACAACTTAGGTCTTTTTTTGTCTAGTGGATAAGACCACCAAGCTCATAATTAGAAGTCTCGGGTTCGATTCTTAACCTTAATCATGTAAATTAAGTGATGCGTCGGTAACCGAACGGATAGATGCTCGGGTTGAATGCGAGGAATCGTGACTCAATCCCAAATTCCCCATAGCTCCGTTACAATACTGACGTAAACCCACATACCTAATACAAGCCTATTAACTTTCTAGGTGGGTTAACAGGGTGTCAAGTGCGAGTTACAATCGCCATTCGTTAACGTTAACGAAAACGAGAATTTGTATAGCAAATGTTTAACTCTTCTCGTATGTCGCCAAGAGGCGCTGCTTCAATTAAAAACACCAATTATTTAGCCCAAGACAAACTTCGTTATGAAACTCGTTGAATGGTTACTAGACAACGGATAAACATACTTAAAATACTTAAATACATACTTATTATACATAGAAAACCTCCAGACCCGAGACAATTTAGAAAAACAATAATTTCTAAATTGACCCGACCGGGGATCGAACCCGGGACCTCAGAGATGGCGACATCATGAAAACCGGTGTACAAACCACTCGACCAAGGAGGTCGTCAAATTCCGTACTAATTTACGTTTTCGTAAACGTAATCGAATGAATACGGATAGTTAAAAAAAACTCACACTTGGCACCCAGGACTGTGTTCATAGCGATTTGGTCTTTTAAATAAATGCAAGCTCCAGTAGACCTATACAACGATCTATTGAAGATGCTAACCTTATTTTTCGAAAAGCTCGTAGGTAAACCACTTTTACCACTTTTCACTTCTTTTTTCACCGACTCTGTGGTCTAGTGGCTAAGACCACCGGTTTAGACCCAGAGGTCCCGGGTTGGATCCCAGCGGGGGGTACATGTTTGTGTACTCGGTTTGGTTGGTGGTAGGGCTTGTTTATCCGCCTGGCTAGCTACCACCATCTTATCTTAATATGTCGCCATAACATCAATGTTTATAGCATTGTTGTGTTCCGGCAGCTAGAGATAAGATAGCCAGTGTCTCACTAGTTGAGGTTCCCGGGTGAAGAGCGCTTCCATCATTGGCCTTATCATCACTTAACATCAGGTGAGATCAAGGCACTGTGCTTACCAGTAAATATAAAAAAAAAAGCTTTTCAATTACTTTTAGAGAGCTTTATGGACACTTGGTTACCTAATTACATCATTAGTCGAACGTAATCGCGAATGAGAGCGCCGATAAATTCTTAAAGTTGATCAGAAGAATTTCGAACAATGTTTCATGTTCGACTGGGCAGCGATTCAGGCAGTTTGGTCAGACGTCTCTTTATGTAAAAGTTCCTTTTGAACTAGATTCAATTTTTTTAACAAAGTCTGTCTTTTCGTATTATCTTTATCTAAACGTTTCTTTTGTGAACATTCATTAAGATAATAAAGTTTTCTTTGCTTTCAGTTGAAGTGAAATTTTCCTTTGTGAAATTGTTAGTTTATGAGGTAAGTCGAGTGTATGAAATGCGTTAAAAAAACATTACAAATAATTTTTAATTGTTACAAATAAGTATTTCAGCGCCATGGCCCTCACCGATTGTCAACAAACAATGGAATTTCCATTGTGTCTTTTTTCGAGGCAATCATCGTTGTTAAGTACTTTTTAGGGTTCCGTAGTCAACAAGGAACCATTATAGTTTCGCTATGTCCGTCCATCTGTCTGTCTATCTGTCTGTCTGTCTGTCTGTCTGACCCCAGTCTAGCTCATAGACTCTTAGTACTAGAAAGCTGTAATTTGGCATAAATATACATATCAATCACACCAACAAAGTGGTAAAGTAAAATTTCGAAAAATATTTTTTTAAATACAATTATTGTATGTAACCCTCATTGCGTGTTTGTCAGTCCGTTAGCTGACTGACGTGAACCTACTCCAAGTACAATTGTTTTCTCTTTCTGAAGAGGTTAACACGGCTTACTTGATAGTTATTTTTTACTTAACTTACTACTTAGCATTTTTTTATACATGCACTTTCCCCGCGACTTCGTCCGCTGCGATTTCGTATATTTCCGTACAAAAATTTAAATTAATGCTAAATGAACGAATGAATTAATGAATGAATGACGAATAAATGAATGAATGAACGAATGATGAATTAATGATGGTCCCACAAGGACTGTATCGTTCCATTGCTGTGTAAGCTATTATTAAGCCTACATTTATATAATTTTAAAAGGATGAATGAAAGAATTGTTGATTGACAATGATTTATTATGGAATTCTTGCACATTGAATTAAATTCCTATAGATAAGGCAGAAGGTGGAAGTGTGTTAGCCCGGACACCTCAACTACTGAGCAATTGGCTGTCTACTTCTTGTTTCTCTAACTGTCCGAATCGTGTTTTAGTAAAGAAATTAACATTTCAGCAGCCAAATGCTTTCACAACAGAATCGTTTATCTTTATTACAGCGGAGAAATGTCTTTTATGCGACGTCGGACGCTTTGCAAATATTTGAAGAAGAAGAATATAAACTTTGTGTAAACGTCTATCCGTTTGAAGTTCTTCATCCAATTTATTACTTTAAATCGGCGCCATTTCGGGCCAATTTGATTTTGAAATATAGGCCGTTGCTGGCAATTTGGCTTCATCGTTTGTTGCACGCGATCTCTTCGTGTCTTTTAGCAAAGCCTTATTGTCTTTGATACGAACTTCTAAATTTAGAGAAATGTTCCTTCAGACCCAATTTGCTTATTTATAATACTAAATCTGAACTGTTTGGTAATAATACTAGGCTGGCTTATTCACTGTTGGTTGTGAAGGTTCTTGTGAGTTGTCTGTTTTATTTAATTTTCTCTTGAAGTTAAAGGTTGGTACCATGATTTTTATGATTTTGGTTTTAAGTTTGTATAACATCATAACCATATCTTTTTAAGGGAATTATTCTTACACAATATTTAAGTTAACGTTATTATACTTACGAACTAAAACTTATTTCACTTAAATGTGTTAACTCCATGCTGGACTGTGACGTGAAAATAATGTATCAGCTGATTAACTTCTCGTGAATGTCGTAAGAGCCGACTAAGGGACAAGGGTTCCAAGATGCACGCACATCAGGCGATCGGCTGAAATCTCGGAGCCCTAATTTGATTATGCTTCTTTTTTTTTGAGAGAGATTGCTGTATGCCTCTACGGCATTTTCAGCTTCACCGGGCTTTTTTTTGGGGGCGGCGAGGAACGTAAAGGGTCCCTCAAGCCGTGTGAAACGAATCACCTTCGGAGGTTTTCTAGAGGGAACGGCATCGCGCACTAGTGCGCGTCCCCGTGCCCTACTAGATTCTCCGAAGGGTTCGGATCGGAACGGTAGTTCGGATCGGATCGGATTCGGATCGGATCGGTTGATTATGCTAAATGTGGCGTTGAGGTCACCAAAAACAAATGGCGAGTTAACTAAAAATTGGTGATTTAGATGCTCTGTCCACCACTTTTTGGTTGAAGGACGTGATAGTATGTACGTATGTTTGTATTTATGTCTAAGGGCCTGTTTCACGATCTACAAGTAAGTTCCCATTAGCGTTTACTTGACAGATAGTCCATACAAAACTGTCACTTTATCTGCCAAGTATCTCCTAATCAGACATTGTGAAACAGGCCCTTAACCTTTTTGACCATGTAGCATATAATCCAACTTCAACCGGTCTAATGTTAACCCAGTTTACCTGTTAATAGATGCTTAATTCTATTAGTTAACTAATAAGGTATGTTTTCAAAGTGAAACATCGCAGGCCTACTAACTTTAAGGTGACCGACATTATTAGGTTATTTTGAAAAGGATTAACATTCCGAAAGGGGTACGAAACAACCAATTAATTTAAGTAACTTTTAACGTTTACTATTTTGGCTTTTATCTTAGTCTTGACAGCTTTAGATATAATTATCTATACTTACTATTAATAAATGTTATAATTTATAAATAAACAAAATGAATTGGGATAAAACTAGTTCAATCATTGCATACATAAAACTTTAGTTATTATTCTGAGTACAAAACAATATGAGAGCATATGAGAGATATTGTATTCAGAGATTGAAATTATGATAATAAACCTCGGCCTCTTTTGTCATTGTCTGTCATTATGAGTTTTCTCACTCAAAATGTCAATGTCAATGAAAAAAATTTATACAGCTTCTTACAAATAAAGCATCGTTGTCTCGAAAATGAATGAAAGAAAAGCAACTTCTGAAGCTGAGCTACTAGTTACAATAAAAGATCTGTTGAAAAAGAGCGGGCATTTGAACAAACTGCAAGCTGAGGTAATGTTAATGTTTAGTCGACCATACAATTGCTTTTACCACTTTTAACAAAAGCTTTAGTGGGCCGGCCGCACTTTGCCCGATCCGATCCGAACCCTTCGGAGAATCTAGTAGGGCACGGGGACGCGCACTAGTGCGCGATGCCGTTCCCTCTAGATAACCTCCGAAGGTGATTCGTTTCACACGGCTTGAGGGACCCTTTACGTTCCTCGCCGCCCCCAAAAAAGCCCGGTGAAGCTGAATATGCCGTAGAGGCAATCAGCAATCTCTCTCAAAAAAAAAAAAAAAGGCCGCACTTTGAATGCGTTTTTGTACTCATCACCAGCTCATTTTATGTCCGCACTGCAGGGCATGAGCCTTCCCGGATGGGCTATTGATTACGGACCCACGATTTTCGAGATAGGAGGGGAAGGGGGAGACGGAGGAGGGGGCCTACCCCCCCGGAACTACCTCTCTCCTCGACAATGGATAGCTTTTGAGATATGAATTTTTGAAAATTGACTAACCTAACCTCAAAATGTATGAAAAGTATCATTCTTTAAATTAGAAATTAATTAAATTAGCTTTATCTATACAAGACTGATAGTTACTCAGGCTGAGTCAATAAATTAGGTTTTTAAAACAAAAACAGATATTTTTGTATGGAGCTAGATTTCTGTTGTGTAATAAAAAAAAATAACCTCGAACTTGTAACCTATCACGTGACCTACAGGAGTAAGGCAGCTGTATGTATTGGCTTGACAATGACAGATGCCTGACAGTGACATAAAATGATCGCCGTCATAGATTTGCGTTTCGTTGCCAACAGTGACTTGAAAACTATATAAAAACTATCGTCTGTGACTTTTTTAATTTATTCTCTTTTTTAGTTAAATAATACTGTTAAAGTATGTTAAATACTGCAAATACTACATAAAAAAGCACCACAACGCGTTAACACAACACGTAACAAAACGCAATACATGTAAATACGAAATGTCAGTCGCAAAACAACAAAAATCTAAGGAAATTTTTACGATTTTCAATTAACTGTTACAAAAAAACTACAAGTTATCGAGATAAGATATTAAGTGAATAAGTGTAAAAAAATATAATCTTTCGAATGGTAAACATCTGAAATTGAAAATCGTGGGTACTTAATCAATAGCCAAGCCGCCTTCCCTATGGATGTATAGGATGAACAGGCCATAAACCACCACGCCCAGTGCGGATCGGTGGTTGTTAACTACTGCTAATGCAGCCGGGACCAACGGCTTTACGTGCCTTCTAGAGCACGGAGGAGCTCGAGATGAAAAGTCTTGGTTACTTACTTATTCGATGACCGGCCTTTGCAAAAGTTCTGAACCATCGCCATCGAGCTCTTCCGTTTTCGTACAGAAACGTATAAGACACACGAAACATTCCAATCCTTTGACATCTATGGTTACATTACAATCGTTATTTATTTAGAATTCATTGTCGATCATGACAACGTTATCTTTTGATTTTGTAAATAAAAATAGACCTTGGTTTTTCTTGCTAATCGGGAAGTTGACAACAACAAGAATTAATTCCAGAACAATAAACGTATAAACGACACCACGTAACGGTTCTTTAAAACATTAATCTATTTTTTGTTTGACCTAAGCCTGAATTTCTGTAACCCAAAAAGGTTTTAATAAACATTCAAACTATTCAAAGTGGCGTACCACAGTTTGCCATTCTTATACAATACTATTAAAAAAATAACGTTTTGACAGTTGCTAAAAAGTAAAATGTAATATGTATGTTTTTCAAATGTTAATGTTCTGCACCGCGCACCGGCGGGCGGCGCAGAACCTACTGTTTGTTTTTTATTTTTATTTTTATTTATATTAGTGTGTGTGGTCAATAAATGTTTGGTCAATAAAAAGTTTCTCGATTGACTAACCAGTCAACAGCCCAATAAATGTAAACAACATTCTCTCTTAAATAGTAAGGCAACTTCATGGTAGACTTTACCACTATAATTACTGCAGCATGTTTGCTCCCTTTGACAGGTACTAACAGCCATTTTAACATAGCGTTTAGGAGAACAAAGGATTCGCGGGTTTAAAACTCGTTATTGGCGATGAGTTCGTATTCGGGCGGTTTATTTGTTTTCCTGTTTGTTTATCTACCTCGGTAGCCGAGTGCGCTCCGTTTAACGCAGAAAGAGCTTACAATATCTTTTGGTCAGACAGTATGGTGTTGGGGCTGGGATTTCATATTTTGTATGATGGGATCCCAGGCTGGTGGTAAATTCTAACTATCTTCACTATAGAAATTAGGATGTTTTTTTTTAATTTTAATAGCCTTGCTTGAGGTTTATCAAATCTGATGTAATGGTTGGGCCTTTTTTTTTTTTTTTTTGGAGAGAGATTGCTGATTGCCGCTGCGGCATTTTCAGCTTCACCGGGCTTTTTGGGGGCGGCGAGGAACGTAAAGGGTCCCTCAAGCCGTGTGAAACGAATCACCTTCAGAGGTTATCTAGAGGGAACGGCATCGCGCACAAGTGCGCGTCCCCGTGCCCTACTAGATTCTCCGAAGGGTTCGGATCGGATCGGATATGGTTGGGCCCCTCTAGGGCATGTTCGCATACTGCAGACTTATTTTTGCGCCTATGCTTGCCGTCGGCTATGTGTTCCTTAACGCGGGTTCCTACACTTCTCTTTGTTTGCCCGATGTAAGAGAGCCCACAGTCACAGTTCAGTTTGTACGCGCCTGTAAACACGCCAATAAACGCGAGTAGATACGTAAAAGTTGTTTCATTTCAATGTGTAGTGTTCGCGTAAACTTTAGAAAACAATATGTTGTAATAAAGTATTTTATACCTATTGACTTATCTCTAGCACATCATTGAGCCATTCTGCACACAGCATGTTGTTACAAGCTTTATTCCAACTTCATCTTACTGAGTTTGCTAAATTTACATAACACAGAAGTAAGTATTAACAGTAAGTTTAAAAGAAACAATACCAAAGCTGGAAGAAATGTAGGACACACGACCCAGAAACAATGGTACATGACAAACACACAGACCCGCCTGCCAAATATCCGCAGCGATGACAAAACTTTGCTCAAAACTAGTAGTTCCATTACTGATTGGAATTTAGTGAACGATTGTGAACTCATTGTGTAAATAAAGCATTGAGCAGTTGTTTGACCAAAGGCATTGAGATGTAACTAATCCAATTGGCTATTCGGTTCTTGCTGTACAAACTTAATGATTGGAATGAAACACTCTTTCTTCACGAGCTTGATTTAAGGTTTAATTTTCACTTATTAGTAGGTAAGTAAAAATTAAACTTGATATATCAACTTAAATTTGAGAGGTTGGTGACCGCCAAAGTAAGAGATCTATGTAGAGATATAGGGGAAACCTTTGCATAGCAGTGGGATGAAATAGGTTAATAATAAAAAAGTAAATTTTCCTTTTTATTTTCAAGTGCTAATTGCTGCACTGAAGCTTAGCTATTAAATATTTATATAATAAATAATATAAATAATTTTTTCACTGTATTTTATAAAATTTTATGAATATTTAATTAAGCTTCAGTGCAGCAATTAGCACTTGAAAATGAGAAGTAAAATTTACTGTAGCGTTGTGTTATCAAATTTGTGGTATTTCATCTGCAAAGGTGAATCTGCATGGCCATCGGTTGCAATGACCGTTGGATAGATGGCGCACTGTGCCGCTATTAGCACTCAAAAAAATTGAAAGCAGTGACAAAATTCAGCACTTACGTCAGCCTTCCCGGTAGCATAGCGGTCGGTGCAGCCGCCCGGATTGCGGAAGACCCAGGTTCGATTCCTGGCTGGGTCGGGTGGGCGTTTAATTATTTCACTGTATTTTATAAAACTTTATAAATATTTAATAAAAAAATAGGTAAGTAAATAGACCATTTAAATACACTGTCCTACTGCTAGGCAAAAACTTCCATCATTTATATCAGGTTATCGTCACAATGATTAATGGGTATTGGCTTAATGTTTACGTATAAGTATTTTTCTTATAGGTGTTGCTTTTATTTAACTAGGTTTCACTAATTTTGATAAACTACTTATATTTCCCTATGGTGGCTAAGTGGCAAAGCACTCGGTCTGTAATATGGAGGCCCAGGGTTGAATTCCCAGGTCCGCCTTTAGGTCCGTTTCAGATTTTCGATGCATAGCCTGGGTTTGTGATCCCAGAGGTCGGAATCTGCCGGTCATTCCAGGTCCGCATTCAAATGTTGATTAGGGACCCTTTTTATATTTTTTTAAGTCTATGGACTTTGACTGACTTTGCTTACACTCGTTAAAGTGGGTATTAGTGTTACAAAACTCAAATTGACCACTGAAATCGGAAACAACATTTTAGTGAAATGCTCTTGCTTACTTTTTTAAGGAAAAAGTTTGCATTGTGTGTAAATAGATAATTCAGAAAAAAAAAACCGGCCAAACGCGTGTCGGACCACACGCTGTGTAGGGTCCCGTAGCCCATCTCAATAATGCGGACTCTGAAAAGAGGGCTTTTATGAACATGTATTTAATGTAGATACTATCGGTTTCACACACCTGACAAAGTTATTTAAGTAGTTCCCAATGGGGAATTTGTACTGCGCCAAGTACATGTTATAAATTGGTCGAATGTTACTCGTAAACTTGTAAACCTATTTAGCTGTGATAGTTTTCCTTTTAACTTCGTCATGTATACAACAACCGTGATTTTTTTCACGTATCCAAAAACAACCATTTGGCTTACGGGGGGGGGGGGGCGACACTTGGTAGACAAGAAAAAAAGTAACATCCCCACTTAAAGTGTAGGGGAGGTAACGTAAAAATTTTTTTTTTTTAAATTTTACTTCACCACTTTGTCGGCGTGATGAAACTACAGCTTTCTAGTATTACGAGTCTATGAGCTAGGCTGGGAACAGGCAGACAGACAGACGGACATGGCGAAACTATAAGGGTTCCTTGTTGACTACGGAACCCTAAAATAAGCTTTATAATTAGAACCTTGTATGACATGCATGATTTGATGTTCAACATTTTTTTGACTGTAGGCTGAACTATTATTCCATTTGAAAAATAAAAATATCTATATTTTGCAAGGAGTTAACTAACACTATAATATTTATAAGAACCATATACCTATGACATGCATGATTTGATGTTCAAAATTTTTTTGAGTTGTGTGTCGGCTGAACTATTCCATTTAAAAAATAAAAATTTCTATATTTTGCAAGGAATTAATTAGTTTTCACTATAATATTTATACTATTTTGAGACACTAAGCAAATATGTACTATCTACATTAGTTTTCTTTCATTACCACATCTAAATTGAAAAAGAGGGTCCCCAATAAAAGCGAACCCCCAACAAAGGGTTAGCATAGTCACGTAGTGTGCCACTTTGAACAGACTGTGGTTTAATTGTGATGCATTATAAGCCAGATTGGAACAACAAAAAAGGCTAAACTCTTAATAACATTTTTTTTTTGTTTTATATTAGCTGTAATCAAACGCTAACAGCTAACTTGTACGTTGTTTTAGTAACAGAAAGGAATAGGTGCTGATAACTTTATAAAAAAGTGCAATAGCAAAACTGGATCAGAAAATAACATTGCATAATTATTTTGTACTTTTATTAGCAAACTTAATAATTGTACTGGTGCTCAGGATAAATAAAAGCGACATATAAAAAAAACTTAACAGCTTTTAGTTTTTATGAATTTGGAAAAAAAAAACATAATTATTCATTTAAACATCGAGCTGGAAGAACAGATGGCCGAGTCAAATATCATAGGTGATATAAAAGCACACAGACTCCGCTGGCTAGGCTACCTCGAGAGGAATGGGAAAGATTGTGCAGTGAAGCGAGGGTACCTGGAAAGGGCCAGTGGCCGTCAGCCAGTGGGCCGCCCTAGGTACGGATAGGAGGATGAGGTCGAGAAGGACCTGCGCGAGCTCCACGTGGATGAGTGGCAGGTGGTGGCGCAGGACAGACCGAGGTGGAAGCTCTTATTATCGGTGACCAAGACTCACTTTGGGTCGCTACGCTAACCTAGTTAGTTTGTTAATTATTATAAATGACGGAGGGAGAAATAAGAAATTATTTATTTATTTTTATCAAAGGCTGGGTTATATGGGGTGAACCCATATTACTCAACCTAGCACAAGCCTTCTAGGTGGGTAAAAGAGACTGATTAATTTGTTAATAGCGAATAATAATATTACAAAACAAACCACACATCTTTAATGTTATGCTGGCTGATGATGATCTCCACTATTTTCCACAGATGCGAGCGAAAGTCACCGAAGTCCTACAAGACAGGCAACAAACCATACATGGGGGGGAGCTGTGCCCTCCACCACCGAGCGAAGAGGTGCTGCTTGTCAACGACCTCGTTCGAGAATACCTGGAGTGGAATGGCTACCTGTATACTGCTTCTGTGATGACGTCTGAAGCTGCTTTGCCTAAAGATAAGAAGCGCAGGAGTGACTTGTGTACAGAGGTGGGGGTGAGGGACGATGAGAAGTCTGCTTCGCTGCCATTGCTGTCTAACATCGTTGCGGCGTACACTGAACGTATAAAACGCAAAATCAACAAGAGCAAGAAGGACCTAGGTCCTAGGTAACCTAGGTTAATTGATGTACCTGCTTCTGTGAATTTTTTTCGATGCTCTTTTGAATTCAATATTACATTATAAAACAAAAGATATTTTAATTTTTACCATTACCTAAATGTTAATGTCTTTGGTTGTTCGTTTTTATCAATTCGGGTTTCTATTTTTTTCAATGTCTGCAAATGAGAGCGATTACCTGGAGTGGAATAGCTTTATTGTGTGGACGATAAGTTTCAATAAAACAACCTTATACTAATAGTTTCTTAACTTGTTTTTTAACATAAGTTATAAAACATTTTACGCAATGTAACATCGTTGCGTCGTACACTGTACGTATAAAACGATTAACAAGAGCAGAAAAATCTTGGGTTGATTTGCTTATCCAGCTCATACTTTGTTATTTTAAATTTAAAATATTACAGTATTGACAATAAATATTTCAATCAATTTTAAGTCTTAGAGCTATCGCCCACGTCTGATGATCGGTGACCGATTTTTTTGTCGGTGAAAATGAAACGTATGGAATACTATGTTGCACAGGTCCTACAGAAAGTCTGTTTTGGGCGGGAGCCATTAAGATTATAATATATTAATATATCAAAAATGGAGGAGAATGAATGGAGGAGCTCGATGACGCAGTGGTTAACGCGTCCGGTCTGCGAGTGCTGAGGTTAAGCAACTTTCGCAAAGGCCGGTCATCGGATGGGTGACCAAAAATGTATCATCTCGAGCTCCTCCGTGCTTCGGAAGGCATGTAAAGCCGTTGGTCCTGGCTGCAGCAGATTAGCAGTCGTTAACAACCTCCAACCCGCGCTGGGCCCACGTGATGCTTTATAGCCCGTTCACCCTATCCATCCATAGGGCACGAGCGTTCCCTCAGCAGTCCCCGAGCAGTGGGGACATAAAAAATGAGCTGATGATGATGATGATGATGATATCAAAAATTAACCTTTTATTATCTTTTTAACGTCAAGAATTCGCTACGATGGTTACGCTTAGAAAAAGTTTCAAAAACACATAGATATCCTGTAAACCAGAGCTACGTAGAATTTGTAACTATGCGCATTGTTTTAAAAAAAATATATTAATTACCATTATTTATCTGTACCTTGACGTAGCGGGATATTTCCCAAAAGCATTTGCTGCAGTAAAGCTATCCGAGCTTTATCTTAACTAGTGTTGCCGGACCATCGATAGTTTTACCATCGATATTTTTTGTCAAAAACTGACACCCTGCCAATATTATTATGACCATCGATACTAATAATAGTATTGTTTTCAGATCTTTGATTGTATCGATACTATTGATAGATTATTATTTATAACCAGCAATACACCAACTCAAAATCTGAAAATGCTGTACATGGAATCAGACCTACTTGGAACCTGGTTTGGTATTGGTCTGTCAACATTCCTACTTATTGACAGTATCAATACTATCTCTACATTGTAATTTATGAGTATGACTGTGTTCGATGTTAGTGCTCTCTGTCAATATTCCTAGGTACCTATCGATACTATTAATAGCTCCTATCTAACGATACATCGATAGTATTAATTGATTATAATTTATGAGTAGCAATACTATCGACAGTATCAGTGTTATTGCTCTCTTCCAACATACCTACCTTTCGATACTATCAAAAGTATTGACACTATCGATATAATCGGCAACACTAATCTAAACTCTATATATTATGATGCATCCGTCTTGAATTAATGCGTTTCGTTTGAAGCTCTAACAAAAATATCGCTTAGTGCGCTTTACTTTTAATAGTAAGTTGCGTCTGAAGAAGCGTACATAGTTAACATAAGATGGATAACAGCTGGTTGTTCTGGAATAATAGAAGTTAGCTTATGCAGCGCTCCTGACGCTAGTTAGGAATATCAGTCGAACTAGTGGTGTAAGTTGAAAAGTTTATGCATGAATTACGAACAGCAAACTTATCCACATGAACGTACACTTTGATTATTTTTTTATGTAAGTTATAATGCTGGTTTGTGACCCTCATCGACCTTGCCTCGGTGGCGGAGTGGCTCAGCCTCGGTATGGGTATTTGGAGGTTCTAGGTTCAACTGCCAGATTGGCAAGATTTACATCGGATTTTAGGTGCAAAACCTGCGTTTATAATTACCAAGGATGGAGGCCTATGACCAGCAGTGAAACAGTATATAGGCTTACCAACTAACAATCGTAATACCTCACCTGGACCAATTATATGCCTAGGTGCTATCTAACTTAGTGCTCCAACAAACTGATGGAATATTACCACAATAGTAGTTATTAGTAGACTACCTACCCGGCAGGAGACGAATTAAACATAGGCTCCTGGTTGTTTTTTTTAATATACTATTCCCCTCTAATAATACTTTGCTTACGTCGATTTAGGTTATTATATCTCCGTCAGGGTCCGTGGTCACAGGGAGACTGAGGTGTTGGTCGGTCTGCAAAGGGTTCGAAATGTCAGGATAAACAATAATTAAAACTAATGTGTAAAATAAACGCGAGTAGATTCGTAAAAGTTGTTTCATTTCAATGTGTAGTGTTCGCGTAAACTTTAGAAAACAATATAGTATACATTTTTTTATTAGACAACATCACATACATTGTTCTGATACCAAGGTAAGTAGCTAAAGCACTCTTTTTATGGAAATCAGAAACAACGACTGACGGTACCACAACCACCCAGAACCGACACAATATTGATAAGTTCGTTTTCGACATTGACCCGACCGGGAATCGAACCCGGGACCTCAGATTTAGCGCCGCCCAAAGTCCGGCGTACAAGCCACTCGGCTACGGAGGTACAATTACCAACAGTAATAGCTTAAAAAACTTCCATACTTAATTAGGCATACAGTGTTGTATTTAAAAAATAGGTGTTTATTTATGATTTTTTTTCTAAAAACAAAAACTTTAATCCGTCCTCCTACAAGTTTTACAAAATGTCGCTTGGATCATTTAGCCTTTAAACCGTCGAAAGATCGGAACTAGATTTTTTAGGACTCTACGGCTCTCACCCTACAGTCACGTGTTTCAATAAACTAGCTTTTCGGGATGAAAATCCCGAAAAGTGGGCTGGTAAATAGTAGCGGTTTATCAAGTATCTACATACAAGTACCGAAATAATTCTAGATGGGAATAGCTAGGAAATGCTTATAGAATAACATTTATGAATAAGGGCGTGCTTATCGAGTGTGACCATATACGTTATCCCCCAGCCGTCACAAGACGTCTGCCAGACGTTGAGTAATACAGGCGCGCAGGCTAATATGGGCGATGAGTCCGTTCCATTAGCCCCGACCGATAGGTCGACGCCGTTTATTACTCAAAGGCTATTATAAGCTATAAAGGCGAATCATTTATTACTGTACACAATCACGGTTGCTAATAATGTATCGCGTAACTTTGATACGGTGAAAGGTTTTGCTCGGGTAAGATTGTTTATTTATTTTGTGTCTTATCAACCTATACATTTCACTGACTAGGTTGGAGCTCTCTTTGATAAAGAGGCCAATCAGCAGGCCGATCTCATTCGACGGAGACGAACAGATTGGTTGCAAACAGAAGACGGCGATACGTCATACTCCTTTATATAGTGCCCTAACATCCGTCCAGAGTTTTAGAGGCCGAACATCAGGTAGACCAGCGGAGAGCGTTCTGGTTTGAGTCCCCATGTAAATTCCGCTTATCTCGTTGCGGCTCCCCCTGGATTGCCAGCTTTTGCATTGGGGTACGAGAGAGCTGCTACATAACCCTGATACCTTGAGGATACACTGGGTAAAAAAGGCTAGAGCTTTCTTCACCTCATGCTGCATTGCACAGTCTTTATAGGAGTCTAGCAACCTAGCTATCCCAGGTATCCTTCTTCGGGTGGGCTGTTGCGAGTGGAAAGCGATGCTTGTTGTTCGTTGTTCCGAGCCATCCGACTGACGCTTCTCTTCTATAAACGTCGAGTTTCTCTTGAGTTGGCCGATAAAAGGTTTAGCACTACCAATGACAATTTGTAAAATAATATGTAAAATAATTTACAACACTTTTTTGGATTTTATTTGTACGTAACAAAACTTGTGTGAAATTAGATAAAACCTACCTATATGTCGGTTTAATATTGTACATCTTGTATAAGTTCGCTTATAGTATTAATACCTTGAAACTGATTAAAGCATACAGATTTCTCAATCTGCAAGTCCCACTCAAAAGGTATTTTTAAATCAATCCAGTTTTTCATTAGGTTCGAGTGCTAGATTGATCGACGTATTCAATCCGTTCTAAAAGGATTACTATCAGTATGATAGATTAGGTCTATTACATCAAATTGTTGATAGAGTGTAATGTATCTAGTGTATTCAATCAATCCTTTTGTAGACTATTTTGGTATAACTAATATACGAGTAGGTACTTTAGGTGCTAAGTGCGTCTATTAATTAGTAATATAAAGTTCGCAACAAGTTATTCTATTAATTTTTGTGTTATGTTTTCATAATAAGTCTATTAATAGATAGATAATACTTTATTGCAAAACACAATAAAAAAAATGAACATATAACATTAAATCAAATAATTAATAAAAGTACCTACAATTAGGCGGTCTTAACGCTTTAAAGCGACTTCTTTCCGACACTCACTCGGGTGGAGAGCGCTAATTAACTGTTAAATCGGAGATGCAAATTATTTAGACATACAAGAATTAGTTATTAAGATTATGATAAAAAAAAACTCAGTTTATAAGTCGATGTATTCCTCCATTTACATAATTATACTCTTAACTTTTCTAATTATACAATTGGTAACCAACGTTTATTTTCCAAAATGAATATAGAACAAGCTTACTCGCTTACTGACCTTAACATTCAAATACACGCGTATCAAGTTTAATTGAAATATACCAATTCCAACGGGGAGCCCTAAAGTAATCCTTTGTTGGCACAGGATTAATGCAATCGTCATATTTATGTCATACGGTTTAGTCGGGTATCTCCGCTCGCATCTCCCGCCAAATTGAATACCTGATAGCGCGCGTGAGGTTATTCCGAAATCAATAGCAATCCGGCAAGAGCAATTTTGACTCGACATAAGACGCATACGGACGGTAAGTACGCTGTACTGACTTGATAAATTAAGAGAATGGCGTATTAAGACAAATACGTTTATTTTGTACTAGCAAATTAACCACGACTTCGTCCGTGTGGATTTAAGCTTTAAAAACCAAAATTTATTTTATTAAAATAAAATATAGCCTATGTTACCCGCAAGATATGAAGCATTCTATCGGGGAAAGAATTTTTAGAATTAAACCAGTAGTTTCAAAGATTAGCCCCGTCATACAAACAAACAAAGTCACAAACGTTCCTATTTATTAATAGTATAGATAGATAGAGAGGCTATTTAAAAAAACAGGAGGTTCTCAATAATTATTCGTCTATTTTTTTTTATTGTTTGTTCGCACACATCTCCGACCTATTGATCTATCCTTTGATTTGGATGATCCTTTTTTAATAGAAATGTTTTCTCCCTAGTAAGTCCAATAAAAATTTTGTAGGTCCGTATTTGCCGTTGACTTATATTACATCGTATTTTTGAACGGTATAAACTTATGGTTCGTCAAGCAATAGTGACAACAATTTCCGGAGTTCTTCTAGAGTTGGCATCGCGCAAGTAACATCAATGTTTGTAGCATTGTTGTGTTCCGGCAGCTAAAGATAAGATAGCCAGTGTCTCACTGGTTGATGATCACGGGTGAAGTGCGCTTCCATCATTGGCCTTAGCGTCACTTAACATCAAGGCGCTATGCTTACCCGTAAAATATTTTGTTCAAAAAGATAAAAGCTTTCGCCTACAGTCAAGATTTTTCTAGTTAAAACAATTTTGAGTTTTTAGAAATTTTAGAGAATAATTTCTATAAATCGTGCAAAATATAACCCATGCCTAGGTAAGGGTAAGGCTGTTTACCGCCAGACCTGTGCAAAGTAGCTAAGCGGTGTTTGAGGAAAAATCCACTAATACGATAACTTTTTTGCGGTGTAAAATGGAGTACCTAATCGTTCTGGTGGATGTTTTCCTCGCACATCGCTTAGTTTCCTCGCACAACTCTGGTGGAAAAGCAGCCTGAGAAACCAATACAGCTTAAACATCTTTAATCCACACACGTACTACCACGTTCAAGAAATATTTCCTTAAACATTCCCTTACAGGAAAACTAATCAACAGCCACCAAAGCTGTACCCAATCGCCGCTCATTACACCCTTGTGTCAGTCACCCGATAACGACAGATCACTGCTACTGATCAGACTTTCGCTTGTATTACCTGCAGTAATCATTTACTACACAATGGTTCTTTGGCACAATCGAATCAGGATAGATTTCAAGATAAATCTGCTCGTCCACCGCTCATTGTTGAGGAGAGTGGCCATTTCAAAAATGGCTCGTCGGTTAAAGCCGACGCTAAACCGATTGTGCTCAGCCGTTTCGGTTTGATGTGAATTGTAAAGCTGCGTGTTGTGAAGTATAGAATAGTAATGCGTGATATTTTATGTGTAAGTGATGACTTTTTATAGGATGGGTTGGAACGGGTAAGTGTGTTTAGTGCGTTTTACCTGTAGTTGTATTAAAAGACGGCTCGCAATTGAATACCTATGTTCATTTTATAAATTTAAGTATATGTACATTTATACAAATGTACCTTTTATACAACAATCAGTTATTGTACACAACGGTTGGACACAATCGAATCGGGATAGATTTCAAGATCATTGTGGGGGTGAGTGGTCATTTCAAAAATGGCTCGTCGGTTAAAGCCGACGTTAAACCGATTGTGCTCGGCCGTTTCGGTTTTAAGTGAATTGTAATTGTATTTCCATTTAAAAATGACTCGTTGGTTGAAGCCGCCTTTAAACCGATAGTGTTCGGCCGTTTCCACCACAAAACCTTTTTTAGCTATTTTAAAGTCGGTCAAGCGACAATATACTTTGTTGACGTATGACGATAACGCTTTGCCACCCGGCTACCTGAAAAGTCAGCATAAAAAAGAATTCAAACATTGACTTAATGTGCACAGAGCTTTAAGTAAGATGGCGTAAGTGGTCATGATTGGTGAAGTATGATCACATTGCATCCATTGTTAAAATTTACGTCTTACAGATAGGTTTGAGATAAAATATTTTGACGACCTCCGTAGCCGAGTGGCTTGCACGCCAGACTTTGGGCGGCGCTAACTCTGAGGTCCGGGGTTCGATTCCCGGTCGGGTCAATGTCGAAAACAAACTTTTCAGTTGTGTCGAGTCTAGGTGGTTGTTGTACCGTCGTTGTTTCTGATTTTCATATAATGAGTGCTTTAGCTACATTGGGATCAGTACAATGCATAAAGTTAATATACCAAAATAACTTTATGGAACAATGTATGTGATGTTGTCTAGTATTTAAATAAAATGCATTGTTCCCTTTATTTTATATACATACATATAATCACGCCTCTTTCCCGTAGGGGTGGGCAGAGACCACTTTTTTCAACTTGCTACGATCCTTACATACTTGTTTCGCTTCGTCCACTTTCATTATTCCCTTCATACATGCTCTTCCGTTTAGGGTACTCTTGACCTGGCCTTTTTTCAAGACGTCCCTGATTTGATCTCGAAACGTCCGCCTAAGTCTACCCCTACCAACACTTTCATTCACACTCGCCTTGTACACTTTTTTCGTCAATCGTTCTTCATCCATTCTCTCGACATGGCCAAACCATCTCAGCATACCTTTCTCAATTTTTGTCTCTACATCTTCTTTCAGACCACAACGTTTCCTTATCTCACTATTTCTTATCCTGTCACTCAGTTTAACTTCTATCATACGTCTTAACGCTCTCATCTCTACTGCATTTATTCTGCTTTCATGTTTCTTCTGCCATACCCAACTTTCACTTCCGTACATGAGTGTCGGAACCAACACCCCCTCATGCACAGCCAAACGAGCCTTGATAGACACCTTCCGACTGTTCATAAAGGAGTGCAAAGCTCCATTCACCATGTTTCCTGCATTCACTCTTCTTTTAATATCACTCTCACACTTTCCATCTCTTGTAAACTTTTAACCCAGATACACAAACTCATTCACCTGTTCAATTTGTTCATCGCCAATCACGATATTGCAGTCTGTCACTGCCTCATCTCTTTCAAACACCATCACTTTTATCTTCTTTACATTCATCTTCATTCCCTTTCTAACAAAAGCTCCACCCATAGCCGTTACTATCTCCTGCAACTCCTCGGCCGAAGACGCAAGTAGTGCTTGGTCATCCGCATAGAGAAAACATTTGACGAGTAACTCATTCATTCTCAACCCACTTTATTCTCCTCAATTAATTTCATTGGAATTCACTTACTAATTTAAAAATAAAAATATTATTCGAATTGCACTTAGTTGGTGTAACGTACAAACAGTCTCAAACAGATTCAAAACTTTGATAATATGACGTACCATGTTTGGTTGTTTGTATTGCTAAATGGCTCAATGGTTCAAATATTGGATAGTCTGAGGACGAACTTTACATCACTGGGACAGGTCTGGCCTAATTGTCATGTCATGATTTGGTACACACCGAGTATTCCAAATTGAAATGACATCGCAAACATTATCGAACATTAAACATCGACGAACATTCGATCGAACATTACGTTGAGATGGTAATTCATGCCTGTCATTACTAAAGCCACATGCCCCGTATTGGGGTGTGGTGTAACGAACGGTATTGGAACCGTACAATTACAATGACGGCAGTTACATAGAGGTAGGTACATAGAGGAAGAATGCACTGATAAGGCACAGATTAAAGTAGTAACAGATGCATTACTGCCATACAAAAGCGAAAATACCTACGCTATTATAGCCTACAAAATTGTAAAAATAACAGCTGGCGTTAGCTGCAAGCAGAAATATACCTTATCTACGCGTATTGAGAGTTGAAGACACTTTGCCCACCGCGCGGTCTTCGTATAGCTGCTTCATCGAGCGAACACGCTAGGGTTGTCTAAAGATGATGAAATAAACAAAAGACAATAAATAATAAAACATATTTATTTTATTATCAAATGATGATATAATACGTTTGTCGGTGCAAAGTTAACACACCTTATTACACTTACCTAATTTTAAAAATAAATTTAAAAGTGTTAACATTAAAGTAAGTAATTGTTGTTTATAAACTTATTTTTTATTATTATTATAAATATGTTTCAGTTTTACATAACGATAAATAGCTTTTTTTCCTTCTCGGAATTCTCTATTATTAAACTTAATGATTGAAAATAATCTGAATCATATAAATAATTTAAAAAAAATATTCAAATGGAAAACAAGAGCAAAGTGGAGGAAAATTGTTCCTATAGAGACGTTTGTGAAGTTGTGATGATGGAGGGTTCCATGGCGATGGTAAATAACGACTGCGTCTCTTTATGTGATGTTGTATATTTACAGTGACTACATTGTGACTAACTTATTATCTAAACCTTACAAGACTATTTATACAATATAAACTATGTAGATGTTGGAGGGAGGATGCCGTGTCTTATCTTAATCAGATCTACACGCGATTAGGAATGCGTTTACAAACTCTTTTACCATACGTGAGAATAGGAAATTATGTGGCGACCACAGGCCGCCACAAAAATCAATCAGTTTTAACATTACGTAAATTTACTTCCCGACCGATTTAATTATCAAAATTATCTAAGAATTCCGTGATTTCGACATTTTTATTCAGCATAACGCAACTGACGTGCACTCAAGAAGACGAGTGGCAGCGCGGCGGGCGCCCCTCTAACACTCGCAGGTTCGAACGTGCGCTAGCCGGCGGCGGGCGGCGGAGGTAAATAAAACGTGCGGCTCGAGCGAGTGACGGATGTCTCGTTAAGGTCACAGTGGCCGAGTGTTAAGTGTTCGGCTCGATAACCAGAGGTCCTGGGTTCAATTCACAGGTCAGGCCAAATGTGATTCGGATATTTCGATGAACTGATGTTCATCCCTAGTTTGTGATCACTAACGCGGATTTGGTAAGCATTGTTATTAAGCTAATACCCGTAAATTTTAGCGATGACTTGATTCCAATAATGATCGAGGCATCTTCCCAGTTATAGGACTGTATAGGCTAATTACTACTTCTACTACTAAAAAGGTTCTACTATAAATTTTTCTATAGGTACCATATTATGTAATATTAATAGTAAATAGGTAGGCACGTGGTAGGCACTATAATAGTAAAAGAAAGGAAGTAGAGAAATAGGAGTAATCACAGGGAGTTTTAAATGAAATGAAACCTTCTTTACCGATCTACTCGCGTTTATTTTACACATTTTATTCAGTGTTAACGAATTACCCTCTTAGACCGCGAATCCTGTAAAGAGTTCGAAACGTCAGGATAAACAATAAAATAAAATTAATATGTACATTAAACGCGAGTAGATCCATAAAAGTGGTTTAACTTCAATGTGTAGTGTTCGCGTAAACTTAAAAAAAAACAAATAGGCACTTACCTCGGGTATTACCAACTATTTTAGTCGTCAACAACCTAATGACACGACAAAACAAAAGACAGCCGACACCGTTTTTTAACTTTAGAGTGCTATACCGACACTCAAAAGCTTTGCAATCCGACGCCATCAAAATTCCAGTCTTGTGTATTCGGTCAAGTAAATAGTTGGTGTTGCCTCGTATACGGAGGGTAATTAATTGTGTTCCCCGCGTGTGTTGGGTCGCCAATTCCCTTATTTATCGGCTTCAATTCTTGGTCATTACTTGAACAGCCCCAGTTATTAGGTCTGAAAAGGACGGTGACAAATGTATCCTATTTAAATTGGTACAGCCGATTGCTACTTTTGCCTTTTGGTTAGTTGTATGTTCTTTGATTTATTAGCTGTAGTGTACACTACAGCTACATCAAAGGGTGTGTTGGAGTCGTATTGCTTAACACGAAGCAGGTTCTTGATTAATTGTGGTTATGTGGGTAACAACGAGTGCCTACTTGGCTCGATTGAATAAAATATGTACGCATAGTCATTAGTTATCCGCAATAACGATGCTCAATTATCTTGTTATTTGAGTACTACAAAACTATTTGAAACTTTACCTAATATGTACATACCATTTATGAATACAAAAAAGAACTTTAAATTGTAGTTTATGCTCATCGTTTTGCACTCTGTTCATAGGAAACCAACTCTGAAATCGTATTAAACAAAAACAGGTATTTGTGTATCTAACCCTTATTTACACTAGCATGGGCACCGGCCAAGCAAGCCACTGTTCCAGGATACCTATACCTAGCTACTGTGGAGCTGCGCACCTCTTTGTAGTGTGTGCGCTACGTTGTGATGCGAGTCCCGTCAACTAAACTGGACCACAGAAGGAAGCTGTCTTCCTTCTGTGGTCCAGTTTAGTTGACGGGCCGCCTTCATGAGAGAAAAGTTCTGGCCGAAGGGAGTGGTGTTCAGACGTTTTCGTGGAAGACTACCTTTGAACGCTCCCGATGCGACACCGAAAGTGTCGAAATAATTACTAACACAGATTAAGGTTTATATTACAAACAAAGATTGTATATGGGTATGTATATGTTAGTTTGTAAGGTATAATATTCTATCGGGCTGTTATATTGTAACTTTAAATTGTTGCATGAAATAAACGAATTTATTATTATTATTAAGCCCCGGCAGTACCTGCGTTGCGATAACGCCTAGCTAACGTCGCGTCTGCTGTTTGGTATAATCTTAACATTTCGAAGACCGATATCATCACTGGCTCATTTTGTCTCCTCACTCCTGGGGCTCAAGCCTTCCCTATGGATGAAAACACCACAGGAAAAACGGACCATAAACTACCACGCTCGACAATAGCGCGGCGGATGATCTTGCAAGTTAAGCAACCTTCTCAATGCGAGAAAATCGGATAGGTGAGCAAATTTAAATACTTCGAGCTGCTTCAAACATCGGAAGGTACATCACGCCGATAGTTAAAGGGCGTAGTTGTTGGATCCCCACCTACTTACGGCGGGTTACGGTGGTAAGTATGACCCGATCTACCCATATACGTTTTGAAGTGTTATATATATAGCTATTACATAATACTCGTATAACATTTGCTACAATAGCAATGAGGAAAATAGTTAGTAACAAAAACAAATGCCCATCTCAGCATTATGTCTAACAAACCGCAAAATTCCTCCGAAAACAATTTGTACAATCGAAAAAGTTCTCTCGCTGGCCGGCGCGAAACATGAAAAAGCGTTAGTCATTTCTCAAACATCTGAAGATACAAAGGCCGTTACACAAATCCATTCGATCCCTTCAAAGTTAAAAAGAAACAGTAGACGGTCGGCGTCATCGCTGCACAGTATTCCGGAATCCCAGCAAGTTTTGTTCCGGACGCGATTGGCTACTGGCGCGATAAATTAGGCAATTTGCGGTGCCGCCGGCCGTCCGGAGACCGGCGCCACAGAATAAGGAGACTGCAGAAGGTAAGCTTCCTACAAATGAGCCCGAGAAACACACACATAGACCATCTCACGGACACGGATCTCGGAAAAGCTCGAAACAGTCCGCAGCTGCTGTCCAATCAGGACCCTACCTCAGCATATGTCGCCACGGTGTGAGAAAGTCACATCGCAACGGCGCTGGTATTCTGGCAGGACCTGTTCAAGGTGACGTTTCCATTTTAAATAATTAGACTAATAAATTAATTAATTTGAAAAGAGAAGAAAAAATAATTTTTCGGTCCAGCTTTAGTTACTATTCTGAGGGCTGAACGCAGCCAAACTGTCACTGTCATAATATTATGTGACATTGACATTATTTGACCACGTACGCGTACTCTACGCACCAGCGTCTCGACCGCCATGTCAATTAAGAAAATCCCATGCGCTTGCCACGATTACAATCTCAAAGCACGCTTTGACAACCTAAATGTTTATTTCAAAGCGCTGAATGACATAAGAAGTGACAAAACAATAGATCCCCCACGTTAACTCACAGGAGTATAGGTGAGACGCAACAGTGCCAGTATGCAATCCCCAACGCCCCCCACACAACGTGAAGACCCAAATTGTAAATAGATAAAAACAAATAGGTATTACGCAGTTGATGTAAGCTGGAGATTAAGTAAATGCTTTCTAAGGTATTTCTTAAAATCAAGTTAAAATTTATTGCCCAATTGCTTTTTTTTTGTTTATTGTTTAACGGCTCCGGATGAAATTCATCAAGCCTATTCGTTCGTTCTATCTTCTTAGGTAATACAGAATAAATAAAGAATATTGATGATGATGAATGATAATGGAAATGGGAAGTGAGAAATAATAATCCCCCCCCAACCCCCTCGAGTATCTCAGTAAAGATGTGGGGCTTTACTAAGTCCTCAGGCAGACTTCTTGAGAGAATTTGAAAAGTGACGTTGCACTGTTTTGTTTCATTCGCCAACACTCACGAACACTTAACAGTTAATACTCCACCATTATTTCACGTTAATATTCGACATAACACAAATTTTAGAAAATAAAACAAAACCGCAGACATGGCTCTTCACTTTCCCGCCAAGAAGTCCACGTGGCCCTATCGCTGCGACCGGGCTGACGTAGAAGCACCGCGATCCTCTTTTGTTTCCTTCTATGCATGTCTACTTAATCAAGATGAGTTTAAACGCAGAACGCGACGGCTGCCAGTAGGCTCGCCCAACCAAATAGTACCGATCACTACAGTACACACTAGCATTGAGCAAGTAGTCACTACGTTATCACACTAGTACGATGCTTAGGCGTCGTAGAAATGTGTAAGAGGGTCTAGCTGTGCGTTACTCGAGCGCAATTTGAATCAAGCTTACTTTCTGGGTCTCTTACTTTGTGCCGGCGCGGTCCGCATCGTCCAGACTCTAATTAATTATCACATGCCCGCTGCGTATTACTTAATCAACCGTCAGCATGTTGACTGCTGCTATTGATTCTACTTCGGTTGTTTAATCACACATGTTGAGGCTATAATTGGATGGCGATTGGCGTTTAGTTCGGCCTAATAGTTGACACTGAAGGCTGTGGCAGAACTTCTACGTAAGTTCGTTAATTGGGTTGTTGATAGTTTAGCGTTTACTTTACGGGGACTTTAGAAATGCTGTGGTCAGCCTTGTGTAAAAAAAAATTAAATTATGAATGATTACCTTCACTGGTCTTTTTGGGGGCGGCAAGAAACTTAAAGGGGTTCGCTCAATAGAAACTAGCATAAGCAATGACTTGACCACTTGGTTAGATATAACGTTACGTAAAGCAAGATTTGCGTCTTACACAAGGTTTAAAAAAACAGAAACAAGTTTTACGAACGATGATATATATATTTTTTTATATATTAACGGGTAAGCACAGTGCCTTGATCTCACCTGATGTTAAGTGATGATAAGGCCAATGATGGAAGCGCACTTCACCCGGGATCCTAAACTAGTGAGGTATTGGCTATCTTATCTCTAGTTGCCGGAAAACAACAATGCTACAAACATTGATGTTATGGCAACATATTTAGATAAGATGGTGGTGGCTAGCCAGGCGAACAAATAAGCCCTACCACCAACCAAACCGAGTACACAAACATGTAGCCCCCGCTGGGAATCGAACACGGTACCTCTGGGTCTAAACCGGTGGTCTTAGCCACTAGACCACAGAGGCGGTTAAAAACAGTTATAGTAAATATTCCATCAATAAATAAGCAAACACTAATTACAAATTAATCCACTTACATCTCGCGTGGCTTTGGACCCCGTACTCAGCGCTTTATGTGCCCGCAGATCTACTAGTAATCTGATGTTCAAGATTGGAATATTATTGAGCTAGAGGAAATGTCTGCTCCAATATGATTTCTATAGACTAACTAGTTGGCACAGCGTATCCGATTTTAGATATCTAATACCGTTTAATACAGTCAGAGTTGTAATTTTAAGACGGATGTCTTTCTTGGCATTTGTGCAAAACTATTCGTTTTATTTTTCACAACTGGGGAAGCCTTGGTCTTCCTTTTCTTTTTTTTTATTACTTACGTGTAAGCAAACACTTGGTCTTCAGCTGGTAAAGCCGTATGTAGAAGCGCACTTCACCTAAAATCCTCAACTACTGAGGCACTGGCTATCTTATATGTAACTGCTGTGCCGGAACACAGCAAACCTTGGTGTTATGGCGGCATATTTAGATGCAGGTGGTAGCTAGCCAGGCGGACAAACAAGTCCACCAACCAAACCGCGTACACAAACATGGACCCTCTGCTGGGAAACGAACCCAGGACCTCTGGGTCTGGGACCGGTGGTCTTAACCACTTGACCACTTTACAAACCGTGAATTTTTTTTTATATATATTTGGATAGGCTGGCATTTGGCTACTATCTCACCTGATGGTAAGTGATGATGTAGCCTACGATGTAACGTGCTTGCCTAGTACCTATTCACTCGCGATTTGAAGACCCAATGTTAACCCCATTCATACGTTTCGCACTTAATAATTTAAAAAAAAAGTAGTAATTACAAGAGTCAGTCATTAAGCCGGGTACACACTCCAGTCCGTCTTTTTGCTTACTTTAATCATGAGGAAAGTCAGACACAAACACACAAAGTGATGTAAGTACGAATACCTTTCCTATTATTTTTTTAATTAATTTCGCTCCGTGTTCCTCCAAAACAGATTACCTTTCCATGGGACGAACTGAAGAGTGGAACTACTAACGGCTTTGTGATGTGGCTATGTCACCAATTTAACGCGCCACTTTGCAAATGCTAAGGTTTAGCAACTATCGCAAAGGCCGGTCATCAAAAGGATTGAGCATACATTATTTATCATCTTGAGCTCCTTCGGGCGTAGGAAGACTCGTAGAGCTGTTGGTCCCGGCTGCTTTAGCACTCGTTAACAACCAATAACCGGGCCCGCGTGGTGGTTTATGGCCCGCCTTCCCTATTCATCCATCGTCGAAGGCTCGTCAAGAGCATCCTCGAAGATGTGTGTTTCAGCAGTGGGGATATTAAAATAAAATGGTGATGTGATGATGTTGGCGTGATGATATCTCCTATGTAATTATGTGGTGTATTATGTGTTCACATTAATATCAGTGGCGGCAGTGATTGATTCTGATGAAAAGCAGCCACCGCAGCATTTGGACGCGTAGGTATGCCTGCTATGCCTCTGAAACTAATACTTCACTTGATATACTACCCTTGATAAAGCAATGCAGCACAATGCTGATTAGTGCAGGCATAGGTATAACAACCTTTTTATTTATAGGTTTACTAGTGGCCCGCTCGCGACTTCGCCTGCTTGAGAACACCCGTATCCCATGACGGAGCGCCGATCCGATCCAAACCCTTCGGAGAATCTAGTAGGGCACGGGGACGCGCACTAGTGCGCGATGCCGTTCGCTCTAGAAAACCTCCGAAGGTGATTCGTTTCCTTTACGTTCCTCGCCGCCCCCTAACAAGCCCGGTGAAGCTGAAAATGCCGCCTGAGGCAATCAGCAATCTCTCTCAAAAAAAAACCTATGATGGAGACTATTGCAACCTACCGGGTCCAATTGTGTTCTCAAACTAGGAAGCCATTGAAATATACACACAAAATTTCATCCAAATCGGTTCAGCCGTTTAAGAGAAGTTAGGTGACAAACACACTATATAAAGATATGTAAAATAACATAATATGACATAATTCTATCACCAGGTATTTTTAGTTTCAGTTTCAGATTAGATTTTTAGACTCCGGGGGTGAAATGCCTTAGTAAGAGATGTGTCCAAAGATACCACCTCACCGTGGCGGGTCTTGAACGACTTCTCAGAGTTCTTGGAATCCCGCCCAAGCAGTAGACGGGTGCCCTAGGTTTTTAGTGGGTCGGTCATAACATCAGGCTAACCCCACATTCCCCGAGAAGTTGGTGCCCCTCGGGATGAGTCGGTTACAAATTTTCCGAAGCTAAAGAAATGAGAATTTTTAGAACAAACAAAATGAACGCTCAGGTTTAATCAATTATTATTGTAGTTTCTTTCTTACCGCAAGCGACGTTACCTTTTCATACAGACAAATGAAAATAGTATTTATGTAAGTAAAAACAAAGGAATTCGTATCTGGTATATTAGATTTCCTCGTTCCCCACCTGTCTGGGGCTTATTTAATTAAGGAATGTTTCCTCCGGCCGGAACGGCGCCTTCGAGGACACAGGAATCTCGCACGAATATTGCAATCGTGAATAAATATTGTGATGTCGCATGAACACGTTGTTTGCGCGAAGAACTTAATTAGTACCCCTAATAGGGTTTAATTTACAATATGAATTAGTTACGTATGCTTTTGTAATGTTAAGGCGTAATTAGGGTACATAAACGCGGAGAAAAGCTGTTGAATATCTATTGTAGCAGCTTTAATAATTTTGTTCTCGGTATTTTGATATTTCGCGGGCCCTGTGCAGATTGGTGACTCTAATGCAGCCGGGACCAAGGGCCTTACGTGCCTTCCAAAGCACGGAGGAGCTCGAGATGATACATTTTCGGTCACCCATCGGACGACCGGTCTTTGCGAAAGTTGCTTAATTTCAACAATCGCTGACCCCGGCGCGTTAAAAAATTCAAACATTAAACAGAATAGGGACGTGTTAAGTCACAAAGAGGAAACACAAAAAAAGCAGATTGTAAGTATTCTGCAATGGGTAATCACGCACAGCCCCAAATTATATAGACACACGTTTTACACTTCGCACAGTGCTTGTACCCGTGGAGGCGTTGTACACAAAATTTCATTCGGGCACCAATTGTTGGCTCGTCTTGAATAATATATTTTTACTCTGCCTCCAATTGTTCGGCGAGTGGCTCCGAATGCCTCTAATTCATTTCAGCCTTTGTTCAAATTTCGGGAGAGTCGCATGTGATTTGTTATTGCCATGTGTGTGCACGGAATGATTGTTATGTGTGTTTTGATTTCTATACCTACTGTTATTTGTGATAATCACATGGATGGGAGATTAAAAAAAATTGTTAAACAAAAATATTTTTGTCTTTTTTTACAAATAATTTTAAAAATAAAAATGAAAAAAAATTTTTTGCACATTGTGATTTGCAAAATGTATAAAAATAAAAACGTATTGTCAAATTCGTTAATAGACTTTGGACCTTAGGTTAGGCAGATGGTTGAACAATTTATTGAAGAAAATTGTCAGTTTTGGATAGTCTGATATACAATGTAGATAATAAATAAATTATAAAAGACATTTACTCAATCTACAAAAGAACACCGCAGTGTGAACGTCTACTTCATTACTTATAACTACTTTTTTGTGGCCTACATAATATCCAGAGTGTGTAATAATACCTACTTTATTGTTGTTAGCAATTATATTTTGATATGTTTGTATTAATTTATAGACTTCGAAAATAATAATATACCTACCTAATACCTACTGTAACTTTAATAATGATTGTTGAAATTAGTTTATTTGTTTTATAGTGCAATTATGTTAAATTGAATTGGTTGTTTGCACAGTGTCACGGCTCAAACTGAGCAGAGGCCTATTTGGTGTACCTACAAAAGTTGGTGTTCATTTTTTTTTGTTCTATTTTTAGTTTAATTTCATTGTTTATATTTTTTTTTTTGTATGTACCTACTGGTACCCAATAAACGTTTTTCTATTCTATTCTATCATATTCTATAATGAAATGCCTTCAACAAAAACCAAACAGTGCCCAACCCTACCGAACCAAACACTAAATAGTAAAATTAAAATGAAATAACGAAGGGCGACCACCATGGCTTTTGACGTCGCCAAAATTTAATATTACACAAAATATAGTCGCAATAGTTGAGTCAATGCTAGCAATCAGTGTCTTATGTTGGCACTGATCCAAACTAAATGGGGCGGCGTCTATGAAGTTGCCGAATCCACTGGCAAAGATACAAATCTCGATGCTACCTCCTTAGATCTAGTTGGGGAGCGCTGCGGTATCTGGGAGAAGTAGAATTTTAAGCTATTTCCGTTTAAGTATCGGATCTTTTTACTTAGAAAGACCTAAAGGTTTTTATTTTTATAGTTGTACAAGTAGGGCAATCGCACCAGCTTAGATTATACGTGTATATTCACGCCTGCACTGCGTGACACGGACCGAGCGACCGCGGGGAAGGGGGCGCGCGGGGGTCTTCAAAGGAGCATGCCCACGGAGTGGCCACCACTTGCCAAATGCCAACGGACACCGTACCGAACCCACATACTTTTGATTTTGTAAGTTTCTTTTTTCTTTTAACAAGTATGTAAGGATCGTAGCAAGTGGAAAGTAGTGGTCTCTGCCTACCCCTACGGAAAACAGGCGTGATTATATTATATTATATTATATTATATGTATGTATGTAAGTTTCTTTTATTTTTATTAAGTACATTCGAGTAGACAAACCGCAAGTCTTCATTTATTTCTGTTATAATCTAAGGGTACCAGTGTTCTACACTTTAAGCACAATGATTAACACAAGTCAAAGTCAAAGTTGAATATTGTTTATTCAAAAAAACTTTAAAAAATTGCTTTTGAATCGTCCAAACATTTTTTTACCTACTACCTACCCATTTAGGACGTTTATTTTTTTAGCTGTGGAGAAGAATGGGCGAAGAAACTCTACAGATTTAATAAAAGTAACGACATTTACAAAAATAAATGCCTTTACCAAGTTATAAGTACAAGTTTAAAATAACTTAAAAATATTTTAAATTAGAAATACCTGTTGGAGTGATGGGAGCATTTTAAACCCATGCTGTTTTGTCTTCAATGAAATCAGACACTTATAATAAGCTTTTTTATAAAGCTTTTCCCTAAAAGGTGATTTTAAATTTATTAATATCTATCTGTTTTCACACGAAGACACGAAGACACGAACCAGTGATCTATGTTTGTTATGTTGTTATTTTTAATATTGTTTCTTTTTAAAAATAAGTAGGTATTCGATTTAGATGCTGATTCGTTACAAAATACTTTCGGGGTGGGCGTTTAACGTTACATAATGTATTCTCACTCTTTTCCTTAATTAGTGTTGCTAACACAAAAAATACCAGTTGCCGGAGTCATTTAACTTTTTTATACAATTTTCTATTTCCATATACATTTAAAGTTGCTGATTCAAAAAATACCAGTAGCAAGATTAATAACCTACAGCGTATATATTTTATCCCTTGCCCTTTAGTTTTGTTATCACGAAAAATACCATTTGCTACTTGACTTAGTTGAACTGTAGCTATGTAGCTAAACCAATAGGATTTAAGCATTGGGAACAATAGGATTCAAGAATCATATTATTACGTAATGTTATGTAATGAATGTACCTACAATAGAATTACAAAAAACATATGTACCTACCTACCTACCTGCAACAGTGTATATTTTATGTCCCTTAATTAGTGTTGCCAACACAAAAAATTACATTTGCCAGTGTCATTTGACTATTGTGCCGTGTTTATTCTAGTTCCATCTCAGTGTTCGCGTGTTCGCGCGTCGTTAAGCAATCATACCGCCGCCGCCGGCTTAGTACCAGGTAATTAGTACCACGCTTTTTATTCCTAATCTCTAAATAATAGCTACAGCACATACTAACCAAGTTGCACAAATAAAATTAATGAAAGTTTTTCAGTTACAGTTATTACTGCAGATAGCTGATGTCGTTATAGTTAGTTAGTAATTGTTTCATTGTTATATTAGAATTCCGTGCTTCGGAAAGCACGTCAAGCCGTTGGTCTCGGCTGCATTAGCAGTCGTTAACAACCACCAATCTGTGCTGGGCCCGCGTGGTGTGTTCTGCCTGTGGTGTTGCCGCCCATAGAGAAGGCTCATGCACCATCAGAGAGTACGTAAAGGTGATGGCGAATATTAGAATGATAGATGCTCGTTAATACGTTACTACAGGAGTGCTATTCTTATTTAATTTATACCATAACAGGAAAGCGACCTTCACTCACTAGATGGTTAGTGACGATTAGGCCAACGCACTTTGCTCGGTATCCTCATTTAATGAGGAACTGGCTATCTTATATCTAACTGTCGGAACACAACAATGCTGTTATTATACACGGTATGGCTACAGAGTTAGACAAGATGATTTAAACAAAGCCTTGCTATCAACCAAACCGTCTATACTAGTACCTACCACAGTCTACGGGATGTTTGTTAATATGTATATATTCCCGAAACGTACCAATGTTAACATGTCTATATAATACTACGCCAACGTCAGAAAATGGAAATTTAAAAAAAAATATTTTTGACTCTCCATTAGTTAGTATGGAAAGTCGAATTTTTTTTTTACAATTTTTATTTTCTGACGTTGGCATAGTATTATATAGACATTATAACATGGGTACGTTTTGGGAGTATATACATATTATCAAACATCCTGTAAAAAGTTAACAAAAAATTTTTATTTCATCAGTTTCACACAGAAGAAAGGCAAGTCTTAGGTAGGTACATAAATATTTTGAAATAAGACTACTTTTACGGATCTACTCGCGTTTATTTTACACATTAGTTTTAATTAATGTTTATCCTGACGTTTCGAACCCTTTGCAGGGCCGTGGTTTGCAGGGAGACAACAACAGACAACAGTAGATTCGTAAAAGTTGTTTCATTTCAATGTGTAGTGTTCGCGTAAACTTTAGAAAACATAAATATTTTATTTTGTTGTTTGTGCTTAGAATGTGCTTGTGTTTCTGATGTTATACGCAATAATAATGACGGACGTTTGTGTTTGTAATGATAATTAAGATAATATTTAATGACATCACTACATAGTATAAAACAAAGTCGCTTCCCGCTGTACCTATGTAGGTATGTATGTATGTTAGATAGATCTTTAAAACTACGCAACAGATTTAGATGCGGTTTTTTTAATGGATAGAGTGATTCAAGAGGAAGGTTTATATTTATAAATACATGCATAATAGTAGAGAAACATTGCAAACGCTGGTTGAACCCTACGAGGTAGATCAAAATAATTACAGTATTGTACACCTTAAAAAGTTCTACAAAAAAGTCCGCGATGGTATATGTCCATCTCTAAGGGATAACCCACAATGATATTTTTTTATCTTTTACTTTTTACGATAAATAATAGTTCATTTATCGTAATCGCAATACAGCATTAATCCTTATTCAATTAAGTACCTTAAATGTAATTAATGTAAATATAGAACAATATCTTTATAACACATTAAAATTAAATTAAATCTAATAAGCTATTTCTTAACAAAAATAAAAATAATAAATTATCCCATTCGGTGTCGAGACCCTTGGTCCGTGGGGTCCTAGCGCTATAAAGCTTTTTAAAGAAATAGCAAAAAGGTTAGTCTACATCACAGGAGACCAAAGAGCTGGCAGCTACCTCGGACAAAGAATTAGTCTAGCTATTCAAAGGGGGAACGCTGCCAGTATCTTCGGAACCTTGCCTAAAGGGACTTCTTTTAATAATATATTTTAGATAGTTATTATATTATATTTTTAGTACCTTAAATACATTTTGCATTAAATATAGATCAATATGGCTCTTTACAGCATTAAATTTAAATGATTATCTTCGAAGATATTACAGATTTTAAATGCAGGGACATAGCGGTAGCGTGTATCAGCATTGCATTATAAATTATAATATGCGTAATGTCTTTTTCAATATGTTTTTTTTGGATAAACGCCATTTTAGAATTCGTTAATATTTAAGATTTAATTAGTATTAAAATCGAGATCACAAACGGTGGACGCAACTTTTTGATATAAAATCAATATGAATATTATTTTTATGGTTTCCGAGAGTGCCGATTTCGAAAACAATATCTTCTTCTTTTTAGGGTGATTTTCCAACTAGTAAGGTTGGCAGTCAGCTCTGCATACTTGGTCCTGTCCATGGCAAGGCGAAGAAGTTCAGTGGCACTCGCTATTCCCGTCCACTCTCGAAAGTTCCGCAACCACAACTTTTTCGAAGAATCTATTAGGGATCTAAAAACCCTCTGACGGTGTTTGAATCATACGGCTTGAGGAAACCTGTAAGTTTCTCGGAGTGTGAAACTTAAGTCCGAAAAGTAGTTGTCCGATTGACTTTGGACCTACTGAACGTTTGTCCGACAAACGACTGCTCGACAGAACTATTGACCGACGTCATTTTAGTCCGACAAAATAAGTTGTCCGACAAACAGTTGCTCTAATCGGACTTTCGGACTAAAGAGTCACACTCAGTTTCTCGCCACCCGCCCCCAAAAAAGTGCGGTGATACTGTAAAACCCGCCTGAGGCCGACAGCAAGCTTACTCCAAAAGAAAAATATGATATAAATTATCAGCTTGCCTTTACCTAAGGTGCCATATACGATAATGTGACAAATTAAGTTTAGTGGGTGAGTTTATGTTATGCTAAGCTTTTGGAACTGGGGCAAATTACCGCCTCATCTAATTACGGAGATACGTGGTCGCGCACCTACTACGCTTCAGCTAACTTCTAGTTGTACAGCGTTGAATGTGTTAGTAAAATTGTAATTATGGTTAAATAATACTTACCTATTAATTTTTATGCAAATTTTGTTGCAACAAATTACAATTTGAAAAAGCGTCGAAAAAATTTCCAAGAGCAGGATTCGAACACATATTAATTGAAATTAATTTAAATTGTTATTAGGTTATCACAGTAAGAAAAAAAAATATTTTATTTACCCTTACCCTATATTTCAGTCATAGATTAGACCAAGTACAGGTATTTAGTTTGATTGCGATAGCAATAAAAAAAACCGTATTAGCAAAAAGTAATAGAAAAAATACACGTAACACGAGACATATAAAAATATGAGCTTATGTGTAATAGGAATCTCTTCTAACCATTTTTTTCTGCTCCCCTTTCGACTCCGAGAAGTTGGACGGGGTGCGGGGGCATACCCACTAAAAATGCAGTACCATCCACTTGCTGCGGCGGCTCGGGATCAGGAACAGCAGGCACCGAGCTTCCAACCAATCTTAACTGTGGTACTAAAAGCAAGTATAAACTAGTGATGTGCCGGATATTCGTATCCATATCCGTTACTTTTTGGCGGTTCTTGATCGGATATTTATATTTCTTAAATTAACATATTCATCTATGCTGTTCCACGTCACACTACCTATACTATAAAATAAAACACGCGCAGTGCAAGTCCAAACATGTCATGTTAGTGACACAAAGCATCAACTGTCTTTTTAAGGTCACGCGCACAACTAATGCGACTAAGGAAAAAAGTTGAGGACTGCATCCGTATCCGTATCCGCGGATATACATTTTATCGATCTGGAACACCTCTAAATATACATACATTAAAAGCATGGTACCATTAAAAAAACATGTACCTATTGTAAAATAAAATGTTCACTTTACTTTGTCTTTATATTCTATTTATTGTAGCGTGTTATCTTTCGACATATTAATAGGATGTAGTGATAATAATGACCTACATTTACGGAATCTTCGTAATCTGCAGCTTAAAATAACATTGTAGGTATAATATAGATACTACAAAGTGCTATTGTATGGAGAAACAATAACAAACCAGTCCAATGAAACTCCACATCTAATGCAAATAGTAGGAACGCTCTGACTAATCTCTAGTGGCGTAAAATCCATCTGGATGGATATCATCATAAAGCATACGCATACGAGTATAGCTGCCGCGAAGCAGCATACTATATCCCCTTGAAAAAATTACTAGAAATTAGAAATTTTGTGTCGACGCTCGCTATTCTTCAACTTTCTATTTTTCGTCGTATCGTTATCGGCTTATAACTGGAACACCGCTAAGCTCAGGCTTTCCCACATAAGCAATAATTTACTTCGGATGATCGGGATATAACCCACCACGCTGGTCCAATGTAGGTTGCTTCTGACATAATTAAAAAGAACAGACAACTGGTGCAGCGTGAAAACAACGCAGCATCAGTCAACTTCACTCTGCCGGCCCACAAGGTGCTTCTTCACGCCTCGTTTGAAGGACCCCATATCATAGGAACGAGGGAAAACATGTGCTGGTAGACTATTCCATCTTTTGGAGGTGCGACAAAGAAACGAGTCAAATCATATAAATATTGAATTAAATGTAATTATCTTCATAAATGCTATTATATTTTTTATTACAACTTTATAACAAAAACACATTTAAAAAATACTGAAAAACATTTTTATAAATTCACGATAAGAACGCTTCACTTTCTGAAAAACGTGACTGGTTACCTTAAGGCTGACGTGAATGTGTCTGGACCCGTTTAACAGTGTTTATCTTATCTACTTAACGGTCTAAGATTCAAAGTGAGGTATGTGAGCACTTAGTCAAGTGTTTGTTTTCATAAAAGCTAAGCACTTGCTACTGGTCCGGCTAGCTTGTCTAGCGTCTTTGTTTACACACTGAGCTTAATGGGAATTGTTCTAACCTACCTAACCTAAACCACAATAATCAGTATCGGAAGATCCTACTTGAACTAGCTCGGACGTAGGTAATATTTAATTAACATTGAACCTTAACCACACAAAATTACAGTAGGGTAAAGCCACCAAAAAGTATGCAATGCCACTAATTATTACTATTAACTGCAGCGACAAATTGTTTAATTCCAAAAGTCTGTTAATAAACTTTTTCGGGTTGTGTGCCCTACCGATTAGGCTATAATGATGTCTCCAACCTGTGCATGTTCAGTCACTGCCATTTACTTACTTTGTAAGTTAATTTAGCCTCTATCTGATGTCAACAACATTGTCGGAGACCGGTCTTAGCAATTTCACAAGTATCAAAAATTACATTATTTAATTGTATTATTACAATTAGATGTCCACAACGACCGGTTCTGTGCTGCTCGCATCCAGCGGCTACCCGTAACCTTTACAAAATGTTCTTTGGTCCACCTTATTAGTGTAAAAGGAACGAAATCAAAAATTTTTATACTTGACGTTATTCAGAGAATTTTAACTTCCTCTATCACGTGTCAGCATACATAACGTACACTGACGAACAGAAATAAAGATTCAGTACAACTTTGTAGTAAGTGCAAAAGCAGTATGTACCCAGGATTGATAAATGAAATGATATTCACTTGCGATATAAATAGGTATAGCATTGTAAATACAAATCAACTAATAGTAGAAATAGTGCTTTTCCTTAAAACTGAGCCGTTAAACGAGCATACGAGGAGCTCGATGAGGCAGTGGCTCACGCGCCCGGTTTGCGATTGCTGAAGTTAAGCAACTTTCGCAAAGGCCGGTCATCGGATGGGTGACCAAAAATTCACCATCTTGAGCTCCTCTATGCTTTGGAAGGCACGTAAAGCCTTTGGTCCCGGTCGCATTAGCAGTCATTAACAACCACAAATCTGCACTGGGCCCGCTGACTCGGGGTTGTAGTGTTAAAATGATAAAACTAACTGATTTTTTATATTACTGAGCAAATGGAGTTTATTTATATTATTAATTACAGAGAAAACAGGTCGTCTGCGTCTGGGGTGCCGGTAAGAGAGAACAGTCAATATGGAGACAAAGCTTATATAGGCCGTGGTATGGCGTTAGGCTAGTGTTGTCTTTATACACTACTAGTGTTGAGTAACATCCCAACACAATCAACCGCCCAGTTTCTAAACTAATATACCCTGTAACTTAACGCAATGCAAAATAATGCTGATTGGCGGCAGAAATAAATACCACGGTGGGCGCCATCTAGTCGAGTTTTATGCAGAATCTTCTTACCATAAAAATAAAGAGATATTTGCAAACAAATCCTTTTTTTCTTCTAGTCACTGTAGTTCATGTCCTATTTGAAGCACACAGTCATGAAGGGACATTGCAAAGTTTAAATGTGAGAGCAAAGTTACGCTCGCGTTCCTCATTCATAATAAGCTTTGGTCGACATAAAAAAGAAATGGTGTCCTTATGATATACTTCATTTAGGACAGGCGACGTAAAATGCTTACTAAGGACATTTTAGACTCTGTTATGGAGTTTGTGACTGAATTTATTGAAATTGGCTTGATTTTTTAAAGTAACAATAAACCTTCAGATTAATTAAAATTATGACTAAGCCGCAATAGTAGATTTAGATCTCGTGGGACCAAAAGTTTATTCGAATTGAGAAAAAAATATGATGTTATATGATTAATAGTCATCTACGTCACGGGCCCAATTGGCCATAATGATAGCCGACCTCCGATTAAAGATGGCAAAAGAAAAAAAAGAATTTCATTTTTAACCGACTTCAATAAAGAAGGAGGTGTCTCAGTTCGACCGTATTTTTTTAAAATTAAATTTTAATATCCTATGGTAGTATTTTGTAACAATAATAATCAAACAATAATAATAATTTTGATTTTGAATTTGAATAAATATTAATTATTATTACATTCTTTATTTCAGATATCAGAGGTTAGTAATAAACTTATAATAATGGTCAGTAATCTTATTTTATAGGTATAAAAAATAAATTTGAATGTGTCATGTACCTAAGGGTCACTCCGTGCGGACGGCCCCTAGAAAACGGATGCGGATCATCTGCCACAGTCTTCAGAATAATGTTGTCACTCCCCCGCAACCCATCAATAACGTTGAATTAAGTTGCATTCAGGTACACAAACAATATTAACCCATTCCCTGTCCCATGAATCACATATGATACATAACAATTGAAAACCAATTGTTATAATTCTTGGACAGCGTACCTGTTAATAGTCTAATTGCGTGTCAACTTATTTATTTAGTAACACTGAATGCCCTACTCGAACCATATTTAGATGATAAATGATAGATGGCGTCATGTAGACTTAGATAGTGCGTGACTATACAGTCCTGTACTAAATTGCCCCGTAATATAAAACTCTTGCTTTGGAAGGTACGTAAAGCCGTTGGCCACGGATACATTAGCCAACGTTAACAACCACAAATCTGCACTAGGGCCTCGTGGTGGTATGTCCCGTTCTCCCTGTGGTGTTTCCCTAAGCAGTAGTGGGGATATAAGATAAGCTGTTGCTGTTGTCATGATACAAAATTACTAGACCCTGCAAGCTGTGCAGTTTCTTGTACCCGTTCTTCTGCACAGCTAAAAGACGTCCTGATTGGGGGGTAGGTAAAATATTTTGAGACGATTCAAAAGCGGTTAAATCTACTAAGTTACTTGAATAATGATTCATTTCATTTCTATTCAAGCCAGTCTCGAGCATGGTCACACTAGCTGTCATTAAACCAGCAAACACGGAGAGACGAATAAAAAGCGTTGCTCGACGACACATACGTACGTTTGACTTTTACAACACAAATTGCTTTTCATCACAGCCACATAGCTTTTTTAATGTAAGTGCCTGTAAAAACTTTTTAGAAAACTCTAAATTAGGTATGTTGTATGCCTTTATAATAATTACTTTTTTATTTTGTATAGTAGGTACCTGAGACAAACGGTCCAGCTAGGTAGGTCCAACTTCAGCTAAGAGGTCAATCGTCGAATCCAATTAGGCTGGGCAGCGTTCGGTAAGTTACGAAATATCTTCTCGTCCGACATACCGCAGTGTCTCAAGACGAAAGTCTTTGACCAGTGTGTGTTGCCAGTGATGACATACGGGACTGAGACGTGCAAAGTGAATGAGGGCTATGCTCGAGGTTTCTCTTTCTCTCTCTTTCAAACCCCGAGCAGATGAAGAGATCCGCAGAAGAACAAAGGTTACAGACGAAGCCCAAAGAGTTGCTAAGTCAAGTGGCAGTGGGCAGGGCACATCGCTCGCAGGACTGATGGCCGCTAGGGCGGAACAGTTCTCAAGTTACTTTCCATCATGTGACCCGCCTGCTCGTTTGCCTCCTTTTAATATAAAAAAAATAGTACACCTTGCTAAACAGTTAAACTAATTATGCTCTAAATCGCGACGCGACTCCATCTTCGAACAATAGCGCATCAGCCATCGAGATTCGATATCCGATACTGTTGAAAGCATTACTACAAGATAGGATATTCTTTTATTGCCTCTTTAGAAGTCTGAAGTAACGTTCTGCTTCAAATAGGTAGGTACTAGCACTGCAGTGATTGCTTTTAACGCTATACCTATTAAAGCATTTATAGCTTTGAATGTTAGTGTTGTATTAACAACACTGTCAATGGTAACAGTGCTATTATAATATTTTATACTTGCATTCAAGTTGGAATGACAATAGGATTCGATTTGAATTTCTGTATTGTTGGAATGAAGCGTCGTCAATGGCCGAACGAATAGATGCTGGGTTTCAATGCGAGAAATCGAGGTTCAATCCCATAGCTTTGTTTAATTACTCTCGAATTGCGTTTCGAATGTTTTGAAGCACAACTTGAGTTTGTGACCATTAATTGCATTTAATGAGGTTGGTGATGAATACTCACTTGTAGCGTATTCAGCGATGGACTTTTGTCCAGCTCTTAAATCTTAATATTTACATTATTATTTAATAACAGAATAAACCTCAAAAAGTAAAATTTATTTCAGTCAAGACAAGATTTATTTATGTTATGTCTTTAGTTTTTTAAGACTTATTTGTCCAATATGCTCAAAGGTTACCTATCTGAAGGAGATAGCTTTAAGCGACAAGACCGACTCTGCCTACTTTTACGTTAAAATTCTTGTTGCATTCCTTTCTGTATTATTTCTGCTATAGAGTTTGTATCAATGTATTTAAAAAAGTTTGACATAACGACGACCATTATTTAGGTAACACAAAACCCAAAATGGCTTGTATTGGCTTAATTGACTGAAACAAATTATTTAACAAATAGGGCCATTCCCTATTTGTCATAAAATAAACTTCACTAAGCCAAGATTATACTGCAAGCGCAAGGAATGGTACCTACAGTCGCGCTCAACATATTCAAACCGCATTAGCACCTCGTCGTCGTTGTGTGTTAAACTTTGTTGTCATGGGAGTAATATTACTTGAGTTGTCAAACAAGTTATGTAAGATTCATTCCTAGGGTGGTATGTGGAGCTACTGAGGTCGATCTTCAAATTTCAATATATCTACTATAATGGATAAGGGAATAGGTATAGGATGCCATAAAACATGTAATCAAATTACGACCTCATCATTAAATTTACACTAAGTATAAGAGCAAAAGGTGTCGTAAGCTCTTTTTGTGTAAAGACCTAGACCCGTTCATTTTGCATTTTAAATGTTACAAATTAATTGTAAGGCGACTTTTAGACTAATAGAATATTGAGTTCACCTTAAGATTTTCTAGGCAGCAATGAGATGCCGACTAACGCAAGTGAGACTAAAACATTGATGTGGATTTGTTTCAAATACCTACAAAAGTTTTATGACAGTTATACAACAATTTATTAATGTTAATTACTTAGTATACATATCATCGGCATACATCTTTACCCGTCGTTTCGACCGAGCGTTACACCGGTCGTGGACACGTATACGCTTTAAAACTTTGTTTTAATGGAACGCGAAAGTTTAAAAGTATACAAGTCAAAACTTTTTAGTTGTAAGTGATCATAGTTTGGTGCTTTTATTTTTAAAGTAAAGTGAGGTAAAGGTCCATTTTTAAATTAATATTAATATCTTAAGCGTGTTAACCGCGACTGTACCAAACAACTGAATGCCGAACACCTAAAGTCCATTACTATGGCGATGACAGAACTTCCAAAAGTGATTGCAATCTGCAAGCTGGCGGTTCATATTGCGAGAGGCACAACAATGGGGCAAGTTTCACAATTTGTGGCGGGCGCAAGAAAATCGATTGCCACCAACTTCCTAACTATTGGCTGGGCGTACGATTTATTGGGCACTGAGTTGGACAATGGCTCGGTTATTTGGTGTCGGTCGCGGATCGGGACACCGTTGCGTTGCCAGATTTTTAACTCACTCTTTCTAAGCAGCTTTTCGATTCATGCTTGCTGCGGTTTTTAATTGTAATTTATTTTTGGTTGAGAGTTTTATGTTTAGTATACTTCGTCTTCATAATTCAAAGACAATGTAGGTATCTTAGCATTGTATCTTAGAAGGGGTAGTAAAATATTGAGCAATAGGTATTGAACATAAACTATGCCAGATTTTTACTTACTCCTTGGATCAGCTATTATAATAATTCCGCCTTTTGTGCTGCCTCTATATTGTGCAATAAATAAAATAAAACTTTCACACGTGGAATATTCTTCTTCACGTGAAAGTGGCAAAAAAATCGCGATACTAGCAAACGCCGAAGCCTGAATTTATCGGGTAACTCACGCTCCGCTGCCTTTAAAACCAATACATTGCAATCTATTTTTATAGTCTACTGCACGTTAGCAAAATGGGTGACATACCAGCTCCTACAATGTACTGTAGTGTAGGTAGGTACTAGGTAGGTATTTTATTCAGTAAAGCGGCCCGTCCCGGCTTCGCACGGGTGGACATTTCTTTTTTATAAAGCATATGTTACTCAGCGCTAATGCAGCATTCTAATGGTGAAAGATTTTTTTAAATCAGTCCAGTAGTTTTTGAGTTTAATTGTCACAAACAATAATACAGAAATACAAAGCTTTCCTCTTTATAAAATAGTACAGACTAGTACTTTACCCGCTTCTTTGTCTGCGTGGATTCCAGAGATTACCCTCCTTAGAGAAACAAATAAACACGTTACACAAAGTTACAAACTTTACCTCTTCATCAACAGTACCTACTAGCAAAAACAGGCACGGCATCGAATGGAAAGAGCAGCCGGGTATGAAACACTCCAAATCCTTCCTAGGCGAAAACGCCTTAGGACGGATTAAGTTCACATGCGGAGGCAGTAGAAGGCAGGCCCGATTAACCATCGGTGCCTTGACAGGGCACTATGCCACAAAACAAATGCACAGATGCACCTTTCAACAAATAGTTTGTGTAGGGCATGTGGAGAGGAAACGGAGTCAATGCAGCACCTACTGTGTGACTGCTACGAAAAGAATGGGACTCCTGGGGTCGGCCAATCCGAAACCGGAGGACTTCAGGCTCTTCGCTCTTAAGGATATTGCCAAACTTATGGCATCTATCTTTATAGAGGAGGAAGAGTGAAAGGATGGGGTTGCACAAAAGATCCCAATGGTTCGAAGTGTTTACTGGGAGAGGGAAACCTCAGCAGGCCCCACTAAGATAAGATAACAGTACTAGCACATCACTTGCGAGTCGCGACTTCATCCGCGTGGATTTGGATATTAAAATAAACTCTTTTTTTTTCAATAAAATAAAGCCTAAATTACGCGCAAGGAATGTAGCATTTTATCAGTGAAAGATTTTTTTAAATAATCTATTAGTTCCCACAATTTCCCTCCTCAAACAAAGTAACAGACTTTATACCTTTTTATTAGTAGATATAGATATAGATTTTGAACCGAAAAAAACTGCTTCGCAAATCCACCATTCATTTATTTATTTGCAGATTTAACTTTGCAATGTTTGATTTATAGGGTTATGTTTTACAGTTTTTTTTAATAACAGCAACTGATTACGCGCTCTTTGTACGCACAAACTCTGATTGCCAATATCTATGTAAATTGCGGATTGGTGTAGTAACTACATACACATTTTTTATTTAATGTAAATTGCCTTCCGTTTTAAAGCATTGATTTTAGAAATGTTAATATATTTTTTTATTATGAACGCTGTAAGTTTTAGTTGCATGATAGGGCAGTGGGTATATTATTTTGTACACCTAGAAATTTAGTTAAGTAATAGTTAAATATTTTTTTAAATAGTTCCTCAGTATTTTTGATTCCAATGTAGGTATTATACACGCTTTTACCGGCATTCACGTCGTTTAAGTTTCCTTGTGTAAAAACAATATAGGAATGGCGGCAAAGCGTCTATTTCACTGATGTTTGTATTTTTTAAATAGTTTAAGGTTGCTATTACAGATATGATTAAACAGTTAGGTACCTACGAATTTATGATTTTCATTATAATAATAATCATTATCAATACTCAATACTCATTAGTTTATTGCATTCCACAATGTTAAGAAGATGGTAGGTAAAATTACATTAAGTACATTGTAGACCCTGAAAAGGGCACAGCAATTATAATACCTATAGGTACATAGCTCTACGAGACAGGGTGTTTCCGTCAAAGTCGAATTGATGATAATGTATATCCCATGTTATTCGCCAAAGCTGGCTGGACACAGATAGGTATTACTCGAACCAGCCCGTCAATCGGATATAGCTGATGGAATAATACATGCCTGTATTGTATCGCACCCACTATTATTGCAGCGCCAAACTAAACACGAGGCCAGCTCTAATTTACTTAGCAAATACGAAATACGCCTGAACTAAGATAGCGCTAAGGGCTTAAGCACACAAGCTGCAAATCTGAACACATTTCGCAACGAAATCTCTGTTCAGCTGCAGTTTTTGTACTAAGACGTGATTTAACCAATTAAAATATGGAATCAGAATTAGAATTATTTATTTGTGAGATGTAGGTTAGTATTACAACGATGAAAATTTATAAATTTGTTAGTTTCACTAAATTTCCACCTTAGATAAGGTACCTATACAACTAAAAGTTTAAACAAAATGGCAAATCATAGATAAATCAATTGTAAAATAAAATACATTAACAATTCATATACAATCAATACAATATTATAATTATGTCAGTTACTCAGACATAATACCAATTTTATTAAACTAATAAGAAGAACAAACAACAATGGGGAAGTGTATATTGTTATCAAAGAATTTAAGTCAAGGCTGACACTATCTCTTTAAAAGAAGTTTCAATCCTACAAAATCTCTCTACTTCGTATTAATCTGCACATCAACCTATCCAAAACTGTCAAATTTCTTCAATACATTTTCAACTATAAAACTGAGTAATAAAGTTCAAAGTCTATTGTGAAAATTTGACAGTTTGTGGTAGGTTGATGTGAGCAGGCGTGTGTACATAGACTGTGGTGTCATTATGTGTTTTTTTTAGAGAGGTTGCTGATTGCCACTGGGTATTTTCAGTAAAGGGTTCCTCAAGCCGAGTAAAACGAAGCAACGTCAGAGGTTTTCTAGAGGGGAAGGCATCCCGCACTAGTGCCTGTCCCCGTGCCCTACTAGATTCTCCGTAGAGTTCGGATCGGATCGGGCATGTGTGATGTGTATGTGTATGCATGTACGTGTGCGTGCTCGTGAGTACGTATGTTCGTTGTTTTGCAATGCTTGTGGCTGTGTTCTGGCCGGTGGGTATCTTCATTCCGTGATAGTACAAGGCATAGAAGCTTCAGGTTCAGGACGCGTGCCACCCTTGGTGTCGTAAGCGTCCACTGCAGTGGCCGCTTTCCATCATGCAGGCCACATGCTCCATGCTTTCCAGCTTCGTTTCATAAAAAATAAATCAAAAACTTGTGCCCGGCATATAAAGCTCAATTATGCTATGCTCTTTAGTGCACGAAAGGGGACATTACTTCCTTCAGTTCTAAAACTATTGGCAAGGAGACAATTTATGCTCACAGTACAAGTTCCTTTGTCAATAGTTAGGTTTCGACTAAGATTGTGCTCGGGTCTTTGTCGGTGGGGAAATTGGAAATCATTGTTTATGCGTTCCGGGTTAGGGTGACGTGGTAAATAAAACCACTCGCTTCATAATGTTTGGACAATTATTGCCCATTAAGATATAAACTTATAGGTTAATTGGAAATGTTGTGAACACCTATTAGTGGTTGAATAATGTTCCAAAACTGATTACATAGACATAATGAAAGTGGAAAGTTACTTTTCGTAATCCGTAGGTAAGTAAGCCGAGTTCAAAGACTTCAGAGAAATCGTCAGGTATTTTATTTAGATTTAATATTGACACTTCAATTTAAAATTGTGTACGTCGAAATATGACTTGTGAATGTAAAATTTATATATTTTTAAATACTTACCTACCTATGTTTTTTTATACTTGAAAAAGCAATTTGTATCAAAATTTATTACAATAATAACCGGTTACCCATTACCAACGACTAACGTCCTTCCGAAGTGAGCGTTATCGATCGTTCTTATGCTCCTAAACCATCTCTATAATATATTTTTTTTGTTTTGTTTATATAATTTTAACGCAAATTTTGTTGCGAAACAAATAACAAAAACACAAATGTTGAAAAAATTTGAAAAAAATTCCACGAGCAGGATTAGAACCTGCACCCTTCTGACATAATAATAAATCATTAATGACGGTAGTTGTTGACATTGAATTGGCGTCTTTGGCTTTCAAAGTAAAAAAAGTATATAGTGTCGAATAATTTCGGCGGGCTGGTCAGAACCACGATAGCTATTGAGCTTGGTGCTCTTCCAATTGTGGAAGAGCACCTGACCCGGTATGTAGAAGGGTGCAGGTTCATCTCTATAATTTCACTGGAAATAGATCCCTTTTTTGTGTAAAATAAAGTGTTCTATTCTAATCTTTCAAACCAACGAAGCAACGCTCCTTAGAATGTCCCTATATAAGCTGTACTCAGAACTCATAGTTCGTCGTTGTCGTCGTCTTAGGTGGTAATTAGTATGAAGATGTGTATTATCGTTTGTAAGTTTGTGTGTAAGGTATACATACCAATAGGTCTGTGGCTTAAATTTATTCGTTAAAATGTAAGTTATATACCTAAGACCGATTATTGAACACGAGCATAATTATGTTGTCATGTGCCTTTTGTTATTCTTAATATGTACCTAGTTAATGAATTAGTCTAAGTTATGGAATTCTCTAATTGGCTTAAGTATCTTAAAATAAGTCAAGTTAAAATGCGTTTGTAAAAAATCTGTGGAATTTCCTAATAAATCCAGTCTGATTCAGGGCCAAATTGCCAAATTGCCTGCAGGCCATATTATATGCAATTACGAGTTAGTCAGCCGCACAAACATTTATTTCAAATAAAACCCATCAACTAACCGAATATTCATCACGTTATCATCGTTATCCTATCGTGTGTGACGGATATCAAATCACAAGTAATAAAGTCCGAAATCAAAGAGAACAAATCAAAATTTGATTCCGGACGCCGCTGAATGCATAACAATCGTATCACGTTCGTGCCGCGCATTGAATAAACAATCCTGGGACAACTTCACTGATCCGATCCCTTACCATGGGTGCGAGTTCCTTTGGTATGATGATGAGCCATAGCTCTCGCGAGGTAAAATTTTGGGATGATCTCACAATTGTATCACACGAGGGCTACAGTTATATCAAAACTGTAGCATAGTATCCTTCTTATACAGTGCCCATTCTGAACAGAGCCTAGACAGTCTACGCTATAAGTAGCTAAGGTCAACGACAGCATAAATTTATAATAAAGCTTTACATTATACTATTAAATATATATAATAATATTATATATACTTACTATTTATTTTTAATTTAAATCAACTTTTACAGATATTTTTTAGCGTCATTTAAAGCCACGACTTCGTAAACCCCGCAGATGAACAGTATACATTCGTCTGGGGTACGATTCCAACGATTACAATGTAACTTTTAACACAATGGAATAAGAGTCAAGTCACATGTTATAATATTCGTGACTATACCAAGACCTCTATGAAGGTTTACATTTTAACTTTTAAAAATACTTTGTTAAAATATTTTTATTTAACTAAAACTAAGCGTTAATGTTAATTCTGCGTAGGTTACATCATAATAAAAGTCGTGTACATCCATGTTCGTACAGTCAAAAATGTTAAATGAATTCGAGTCGAGTTTCTGTAGTAACGGAGTAAGCTGATCTCAATTTACATGTAACATGTCGTTTGCTATAGACAACTACTATTGTATACGTTAACATCACAGGCGTAGTTTGTTTGGTAAACTACTCCGGAGGCTGTTCCTGGTCGGATGTAACATATCGGCAATTAACAATGGGTTTAGCTAAAGTTCTCAAGATATTCCTTAGATTTATGACAAATCAATAGATTTTGAGAGACAGCAAGGTTAGCCAATAGAAAAATATAGTATTCAAGTAATATCTTATTGATTTTTAACATCTTTTACAATTTTTAGGTAAGTTTTAGGTAAGTAAGTATTAAAAGTAGGCATCTTTATTCTGTCTCAATATTTTGAGATGACCACACCTCAGAGTCCTATTGTGGCCATGGATCATCAAAGGTCACAATAGGACTCTCTGGGAGACCCTACGGGGTACATCCAACTTGGATGGACCCCGTATAGAGGTTCGAAACGTCTCAGGATAAAATAAATTATGTAAACGCGAGTAGATCCGTGTAGGTATGTAGTATTCGCGTAAACTTTTATTAACAATAATAATATTAACCTATTCCCTGTCCCATGAACCACATATGGTACATAACAATTGAAAACCAATTGTTATAATTCTTGGACAGGGAACGAGTTAAGTATGTCAAGTATTGACTTGACATTACTTAATTATTTATACATCCCATATTGATGAGAAAGCGGAATGTTTCTGGAAGCTGCCCTTATAATTTAGCTAATTACAGTATTATCTAAGGCTTTCCCCGCCCGATCCTCTAAATGCCACTACACATTTACAGAATACACTAAACATGCACACTAGTAAACTAGTGTGCATGTTTAGTGCCCAAGACACCGTACTCGTAGAACAAGGGTACGAAGAACCGGTTCACACGCGCTCTACACCAGGTACAGACATGTACATGGGTGCTTCTCTCCTTCACCACGGCCCGGTCAACCCGAGCCGAGGCCCGAGCCTTTAGAGGCGCCCTCGGGTTGTTCCGCTCCCCGATCCGAACCGAACCCTTCGGAGAATCTAGTAGGGCACGGGGACGCGCACTAGTGCGCGATGCCGTTCCCTCTAGAAAACCTCCGAATGTGATTCGTTTCACACGGCTTGAGGGACCCTTTACGTTCCTCGCCGCCCCTAAACAAGCCCGGTATAGCTGAAAATGCCGTCTATGGCAATCAGCAATCTCTCTCTCAAAAAAAAATAACTTAGGCTTATATATTAACGTTCAGTTGGTTTAGGTACCTAGGTATATGTAATTACTAAAAATAAATACCACAGCGATTCTTAGCGTAATAGACTTGCTAAAGAATCAGCTAATAAATAAACATTTTGTTGAAAGAAAAACTTTTGCTAATAAATATTCAGAGGCGGTGTGGTAGAAATTTAGAAAAACTCTTGTGAAACTCTGTGAACTCTTTGCAACAAGGTCTTATAGAAAAGAATGGTAAAGTTTCGTGTAGTAAGGTGCGTTTACATTGCTATAAAAATAAGCAGTTTATATCTAAATTTTAATCGTCTCTATGGTATAGTGGCCAGACTACCAGTCCCAGACCAGTACGGGAATCAATTTCCTGCAGTCGTACATAATACATAGTAATAGGTTTTGGTTATTGGTAAGGCTTGTTCTAGGTTCGCTTAGAACATAAGACAGTTATAGTTATAAGATAGCCAGATAACCCCGAAATGGAAACATTTAATTGATTCACTTAAGTTGAGCATATAAGTTAGGTATAAGGGACTTTTGAGCTTTAGCTTTTATGCTCTGAATCTAGTAGCAAGGTATGTGTCATTACGTTATCACATATAATAATATATAAACATAATAAACTAATCGAAGTCCCCTTGAGCTCCGTATTTTATTGCGATCCAGTTTATGCCTTAGGTGCACTGAATCGCTTTATTGCATAGAAAGGAGCTATGAAGGAAGCAATCCTCACAATGCACGGAACCACTATGTTGTCGATCTATTTTACACAACCAATACCACTTGGTATAGTGAGTGGTAGCAACGATATGGACAAAGCAATTTTGTTTCCATATACTCGCTTAATATTAAGACTGAAGGCATTTAAATATACAACAACAACTTCAAAAACAAAAGTCAAACAGCTAATTTCCGCGCTTCGCTTGAAGTATCAACTGGGATGGTTAATAACAAACCCAGAAATGCTTGGTTACATTGATGGTTTGCTAATTATAAGTCCAGTATACTCATAAGACATTGGTAAAGCCAGGATTACCTAACTGTCTATCTTATCCGAGTTTGCCACCATGGCAAAATTGTAAGAAGAATTTTTGTTCCGAAAGTTAAAGATTTTAACATAACAATGTGACTACCATTGTTGTGTTCTGATAATTAGAAAACAAGGCATTTTTTTTTGGAGAGAGATTGCTGACTGCCTCAGACGGCATTTTCAGCTTCACCGGGCTTGTTTGGGGCGGCGAGGAACGTAAAGGGTCCCTCAAGCCGTGTGAAACGAATCACATTCGGAGATTTTCTAGAGGGAACGGCATCGCGCACTAGTGCGCGTCCCCGTGCCCTACTAACTAGATTCTCCAAAGGGTTCGGATCGGAGGAGAAAATAAGGCAGCCAGCTGTAGTACGTACTTAGGGGGTGAAGTACGCTTCCACCTTCTGCCATATCGTCACTTAGACCGTTAGGTAAAGCAAAAACTAAAACTAAAACTAACAATTTGCAATTATGTAAATAATAAAATAACTTTCTTTCCCACAGTGTACACGCAACCTTATGATTGGTGTCATAAGTTTTATATTGAATTTATGGCTTCTCAGACATTGACATTTCGAAGGGGACTTTAAACTTCAGACTCTCTTTTAACTTGTTCCGTCACACAACTTTCTTTAACTGGGAGCTATCGGAGTCATATGCCAGATGATAATGTTATTACAGTTTGACACTGGAGAGAAATTCTTCTTTCGAGTTTCCAAACAAACTGCGAATGGCGGATATATTTTATTTCTCACTACGGAAGTGAAGTTGTGAATCGCGGCAATAAATTTTTTTAAAGAAAAGAGTTTGGATAGGTAATTAATAATGAAATACTTATCTTCTTCTACTTTTTAGGGTTCCGTAGTCAACAAGGAACCCTTATAGTTTCGCCATGTCTTTCTGTCTGTCTGTCTGACCCCAGTCTAGCTCATAGACTCTTAGTACTAGAAAGCTGCAATTTGGAATGGATATACATATTAATCACGTCGACAAACTGGTAAAGTCAAATTTTGAAAAATATTTTTTTTAGGTTACCTCCCATACACGTGAAGTGCGAATGTAATTTGTAATTTTTTTTTCTTGTTTACCCCTAAGTGTGGGGTGTCGTTGGATAGCAATTTAATTATAGCGGGTTTGTGAAAACAATTTTTTAGTTTTTTTAATTGAGGCATCCGTTTGTGAGCTATTAAACTTTAAAGTGCAAATTTTTGTTAGAGTCAAGTGTTCCTTCCTTCCCCCCCCCCTGCCAGCCAAATGGTTGTTTTTGGATACGTGAAAAAATTCACAGTAGTTGTTTAAATGACGAAGTTAAAAGGAAAACTATCACAGCTAAGTAGGCTTTACAAGTTTACGAGTAACAGTCGACCAACTTATAAAATGTACTTGGCGCAGTACAAATTCCTCATTGGGAACTACTTCAATAACGTTGTCAGGTGTGTGAAACCGGTAGTATCTACATTTAACTATATCGTCATCGTTAAATAAATGTTCGTAAAAGCTCTTTTCAGAGTCCACATTATTGAGATGGGCTACGAAACCCTACACTGCGCGTAGCCCAACACGCACTTGGCCGGTTTTTTTGATCGATCAGTTTCATTTCAACAATTTACTTGCAATTTGGTAAGAATAATCTTTATTGTAGATCTTTATGGATCTACATAGCTGTTCTTTAAAGTGGTATAGCATTAAGTTTGTGTAGAAGTCGTTTACGTCTGAATAAATAATTAATTTACCCTAAGAAAATGTTAAATTCAATTGCTAGTTTTCGACAAATTGATGATGATGCTGATGATTAATTTTATAGATGATATATAAGTATTAGCCGTTAGTAAATTAAACATAGGTACACGGCAGACCTGAACATATTCGTATTTGATTTAATGACATCCTTTTTAACACAAAATTTAACTATCCAAATTCTAGTAGGTAGGTACTGTGCGCATAGCTTCTATGCAGTTTCTTGATCGCACGTAACCGCGATGTGCGAGCAGCGCAAAAGAGGTCATTGTAGGATCCTTGGGGGAGGCTTTTGTACATCAGTCTTTCGGCTGATTGATGGTGATGATGACGATTATGATGAACAAAGATACTTTCGACTGTCCGCATTTACTTGTCCCTAACTACTGACCCTGATAGTAGGGTATGGCAGTTGGAACTACGGGTCCGGCTGTCTTTTAAAGGGTACGACGGGAGTTCGGATCCTAGGCCCCTTGCCGGTTATGCCTTCGCGGGCGTCTCCGGCAGGTGCCGGACATGGGTTGGACTCGTGGTGGCTATGTGGTTAGCTGTAGAATCGGGAATGTTCGTCTGCCTGGTTGAGGTTTGGCCAGGCTTCCATTTCGTGCACAGCGAGCGGGTCCGAGTAGCGGTCTAGGTGGGGCCTGTAGCGAAAGGATCTGCGGGGCATGTGAGTTGTCCATAGTTGGTTGTTCTGCTCGGTGGTTTTCATTGAGTAGGCTTCCAACATTTCCGGCACTAGTCTGGATAACTAGTAGAGGCGCCCGCTAGATGCAATGTCTCCGGTTGAATCAGCCGCGTAGGATTTAGGAGCTGATGAGGTGCCTGGATGGGTACTGAGAAGTGAGTGGGCTTACAACTCCGCCACCAAAGAGGACATTTGGTAGTCGACTTTAGAGTTGACGACTCGAGCAGTGAAACTGCAAGTTGTGATTTTGGTGCAACGAGAAGTGACCGAGCTTACAGCTCCGGTAACCTATCTGGATATTAGGTAGTAGACTATACGTGTCCATGGAGCAACTCGCTCGAGACACTAGTTTTAAAAGTACCGGATGAAGAATGCGCTTCAGCGCGTCCTGATCCGGCGTTATGACCTGCCGTAGATGGTCCCATGTGCTTGCGTATGGATGTTTGACACCTACTTTGTAACCGCAAGGTTGGTAGGGGTGTCAGTATAAACTTTAAAGTCGTGTGTAGGGGTGTGTCCGCATCTACTTTTAAGTCTGATTTCCACACCCCGCGCAGCTGCAGTAGCTGCTTGGTGTGCGCGTATCAGCCGGCTCCACGGGAGCGGCCACTCGCCTCACACTCTTCTTATCGACGCGCGGGAAGAGGAACTGACATCACCAACAGTCAGCGTGCCGCCCGCGTCTGCAGCAAGCTCCACTATTAATAGGGAATATGCATAGAATTTAAATTCATCTTTTTTGTAGATTCTTCATTGTCCTAACATTATACTTAAAAGGTATTTTTTTATTTAGTTATTATTTAAACCCAGAAAATATTATATAAAAAGTGAAAAATAAGGGAAGGAAATTCAACATTACAAAACGCGTCACCATTGGTCGAAACGAAATGTGACGTCAATGGTCACGTCATTGGATTTATCGGCGTCGATATTCATACTGTGTTAAGTGTTTGTTTGAAAAATTGTTTATAACTGTATTTCTGTATGATTGATTACTTGTGAATATATATTTGTAGTTAATCTAAGACGATGACAGAAACTGGTTTTGGCAAAGCACAATCGGAAAATGTACCGAAAATAATTAGATGCATTTATGATGTCAGCATATTTTGCATCAAATTACGATCGCAGAGATCAAAGGAGTGAAAGCTGCAAGGTACCTAATTATTATGTTACATGGTATATTTTAGTTCATAACATAGATTTTTATTCATAAATGTTTATTACTTACAACAAAACATAACCTATAAATATGTTCGTTATTAATGAACTTTTGTAAACTAGGTTAGGTTAGTTTTAGACCGAATCTTCTACTGCTTAAGAGCTAATTCACAATAAGCTGTACATAAATATAACATAATTACGTTAAAATGATCTTCACAACAAAATACAACCGATAATGAAGATACATTATCACTTCTCATAATCTTACACCATTTTTTTCGTACTTTCGCATCGCATTTCGTGGAATACGAACAAACACTTTATCGGGTGTTCTAATATTAGTGTTTTTGCACTTAGGTACGATACAATATTTGTAAGAAGGTTTTTAAACTTTTTTTCATGATTTGTATAGCAATTAAAACTGAAAATAAGTATGAAGTATTTGAAACGCTATTGTAAACAAACACGGGGCACAACCAATGACGTCATCAAAAGCGCGCGCTAAATGGTGGCGTTTGAACGGCTCAAATTTATTAAATGTTTTAAATTTCACTTTGAAAAATTATTTGACGATTTTCAAGTTTATTTATATTTTTTTCTATGTTTATAAAGATGTAAATAATTAATTTAAGAAATAAAAAAAATCATGCATATTCCCTATTTACTAGTAGCAGTCTACATAGACTCTAGTTGCTATGCTCTTGCGTCCATTTTTCTACACGTTAAGACCGTACGCAGAAGACGACGTGTACAGCTTGGTAAATAGTTAACTATCTCACTGCTGGACAAAGGCCTTTATCAATAAACTCAATTCATCACTACAATGAATGGATGGGTAGTTATATAATGTAATAGTAATGGGCAGTCGATACAAAGAAAAAACCTTTCGGACGGTCCACAATATGTTTATTAGTTATGTTAATATGGTCTCACTTACAAGTACAACCTATTTGTTCATTTAGCCAGGCTTCTCTTACACCCCGTGCAGCTGCAGCAGCTGTTTGGTGTCCTTGGCGTTGGTGGTGGCGGGGCGCATGTCCTTGCGCCGCGTGACGTGCACGCGCGCGCCCGCCGCGCCTTCCCACGCCCGGCACGCGCCCACCAGCCGGCTCCAAGGCAACGGCCACTCGCCACGGAGGAACTGCACACCACACAGTACCACAGTTGTAGTAGGAATATCGAATCCTGTGAACATGCCCGAAAATTCTACTTGTCGGCATCATAGAGGAAACCCCTGTGCAACATTTCAGCTTTTTAGACTTATAAAAGTGTTGAGCGTACCGCAACATTCGCTAGTCAGTAAAAAAGCTCAAAAAATCCTATACAAGAATGTTAGAAATTAACCCGCCCGATATTTTAAATGACCCAATGCCCAAGACACCGTACTCGTAGAACAAGGGTACGGCGACCCGGGCACATCTCCCCACCCCTACGATCCGGTAGAACCGAGCCAAGGTCCTAGCCTTTAGAGGCACCCTTGGGTTGTTCCGCTCCCGATCCGTTCCGAACCCCTCAGATAATCTAGTAGGAAACGTGGACACGGAGCCTTTTAAATTCCTCGCCGCCCCCAAAACAGTCCGCTGAAAATGACGTTTGAGACTATTGGCAAACTATCTGATAAGAAAGTTAGAAATCAATGATTTTTAAACATTTTCAACACTGATGTCAATACTATTTTTTTCATACAATACAGCCGTGTTATGCGGCAATGTGTAACCCACAAAATCTCTTATTTTGACTAAATTAAAAGTTATATTTTCTGTTTGTATGGAATTCCACACTTTAAAGGGGGGGAAATTTGTCTATTCATACTTATTCTGCGAAGAATAGCTGTTGGCTTCACCTACATTCATAGAGGCGTTCTAGTAGGCAAAATAAGGTGATGAAAATACCTGATCGAAAGGTCTCCGGCCGATGTGGAACATTATATATAGGAGCGGCGCCTTGTTCAGCGAGACGTCGCGCTCCGACTGTTCCTGTATGCCGAGCGATTTGTACACCCTCTCAGCGTGCAGTTGTATGTGGTCATAGATCACCTGTGCAAGATATTATTATAGTTTTTACTATTGTTATTTATTAAAATCTATATAAAGTACAAAAACACAATGTTGAAAAAATTTCCACGAGCAGGATTTGAACCTGCACTCTACTGACATACCGGGTCAGGTGCTCTTCCAATTGAGCTATCGTGGTTCTAACCAGCTCGCCGAAATTATTCAATACTATTTACTTTTTTACTTTGAAAGCCAAAGGCGCCAACAACAACTACCGTCATTAAATTTATTCAACATTGTGTTTTTGTAATTTGTATCGCAACAAAATTTGCGGTATAATTATATAAACAAAACAAAATCATTTTATAAATAGCTTGCCTACTTCTTACCTGATCTTTAGTATTTGTAAAAAATATTATGAACAGATGTTAATGACGGTAGTTGTTGACATTGAATTGGCGCCTTTGGCTTTCAAAGTAAAAAAGTAAATAGTGTTGAATAATTTCGGCGAGCTGGTTAGAACTACCATAGCTCAATTGGAAGAGCACCTGACCCGGTATGTCAGTAGGGTGGGTGCAGGTTCAAATCCTGCTCGTGGAAATTTTTTCAACATTGTGTTTTTGTAATTTGTATCGCAACAAAATTTGCGTTAAAATTATATAAACAAAACAAAAACATTCTATATAAAGTAGATTATAAAACTAGTTTCAAAAGTAAGTAGAAAATGTTGTACGGTCTTCCGTGTACAGACTTTCGACCCTCTTTAGTTTTGTAATATGTATAGATTACGAAAAGTAGAACGCTGCGATAGCGCCACGGATGAGCGATTGACGAACTAAAAGTACACGACGGCGCTCTAAAATAAACCGACCGGTTGTGGCAACCGCAACTAGTAGCAGTCGCATTGCCATTGTGCAATTAGCAACTGGTTGCTTTTTTTCGGTAATAAGCCAGCCGATCGGCCATAACCACGATAAATATTGGTTATGCATTTGACCCGAAAAATGGTCAGACTTGGAATCGATTCAGAATATGCTTTTTTTTATCGATGATTAATGATTCTGCCTTGATATTAAGTGTGCCGTCCGCACAATATCCATCGCACGTAACATTCGTGGTAAATAGTTAATAACGTGATGTAATAGGATAACATGTTATGTAAATTAAGCAAACACATCAGTTCCTGTTTCGTGACTTTCTTCAGTCAACATATCTCCCCCAACAATTTCTTTGTTTATAGATTATTATATATACCTGTATTTTTAGTTGTTAAAACTAGTCAGAAATTATACTCCAATATATTAACCAGTTGTGTTATTATTTAACTACGGAGCTCGCAACAATTGGTGACCCCGACGAAAGTCACGCCCGGAAGAATCGCCCGACGTAAGTCACACCCGGAAGAAGAACAACTACATCACACTGGTACTGGTTAGCTCAAGTTCAAGGTTGTCACAAGTAGACATCGTTACGTATTTAAAATCACAAATAGCTCAAATGCAGTTGGAAATTGCAAGTTTTCGTAGCGAGCGCGAACACAGCCGACGCAGCTCATTTCAGCGTAGGCGCTACGACAGACCGGGATCTAGGTCAAGACACCGGTTATTGTCAAGGTCTGCATCGAATGAAATATGTTTTTATCATCGGCGTTTTAAAAACCGCGCGCACAAGTGCATACAACCATGCGCCTGGGAAACTGGCAAGCAGTCAGAAAACTAGCTACAGTACGGACACCGGCGGAACTATGTGCTGTAAATCCTTCAAACCGCCTTACCGTCAGAGATACTGAGAATGACATAAGGTTTTTGGTTGATACAGGAGCAAATATTTCGGTTATCAAGAAACCACGTAATATTACAGAGCAGATTTACAGTTATAATTTATACGCAGCTGATGGCACCCCTATCAAGACATACGGTGAAAAGACGCTTTCGCTCAACATTGGGTTACGCCGCCCCTACCTTTGGACATTTATTATCGCAGACGTAAATATGTCAATATTGGGAGCAGAGTTTTTGGAACATCACAAACTTTTGGTATATATACATGGCATGAAATTGATTGATAAACAAACACAATTATCAACTCCAGCCTCTGTTTCTCGAGCGGAAGGATATAGCAGCATCACTACTATTAACTCCCGCCTTCCGGATAGCGGATAGGCGGATCATTGAGAAGTACGCAGACGTGACCCGCTCGACAGCATTTAAGTGCAAACCAAAGCATGTAGTGCAACATCACATCGTAACAGAAGGCCCTCCAGTATATTCTCGTGCGCGACCACTACCCTTTTTAGTTGTTAAAACTAGTCAGAAATTATACTCCAATATATTAACTAGTTGTGTTATTATATAACTACGGAGCCCGCAACGTTAAGCGCAAGAGCATTGGTGCGAAGACAATTAATTAAGCAGGATCACGGCTCACTAGCCGTCCTCACATTACCAAAACGCAAATCGCTTCTTTATATATTGTTTAAAGGACCCCATGTTGAAGGGGAGAATATGGAAAAGCATTCAATTTTCTGCGTATAGTTTACTCACACGAAGACTATCTCTTCCGGGCGGAGACATCAGTATTTGACTGGTTAATGCAGCTGCATCGCTGGCTCGCTCTGCGTTAGCACCCGGCACGTCACCCTATGAATTGTGTAAATTGATATAATACTGATTATGATCTCTACTTAAAAATAGTTTAATTTACCAATAGCATTTTTTTAAATGTTGTTTTGACATATAAATTGTTTTTATTTTTTAAATGTACGCCTAATAAAATACCTGTAAAAATGTTAAAGTTATAAAAATATTCGCATACAATAATCGAAATAAGTGGATGAGAAGAGCTAAATAAAGATCGGGATCCGTGGCAGGCATTAGGAGAGGTTTGGTGCATATAAAATATCGTCGGTACCGTCGGTATTGTCGGTACATCTACTGACTACTAGTAGGCTGATACGGGCTGTGCATGTACCCATGTGCCCACATGTACCCATCCAATTTGGCCGCTAACATAATATTCTACTTTATAATATCTCTTGTTAATTTCACCCTGTTGTGTCCATTTTTGACAAGTCCATAAGGTGCATTTTTGACATTTAAATACTTTAAATTTATTTTGTCATAAAAAGTTACAAATTAAGCCACCTGTTTTGTAAAGCTTGAAGCCACGTGAACCAAAAATATATAGTCAAAAAGCTTAAGAATGTAAGAACCGGTACCTTAGGTAACATAAGATAAAGTATACCTCCTCAAACATCTCAGCGAACTCAGGAAAGTCTTCCAACCCAAACTGGTTGGACAACGTGAACGTCTTCTTCGCACGTATTACCAACTGCATTATCTCTTGTGTGTGCTTGTCATCTTCGTCTATAGAGCATAACGCTTCGGCGATCGCTAAGGCGATGGATGACGACGAACTGTGGCTGCCGTCGAAGCTGAGAGAACTCGATGTCGCTGAATAAAATGAGCTTTATTACAATAACGGTAAGGTTCGGAATAAAAATGTTTACGACATCGAGGAATAGATAAAGTTTTATTTTTAATAGAATTAGAAACACAAATCCATTATCATATAGTTGACGGCTGGTTTACACTGGTTTTTGTATTTAGTCTCTTTTCTGTAGATCTCTGAGCATTTATTGTAAAGTTAGAAAATAATAAAGTAGCTGGAAAATAATATCATATTTTTGCAGAAAATAAGTATCGATTTTATTGTAAAATATAGTTATTTAACCGCCTCTGAGGTCTATTGGGTTAAATCACCGGCACCGGTCTCTGACTCTGTGGTCTTAGGTTCGGTTCTTAATTGGCCGGGAGTCCTACATTTTACTGCGCTTGTTTGGGATAGTGTGAGGGCTTGTTTTAATTCCCATCCTATCTAAATCTGTTGCCAAAGTAACAACAGAATTTGCGTTTCTAAAGTTAGATATAAGTTAGTCAGTTACTCAGTAGTTGAGGATGCCGGTTGAAGTGCGTTTCGCCGTTCGGCCTTACTATCAAGTGAAATGAAAGTCATGCGCTTACCCATTGTGAAACTTACTTGTATTGGTGTGACCAAGAATTCTGACATGCTTGGCTCTAGGTCTATTCGGCGTTCTATTCATATGACGCGCTTCACCATTGCCAGTAGTAGCTAAAACAGTGAAGTATATTTATTTTAGCAATATTTAAAACATCGCAAAAAGTATTAGACATTAAAAATACTAAATGATTAATATGAATGGATATAGTTTACAAGCGAATATTGTAAATAGTAAACTATTTTATTTTTACTACAATACCATAATGTGTAACAACTTAATTTTTTCTGATGTCATCAAAGTCTTAAATAAAGATGAATAATGGTCAAAATATTATTTTTCATCGAAATAATGTGGAAACAGAACCAGCTAAACTGCGGGGGTTGGAAATAAGGATGGAACTTTTGCACAAAAGATCCCGATGGGTCGAAGTGTTACTGCAAGAGGGAAACCTCGGCAGGCCCCACTAAGATATCCTTATCTTTTGGAACTTTACTTCTAATATGTATGTACGCATTTGCGCACATCAGACTACCACAAAGTGATAAATTTCCTCAATAGACTTTGAACTTTATGTCTTAAGCATATGGTTAAACATTTTTAGAGGAATATTTATAAAATTTTAGAAAATACAGTAAAAAAATTAAACGCCCCCTAGACCCAGCCAGGAATCGAACCTGGGTCCTCCGCAATCCGGGCGGCTGCACTGACCGCTATGCTACCGGGAAGGCGTAACGTAAGCGCTGTATTTTGTCACTGCTTTTTAATTATTTTGAGTGCATACAAATAATTTTAAATAATTATTTCACTGTATTTTATACATTTTATAAATATTTTTAATTGAACTTCAGTGCAGCAAGCACTTAAAAAAAAGAAAAAGTAAAAATTTATTTTTGAGGAAATTTGACAGCAGCAGGCGGCTGTACCTTTGTTAGCAGATAACGTTTCTTGCATTATCACAACCCTCTAACATTTAAAGGTTTTTTTCTTATCGTATCTTATCTTAGTGGGGCCTGCTGAGGTTTCCCAGTAATACTTCGAACCATCGGGATATTTTGTGCAACCCCATCCTTTCACTCTTCCTTCTCTGTAAAGATAGATGCCATAAGTTTGGCAACGTTCTTAAGAGCGAAGAGCCTTTTTTTTACTAACCTGCCTTCTCCTTATCAGTTTCCTGCTTTGCCCAGTTCAACATTTCCTCGTATACAACAGTAATCAACATCTGCAGTATAACAGAACCCCCCACTGGATTGATGTTGGTAGGCATCGTTTTCTCTATAATGGTGCAGGCGTTGGTGAAAGAACGAGGTATGCAATCCAAGGTCCGGGATATGCAGGACAGGCAGAGTGACATTGTCTGGAAGAGAAAAAGGAATTGTAGAACACTTTTTTATACTTAATTTGAACATCATAACCACGGTACTTTTATAGCATATCGTTATAGAAAAAATAGTAGTTAAATATGACGCACCCGCAGACCTATGAGCGCTAACTGGCGCAGACGCATGCAACGAGTTGACACAAAGTCACCTGTGTTTCAGAGCACAACCTTACACCCATGACGTAACGTGGAATTAACCGTATTTTTTTTGACAGTGGTAAACTCGTCGGCCGAGTACCACCGCACCCGGGGTGGCGCGGATGGTTATGTGAAGTTCTCCTCTCCAGCCTCCCTGCCCAGACCCGAGGGTCTCGACAGGAATTCGGGAGGAGGAGGGGCAATTAACCGTACCTGGTACATAGAGGCTCCCGATTGGACGGCGTTCACCAGTATTGGCGGTATGAACTGCAACGATGTGCCCACTATCGCCAGTATCCCGGCCAACCACGGCGGGCGACGGTCGCACCAGACCTGCAAATTAATTAAATATTCATAAGTATAATTATATTATTGTAATCAAAGATAGATGGAAAGTGTACTTTTATGATAGGGCATTTAATATTTTGACGCTGCAAGGGAGAAAAGAAATGCCATTTTTGAGTTTCTTGCCGGTTCTTCTTGACGACCCGGAGGTCGTCAGATACGGAGATCTACGGATAGAAGAGTGGCTTGCACGCTGGACTTTGGGCTGCGCTAACTCTGTGGTCCCGGGTTCGATTCCCAGTCGGGTCAATGTCGAAAACGAACTTTTCGATATTGCGTCGGGTCTGGGTGGTTGTGGTACCGTCGTTGTTTCTGATTTCCATAAAACGAGTGCTTTAGCTACTTATTAACTTTTTATTAGCAAGCGTGGTGATTAAGCCAATACTGATAGGTATTGTAATGATGACTTGATTTCAATGATGGAGACCTTTACCGAGCAGTGGGACAGTTATAGGCTATTTACATTACTTTATTGGGTTTAGTGGCAGTCGTCGTGTTTAAGAAGACCAATTTACTTGGGTACTTTACCTGTCTTTTGTCCAAGCAAGCTGACCAGTCCCGTCCAGAAATCTCCAATGCGTAACATAACGTTGACTTCACTTCGGCTTTGCTGCCTATTGTCGCCAAAATGTGGGTCAAAGCACCGGCTGCTCTCGCGTACTCGATCCCAGCTGGAACAGGGAAATCTCTAATAGGATATCATCATCAACAACCTACAAACTTTATTGTTTTATGTAAATAGCGTATGGGGAATCATATAATACCAAAGCGGGTTTTAACGACTCCTATCAACAACCAGTTGTTATCGTCAGAGTTCAGTTCGTTCAGAATCCAATAGCGTAACATGCCTTCTAATGGCAAGAGCAGCTGGAGATATTTTAATTATAATATTTTATTATCAGAGCAGACGCATTACATTTGTATGAAGAATCCCTGACGCGTCAACCGCAATGCGTGTAACACATCGATTGCCGCATAACGCCTCGGGAAGTAGCACGAGCGTCTTGCGACGCGTCGAGCGAATTTCTAGTTCAGCGCGTTATACTAAGGAAGTCTTTATCGTCATCATCATCAGTCTTTCTTGAACCACTGCTAGGATACAGGCTTTGTTTTAATAAGCATAGTGGGCATAGTGTTAGTCAACGGTAATATAATGAAAGTGTGAGAAGCAGTGCTCTATTTTTAGTTTTGTTTTAGTTTACTTTAGTTTAATTTTGGTCCAGGCATCTGCGGAAGACCAGCGTCGTGTGTTACTAAAATGCTTTGACTTATACTGAGAAGATGCCCTTTCAGTATCACATACTGTTTATTATGAATGTTTTATTTGTATGAATATGTAATTATGTGATACTGAATAAATGTTATTTTATTCTATTTCATCATCGTCATCATTGCTGCTGCATCATTGGTCCAGATTTGGACGTAGGCCACCTCTCCGTATCTCCTCTTCCAGCGGTCTTGCGCCCTCTCCATCCAATCAAAGCCTCCATATCTTTTGGGAGGTGTTCCTCTTCCTCGGGTATTTGCTCTGGGTCTACATTCCAAGGTTTGCCGGGCCCAACGGCTACTATCCATTCTAGCAATATGCCCTGCCCATGTCCACTTCCTTCTTGCGATAATGCTGACCATGTCCTCAACTCTTGTCTTCTGCCGTATCCATTCATTAGTTTTCCGATCGCGGAGGGTTATTCCAAGCATTTCTTTTTCTGTCGCCCACTGCGCTATTCTGAACTTCTCAGCCGACTTTTTTGTGAGTGACATGGTTTCCGCTCCGAATGTGAACACAGGCAGCACACACTGCCCGAATTCACGGACCTTCATGTGTAAAGATAGCTTGCCACGCAAAATTTTTCTGTTGGCACCAAATGCACCCCAAGCGGTATAGGTAAAAAACTTAACTAAGTCACCTGTTGTATGTGTGAGTAATGTGTGCGAATAGACATTCTATTTTTCAAATTTGAAAAATATGGTATGGTTTGCAAACTCATTATTTGCATAACTTTCAAGTTTGATTATTCCTATCCACTTATGATTACATTGTCACGATAAGATATAAATAGTTGTCAATGTCAAGTAATTGTCTTCGTATTTTTGCATCGTTCATGAATAAACAATACAGTTTACCACAGGAGCAAATTGTAAAACCTCGATTTTGAATTCAGCTTGGCAAATTAATATGGCACCATTTCCTGAAATTGGTAGAGGACAACCACTGTATGTTCAAACGAAAAGAGTTTTGTGTAATATGTACAAACATTTTAAGGAGGTTTGCGATAAAGACTTAAGTTGTTTATCAACACCAAAACAATTGGTCATTAAAATATCTGGTGTACCGAAAAAACTGGTTCTCAACACATTAAGAATTTGAAAGTATGCATTTAAATCAAAAATTTAAAAGACCCATAAAGAAATCAAACCGAAAATCACGCATTGCTGTTGACGAATTCGATCAAGAAGTGATAAGGAGAACAATTCATAATTTTCATATCACCAATAAAGAGACACCCACGTTAAAACTGGTCCTTGAAAAATTAAAAAATGATATTGATTATCGAGGTAGCATCACTACATTAAGGAAACACCTGTCTTTATTGGGGTTCAAATGGCAGAAAACTGAAGACAACAGAAGACTCCTGATGGAAAAACATGAAATTCGCTATTTACGTATCAATTTTCTATGCAAAATTAACGAATACCGTGCACAAGGGCGGCCGATCGTATTCACTGATGAGACATACATTGACACATCACACTCCACACAAAAATCATGGTCTGATGGAAGTACTAACGGTATGAAGCAGCCAGTTTCAAAGGGTAAACGTCTCATAATAGTCCATGCAGGCGGAATGGAGGGATTCATTCCAAACGCATTGAAGCCCATAAAAAAACCGGTGACTTTCATGATAACATGAATTTCGACAATTATTCCAAATGGATTGAAACTCAATTAATACCAAATCTAAAACCAAACAGTGTTGTCGTTTTGGATAATGCATGTTACCATAATTCGCTTCAAAATCCGGCACCGAATGCGAACTCGCGAAAGCAAGTCATGATAGATTGGCTCACTCACCGAAATATTGACCATTCCCCTACTATGTATAAGACACAACTATACGATCTTGTACTCAAAAATAAGCAAAGATTCCTGGAATACAAAATTGATACAATTTTAAGTCAACACGGACATACGGCACTTCGCTTACCACCATATCATCCCCAATTCAATCCGATTGAAAACATTTGGGGAATAGTCAAAGGATTTGTTGCCAAAAAAAACGTTTCAATGAATATGGAGTCTATTAAAAATTTAGCAAAGGAAAAAATTAGTAGAATAACTCAGGAAGAATGGAAAAATGTATGCTTACATACAATGAAGGAAGAGCAAAAGTATCAATGTCAAGAATCACAAATGGATGCAATTTCGGAGAGTTTCATTATAAGAGTTTCCTCAGAAGATAATGACAGTGACATTGCTTCTGTACAGTCCACTGATGAAAATGAGGATGACGAAATGGAGAGTGTTTGAGGTAAAAAATGTACAGTATGTTATTAATAATAATAATAATAAAGTTTATTGCTTTAAATAGTACATGTAAACGTTATTAAGTTATCTCGCAGTATCCCAAACTGAGTCAAGCTCGTATTTAATATTAAATTATATATTATTTATTATTATTTAGCTTGTATTAAATATTTATATAATTTATTATGCTTATGCGTTTTTTTGCAAACTGTACACAACTACATACAACAGGTGACTTAGTTAAGTTTTTTACCTATAACCTATCTTACTTTCGAAACTTTTTTGTTCACAATTTCAAAACTTCGAAAATGATTTAACGAAGTTTTGAGTCCCAGATATTTTTTTTTACATAATATTGTAAGCAATAAATTTATTTTACATATGTTTCATTCTCCAGAAAAACTAATAGCCGATTATCAAAAGCATTGTTTTTTTCTTTTTACAGTAGTTTTGCTTACAATAATTTTCTTTTCTAGAGGTATTAAATATCAAAGTAACCTTTCCCTTATTCTTAAAAACGCACTTATTTATTTGTCAACATTATTCATAGAAAAAAAAACAAGTAGGGTTGGATTTAGAAACGAGCTCCCTCGTTCTGGGGAAACTGATACCGTGGGGGGCTCAGGGGGTCTTACTGAAACCCCTGATATCGATTTTGGTTGCCGGAGAGATACCTACGTATTTTTTTTTTAATTATTTAATTTTTGAGTGAAACGAAACAAAAAACAAGACGCAAACGACGTTTTTGTACGTGCGACGTTTTTTTCATACTTAGACCTTACCTTTTAGACCAGGGGTTCCCAACCTTTTTTTGTCTACTGCCCACTTTAAGAATAAATTATTTTTTAACGCCCCCCTTTTTAAACATACTTAAAAACCGCTAAGTACTTATAACTGATTATTGAAACGCAACTTTATAGTATTCGGACAGAGTATCTTTTATTGAAAATAAAACAAACATAATTCTTATATAAAAACTAATGTGAAGGTTGAATCTGATGCTGTTCAATAAGTTTGTTGATATCAGGTTCCAATTTACTCAAAAACAGCCGCAAGTCGCCACGTTCGGTAACACGCAAACGATTTCTCTTTTTAGTAAGCAGCGTTGCCACAGCACTAAATCCACGTTCACACAAATATGACGATGGGAATGCTATCAAGAATCATTGAACAATTAACCACAATCCAGGGTACAATTGCGGGATCGGTTTTTGTAGCCAAAATTCTTGATATCCATTTTTGAACTTGATTTTTATTTCTTCGTTTGTTGTCAATTCTATAAGTTCTTCTTCCAGCTGAGGTGACATTGCTGTGTTGACATTTGAAAACGGATCCAACACCCAGTCTGGTATTTCCAAGTTTAAAATGTCCTGGTATCGTTCGGTGAAGTCAATGTGGAGGTTTTCCAAATGTTGGCAGTAGGCAAACAAGTCGTCGTTACTGCAGGATACTGATAAATTCGGAAAATTGTGAAACTCACGTCTGCCCATATTCTTTTTGTGCAGAAGCAGTTTGGCTGCGAAAGCAGCAACGACATTTTTTGTTTTAATTAAATTTAGTTCATCGCCTTGCAGTTGGAGGTTCATGTCGTTGAACAATTTATACAGGTCTGTCATGTAAGCTATATCATTCTTTGATGTTATGAGCTTGTTGCGCAGTTCTGTATCTTTAGTTTCCAAGAACTCTATCACAGAGTCAAACAGGTTGTAAAATCGAATCAGACAATTGCCTCTTGACAGCCAACGAACTTCAGTATGAAGCAACAAACGATTGAAATCTTCGTCATTAGTAACACAAAGCTGATGAAATAATCTACCATTCAAAGAGCTGCTACGGATTTTATTGACTGCTTTGATGACATATTGCAGTGATTGAAATAGTTGTTCACTTAAGTTTCTAGCAACCAAATGTTGTCTATGAATAACGCAATGTATAGCAAGGACATCTAGAATTTTATTCTTTAAGTACGCTATGAAGCCTTTATGGCGCCCTGTCATAGCCGGAGCGCCATCCGTAGCAACTGATATAATATTTTTCAAAGGAATCTCTTTCTCTTCACAAAACTTTTCCAATGTATTGAATATGGTTTCGCCTTTTGTATCTGTTTCCAAATTTCTGGCAAACAATAGTTCTTCACGTATTTTCTCATTTTTAATAAACCTCACGTAAGATAGCAACAACGCTTCATTAGTTGGTAAAGTGGACTCATCGAGCTGAATTGAGAATTGACTAGTCCTCAGATGATTGCACAATGATTCTTCAATGTTTTCAGCCATTTCATCAATTCGTCTTTGCACAGAATTATTACTCAAAGGAATTTTTCGGATAATATTTGCGGCCGGTTTATGAAGCACAGTAGTTATTACTTCCTTTATTGCTGGCAAAATTAACTCTTCTCCGATGTTGTGTGGTTTGCCTTTTTGAGCAATTAACAAAGAGATATTGTACGAAGCTCGAAGTCCGTCGTCATCTTGCTTAGCAGCCGCCGAAAATAGTTTTGATACACTTGGCTGAGTATTATGCTTTTTCTCTAGGTCTTGAAAATATGCTACATTCTTGTCTTTCTTATCTGGATGCATTTTATTCAAATGATCTTGCAGTCTTGAAGGCTTCATTGCTTCGTTTGAAAATGTTTTTAGACATAGAAGACACAAAGGCGACGACGGGTTTGTGGGATTTTCAATAAATCCGAATTTAATATATTCCGCAGAGTATTGCCGTCTCTTCTTTTTTACTTCCGACATTGTTTTGTTTTGAGAAATACGTAAGTGTTGAAATCAAGTACTGCTTATCTATTAAGCGCGAAACCGCAAATGAAAATAAAATAAATTTACGTCGTTTATATAGGATTGCATAAGCAGCACGCACCAACAGGAATAAGACAAACGTGCATAAACTCGTTTATCTCATTCGACGCCCAATCGTACTCGACAAGCAAGAACAAGTATTATAGAACCAGCCGATTGATACAGGAATGTACAAATCGGATTATTTAACAAAAACTTGTTAAAACATGATTGCCCGCGGTCTATTATATCGAACCGAGTTTGAGCTATATCTTAATTAATATTAGTTGATGTTCACAAGATGTAGTCGAGAGTCGAGAGCTCAGTCGGTGTCTAAGAGTCTTCCTAGCTAGGTAGATGAAATTATAAATCAACCCCAAAGCCCTACACAACGCCCCCTTTTTTTTCTGGGTCTCTTACCGCCCCCCTTTAGGCCTGCAGCGCCCACAAGGGGGCGTTATCGCCCACGTTGGGAAAGACTGTTTTAGACATACCTACAAAAGCCGACGTTTGAAATTGTTAATATTATTATTGGAGTAATGCGACAAAAGATGAAATTGCTATTATTTTTCTGTTAGGCGTTAGCGTGTTTATAAACTTGATGGATTGTAAGTATTTGTTATTTATAATATTTGTCTTTTTATAATATAGGAAACGTTTTTCTGGAAACTGAATCGTCTAACATCATTATATTTATTAAAGGTTGAGTAACATTTCAAAACGTATAGAATTAAAATAAAAAATATTTAAAAATCGGATTATCAGCAATTTCTCAATCGTGTTTTCGGCAAATTTAAAATATGGGTAACAAAAATGTGGCAAAACGTTTTCGGGATAATGAAATTCGTACTAAAAAAACGGATTTAAAATAGGTAACCAGCCCAAGCTTGTGCAATTCGGCGGTCCACTTCTACGGTCTGGTTCTCGTACCCCAACGTAATCTTATGGCCCAGATACACATATTCATTGAGAACTTTTACTGGTAGGTAGTAATTGTGTGCATTGGCGATGTTTGTCATGATTTGGGTCTTGCTAGTGTTCATTTTGAGGCCAACCTTGATGGACTCGCTTTTAAGGTATTTTATCATGGCTATCATGTCTTCAATACTTTCTGATACAAAAACCAAATCGTCAGCAAATTATTCTATTTCGTTTCTTTCTATTCAATAGGCAGAAAAATCACGCGCGAGCCTGTGGTCGTGACCAAGAGGCATAGGAACCTGCATTTGAAGTCAATTAAACTAAGTGGGAGATTACCTACCGTCAGTATCAGCTTTAAACTTGCAGAATCCATCAGCAGTGCACAGGAACCCTTTGCATTTCTGTTGCCTGCCATCGATGCAGTACCACAAGCCGCTGGCCGGCCACCGCGAGTTGTCCGAGGACATGCTTCTGACAGAGTGGATGAGGAGTGTGCGGGCGAGGTGGCAGTTCCTCATCATGAGCACCTGGAAACAGAACAAAATGGAAAGTATAAAAAGTCTTAAAATGTTTCCCCAATGGCTTTTTATATCTTTTTATTATGGTATTTAGCTGTTATAGCGCAAAGATGTATACCTACATAATCTAAAAATTTTGTTTTCAAACCATTTTTTTTTTAAAATATTTTATGGGTAAGAACAGTGTCTTGATCTCACCTGATGTTATAATAAGTAGTGATAATAAGGTTAATGATGGAAGCGCACTTCACCCGGGATCCTCAACTAGTGAGGCACTGGCTATCTTATACAGGTTGTGGTTTTGAACAGTTGCCAAATTTAAGGAGGCGATTATGTTAATGTAACTGATAATAAATCCATTAAAAAAAAATACGTAAAAAAAAATACGAAAAAGATTTTGTTTCTGTTGCATGTCATTCTTTTGAATATACTACGCTGTGCTACTACTTTGGCTCTGCGCTAGGTGCGCAAAACAAATGCCTACAAATGCCGCCGCTTGCGCCGGCTTTTGTCGGCTAGCAACCACCCGCTCAAAGCGGGAACCGACGACGATTCAACGGTCGCCGCTCGCTCAGTCTCCCGCTAACCGCGAGCGCGCGCACACGTTTGACAAAAAAAATCCGGGCCGCTTTCAAACGTAGGTACGATGTCGCGTTATTCTAATCACGACTACGTTGAAATGGTGCGGATGTATGCCCTCGCCGGTAACAGCTTGAGGGGTGCAGTGCAGATGTTCGCGGAGAGGTGGCCAGACCGACCAACGCCGTCACGAACGACGATGCTGGCTGCTACACAACGCCTACTGGATTACGGGCAGTTCAGTATCCCAGCGCACGCCAGTGGTCGAGGCAACGTGGGCCTGCCCGTCGACTTACAGGAGCAGATCTTGCAGTTCTTCGACGACGAGCCACGCGCCAGTACACGTGATGCTGGGCGGCACTTTGGCCTTGATCACACCATCGTTTGGCGCTTGTTGAAGAAGAACCAGCAGCACCCATTCCATTTTCGACGAGTTCAGGATTTGCTTCCCACTGACCAGTCCAGCCGAGTCGAGTTTTGTACGTGGCTCCTCGAACATCAGCACGTTAATATTCTGTGGACTGACGAGGCGCAGTTCACAAGGGTCGGCGTCTACAACGTGCATAATGAGCATTGGTGGGCACACAGAGAACAGAACCCTCATGTCACAAAAAAAGACTCCTTCCAAAGACGTTTCAGCCTAAATGTTTGGGCTGGTATTATTGGCCCTTATTTACTGGGGCCTTATTTCATTGAAGGTCATCTCAACAGCCTTACCTACCTAGATCTGCTGCACCACGTTGTAGATGAGCTGTTGATGGACATTCCACTGGCATTCCACAGAGACCTCTTCTACCAGCAGGATGGTGCTCCACCACATTATGGACAAGTAGTGCGCAGCTACCTAAACGATACATTTGGATCGCAGTGGGTGGGACGTGGCGGTCCAGTGTCTTGGCCTCCTCGCTCCCCGGACCTAACACCGCTAGATTTTTATTTGTGGGGTGATGTAAAAAGGCTAGTGTATTCTGAGGAGGTTACAAGTGTAGTGCAATTGCGTACGCGAGTGGTGTCCGCTTTTGAAACGGTGAGAGAAAACATTTACGTTCTCAACCAATTAAAAGACAATTCTCGGCGTCGTGCTGCTTTGTGTATCGCTCGTAATGGGGCACATTTTGAACACTTGTTACGAGTAACATAGGTAAGTCAAAGTTTTGCTTAAGCACATTTTCATTTCATTTAATTTCCATACCTACATACTAATAGCATAGGTACGTAGTTTATTTTTTTCTGAATCGAGTAATTCTGTCGAGTAACTGGGAATCGAACCAAGAAACTTTTAATAGGAAGTGGCTAAGTAACATTCATACCTAGACTAAATAACGTAGGTACCTATTTAGTTTCTAGGATGTAGTAGCGTTAAATAGCCACGACAGCAATGTTTGTTTACGTTAACGGTCGTTGACCTCGGAGTAGTACATGTGAATTTCGAATAGAAACGTGAGATGTTACGAAAGATATAGGACACCAACCAATAGGTAATATTTTTTTTTAATATTTTTATTTAAATTATAAGTATTTGTTCTACACTTGTGTACAATATGGCGACTGTTCAAAACCACAACCTGTATATAGCTGCCGGAACACAGCATTGCTACAAACATTGATGATCGCGACATAATTTAGATAAGATGGTGGTAGCTAGCCAGGCAGACTTTCAAGCCCTACCACCAACTAAACCGAGTACACAAACATGTAGCCCCCATGCTGGGAATCGAACCCGGGACCTCTGGGTCAAAACCGGTGGTCTTAACCACTAGACCACAAAGGCGGTGTTTAATCTCTAGTCTGCTAAGTCTTGTACATTCAGTATCAAATTCAATACAGATTGTTATCAATTTATTAATCGTTATAAATATGCAAGTTTAAAAAAAATTGGTAATTTCGCCTAGTCGCTTATTGCACTGATGGGACGACTGGGAGAGCTAATTAAACAAGTGTATGTAGTCTTTGAAGTATCATTTATTACTGGTGAAGTGAGTCACATACTACACTTATAAATTGACCTATCCACATAATGGGGTTCTTAACATTTTTGTGTAATAGTGCCGAATATTTGTATTTGGTTTTATTTTATTCAATTACTTTTGTTATTGATACTGTTATTATCTTTTAATATTGACATACCTTGACCACTAAAGCCCACGACGGCTGAGGCTGAGCCAACAGTACTATCAACTCTAAACCAATGGCCGTCTTATTGGGCAGATCCTGAGTACTCCTCACTGACTGCAACACGTCATCAACATTACCATCGAATAGGTTCGGGGTGACGAATGTGAACCACGGGTGAGGGCAGTCCTTGGACAATGGAGCGCTTTGGTCTTGATCTTTAAACGCCTGTTGGGTATATAAATGAATGAATAAATTAAAGTTTGGCACAAACTTTATGAAACGAATACAGAATGAAACACTTAAAAAGCTTGAGAAACGACAAATTCCAAGGTTTGGTATTAATAAGCATGGACAGTCACACGTAGTTTAAAACTGATGCTGTCTCATCTTTGTCTGTCATAATTTTTGGAAAGGCCGGTTATCGGATGGTTGTTTAAATTTTTTTAACACGAGCTTGTCTGTGCTTTGTAAGGCACGTTAAGCCGTTGGTTCCGGTTCCAGCTGCATAAGCAATCGTTAACAACCACCAATCCGCATCCGTTGTGGTTTATGGCCCGTAATCTCTATGGAGTTTCCATCCGTAGAGATGGCTCGTGCCCCAGCATTGGTAACATAAAATGAGCTGATCTTATCTTATCTTATCTGGTCCCATGTTACTTGGGGTCGGCGCAATATGTCCGTTTATTTCACTCTCCTCTATCAGTCGCCACTTGTACAGTCACTCCCTTCACATTTATATCATCGGTCAGACAAACTATCCATCTTTTCTTTGGTCTCCTTTACCCGCACCATCCATAAACACTTACATAAAATGAGCTGATGATGGGATGAGAAAGTATACCTGACCGGTCCTCTACACAAGTACTTGAATAGCTCCCGCGTGGTGGGAATAGCTCTTTGCATTTGGCGCGGTCATCTTTAACGTCAGGACCGGTCAAGTCCGAGTCGTTGATGCATATTTTAGGCAGAAAATCCGCAACGCATAATAGATTCTTTAATATATAATTTAGTAGTAAGCAAATATAATATACCTGATGTATGAAATGCAAGTCCGCGCCCCTATACACGAAGCACTTGAATAGCTCATTGCACTTGGCGTGGACATCTCTGACGTCACGCGTCTGATGCTTCACGTCCAGGCCAGCCAAGTCAGAGCCGTTGTTACATATGGCGGGGAGTAACTCCGCAACGCAAAGGAGGATGTTGAGTATGTCGTTTAGGAGTATGCGGTTTGTGGCTTCTGTTGTGTTTGCCTGAGAATATGAATATGTATCTTAATGATCTGTTTATTATCACAATTTAAAGCTGTTTAACATCTTAAACGTGTACTTCTAAATAATACAGTATAAAACAACGTATTCGCTAATAAGGTAGGAAGAATAAGGTAAGGTAGGTCTGACAAGTTCATCACTAGAGCTGCTTTGAGTCCATAACAATTGGTACTAGTAAAGGATACTGGAACATAGACAGTCCGGCATCAGTTGGATCGTAGAAACAGACTATTCAAGACAGCTCCAGTTATTTAACAATGTCATGAAAGATGTTGAAAGAGTTATTCTCCATATTTTGGGTTTTCATAAGCATACCTGGCAGTATCTGACTGTCAATATTGTGAGGGTTTCATTGAGCATCCCGGCAAAAATTCTCTGTGCCATCCTTGGAGGCACTGTATCCCACAAATCTTTGCGGCTACCTGAAAAAGGGATAAAATGTTTTTGTTTTGTTTATGTAATTTTAACGCACATTTTGTTGCGATACAAATTACAAAAACACAATGTTGAAAAAATTTCCACGAGCATTATTTGAACCTGCACCCTTCTGACATACCGCGTCAGGTGCTCTTCCAATTGAGCTATCGTGGTTCTAACCAGCCCGCCGAAATTATTCAACACTATTTACTTTTTTACTTTGAAAGCCAAAGGCGCCAATTCAATGACAACAACTCAACAAATACCGTCATTAACATCTGATCATAATATTTTTACAAATACTAAAGATCAGTTAAGAAGTAGGCAAGCTATTTATAAAATGTTTTTGTTTTGTTTTTATAATTTTAACGCAAATTTTGTTGCAATACAAATTACAAAAACACAATGTTGAAAAAATTTAGACCCGGTATGTCAGAAGGGTGCATTAACAACAAAAACGAAGATACTATGACACAAACAAACATAAATAACAAAACGCCGAAGCGCAAAACCATAGATAGCGTATTAAGTATTTTAGTCTGCGCAAAACTGACTGACAGTGATGCCAGCAGTAATTAAAAAAAAATAATAAAATGATAAATTAAAAGTGACCCGGTTGCCATAAACAAAAGTTGAAGTTGAATGATAAATTGATTGAATATTAAAGGATTTAAACGTTTCACAATACTGAAGGTGTTTCTGTGTGCAAATGGGAGGCAGCATGTCATTCAGCAAGTAGCGAGCAATTCATGATGAACCAAAAACAGCAACAAGGCCGCCTCAATGCAAAGCATGTACAACCATACCCGTATGTACCAGAATATCAGTAGCGAGGCTATGAAATCTGTGCTTTCAATAAATACGCCTTCAATGCTTTACTAAACGTGTAGCGTGTTTTCAGTGTGCGAATGGGAGGCGGCAAGTTAATTCAGCACTTAGAGGCTGAGTACTTGAAGGAGCCCCGAAATGCAGCCGTCTTATGTTTTGGCGTCTGGATCATATATGAAGCTGCTCTGGTGCGATACGAATTACTATCCTTTGCCCAATGAATTTTAGAGTATAGATATTCAGGTAATTTAGTATGTACAATGTCAAAGAGCAAAGTGGCAAAATGCAGCATTCTACGAGAGCTCATTTTCATGAGATTCCTGCTGTTTAAAAATGGAGTAATGTGTGCTCTAAGTGGGATGGAGAAACAGAAACGTGCACACGCATTTTGTATCCGCTGCAACTGATGCTCAGTTCTTGCCATTAGACAGGGGCCAAAGACAGTATCTGTATAATTCAATTTTGACAGAACTAATGATTCACACAATCTGACTCTCAGATTTTCTCCAAGGAAAGGGCGAAGTTTGTATAAAACCTTAAGGCGATAAAAGCAATTCCGAACAGCTTCGGAAAGCGAAAGTGTGTATATTTGTTGCTTCTTCACGCTGCAACGGATGGATGGATTTAGATGAAATTCGGCGTTCAGATAGTTTATAACCTGGATTAACACATAGGATAGTTTTTATCCCGATATTCCCACGGGAATGAAGCTCGTACCTTTTATCTATATTTGATTCCACAATTTACTACTTAGGTCTTGGATTTGATGTTGGGAATTTATTTGTTTTGTTGCCGAAGTCCACCGAGACAGCTAGTAAAATATAAAAACCCGTAGAACCTACCATTCATGTAAAGCCACCAGCCCTGAACCGAGGGTGTGCCAGCTTCATGCACAGCGCGCGAGTTTCCATCTATAGGCCTGCCACCCGCGTCCTGCAGTATATACAGCGACAGCACCCTATTGTGCAGGTCCAGTACGCGCTCGGCGACGGCCTCCGACATCGTGACGTACCGTTTGTAGCACGCCTGCGGAATAAACGTTGATTCATTATCAAAGTTATCAGTTGGTGACCATACAGATAGGTAATAACCTTGACATTTTGGTCTTTCGCAAGGCATTAGGACATAACTTAGGGTAAACTATAAAAAACATGCAATCTACGAAAGCTAGATATAAAATATATAAATAAAAATATAAGTATCTTTTCTGCCTGCCTGTGTCACGAAAATTATACTTAATTCCGTCGCCATAAAATGGACAAAAGCTGCATCGACAGCTGTGGCGGAAAGCGACGGAGAGCGACTGCACAAAATACGGAGATTGCAGAATCTGCAGGCAGTAGAAATATTAAGGTATGAATTGTATTTTTTTTATACAAGAGAAAACGCATAACGCATTTTACAGATAGACGCACATGGTTATGCGTGAGTCTCTTTTCAACATTCTTAAGGGGGAAGGGGGATAGGGATACCCAATAAAAACTGCTGCACTTCCTCCTCCGTGTCGCCAGGATGATCCGGACGGAACCGTTGTAAGTAATAAACAGCATAACTTGCCTGTAACATAGACTGGCTGTCAGCAGTGGCCATGTCTTCAGCATGCTGCAGGTAGCAAAACAGGCTGTTCTTCAGCAGGGCTGCGGCGCCGAGCGTGGCGGTCAGCACTGGCAGGTCAGCGTGGTCAAGCGCCTCTTGAGCAAGTATGTGAAGATGCTCTGGAGAACGTAAAAAACAAAAGAAAAGCATAAATAAAAGACTGTTGCCTAAATAGTAAAAAAAAAAAAAAAAAAAAGCAAAATAATGTTTTTTTAGAGTTTGCTTATTGCCTCAGACGGCATTTTCAGCGTCAACTGATTTTTTTAAGGGGCGGCGAGGAACTTAAATGGTTTCTTAAGCCGTGTGAAACGAAGCGTCGTCAGAGGTTTTCTAGTGGCATATCACACACGTGCAAAATAATGTGAAATCATGTTCGAATTTCATATTCAAGACATTATGTTAACTTTTTGCAATTTAAAGGATATGTCTGGCTCGTCGGGAAAAATTTCTGGCATGTTCTTTGACGATTCCGAGTGAAAAATTCATTCGGAGGCATTCGGTCTTGACTTAGGTGAGATTAGGTATAATACCTATGGTAATATGGTATGGTATGGTTATATGACCACTAGCACCTTTCGCGCCATTATTATTCATCTTCTATTATGCTTCTTTATGCAGTACTTTATTTAAATAGATCTTAAACCTTTTAAATAAGAATACTGCAATGCAGCACACTACTGCTTTGCAGCAGAAATGGGTATGAAGGAAAGTAGTAGCCATCTAGATGGGTTTTAATTAAAAATTCTTTCACAGCCATACTATCAGCAGTGTATTATATAAAAACGTTTTACCAAGCAATGCATCGCTGGACTTAGTAGCCAAGTGGACAAATTTGTCAGGGTCAGAAGTCTTCGCCACACCACCATCATCGTTGTCACCATCCTTAGTTGTGACAAACATTCCAGAACCTTGCCTAGAAACAAAATATGAGTGAGAAATAAAATACATTAAACGCTAACAATGTATGCTAGGTTTTTAAAATAACTTTTCTGCACCTTCTATTTACAGCACTAAAATATCATCCTTAGATAAGTGATAAAAGTTTGTTTTTATATAATGCTTCCGACATTTTGCTGATTTAGGCCTAGATTTCACGTAAATGTGAGATGTTTTGACCATTTACTATGCTACAATTAAATTTAACTGTACAGATCTTTAAGTTCATTCTAATTAAAGAACATTCTTAGTGCTACAGTGCCACAGGCCCATGACACAAAACTATTCATGTAACTATTGGTTTATTTTGTGGACAGTGAACGAGGAAATCGCGGATCGTGCTTAGTGACGTGCACTTGGAGAGGCCTATGTCCAGCAGTGGACGTGTGTAGGCTGATGATGATGATGATGATGATGATGATGATGAACCTGTTAATGATTAGTTTTAGATCTTGGTGTTGACTAGTCATATTATGTCACTACTTACTGAAAGGCAATTGAAAATTCCTCTTCCAACCAAACAACTATTTTCACAGCAGCAAATGAAGCATTCCGGGGAAAATCCAGTCTGCCTCCCACTACTCCGGGACAAATTGTTTCAGATAACACCGTCTGATTAGTCTGAAACCCACAAAACATTTATCTACTTACTAAAATCTAAAATCAATTTATAATTCTTATAGGCTTTTGTTAATGTAATGGTAGCGACTGACCGGAGCATTTTGCCTTGACGTAACATGTTCGATGCAAGCATACACATGTCAGTACAGTGACCTGAGACACTCGCCGCAAGCTTCGCCCTGTTATCGGTCAGTCAGCAATAACGTATCAAGCTAGCCGCGAATGGTACGTTACGATGATCGCTCCGTATAGTCCGTATAACAAAATTCAATTCAAAATTCAAAATTCAAAATCATTTATTTAGTTTAGGCTACAAGTAGCTCTTGTGAATGTCACTATGCCATCGGTTCGTAAGTCTACTCTGGGCGGGAGATCTTGTACTGAGAAGAACCGGCAAGAAACTCAGCAAGTGTCCAGCTCTTTTCTCTCTTTCAGTGTCAAAAAAAAATTAACACTAATAGATTTACAATGCCTTAAATAGTTTTAATATATTTTTACTATTAATACCTTTTCATCATCATAATCAGCCTGTATTAGTATCCTGCATCTGCATCCTGCAGACTGATCTTTATATCTCTTCTCATGCAACTGATGCCTACATATACTATTATGTACAAGCCAAATAATTAAAATTAATATTGTGAGAAGTAACTTTAATAATTCAAAAACATACCTGATAATACTCTAAATCCCTTTGTAATAAAATGGGGATTCTGTCCATAATATTTCCATCCTCTATAACCTCCATCTTGTATAATGTATAATAAAACAAAATAATAACAAATAAAACCTATTTACTTAATTAACTAAATTTAATAAACAAGACAAAAATCAAACTAAGCTATGTGCACAGTTATTGAATGCTATTTTCATTTGAACTATTTTGGATATCTCATTCTGTAATAGTCTGTGTAAGGGCTCTCCGTCGTGTTTATAAACCCAATATCCACTGTCTTTCAGCACTAAGTCATAACGTTTGGGCCCTGACAGGGGAGAGCTAAGCCAGATCTGTTTGTTTGGTGTTTGTCTATTTATGACGTATGTTCCATACTGTGGGCCTAGGGCAACCGTTAGCACTCCATCCTGAAAACATAAAAACAAAAATCATAAAATATGAATAGTATAATACTAAAAACTTTAAAATACACACACAACTATTGCGTTCCATAGTTTCCAAAGAATTTGAACAGGGATTAACGCTAATTAATCAGTAAAATATGTTAGAGAAGGTACAGACGGCAGCAGATACCACAAAATATAAAATTTCTTTAATAAACTTTGAACCTTAGTGTTTGGGTATAAAGATCAATATTGATTAGAGAAATTTGACAGGTTCGGATAGGTTGTTGTGCAGGCGTGTGTACCTTTTATTTATTACTTTATGTTAATTCTTTGTTATCAATCAAAAAATAAGTCGTAAAGTTATGTAATTAAAATGCAAGTTAGAATCTTGAGCTCCATCTGACTGACAAACACTGCAATTTATTTTGTCTCTGGGCTCCGAAGTAATCAACGAGTTAATAAAAAGTATTTTGAACATTTCTCAAACAATACAACTTTAAACAATATAACGAAATGATTTTAAAAACTATTTACAGTAAAATGGCAACAGTTATCAAGATCTATCCTCATAATTAGGGGTTATGGATATTAAATAACGATTTAACTACACATCAACTACACTAGAAGTAGCTTTCACATAGGTACTTATTGCAGCGGCAATTTAATATTTTCTATTGGATTTATGTTATATAAATATCGAAGAAATGACCAGAATAACTTATTCATTCACTTACACTGTATATTACATCAGCACCCTTCAAATTAGGTGACTGATCCACTATTTCCTCAAAGTAATCGCAGAGAGATTCTAATGTTTCATTGCAGACTTCTTCAAACACTGCTGGGTCGACTTCTTCAGAATTTTCATGTGTATCAGAAGGATGTTTAGAAAAGTGACGAACTGCGAACAATTTGTGTGAAAAAAGGTTACATTGTATGCACGAAGTATGCCGTATTAACGATGGGGGTACGATATTGATTTGCCTTCGTGCCAGGCAGCGGCTGGTACGGACAATAGTCCTGAGCATTTTTAGCTCGGCGAATACGGCAGGTAACTGTTTACTTCCGAATTAGGTTATGTACTGTCAGGTCAGGTCGTGTTTGACATTGACAGAAGAACAGCTGATCTTCGGGTGACAGCTGCGTTCCATTTCAACGTTTGTTTGCACATCCGTTGATTTTGATTCTCGTATCCATTTCACAAATAAAAATATCGTCAACTTAGAAAAAAAAGAAAAGAAAAGAAACAATTGAACAATATGTTAGTAAGAAAAAATAGATAGATAAATATAGAAAATAGGTAATTTCTTTGTAAAAAGTATGTGCAAAAAGTACGTTTCTATTACAACGCAGTGCTAGTTGTTATTAACTTGTGCTAATAGATGGCGCTAAAACTAATTAATACTGCATACTGATTTCACCTTTGCACTTTTTTAGCACGAGTTTATGGAGTGGGTAGATGGTGTTATATAATGAAATAATGGTATTTCTTAGTCAAAATATTTATTTGATCAGTAGATACTCAATATTCAATATTTTCTCTTTTAAAATTCCTTTTCTTTAGTTTCCACTTTCTCCTCTTCCAGTTCTGGTTGCGGTAGCATATAAGCATTCTGCGGCGGTAACATCCACATATTAGCTTCGTAGGCTGGCGAGAGAACTGATATGGAAGCTTCTGGCACTCGCGGTATGGGCAACAATGAATTGTATTGGCACCAATGTGGACTGATGAAGAAGACGTGCCGATCCTGGCGCTCTTGAAGAGGCCTATAGTTGTGCAGGTTAGGTACATCCCAAGGATCCCATAGCTTACGAAACTCTTTCATCTGTACGTGAAGATTATTTTTAGATTGATTGGTTGAGGAGTACTATTTATACATATATTCTGTGGTTGAGGTTTAGAAAAAGTCAGGATTGTAGCGCAGGAATTATAAGGATTGAGATAATATTGTGAGGGTATACCTACGCCTTAATAACGTTATTTCATCATGGCGGTCGTGAAGTAAGGCGCAAATCCCGTCACGGTAGTAAAATTTATGACGTACGGTACCTACTACTATGTTAGTAGGTAGATTGATGTACGCCGTTTTTCGATCTAGGCATAGTTGGACAACAATTAAGTAGGTATACTTTCTTAAGCTTCCGTAGATAAGGTAAGCTCTACTGTACTTAACATTAGATAGTCTACATGATAACATGGGCGTTACAAAATATAACAACTTTTTGCGCGTGACATATGGCAGAAACATTTTGTATTTAGGGATTCGTAACTATTATTAGTAGGAGCTCAATAGCGCAGTGGTTAAATAAAGTAGTGCTGAGGTTAAGCAACTTTCGCAAAGGCCGGTCATCGGATGGGTGACCAAAAATGTATCATCGCGAGCTCCTCCGTGCTTCCGAAGGCACGTAAAGCCGTTGGTCTCGGCTGCATTAGCACCACCACCAACCCGCATTGGGCCTGCGTGGTGGTTTATGGCCTGTTATCCATCCATAGGGAAGGCTCGTGCGCCAGCACTGAGGACATAAAATGAGCTGATGATGATGATGATGATGATGATGATGAACTATTTGAATTTTGTATTATATGTTGTATGCTACGCTCCTCCCCCCCCCCCTCACCTCCCCCTCATATACACCCATGCATTATTGCATCATCATATGACTTACCTGTTCAAAAGAAGCGAACAGTGTGATCCTCGGCACAAGCCACCTAACCATGTAGCTATCACCACTAACAGTTTTCAACTTCCCCCAATACAAGAAGTAGTCTTCATGGAACATGGGCAGCAGACGAGACATTGGATAAGGACCTATTCGAGTGCAGGTTTTTGCCTCTCGGATGCGAGGGAAACCTTCAATAACCCAACTGAGACGATCGTCTGGGTTCACTCCATACTGAAATCATAACGATGTACCTATTTTCTGAACCTTAGTTCGGGTTACGTACGGTTGTACAACAATTGTTAAATACTTGCAAATATGTTCTTTCAACTGTGAGGGTAGGTACCTTATACCGCTTATTACGTCACTCTGAAATTACTACCTACCCTCACAGTTGAAAGAACACTTGCAGCGTAAATCACAAACTACTAGAAAAACTCCACAAGTATTCTGGGGCCTTGCTATACCGGTCCAAAGATCGTGGGTTCGATTCCAACTTCCTGAGGTTGATTTTTTTTCTACCAAATTTTATCTTGTAACTATGTATAGCATTGTGAAAGCAAAATTCAAAATAATAAAAATAGGAAGCATTTTAAGCCGTTGGTACCAGTTGTTATCATAAGAAGTCGGTTGTTAACACGCAATCAGGCAACCTGGCGGTTTATGATGTGAATGTGTATGAGTGAATCTAGTTAGTTGCTCACAATAAAACCGTGAAGAACTGAAACGTTGTTAGTTATGAAATTATATTTTCTGAAATTAAGAAAAGTGAAGAAATCCGAACATTTTCCATATTTTATTTAGACGTAGAACTAGATAGGGTAAAAGTACCGGTATGCCGGCCCACTTTTCGGCCCCTTCGCACATTATTTTGAATAAAAGAAGTAAGATGGACTGTTATTTTAAAAGGAGATGGCCCAGGCGCTATACATTGTGTGCCCCACAAAAAAAATCATGCGTCACGATCAAACTTTTATGTTTGGGTTGGTTTTCCCTCGTAGAATAATAATGGATAGTATTTTTGGCTCTAGATAGCGGGGTTTTGGCGCGCTGAGCACCATAGCATTGCACTAAAATTACCTAAATAGGTCATGTCATGTCTAGCTAAAATAAATATACTGCAATCTCTAAATAATTTTAAGTTAAGATCGTGAACTTGCAGAACAATGTAATTTATTGCTAATTGAAAATGGTAACTATAATTTTCATTTAGTTAGTTAGTATCCATCCACTACGTAGTCGTAGAAAGAAGTTAAGAAGCGATGCGCGATGGTGAGAGGTTTAATTCGATGGTTTCGTTTGTTCGAACATCTCGATGATTCTCCGATTAACGACTAGCGACTGGCGACTACCGTCAAGTTAGCAGCCTCTGCCATGGAATTAGATGGATTGGATGGATTAGATTTCTTCTTTCTTTCTTTCAAAATTTCAATAATAGTACTTCAATACAAGCCGAGATATTACGGTCTAAGTGGGCTGCTAACTTGACGTTCTTACGATGGTGATTCCAGAGAAACGGGTACAAGTTTTAAACAAATAAATACATGAAAAAATTGTGCGTGAAATTGTAAATCTTACGATATAAATAAAAAATAATAATTCTTCTCTGCTATTTTCCAAAAATCAAATGTAAACTTCTACCATAATACGTTCGATTTTAGGTACAATCGTGCACAATTTAATTTATAGACGTATTGACATAAAGTCTAATTATTTTTAATTCCAGTCATAAAATTACACATATATCTTTTGTTGTAATGCCAATTTCACATTATTTTTTATATGGAACGACACTCTGACCGAAACATGAGACAAGCAATTGTCATTCTCATTCTATTGAGTCGAATTAAAAGTCTCGGTTATTGGTGGCCGAACGAGTGTCGCGAATTTAGAGCATTAAGGCTTCTAAGGTCGCGAACGGCGAACGAGTGTTGCTGACGTAGTACAAAGAAACACCAAGAGGTGGCAGGATTTTGTTCACGTGCGGTGATAGGAGAATGGTGCGCGAAAAGTTTTATTTGTTTGTGTTAAGATGCCAATTTGATTTGAGAATGTTTCAAAATGGCTGAACCTTACGGGCGCTGTCATAAGGTCGAAAACACGTAGCACCTGCGACAATTGAGACCACAATCTAAAAAAAAATCAAAAATATATTTTTAAAAACTCAATAAGCTTCAGTTATCAAAATATGCAGCAATCAAATTAAGAATAATGATGTTGTCAATATATTTGAGTGATTTCAAAACGTATAGATTAAGTAATTTCATTGTAATTATAGCATTAATAATTTTTAAAGGTGTTTTCGTAAAGAATTACGATCAAGTCAAAATTACAATACAACAGTACAATCGTGTTTTTGAGGCATGAAGTTATCTATATCAAAATTTCAGATTCAATTTCGAAAGTTAATGTATTTTTTCCAAGTATCGCCTTAAAATTGGTAATTAGTAGGTACATTTGCATCTTTAGAAGTGAAAGTGTTTTAAATCATTTAATAACAACCTACATTTTTTAAGATACGCAGCTTATTTTCTATTTTGGTATTTACTAAAAATATATAGGTACCCAATGTGAGGTAGATATTTTCTCAGTCATTCAAAACTTTTCATATTTACTACGAAATAAATAAATAAATATACTCGACCAACATAATCAATAACGAATGATTAACAAACTAAATATATTGCACTTCAATTATAGTTTTTTTTTACTTCGCAGCCGGTATAGAAAATTTGAATAATATTTCAAAAAATAATAATTTTTAACTCTGATTTCAATATCTACACAGAGCGCGTAGTAACAAAATAATAAGTAGGTATTCTTTTTCTTTTTTTTTATATTTACGGGTAAGCACAGTGCCTTGATCTCACCTGATGTTAAGTGATGATAAGGCCAATGATGGAAGCGCACTTCACCCGGGATCCTCTACTAGTGAGGTAGGTACTGGCTATCTTATCTCTAGCTGCCGGAACACAATAATGCTACAAACATTGATGTTATGGCGACATATTTAGATAAGATGCCATACAATATTGCACTTTTAGCTAATAGATAATAAACAAATCAAGGATAAAACAACATTTTCATACGTAAATCTACTCTGATCTAGTAAGGCGCGACCCTCGATCAATAATCGAATCGATCGTTTCGAAGGGTGCGAGTAATGAAATAAAATGTATTGTAATATTGAATAATTTTTTTGTAAATGTCGTTACTTATGTAAAAGCTGTGCAGTTTCTTACATCCGTTCTTCTCCACAGCTAAAATATAGACGCTCTGAATGGGTAGTAGGTAAAAAAATATACGGATGGTTTAAAAGTAGCACCTATTTATTATTGCTTATCTTCAGCAAAATCTTGTTAAAATTATCACGTGTGTAGTCCCTTACCGCCCGGCCAAGACCACTGACGTCTTGCGATGAGGCGCGAGGTTTTTAAAAAAAATAATGCTATTTAAAAAAGTATAATACATATTGTTAAAATTTTAACAAACAATAAACATTAATTACTGATTGTGGTCGAGTGGCTTACACACCGGTTTTTATGGTGTCGCCATCTCTGAGGTCCCGGGTTCGATCCCCGGTCGGGTCAACTTAGAAATAATTGTTTTTCTAAATTTGTTTCGGGTCTGGGTGTTTTCTATGTATAATAAGTATGTATTTAAGTTTGTTTATAGTCTGGTTAACCATTTAACAAGTTTCACAATGAAGTTTTTTGGGGTTAGATAATTGATGTGTAATCTGTGTGTGAAAATTTATTTATTAATATTATTATTTATTTATCTTAAAAATCTCAGTCGAAGTTATAAATTCCCACTGAAGAACACCAGTTTATGATTACACCTATAAAAAACTGATTGTGGTAAAATAAAAGCTAAAAAAATAGTTAAGTACCTACCTATTCCTTTTATAACTCATTTTATATTGGCTTCCTTATTCGATCTCAGAATAAGGAAGCCAATATAAAATGAGTTATCGAATTATCGGATGCACTAGGGTAGTATTCCTATAACACCCAGAACCGTCATCGTTACAGAAATAAGACATTTTCTAAACTTGACGAACCGGGAATTAATCCTGTCGTCATTCTGTGACTGGTTTAAACGGTTTTTTAAACGCTCTTCAACAAGAGTAATTTCACATCTCCTGTGAAATGTGTGGCCGATAACCGGTCCACGGTAGTCGATAACTAGTCTCCAGTGGCGCGGGAACCGGTGTTTTCAATATTTTGACGATTATATATTTTTTATTAAACTATCGCTTAGAGATACGTCCAGAAACTAGACTAAACTAGACTATTACTAAACTAGACTAGACTTATTACTAAACTAGACTATTGTAGGAAGACATAAGAAATTTTTGCTAATTGTTGGTATTACTGTAATATAACAAAAATTAACACTAAAGTCAACAAGCCGCTTAAGCAAACCGGTATGTTTACCCTAGTCACCCATACGATGACCGGCCTTTGCAACAGTTGCTTAACCTTAGCACTCGCAGACCGGGCGCGTTACCATTGCGCCATAAAGCTACTCCTGAACTACATAATCGTATGATAATATTCTATAAATCATAATAAAATGCTAGAGGTTCACGTCGTTAGTGTGTATTACTAGCTATTGTAATATGATATATTTTTATTTTTGAGGAGCTCGATAGTGCTGTGGTTAACGCGCCCGGTCTGCGAGTGCTGAGGTTAATTAACCTTCGCAAAGGCCGGTCATAGGATGGGTGACCAAATGTATCATCTCGAGCTCCTCCGTGCTTTGGTAGGCACGTAAGCCGTTGGTCCTGGCTGCATTAGCAGTCGTTAATAACCACCAATCTGCACTGGGCCCGAGTGGTGGTTTTCGACCCTTCTCCATATATAAGGAAGGCTCGTGCCCCAGCAGTGGGGATATAAAAATGAGCTGATGATGATGATGATGATGATTTATTTTTTTTAAACTTATGCAAGTAGGTATAGAAACAAAAAAGTACCTTTATTATGTAACAAATCATTACAACGCCATCATTATGACGTAAAGCTTCCTCTTGCGTCAGGTATTCTGATTTGAAGAAAGTAACCTGAAATAAGGCAGCTACTTATCATAAATATTGACGCGAAGGGGTTACCTAAATTGATAAACGATGTCTTTTCGCAGGGACAGGGACGCTCCACTGAGAGCGATAGCAATCCCTTGAACCTCTAGGATATTTCGGCTATATAAGCTAAGCCTCTAGAGACCTAGCCAGGCGGTGTATTGTAAGTTTTGTTGGTTTTCTTCCTTATTTTAAGTGAATAAGGTTAAATTAAATTTGTTTTCTATTTCACCACACTGCTTGCTGAGACAAAAAACTATTATAAGGTTCTCGACATCATCTGAAAAGGAGACGAAATATTACGTTGCATATCGCAATAAACAGCAACGCAATACTTAGCAACTCTCTTTTTCTTCTTGCCCTGCCCCCCAACCGCCTAACTCTATCGCTCTCGCTCTCGCTATCGCGCTCGTCGCTATCGAAAGCTATAGGCTATAGCTTTCGATATTGCTTTCTTAATGCTTTCATATCGCTTTAGAAATTACAAAATGACGCCATAAACTATAGAGCGCGATAGTGAGAGCGATGTCGATAGAGTTAGGCGGTTGGGGGGCTGGTCGCATGTTACTTGAGGTCGGCTTATGCAACTCTATGGTTACTAAAAAAACATCAAATATGACCATTTACCCATTTTCACATAAGTAACCACACTAGAGTAATTAGGTTTTTAATATGTGTATTATTACATCGTCTTTTATGATCTTTGAGATGGTAGCATCAGATACTCAATGAAAAAAAAACATGGTTCGAATCCCGTACAGAAATTACTGTACCACCTATCTGTGTGTTGGATTCAAGTCTTTCATATTTAATCCGTAACCCTTGCCTCTAGAAGGTTGTGCTCAGTTCAATTGTAGTTACAATTCAGACATTCAAAATAACTTTTGAAGCATTTTACCAAGGAAAATCTTAAAACAAGCTACACAAATAGACCCTTTTAGACAATTACTACCACTGATATCACTCAAACTGCCGCAACATACGTCTACAAAGAAAAATGCGACTATTCTCCAAAAAACTATGTGTAAGAAATGGTGCAAATATCAAACCTGCATTTCCCCTGGGTGCCGTCGTTTGTCAACCGTGTGTTCACTGCCTTCCATCATGTCAGCGCCCCAGTGGAAGTGGATTTGCGAGAGCACGTGCTTCTCTAGAAACGGCCCCCCTTCTAAATAAGGGCGCTCCGTTTTCCATTTGGTGCCTAATAACACTGAATAGTGTTTTTTTAAAGATTAATATGAATACGCTAGATTACTATTAGAGAGCTAATCATGCTTGTGATAGGCATGGGTTCACGTCAGTAGTAAATGAGCTGTGGAGATTGAACCATGAGTTCACGCATTCTACGCTATATACACTTAATTATTGAGTGTGGAGTGTGTTTAGGTTTCTAAATCAGAAACGTTTAATTTCTACCTTGCAATAAGTCAGCTTAAACAAGCACTTGAAAACCTTTTTAGGGAAACCAATGTATTTGTAGCTCAGCTGGAAAGCTGTCACCCGGATTGCGAAGGTCGCGAAATCACGAGCCTCATTTTACACAGCTCGCTGGCTATTTTCATCTAATTTTACTTTGAAAATTACATCACTATTTGAGACCGCCCGCTATTTCGTCCGCCTAGATAGGTATCCCCTTGAAGATTTTAAAGAAACATTAAAAAGTCTCGTCTTGTATTAAATTTTTGGCTATACGTCATACAATGGTCCTGGCAGCAAAATGCCGGCGTTCTTGGTCCAGCGATTGATGTTCAAGACCAACCACATCAACTTTAGGGTTTGCGATATTGTTTGTTCCTTAATCTCTCCTCTGCGGTGGGCACTGATCAGTGACCTAAGCAATTAAAATTGTACTGTGCCTGTATTCACAGCAGACGACAGTTTAACCAGGAATTCTCTTTTTATATTTTAAATGACAATATACATGTTTCCAAAAAGGCATTCCTCTCTAGTGGAAAGTCGAAGCCACAACCATAAGCTATCCGGTCGGCTTCTCTTAGAGTTGAGCTACAGAGACACTACGAGAGGTTTCTTTATCGAAGTTTTCTAAATTAGTGCGCTTTGCAACTTTCGCAAAGCCGGATTCTCCAATGCATGACCAAATTCAATTAAATCAAGCTCTGTGCTTCCGATGATACATTAAACCATTGGTCTTGGAAGTCGTTAACGTAGAGTAGGATACAACTTAAATCACATTTAGTTAGTGTTGATTTATAGACCAGAGGGACTTCTATAAGTGCTTTCGATGAAGTTTAGTGTGCTTCTTGGAATAAAGCTATCGATATATTGGAGTGCCTATTGTAAGTTTTTTGTAATTCGATCGAGTAAACCCTTTGACTGGTACTGCGTAATATATTTTTATTGGTTTTAAATCTAATTGCAATTACATAAGGTTTAAAATTTATAATGACATCTACATTGACATCAACAGTGAATAGGCTAAACATTTTGAACGAGGTAACGTCATCTAGCTACGGACTAGTCGGACTAGTGAAAATTGTTACTAGATGTCGCAGCTCCGATCATTTATTTTATCCCCTCGTGACATACGAGGTAAAGCTGCTTTTTTGCCATATAAATTCTTGAACAACGCTATCTAGCCACGTTTACCGTTTAGTGCAGTGAAACCTGTTATATTAACGTATCATCGAAGTATCAAACCTTTCTGTACAATTGGGTAGTTGACAACAACAACAATTAATTCCAGAACAATAAACGTATAAATGAGATCACGTAACAGTTCTTTATAACATTAACCAATTTTTTACTTGACCTAAGCATGAATTTCTGTAACCTAAAAAGTTATTAATAAACACTCAATTGACGGGAAAAAATAGTGACGTCATCAAGTTTGCTAATCCCATACTATTTCTATTAAAAATAATCGTTTTGACAGTTGTTAAAAAGTTTCTATATTAACTAACCAGTCAACTACCCAATTTACCTCTTACCAGTGTAACCAGTATTGGTCATTTTAATTTTGTGGGGAAACACATCGAAGTTGTACCACTTCAGCTCCGGGCATGGGTACTTGATGGCGTCCGTGATGGATACATCTATGGGGGTGGGGAGGTGACCCTCGAATTCACTCCAGTATTGAATCCATGAGGTGGTGCCGTATGGTGGCTCGTAGTTTACTTCTACTTTTGGTGGTGGTTCCTCCTCATCTGACGAATAAATTTACGGCCTGCATATTTACTTACCATAATTTTGATTATAACAGAAATTGAAATTCAATTTCTCTTAATTATCCATTCGTTCATCATACAGTTATTCATGTAATGCCAAATCTCACTATATCTGCGTCAAATAAGTGGTTTTTCCATTAGTAAAAGATTAAGGCACGTGGAAGAACTACGTCAAAAATAAAACAGACCAAGGCAACCACATCAAATGTTTACAATATGTACTGGCTTCTATTCAATTATGCCTTAGTAAAAATAGTCAAGCCAAAATCTTTATTAATCATCATATTGCAAGAAATATCTATCATTAAAATTTCATGCTAATTTATTCATCATCACCAGCTCTATTTTGATGTCCTCACTTTTAGGGCACGACACGAGCTTTCCCTATTGATGGAAACATTACAGGGTGAACCACCACGCGGGCCCAATGCGAATTGGTGGTTGTTAACGATGGCTAATGCAGCTGGGACCAACGACTTTACGTGCCTTCTGAAGCACGGCACTAATATTATACGCGTTTACATTCATAGTCATACGTAATACAATAGTAATAAAGCCTTTAAACCATTTTGTAAATAAACTGCAATAAACTGCAACTCTGAAATGGCAGTTTATTTACAGTGTTGTGATTACAAAGTACAAAAACTCTCGGGATACCTGTTTGTACTACTGCGGCTAGTTGCATTGTTGATATCACTAAAATTTGAAATATGTTTTTGAATTTTTACATCTAATATTTACTTTCGCTCTATTCTACATAATGTAAAGTAGTGTCAATATTTTTTTGTGTCAAATTTTTCATGTTTGTCAATCGAAGATGTCAATCTATGTCATCAACAAAATATTGCCGAACAGCCACATACATCAACTAAGTTAAATAGGTTACTATAATATATTGTTGTTAGATCCGAACTTTAGACCTTTTCGAATATTGGGTGCCCCGTGGGTGTCCCTCAGAACAATATCTAAGGCTAAGCTTGTATTCGTCATCTGATTCCAAAACAATAAAAACATCTAGTTGGCCATAAAATCTATGGTGTCACAAAGCTTGTCACATGTTTGTCAGTCATTCCCAGACATAAATATTAAAAACGTAGGTATAAAAACTAAAATTGCGAAATATTTAAAACTTATTTGCGAGCGAAAATAATACATCTTTAAAATGAATACCAAAGAAAAGAATAAAACAAAAGATATAATTAGAATAACTGATACCGTAGACCCTGATCATGAACTTCTTGTTTGGGAGAAGTGGATAAGGATTAGGCAAGAAGAGACTAAGAACTTAGCTTCATTGACGAATAGGCCTCCCATAGACCTCACAATGAATCTGCTACAGAATGTAAGGGAAGATAAAGAAAGAAAAACTGCTTTAGAGCATGCTCAAATAAATCCAAAGCCTACAATTCGAGGAGGGCCATGGGATCAACCTTTAAGATTGAAACAGCCATGCTTTTGTAAACCTGTTTATGAAGTTAAAAGAACGCCAGCAGAAATGGGTACTCCTCAGGTTATTGAGCATATAGGTGAACCACAATATATACTAGAAACGGAAAAAGGAATTTATGGTCATCCAGAACGTAAGCCGTGTCCTAAATTAGATAATGAGTATGTGCAATATAGAGAAAAACGTGAAAAAGAATTAGGTAAATCAATAAAGAAGATAGATCCCTTCAGGTATATGTTTTTTCGTTAATATTAAGTTTTCCCTCCTTCTTATGATATGGGGTCCTGCAAACGAGGAGTGAAGAGGCACCTTGTAGGCCGGCAGAGTGAGGGTAACTGATGCTGCGTTGTTTTCACGCTACACCAGTTGTCTTCGCACTCCATTTTCACTTAACATCAGGTGAATGGCTACCTCCACGCGTAATGCAATTACTAAACACAATATTAAATACAAATTAAAAAGTTATTTATTGTCAGTTTTAAAATAATAATTCTGTGTTGTGTTCGGAAATGTGATCGTACTGTCAGAACATTGTCGATTCTTAGAATTATAATATTATGAATGTATTTGGTTACTTTATCTCTGATAACGTGGATGAATACTATTGTTAGGTACTACACACAAACCCAAGAGGTTTAACTAGTACCCCATATCATAAAAATAATGTATGCTTTGATTCCGATAATAAATAAATAAATAAATAATTAGCCGTGCTAACTATTAAAAAAACATGCCTAAATGCTGCCAAAAACTGTATCATTCAATATTTTGTCTGTAACTCAAATCGTTTTTTTTTCAGACCTGACATTAGTGAGTTGATCGTGCATGGTGGTAAGCCAAAACCGCCAAAGAAGAAAAAACCCCCTCTACCTCCAATAACATTTGCGGAAACCATTATTGAACCTGAAATAACAACAGTCTATGCTATCAGATTAAACAATACTGTTATTTGTAAATATATACCAGGTCAATGTCAAGCGCTTTTTGATAATATGCAAAACGAAAGCTGGCATGAAAGTTGCACTGCCTGGACTTACTATTTTAAAATTCCAGTTAAAAGAGCTGGGAGGTCTAAATTGTATTTAGAGAATCTTGGAACAGTTACACTGAGATACTGTTGGAAAAAAATTAAGAAAAACATTCCGTTTATACCCGAAGAACAGTATGATCAAGTATTTTTTTTCAATAAAAATGAAGATGTAATTTCACCCGGACAATCTAAAGTGCTATTATTCACTTTCATATCTGACAAACCAGGAATATTTAGCGAGAGTTGGGAACTAAGTTTTTGTAATATTTGCTTTTTCGATACTTTGGCTGATAGGTTAGCAATAAATCTGAATGCTGATTCAGTCGAAGATTTAGAAAAAAATAAAAGGAAAGCGGCTAACCTAAAAGCTAGGATTAATAGAAATGCTATTTATAATATCGTATCGTGTTTACTTAATGATATAGTTACCAAATCGATGACTGTAAAGCCTCAAATATATCCTTACAAGGAGCTGTTTTTGGAAGCTGAATTATTTATTATGAAGAATCCCGTATGTTTTTATCATCAAACAAAAGTGATGAAAATGAAAGAATTATATACGGAATTGAATCCTGGCGAAAACTGGGATTTATCGATTGGATCTTGGAGAGAAAAGATGATGGAAAAAGAATTTGACGATAGAATGAAATATTATGAACTGTTGAGAAAATCCCACAGTGAACTATTGAAACCTTGGTACGAGAAGGAAAATGTTCGGGAACAGAAATATCGTGCAATGAAATGGCTACTAGGTAAAATGGCGGATATGTTTGATTTTGAATATGAACGTGCTTTAGATATGAGTGGCGTAAGGAGCCAATCGATGGTTGCAAATTCGAGAATCAGCGCAAACAGAATGCCATCTTCGATTGAATTGGATGCTCATAAAATTAGTATGATGCGTAATCTTTTTTATTTGTATGCCTATGAACACGTTGTCACAGCCATTGAGACGTGTGCTGGTGTACTGAGCAGTATCGATTTAAATAGGTGGATCGATTTTGACTTCTCCCGAGTTTAAATAAAAAGCAAATTGACGTAATTTGGATAACTAGATTGTACTCCTGAGTATTCTAATCATTTATTATGATATCGTTTAGATTTCTTACCATTAAATGCTTAACGCTTTACTTACGTTTTATTAATTACTAGTGGCCCGCTCGCGACTTCGTCTGCTTGAGTGAATACCCGTGTCCTATAGAACCCTAAGGCAGCGCCACCTACCGGGTCCAATTATATGCATGTATTATACATATAAACCTTCCTCTTGAATCACTCTATCTATTACAAAATACCTCATCAAAATCCGTTGCGTAGTTTTAAAGATCTAAGCATACATAGGGACAGACAGACAGCGGGAAGCGACTTTGTTTTATACTATGTAGTAGTGATTATGACTATAGTTAGTTATAATAACACATATGGGAATGTATTACGAAAACCACAGAGATAATACGTACAAATTTATTACTAGAAAATGTGGTCATAGCTTGGCTTTAACTTGCTTGACGTAGATGACCGAGTGACCAGGTGGGTGCCGTTGAGTTGGTCTCACATTCCTTTCTATCGGCTTCTGGTCAGGTCCTTCCAACTGTCTCAAGAGTTCCAGCTGCAAAAAATATGTCGTCATTAGTACAAATTGATGTGAAACGCCCGAAAGGACCAGAAAGGACAATTTCTTAAGGTCACATTCATTCAGTAGAAACCCTTCTGGACGTTAGCAAGAAACAATTTACTTAATCATGACTTGACGGCGTTTTATTTTGTATTTGAAATAAAAAATGTAGTTTATGGCAAGACCTTTGATGCTGGCTTGTTTCATTCCAGTAAGAATGAATAACATAAAAGATGATTAAAGATTTTGTTAGGAACAAAATTTATAAAAATAAATTAAATACTTATTAAGTGCCTAAGTAAGTTTAGGTATAATTTTTTTTCGAAGGCTGTTGTCCCTTCTCCCAAACTTTAATCCATAAGTAATTTTGTTAGAACTTTCCACTTTAATCTTTTAGCAGGAAGCGTTATCATTTCTACTGATTTTTTATGTTATGATTATTCTAAAATAAAATTTTACCGACTTTGTATTTTTTCTTACACTGAACAGCAATCGGACATAAAACAGTGTCTATGAAAACAAGCAATATAATTAGGCTTATAAAATATGTTATTTATTAAGTTTTAGTTAGATCTCTATTATCAATAATAGATAATAACATTGTTTACAGATATCACCATTTTTAAAAGTTGCTAGTATTTTGTATGTTTTTTTTTTAAATTTATTTTTTAGAAATTTTACAAAATTATATTGACTTTACATTCTGCCAAACTGTAGTACAGTTTGTAGGTAGGTACCTATCCTTTTTAACTAAACTAAACTTCGAAACTTAAATGTTATTTTTTTTTAAATGGGCAGGCCAACAGTTGATATAACTATACTGTTTAGAGTTTCATTCATTTATTGAATAATTAATGTACACACCTAATACTAAATATGTTTTCGTAATTATGATCATGACTTCCATGTCGATTTCGGCTTCGGCAACCAACTTTATAGTTAGGCTATTTCGGTTACAGATGCAACCTCACATGGCTGATATACGCAATTTTGGCTGTTAACGTGCTTGGACAACTAATTACCTGTTCTGCCCCTATAGGCACTGGCTTCTCATATATTATCCAGGTGACACATTCCGTGTAGGGTGGCGTGGTTAGTGAGCCTTTATACGTCACGTAGTTGCTCTCCTGCAAGTCTGATGAGTCCATCCAGGAAAGGGTCTCTGAAAATGTTTATAAAAACAATTTGTAGAGTAGTTTTTTTTTAGCAAAGAGGAAAGCTTGACTTTCTTTTTACCACCAACAAAACCGAGTTATATTTAACTCTCGCTGGTCGTGGTCGTTGTCTAATAACTACATCACTGAGGCAATTATTATAATTATCACTTAATATTTGACAACCTAGTGGCCAGTGCGAGTTTTATTCAACATTTAATCAAATTTAAAATCTCATTTCACTCCAGGCTCAGCTACATTGCAATACAAGTTTAATCAACTACTTACTATATTACTTTGTGTTAAAACTACATTTACTTAATCGTAAAATGGCACTTGCAGAAAATATTATAATAAACTTAACAGTTTAGGCTCTCTTCACTGACTTTCTTTCCTCTGTGCAGCGAACTGCAATAATTTGTAACTTAATGCCAACTTCGTGTCAAAATTGCTTAGAGACTCCTTTAAATACTTTGTAAAGAAAATATAACACTTCATGAAATGGGTGTTCATGTAGAATTGTGAGTTTCAATCTCGGTTTAACTCTCACATAATTTCTATTGCGTATGTATCTTCGTTTAAGTTCACGATAGAGGAAATTTGGCTTCAACTTTATAATTGGGCTGTATCAGTCCTTTAAGTTTTGATTAATAGCAATGTTACTTATGTTTATAAAATTGAAATCGTTTTATGTAGTTTCGATTCATATAGACATTTTAGAAATATACAGTGACAGTTCGATATAAAAAGCTTAATGTTACCCTTATGAGAAAGAGCCTCTGTTTTATGAAATCTAAAGTTTTTAAATCCTTCATATCATAAGTATATCTACACTTTCATTCACTCTTAACACCAACAAACCAGCATTGGGTCTTTCTAGCGTGTTATAGACCATTCTCTTCATGTGAATTTGTAAAGTCCTGAGCAAGATGCTTTGAGTTGATGATGTTGATTAACTAATTAGAGTTTTAACTTAGATAATTTTCAGAGCCTGCCGGGTTCCCTCATGGGAAATCCTCGACAACTGCCTCCGTTACTAAGGTACGGATTTAAATAGTTTAACGCAATTTGAAAAAAGACAAAGTGTTAAAAAATCCACGAGCGGGATTTCAACACTTTGTCTTTTTTCAAATTGTAATTTGTTCGTAACAATATTTGCGTAAAATATTATATGTAAAATAAATCATAATTTAACGCAATTTTGTTGCGATCAAATTACATTTTGGAAAAGTGTTGAAAAATTTCCGAAATTTGAACCCGCATTGACGTACAAGGTAAGGTGCGCTTGGTAAAACAAGGTAGAATGCAGAATAAACTCGTTTGTAAAGTTAGAAAGAATAACTTAGGGTTATGGCACCAGTGAGTGACAGGTACCAGTTTTCAATTTTTTTTTATTTAGTCACAAACCACCTACTTTTTAGTTGTCATCCAGTAAAATTTCAATGAAATTCTTTATTATTTTTGGCGACGAAAGCTGTGTCGTAAACTGGGCTTAAAATGTCTTTTTTCATATTAGAAGAAGGCAAACGAGCAGGCGGGTCACCTGATGGGAAGCAATCACCGCCGCCCGTGGACACCCGCAAAACCAGAGGAGTCGCAGATGCGTTGCCGGCCTTTAATGTCGAAGACTGGTGCTTTCTAGCCCTTTATCTCAACGCATTTACCTGAAGGGACGCGAACTGCCTTTTCTATCCTCCTTATTCCTTCTAATCCCTCTATAAGCTTATCGAATCTAGGATTTGGTGCATTCACAGCTTCGAGCAGGAACCCGACCACTGCCAGACCATCAGGGTGCCCCACTGCAGCCTCCATAGACTGGTATTTGCTGTTATAATGAACTAAGTGGCATTCTGCCGCGTACCTAGAATAATCAAAAAATTGCAGGTAAAATATTTGGCGTGGCGACATAGCGTCAGAAAGATATTCCATTTAAAGGAATTCGTCTCTTTGTTTTTAAATTGTTAAATTGCATTACTTATAATAATCATGGTCTAATACTTATATCTTTATTCTGTGTTTTTGTTAACACCTTTGTTTTTGATCATTGCTCACGTTATTTCCTGTCGATTATAGCCGACTGTGGCAGTTTAAGAGTTAAAACTCACCCGTGGCCATCAAGCACGTGTTCGCATCCGGTAAAGTCGTCCACAGACCAGTGGAAATGCATCTGCTCAAATATGTATTCACCAAGTAGCGGGCCACCTTTCAGGGTAGGATTGGCGTCTGTCTCGAATGTGAAGTACGCTAAAATGAGAAGCACAAACAACTTAAGAAAATTCAAATTTTTATCTTCAAAGCTCTATAGTGGTCAATCAATAGGGAAATACAAAGATCATGCCAGTATATAGAAAACAACAAAAAAGTTTGTTCAAAGATTTTATGGTGTGAAACATTCCATGGTGGACTTTAAATTGCATTATTCAGATACAAACGGTTTTTATCAAATGTTTTCTAGTAAATGTCAAGCTATAAGTTGTGATCTCATTTCTCTTAGGCATAGAAAGTTTCAATAAAATTAGCTTTTTGCTTCATGGACTAATAATCTATATTTTTTTTTTAATTTAGGAACAAACAGTTACACTTTATTTTTACTACTACTATATACAAGATGGGAAGGAGTATACCGACAGATTTTAGACCATGAATTTCTGGTGGTGTTACGAGTAAATAATGTTAAATCAACATGGGTCCAAAACTGTCTTATTAACATACTTAATTTCTGGAACAAAAGAAATTATCGATAGTACTTCCTTATGAACGAAGCCTTAGTCAAAAGAGTGAAAAAGAAAACTTCACACTTCACGAATGACTCCGACAAAATACGATAAACGATGAGTGAAGTTTGACGTCCATATGACTCTTGATTATTAAGAGCTCTAGACAACAAACGTCAGATAAACATCTGATAATATTACGTCAACTAATAGGATTAATAATTTCTCTGAATTACGACGTATTACGTTACTGGAACTATCAAAAGTAATTTTCCTACGTTCGAAATCGCCACATGATCGCGTTAGCTATAAAATCGCAACACGATCTTTTTATGATATGACAGACGTGTACTAATTAACCTGAGTACCAGAAAGAAAAAAAACATAATTACTAAATGAATTACGCAAAGCTATGAGTGTCTAGTTGTATCTTAATTTGATACACTGCGATTGCTACCTACATTAGACATAACATTTTTTTAAATTCCATTTATCCCAGTGCTTAATGAAATCTTTTTGCTGTTTAAACTCAACTTTTAATAAAAACTTATTCGTAGTTAAAATTGATAGTGGATGCACTTGTGTGTGTGATTACGTCATATTTAAAAAGGCGTGTTACCCTTGAGATTTTTCAACTTGTGAATTACTTAAATAATAAAATTAAGCTTTACTGAGACATATTTGTATAATATTTTTTTGTCCAAATAGGCACTAGAATCGTTGGTTTCAATCTGTCGGTATACTCCTTCCCACCCTCTATTATAATACGTGAAGCAAAAACTTTGTACCCCTTTTAAAAAAAATTGCACGGACGGAGGAGTATGAAATTTCGCACATCAAATAAAAAATACATCAAATTAAATAAACATAGTTTCATACATTTTTCAAAAATTTAAAAAATGGAAGAGGAGCGGCCGAAATCTGTCAATGCCAATCCAAACTCACATTCTATCTTTTTTAACTTTTCATTGCTTAAGATACAATCCGTGCAGCCTTAATAAAATTACGGTCGAATTTTGACCACTGGGCGACCACTAGTACTATATTATTAGTCCATGGCAAGAATTATTAATTTGAAGTTTGTATGGGCTACTAAAATGCGAAATGGCTCTTAGCGTAAGCCGCTCACCAGATAACTGAACACTATCGTTAATATTATTGTGAAGATTTGCTAAGAGCATATACGTTATGAGGAGTGTACGTAGTTGAGGCGCTCAATGGCGCAGTGATTAACGCGCCCGGTCTGCGATTGCTAAGGTTATGCAATTTTGCAAAGGCCGGTCATCGGACAGGTGTCCAAAAACTTGTCATCTCGAGCTCCTCCGTGCTTCGGAAGATATGTAAAGCCGTTGGTCTTGGCAGCATTAGCAGTCTTTAACAACGACCTATCCGCACCAGGCCCGCGTGCTGGTTTATGGCTCGTTTCCCTATCTATCCATGAGGTCAGCTCGTGCCCCGACAGGCATAAAATGAGCTGGTTATGATGATGATGATTATTCGTGTATTTATTAATCTTTGTCATAAATATAAATTGTGTGTAAATCTTCCTTGAAAAATAAAAAATAGATACTAACGACAGACACGTGCTCTACAGCAAGTTTCCATTTTATGATGTCTCCAATGACCTTGGACAATCGGATTTCTGATTTCCTAAGGGACCGTCATTTCGTGTCGTCATGGATGGTCACAGTTCCGAACAATTGACGCTCGATGCCGTTGATTCCCAACGTCCAATTGTCTGTACCCTTCCTGTTGCATAACAACAATATGCTCGTACGAGGCAACAAAGGGTATGCAGATTGGACCACACATTATCAGATCAATCTTAAGCGAAAACCAACAAAGATGTAGTCGATTATTGACGACAGAGTTAATCTGGAATTGATCAGGCATTAGAGGCGGTGATACTAACTTTGTCAGATTTTCGATGCTTCTAATACTCAGGATGTATAAATATTTGTTTAAATTGAGGCAATTGAGCCTACGATGGTCTCGATTCTAATACTATAAAACATCCACAATCGTGTCTTAAAAGCCTCATTTTGACATTTTGACTATGGGAAATGCCTACGACAATTGTTAATGATTTAAAGGCGGTTCAAGGGAGCCTCCCTTGAACCTCATTGGTGATAAACGGTCACGACACCCTATGGACGATTGCAACATCGAGAGTATCATACATAACAATGCGCACAAACCCTGAAGCTTTCACGTAAGCTTGGAGATTAAACGACAGCGAAAACACACCATCTTTTGTTGGAGCATCATAGCTATAAAGGATATATTTGAGGGAATGTGCGAAAAAACTACCAATACAATTTACTGCTAAAACACGGTCAACCCAAGTCAAGGTTCTTATTACCTTTTAGGACACCCTTGGGTATTCCGCTCTCTCGGACACTTTGAGGAATCTAGTAAGGTACGGCGGCATCGTTGACCTTAGGAAACCTCCGGTGAATTTACGGTCACTAGTTACTACGTCTAGAGAAATCATAAATGTCTTGAAAAACACGATCTAGATCCACCAGTCAGTATTAATATTATATATCTCATATGTCTCATAATACCAATAAGGTAACATTATTTTTTCTCATTTTTAAAATTATGTGTTTTGGAGATTTCCGAGATAGGCAAGCCACCCGTGATGGTTAATAGTGATCATCGTCGCTCATGGGTATCTGTAGCATTTGGAAAGCTGTGTATGCGTTACCTACTTTGAGAGATTATGTTTCTCGAATAACCTCATATTATAGAGCACGAGAAACACCTCTAAAGTGATCCTATTCCATTTTTTTATTATCTTACGGTTAAGCACTTGGCCTTCATCTCACCTGATGTTAAGTGATGATAAGGCCGAAGGTGGAAGTGCTTTTCATCCGTAATCCTCAACTACTGAGGCACTGGCTATCTTATCTCTAGCTGCCGGAACACAGCAATGCTATAAACATTATATCCATATCCTACAGGTCCACAGAAGGAACGACCACGAAGCTTGCGTTAATGTTAACCGTTAACTGTATAGTACTAGTTACTCTCGCTATAATTAACACAGTATCACGTCACGTTGCACGTGTCTTTGTTTTATAATCGCCTCTAGACTAACCAGCTCGATACCACGTATTTGTATATTAAAAGCAAAACTTTCAACCCACTGAACATTGGTACATTATCTGTCCAATTATGAACTTTAGAGCAGTCAAGCACACCTTTACTTCTCTCCCATTGTACTCATGAACAAATGTCAAGAGATTTGACGATTATTCACACAATAATCAACGTCAATGACAGCTTTCGATTAGAATAATGTTTGTTTCATTTACTATTTATCGTATTTGGTGTAATGTGTTATCGCGCGTTGGAGATTATGTTCGTTTAATGTTATTAAAAGCAGTAATCGCATACTTACAAAGATTTCAGGTTACATAATCGAGATTGTGAATTAAATTGGGTGAATAAAACACGAAATAAATGTTTTATGCTTTGATTGTATGTACCTCACAAACATACTGATGGTCAGCGTCAGCCTATTAAACGTCTTAATAAGCGGCAGGCATTTGGGCTTTAAAAAAACTTTTGTCTTTTGTTTTGTGTTAGGCTGTAATAAAACTTTTGTCTTTTGTTTTTTATTTTATTGTAAATGTGACGTTAATATCGCTAAATAAATGTATCTTTTTGAGTAAAGTAAAGTGAGCAAAAATTTCTTCAACTACTTACAGATATATAACGCGACCGACCGTACTAATTGTGGACATTTGTTATTATCCCTTTGATTCGAAACCACACCTATAAGCTAGAATACGATATTGTAATTCAGTAGCGTTAACCATAGAGTTAATTACTTAACAATAACGCAACGTTTCGGGTATCCCACCAATAACAATTAGTCAATTATATTAATTATCTAAATTAGTCACATTACAACTGTACGTAATTAGTTTCGGGTATTAAGTTATATCTATATTATTTTAAAGGATATTGCATAGTTTGCTCTATGCATTTTTGTGGTATTATTTTTAGCTTTCAAAGGTAGCCCTTACAAACTTTGAAACAGTCGTGGTGCATAATAAAAGAATCGTGTATTGGTGGCCTGATTTTGTCAGTTTTCCCACAGTCGTAATGTCAGGCTACCGACACATGATTGAGACGTTAATTAATCAGCAGTCTTAAGGCCCTGATCTCTAATATTTATTAGCTAGCATCCTCTTTAACATACATACTCTTATTGTGATAAATCATACAATTTAAATAATATTTTATCTCTTTATCTAACGGATTTAGATTATGAGTCCTACGTGAACAGATAGTTCTGTTGACGATAGTCATAAGTCGAAAAATAATGAATGATGATAAATAACTACAAATGTGTATCTGAACATCCGAATAGATGTGTATCCAAACGCATCTGTCAAGTTTTGATGTTGTCAATACTTGTCTGATTGATTGATGTGAGAAGAGAAAATAAAAAACTGGACAATAAAAATGTGTCTCGATTTATTCTGACAATCCTTACAAAAATATTAGAAGATTTAAGATATTCCAAGCAACAAACTTTGACAATTATTATTAGAATTAGAAATAAAATATTATTAGAATACTAACAAAAGTTGTCTGTCGTGTATGCACGACTTTAGGTTGACGAATCGAAAACATTTGTTGGATATATTAGACTGTGATTAAAATCTTGAAATAAGAAATATTAATAAGTTACTTGTTATCCCCTCCACCAACCTGTCTGTCCATTGTTGACTAGTATGCCGTTGACCTCGTTGTCCCAATAGCCTTGGAACTGTAGTGGGTCCAGAGATGACCATGTCGGGCACCGTTTCAGGTATATGGCTATAGGTGATTGGGATGCGCGCAGTTTTGATATCTGTTCCGCTGAAAAAAGAATTTACATTTCAATATTTTTCTTACCTAACGATAAATTATCATATAAACTATTTGGATGGTATAAAAATAGCCATAAAAAATAGTACTGCTATTGTAAATCAACATGAAGAGATAGATACTTTATGTGCCTAATAAAAACTATTTTTATAAACCTAATACCTAAGTTATCTATAGGTTTTAGCACGTTACAGTATGCAGAGGATTATGTAAGGAAAACGGTCTATGATAAGAACGCAATCCATTATCATAATCTCCTTTCATATCTGTTCGGTATTCCCGAGAACAATATTATTTAAACTAAACTACTTAAAACTTTGTAAAAAAATAAACATTTGATTGCGTTCATAGTCACTCAATCAAGGAAATAAATAAACCTAGTTTTAGGTTTATTTATTTCCTCTATAGCACGGACTAATAGGTATTAGTCCATATCTATAGTAAGTAAATTGATCAATTTAATAATCATAAATATTATGATGTAACCCATTTTAATGTTTGTGATTATTAAATAAATATACCTACGTTTAGATTTGTTACGATACCCCAAAATCTACAAATTTCAAGCTTCATATTTTTCATGTCAATAAGTCAATTCAATAATAATTCAATAAACTAATGAAACTTTATTTTGGTTTACATGTTAAATATGCCAAGTATGTTATGTGGATTTATAGTAGGTATTATATAAGTGAATGATATAGATATTTAAGAATTGGTAATTGTTTTGAGGAACTGTTTGGTGTTAATATTTGTACAAACGCCTGCACATCAACCTGTCCAAAACTATCAAACTTCATTAAATGTTCAACCATATTTTGTTAGTCATAAAATTCAAAGTCCATTGAGGAAACTAGTAAATTTTGTCAGGTTGATGTGCAGTCATATGTACTATTAATGATGTAGTTACAGCTTCACTTGTCGTCGTCTTCAAGAGCCGTTTTTAACACTCAATTTGTGATAATTAATTGTTTTTTACTTTTTATTTTCATGTGCTAATTGCTGCACTGAAGCTAAATTAAATATATATAAAATACCGGGAAAGCTTCCCGGTAGCCCTAAGTCCCGGTTGTCGGTTCTTCGCCAGATATGGCCGGCCCACTGCCACTTCAACTTGCTGATTCTTAGAGCTATGTCGATGACTTTGGTTCTCTGTCGGATGTTTTCGTTACGAATCCTATCCTTCAGAGAAACTCCGAGCATAGCACTTTCCATAGCTCGCTGAGCGACTTTAAACTGGTGGACCAGCCCTACCGTGAGTGTCTACGTCTCAGCTCCGTAGGTCATATCGGGTAGGACGCACTGATTAAAAACTATGCGGTAACGGTATGGATGACAAGAAGACTCGACGTAGTTTCCCAAACGCTAGCCAGCCCAGCTAGATCCTCCTCTTGGCCTCCTTCTCAAAATTGTTTCTACCTAATTGCAGAATCTGCCCGAGGTAGGTATATTCGGAAACGATTTCAAGAAGGCGACCATGTACGACGACCGGTATTGGATCAATGTGGCCTTTGATCATGACTTTGGTTTTATACAAATTCATGCCAAGACCGATGCGTCGCCAGGCTGAAGCTAGGCTTTCCAGCATCCGGTTCAGCTCCTCTAGCGACTCCGCCATTAGAACTATGTCATCAGCGAATCGCAGGTGTGATATGTAGTCACCGTTTATGTTAATGCCCTTTCCTTTCCAGTCCAGCGTCTTAAACATATCTTCCAATGCGCATGTGAACAGTTTCGGGGATATAACATCCCCCTGTCTCACTCCTCTGCGCAATTGGATGGGTTTGGACTATTGATAACGTTTTGACGTAATTCACGGAAAACTCTGTCTATTCATAATCATAATGAGTGCCACGTGAGTGAGACAGGCAAAGTCCAAAGACCAAAATACGAGTAAATCATAATATTATATTAAATAAATATATTTAAAGAAATAAAAAAGATTGTACCATCAGACGCAGCTGTAGTTTTCTTCGGTTGCAGTTTCAGTAGTCTAGGATCCAATGTCACTATTCTGTTGTCCATTTTTCGTTGCGTAAACTTTAAAAATGTCTTTTTTTTATAACATACGGCACACGGCACGTCTTCTTCCGGATTGTGTACAATCCGAAAACAATTTGATTCCTACTTAGTTCGAACCAGATAAGCTATCAGATTACATTTTATCATGTCTTTGACAATGGTAAGCAATATAAAAATAAACTGATGGTTGGAAGCGAAGATTTTGGCGACACAAGTTCAATGGCGTCTAAGTTACAATGTGACATTGATAAGAAGTGTAGATTATAACAGTACAGTTAAAGTTCGACATTAGACGTGCTCAATTTAATTAAAAGGGTCACATATTCACTACACATTGAAATTAAACTTTAATTAACTATGAGACGACAAACACCTTAGTCTCCCAGTGACCACGGACCCTTGAAAGGGTTCGAAATATCAAGACAAACATTAGATTAATGTTTATAAAATTTATAAAATACAGTGAAAAAATTAAACGCCCACCCGACCCAGCCAGGAATCGAACCTGGGACTTCCGCAATCCGGGCGGCTGCACTGACCGCTATGCTACCGGGAAGGCTGACGTAAGCGCTGAATTTTGTCACTGCTTTTTAATTTTTGAGTGCTAAGGTCATTGCAATCGATGGCCATGCAGATTCACCTTTGCAGATGAAATACCACAAATTTGATAACACAACGCTATAGTCAATTTTTACTTTTTATTTTCAAGTGCTAATTGCTGCACTGAAGCTAATTAAATATTTATAAAATTTATTTATTTAAGCTAATTACATAATTATAATTTTTTTACTGTATTTTATAAGTTTAAAAAAATATATTATTTTATTTTAAAAATTTATTAGATTTATGTATAAAATAAACGCGTAGATCCGTAAAAGTGGTTTCATTTCGATAGTTAAAGGATTTCGATGGTGCAATGGTAAACGCGCTCGGTCTGCAGCTGCTGACTAAGCAACTTTCGCAAACGCCGGTCATTAGATGAGTGACTTAAAATTGATCTTCTCGAGCTCCTCTGTGGTTCGAAAGGCACGTAAAGCCGCTGGCCCCGGCACCAATCCGCGCTTGGCCCGCATGTCAGTTTATGGCCCGTTTTCTCTGTGGTGTATCCATCCATAGAGAATGCTCGTTCGTGCAGCAGTGATAACATAAAAATGAGCTGGTGATGATAATTGTTTAAGGAACATTATAAAAAATTCGCTATCTATACTAAAATTATAAAGAAGAAAGCTTTGTACTTTTGTATGTATGTTTGTAACGAATAAAAATAAACTCAAAATCTACTGGACCGATTTAAAAAATTCTTTCACCATTAGAATGCTACATTTGCGTTGAGTAACATAGGCTATATTAAAAAAAAATGTCCACCCGTGCGAAACAGGGACGGGCCGCTCGCTAGTGAGTTTGTAAAGGTCTTTACATCTGCTCACTATAGCGTTCGAGAAGAGAACCTGGTCGAGAAGATTCGGATACGAATTCTGCTTGTTAAAAAAATTAAGCTCAAGGGCCTTGTACGTACGTATAAACTCAAAATCTCCTCGCTTTAAGAATAAGCATTAGTTATCTATAAATAAGCGCTCGGACTTTAAAGGCAAGTGACAATGAGGTCCATCCAGGTAGTAGAGTAATTTACCAAGGAATTGGCGTCATTACAGCTTAGGGGTCTTCCAAAATGGCAAAAAGATTGATATAATAATAATATTTGATAGCGTCGCGTGGCAATAGATAAAATAATCACTGACGCACAATGTATTATTCCAATGAGACGTTTATCATTATCTAAACAGCCTATAATAATCCTACTACTACAACGACAAACTACAACGCTCAGAGGCCTACCATGAATCTTAGATTATATTTATAACTAGTGGCCCGCTCGCGACTTCATCCGCTTTTGCTATTACAGCGCCACCTATCGGGTCCAATTGAAAATCTAAACCGTTCTCGAATCCACTTGAACACACACAGAACATTTCATCCAAATCGGTCCAGCCGTTTAGGACTTCAACCACTAACACACGCACAGAAGATTTATATATGTATATATAAAGATAAATAATATAATTCATAAACAATTTCAACAATTTCAACAATTCATTCACAACTCTTTAGTATTATTCTCAGTATTACCACGATAATAATGCAGTTGTGAAAACAAGACACGTATTCGAGTATTTTTAACCGCCTCTGTGGTTAAGGTTAAGGTTTAATTAAACCCAGTGATACCGGGGATTCGATTCCCACCGGGGGTGCATGTTTGTGTACTCGGATTGGTTGGTGGTAGGGCTTGTTTCTCTAAATATCTAAATATGTCGCCATAATATCAATGTTTTTAGGATTGTTGTGTTCCGGCAGCTAGAGATAAGATAGCTAATGCTGAGGCAGTTGAGGATTCCGGGTGAATTGCGTTTCCACCTCCGGCTTAATCTTTTCACTTAGCTTATCATTTAATATCAGGTGATATGAAGGCCAAGTGCTTACACACTGCTGTATGTGTCTTGTTTTTACAACCGCAACAACTTTGCTACAATACTGTTTTAGGAGGTCATGGTTGCCCACCAGGCTAGCCCGATGTTATTGGGTTGTAATGAAAGAAAGAAAGATAATGCACTACTCCAATATTTTGACAACAACCAAGAACAATGGTTCAACGTGCCTTATGAAGTACGGAGCTAGAGTTTATATAAGTGTATTTGAATTAAACCACTCATCCAGTGACCCACCATTTAAAAAGCAGTTTGCTAAAACACAATAAGACGCGCAATGAGCTGCGCCATCGAGCTCTCTCAAATGATGAAGCAACGATTAATAAAAATAAATATGGGTAGGGTTAATTAACCCATATAATTTGTTGCCAACGATATCGAAAATTATAATTGGAAATGCACCCGACGCGAAATATGAGAGAGTGGTGGTTCAAACTCATGGTGTAATTTTTTACATAACTTACTCAAGAAGAATTGATTATGATTATTGTCAATAATTAACGTAGTTTTCCATTTTTGACTTCGTATACCACATTCCAAGCTTATCGATCACTCAGTCCCTTTATCGAATTTCCACAAATCCTTTCTGCATTTTCACTTACGTAATATTAAAAGCACTTGTGCAAAATTATTCTAGACCAAGCGGTTAGGACAAAGCTTTGATTGATAAGGCATCTGTTTAACACGAAAGGTGAATCTGTGATCAATCTGAGATTAAGAGTAATCTGACTATTTATAGGGTAATCTAATTATTTCAATATTTGTAATTTTTAATTTGTTTTGCAACAAATTTTACGTCAAAATTATATAAACAAAACAAAAACATTTTAACTGAATCTTTGTTGGTTTGATTGTAAAAATGGCAGGCGAAGCTGCAGTTGGAATGTAAGTATATAATGAAACGACTATAATATGATGTGATATAAGATTGCCACCATTAAGCTCTGATGCTTACAACCGAGGTCCTAGAGGCTTTAGAGATGTCCTCGGGTTGTACGCTCTCGAAGCGAACGCCTCGAAGAGTGTAGCGTTTAACGGGGACACGCCTGCATGATGGCATATCCTCTAGAAGCCACCTGAGGATGTTTCATCACTACGGCTTAAGTTTAAGTTTAAGTTTAAGCATTTAGTTGCCCGCCACCCCTTAAATTCCGGTTAAGTTGTAAAGGCCAGAAGCGGTTAACAGCAATCTCTTATATAAAAAAAAAAACAGCGAGTTATATTGTAAATTGTAAAAATATGCTAAATTCAAATTCAAAAATATTGATTGCATGCCACATTGGTGTACATAGTAATTAAATAAATAGGTATAAAAGGCATTGGTTTCTAAAGTTTACGCGAACACTACACATTGAAATGGAACATCTTTTATACAAGCTACTAACTAATTATGAGACGACCAACACCTCAGTTTCCCTGTGACCACGGACCCTGCAAACGGTTCGAAACGTCAGGATAAACATTAATTAAAACTAATGTGTAATTATAATAAACGCGAGTAGATCCGTAAAAGTTGTTTCATTTCAAGGTATAAAAGGTGTTAAAATAAACAATGTATCGCCCCGTAAGGACATAGCATACAGAGGTAGTATAGCTAACTTATTTACTCCCCGTCATGACTTACGCTAGCGTAGTTTTCGCGCACTGCGCGCCCTCCTATTTGTATCGTTTACAAACGCTACAAAACCGATTCATGCGTGGTGCCACGGGTTGCCCGTGGTACTATCGCAACGTAGATCTCCACCGCGATCTTGATCTTCCCACTATCAAAGACTTTATCAAGGACGTTTCCATACGTTACTTTGATAACGCCCCCCACCACCCTAACCCGCTTGTTGTGGCGGCCGCCAACTATAATGTTGGAAGCCTTCCACCAACAAAACGGTTCATGTCCAGGCGTCCTAAGCACGTCCTAGATGACCCCGACGATCCCATAACGGTTGCGAACGCCCCCCCGCCCGATCCTCTAAATGACAGCACACATTTACAGAATACACTAAACATGCACACCAGTTTAGGCCCAAGACACCGTACTCGTAGAACAAGGGTACGAAGAACCGGTTCACACTCGCTCTACACCAGGTACAGACATGTACCTGGTCGGTTCTCTCCTCCTCCACGGCCCGGTCAACCCGAGCCGAGGTCCGTGCCTTTAGAGGCGCCCTCGGGTTGCTCCGCTCCCCGATCCGATCCGAACCCTTCGGAGAATCTAGTAGGGCACGGGGACGCGCACTTGTGCGCGATGCCGTTCCCTCTAGATAACCTCTGAAGGTGATTCGTTTCACACGGCTTGAGGGACCCTTTACGTTCCTCGCCGCCCCCAAAAAAGCCCGGTGAAGCTGAAAATGCCGCAGCGGCAATCAGCAATCTCTCTCAAAAAAAAAAAAAAAAAAACTTATTTACTACTGTATTAAACATTTCAACATTAAATTATTTATTATTATTATAATTATTTTATTTTACATATAGATTATTGCTGACAAAAATTGCGATAAATCACTACATCAATAAAGTGCACGTTTCTCACTACCGTTCGACAGATCTGTCATTTTCGGCTTAACTGGGTCCGATAAAAAATTGTATCGATAAGACGCGGTTCAGTTCCACGACCGCGGTCGCATCGATAAGATTAACGATTTGAACTAAGCGGTTTGGGAAACGGCACGTGGGTTTATAAAGGCGACTGTATATTTACCCAACAACATTTAAGTCTACATTTAAGCCTTAATAAATGTTAATCACAAACACTATATTCGTATTTAGTTTTGAGAAGACATCAGTAAAGCAAAAGCATCTAATACATTCGGAAGTAAGTAATAGTCGTAGATAAACAAGCTTCAAAAACAAGAGTTCCCACCTTTCCTTGCGGTTCTAACAATCTTAGTGGTTCTAGTGGTTCTAGCAGTTTCAGCGCTAGGAGTTCTAGTGGTCCCACCTTTCCTAGCGGTCCTAGTGTTTCTAGTGGTCTTACCGGTCCTAGCGGTCCCGAACCTAGCGGTGAAAACGATCCTCCTGATTCTAGCGATCCTAGCGATTCTAGCGGTTCTAGTGGCTTAGATGCTCGAGCATGAGAAAGCATGAGAGAGTCACAAAAGCAAAAAGGGATTGTTGACTTTTGTTACTAATACAAGTCGAGCAACAGGAACGTTGTCTAAGCAATGATAGCTAAAGCAACTTATACATGCGGAAGTAAGTACATAGTAGTACAACAGTAAAACCTCAAAAAAAACGAGCTTACTCTTTCCCCAAATCCCCAAAGACCGTTAACGCAACTGCGATTCCTCTGGTGGAGGGTGGTGGTGATAACTTATCATCAACTGACCCACCGGATTGATTACTCCTCTTACATAAACTAAGCCACTAAATATGCAAGACATTGCCATCAATCAGCCTTTCCCATCTTTAATGAGCTTCAAGGTTTAAGATAAGGTAAGGCCCATAAGGTACTATGTGTCAGAATGACCGGAGTATCAAAATGTCCAGTTCTACAGAATGACCAAAGTTTCAAAATGTCTAGTTGCACAAACTTGCCGGAGTATAAAAATGTCCAATTGCACAAAATGACCGGAGTATCAAAATGTAGAGTAGTACAAAATGACCGGAGTGTCAAAATGTCCAATTCTGGAAATGGAAAAGTTCAAAAAATATTTCAATCGCCAGTGGTATTCTGTTTTTTCTAGTGCCTATGGCGAACATCGGGCATAGAAGGGTAAAATCTAGAATTCCAAAGACGCCTAACATATTCCTTTTTATAAAATGCTTACTAAAGAAATCTGTACATTATGATTATAAATACCTCATTACCACCTCTTCAGTTTTAAGGAGAATTTTGTATTAAGCTTACTTTATAAATGTCGTGAAGTATAGGGACATTTCTTTTTGTGCACAAACTATTTTTTATTAATAAGTTATACTCAGAGATCGTCTTTTTAAGTTTCATTGTTTCATTCTAATAGAGATTATTTAAAAACTACTTTTTTGATACTCCTGTCAATTCATGAAACTGGGCATTTTGATACTCTGGATATTTAAATACCTGTACATTTTGATACTCTGGACATTTCAATACCTGGACATTTTAATACCGGTCATATTGTAGAACTAGACATTTTGATACTCCGGTCATTCTGACACATGGGCCTTATAGACCTTATGGGCCGAAAGGAGTAAGGCATATACGTCCATGAAAAATAATGTTAACGATTGTAAACAAATACTACACCGCTGTGCATCCCCCTTAAGACGTTGATGCCCGACCTTGCCATTCTAATATACCTAGAACATATTGTTAATTTGTAATCGATGCAGCACGCGGCAGACAGACGGACGACGAAAACGCCATTATTTATGGAGTGCACTTGTATATTCTTCTTTGAATTCAAACGCGTAATTAAGTTGTTTTAGTGGTTGAACCATCGGTCTTAGCCTTAGAGGTTCGGGGTACGGTTCTTAGTATTATTGTATTTAGATTTGGTTAGTGGTAAAGCTAGATAAGATAGACAGTTTTTTAGTAGTTGAGGATTTCTTCCGTCTTTACGTTCCGTCACTGACTATCAAATAAAATGAAAGCTTCCCTTTAAAGGCATTAATAATTTCAAAAACTCGCACTGTTTACTAGAAATGATGTTATTTTCCCTAACTAATAACTAAGATTGAATTTAGATGACCAAGGCCAGATTTAGCGTTTATTTTGCTTAAAATATCACTGTAATCTGTCAGTGCACGAACTTAGCAGAAAACGATTACGTTTTGCTAGATTAAACTTTTTTAATTTTAGATTCCTTTGCAAGCCGCCTATGACCCCGCCCACGAGCACGAGTATCTTGTAACGTGTCAAACGAATGAATAGATCATTGCGCGTTATGCTACGGGAGTCTTAGTCAATGGCAATAAAAAGAACGCAATGAACAGAGGAGTTGTGCGGCACACCGCAAACTACCTACGGTCGTAGCCAAACGGTAATAGTTGCTCATAAAAAAGTTGAGCCGAACCTAGCCAAATAGGGAGATGCTCCGGGTGGAATGCGAGAAATTGTGCTTCAATCCCTACAGCCACCTTAAACGGTAGTCTAACACTAGTAGGCGTGAAACTATTCCTTACACAAGCGTATGGACCTAACTACTTTAACTATAATCCACAAAATAAGGAGGCTGCAGAAACATACCGCGCTCTTCCTTAAATAAAAGTACGACAAGGTTTTGTTTTCCAAATAAAGTTTAAAAATGAAGCCAAGGATTATAAAGCATAAAAGTATAATAAAGTTAATTAATATATTATTATGTGTTATTTATTTCGTAAGTGCTGATTACACATGCGTGCACTGCTGCGCAAATGACAAAGATAATGTAAATCTTAGTTCCTAAAAAAGAAGGTTCTTCTGTCGTTGAGCGGTTGAATCATGCGAAAAGGCTTGGCAGGCAATAAAGTGGCGTCCGCAAGTTTTTCAGCAAAATCCATAGCCTCCTGGAACCAAATTTTCATGAATGTAATTACACAAGACATAAAATTGTCCCTAAGGTACCACATTGATGGGTATGCTTTAGACGTATAGTCTGGTGAAATAGTCGTGGAGGTTTGGAGTTGGACTACCTACTTCTAATTATCACCTGTACCATCCTCAAAAAGTCGTCAGGAAATATCGGAGGGATTAAAGTAGTTTACTTTAGCAAGCCAAGTAAGTAATAAAATAACAAATATTAAAAATTAGTTGATTTTTTCTCACACAATTTATTGATCTAACATAAAATAACAACAATAGACATAGATCTTGTAATTTGTATGAGAACTGGTGCCCGAAAATGCTTGACTAGCCTGTGAACAGTCACCTGGTCTCACCCCGTGAACCGACAAAATTTGAGGATTCTCAAACTCTTAGGAATTTTCTAAATCATAAATATTCGGAATGGGATTTAGATTTTCTTACTTACTCTTGTCATACTCAATGCCTTGCCCCTTACGAGCCACAACACCGCCTCTTTGCATGGCGGTACTGTCAACGAGCCTTGGTAGCAAGCGTATTCCTTAAATGGTGGGTTGAAGAAGCTGAGAGGTTTGGTAGGTACGGAACTTCGGCTGTGCCGTACGCCGCTGGCTGCTTTAAGCAATTCTTTCAAGCCATCTTGCGTGTGGTTTCCAAACTAAAAATTTGAAGTATAATTCAATTTTCATTGGCGTTTAGCACCCATATCTCCTAATGGTAAGCCACGAAAAGGTTGAAGGTGAAAGCGCATTTCTCCTAAAATAATCGACTACTAAGGAACTCGAAATCTTTAAATTTTGGAACACAAACCTACTAACTACTACTGCTTCTACTAAATGCACTAGCTCTTATAAGAATGGCGTAAAAGATAACCAGTTCTAGACTACTTTGGCCCAATTGTTAAAAATATGGCAGAATAACTTAATATACAACAAAGTCACTAACAATGTGCTAGGTAGGAAATCAGGAATACTAGACTACTTTGCACAAAGAAAACCAAAAACCTTATACAAATTTGCTACGCCGAGGAATGCCAGCGGATCTCTTGTCGAAGCGTCCAGTGCCTCCTGCATAGATTTGTAATCAGCAGATATATGAAGGGCTTGGCTCTCCATGGGGTACATCATACCACCCACTTGATGTTCAGATGGCCAGTGGAAGGACATTGAATGGAAGATATAGCGTCTGCTATGAGCTGCTCCGCCGTAGATGTACGGTTGGCGATTTTGTTTCCATTGGCCTCGTAGGGTTACTGGAAAAATATATGATATAGGTCAACATTTAAGGTGCTGTCCTGGTTCTAATGATACTAAATCACAGCGATTTAGTATCATTTCTTTTGAAGTAATCATAAAAAATCACGAAAACAGTGTTCAAATTCTAGTTTATCATACCATTATATAAACTGGTAATAGTGTCCTGGTATGATACACACCTGTTTATTTAGGAAATCAACAGCACATACTCAAAAAATTATTTTATCTAGTTTACAATAATTAGTAAGGCCAATAATGACAGACTTCCTTTTATATCCCATTAGTTAACTGTATACAACCTCCTAAATATAGTTGCGGAATAAACAAACTAAGTAGGTTTATCAAAACATCAAAAACGGGAATATTTTTGGAATTTTCAAATTCGGGATCATAAAACTTACTGACTTACTGACTGTTCGTCAGTTACATATTTTACACACTATTTTACAAAAGCACAAAACACTCCCAATTGACTCTGTTACCCTAGCAATGATGGAAACGGAACGGAACGGAACGACGGAATGATATTGTAGCCAAGAAAAACAAATGAAAAACCTACTTTGCTAAACATCAGTGTGGATATCAATCATCTCATTTGTATAATTATGTTAATAAAAATAAAATCTTTAAATATTTACACTAAAACATGTTTCAAATGTAGATGTAGATATATAAAGTAAGTTGTAAATGAGAAAGTAGCGATTCTCTCCTAGCACACGTGTTCTCACACTCCAAAGGAGAGAATCAACCTCTGTAATTGTTAAAACTGATTTGTTGTTGATAAATAAATATTTAATTTCAAAATATTTCATTTAATTTAATTTCAAAACTCCACACTATGCTACTATGCTAGGTGATCATTCAAATATGCACCGAAAATAAAAATGAGCGCTGAATATCATAACTATACCACTATATAAATCTGTAGGCTCTGTCTTTACATGCAATTTTTCTGATAAATATTCGTTTTATGATTCACTGACACCAATTCTATGATTTTTGTCTGTCTATCAGTATGTCCTCTTATAACTCAAGAACGGCTTGACCGATCTTGATAAAAATTTGTATGTAGTAAAAACATGAGACTGTGCAAATGATAAGAAATATAAAAAAGCTTAATTGTATTCACAAATTTTCGCACAGCGAAGCGGGCGAGTGACTAGTCTTATATGTATAAGACTGAAAACGCTTTTTTTACGACACAAACCATTCATGAGTCTTCTTGAGTCGTGGCCTTTTTTATATCTCATTCTTTCATTAACTTACTCTAAGACATTGTTATTCAACTAAACAAAACATTCATGAACTTCCTTTTAATAGCTTTCTTAAATAAACATTTTTATCGGATCTACTCGCGTTTTTGTTATACATTGATTAAGATTAATTTATCCTGATATTTTGTACCCTTGCAGGGTCCATGGTTACAGGAAGACTGGTTTAGTTTTTCTTGTGAAATAAATTACTTTTATTAAACTTGTCATTTCTATGGAACAATGCCTTCCCCTTGCCATAGTTGTAGAACTTTCCAGACTAATGATTTAACGCAACAGCTGAAATTCTCTATTTTAAGACTAATAAATAATTAAATTTACAAACAGATCCGAAGAAGAATGAAAGGTGACATTTTGTGTGACAATGTTATTTTCATTAGTATTTTTTTTATTTGGATCTATATAAAATTCAAAAGATTAATCTATTAGCTCGCTAGTACAAATTATTCTACGGCGTATTATTTTTTATTTTATTCATAATGCAAAAGTTTTTTTTAAAAAGGGTAAGTAATATTGGTAGGGTGCTTAATCCAGGTTGTCAAAACGAGCGTGTCCAAATTCCGATTGTTAAAAATTGTCGCAAGTGTCCAGGATCAGGAAGGTCAACAATTATTGGGTCTAGTAACCTAAATTATACCTAATTTGATCAATAAAATAATAAGTACACTAAACTTCACTATAAAGTTAGACAGAATGGCAAAAATGGGGTACACACTCGTCTTACAAAACCGTACAACAAAAGTTGGATTTAAATTCGGACAATATCCAACATCACAGAAACGAATTTTCTTACATTTACACTTATCATTCTAACAAAGAACAAATCTGGGGTAAGCTTGGTGTTGCCGTTACTTACACCAATATAGAGCCTTAAACAAAAGTGGTAATTGTTGCGAGAGTTAAAATGGCGTGCCCTTAAAAAGCGGATGACATTACATTTACCGAGTTCCCTCTTTGTCAGTTCAATCTTCGAGGTGGCAATAAAGGACAAAGCAAGTCAAGGAGGCATCCATATAAATTTTCTGTTCAAGGTACCACCATTAACCTATTTTCGAAAAAAAATAAAGGAACGAAAACGAACTAACTGAACTATGTTCTAGCTCAGAAAATGGGATAGTCTTAATTTTCTAAACTAATTTCATCTTACAAAATGTTCATAAAAGTATCTGTCCATTAGACCGTATCATACCATAAACGTGCTAGGAACGTGTCAAGCAAAAATATATTATTTGTATTGAAAAGTATAAGACTATGCTCACTAGACCGTTCCTTCACCGACAAACACTGGCGCGTGCTGTGCACGGACCGTCAACAATTGTTGGCGAGAATATTTTAAACCGTTTTGCACAGATATGATACGCTGTTGATACGTTGTAGTGGGCATTGTCCGTGTCGTGTTACTTTCCATCTGATACGTTCCTAGGACGGTCATGGTATGATACGATCTATTGGACATAATCTAAACGATTACTACAAAAAGTACACTTTTTTTATAATGATAATGAAGTGACCATGATAGTTTAAATAGTTATTATAATGATATTGTTGCTTGTCTCTGATGAAAGCGTTGAGTTTCATATACTTACATTTATTTTTATATTTATATCTTCGAAGTAAGGTCACGATCACGAATAATTACTAGCTTTTTCATTAGGGTATAGTTTTGACTTAAAATTTTCCGACGAAATTTTTTCTCATAAGCTCCGTTGGTGGCCAACTAATCTGCCGACGCGCCAACTCAAAGGAAATTACAATTTTTTTGCGAGGCTCCGAGCCCAAGCCGGGAAAAGGGTTCAAATAGTGGAAGAATCAGAAATTTTAACGACAACAGAAACTACTTTGTAAGCGTACTTTTTGCAGTTCATTTGAAAGGATGGTTTTATGATGTAACACGTCTGTCCCTTACGACCTGTTAGATCTGATTCTCATAATGTAATTCAAGACTACTTTTATTCATATTGAATTAATCCGAAAAAACATCCTAAAAAGCTGGTTTTTTATAAGCGTTTCTGTGGGAATATCTAATAATGATAATGCCTGTCATAAGTGTAGGTACACTTAGAAGGAAATGTTTTTGATAGAAAAAATCTTACTCATTTAATATTTTCTTGTGGAACATGAAACTGTACTACGGAAACTGTCTGACTTTGTAAATAACGTTGTTGGTTACAAAATTAGTAAGGTGTTTTTAGGCTGTAGTAGAAAACACATTTTGTAATCACAGTTTGTTATTCCAATCACATAATAATAACAAAATGCACTGTTTGCTACTATAATCTTATTTACTTTACTATGATTATAATATGTACGAGTGATTTCCACTAATAAGTTTTGTTTATTAATTTGTTAAGTAATAATTTCACCTCAGTTTGATTACTGGATCAAGCAAGCCATATTTTTAATATATTAAACGCATTTATACGCATATAAAAAGCCAGTCAATTGCGTATTAGTTCCTCAGTATTTCCTTATATTTCCCTCTCCTTATTCCATTCCTTTCCCGCTCACTTTAGCAACGAATTAACGGTTGCCTGGGAGGATCAGCGCCGTCAATGTTGGCAGCACTGTTCTTTGTGGGCAAAACTGGCTGTCACGAAGAAGCAAATTCTTAAGTATAACCGTCGTCGTTGCCGCCACGAATGGTTCCCTTTAAAACCCGCTAACAAAATATAATGTAAAACCTCTAATAAAACTACTTAAACCGTTGTTGTGAAGTTTGTGAAGTGTTATAGTGAATAAGTGAAATGAAGCTCAAAGATCACCATCCAGTCTGGCCCATAAAGGCCGTGCGGTGCAGGCCTGCTGTAATTGAGTGAGTTTCCCATCTTGCTGGTTGTCTTTTTGATTATACATAAGCCGGCAGAAATCTCACCCAATTGTGTATTTTAGCCGTGCCCTTAGCCTCCGATCGCATTTTTACTTCTGTATATTTAAATAGGACGCTCCCCGCAACATCAACATCTATAGCTCCGTTAGACGACCAATCAACCCATTTCTAACACAACCTAACATTATTTCTGGATGAACTAACATATGTATGAATAATGTGTTATGAAAAAATAAATTCAGTCTCCTTGGAGGAACCCTATCTATTAAAATGAGTTGAGATAAAAACAGCTCCTTGGCCAGCCCTACAAAATGATTAAAAAGTTATGACAACCAATAAGTCGAGCAACGCTATTGGAAGTGTGCACTACACTGGACGCTCTTAGGTAAGCATTTTCATCCTCCGATTTTAACAATCAGTAACGCGTGTGCAAAACATAATTCTAATCGTCTAATTATGTCAATACCACCCTATACATTTTTAAGGTGATATGGGGCGAGGTTTCGAGGTATAATAAACCACCACAAATTTAGAAGCTCCTAACAAACTATTATTCACAGTGACAACCTTAAGAAGCAAGAATCAGCTTGAATACTTAAAAAAAACTCAACACAATGACCGATTACAGTCATATTAACTTCATAATTATCGTCTACCGAATATTTATATTTGACGACCTCCGTAGCCGAGTGGCTTGCACGCCGGACTTTGCGCGGCGCTAACTCCTGAGGTCCCGGGTTCGATTCCCGGTCGGGTCAATGTCGAAAACGAACTTTTCGACATTGTGTCGGGTCTGGTTGGTTGTGGTACCGTCGTTGTTTCTGATTTCCATGAAACGAGTGCTTTAGCTACTTACCTTGGGATCAGAACAATGTATGTGAAGTTGTCTCATATTTCTGCCTTATATTACTATAATCTACATTTGAGGAGAGTGATAGCGCAGTAGTAAACACGCTCGGTCTGCGACTGTGAAGTTAAGCAACTTTTGCAAAAGCAAAAATTTATCATCTTCAGCTTCTCCGTGCTTCGGAAGACACGTAAAGCCGTTGGCCCCGACTGCATTAGCAGTCGATAACACCACCAGTCCGTTGGCCCGTGTGGTGGTGTATGACCTGTTTTCCCTTTGGTGTTTTCATCTTTAGGGAAGTCCTGAACTGGAAATTAGCTAATGATGGTAATGATAATGATTTTTGAGTTACATATTCTCCCATCATTTTCAACCGTAAGGCAAGAAGGTGGAACATTGTAGTTATGGAAGAACAGTCTCCTAGCCCCCTTGGTTTTGATCAGGGTCTCGAATGGCAAGTTCACGGGGGACTGCGACCGCCCACCGCATTCTGGGTATTTTTTGTACCATTCCTTCTGATCTGTAACGTCATGGAAATATAAGAGTTACGGAGAATAAAGTTTTACTACGGTGCCGGTGTACCGAACCGCTGCGACTTTTTCTTCAAAATTTTCAAGCACAATTCAGATTAAAAACTTGCAACTGGAATAGGAATTCCAAACATTCCAAATATTTATATTGTGTGATTTGTAAACTTTAGGTAATGTCGATCAGTGCTCTTGGCGTACAGGGCACGCTATTGCTTGTCGATAATTACAAGTTAAAGAAAGAAGACGCAGCGGCAAAATTTTTGGTTTGACATTCTTATGTATTTATCTTATAATGTTATTAATCTTATAATCGCGCACACACATTCTGAATAGCTGAATAGAAGCGTTAACAGCCGAACGGAGAAATCGCGAGATATCGTGGTTCAATAGTCAATACCCATAGCTTCGTTGGACTACTGACGTAAACAAAGGCACATTCTAGGTTTACGAGCCCTTTACCCGAGACTTTGCCCGCGCGGATTTAAGATTTTAAAAACAAACTTTTTGATGTGTAACATCTTTCCTTTCGCTTTCTTGCAATATGTGGGAGTGATTTCGTGAAATGGGACTGAAGTGTGTAACAGGAAGTCGGGAAAGCGCGCAAGCGCGCTTCATTTGATTTGACGAATGAGCGCGCGGTATTGCATTACTCTTAGTGTTAATTAAATAAAATACAATTTTCATTAATAAGAATTATTATTTGTTATGAAAACTCATTTCAAATAATACCTCACCCATTTTTTCAGAATATATTGTTAAAATTGCTTTGCATAATACTAAGATGAGATGCCAAATGTTACACATCATAATTATGCGACTCCTGTAAGGCTTGCTCGTTTTTTTTTTTTCAACGTAAAAATAATAATAATAAATATTCTAGAGTACCACCAGCAGCGGGGCAGGGCCCAAGCTACCGGGGGTCAGGCTGCAGAGTGAGGAACCTCCTGACAATACGTGCCGTGTCAAGGATCTGCTTTCTGAATCTGACCCTTGATCCAACCATCAAGCGAGAGCCTCTTAAGATGTTGGTCGAGGCTCTTCGCTATCAGACTGTTCGCTGAAACGACTATCGGGACAATAATGGTGGAATCAACAACCCACATGGCGGTCACCTAGTGAGCTAAGTCAAGGTACTCACTGAGCTTGTCCTTCTCGGCTTTCACGAAGTTCTCATCATGAGGTATGGTGATATCAACCAGTATTGCCCGGCGCTGGGATCGATCAACCACCACGATATCAGGCTTATTGGCGACAATAGTCTTGTCCGTAATGATAGAGTGATCCCAGTAGAGCGTTGCATGACCATTTTCGAGTACTGGCGCAGGTGCATATTTATAGTACGGCACCTCCGATTCAACAAGGCCATATCCAACAGCAAGTTGCTGGTGAATTATTCTGGCTACTTGGTTGTGTCTGTGCAAATACTCTCCGTTAGCAAGATGAGAACAACCAGAAATAATATGTCGGAGTGATTCTCCTGGACGGCGGCATGCCCGACAGATGTTATATTATTATTACGTAAATTAATACCCGCAAGTAATATAGCATTATACTACCGAAATCAGGATCAGTGCCAGTATTTATTTGTGAGATATAGGTTGGTATTACAATGATTTGTTAGTTCCACTACAATCCACTTTAGATAAGGCACAAAATGGCAAATCTTAGGTATATCAATACCAAAAAGATAATAATACATTTACAACCAATGTACAATTAATAACTCAGCTCAGTTATAATACTTACTATATTAGGCTATTGATGAATTAATTAATTAATAAGGTGCAGATGTCATTGAAATACGAAAAGTAATATTAAAAAATAAATAAATTCATAGACTGCAAAATGTTAAACAATAAATGTCACTCTTCTAATCAGACTGTTTGTGCCCGACATAAGATTAATAAGAATGTTAGATAATGAATACTATAAAAATGTTTATTTATTTATATATTCATAATTGAATCAAATTGAACATTAATCGATCTATATAGTTTGTTAAAATATAGTTTGTTATGTGGGCGGAATCTATATACTTAACGACAATATACAAAACAAAAACAATACAATTTAAATGGTATGCATTAAATATTAAGTGTTTGCCGGTATAGGAACCAAAAGCGACCAATTTACCTTTGTAACTCCAGTTATCTACGTCTTTCTCTGTTAACACTTCTTCAATAACACTTTTATGTTTTATCTTCTTAAAAGACGCTGTAATTAAAAAGTTGTTAGATTTATATCTACATTTACTCAGAGACGTATGACTTAAAATAAAAATATATACGTATACTCCAAATACCTAAAATTAAAAAGGCTAATTCTTCAAAATGTTTAATGTAATTACAACGAAATCTAAAATACCTTTATAAATTTAAAATACCTAATGGTTCAAAATGTAGCTACGTAACAACTTAGTATAAAACACCAAAGTTTATAACATCGAATGATTATAAATTAATATGTTATAAAGTTTATTTTTTACGCTCGCTAGGCTCGCGCGGATGTTTCATTTACGCCTGACGTCGACGCTTCGTTACCTGTCCTATAGTTTGTTCATTAAAGCTTGATACCTGTGATAGAAGTCATCAAAATCGAAGACGTGACTTTGTAAAAGCGTATGAAGTTATTTGAAATTATTTATGTTAAAATATCATTATTATATTATAATACATCACTATCCCAATAAACTCCCGCATAACACACATTTATCACAATTTTATAACATTACAATAAAATAAACGTACTCCTTTACTCCTTTACATTACATTATTTACATTATTTATTATATTACATTATTTCATTACAAACAAATACTAGTGTTGGGATCACCAAGTGAAGTTCAATTGATATTCAATAACCAATCGATTAAATTTAACTTCATAATTTTCATCCTAGATGTATTCATTAATTTGTTAGTCTAGTTATTTATTAGAACTTTTACAGAACTATTTACAGAACTTCTAAAAATTTGAAAAGAAAATCAATTGGCATTTAGGATAATGATATTCAATTGATAACTTCAATTATCATTTGATTCAATTACCTCAGTATTGTCTCAATCCTAGGCATGCCAGTATGACATCTGCCATGGGTATCAAGCAATATCGACACCTGCAAGGAAAAAGACCGTAACTCATTTTTAGGTGCACTTGAGTTACGGTCATACTATTGCTTAGATTATGACTATAACTTAAAATTACCAAAATTTGAGTTACAATGTTTTTCCTTGCAGGTGTCGATATGGAACAGACTAAAGGACCCAATTCGTTCATCGATTTTGTCATCGATTTATATCGAAAGCAAAGCAAATATAAATTATCTTATTAAAAAAATTTATTTTATTAATTCTATTTTATTAAGAAATTATCAATAGCAAATTTATGTGTGGTGATTTAATGAATTGTTGAATGGAAACGCTACTTAGATTCTTGCAGAGCATATGCCATCAGGTCGTTCAATAAAAAAAAACCAGCGGTTGATTTTTGAATTGGTGACCAACTCTCACACTATGATATCAATTACGAACAAGTGCTTCTTTTTCTCTTATTCAAAGTCACTGGTAACTTATCTTTAACACCGAAAATTCTTGAACGGTATGTATCGCTTATTAATCAAATTGTATATAATGAAGAAATTATGATATTTCATAATTTATTTAATTTTACTTATAATTCGAGATCACCAGTCATTCATCATCATCGAGTGAGATTAAAAATCGCCACCCTGTACCTTTACATAACAATCTAGACATTTCGGTGCAAACAACGGGTTCAACGAAAATATTTATGGCATTAGGAAATAATCACAAAACGGCCATTAGGCCAAGAATCGACAAATTATAATGTCGATGCCAAAATAACTTCCCGATTTTAATTGTAAGTATATTTATTGCAAAAATAAAACAGTTTTGATACTACGTAACGTGCTTTTAATTTACCATATTTTTACTTCGATTTTTTTTTATAGATTGTTCGGCAAATGACTCCATCCCACCTGATGTTAAGTGGAAATGGAGTCCAGACGCGAAGACAACTGGTGCAGCGTAAAAACAAACGTAGCATCAGTTAACCTCACTCTGCCCACAAGGTGCTTCTTCACGCCTCTTTTGAAGGACCCCATATAATTTTTTTTAACTAAATAATTAAACTGCATTGGTGTGTAAAAAAAGTCACTAGAATTTTTTGATATCATTTTGTGGAGGTAATAGGTTTAAAATAGCCATCTCTTATAAAGATTTGGGATTACTTTCAAAATATAATTTCTTTCCAATCATCATAATTTCGTAAGCGATTATAATCGAATAGACGTTTTATAGAGTAAACGGCATTAATTAGAAAATTTTACAGAAATAATGACAAAAGTACTGTAACTCGAAACTGACGCGAATTACGTATGAAACGATAGTTTGATGTTCATTGCCCGTTTACACAATACACTACCCATATGTATAGAGCTAAGTAAAGCCGCAATGTATGACGAAAATTGCGACATACTCTAGATTTTCTCAAAACTGTTAAAAATAAATCATTTTAATATTAATTACGAATATTTCTATAAATTACTTTCCGGCGGAAGGCATCGTGTTCTACTTATTGGCTACTTACAGATACTACTTAAAAACACTTGTTTTTACAATTTATAACAGAACATTGAGGCATTTCGTGTTTTTGACAGATGCCTCCCTGGGTAAATGTCGATCGCGGACTGAATATAAGCAGCGGTCAGTTGAGCACATATCGGAAACACTTGAAGTAGGTGTACTTGCGTGAAGTCTGTAGTGTCAAGAGTTGTGAGGATCTGATCAGACCAACGCATTGGGCTGCGACCTCTTCTAATTTTAATTATTAAATATGAGGTTAGGTTAGTTACATGGACCATCCATCCGCGCGAGCCGAGCGAGCGTAACGGGCGTGCTCGGCAGCGTTCGGCTAAGCGCCAGAATAGAAATGTCGCTTTTTTGACATTAAGGGCCTGTTTTACAATGTCTGATTAGGAGATAGATACTTGGCAGTTAAAGTGACAGTTTTGTATGAAGTATCTGTCAAGTAAACGCTAATGGGAACTTACTTGTAGATGGTGAAAGAGGCCCTTAGACAGTTATGTATTTAAAATTTTGTAATATTCTGTACGTTGGTATTGTTATCTTTACATAAGTACACAGTCAGGTCATAAATTCTGTCACCTGTTTAATATAAAATAATTGAGACAAGTTTATTAATTATGTAACCATTTATATACCTAAATGAACTTAATAAAACATATATTCTTATGACAATAAAGTTTATTCAAAATGACTTCCGTGATTTTGAATACAGGCCTTCAATCTGCGCGGCCAGTCGTCTATCGCAGCACGAACGAGGTTCATGTCAATATCGGCGGCTGCCTTAATCAAGGATGTCTTGAGTGACTCCAAATTGGGATGAGGCTTTGAGCACGCCTTTTCCTCCAAGTGTTGCCATATCTTGTAATCTAACGGACTCAAATCCGGAATCTTGGAATTTCTTTGAATTCGCGCCTTCACAGCTTTTATCACTGCTGGAGTCCTAACAGACCGAGGGCGACCACTTCTTGACCTGTCATCTATACTAGAGTCTTCATTGTATCGTTTGATGGTACGATAAACGAATCTTTTGGTTAAATTCAAATTTTTCAGTATGTCAAAAATTTTAATTGGCGCGTAACCGCAACGATGCAACGCAATAACTGCAACACGGTCTTCTTTAAGCGTCCACTCCATATTTAAAAATGAGTAAAATTCTAAAAAGTATACATTTTTATTTTCATGTTCAATTCGAAATTCGAATTCAATAAACTTTTTAGTGGCCAGCATTCTAAAAGAAAAGTTTTTACTGTGTGACAATACTTATGACCTGACTGTGTATATAAATCTTCTGTGCGTGTGTATGTCACTGAACTCCTTCTAAACGTCTGGAATGATTTGGATGAAATTTTTTGTGAGTGTTCAAGTGGATTCGAGAATGGCCCCCGATCCGATCCGAACCCTTCGGAGAATCTAGTAGGGCACGGGGACGCGCACTAGTGCGCGATGCCGTTCTCTCTAGAAAACCTCAGAAGGTGATTCGTTTCACACGTCCTGTACCTGGTGTAGAGCGCGTGTGAACCGGTTTGTCGTACCCTTGTTCTATGAGTACGGCTAAACTAGTGTGCATATTTAATGTATTCAGTAAATGTGTAGTGGCATTTAGAGGATCGGGCCGGCTGACTATGACTGCCGTAGTATAACGCGCAATGAACTAAAAATCGAGACGAGGAAGCGAGGACTCAGTTTAGCGGTCTAGCTATGGTGTAGGTCAGTCATGATGCTATCAAGTGGTAAACATGTAATAATGATTTGTTAATTATCTAATTTAGGAACAATATAACCTACTAATTATCGATAATTTACCTTTGTTATCACAACCTTTTTTCTCCTTCTTTGGGGCTGCAATAAAAATTTTAATATTAACAGGGGTTTAAAATTACTGTTTTTAAATATTTATAGAATAACTTTTCAGTTGGTTTATTTTAATCATTAAAAAATGGGTTTTAATGTTAAATTGAAGGGAATTCTTGAACGTTGCATGTGCACCGAATCTATACTATACGCAATAGTATGCTAAAATACAACTGATTTACAGAACTATTATTTTGTGTTGACCAGTATCGAAGCTGAGCATGACATGATAATGTTAATAACGATTTCTAATTATCTGTATGTATAAAGACATAAATATAATTTTGAAAGTAGAGCGCTATAAAGGTTATTGGCTCAGGCTCGTTCAGGCCGTTTCCTAACATGTCTGCTTTTTAAAATGGCCTTCTTCCCACATTGTCAGTTTCTTATGATGTCTACTTCTGAAAGTGTGTTTCCTAAAATATCTGCTTCTCAAAATTCTTCCCACATTGTCGCTTTATTTAATGTCTTTTTCTCATACTGTCTGTTTCCTAAAATGTCTGCTTCTTAAAATAGCCTTCTTCCAACATTGTCAGTTTCCTATAGTTTGTATAAATATTTTCAATGTAAATCTTCGGACTGGTCCATTTTTAGGATTCCGTACCTCAAAAGGAAAAACGGAACCCTTTATAAGATCACTTTGTTGTCCGCCCGTCCGTCCGTCTGTCTGTCTGTCTGTCAAGGCCCTTTATCGCGGGAACGCGTGGAAATTAAGACTATATACTCAGGTCCACAGTCCCTTGAAGCTGTGAAAAAATTAAACTTCTAAATATTTATAAAATTTTATAAAGTACAGTGAAAAAATTATACGCCCACCCGACCCAGCCAGGAATCGAACCTGGGTCTACCGCAATCCGGGCGGCTGTAGAGTGCTTTTTTGTTTTTCAGCTCAGTGCTGCTAACACATTAAAAAGCAGTGATAAAATTCAGCGCTTACATCAGCCTTCCCGGTAGTATAGCGGTCAGTGCAGCCGCCCGGATTACGGAAGACCCAGGTTCGATTCCTGGCTGGGTCGGGTGGGCGTTTAATTTTTTCACTGTATTTTATAAAATTTTATAAATATTTAATTTAGCTTCAGTGCAGCAATTAGCACTTGAAAATAAAAAAAAAAGTAAAATTAAACTTCTAAGTTAACGTAAAAAAAGATACGGCCGCTTATGCCACAAAAAATGTATATTTTGATATTTTCAAGGGAATTAAAATTTATAGGATTTTTCTGTTGACCTAGGATAAAGCGTGGAAATTCTAGTTATAGAAATTTTAGTATTTTAAAGTCATAATGAGATAGTAAATGACAGATTTACACCTGCAAGTTTTACTTACGCAAGTAACTACGCAGCTATGTTTCTTTACCTACATGCATTTCTCTCAATAATACTGTAGCCCAACAAAAATGTTAAGCACTTTACACTGCATTGTCATAATATACTTCAAACTAAACATCAAACTATAAGCATGAGAATGACAATGACATTCACAATGACAATGTTCTATGTATGCTCAACATTATTATTGGGTGACTGTACATTCAAAAACCATTATAGTATTGACCAGCTTTTCAATACTGGCTAATTACTTTTACATACATATTGATTCGTTAGGAAATTTCATACAACTTCACGGTACAAGTGTCCGGAACGAAAAAGAAAGCATTGTGAGAAGCAGACATTGTAGGGAACGGGTTTGTAGAACACAAATAGTGGGCATTATAGGAAACATACATCATAGGAATTAGACATAATAAGCGGACATTATTGGAAACAGGACAATTTTCAAAACAGACATAATAGGAAACGATCATTCTAGGACAGTGACATCATAGGAAGCCATTTGCTGACATTGCAGGAAAGAGTAATTTCATGGAAGAACACGTGTTTGGGAAGCAGACATGGTAGGAAACGGCCTGAACGAGCCTGAGCCAAATGTCAGCATGACAGTGGCACTCTCTAACGTATAGCATTCACATAAAGGTAAGTTATGGCATTGGTAACTTAATATTGGATTCTTAACATTTATGACTTTTATGAACTATGTGCTATATAGTATATTATGTATAGTATATTTAGGAGCTCCATGGCACAGTGGTTACGCGCTTGGTCTGCGATTACTGAAATTAAACAACTTTCGCATCCCACAACTTTCCGAAATACCGCCTAGACTCTAGCAAACCCGTTTGATATCGTCACAAATAAATAATATAAATGATAAAATAAATCCAATCCAAGTTTATAAGAATCGGGGCAAACTATATAAACCCTGTATTAACATTAAAAACACATTATTGCGACTACTCTGCTATTTTTAAACGTATGTCGGTGGCCAGACTTTGTCAACCTTCCCATAGTCCCAATTTCAAAATCAGGTACCGACACACTCTGAAGATTTTATTAAATTTGAATACTCGAGTTCTATATATTTAATGGACAATACATACTGGTATGAAGACCTAACGGAAATACTCTTTGCTTAATTCCCTTCACGCATTTTCCTAGATCCTGAAACAAACGAATAAATGGAGCTCGTTGGAATCCAATACAAAGTTCAACGGTGCTCTCACTGTCAGAGAACTGGCACAAAATAAGGAGATTGCAGAAAGTAAGCTTCACACAAACGCGCTCGAGCAACACACATAGGTCTATGTCATAATCATAATCATAATCATAATCATTTATTTGTACCAAGTATACAGCAAGTGAAAGTTACATAATTAAGATGTATCTAAATTTGATTTAGGCAACGCTGGTTGACAAAAGTTGAAGCTACCTTCGACCAAACTAGGAATAACCTGTTCTTCGGTGTCCGGTGCCCCCTCCTCGGACTACAAATGAAGCCCTTACAATCATGCTTTCCCAATAATAACGGGACATGGTAATTTTAGCTTAAAAATACATTTATGCTAACTAAGACTACCCTATACCATATACTGACAAAAGAAGTCAGTATTAATATTAAAATCTTACAAGCTAAAATCGGAAACAGAAAATAGTACAAAAACGTTAACAATATATTTACTAATATCTCGCAATCCATCTAAATTAGTAAGTATTGCTTATTAGTGAAGTATGCCTGTATTGGAACTGTTGTATTAAGAAAGTATGTCAATGTGAGTGTATTTTAAAAGGGTTGTGCTAGTGTATGATATAAATACTTGTATGTGCTTACGTGTAGATTTATGATAAAACTTTTAATAAATTCTCAGTATCATCATACGAGTTCTTTAGCAACCAAGTATGTGTGCGTTGCTCGATCGCGGTAGCTTATCTTCTGGGGTCACCTTGTTGTATGGAACTGGCCTCAACCACGAGCACGAGCTTTTTGCGACGCGACAATTGAATGTCAAGTTCATTGCGCGTTACAACACGGCCGTCTTAGACAACGGACATAATAATTACCGCAATGGACAGAGAAATCATACGTCGCGCCACAAGGCGTCAGTGGTCGTGGCCAAGCGGTAAAGCTCCCTAAGGCGTTCTGCCGACAACTTTGATTTCTGATTGGGGCAACAGGCAACTCGCATCTAGCTTTTCCATATAACCCAAAGAAACTGCGCAGACGTAGCAAATCTAGTTTCGAGTTTCGATGATCGATATTAGTTTCAGTTGGTACAACTAGCAACTGTTAAATTTGTAGGTACTAGTTGTGTCAAGTTGGTAGTTTCCCCAACTGAAAACACCGACTGTGGATTTGGATTGGATGTTGGCTATGGATTTGAAAAGTTTATTTAGGATTGCGGCAACCGTAAACTGTTGCTAAAGCTGGCAACCTTTAACGGAAACTTTTAAAAAGTTTTTTTCAAATACATTGATAGTTTCTTCAACTACAGCTGTTGCTCAGTCTGTGGAACGCCCAAACGTTTCTTTTTTTCAACTGCCGGTTTAATCTAGTATAATTTGACATCAGTAATGCATTTGACGTGAAACATGAAATCACTGTTGCTTTAAATTATCCTTAAAAAGAACAAGATTAAATAGAATTTGTAATTAAAGAGCGGCGTAAAGTGCACTTTGACTTTCATGAACTCGTAAAATTGCAGCGACTAATTCATTGCTTTGATTAATTGATGAGCTGTTTTACACGAAGGACTATTACAAACACTTTCATGGCTATTGGCTACCTTGTTGTATAAAGGAAACATTATTTAATATTTTAATTTGAAATGCTCGGAGAAGTCATGGGAACTAATGTTTGATTTTTTCTTATTTTTATTAATAATAATAATAAACAAATCAAATATCTCGGCTTAGCACACGAGGTTGTCGACATGTGGAATGTGGATTCGGCTGTCATGGTTCCAATTGTTGTTATGGCCAACGGCCTGATGGCCAAGAGCCTCGATCAACATCTAATGAAGCTCTCGTTAGGTGGCTGGATAAATGGCCTGATTCAGAAGGCAGTTCTCCTCGATACGGCACGCATTGTGAGGAGGTTCCTGTCTCTGGAGCCCTAACCACCGGTAGCTTGGACCCTGGTCCCGATGCCGGCGGATCCCTATTTTTTTTTAATGTTTTATTTATTTTGTTTAATATTTAAAAATGTAAATTTATATGAGAAAAAATAAATAAAGATAATAATAATAATAACACGCAGCATCAGGCTCCTCCTTTTAATTTTTCTATACAAGTTCTCGTTTTCGTAAACGTGATGATAACGATGAAATCAAAAATAAACAGAAATCAATTCAGCGTTTTGCTGTAGCCTACAATGTAGACGGCTATTTCACAGCTATTTAAACTGCAATTTCGTACCTATTGTCGCGGACACTGTAAAGAAACTAGCTTAGCTTCACAATACTATGTTGCGACGTCACAACTGTTATGACGTTCAATGTAACCACAATGAAATTAAATCGTCACCGATACGTTTGTAAAAGTGAGTCCAAACTATTTAACAAACATGTTATAAAACAGTTTTAATAGTGTGGACGATAAGTGTCAATAAAACAACGTTTGACTTATAGTTATGTAATATACATGATATTATGTTATATAACATGTTACTCTATCTGGACTCACCTTTAGAGGAACTAATCACCGGGATTTCAACTGAAGGAACCGAGCCTATATGTCAAGAGATTATGTCATCGAGTTAATAATATGATATAAATATATCTACCACAATTGTACCAACATAAAATGAACCGAGTTGTGCCAAAATTATCTAAACCATCATGTTGGTTAATCGAAACAGCTGTTAAAAACAACCTAACCAGTTTAGCGCCTTTTTTAATCAAAAATGACTGAATCAAGAGCTACCTCTGTGATCTAGTGGTTAAAACTACCAGTATCAGACCCAGATGTCCTGGGTGCAAAAACCGCAGCCCCATATAATTGTACTCTGTCTGAGCTGTAGGGCTTGTTGTAAGTCCGCTTAGTTAGCTACTACCATCTCATCTAAATATGTTGCCAAAACATCAATGTTCAAAATTCAAAAATCAAAATAATTTATTCAATTTAGACTACAAATAGCTCTTATGAATGTCACTATGCCATCGGTTCGTAAGTCTACTCTAGGGACTTGTACTGAGAAGAACCGGCAATAAACTTTTTAATAACTTATAAATAGCATTGTTGTGTTCCGACGATTACAGATAAGATAGTCAGTTCCACAGTAGTTGAGGATCTGTGTGAAGTGCTCTTTTTAAAGAGAAAAATATTCCTAATTTGACAGCTATATACATTTTAGAAATTTGCCTATTTGTGAGATTTAATAAAAATATATTTCCAAAGATGTCGGAAGTAAAAGTCAGAAAAACTTCAAGAGAAAACAGTTTGACGACCTATTCTTGCCGCTAGTTAGCTCGGATATTTTTGAGAGGAGTGCCTACGTGTCTGCTGTACGTATCTACAATAAATTACCTATATGTTACAAAAACACAATGTTGAAAAAATTTCCACGAGCAGGATTTGAACATGCACCCTTCTGACATACCGGGTCAGGTGCTCCAGCCCGCCGAAATTATTCAACACTATTTACAAAATTTGCGTTAAAATTATATAAACAAAAAAAACATATTATAAATAGCTTGCCTACTTCTTAACTGATCTTTAGTATTTGTAAAAATATTATGATCAGATGTTAATGACGGTAGTTGTTTACATTGAATTGGCGCCTTTGGCTTTCAAAGTAAAAAAGTAAATAGTATTGAATAATTTCGGCGGGCTGGTTAGAACCACGATAGCTCAATTGGAAGAGCACCTGACCCGGTATGTCAGAAGGGTGCAGGTTCAAATCCTGCTTGTGGAAATTTTTTCAACATTGTGTTTTTGTAATTTGTATCGCAACAAAATTTGCGTTAAAATTATATAAACAAAACAAAAACATTTTACCTATATGTATTAAAGAAGTTACCGACCATATATTTAAAAAAACGTTGAAAGAGTGGCTTTTGTGTAACGTGTTCTATGACCTGCACGAATATCTTGATGTACCTATAGTATAGTTTGACAGGCCTATTTTTATTATTGCCAATCCTAATGAAGTATTTTTATTTTTTTATTATTTTTATAATCGATTATTAAACTAACAACTTTTTCAAGTTATATTATTGTAAATTATATTGAATGTAAAATTAAATAAGTAATATTGGCGTGCAAATTCAAATTTAAATTTAAAAAAAAACCTTATTGTAATGCCCGACTAGGTTTGGACTAACAATTACAATTTCACCCAGTAATTATTCAATGTAACATTTATGCAATAAAATGTTCTATTCTATTCTATTCTATTCCACCGTCGACTTAATCATCACTTAACATCAAGTGAGATGAAGGCAAAGTGCTTAGACGAAAGAAATAAAAAAAAAAAAAATTTTTTCGAATCCAGTAAAGATGTGAATCGACTTTGAAAATAAAAGGGTTTGGATTAAATAGTCATTTTATTTATTTTATGTGACAAATTAGCACAACTCTGTCCAAGTGTCTTACTGCAGTAACTTACCAATCCCCTCATAGGTCTGGTGACCGTAGCTACAAGTTTTATATCCGGAAGTTGGGTTGGCATATGGAAGACCCATATCGTTTTAGGCTGAAAAATACACGTAAGTAGATATCATTTTTGTTTCTCGTATTAAGTCGGATAGCCGGATTACGGGAAAGCTAGCGTAAGCCGTTACAATGCGAATATAATTATAATAACGTGAAAGCATTTGGCCTTCATTTTATCTGAAGGTAAGTGACACATCTCTTTTTTAAAGTTGCATTTACATTGTACTGTTGTTTGTAATGTATTTTATGCTTTATCATCATCACAATTTGTACATAGTCATTACTTGATATTTCTTGATTGCCATTGCATTAAATGATATTTCTATTACTATAATAAGACTTTGATAATATGATAATAACTAGCCAGGCAGACTTAAAACCGACCAAATCGAGTGCAATATCTATGCTGCTGGATTCGATCTTACGATTGTGCATGAATCCGGTCTATCCTTTATATGACAGAAGTGGTCTATGTAGACTCATTTTTATGTACCTATAATTTTTCAGACAAACTTTTAATAGAATTATCTTTTTGCAGACAACGATTCGCAGACATATATGTTAAATTAACAGTTAACTATACAGTTAATAGCTAGACCGCTTAACTGAGTCCTCGCCTGCTGCGGTAGGTACGCGGGGCGGGAGGTAGGGCCTCTGCCACGAACACGAGCGACTTGCGACGCGGCGAACGGATTTCTAGCTCATTGCGCGCTATATATTATAGAAATAACGCAATGAACTAGAAATCGCTCGCCTCATCGCAAGACGTCAGTTGTCTTGGCCGGGCGGTAAGGGACTACACACGATAGTTTTAACAAGATTTAGCTGAAGATAAGCTATAATAATTATAACATTTTTCACCATTCAGAGCGTCTATATTTTAGCTGCGGAGAAGAATGGGCGCAAGAAACTGCACAGCTTTTTAGATAAGTAACGACATTTACAAAAAAAAATTACTTATGTCGTATGTCAAATCATGCAATATTACAATACATTTTATTTCATTACTCGCGCCCTTCGATTCGATCGATTTGATTATTGATCGAGGTTCGCGCCGGCGCCGCTGTACTAGATCAGATCAGAGTAAACTTACGCACGAAAATGTTGTTTTATCGTTGATTTGTTTGTTACTTATTAGCTAAAAGTGTACTATTGTACGAATACCTACTTATTATTATTGTTACTGTGCGCTCTATGTAGATATTGAAATCAGAGTTATAAAGTATTATTGTTTGATATATTATTCAAATTTTCTATAATAAATAACGACTGCGAAGTAAAAAAAAATTTTTTTTTTACTTTTCTCAAAACAATTGACTAGGTAGGCAGACACCTATATTTATAATAGCTTATCTTCAGATGAATCTTGTTAAAATTATCACGTGTGTGTACCACCTTACCGCTCGACCCAAAACAGCTATTTGCAGTTTCTTATTTGCTACGATATTCTGGTTAACATACTAATCACAAAATAACAGGTCGCCGTAACTAAATTGGCTGCCATATTCATAACTAACTAACTTACTTAATAAATTTTCTATTTGCCAACATTTTGTACCTAAATTTACAGTAAACTGTGGTTTGTACCGTTATAATAATCAGAGTTGTTTGGTTAGAAAAATATTTTTAATCACATTACATTCAAATAATGTTTGCGCGACGACGCCGAAAATGCAAACGACGAGTTAGGTTAGGTTAGGTAAGAACAGTGACAAACAAGGCGCGGACTGAGTGAAGCGTGCTTCGGCAGTGGCTAGTGAGGCACCAGAACTATAGTCAAATTATAAATTAAAGTATAGGCGCCTCGGAGGCCAAGTGGCAAAGCGCTCGGTCCGATACCCAAAGGTCCCGGGTACAATTCCCAGGTCGGGCAAAGTGTGTTTCGAATTTTTCGATGCATAGCCCAGGTTTGTGATCAACAACCTGCAATTGGCAAACGTTGCAGGCCATTACCCGTCAATTGTAGAGTTTATTGATTTCAATGATGGATGCCTTTACATAGCAGTAGGACAGCTATTTATTACCTTTTTACTTAACAGGTTCACTGTCCAAAACTTATAACATTGGTTAAATCGATTGTTACGGTCCATATGTGGTCTGCGGGACAGTGAACCTGTTAAAGTATAGAAAATAAGCCTATGAACAAAAAGTAGTCAAAAGTGTTTTAGTAAATTTTGCATTAATTGATTACCTTGTTCTTAAATTATATGTCTAACTGAATTTTTATAACATAAAGGATTCTTTGAAATATCTGCCAAATGTTACGCAGTGAAATGTATTTTGTAGAGTTTGTTTAATGCTTCAAGTTTAATAATATTAAGACAAATTAAAAACTACCTCAATGTGTTGTTATGTTAAATGAATCAACTCACGCACGAGTCATTTCTATGTAAGCCATATTTGCGAATCGTTGTTCTTCGAATTGACCGGTCGGCAATTTGAAAAGTCTGCGAAATTATACTATGCATAATGTAATTTTTGAAACATGAAAATTGCGATAAGTTTGTCTGAATTTTATACGTAAATCATAAATTTGTTTCCAATGAAATTGTAAATATAGGTAACATTTACATACAATTAATAGCATTCATCTCTAACATTCTGTGTTCGAAGCAGTGTTAAAGTTAGAAACTAGAACTTAATTAGTACCTAAAGAGGGTTTGTCATCTCGCGTCAATACCGAAAATGTAGTAAAATTTAATTATTTACGCAATTGGAACGAAACTGAACAAATACAGAGCATTGTTCACCAAAACAGCCTGGACCAACGGCTTAACCCTTTGACCGCCACAGCATAAATGCGTCGCCGCCGTGTCCTGTACAGAAAGCATTCAATTAAGAGTAAAAAATGCAACAAGAATAGGTAAATGCAAAATTTCCAAATCACTTTTAGATAAATAAACCATCAAAAACAAACTTGTAAAAAAACCAAGTCTCGCAACTCAGTTATTCTACTGTAAAAAGTTGTGAGATCCATGTAATACCAAGTCGGTTAATATATTCAGTCACTATTTTACTTCTGTCTTAACAGGTTCCCCGTCCAAGAATTATAACAATTGGTTTTCATTTGTTATGTATCATATGTGATTCATGGGACAGGGAATGGGTAAAATTATTACGTAATTAGCTAACCTAGCAACATCATATAGTGACCATCTCATTATTAAAAATCTTTTATGTTTTAAATAAATAAATTGACTTGGCCATCGCATGAAAACGCAATGTATCTCAAAGGTAATACATTATATTATATTAAATTAGATTGTTTATTTAATTGTATAATTTAAATAAATAAATATTAGACAACATCACATACATTGGTTCTGTTCCCAAGTAGCTAAAGCACTCGTTTTATGGAAACCAGAAACAACGACGGTACCACAACCACCCAGACCCGACACAATATCAAAAATATCGTTTTCGACATTGACCCGACCGGGAATTGAACCCGGGACCACAGAGTTAGCGCCGCCCAAAGTCCGAGGTGCAATCCACTCGGCTACGGAGGTCGTCGAGTTTTGTGTTACTTTATTTTGTGTTTTTGTAATTATATGTATTGGCAATCATTGCACGCTATCGCTTGTCGATTATAGCCGACTATGACGGTCAAAAGGTTAAGGTAAGCAAGGAGGCACCGAAGAGGTCACTTTCAAATACCATGTGGTATACAAAAATCGACTTAAAGGCATATGCCTTGTCGAGTCGCCTTGCCTAGGGCATGCAAAATTTGCTTAGCTTCCACAACTAATTTTAAGCGTTGTCACGATTTTCCACCGTTTTGTGCGTACAACAGTGTATTTTAAACTATGGCAAAATCGCCGACATTAACGACGCCTAAACGATAAATCTAAGTATCATTGCTACAGACCCGGCCGTACTTAATCCTGTCTCTCGCTTCGTTGTCGAGCTGCCTCTGGATGTCGTCCGCATCGTCTAGCAATGTGTTAGCACGCGATGTTGCCTGGTCGTACGTTACTATTGGAATACAAACAAAATAACGATTAATAAAAGTTGTAACACCCATATGAATTGGTAACGGATCATCACTGCCTCAACTCGTACCGTTTAGTATCTTTGTAAACAGTTCTATACTTTATAATAGATACTTATTTTAAAGCGAGTTTGCTGTTGACTGTCTACTGACTGTATACTGACTGACTGACTATGACTATTGGGGGCGACAAGAATCATTATTAATACGTACACAACTAGAATATGCCACTTCCATATATGAGACAACATCACATACATTGTTCTGATTCCAAGGTAAGTAGCTAAAGCACTCGTTTCATGGAAATCAGAAACAACGACGGTATACCACAACCACCCAGACCCGACACAATATCGAAAAGTTCGTTTTCGACATTGACCCGACCGGGAATCGAACCCGGGGCCTCAGAGTTAGCGCCGCCCAAAGTTCGGCGTGCAAGCCACTCGGTTACGGAGGTCGTCAAATCTTTCATCTTTTTTGCCATATTAGTTACAAATTAGTTTATTCCTTTTTCACTAGGTACCTACTCAAGTAAATCGCCTTTAAGTTAATCGTCACTTACTTTTTCATCGCCTCTGTGGTCTAGTGGTTGAGACCACCGGTCTCAGACCCAGAAGTCCCAGGTTCGATTACAGCCCCAGCCAGCTCGGTTTGGTTAGTGGTCGGGCTTGTTTGTCCGCCTGGCTAGCTACCACTATCATAACTTAATATGTCGCCGTAACATCAACGTTTGTAGAATTGTTGTGTTCCGGCAGCTAGTGATAAGATAGCCAGTGTCTCAGTAATTGAGGATCCCGGGTGAAGTGAGCTTCCACCTTTGGCCTAATCATCACTTAACATCAGGTGAGATGAAGGCAATGTGATTACCCGTAAGATATATAAAAAAAACATATCAGCGATGTACCTACTTAGGAAGGCCGAAGTAAAAGTATTTGGAACAAAAGAACATGTATAAAAAGACAGATGTTTATGAGATGTACGCGGAGTAATTGTTGTTGTAAATACTTTGAATAATGTAAGCTCCAAGGAAGAATATAAACATTACTCTTTAACGTGTCGGCGCTCTGTCGCCGGGGACCGCTTATAAGCTATTACTTTTATTATCACTTGCCAGTTGGTCCGTCGGGACTACTACCAAGCGTTGTATCTCAAACGTGACGGTGTTTATAGCTAAAAGTTTGTAGGTGGTGAGATAAGAAATCTCTTTTGATCTTTAAAATTAAGAGCTTTTATACGTTAATGGATAAGTGGCGGGCAAGATTTCTTGGCGGGAGAGCAGAGTCATGTCTGCGGTTCTGTTTTTATTAAAAAAATGAGTTATTTCGAATACTCATGTGAAATAATGGTGGATTATTAGCCGTTATGTGTTCAAACACGCGAATGAGTCAACGATCATTCACGTTTCCCTTTTGCCAACGCAAAATGCAACGTCACTTTTCAAATTTCTCTCAAGATGTCCGCGAGAGGTCTCAGTAAATCCCCACATCCTTCTGATACTCAAGGGCTTGGGGAATGTCATTTGTCAATACACATTTCTATTATCATTAATTATCATATATTAATAAAGAATAATGTTTATTTATATAACTTGTAAGAAATATTACTTTGACACTGGCCAAATGTGCTAACTCGAAGCCATTCTATCTATATAAATAAAAACGAATGTTGCTAAGCGCAAAACGCGAGAACGGCTGAACGGATTTGGATGAAACTTTGCACATAGACAGACCATGACCCGGACTAGGACAGAGGATACCCCGGTAACAGGTTTCTGTGGGATAGTGTAGTCTTCGCGTACAAAGTCGCGGGTGATAACTAGGAATAAAAATAAAAGTACAGTAGCGGGCATGAGATGGATGAGAATAGCGCTGGACAGCGGAGTGTGGCGTGGAAGAGAAGAGATCTTTGCCCTGTCCCGATCCGATCCGAACCCTTCGGAGAATCTAGTAGGGCACGGGGACGCGCACTTGTGCGCGATGCCGTTCCCTCTAGATAACCTCTGAAGGTGATTCGTTTCACACGGCTTGAGGGACCCTTTACGTTCCTCGCCGCCCCCAAAAAGCCCGGTGAAGCTGAAAATGCCGCAGCGGCAATCAGCAATCTCTCTCCAAAAAATCTTTGCCCTGCATTGGATGGAAGTTAACTGATGATAATGATGACGGTAATGATGATATACCGAAATATGTAAAGACTTATATGACTGTTTTCACCTAAGGCCTTTGCCCAAAAGTACATTTATGGGAAATAATAACAATAATATATTTCAGCTACCTAACACTTTGCTCACTTATATTTTATAATTTTTCATATCAATAGTTATAAAACGGTACGAATAGCTATTAATAACAATACCTACTCTTAACTCAAATTGAAACGTTCCAGGCACAGAGCATTTCTTATATCTGTGGTTCTAGGTTAACTAATTTACTAGATCCGGATAAGTACTCTTAATTTCCCATTATGCGACCCTCTTCAGGGTGACAATGAGAAAATCAATCCTAACTAAACATGGTAACTGAATTCGCTAGTCTATTTTCCTTTAACCAGACTTAATTTATTGAAACTTGAATTCTTTGAAAATAAGGCTTGTAAAATGTTTACCAACCTTTTTTAATAGTAACGTACGTATGCGTCATTACATTATTAAAGATTTACGTTAAGGGGCTCAGCTTAAAACATTGAAACCTTTTTTGTACTTCAGTTAATAACCATTTAAACTATTTACAAACCCCGGAAGTCCTGGGATCATCTCCTAAATGGCAAAGCGTTTCAGATTTTTCAATGCTTATTCCAGGTTTGTGATCACCAATCCGCATTTGGCAGCAACTAAACCAGTACCCATAAATTTTTATCCGTTTTTGTTTTTTTACGTAACCGTTAATATATTGAGATAGATAAGATATATCTTACAGATGGATGGAGTCTCGTACGCCGGGGATTTTAACCCCCGGTCGTATCATATAAAGATTTTCCCTCAGTAAAAAAAATATTTAATTTGCAAAATAAGAATTTGGCAGTCTTAAAATTTGGCAAACCCTTCTGTCAGTTACACGGAAAAAAGTCTATATCAACTTCCATACAATATTAGCGTCCGGATGCGAACGTCTTCGGTCGCCGTAATGTAGTCAATTTTACACAAACTAATTGGGCATCCAATTGTTTCCTTGTATTGCATCGTTCTCAATCAGATCACTCGAGAGAAGTGCTAACAAATCCTCTTCCAGTTAACAAGCTCGATTTGAGTAGGAGCAATATACTTTAGCTAGGCAAAAGGGGTGTCACAATAAATAGATTTGACGAAACGATACAGACCTGTAATGAACACAGTCATACCGATTGATCATCGATATCATCATCAGCATGTTATATGTTAAGAGGTAAGAGTAAGTTTTTGATTACTCTCTGAGGTTTACTTAAAATTGTTTGTATGTAAAAAAAATATAAATTTGTTCTATTTTTATTTTGTTATTTATACATCCCACAACTGGGCTCAGGACATCCCAAATTAGAAAATCGAGAGAGAGAGAGAGAGGGGCTACAACCCACAATGCTGACTCAATGCGGTTTGGTGGGTTTTAACGACTGCTATCTGACGACCCTAACCGAGACCGAGAGATTAAAGTGCCTCCCGAAGCACGGACGATTTCAAACATTTTAATTTAGATCTCTATTCGGTGACCCAACATAGCGAAAGCTGCTTAAACTGGCAAGTTCGCAACGAACGCATTTACCGCTGTTTCATTAAGCTCAAGTACAATTATGAGAGAGACTGGTATGATAGTAGTAGATAGATATTACAACGAATCAAAACAATATTTAAAATAATTAAGTCGATTGCCGAACGGATAGATGCTCGGGTTGAATGCGAGAAATCTTGGATCAATCCCAATAGCTCTGTTAGAGATGAAATAAAGGCTAAACATAACGGTATTAGCTTTTCCGGATCGGTTTACAGAACAATTATTAATATGTTCATGACAATTAATGAAAGGAAGATTTTTTTGTGTCAAAACTACATTCTTGTTGACAATCTCAATTACCTCTAATTTTCGTTTGTTTGTTTGTTTGGCTTTTACATAAAAAAGGGCTAGTGGTGCGATATGTTTTTTTAAAGAGACGGTTTGTGAATTGTAAGTGTTAGATTGCCTGAGAGTGATACACAACTTTTTGTTTCGGCAAAACATCTCGTTCCTTCGGGGAATCACGACCGACCGTGTTTAACGAGGGCATGGCTACGGACTGAATTATGAAATAAACTTTGCTTCTATTTACGAACACATTATGGGTATGTTTTGAGCGCAGTGGGCTTTAGCTGCCGTTACAATTTTGAATGCATAAACATAGTAGTTTCATTAACAACATAGTCTTATTGACCAATCAATCAGGCGAATACAAGGATTTGTATGGCATTGAAGCAGAGCGCCTCCGACAAACGAGGAGAGTTATCAATTAGGCTGTGGCGGCGTCACCTACCGCATACGCCGCACATAATCGACACGAAGCAAACACCTTCTCAACCATGTCAACAGATGGCGCCACAAACGCATACCAACGACGTCGCTATACTACGACGATAAATTGTATGGAAAAGCCTGCATCGCGGTATTGAAGTTTCACCATCTCCTTCGCTATATATAGCACCTCCAACTAACATCCATTGGACCTCGGTCCCCGAGCTATACCACCCAGCTCGGAGGAAGATCTTCCCTTTGTTCTTCCTTATTGTGGCGCACCATCCTACCACAGGCTTCCTACAGTGGTGACCCCGACGGAGCACAGAAGCACCTTCAACATCGTCGCAGCAGCACCCATCCATCACTCCTCATCCATCATCTACCTTCGCCAGCAGTCACAGCAAGCCAGCAATCGAGCCACAAGGTTCCACCGCAGCATCTTGGACGACGCTTCCTGGACCTCCGGCACACTCGACGGCATCATCCCGACCTGGTCTCCGCAGCCCACGACCGGTGCATCAATGTCGGCCGCATCACTCCGGCGTGGCAGCCCTGCACACCAGCAGCTCGGACCCACCGTCATCATCACCTGTCTCGACTCACCACAGACAGGAACAGCACACTGCATCACTGGCAACGCGCCTACACCCCACCCGTCTCGACTCACCGTAGACTGGGGCATCCTGCAGCAGCACTCTCCACTGGCACTTGCAAGCTCTGACGCACTAACTGCTGAGCGCACTCACTGACATCGACCTCCGGTCTCAGGGGGGGAGTGATGTGGCGGCGTCACCTACCGCATACGCCGCACATAATCGACACGAAGCAAACACCTTCTCAACCATGTCAACAGATGGCGCCACAAACGCATACCAACGACGTCGCCATACTACGACGATAAATTGTATGGAAAAGCCTGCATCGCGGTATTGAAGTTTCACCATCTCCTTCGCTATATATAGCACCTCCAACTAACATCCATTGGACCTCGGTCCCCGAGCTATACCACCCAGCTCGGAGGAAGATCTTCCCTTTGTCTTTCCTCATTGTGGCGCACCATCCTACCACAGGCTTCCTACAAGGCCATACAACTTCTCGTTTTCGTTGAAGTGATCGAACGACAAATACTCGTTAATTCACAGTACTGTCATGATATAAGGAGGACCCAGAAAGTAAGCTCAATAAATACCGCGCTTGAGCAACACGCACATAGACTCTAGTAGGGCACGGGGGCACGCACTAGAGCGCAATGCCGTACCCTCTAGAAAACCTCCGAAGGTGATTCGTTTCACACGGCTTTTTACGTACCCTTTACGTTCCTCGCCGCCCCCAAAAAAGCCCGGTGAAGCTGAAAATGCCGTCTGAGGCAATCAGCAATCTCTCTCCAAAAAAATAAAAGCGTTTGTATGGAGCTTGCTATCCTTATTTGGTGATACTTTTATGTAAAAAATTGTAATAACATTAAATTCCTTGCACGTGGTGCAGGTTGCAATTTAGCAAGTACCTAAAGCAATGTTCACAATGGCGGTTCACAATCACACAATGAACCAAAAGAAAAATACCACCAACCTACTCGTTGCTTACTTTTATATTAATATGTAAAAATAAACAAGACAAAATCAGCTTATGTAAATTTTATCCTGACGTTTAAAACCCTTTGCAATATGTACGCAGTCAAAGGGCGACTTCCATAAACGTGTAATTTATGTGAGTGTTTTTTATACACTTACACTTAATTATACGTTTAATTAAAGTGACTGCGTTTTATTATATCATCATCATCATTTAGTACTATCTTAATACTTAAGTTTGGAGATCAGTAAACAAAACTTTATGCGGTCCCATGTAGCATAATATTTAGCTGACGATAGCTAAGTCTAGTCCACTGTTTGTATTGGATATTATGTATCAAAATACATGTGTACTTACAAATCCCAAACGTAAGCAGAAACTGTTGGCCCTTCAGATGGGGTTAAGCAGAACCACGGTGAAAAGGGTGTTAAATGAAGACTTAAGGCTTCGGGCATATCGAAGAAAAACAGGACATCGTTTGAACGCTCGTTAATGGACCTGAGACTGAAGAGATGCCGCGCTTTGTTGAAGCGGTACGCGGGAAAAAAATATCGGGAAATTCTTTTTTCGAATGAAAAAATTTTACCGTAGAAGCGAGCTACAACAAACAAAATGATAAGGTGTATGCACACAGTAGTGAAGAAGCGAGCAACCGTATTCCGCGTGTCCAACGAGGTCATTTTCTATCCTCGCTCATGGTATGGTTGGGAGTTTCTTATTGGGGCTTAACAGAGGTACATTTTTGTGAGAAAGGTGTAAAAACGAATGCAGTTGTGTATAAAAATAGTCCTGACGAACCTTGTGGAATCTGTTTCTCATACCATGTTCAATAACAGGCACTGGGTATTCCAACAAGATTCGGCGCCAGCTCATAGAGCGAAGAGCACACAAGACTCACTGGGGCGGCGCGTGAAATCGACTTCATCCGGCACAAAGACTGGCCCTCCTCCAGTCCAGATTTGAGTCCGTTAGATTACAAGATATGGCAACACTTGGAGGAAAAGGCATGCTCAAAGCCTCATCCCAATTTGGAGTCACTCAAGACACATCCTTGATTAAGCCAGCCGCCGATATTGACATGGACCTCGTTCGTGTTGCGATAGACGAAATCACTGTATTCAAAATCACGGAGGTCATTTTGAATAAACTTTACTGTCATAAGAATCTATGTTTTGTTAAGTTCATTTTGGTATATAAATGGTTACATAATGAATAAACTTGTCTCAATTATTTTATATTAAACATGTGACAGAATTTATAACCTGACTGTGTATAAATAACTTCTAAATAACTTCTTCGTCATGCAAGGGTTGTACTGAAAATCAGCGCTACGTATAATCCGTAGCTCATGCCGAGTGCAGACCCTGTTTGGCGACACTGCATGTAACTACGTATACATAACTCGACAATGTACCTACTGTTTTATTTAGATTTTTTAAACATTTTATAATACAAGTTCAAATAAATAATAACATTATTTTGGCACAAAATAGTTCTTTAAAAATAGTATTTATTGCCATTATTTCCCAAAACAAGAAGTGACCAAAGTAAAAAAAATCTACTAAGCTAGCCCTTTTAGGTGGATACATTTATATTTTATGTCAGCGTCTTTCTTTTATGTCATAGAGCAAATAAGGAAAAGAGGGGCGTCCCTCCTGCCAGTTAGAACAGACGTAAACAAGTAAATCTTTCTATGCGGTAATAACGGCCCTATTCGTAGCTTTCACGTCAACGTCAACAAGTAATGTTATAATTCATTCGCTCAAGGTGCAGCGTAGACGACAGACTATACGTGACGCACTTTTAGTACTTTTTTATAGGTACTTAGCACGGCAAATGACTCCACACCACCTGATGTTAAGTGGAAATGGAGTCCAGACACGAACACAACTGGTGTAGCGTGAAAACAACGCAGCATCAGTCAGACTCACTCTGCCGGCCCACAAGGTGCTTCTTCACGCCTCGTTTGAAGGACCCCATATCATAGGAAGGAGGGAAAACGTGTGCTGGTAGACTATTCCATCTTTTAGAAAATAGAGCCTAAGCAATTACCTATATGCAGTAACCTTAGATTATTAAAACACTAACCCCCTTACAAATAAACAAAGAAAAAGGTCCGATTAGTTATTCCGTGTTTTATTGTTTATACTCTAATTTGAAATGAAGTTTACATGAAAGAAACAAAACACGGAATAACTATACGAAACTTATTCTTATATATCTTCGAAGGGGTATCTTTAAAACAACGTATCTTCATAAAAACCCTGTCCCTTTTTCTTACAAAATTCAAAGTCTTTCAACAAGTGGATCTTAAAATGGGCATGGAGAAGACGAAAGTTATGTTGAACTTACGTGTTACCTACTCCTCTGAAGATTGGGACTCTGCCCTTGAAGTTGTGGACGATTATGTTTACCTGGGACAAACTAGGACAATTAGGCTGGGCAGTGTTCGGTAAGCTACGAAATATCTTTTCGTCCGATATACCGCAGTGTCTCAAGATGAAAGTCTTTGACCAGTGTGTGTTGCCAGTAGTGATGACATACGGGACTGAGACATGGTCGCTCACTATGGGCTCTATAAAAAGGCTCAAGGTAACAGTAAGAGCAATGGAGAGGGCTATGCTCGGTGTTTCTCTGCGTGATCAAATCAGAAATGAGGAGATCCGCAGAAGAACAAAGGTTACCGACATAGCCCGAAGGGTTGCTATACTCAAATGGCAGTGGACAGGGCACATTGCTCGCAGGACTAATGGCTGCTGGGGCGGAATAGTCCTGAGTGGCAACCGCGTACCGGAAAGCGCAGTGTGGACAGGCCTCCAACAAGGTGGACCGACGATCTGGTAAAGGTCGCGGGAAGCCGCTGGATACGAGCAGCACAAAACCGGTCGTTGTGGAGATCCCTGGGGAAGGCCTTTGTCCAGCAGTGGACGTCTTTTGGCTGAGATGATGATAATGATGACGTATTAATAGACATTTTATAATTTTACTTAAGTATATTTAAGCGTTAATAAAACGCTAAAATATATAAAAAACACTTATTTTATAAAATTTTAAAAATTCGTCCAGTTATTGTTTAATAATTTAATGTTTAATATGGAACTGTCCTTTCAGTAATCTCTTCGAAAGTATAGGATGTACCCGAAATTCTCTATTTCTTCTTCTTTTTCTGTACTTCAAGTATAAAATAATACATCGCGATCTCTGGATATCGATAGCGTGTACGTCGCTACAGTTCTACCGACAGAATGATCGAAGATGTGCGTCGTGTGCTTTGAGTCTGTGAAAAAACCGCGACGGACTTTATGCGCGTTAAAACACACAAGTCACGTACACTGCTGGTAGTAGGTAACAACACAGAGGGCGCCACTGGCTGAGCTAAAAACTTTGCCTGTTGCTTGCTTGTTGAAGTCTTCGGCCCTTGCTTTGGGGCCGGTTCGTCGTGAAAAGTGAAAAGTGTGTCGTCTGCGCTACACCCCATGGTTACAGGAAAGCTTGCTTGAAAGAATTTATGATGTAAAAATAAAAATGATAAGTTGTTTATACAACACAAGCAAAAAAGGAAGAAAGTAACATAAGATCTAGTTTCGCATTTTTACAAATAACACGTTGACTAAAGAAATGTTTATTCATTTGAATCCCCCATAATAAATAACTTAGTTATTATATAAAAAGTCTGACCATCGCTGTTGAGTTTTCAAAAAGTAGGAAATTGTTATAGAATAAGCTGTATATTATTGTAATCTGGTACTTTGAATAAATGAAAAAAAAACACTACTTTTGATTAATTTTTGCAAACCACCAAAATATTATGTCAAAATTATAGCAGAGCGTTAGCTTCCGGGTCGGTCAAATTGTTTTTCACATTTTTTATGCCTACACCGAGTTTTTTTAATATCTCTAGCTTTTACACGCTTTGAAAGGCACGTTAAGCAATTGATGCAGCTTATTGAGGCAAGCTAACGCCTACCAAGCGATTTTAATTTACTTCTATAATAGAATACCTTTCACTTTGGCTCACCGTCATACCAAGTACTATACGCCGACCCTCGTTCAATCTCGTCGCTCGCATTTGACCGAATGTCTAATAGATACACGAAAACTACACGTTCTAAGTACTATTATTCAGTCAAAGCCATACGCCCAGTGCCCTGACCATGAGCTCCTATAGCAGTATTATTGCAGTTGTGGAAAAGAGACGCGAATATATTTTCTACACGCGTCTCGTTTTCAGAACTGCAATAATACTGCTATAAGAGCTCGTGGTTACCCCCCAGCTATGGGAGGTTTATAGGTTGATGATGTCTTACATGCTCGAAGACTTCCTTCACTAGATTTTTGGAGCTCCTTCACACTAGCTTTTCTCCAGCGTAGGCGTTTTAAAATGTATGCGCAGCGCAGAAGCTCCGACAACAGGACGTACCCACCGCGCTGGCCGCTTAACTTGCGCGTGCTTTTTCATCAATAGGTCAACTCCATTTTACACCAAAAGGAAAAGGAATCAATCCTATTGGCAGAGTTATACCTCGCGCACCGCTTTGTTTAGCCCCTGTTTTGTGTGAATGTGTGCGGCGGGCGGCGCGGCGTCGCGCTGAACAGAATAAGGTACTAATGTAGCCTTATTCGTCTATAGCCCGATACGAACAGCGTTTACGCGACGCGTTTATTACACGCCTACGCAAGATTAACGCAATTGGGTAAGGTTCTAAGGTAGAGTGCGGGCGTTCGAGCTAAAATTAAAAAGGCAACCAAACTCACTTGCGAATACACCTGCAAAGAAACACAAAATAAAGTGTACGATCACCACATGAAGAATCATGCATTAAGGTTCGATACTATTGTACTTTATATTCAAATAACAGAACGAAAGCAAAACCGAATGAAAACAAAGAATGACATCACGTTCTGACAGACGTTACTAACCTGACGTTTTGGACATTTTTCTTTTCGTTTGCCAAAAGTGTTGTAGGTTTTACCGGCTCTATGCTGTGGTCCAATGGTACAAAATGTCCTGATTCTTAACGGGGAATGCATAATATTATTTTATCGGTTTAATGTAATCTTTTGGTCTGCAAATTCGCAGTTTTATCTAAGCCCGTCATAAAAAAAATATTAGCATCACGATTGTGTGAAAACGTCTTTTAAGTCTTGATTTCAATATATAGTGGGTGGAGCCTTTTGCCCAGCACTCGTACCTCTAACTCGTAACTTTACTGGTTACATTTTGGTGAAAAATAACCGCTCTTACATTAATGTATATTATTAGAAGCACAAAAACCTCGCACTATTTAATTACTTTAGTGTTGTTTACAAATAAATTTCCAACATGATGTTTCTAATAAAAACACTCATTAGAAATATGTGACTAATAAAAGATAGAATTCTACCAGAATATCCTACAACATTTCCATTTTTTAAATTCCAGCTGAAAATAAGAAGCGAAAGGGATTCTTGTACGTGAACAAAATACTACTTTGATTTTATGGTAATTTTAATGCTGTGAAAAGTATATGCTCTAAAAGCTGTTTGGCTCTTAGGATCTTCTGCTTACAGACTAGATCTGATAAAAGCGTTTTAACGTTTACATTAGGATATAATAATAATATACATAATATAATACAATAATAATAATATACAATTGTATTCTGTAGTAGACGCGGATCGTGCTCGGTGGCGTGCACTTGGAGAGGCCTATGTCCAGCAGTGGACTTGTATACGCTGATGATGATACAATATCTCTTGAGGAACTCCACAGAACATAAAAACATGGCGCAGTGGTTAACGCGCCCGGTCCGCGAGTGTTGAGGTTATTTACACGTTGACTGCCGCAAAACCAGACACAATAGAAAATTTATTGTTTGTCGGTCACCGGTGACCACCACGGCGATTAAAAACTTAAGCAACTTTCGCAAAGGCCGTTTATCGGGTAAGTGATCAAAAACGTATCATCTCAGATTATTCTCCTTGCTTCTTAAGACACGTAAAGCCGTTGGAACTGGCTGAGTTAGCAGTCGTTAACAACCATTAATCCGCCGTGATTGTTTATGGCCCGTTCTCCCTATCCATCCATAGTGAAGGTTCGAGCCCCAGCAGTGGGGACATAAGATGAGCTGATGATGATGATGATACAATATCTGAGCTTTGGTTCTTCGAACCGAGCAAAACTAATGATACCGCTGGGAGTCGAACCCAGGACCTCTAAGTCTAAAACCTCAGACTGTAGTAAATATTTTCGAAAATAAAGTGTGCCGCTTGCTGTTTCCGCATAAAAAAATTCGGTAGCTCTCTTAGCGGGTAACACATTAAACTTCGTCTCAAATGGCATAAGCTCTTTGACCCGTAAATATAACCTTACATCTTATAAGAAAGATTGATCATCTTAAAAGAGGAGCAAAAACAGCAGCTTTTCTCGCGAGACTACTTCTACTACTTCTTTTAACTCGGTGCAGTCGGACTGGCATTCGTGTGCTATGGGATTTTGTTGCAATTAAATATTTTGTTTTATCTATCTTCTTCTATTTATCTATATCTATACTCTTCTATATCTGTATCCATACTATTAATAAAGATGTAATGTTTGTGACTTTGTTTGTTTGTTTGAGGAGGGTAATCTGTGGAACTACTGGTCCAATTCCAAAAATTCTTTCACTGATAGAATGCTACATTCCTTCGGAAAACATAGGCTATATTTCAATTTGATAAATTAGTTTATTTATAAAGTTTCAAATCCACGCGGACGAAGACGCGGATAAAGAGCTAGTAAACTATAAAGCTACAAACGTACCCGCAAGCGTCTTTATTTGGTGTAACCGTTATAACTAAAGGGTTTTAATTTCATACTTTGACTACCATGACGCGTGATAAATCACCCTCAGCATAAAGTTTAGTCTAAAACTATGATTAAACAACATAATTTTGTCGTGCAAATGGATCATTAACAACAAAATTGTTTTATTTACGTCTAGTCCACGTCTACCTTCTGCAGTTCATGGATTTGCGTTTTTGCTAATGCACCAGTTAAAACTAAAAGTAAAGATCAATGTTTAGATAGCAGTAATTAATGTTAGGTCACGTCATGAAGCAACCAACTTTAATCTGTTTCGGTATTCATTTCTGTTTTAAACTTTGGAAACTATGTCTGGTTTAATATTTCTTTTCTTTATAACTGCAGAAGCGATAATTAATCCGAACGGTCCTACAATAGTTAATGATTTTTCAAACTGTATTATGCAAATAATAGAAAGTGACTTTACAAAACCAGGACTTCTGATTTTTGCGGACAGCAATAATGTTAGTACATCAGTAATAAACATTAGAAACAATATATTAAAATATGTGCATAAAAGTTTAAAGTTCTCAATTCAAGTACTAGCTGCACGCCCTGAGAAAGAAGCAGCAATTTGTAGCAAAAACGAGAAAACTAAGAATCATCATCACTTAGATCTTTTTAGACCAATACCAATAGCTGATTACATAATTGTTATAATCGATGACGATAAATATTTACTTCACTTGGCTAGTAAAATTATTAGTTCACGTACTTGGAACCCACTCGCTAAGTTCATTGTTTTGCTGTTTCACTTCTCTACTACTGATAGAGCTAACGAAGAAATCATAGAGAACATTTTTACTTGTCTATTTAAATATAACGTAATAAATATTATCATAATGGTGCCTCAAGCAAAAAATCTCAGAAATTTATTAGTGTATGGTTGGCGGCCTTACGACCCACCAAAATATTGTGGCTACTTCAATGAATCAGCAAAAAACAGAATAATGAAGGAAAGCATTTGCGAAAAAGGCAAATTAACTTCTGAGCGGAGTGTTTTTGAAAAAAGGATTCCAGATGATATGAAAGAATGTACTTTACATGTTATCGCATTAGAACGTCAGCCGTTCGTTAGTGCTGACAAGAACGATCCCAACATTGAAATGTGGCTGGTACGTGAAATGCTAAAAACGTATAATTTTAGATTGAGTTATGAAATTCTCAATGCACATAGAGGTCAAAGAGACACGGGAGAATGGGATGGTGCTTTAAAAGAACTACAATCTAAAAGAGGAAATGTACTACTTGGTGGAATCTTTCCAGATTTCGACGTTCATGAAGATTTTGACTGCAGCTCTCCATACTTAGCCGATTCATACAGTTGGGTCGTACCACGAGCCTACCCATCACCTCGATGGCATGCCTTGATTATTATATTTGATAAATTCGTATGGGTTTCTGTGATAATAGCGTTTATCGTTTGTGTAGCAGCTTGGAAAACTATTGGGCTATTGAGTGACGAAACAGCTTACAATCAAAGATTCAGCCATTGCTTTCTCAACACGTGGATATGTACCTTAGGATTTTGCGCTTACACACGGCCTACAACAGGTGGTCTGAGAACATTTTTTGTATTCATTAACCTTTATTGTATAATGTGTTTAACTGCTTACCAAACCAAGTTAATCGACGTATTAAGGAATCCTTCTTTCGAATACCAGATTCAGACTGTCGAAGAGTTAATAAGCAGCGGGTTAAAATTTGGTGGATTTGAAGAATTGCAAGATGTATTTTTTAATTCTACCGATCCTGTAGATAGATTTATTGGTGAGCAGTGGATAGTTGTTGATGATATATATGATGCAATAATGAATGTGGCTGTATACAGAAACTTTTCGTTGCTTTGCAGTCGATTACAGTTGGCTCATCTATCAGCGTTGATGCCAGAGCTAAGTGATGGTTTTGGAATACTTAAATATTACGTTTTCAAAAAGAATGCATTTTCTGTCCCGCTGGAGATGGTGGCTCTAAAAGGCTTTCCGTTTATGCATGAATTTTCCGAAACCTTAGGTTTGTTGAAGCAATGTGGAATCAATGCTGCGGTGAGGCGATATTTTGATTTTTTTAACTTAAAAAGGAGAGCGAAGTTAATGCGTTCTCTGAGCAGTAAACAGGTAGATATCGATGCTTTGTCTCTCCAGCATTTGCAAGGCGGATTTCTAACTTTGATACTTGGTTACACATTCGGTACATTGACTTTAGTATTTGAAGTTATTTTGAACACTGAATTTGTAAAGAATAAAATTGTAAAAAGTAAAAATTTCTTAGGAAAATCTAAATAATGTCGCCGGTTGTAAAAAAAGAAACACCAGTGTTTTACTCAACAAATCATTTACTAACTATTAAAAGTGCTAATGCTTTGAGAGGTACAATATAATCGATTATGTACAAACGCTAGATAACAATATAACTTATAAATTATTAGTAATTAACTTTATTTATAAAGACTAGTACTTAAATATTCGAGTAAATTATTAATTACAATGTTATTGCCATACCCTAGAAAATGTCGAGATTTAAATTTAATTTTAACTTCAAAGTTACTTTTGCGTTCCCAAGTGTGAGATCGATCACACACAAATAAAAAAATTAAACTATTTAGCATACGGATTTGTCTACAAATAATAACTTAATATTATAATTATTATTTCTAACATTACAACTTTCATCAGCACAGATACATCATTTAAAAAGAAGTAATAGCCGTTCGTCTTTTTAAAAGTTTCTCAACCCTTAGTTACTCGCACAAAGGAAATTACTTACACTATTACTCGCACGGGGTCCCCACAGACCCCAATTTATTTTGTAGATTCATAATTAACTAATGAGGGATGGAGTGCTCATTGCACGCGAATTTAGTGCATTTTATGCATTTTTGGCACATTTCAGTCAATAATTCTAGGGCTATTATTGCACCGTCCTTTCTTGGCTGATAATAGGGCGGATCAAAGTTTGTTTTGTTTGCCACTAAAATGTCATCTTTAGGGCGAATTAGGAAGCTACTGTAGACTGGAGCACTTTCCGACAGACAGAAGTTTGAATTTTTGGCGAGTAATGTGGCGTTGACCCCATGCTAGTAGTTAAGGGTTAAAGATTTACACTAAAAAGAACAGAAAATGTCATCTAAGTCACTATTTTTAACCTTACAATAAATTGCAGAAATTAATGTTGACATCATAATGTACACAACTGTTTTTTAATGAAAATAAAAGATATATGTTACATCGCACTTATAATAAATTGCTGTTAAATTATAACTTTCTTTACTTTCTCGAAATTTTTTTGGTTACTCTTACTTAATATTAACTGTAAAACACTACGCCCCTTACAAATAAACAAAGAATAAGGTTCGAATTTTGTCTTTTTACTCTAATTTGAAATGACGTTTACATGACAGGAACAAAACACGGAATAACTATTCGGACCCTATTCTTTGTTTATTTGTTAGGCACTATAGGTACAATGAGATTCGTTTCCATTTCGTTATTCTGTAAGATAAAGAACTCTGTGGATATTGTATTAACACTGGTTTTGCTTTTTTCAGGATTAAGCACAATTATTTTACACATATTGAGCCTATAATATTGAAAACCTATAAACGCAGCAAAAATCTAATAATTGTAGTTCCTATTCCATAAATTGAACTTAATCTTATAGATCACTGAAATCGTTGCCAAAAACAGAAACTCGATGGATCCTCATGTCGTGATCGCCCTTATCCCGGAAGTTTCTAGGGGTCAGAAATTAGAATCACGCGTGCGGTTCCCCATATCTTACTAGATTCTCCGGGGCACAACCCCATCAGTTAATTGTCAATATTAAGTTGGTAAAATATAATAGACTGTTTATTGTCCAACGCTTTGTTACATAAACTTTGTTGTTTGGGGACGTACTGTACAAATTTTAAGTTAATAAAAATTTTCACAATTTTACACCATCCATTTGATTTAACATAGCAGTTTCAACATACATATCTAAAGTTTAGCTGATACACTGATCCAAACAAGTTGTATACAAGACAAACGAATTTCGATGACAGCAACTATCAATAATCTATATTATTTTCCACATAATAGTACTGTGATACTGTGAAGCCTTCGGAATTAAACACATGTAGTTGTAACTTTCACACAATCACAACTTCTCTCCGTCCAAATACTGTACATTGTAGTATGAGTGATCGGGGAATCTCTCTAGTTCTATATAGTCCGTTTCAGTGCACAATAGGCGCTCAAGCATGGCTACAACTTCCTTGAAGTCAGGCCTGTCTGTCGGATTGGCTTCCCAGCAGTAGTACATGATGTTGTACAGCTCCCGGCGACAGTGCTCTGGTTTCTCGAGACGGTGTCCGCTGTGCACCTGTCAAAAGATAAAAATAAATGAAGATTTTTTCTTGCTTATTGGCTTAGTGCGGTTTGTACATTTAGAGAGTGTCGAGAGGAAGGATTTAATATTTTCTTTGTTTTTAAAATGTAATTGAAAATGAGTTGTAATGATGAAAGTTTATCAATGATAAGCGATATACCCTAAATCATTTAAAATCAGACAATTGTGGGACTTTGCTGCGACCTCGAGCTGACTTTTTGTAAGAATTAAAAAAGTTGATACTGCACTGTTTGTTTAATTTGCCAACACTCATGTTGATAAACAGCAGCGACAGTTAATAATCCACTATTATTTCACATTAATATTCGATAGACCACAAATTTTAAAACAAAACTGCAAACGTCATTCTTGCATTTCCCGCCAAAATCATGAATAAGGTTAAAACTTTTCCATTTTTAAATTGGCCTTTGACTTTCACTACGCTATGTATTTTTATCGAAACTGGAAATGGCACATAAAAAAGACAACTAATCTCAGGAGGAACCTACGACCTTTAGCAATCCGGGTGACAGACCTTCCAAGTCAGCTTCCAAGAAATTGGGTCCCTCATGGATAGTGCTATTTCAGATTCAATGTTAAATCTATTTTGTGGCACACTTTCAGCATACTTTTGTTATATCCTAAGAAGTGATGAATATGCGAAAGTTTGTTTATTTGTTCTTCCTTCACGTCGAAATTGAATAGCGAGTTGACGACGTGACTTTTTGCACAGAGGTAGTAAAAGTACTTTTTATCTAGTTTTCTAGCATAATATGCTCTTACTGTACTAACTTTTAAGGGATAACTAACAGTTTTAAACAATTTCGTTAAGTTCCTTGATCTGATCACACTGAATTTGTTTTCTATTTTAATAAATATGAATAGACTAATTTTAAAAATGTTGAATTTGTTTATTTTAAATGGGAAGCCGCTGGGCGTTGTGGAGATCCTTGGGGGACGCCTTTGTCCAGCAGTGGACGTCTTTTGGCTGAGATGATGATGATGATGATACTAATCATTTGAAAGTAAAAGGCAAAACCCTAACATGTTGTATCATAATAATAAAAAATAAATAAAGAAATAAATGACATCAGTGTTGTCATTTAAAAAAATAGAGGAAAAACAGCAAATTAATAACTCATTAGAAACATATTTTCCTTAAACTTCAAGACCTAAATATAGTTTTTCTTAATGAACTGCATTATTTTATGTCGTAATAACTAACGACATCAGACACTTCATTCTGAATAAAGAATTTCAATGATAATATTAATTAATCTATACCATAAACATTTTTTATGCGATAACCAGAAAGTGCGCAGGTAATATCCACATTTATTCAATTAGGCTTTCACAGGCAAACATTACTTAGATGCTAGACAAGTATCAAAGCTGTCATGTTACATCATTCGTCTCAATAGCAGACATAACATTGACCTTCAGGATAAAGTCCACTAGCACTTGGCCCGTGACTTTGTCCGCGTTGATTTGGTGTTTTGGTAATCTTACAAAAACAAAAGAACATCGCTGTTGGTCGTTATGGAGAAGGGCATTACATCCCGAAGGGGGTATAAATAAAAAGTCAGCTTGTATGTTTCTTGTGGGCTTATTTCGCAATATCGTAAAGTTAGTCCCATAGTAAAAGTATCTTGTATCGATGGGTTTTTGAGGATGTAGTATATACCCTTTTCTAAGCAAACTGTATGTCTGACCCATCCACGTCAACTTTGATTTGGGTACATTTGAGAGGGGCAAATAAATGAAAGGAAATAGATTTGGACAGTATTTCCACTCCGCAAATGGCCTTACATACACATCTAATGTTCAGCCAAGAGAAAATTTAAGATTTCAAGTGAATAATCCACCAGTTTCTACCCGACGGGCCAGGGTTTAGTTCCCGGTAATGGGATATATGTTATTGTATGCAGTTTGATTGGTTTTGGGGCTTGTTAAAAGTTTAGCTAGCTGATTCTGTTTTATCCAAATCTTTCGCTGCAACAACAATATAGGGCTACAACAACAACCAATAGCATTGTTGTATTCTGACAGTTATATAATTTATGGTGATTGCGGGTAAAATGCGCCTACATATTTGACGTTAACGTCACTTACCATCAGATGAGATGATGGCCAAGCACTCCCCTGTTTTGCTTAAAAAAGTGTACCTGCACGGAACCTCAATAAACTTAACAATAGCTTGCCAATTAGGCTTCATTAAAAAAATACTACCAATAAATACCACCAAAATAGCGACGCGAAACACAAAACCCAAAAACATTTTCTAATTAAAGTTCTAGTCTAAGTAATTATAATAATACACGAACTACTACATTTCCAATTATAACAACGTAGACTTTGTTGTCCCACGCGTACCCTTGAAATGACCTATTAGTATGAATAATATTTTAAGTATAGTTTTTTTTAAGAACTGTCAACCACGCATCAGACGTAACAGTACTAGTATGATCGGTACCGGATAACTACGTAATTTTGTGACTTCCTTCGCAAAACTCTGCTTCAATTGTTACGAGTAGGGCAATGGACCCATAGCTCGACACTTACAGCCCAATAATCGACAAAGTTTTTGTCGACAAAAAATAACAAGATTTTGATTAAAATATTGGGTCTTTACCTATAAAATTGACGTTTGTTTCTAACTTATATATAAGTGTATTATGCCTAAAACTCAATACTGGTTATTAACATTATTATAGACATTTAATTAAGACTATGTTACTTAGGCTTCAGTAATAACAATGAATTTTAATTTTGTGTCTTCTCGACCCAATTTTTTTTTAAATAGATTTTTTTTTGTTAGCGGAATTGACCATTTGTTTCATTATAGCTTTGAAGGTACTTACTTGTCTTTTTTCTTTTCAAGGGTTGCTATATCTAGCTAGTAGCAGCAAGTACACTGCCCTTTAATTTTTATAGTTCTATCATAAATAGATGCTAAGAAATTTGAATAAACGTTAGTATAAAAAAAATTATGTTATAAAAATCTTCATACTAAACGTAAATTTCATAGGTAAGGACCTAATAATACGGGATGAAAGTAGGGAAGCTAGTGGCCTGTATTCAATTGTTGTTGAAGACCAAAACAGTTGCCGACTCTTATTTAAAAAATAAAAGAACAAAAATGTGCTGATTACTGGTTTCTGCCTGCCACTGGTGCCACTAACCTACGTCTTATGATGGCCGCATGTGACTGACCGAAAAGTAGGTATACTATAATCTTAGAGCACATAAACCGCATTATTCATAATAGTACTAGAATTCGTCATCATCAACTCATTTTATGTCCCCACTGCTGGGGCACAAACCTTCCCTATGGATGGATAGGGAGAACGGGCCATAAACCACTACGCGGGCCCAGTGCGGATTGGTGGTTGTTCACGACTGCTAATACAGCTGGGACCAACGGCTTTACGCGCCTTCCGAAGCACGGAATAGCTCGAGATGATACATTTTTCCCGTCACCCATCCGATAACCGGTCTTTGCGAAAGTTGCTTAACCTCAGCTCTCGCAAACCGGGTGCGTTAACCACTGCGACATCAAGCTCCTCTACTATAATTACTAGAATTACCGGTACCGAATAACTAAGAGAGCTTTGTAGAGCACTGCTTAAACTGTTACGTACGACGTGTGTTTGACTGTGTGTGACTGACCAAAAAGTATCTTAATATAATCTATGTACAGACGCCTGCACTTCAACCTATCCAAAAACGTAAGCTTTTAATGGGATCATAAGAAACTATTCAGTTAAGTTAATAATAACGTTTAAGTATACTGCATACAAGATCTAGATCGCATACACTTTAGATTGTTCAATTATTACCACACCCGTATGCTACACGTTGTATAGTATCTGTTGCTACACATACATGGGACAGCATAGTGGGTTACGGCAAAATTTCCCCTACAATGACGGGGGAAGGCCAAGTACAAAATCAGGCCTATAAAACGTTGACATAATAATGATGAAAGGTTTTAGTATTTTTTTTTATAATATATTTTACGGGTAAGCACAGTGCCTGTTGATAAGAGATTTATTATCTCTTAGGCCAATGATGAAAGCGCACTTCACCCGGGAACCTCAACTAGTGAGGCACTGGCTATCTTATCTGTAGCTGCCGGAACACAACAATGCTACAAACATTGAACTTAGTCATAAAGTTCAAAGTCTATTGAGGAAATTTGACAGTTTGTGGTAGGTTGATGTGCAGGCGTGTGTACATTAAAACATTTATAAGTACTAGTCGTGTAATCACCAGATCGCATCAGACGGAACAGTTCTAATATAATCGGTACTGGATAACTATGAAGTTATCAGCAATGCAAAGCTCTTCTTATACTGTTATGTCTCATGTGTGGTTGACTTTACAACGATATCGGAATTATATGTTTTTGGGTCACCTATTTTACCAATGTTTGTTTATTTAAGAACGGTTTATTAACAGCTATTTCTTTACAGAGTGTTTTCCTTTGATATTTTTTTTTTGTTGTGGTCTAATATAAGTTTTGTATATCAAAAATAAGTAGATAGCAAAAGTAAGCTCGAAGAACTTGACGGTGCAACAGCTTGCACCGGTAGTTCCTGTTGCTACTTGCAAGATAAACAACTTTCCAACAATGCCGGGTCACAGGATACGCGCTTCAGGAGGCGCGTTAAGGCGCTAGCAACCTTGAAACAGCGCTCTCTGTCGATCTGCATGTAGCAAACGGGATCCACTGGATTTCAGCCAGAAAATTCGAATAAACCTATTTATTATTATTTATTTATTAAAAAAAAACTATAAAAATTAATTAAAGTAATGAAAAAAATTTTAAAAATCATTAAAATTTAAGATGTTTTATTTAAAAAAACAACAGCGCTTTTCTAAGAAGTATTATGAATATGTACGCTTTTGTCCAAGATCGTAGCTAGTGGCCCAATCTCCTCATAAATTGTTTTCGTGGAAAGGTCTGAACCCCGACACGCTTATGCTGATGATCATATCAGATCTTTTAATGTTAAGTTAAATAAAATTATACTGAAACATTTATTTATGAATTTTAAGGAAGTTACGGAAATACTGATAGACTGGTTTCATAGAAAACTGATCGAAGCAAATAATACTTTTGAGCGATCTTAATTATTGAAACTTGACTGAAAGTTTATGTAGTGGCGCTGTCTCACTTTTGTTCTTAATTGAAGAGAGTGACAGCAACACAGTGTAAAAAAAGATTTAGCTTTTGTCTACGTTTAGGAATAACAAGGGTAGGGAAAGACAAAACAGCAGTAATCGATACTTAATGGCGATGTCGGAATTAAAGAACAAAGCAATGTTATTGAAGGAACTGAAGGAGTTTGCACCAAAGATTACGAAAACACAAATGTTGAAAAAATTTCCACGAGCAGGATTTGAACCTGCACCCTTCTGACATACAGGGTCAGGTGCACTCCCAATTAAGTTATCGTGGTTATAACCAGCCCGCCGAAATTATTCAAAACTATTTTACTTTGAAAGACAAATGCGCCCATTTAATGTCAACAACTACCGTCAGTAACATCCTATCATAATATTTATACAAATACTTAAGATCAGTTAAGAAGTAGGCAAGCCATTTATAAATATGTGAGTAAAGGTACTTTATACATCATATCGATGGTGACGAAAATGTATAAGTTTAAATAATATTGGAGAGAGTGGTTATTTGGGCGGATGCAGAAGATTTTCAGTTTCTGAGGGATTTTAACCAGTTCGTGATAGTTTTGTTACTGGTAGATTTTGTGAGAGGATTTACTGACAGAATACTGTTGATTTTTTACAGAGTTAATGGGCCCAGAAAACAAAAGAAATGGTGGGAGTGGCCCGTGCGTAACGTTTGACCATGACAGACTGTACCTTTCCGTCTTTTTTCATTGTTTAGTTCCGGGTCATATTGGAGTTGCGAATGGTTTTTGAGGACGGTTTGCAAGATGAAAGACTGTCTGATAGTGAGTAAATCCCATTCCTTATAGAGGATGGTACTTGGGAATCGATAGGCCAGCACCCACCTTAAGGATGTCTCTCTGGGCCCTCTCTAGCTGTATGAGGTTCGCTGTTCCGCCCCAATGTGATGCAGTAATCTTTAATTGACTGGCAGAGGGCAAAATATACCATTCTTATAATTTTTATGTTGGCTACGTGTTTTAAGGATCTGAAAATGAAAATGAGTTTACGTAGCCTAGAAGTGAGGATCTGGATGTGAGGTCTGAGAGTAAGGGTTTGATCCCAGATTATACCGAGGTACTTTATTAAGTCTGTCCTTTCTAGAAAGAGGCAAGAGCAGTTACCTGAAGATGCGAGAAAAAAGTAAATATAAATAGTGTTGAAAGTTTTTTGTTAGGCAAAATTTAATTATGGTAATGTTGTCTGTCTTTTTTTAATGCTTCTTCTTGGGGAAATGCGAATTCCCTGGACCTTTGATCGGAGCTTTGTGACTTGTAGCTCTGTTATTACTAACTCGGGCTATACGGCGCCGGCGGCGGCGGGCGACGTCTATATTGTTAATATTGTTTGGTGTACAATGAAGTTCGTTATGATTATGAAGTAAGTTATATTACGTTTAACAATTTGAAATTTGCATATACATATAAATACTTCTGTTAAATGCCGTCATTAATATTATTATTATCTATACCAACCAAATGCTTGTTATTTTAAACTTTATTAAAATGCATTTAGAATATGTTTTTGACTAACACTATCAACATGTTTCATCATCATCATCTCAGCCAAAAGACGTCCACTGCTATACAAAGGCCTCCCCCAAGGATCTCCACAACGACCGGTTTTGTTAACATGACATGTTTAAATCAAGCAAATTACGAAAATCGTTTTGACCCTCTAGTACCATATCTTAATAACGTTATAAAAATTTCACAAGCGCTCGTTATTTTTTTTTGTTTGCATTGTTAAAGAACACGAAGACTGAAGATCTCTAGTAGAGAAGTGGGAGTAGCTGCCCGAGATCTTTTTCCTAGGTCAGCACATGCTAAACTCCTAATTGCTTTTCTTTTATATAGTAACTAAAATAACGTTATAATGTCTGTAATTTTTGGTAAGAAACAATAAAGGTTCGATTTAGTCACTTACTTACTTAAAAAAGTTATAAAGTCACCTGCTTTGTTTTTGATAAATACAATATTATACAATTTGATGTGTGTGGTACGTTACCTTTCTCATGACGTCACCAGCAGACATCCCCGGGTAAGGAGTCGACCCGAGCGTCACGATCTCCCAAAGAAGAACACCGAAACTCCAAATGTCTGACTTCACGCTGAATATGTCATCGTAAAGTGACTCTGGAGCCATCCATCTGAAAACGAGGACATTGAGGATAAATAACATGGCTCTTATCATTAGTGGCACCCAATATAGGAGATGGGGAACTCGATTCAACTGTTTAAAACGTTTACAATTGTGTCACAGTGGCGATATTGTATATATGATTTGCGGACTATAGGAAAATGTACTGCTTTTTTAAATCCCTTGCGGGTAAGCATTTGCCTATCATCTCACCCGATGTTAAGTGGTGATAAGACCGAAGGTGGAACACAGGTACTGGTCATCTTATCTTTAAGCTCTAAGCTGCCAGAGCACAACAATGCTACTAACATTGATGTTATGGCGACATATTTAGGTAAGATGGTGATGGTGATTCGTTCCAACACCCAAACCGAGGACACAATAAGTACGCTAGAAATCGTACCCGGGACCTCTGAGTCTGAGACCTGTGATCTTAATATTCTGTACGCTAAGACTTGATAAGTACCTTTTGAAATCAAGTAAGAGAAAAGAGGCTAAGATAGCCAGTTCCTAATTCATTGACGATTTTGAGTGAAGTGCGTTCCCCTCTTTAGCTTTATACCAAAATAAACGCGAGTAGAATTTAGTAATTATTATACTTCATAATTATCTTAAAACAACGATGTTAGGCAAAAATTATTAACTTTACTTACAAGATAAGATTAGTACATATTCAAAAGTTTGTAAAAGTTCCGAAGGCAAAGTTGGCAATCTAATACTATAACCTTTTTTTACTTGGGATCTTCTTAATAATTTTGTTTAATATATTATGTTCCGTTAGTGTATAAGTTATAATAATCACACGATCTCAATAAGCTTTTTAGTTAGAAAAGTAACGTGTCCTTAGCTGTTTCTGTATTAGTAAAATAAATAGAAAATATTAAAAAACATTGAACCTCGTTGTCATTCTTTACGAAAATGGTTACATTTTAAATCTAATTTCGGCGGCAATGGCGGCAAGATGGCGGCAAGCAATGAATGTGTCAATCAACAGAGTAAGTGATTACAAACAAAAAGTTTGTATTCTGTGACGGAATCTCGTAAGTGATATATTTCATTGCATATTGGCGAACAGTCTGTCAGAGTGTCAGGCTCTAAACGAAAATATTCGAACCTTTTTAATGTTATTTAGTGTATAACAACATTCTGTGTAGTCCTTTAGTGAAATAGCACTTTCAGAAAAGTCCCTTAATACACACAGGCACAGACAGGTCGTTCATCCAATAAAGTAAATAGGTAAGTACTTAATTTCGAATATTTTCACCAACTATGTAAATTCTTAGTTTGAACATGTACAAGAAAACTTAACAATATTGAAATAAAATTTAACTTGTCTATGAACACGAAAGTAAAACAACGAATTAAAATAAAACTTTCTATGAACAAAAGATGTCCTGTGTGTAAATAATAAAAATAATCAATCTTAATTATCAACTGTTTTAATAATAATCAAAATATATTTTTTATTTTAAGCAAGTTCAATGTACATATTTAGTCGCTGTGCAAATATTCTTCTCATTCCAAGAAGTTGTTGTATTATGGAGTTAATTAAAACTTATTTAACATTGATAGTTAACCGAACAATTATGACTGTATATCCATTAGCGATACGAAACACGTAGCTCCTTATAAATAAACAAAGAATAAGGTCCGAATAGTTATTCCGTGTTTTGTTCCTGTCATGTTAAAACGTCATTTCAAATCAGAGTAAAAGAGACAAAACACGGAATAACATGTTCATAATATCAATTCAAAATTTACAAAATTACGCGCGCTTGCGCGCTTAATTTTGTTCTTCCCCGACTTTCTGTTACACTGTTACACATACTTCCGTCCCATTTCATGAAATCACTCCCAAAGATTGCTTATATAGAAAGCGAGCGGAAAGATGTTACACATCAAAAAATGTTACCTAATTGGTAATCGTCCATCACTTTTTCGCTCGTACACGTGAGTGCCACCCACGTCTCTAGCGAGTCCGAAATCAGCCACTTTGCACGTCCTCTCCTCAGTGATTAGAACGTTGCGAGCAGCTAAGTCTCTGTGAATTATCTGTAACAAAGCAAAGGTGATAGTGAATGACTAGGGGAATGTAGTTAGCCGTTAGCCAGCAATATCTGCTCGAGTCACACTTATAAGTAACAATGAAACCTTTGTTTGAAAACCAATAACTACACCACAGCCCCAATAAGTGACAAAATGTAAGTGACTTAAGTCCGAGTCTCGTGTTTTTATATTAGATACATGTTTTCACAAAGCCAAAGCAACAATGCTTTCTATGTAATAAGTACTTAGAATTTATCCAGACCTAATACTTAAAGCCTTACATAAACGCTGTTACTTACAACAACATTGAAATAATTGAAAAAGTCCCTAAACAACACTTAAACCATTGAGACGACGCAATTTGTTTATTCGAATTCGAGGAGATTTGAAAATGTTACTTTAAACAGGTACCTTAGATGGAGCATAATAAAATTGTCGAATTAGAATTCTTTAACATGCCAATCTCTTTAGGAGGATCTCTTTTACTTGTTTCGAAATTCAAACTTGAAAAAATGAAAGGAATACCTAAACGCTGGCTACCACTTGAAACGTTCGACAGGAAATGTCTCTGTAGATCAGTTGGAAAAGCTGTCGCCGACAGGGTCAAGTTGTCAAGTCGTCTCTTTCAAGTGCGATTTGGAGCACTGGATTAGCGAGGATGTTTTGATTTTTGCTTTAATTTTCGATATAATTAAAGAATTGCTACTGCAAATTTACATTTAAAAAAATATGTTTCGCTTTTATTCGGAGCATGCCCACAAACATGTAGTTATGTCGATGATGACTGTCTTTACTCATAAAGTAAAAGTGAAAAACAGATCTCCGGTGGAACTAGTAAATTTTTTTTGAGAGAGTTTGTCTGAGAGCCTGTTCCACCAGGAAAAATATCAGGTGGCTTTTAAAGGACTTTACATGTAGAATTAATGGATAAATGACTTGACTTTTAACAGACCTAAAGTAAAAATGTTGCATCAGTAACGTTTGTGAATTTATAATCTCAATAAGAGATGACTCAGAGTCTATCTAAGAAATGGTAAACTGCGAGTTGTACTTGCAAATAGAAGATGTAAAGAAGGAGAAACCCTTAAAAAGTAAATAGGCAGAAGGCACTAAGCTAAGAAGTAATAATATATAGCACGGATAAAAAAAGGGTGGCTTGGGGTTACATTAACGCAGGTGTCCCATGCATTTGAAGTGGAGCCGTCATACCTCCACAAGGTAAATTGTTATCAGACTTTAGACATTACTGAAAGCTCCGAAACACTTACTCCCTTAGAACTGAGGAATTCCATCCCCCTTGCAATCTGGAATGCGAAGTGCGTCAGGTCCCTAGAGGTGAGGAACTGGCTGCCGTGCGTATTGCCGTAGTGGCGCTCAGCCCTTGAGTCACGCAGGAACTGCTGCAGCTTGCCCACGCTCACGAACTCCATGATCACCAGAGTTGGTTCCTGAAAATTGACAGGTTGTGATTTATTCGGACCATTCGTTTGAATACAATCACTAACTTACCAGTATGTGACCAGTATAGATCCACATAGCTCCGTGAAGTACTGACGTGAACCCATACAGTACTCAAGCATCTTGTACTGTTACTATAACATTATTAGGGCATTGATCTTAATCTTTAAAATAACATACATGCAGCCAGCCAGCACTAACACTACAGTACTGCTCTGTGTTCTTACCTATCAAGCTAACTGGAGAGGAACAGAGAATATAAAAAAAAAGTTAAAGTGCATTGTTTTACTTCGTAATAAAGCGTTTTGTTTTGTTTATATAATTTTAACGCAAATTTTGTTGCAAAACAAATTACAAAAACACAAATGTTGAAAAAATTTCCACGAGCAGGATTTGAACCTGCACCCTTCTGACATACCGGGTCAGGTGCTCTTCCAATTGAGCTATCGTGGTTCTAACCAGCCCGCCGAAATTATTCAACACTATTTACTTTTTTACTTTGAAAGCCAAAGGCGCCAATTCAATGTCAACTACTACCGTCATTAACATCTGATCATAATATTTTTACAAATACTAAAGATCAGTTAAGAAGTAGGCAAGCTATTTATAAAATGTTTTGTTTTGTTTATATAAGGTGCAGAAGTGCAGAAGGTCAGAAGGGTGCAGGTTCAAATCCTGCTCGTGGAAATTTTTTCAACATTTGTGTTTTTGTAATTCGTAATAAAGCGTTAACCGAGTATAATATGGACCATCTTGTGAGAAAATTAACACAGGCCAGGCCTGATCTCCAGTTAACACATCATAGGGGCAGTTATTATGATTAAACTTGTTGCCGTATTTGAAGAACTTTATGAAAAATTTTGTATAAACTAATTTATATGCTTCTTTCATAATATTCTTATATGTATATATTATATATGTATATATATTCTTATATATTTCATAATATAATATTCAAGTGTAGGTACACACAGGCTTGTTTGAGCCAGCCTATCGTTAGCATAAGGTTATATCTACTAGCGCTACCTGCTTTCATAAGAAATTATTCGGCACCTGGCTGATCCATAAAACTGGCGCGACGCCTTTAAATATAGTTATGTAGTTAATTTTATTTCACATTAACCGAATCATGAAATGCTTAGGTACTACAATATCACTTGCGAAGTCTACTACTTAATCCTAACCGCCTTAGTGGTCTAGTGGTTAAGACCACCGGTTTAAACTCAGAGGTCTCGGGTTCAGTTCCCATCGGGAGAAAAATGTTTGTGTACTCGGTTTGGTTAGTGGTAGGACTTGTTTGTCCGCCTGGCTAGCTACGACCATTTCATCTAAATATGTCGCCATAACATCAATGTTTGTAGCGTTATTGTTGTGTTGCGGCAGCTAGAGATAAGATAGCCAGTGCTTCACTAGTTAAAGATTCCGGGTGTAGTGCGCTTTCACCAATCGGCCTTATCATCACTTAACATCAAGTGTGATCAAGGCATTGTGCTTACCCGTAAAAATATAAAAAAGCAAAAAAATATTAAACGGTTGTCATTGCTTTGTTAGATAATAATGATTTCGAGTTTTAAAACCTTAGCAATTATTTGTGGTTGAATATAGTAACTACTTTAATGTATGTGCCTATGTTTCAACAGGAATTGATCTAGTACTTGTCTTTAAATGTTTGTGCTATTTACCTTTTCAGTACAACACCCGATAAGCCTGACCACGTTCGGATGGGTCCCGAGGTTCTTCATCACAATCAGCTCTTGTATTAGATCTGTCTTCTCCTTCTCTGAAGCATTCTCCTTGAGAGTCTTCACGGCTACTACTTGTTCACCTTTCTTACCTGAAACGAAATTAGTTTGGTGAAAAGAATGATCCAATAAAATAGGTTTTAAAAAGTCGATTCGAAAATTCGTGACCATTACAAATCGCAGGAATCTGCGCGTAGGAGTATTTATTTAATTTAGGTAATGAGAAATGTTGAAAACGTGAGAGAATCGGATTGTCTGGGTCAGGGAGCCTACCGAGCGGGGGGAAACTCGGTGATTGCCGTACGTGATTCCGAGCCATCCCTGTGGCAGAAAAGGGATGGTATACTAGCTTATTCAGTGGGTATTCCTCTCCTCCGCTCGTCAAGCTTTTAGTAACTGAACGAGGAAAGAGGAAAGTTCCACATAACCTGGGGTCAACCCTAGCCCGGTGTATACGCAAAACGTAAGCTTTTAATGGGATCATAAGAAACTATTCAGTTAAGTTAATAATAACGTTTAAGTGACTCTGCATACAAGATCTAAATCGCATACACTTTGGATTGTTCAATTATTACCACACCCGTATGTTACACGTTGTATAGTATCTGTTGCTACACATACATGGGACAGCATAGTGGGTTATGGCTAAATTTCGCCTACAATGACGGGGGAAGGCCAAGTACAAAATCAGGCATATAAAACGTTGACATAATAATGATGAAAGGTTTTAGTATTTTTTTTATAATATATTTTACGGGTAAATACAGTGCCTTGGTCTTACCTGATGATAAGTGATTTATCATCTCTTAGGCCAATGATGAAAGCGCACTTCACCCGGGAACCTCAAGTAGTGAGGCACTGGCTATCTTAACTCTAGCTGCCGGAACACTACAATACTACAAACATTGATTTTATGGCGATATATATAGATAAGATGATGGTAGCTAGCCAGGCTGACAAACAAGCCCTGGCGGTAGGGCTTGTTTGTGGTGGCAGGACCAACCAAACCGAGTACACAAACATGTACCCCCCGCTGAGAATCGAACCCGGGACCTCTGGGTCTAAACCGGTAGTCTTAGCCACTAAACCACGGAGGCGGTTGAGCTTGAATTTGCTTAATAATATATTAATGATAGATGTTAGACACCTAAATCGATCAGCGATCAAGAAAAGTTGTGAAATGATTGCTCGTTATTTTCAAGCAAATTATATTATCTACACGCAATGCGTACAATGTAAATTCAAACAGCTTTACATCTCAAAGAAACTGATATTAATTTGTCTTATCAAAGCTTTCCACTCAAAACATATAACACGTCTTCCATGATTCTAATAAATCATAATTTGATCGGAGATTCAAACTTAGTTTGCGACGATAGTGATTTATTGAAATATATGGCACAATATTATGGTGATCTGTTACAGTAACGTAGTTACAAACGATATGAGACAATTTATATTATATTTCTGTGTCCCAAACAAACATTAAAGTTCAATATTTTTTAAACGCAGAAATGAAATGAAAGTTTGTATTATCATCATAATCACCAGCTATTTTATACCACTGCTGGGGCACGAGCCTTCTCTATGGATGGATAGGGAGAACGGGCCACGCGGGCCCACTGCGGATTGGCAGTTGTTAACGAATGCTAATGCAGCCGGGACCAATGGCTTTTTCTTTACTTTAAGCACGGAGGATTTCGAGATGATAATTTTTTGGTAACCCATCCGTTGACCGGTCTTTGCGAAAGTTGCTTAACCTCAGCAATCGCAGACCGGGCACGTTAACCACTGCGCCATCGAACTCCGAGAACTTTGTATGCTTGAAGAAAATACAGAGACAATAAATTTTGTCTCCTCTCTAGAGAAAAGAAATAGATAGAGAGAAAAGGATTTGTGGACTTGTATAGACTTGTTTGTATAGGAAACCGAAATGCATAAAATCTTTTAAAAGATAGGTAGGTATGTATAAATATTGTCAAGTATTTATTTAAAAAGTTGTGGTTTTTAAGCTGTTTGTTCAAATCCAATAAAATAAAAAATAAACAACTGCACCATTAGAAGTGCGCTCGGATAACTGTAAAGCTACTGCCTTGAAAGAGCTCTACTTATGGCTAGTTTACACAGTGCGAGCTAGCGTACGAGTCAGCCTACCGAGTAGCTGCACTGCAGTAACTCACACTGTTTGGACGTCACTTACGAGTAACTCGCACGTGCGAGTTGGACAGTAGCTCGCATCCGAGTTACTTCAACATTTTTTGTTTTCACTCGCTTGCTCGTGCGCCAGCAACTCGCACATTAAAGCAGCTCGGCCGTCGCTCGCATTGTTTAGACGCATTCGGCAGGAGCTTGCCAGTCACCATCACCGTTTTTTTTATAAGACGTTCACTTGACATCGCGTCAACTCGCAAGACTGGACAGCAGCTACAGGTGTCGTGTAGACAGCAAAGGCGAGCCGAGCTACTAGCATGCGAGTATATAATGCGAGCAGCTGCCTACTGTCAGGCCAGCAACTCGCAACGTGTAAACCAGGCATTATATTGGAACTGTATCGTATGTGTGGTAATCTAAACTATTCTAACACAACTGAAGTACCTAATAATAATAATATAATTTCCTAAGTTGGAAGTAAGTTATGCAGTAGCAAATTAATAGTCGGGGACAATCATGAATAATGGCTTCAAAGCAGTTTATAAGGAGACGTTTGTCACAGTTATACCAATTCTCCACAGATTTGGCATTATATGACTTAGTCTCCGGAACTTATACCGCAAGCTACTAAGCACAACTTCAAGTTGGAATAAACAAGTTGAGCATCAAAATAAATCAGTACATCGAAATTTGAATATGTTAGAGACATCAAAAGTTTCAAGGCATGTGTCTGCTGCTTTTGTTCTTGTTACAAGTTCTTGAATAAGAAACCATATTTAAGTGTTTGTTTACTAAGACATCACACAAAGATACTGTCTATTTGGTTATTATAAGCGATCAGCGCATTAATAATTTTTTTTATTATGCATAGTGAGAAACATACAGCATATAATAACTTAAATTTAAAGAACACAAAGTATAACACAAGGGCCAATAAAGTTTCTACCAAAAAAATAAATAATTAAAACTTGTAAAATCATGGGTAAGTATAAGTTAATTTCCAATCTTTTTATTTTTATGCTAGAATGGCAGCAAAAGAGCAGGGGCGGTAGCCAAAGTAACATTAAGAAAACGATAGCGAAGTTCGAAAAGAACAAAATGTATGGGATTGACATAAGATTGACCACGTGATTTAGCGCGGCATATGTCAATCCCATACATTTTATTCTTTTCGAACTTCGCTATTGTTTTCTTAATGTTACTTTGGCAGCCTACAGGTGAGTCGCCTGCTGTTATGTGGCCGTCGTCGTCAATGGAAATCTGCACTAAACTGCAGCTGCTAATGCGTTTCCGACTTTGAGAGCTATGTTAACACGCTCCTTGAAGAGTTTCATGTTAATGCGCACGGTAAACACCTTTCTTCTCTCTTGACATTTTCAGCTTCAGCAGGCTTTTTTTTGGGGGCGGCAAGAAACTTAAAGGGTTTTTCAAGCCATGTGAAACGTAGCACCGTTAAGGATTTCTAGAGGGAACGGCATCACGCACTAGTGCGTACTAGATACTAGATTCTCCGAGGGGTTACCTGTATTGCGAGGATTGCGATATGAACGAACGCGAATCTCGATTTTTTTTTGTGTTTCTAGATTTCAAGCATTGGGTGAGCTCTACTCCTTTGGCAGCAAAGGCGATTTAAGAAACGTGGCGATTACCTCAGTTCAAAAACTGTGCCCACCAACTCAACTCTCAATCGTACTCAACTGTACGAACTCCGTTACTTTGACGGTAGAATGATCTTTCTTGAAGAGAGTTATCTGATTGCCTCAGACGAGACATTTTCAGTGTCACCGCGGACTATTTGGATGCGGCGAGAAACTTAAAGGGTCGCTCAAGCAATGTGATCGAAACACCGTCAAAGGTTTTTTAGAGGGAATTGCACCACGCACTAGTGCGTGTCCCCGTTCTCTACTAGATTCTCCGAGGGGTTCAGATCGCGGAAGTAGAATGATCACTGGCAGCCAACGTCTCTCCTGTTTAATTTAGCTGTAAGTTTAGAATCGTCAACAAAACGAACTAAGTGTAACTAAGTGTAACTAAGTGTAATAAAGTGTAACAAAGTGTATCAAAGTGTAACAAAGTGTAACAAAGTGTAACAAAGTGTAACAAAGTGTAACAAAGTGTAACAAAGTGTAACTAAGTGTACTATTAGCCATTTAGAGGTGGTATGTGCCTACCGGTATCACTACTACGTTTATACGAGTATAACATCACTATAAAGGCACATTGCCCCATCCTCTGTTACATAAGTACTACCATTATACTACACGTATACGTGTTAGTTTAGTTGTAAGGATCACTTCAATTCTGATTTGTTGCCACAAAAACATTACCAGGTATTAGCTATTCAGAAAGGTAAACAGAAGTAATGCAATTAACGTGAGTTGAGCAAAACACACGTTTTGGCAATTTGCTATGTGGATAATTCTATTTTGCACTGACACCCTCATAAATTAACCTTTATTGAATGTTTGAAATGCGTAAGGGAGTGTTTAGTCTAACTAATTGTATAGTTTCGTATTTCGTCATTAGCGGGATATTGAGATGCTAATTTATTATTATCATTGTTATTGGAAGCTCGATAGCGCAGTGGTGAACGCGCGCGGTCTGCGATTGTGGAAGTTAAGCAACTTTCGCGAAGTCCGGTTGTTGGATGGTTGACCAAAAATGTATCATCTCTTCCGTGCTTCGAAAGGCACGTACGTTGCTCCCGGCTGCATTAGCAGTTATCAACAACCACCAATCCACCCTGGGCCTGCGTAGTGGTTTATACCCATTCTCCCTATCCAGCCAAATGGAAGTGCCTCAGTAGTGGGGTCATAAAATGAGCTGGCGATGATGATGATTGTCATCAACTTATAGAAACCGGTAACAAGATTACCGCCTAATGGATAGATGAAGGCGATAAATTGTAGTATAATCTCTACACTACTGACGTGAACCCATACTTACAACAAGCGTGTTAGGTTCTAGATAGGTTAACAGCAGTGCTATTCTCTAAGCGAAACAGCGTTGACCTCGACATTGAACTCGCTCATAACTTGCTGACAAATGTAGACTTAATTACTATTAGAAAGTAGGTTGCAACTCGTTTGCAAGTTATGAGCGAGTTCAACGTCGAGTTCGACGCTGTTTTGCTTAGAGAATAGCGCTGTTGGACTGTTATTATTGTCTTATAAGTTACTAGCTGACCGGCGGACTTCGTACAGCTTTGACAGTTTCCATGACAACAAAACAAACAAAACGTTACAGTTTCCATGACAATAAAAGAAAAAAAACATTCGTCCGCTTATGAACACCCGTATCCCATGATGGACCCATATTGCAGCGCCACCTACCGGGTCCAATTTATTGTAAATCTAAACCATCTAAAATCTAAAAATCGGTCCAGCCGTTTAGAAGGAGTTCAATTACAAACACACGCACAGAAGATTTATATATGTAAAGATTAGTTACCCTCCCACATGTATAATAAATAACTCATGAGAAGATCGGTAAAAGCCCAGCACGTTGCCGCTGCTGGCCTTCATTCAGATTAAATGGAAAACATTTTTATTTCTTCAAAAAAACTTATAAGTAATTGAGTTACATCGGTACAAAATCCGCACAACAAAAGGTTCAAAAGCTTATCTGAGTGACGGAGAGTCATTGGTTTACATTTTTTTCAGTTTATTCTCATAGCTTCGACATGTTGTTACGTACACTTTAAAGATTCCGCTTGTTAATTCATTAATAAAAATATGAAAATTTTATAGGGTTTCCAAATGCTGAGATTTGTGTTACGGAACGCGAAGGAATATAAAAAGCCCTATACAAAGATTCTTTTGTATGCATCACTGGTTCGCTCTAATCTTGAATATTGTAGCCAGGTTTGTTCTCCGCATTATGACGCACATATAAACGCCTAGAGCGTATACAGAAGAGATTTTTGTGGCATCTTTCGTATCAAACATATAAAGTTAAGGAGATACCTTGATGAACGACGATGAACGACTGACTTATTTTAAACTTTACCCCCAACCGTGGTTACCGCCAAGTACCTAGATCATAATAGAATAAGGCATACTATCAAGTGATCTTAATTGACTGATTCTGGTTTATTTACATGATAAGTCAAAAGCATATTAAGCATCGTCAGCTGTTATTCAGTCGGCTTTATTACAGAGACCTCTTCAAAACTCCTACATAATTGTTTTTGTCAGTTGTGGCCACCTAGTAGGTCTTAAATATCGTTTTTGTAATATTATAATATTGTATGGCGTGTATGGTGCATACGGCGTGTACGGCGTGTACGACGCGTACGGTGTATACGGCTTGTACGGTGCGTACGGTGTGGGCGGTGCCGGAGGTGCGGGTGGTGCGGGGGGTGCAGGCGGCGCGGGCGGTGTGAGAGGCGCAGGCGGCGCAGGCGGCGCAGGCGGCGCGGGCGGCGAATGCGGCGAGTAGGTAATCATGGCTGTGAATTTATTCTGTGACTGTGAGCAGTGACGGTGGGCGCGACGATATCTACCTACTATACATAAATACATACATGAAGAAAAAGGTAGGGTTTTAAGTACATTTTGCGCCACGAAAAGTGTGAGATTTGGTATACTTAAAGTTCATATAAAGAGTGCTGAAAGATTTATTTTGTGTATAATATGTGTTACCAGTTTTTATCGGGTCTTCTTATGCATTAAATGAATAACGGACGCATTCTGAGCACTGAATTTAAAAATCACTTTTATCAGTTTTTGTGAATTGATAGCAACCATCATGTGACCATTTACTGAATCTTTAACAATTTTTAGCCTCAGCAACACTACCATGCGCAACCATCAGCAAATTGGTGTACACAGCGCCGACATACCTATTATGCAAGATTCGGTTGGTTCAATAATTGAATCCTGAGCAGTTCCGTTACTAGATTATACCTTATTACGTTTATTTTTAAATTTTGACGGTTGTACATTGAATATTACGATAGTTCTTAACTGTATTAGGTAGGGGTTCATGAATACCTACCTCTTCATCTCGACTTATTAAACAGAATCACGTAATTCGATATATCAAATTGCTGGGAAAATTAGTGAAAGCCTTAGGCAGCTGTCCCACCGCTAGCGAGTAAGCGATGAACTATCGATTATTGTCTTGCTCAAGAAACGTATAATATATATATAGATCCTGTGTCAATAAAAGAGATGCATATATTAATAGTTGATAGCTGACAGTTCACACTGCCGGCGAGTACTCGCTTTAGTAGTTTACCGCTGGCAAGTACTCGCTTTACTAGTTTTCCGCTGAGCGATACTCGCTCAGTGATACTCGCTTGGCGGTCAGATCACTCGCCGAGCGACCAACCAGTGGTTATTTCTACCTAGAGTAAGGATCTGAGTGCTAGGGATAGCTAACATATATAATGAATTCAGAACAATTATTGAACTACCATTGTTGTCTAGTTCAGACGACGACGATGATGTATGTTATAATAGCATTTGTGTAGTAGCAGCAGCAGTTCTGAAAAAATGGAAGAAAAAAGGAATATTTTGAAAAAACTAATTTGGGTGCAAAATATTATTTCAGAAGAGAATGCAGTGCGAATACAGTTTAAAATATTCAACGAGTTGTCAAATGAAGATTTTCGTACATATTTAATAATGACAAGACACATAAAACAATAACGAGATGTACGTTTTTCTACCGTTGTTTCTTAAATTTACGATATCGACGTGATCGACGGACGGCAGTTAATACGGTGATTGAAAAATAACGACTTTGCTCATGTCTACAGGACTAGCCGGCCCCGAACGAGTAGTGCAAGTTATCGCCCATCGCACAAGAACACTCGCTTATAGCCCAGCGACAAAACTATCGGAACTCGCTTGTCGCTGCTCGCCAACTCGTTTCTAGCTTCTAGCGCTACTCGCTACTTGTTCATCGCCGGCGGTGGGACAGTTGCCTTATTCGTTAATTATCCCGGGCGTTTGATGTGCATGCTTTTTATTAAGTAAGCAATTATTTATTTCTTCACCGAAGAATACATAAGATTTTTAGGGTATCTAAAATGGGTTCACTACGCCAAACCAAACCACGTTACATCTTGTCACAGTAGTTCAATTCTCAAAATGTTCGACATGACGAAAACTTTTACTCCCATGCATCGTTTCACTTAAACAATTCAAATTTTAAGTACATTTTCTCTTCCTGCAATTCATCTAAATGAGTTAGCCAGAGGAATATTTTTATCTAATGAACGTAATCAATGTACAATATATCAGGCGCTTTGTGGTGGGTTAACAAACGTAAAGGTGGGTATTTGTAAAATAAAATGTTAGAGTACGCAACAGGGCGGTGCTTTGCGTTAACGTTGTTTTTATTTAGTTTATAAATTCAACCCTTTAATCTATGTACATTTGATCAAGGTTCGTAATTTAATCAAATGTAACGTAGATTGAAGGGTTTTTGACCAAATAGTTTTAAACAAAATAATTCTTGGCTATAATGACTTTAGTTAAAATGAACCACCGGTGCAATGTAAATTGTTTAATAGAAGACTCGCTCAAATAAGTGGTCGACCAGTAGTCATAGTTAAAGTTTAACAAGATGTAACGTGATTTGGTTTGGCGTAGTGAACCCATCTAAAATACAGATTGCGTCTATGTGTTTTTCAGTTTAGTATTAATTAAAAAAATGTCTATGTAACCTAATTTTAGATGTCAGTAAGTAAGTACCTACATGTGAAAGCTTATATTGAATATAAACGATTTGAGTTGGACTTTGACTAGGAAATATTACATTATTAGATTCACACCGCGTCTTCGCAAGAAGATTTTGTTAGTTCAGGTTTTAAGATGTCGTAAGAAGACAACTTCCCTACCCTTTCTTAAACAGCTTAGGCAGCTATTTTCTTTCTTGGAATTCGTGACTTACATAAGCATAAAGTGAAGTCACGACTATTATTTAAATATCATTCACTTAAATCTCAAGTGCTAACACGTCGTTTCGCCAAGTGATTTTCGTCTTGGCAAAAGAAACTAAGTCAATTTAAGATGTCACGAAAAACACAGCGTAAAAACGTGCACGGAGTAATGTTAAGAATTTTTTTTTGTGAAGGCAAAAAGTGCCGCAAAAAATTCTTTAAAAAATGCCGTCACGACTTTTTCGATTACAAAGTAGGTTTCAGCTTTCTTCTTCTTCTTCTTAACTTTCCTCTTCTCAGGAATGATTGGACAACATTTTAATAATGTTCACATCTGCCCGAAACAATGATGCGGTGCTGTACTCGGTTTGGTTGGTGGTAGTGCTTGTTTGTCCGCCTGGCTAGCTATCTTATCGAAAAATATCGTCGTAACATCTTTTATTGTAACATTGGTAGTGTTCCGGCAGCTAGAGATATGAAAGCAAAGGGCCTAAGTGCAACTTACGGGTAGGCATGGTAAGAATTCTGAACTCTTACTTAGGTTTTGCCCACAATTCTTTAGTTTGGAAACAGTGTAATTTGTTTTGTTTACGAAGTTTGGACATGAATCGCAATGCCAACACAAGAGACGTAACATAACATTTATAATATTAATCTTAACGTAGAAGGGGGAGAGGTCATTGCCTAGCATTTGATAGCCATGGCTTATAGTGATGAGCGCATCGGGAATTCAGAACGTGACGAATCCATCGTACTTTTTTTACTGGTGAAGCATTAGTCTGTGCTGGGTGAAATTCACCACTCCCTTCAAGGTCATGACGTATCACTACCTACACGCTAGCTTTACAAACGTCTGGAACATTTTAGTTTTGGGAATTAATACTGACGTACATAATCATAATAATTCGAAAGTAAGACGTTAGTATAAAATTATGTATTTGAAGTAAAACCATTAGTAATTGTAACTATTTTGTACTACTATTGTACTTATTGTCAGTATAAAAAAATGTTGATGTACGTGTACGTTAGCATTATGGAACATTCATACGTATATTCTGCTGAACCAAAATAAAGAAAATCCCTCGGAGAATCTGAAAGGGAACTGGGACACACACTACTGCGCGATGTCATTCCCTCTAGAAAACCTCTCACTTGTGTGAAACGACAAGTTTCTTGCCGCCCTCAAAAAAGTCCAGTGACGCTGAAAATGCGGATGAAACTGAAACTAGCAGCTACCAGATGACAGCCGCCAGGGACGAAACGTAAAAAAGGATAGAAGGAGTCGAGTATCCTTGTTGTAATTTATATTACTTCTTTCTAACACTGTCAACAAGTTCTCTTGCAATTTTCATAGAATTCTAGTGTTTAGGAGAAGAGATCCTTTTTCATCTATGGTTATTGATAAAAGGCTACTTTTGAGTTTCTAAAAAATCATATCTCTTCTCCTAAACACTAGAATTCTATGAAAATTGCAAGAGAACTTGTTGACAGTGTTAGAAAGAAGTAATATAAATTGCAACAAGGGTACTCGACTCCTTCTATCCTTTTTCATCTATGGTTATTGATAAAAGGCTACTTTTGAGTTTTTAAAAAATCATATCTCTTCTCCTAAACACTAGAATCCTATGAAAATTGCAAGAGAACTTGTTGACAGTGTTAGAAAGTAGTAATATAAATTGCGACAAGGGTACTCGACTCCTTCTATCCTTTTTCATCTATGGTTATTAATAAAAGGCTACTTTTGAGTTTTTAAAAAATCATATCTCTTCTCCTAAACACTAGAATTCTATGAAAATTGCAAGAGAACTTGTTGACAGTGTTAGAAAGAAGTAATATAAATTACAACAAGGATACTCGACTCCTTCTATCCTTTTTTACGTTTCGTCCCTGGCGGCTGTCATCTGGTAGCTGCTAGTTTCAGTTTCATAAAATGCGGCTAGACGCAATTAGTGAACTCTCTTTAAAAAAAACATAGATATTGCTTCATCATCAGCCTACACTAGTTCACTGCTGGACATAGGCCTCTCCAAGTGCACGCCACCGAGCACGATCCTATTAGATATTGTTTACTTACATACATTTCTAACATGAACTTTGTGTTGAACTCCAGATCGGCAACCCATTCGCATGCAATCCACGTCGTACCCATTTGATATGGCGTAGGCACTTTAGATAATATCCGTTCTTTATCAAATGACTAGACTACTGAGTCATGTGATTACTTTCGATAGCCTTCTTGGCTATGAATGGTTTACTTGAGGAGTATAGGGAAAGGTCAACCGAAACCCTTATAAAAGTACTGGCTAAGAAAACCTACAATGTTTAAATAAGTCATGGTTACATGCCTACTTGGCGAAATAAAATATTAAATTGTGTTATTTATATCCAGATAAGATGTAAGTAAAGTTTAATGTATGTATTCAATTTACGTATATTAATTTATGCGATCAATTAAAATTTTAATTATTAATTCAAGTACCTAAGTAATGGTGATATAATTAATTATTGCGGTAATATTGCATGCTGTGTGACAGTAAAATATATAGAACTTATAAATTTATATAAATAGTATAAGTACTTGAACAAAAGTTGTAATTACAGACCATTGTAAAAAAAATCGTAAATTTGTTTCCAAGCGAAAAAAATGTATAGGTAAACCTCAAGTTTACCACTTTGTGGTGTAACCGTTTCCTAAACATTGAGACATCCCCGCATTTGGGCCGCCCACAAAACAACATAATTTCCGCGAAAATTCAAGTTTATCCATCAAATAGTTTCCGGGAAAATTGGCTGTGACAGACAGGCTTGTGAGTGATCTTCTAAGGAAGTGTCTTTCCATCGAAAACTTATACGAAATCCTAAAAATACGACTTTCTCAGATGAGACTCGATGTTGTTATGCTTTTTCTGATTTAAAACAAATATAAGGTTTTGTGAATACGCAACGTCCAGATTGTGAACTAAACAACAAAAAACAGCATTTTGATCGCAAAAATTCAGAAGAGAGACAAAAAGATTTTTTATACACCGTTTTAAAGGATAGTCTCTGTCCATCGTTTTGAAAAACTTTTATAATGGGACCAACTCCGAAATCGTCAAAAGAATATCAGCTGATCCATAATAGGTATTTATCTAATATCTAACTCGATCAAAAAACAACTCACTTGCGTGATAGCATTTTCTCTAGAAACTCTCTGACGGTGTTTCGATCACAAGCAAGCATTGTGAACAAAACACTGTCATCTGAAAAGGATAAATGAATTCGTTTATTCGTTTATTTTCAGGCAACAATTTAAAGTTACAAAATAACAGGCCCATAGACAAATACCTTATAGACTAACATATACATACTAATAAACAATTTTTGTTAGTAAATAAATGAGGCCATCAGTAAACTACATCAAAAAATATTGTTAGTTACCAATGATAAAATGATATTTATTTTTAAAAAAATTTGACGTGATATTTTACAATTCTATTTAGTGCATATTGACATCAGGAGAAATACAAATTAAGTTTAATTTAGGTAAGTACTTCACAACGAAGCTATTATTTATTTATTTATTTATATTAAATTATAATTTATTATAATCATTAGTGTCACACCCTTGCATAGTCCAGCGACTTTTGTTTCTTTTCTTCTTTTATCGCAATAAATGTGCACAAGTTGCCGAGCTTTCTTCCTGTCTAATTGAACTACTTTTATCGTTGTAGCCAGTTGTAGCCCATAAATCTACGAGCCGCATCTTAATAAGGCAGAACGGACAAACAAAACTCTTTGGAAGACAAACAAAATACCATGAAAACTTTTTTATTAAAAGATAAGATGTAGCTCTATTGTCAGCCTTCGAGAAACAACTTAAATCGCTGGCCTCGCTCTCGAGAGGGCTATTTGATGTGTAATGACCGTAAAAGGGTCTAAAAGCGTCGGAAACACTACAATGAATAGCGCTGACACCAAACGGATTAATAATAACTACAATGAGATTGTCTCCGCTAAGATAAATTACTTTTGTTCTAATTTCTTGTTTTGCGTTTAAAGTTCGTAATTTATTCGCAACTGAATGATATTAATGAAAAAAAGACGATTAATAAGCCTATGGGAAATAATTTATTTGTATTACCAAATAAATATTTGGCCAGCAAAATTATAATTTGGTCAGCATAAAAAATCCTTACTGTTGGTCAGGTTAAGTTTTTTTTTTCCGAGCGAAGCACAGCGTAGCGAGTGCCAGTCACGGAAAGGGGGAGCGGCATAAGACTGCTGTTCAGAATGATATAAGTTGCAGACTGATTTAGAAATATTTGCTGACCATAAGTTGCTGCCCAACTAGCCTTTTTGCTGCTTAACTAGCATATTTTTGCTAACAAAAATACGAATGTTTTGGTTTAAATAACACCCACAAGCCTATATAGTTACTGTCCTACTGCTAGGCAAAAGCCTTCATCAGTGACATCAAGTAATCACTATTATTGATGGGTATTAGACTTAATCACTACGCTATATAATATGCTGCTATGCTATCACGAACCCGGACTACGTGTCAATAAATTCGAAACACCTTTATTTGCTGACCTGGCAAATGGGCCCAGAACGTTCAGTAGTTTTAGGCCAAACGCACCGGAACACAATGAAAACTAATTGTAAGATAGGTATTATATTTTATAATTAATAATAAGCTTTCGCAATGCTATATTTATTATTAATAAAAAATTAAACAAGCATTCGCAAATTTCATAACGATCCACGCTGTTACAATGCGGAATGATAATATGTGTTTTAACGACTTCGAGTCGGAGATATTATAATTATGACACTTCAGCCGATGAATCGGCGAGAAAGTTGCTTATCTTGCCAGATCGAAATACAAACGCGGAGCCGCTGTGTCATCAAACTCCATCCTCAAGATAGGTGGTTTAAAATTAACAAAATGATAATAGCCTTAGTATATTGTCATACTGCTGGGCAAAGGGGGCCTTGAAATTAAGTCATCGATACAATTTATTCAATCATCAATTATTAGCTAAATCACCACGTTTGACAAATGCGGGTAGGTAACTACATACCTGGTAAATGCCTCGAAAAATATTAAACACACTTTACCCGACCTGGGAATTGAATCCAGGTCCACGGAATACGGACCGAACGCTTTCACTCGGCCGCCGAGGCGAGAGGCGAGGAGAAACATATAAGTTAATTAAAAAACTTATTCTGTACGTACCATCAATATCAATAGCTTGAGCACGGAACACTTGGCCGAAGGCGCCTTCTCCTATGATATTGAAGACCCTGAGACGATGCCGAGGGAACTCCCATTCATCCGACGGCTCTTCTTTTGTTATTGTCGTCTCTTCTGACAGCTGCAGGAGACAAAATATTATGGATAATACAGTACCGTAGAAACGGGGATATTTTTGAGTCAAGTCTAACATTGATCTTGTAGCTGCCAAAATGGGTATTCCTAGCATTATACCTGCAGAATCATACCGTACGATGTACGAAGATATTTAAATAACAATAGCAGCTGTGATTATTGTTTCACTTGATAAAAAAGTAGCGGTGGTTTTGGATGTCTACAGATACGTTGATGTCACATATCGCATAATAATAGTTAAGAGTTTGAACTAGATACGCTACAAAAATATACAACGTGTAACAGAAAGGTGTGAAAAGATACAAAGTGTATCCGATCTAGATCTTGTATGCAGAGTTACTAAGTCATGATTATTAATAACGTCATTGTGACGTCACATCAAAATAAAAGTCTCAGCCCTAGTGGTTTAGTAACCTCTGTGTACTAATATTTATAATATAAATATTTCATTAACCATTGTAAGACAAATTAAAGATAATAATGATGTCTTAATAACAACACATACAAGTTCTAGATGGAATACACTTTGGATCTTTTCATTTTGACCACACCATTTTGTTACATGTTGTATGTATTACACACGCCTGCACATCAACCTACCACAAACTGTCAAATTTCCTCAATAGACTTTGAACTTTATGCCTTATGTGTATGGTTGAAAATGTATTGAAGAAATTTGATAGTTTTGGACAGGTTGATGTGCAGTGTCTGTACGTCTGATTGTGTCTTAATCTGTTTGTAGACTTGTTCTGATGTTAGTTGTTGAATATTGATATAAGGTATGATTATGTAATGTGCAAACACGTATGTTTTAGTAACATTGTTAGTTTGTTCTCAGAGAATGAATAAACACTTTTTTTAGTTATACCTACCTAATCTACTAAACTATTAGTATTAAGATTGTTTATGTTAACTACAATATAAAACTAAGTCGAAACATAATTTATATTTATTTCATAAATAGACAGATATATATTTAAAAAATTTTGGATTTTAAACTAATAACACAGTATAATCCCCAAAGAAATCAAAAAAGAATTTAGAAAATGAAGTACCTTTCATGAAGTTTAAACTAATTTAAAATGAAAAATGATATTGTATGAAATTCTAAATCAGGTCAAATAACTGACCTGCAAATGATTGTTGTCCCAGGATTCGTAACGATTGGAGTAGGTCCGCGGTCGGTTCCACAAGTTTACTGAAGAATCTTGGAGGACTATACCGCTCGAGTCTTTGCTCTGTGGACGACAGGGGTGTAGTTATTGATCGACTTGATAGCATCGTCAATAATAATATAAAAGAAACGGTTGGTTGAAATAATATTAATACTTAACGGAATTAACGGAATAGCTTAAGCATTTCGTGATACACTTACATCGTAATGGGGTCATACGTAAAAATCATCTTCAGAACTTTAATTTCTCGTAAATAACAGATTTTATACTAGCGAATCGTTTGTCTAATGTACAATAATATACAATTTGTACATCAATTCTATACTTACAGCTATAAAAATATTTGCACTAACCATGTCATCCTTTTTGCTTTTCGTTTTCGTTGCATTGTTGTTCTTCCTCCATACAAAAAGTATTACTGCTGCCACAATAACCACAAGCCCGCCAATAGCAATCAGAGGTATAACAGTTAGTGGGACATCGTTGCCAAGTGACGGCTCCTCTATCGCATCTGAGATGTTATTCTTATTTTCATCATTGTTAACAGTGTTTAAAACGTTATGCTCTTGAGGGGCATCATCTGGTCGTTTCGGTGGACTGAGTGTTGCGGCTACTGTTGGTTCAGGTACTGTTGTTAGTTCTTCTACTGAGCTTTCCGTCGCTTTGGTTGCGCTTTGCGTTGTTCTTGTGTACTTTGGTGGTGGCAGTTGTATGCTAGGGTAGTTCGCGAGTGGAAACGGCGGTGGATGAGGTATCACTCGCTGGCCCAAACTGTCCGTTATTGTGGCTAAGACTTCGGTGCGTTGCGGTATCGTCCCGTCAAACGCTGTCACCCATAACGAATATGAACAGTTTTCCTGAAACAGACAAAGTAATCCGAAATTGGTATATTAATTCGCACTATTTCTTATTCGTTATTTCTACATGCGTAACGGAAATTCTATTGTTGGATCTGTAGAAACATTATAGAGACAACGCATTGTTCAGTCACATATTCAATTCATTATTTATGTAATTCATTAGTCAGTTAGTCATAATCATGTCTATATTATGGTTTTTGAGTTTTAAAAGTACAATAATGAACTGCTAACTTAACAAAAAAGTTAATAATTTACCCAGATAATAATATTAATTTTTTAAGGCTTTTTCAATGACGCGAGTACGCGACCATTTTACGCGACTATTTTTTTTAAATACAATAATATTAACTTATTTTAATCGTAAATAAGTCTTACGAGAGAGATCAAATTGTGACCTTGTATATTGTATAGTACCTATTCAATGTATTTATTTGATAGTGTTGCAAAAAGTACTTTTACTTTTACTTTGGTTTAATGATTTCGTATATTTTAATGTAACAATTTAAATTTTTGTTCTTAATAATGTATTAATAAATAGATATTTTGTTAAGATAAGATAAGATACATTTAAAAAATTAAATTAGAAAAAAATCAAAATCTCAAATCCCCATAACTTATAACAGAGCACAGATTAAAAGACCTGACAAGTGCAGGTCGAACTCGCCCGCCGAGGGTTCCGTATAAATTTATGGGTACATATATATAGTTCAGGAATTGAGTCTCGAACTTTTCCCGAAATTCAGTTTCCAAAATATACAATTACTTATATTGTACACTTAAGTAGGTAGGTACCTATTTATGAAACCCGATGAAGCTGAAAATGCCGTTTGAGACAATCAGCAAACTGTCTCCAAAAAAAAGGTACATTTGGATTGTGTTTAATTACAAAATTTTAAAAAGGACTAAGTAGGTACGCATAACATTGCAAACTGTTAGGTACTACATACACCAAAGTTATTAGGTACCTATGTACAATCTGTATTGGCATGCACTGTACAAACTTTAGGGGTGGATTCTACACTCAAATATACACAATAAAAAAATACTTTAAAAAGTCCAAGCTCAATAGTATAGAAAAGGCAGCCTTTTTTATTTGATTGCCTTGATTTTTGCAGGTGCTAAAAAAGGTGAAACTAGTCGCAAGTAAATAACAATCAGTAAAGTAGCCAAAAGTTCTAACATTAATAGGACAAAAAAACAAATATGTCGGTTTTCGATACCAAATATGATGAAAAAAACACAAAGTAATCAATTTACTACGTGGAGTTTGGATTTTATTAAATATTTTTTTATCGTGTATATTTGAGTGTCCACCAATCCACCCCTAAAGTTTATACAGTTCATGCCAATACAGATTGTATATAAGAGAGGGAAAAGGTATTTCTTTTTTCATTCTTCGTCATAAATCGAAAACAATACATCATAAAAATAATTAAAAATCTGTTGAAGCTTGTGCAAATGAAGCTCTTTCATACGATATCCCACATGACACGGTTAACTTACTTCAACAATTGGACCCCCGTTCTTTACATAAAGACCCTGTTTTTTGTGATTTAATTAAATATGTATCGTTTTTAGATTTTTCCCTATACTTGTAGTATAAGACGATATTACTTGCCATATTTCATAGTTCTTAGTTAACGGCAAGTACCCTATCAATTTTGATTTCCTTGAGAGTGTCGAAATATACCTTTTTTGCGACATAAACGGCCATATCTTTTTTTTCATTAACTTAGAAGTTTGATTTATTTACAGCTTCAAGGGATCGCAGACTTGAGTATATGGTTTTAATTTCAACTCGATACCTCCACGCGTCCCCGAAATAAAGGGTCTTGACTGACATACAGACGGACAGACGGACAGACTGACAACAAAGTGATCCTATAAGGGTTCCGTTTTTTTCCTTTTGAGGTACGGAACCCTAAAAAAACATGAATATAAGCTTGTACAAGCTAAGTTTAAGTTTCTTGACATGACTAGTTACGTTGGCTTTAACAAAGCTAACTCAATTAAGTTAAATTGCTTCTTGCGGGGAAGTTCCGGGTAGCAAACAGTACAAATACGCGAATCTGGAACTTAACTATTCATCTGTTTGCAGGAAAGACAATGGATCCTTGGAGGCCGTAGGCAAGGCTCATTAAATAGCTGAGTTCACGTCTTATAGAGATCTCTGGTGACAAGATGCTGCCCACAAGAATGTCAGCTTATTAGTCTGGTAATCCAAATAGGTAATATTGCCATCATTATTACCAAGCCAAAAGCTACAGAATATTTTTATTTAAAAGGTATATAGTTTTACGTTTTATATAATAAATTAATATGTATGCGGATGTCGACATGTTTATTCACTCCAAAGCAAGTTTCAAAAAGCAAATTATAAACAAATTACTTACTAACTAAAATAGGAACGGGTTCCGTAGTGTATGTGAAGAAACTGTGACATACAGAATGATGTGACCTACCTATCTAATTTATTTAGTTTATTATTTTATTACTAATGCTTTCTTAAATTAATTTCTATATTATTAAATAATAACTAAGTATATTATTACTACTAATACTTATTTATCAATGAGTTTAGTAACTACACGGTGCGTATCAGTATTATTCTCTTTCTTTTTTATCTATAAATACAGTTTAAAATTTATGTAAATATATTATTTTTGTTATTTATACATAAAGAGCAAATACGGATACACAACAATACCTCATTGTGTTAATCTTAATGGGCTTCTGTTATGCTTATGTAGTAAATTTGTATTAATTTAAACAGGGAAACCTATAACTGGCCATAATCTTTACCTACCTGAAAAATTTTATACGTTTTTGACGCTGTTGGTTTTCTTAATAAAATAAATAAAATAAATAAAATAAAAATATCCAACAATAGTAGCTGGCCACGCGGGCCACTGGAAGTTCCATTAGAGTAATACTTCGATAGCTTTTTAAATTGCTTTTATTAAAGCTACAAGTACTGCAAAACAAACTGGTAATATTATTTTATCAATGTATATTTTAATCAATTAATTAAGGACGTTATATGTATAAAATTCAAGTAGTCAAGGGCTATAGCAAGTGGTCGGACGCGAAGTGTAAGTCCGTTGGATGGTTGGTTGACTTTATGGCCACACGGGCCACTGGTAGTTCTATTTGAGTAAAACCTCGATAGATTTTTAAATTGCTGTTATTAAAGCTACAAGTATTTTAAAACAGTTTGGATATTTAAGACAAAAGATAGGTTATTTTGTAATAAATGAATTTAGAAATTTAGAAATTATACAGATCAAGTAGTCAAGGGCTATGGCAAGTGGTCAGATGCGAAGTTGGATGGCTGCTCTCCTGACGTCACAACCGCTCACCGCGACGTTCCATTTTACGTGGCGCAGTCAGTAGCGAAAACTTGATTTCAATAATGTCTAGCAGTTGGACAGTATAGGCAAAATACAATATAATTTACGTTACTAATGTTTTTAGTTTTATTTGGATATTTATATTTTTGGATAAACGAATTTAAAGTCAAAATTTATTTATTCAAATTAATATATAAAATTAATTTAAATAAATTAAAACTTTTTTTTTACAGTTTCTTGCCGATATCACCGACGATACGACAGAAGAAGGTGATGGTCCTGTACAAGCTTCACCAGAAATAGTCTGCGGGGCTAACAACTCTTATCTCGGGCTCTGCGGGAGCTCTCGACGGCCTTATCCCGTAGCATCTAAGGATCTCATCAGCGGCTGTTGCGGTGAAGCTGGCGAGACGCTTCTTATGGCACTCACATGTCTGTGCAATCTGATGCTGCGTGGTGAGGTAGCACCCGATATTGTAGATATTTTATACGGGGCTAATCTCTGCGCCCTGAAGAAAAGGGATGGTGGCATTTGTCCTATTGCTGTTGGCTCTACATACCGGCGCCTCACAGCCAAAATTTGTTGCAAATCAATTAATTTTCTGAAATCGTACTTTCAGCCTAAACAGTTAGGCTTTGGCAGCAAAGGGGGCTGTGAGGCGGCAGTACACTCCGTTTTTAGTCTCGCCATCCCCGGTCATCGAACAGATAAATTCAAAAATTCACTATTCGTTCCAAAGTTCACGTATGTCTTGCGGTGTTGTCAGCTCTGGAAATTTCCGGACCTTCTCAAGATGGCACCATTAAACATACGCTTACACACATTTTAAACATCAACTTTAGTGATCGCTCTTGGACACAGCTACACTCCCTATTAGGTTCGGTGGCCTGGGTATCCATAAAACTACTGATGTGTCCCTTCCGGCTTTTTTGTCTTCGGTCCATGCTACTCAACAACTTATCAACAAGATACTGGAACACACATCGTGTTTCCCTCTGGTTTCTCACTTGGACGAGGAGGCCAAGGCCGCTTGGAGTGCAGCTTGCCCGAATTCCGTATATCCCACAAACACCTATTCCCAAAGGTTGTGGGACGAGTCTCTCTGCGGACTGTTGCGTAATAACCTTATCAACACGTCTTCTAACCCTGCAGAGTGCGCCCGCCTCTTAGCTGTAGGGTAATGGGTGTCAGGTCTTTGGTTGCAGGCGTTACCCTCTCCTAATGCCGGTACTCTGCTAGACCGCAGTAATTTTCGCCTTGCCACTGCCTTGCGTCTTGGCGCCCCTAGTATCGTCTCACATCAATGTCGTTGCGGCGCACCCGTGGGCAGCCTCGGTCACCACGGGCTGTCTTGTGCTAGAAGTGCTGGTCGCATTGCTCGTCATCATAACCTGAATGACGTCATTCGACGGTCTTTTGGTACCGCTGGAGTACTTACCAGCGGTACTCGAACCTTCGGTCTGGCACATGATGACCGCAAAAGACCGGACGGCATGACCCTAGTTCCTTGGAGGGTGGGACGGGCTCTGGTATGGGATGTTATTTGTGTCGATACGCTTGCACCGTCCCACATTCCAAGCACTTCTGTTAGCGCTAACGCGGCTGCAAATCATGCAGAGAACCTCAAACGGCGGAAGTATGAGAATCTGACTGGGGATCTTATATTTGAGCCGTTTGGAGTAGATACTTTAAGGTCCATGGGGCCCGGGTGCTCACAAACTCTTTAAAGATATTTCTATTAAATTAGAAGAAACCACCCGGGACCCCAGAGCTAGCAGCTACTTGGGCCAGCGTATAAGCATTGCTATCCAGCGTGGCAATGCTGCTAGCTTACTGGGCACTCTGCCTGATAGGAATGATTTGGGGCAATTTTTTTATTTATAGTTAGTAGTAGTTAGTAGTTATATTTTTATAATTCATAATAATTTAATTTTCTGTAGATTTAATTTTTAGTAGTTTAAATATTATCTTGACTGTTTTTGTCTTTGTTTGTAAATAAATAAATATTATTTATAAGCACATTTAAATATCTCAATTTATTTTTGCTTTTTACTCTTTGAGCACATATTTTTAGCTGTGAATAGGAACTAGTAAAATAAATTATATCTACTATAACAAGTTACCTACTAAGTAATATAGCATCATGCAATTAAATAGAAGCTACCATGGGAAGCGTGATCACCAATGAACACCGATGACCTGAATATATTTTCTTAAAGAGTTTCTAATGTCTTTCGAAGTAGCTGGACAGATAACCTAATTAGATGTTAATGAAACATTGTGCTGAGGAATTCTTTTAAATAATTATGAACAGCCTTAATTGTTAATATATTTAAAACGTAGATACTGGGTGTCCTAAAAATTGGTCTCGGACCCGTTCACCCCGTAAGTTTCGCCCCTCATACCATAAATGGACCCGTTCGCCCCTTGAAATATTAAATGGTTCTGTTCGCCTTGGGTCAAATGGAAGTTTAGAGGTAGCGCACTCCTATCTATCTGGTAACATGCATACATAAAATGTTTAAAAATCAATAAGGTTCTTATTTAGGTAAGTAATTTAGAAAAATAATCAAATACCTCATCATGACCAGTTCATGTTTCACAATACGGGCCCAGTGCAGATTGGTAGTTGTTTAACGACTGCTAATGCAACCGGGGCCAACGGCTTTACGTGCCTTCCTAAGCATGGAGGAGCTCAAGATGATAAATTTTTGGTAAGCCATCCGATGACCGGCCTTTGCGAAAATTGCTTAACCTTAGCAATCGCAGATCGGGCGCAATAACCACTGCGCCATCGAGCTCCTCGAAAAAACATAAACCATGAAACACCTGCTTTACCTGAGACTACCACCCATCTACCTGTCTACCTACCACCTACTTACTTCTTCCTAGACCATTTTGCTTGCATAAAGCTTACTTAGCTTTGGAAAATAAGATAATAAATAAAGAAATAATCAAGATAATAATTAAGATATAAAAAATAAATAACGATAAACACCCTTTAGCACAGTAGCCTCTACTTAAGATTTTCACGATTTAAAAATAATAATAAATGATTAAAAGGATTTCATACGCTTCAAGACTACAATTTTCAAATAATTAACGCTGGAAAGGGAAAAGATAATAGTCCTTGTCGATTATCTTTCCAGTTCCCCGTGGGCTTTCCGCCGTAGACGAACAACTGATGGCATCGTGACATTCCTAACAGCTGTATAAGTAGTCAAGTACATAAATTAGTATTTGATTGACTTAATAACGGAGGTTTTACTTATTGCTGCTGCAGAATGCTGAACCAGAATCAGTATTATTTATTTGTGTGATGTAGGTTAGCCATTACAATGATGGACGCTGTTTTCAAGGCAAATCCTACTAATATTATAAACGCGAAAGTTTGTAAGTATGGATGGATGTTTGTTACTCTTTTAACCGCCTCTGTGGTCTAGTAGCTAAGACCACTAGTTTAGACCCAGATATCCCAGGTTCGATTTCCAGCGGGGGGTACATGTTTGTGTACTCGGTTTGGTTGGTGGTAAGGCTTGTTTGTCCGCCTGGCTAGCTACCACCATCTTATCTAAATATGTCGCCATAACATCAATGTTTGTAGCATTGTTGTGTTCCGGCAGCTAGAGATAAGATAGCCAGTACCTCATTAGTTGAGGATCCCGAGTGGAGTGCGCTTCCATCATTGGCCTTATCATCACTTAACATCAGGTGAGATCAAGGCACTGTGCTTACCCGTAAACATAGAAAAAAAAAAACTCTTTCACGTAAAAACTACTGAATGGATTTTAATGAAACTTTCCTCATATACAGACCATGACCCAGACCAACATATAGAATACTTTTTTTACACTTTTTTTTTACTATAGTCTTCGCGAACGAAGTCGCAAGCAACAACTAGTATTAGATAAATCAATCACGGAAGCAATACAATTTTCTAATTGGTAAGTTACTTATTACTATGACTAGCAGTGTTGATGCGGTTGTGAAAATAAGACGATTGTATGCGTCTCGTTTTTACAATTGCAACAATACTGCTTTAAGAGCTTAAAGTATAATCCGAAAACTAACAAACTATTGAAATGAAACAACTTTTACGGATCTACTCGCGTTTATTTTACACATTAGTTTTAATTAATGTTTATCCTGACGTTTCGAACTCTTTGCAGGGTCCGTGGTCACAGGGAGACTCCCTGTGTCTCCCTCCACGGTTAAAACTAATGTGTAAAATAAACGCGAGTAGATCCGTAAAAGTTGTTTCATTTCAATGTGTAGTGTTCGCGTAAACTTTAGACTAACAAACTACCTTATCTTTAAGCGTGTCGTTGACTGTGACAACCCCGGTGTGCGGGTCTATCGTGAACGGCGCTGGAGGACCCGACGTCTCCAAACCGAAGGTCACGTTCTGGTTCCAAGTCCTGTCCCGGTGGACCCTGGTGACGATCGAGCCTACAGGGTCGGTTGACACCGCCAACCAGTTGCGGTCCACCCGGGTGATAGCGGGGATATTGAACCCGGGCAGCTGTGCTGATGCTGGAAAGAAAGAAAAGGCTGTTGTAGAATCACGTTAACTTAAAAATGTATAAACCTTGACACTGTTGGACGGGGACTACTAAGGCGGTAGATTCTTGACCAAACCGAGGACATTTTAAAGAAAGGTCAGGTCAAGAGTACCTTACACCGGCGAGTATTAATGTAGAAGTTAATGAGAGGAGACGAAGCGACCGAGGTGTGTAAGAATCATAGCAATTGGCATTATGTGATCTCTCTGACTGAATAGCTACCTTTATACGTATTTCTGCCTCCAAGCAGCATAGCATTACATCCGCCTTAAAGTGTTTTTTTATTTTATTTAATTCAACACTGGAAATAAGAATATTATTATTTGTACAACCTTTTTCTTTTTAATTAAGTTATATTGGCAATACATTGTTGAATTTTCGTTAATTCGATCGATAGGTACGACGACGACAAACTAGTGTCTAAGAAATGGCAATTTTTTTTTAATTGAATTTAGTTTGTTCGTTGGATTTTATTGGGTCCTTTCATAACCTGTGCAAACATTGCGAACATTTACTTCGCTATACTACACAATCTTCAAATTTCAATAATAAAGGGTAAAGGGTTCAATATATTTCAGACCAATTAGCGAATTTTATCCTATAAAAAATATAGAGAGTCAGTAGAAAACATTCCAAGAAATGTTTTTTCACGCGTATTGAAAATTTCCATAGTCAACTCCATAGTATTTTCAAATGTTATATTTATATTATAAATAGCTTATTTTGTCTCCCCACTGCTGGGGCACGAGCCTTCTCTATGGATGGATAGGGAGAAGGGGCGATAAACCACCACGCAGGCCCAGTGCGAATTGGTGGTTGTTATAACGACTGCTAATACAGCCGGGACCAACGGCTTTACGTGCCTTTCGAAGCACGTAAGAGCTCTAGATGATAAGTCGTTGGTCACCCATCCGATGACCGGCCGTTGCGAAAGTTACTTAACCTCAGCAATCGCAGACCGGGCGTTTTAACCACTGCGCCATCGAGCTTCTCATATTGCATAAAAATTTTCATAATTTTTTTTTCATTCTTGGGTTTATTAGTTTGGGTAATAATTTAGTTTGAACGCGATACCGAAGTGTATAAAGGCTCTTAACATAGCACATTGCGGTGTCAATACCATTTTCATCCCAATAAATTGGCGGTCCATGTCACACTTATTTGACCGCCACTTTTACTTAATTGCTCGAGGAAACACTCATTATCATCGGTTTGTAAAAGTCCCACGGATGAGCTCTTCAGGCATTCCTACTTCACGTGAGGAAATTGAACGATTATCCACCACATTGGCTGGCCAATGCGAGTTTGTAAAAGTATTAAAATGTTCTAATAATTAAAAACTAATAAAACCAATTTACGTTAGGTAGTGTTTAGGACAGAGAAGATAACGTAAGTACGTAGTAATAGTTGGTACTCGCTACTCGTACGAGTAGTAGAGTACGTAGTAATCAGGCGTAATTTTTTCTGGTTTCTGTTGAACTATCTTGAATTATAGCATTTTTTTTTAAATAAAAACGTTTAAAAAAAAAGCTTAATTTGCAACGTCACAACCCAAACTGCTAGCCGTTGCGCCGAAAATGTCCTTATTATCAATGAGATTTCGAAACTGATTCAATTTTTATGTAAAACGAACATATAATATCAATACTCTTTTTTCGTTCACGTTATTAATAGTCGAATTTTATTCAGATTCAACCCTTGATGTAAAAAGGGGGATGCTATAAATTTGGTTTTGAATACGGTTTCTTTTTCTCGAAAGCCTCATCTTGCGACAACGTTCTAGAGGTTTGGAGCAATAATGGAAGCCGTTTTTATGATATTCAGCTCTCAATATAGTAGACACTTTTTAGGGTTTACATTTTATGAGACACTGTGATTTGATTTCGGTAAAGCCCAGCTTATACTGTGAGACGTGTTGGTTTTTGTTCGTGGCAAGTCTACAAATGTCACAATTACATTATAAATGCACACCCTGGAAGAAGTTTGATAGTGATCGGCCACAGAATCGATTTAAACCATTTTTTATTAGGTTTTTTTTAAACTGTCAAGCCTACGTTGAACAGTCGAAATTTAAATGAGCTAGAGATTTATATAGATGGAAGGACTTATTTTAAATCACTCAATCAGTTTAAAAGGATTCACTTCAAAAAAAATATTTTAAAACGGCTGAAGTCGGTCACCAGAACACGCAGTGTAGGCTGGCCTTACAACAAGGTAGACCGACGATCTGGTGAAGGTCGCGAGTAGCCGCTGGATGAAAGCAGCACAAAACCAGTCGTTGTGGAGACTCTGGGGGGAGTCTTTTGGCTGAGATGATGAAGTCGGTTTAGTAGCCAATTATCAACAATTAACGTTGAGCGTGAATGTTTATTATGTTTCATATTGTATTGTATATAGTCGTTAAAATATATTAATTGTATTGTACCTATACCTACCTATAGTCGTTCGATCTGAATATGAGGCTAGACACCGCGACATTATACGAAAGCATTCATCGATACAATTAAAGTTTAATGCTAAAATTTGAAAGTGGAAATAACTCTTCCATTCTTAACAACAAAACGGTATTACGGTTATTCTAAGTGTAACATCACTACGAGTAAACAGTAGTCAAGTACAAATTGAAAGTTAACAGTATACTATCTCCGCTATCCAGCCAGGAAGTGTCAGATTAAGTAAGAATAGTTAGTGGGAAAATTATAATTTATGACAGATTATGCCTTAACGAACTAGCATTGAGTAAAATTGTGTTTTTATATACGCGAGGCTATTGAAATTTAAAAAAACATCCTAATTTCAATTGAGAAGACGGTTGGAATTTGTCACCGGACTGGGACACTACAATTTTTTGGGGGTTAAAATTACTCGCGTCCGTAGGTTTAGCCTTGAGACCCTACACGTGACCCCTGGGTGGTGCTAAATGAGTGACACCGTCTGAGTGGTAGAGCCACGCTGCGTTGCAGCACGAAATGGGCCGGCTCGCCCGGCGTAATACCACCCTCTCACAGAATATCAAAACAATGGAAACAATGGAGAAACAATGGCACTCGTTGCTGTTGTGTTTCGTCCGGTGAGTGAAAGTACCGGAGGCTCATCTCTCACCCTTCGCCCCTCCCAATTCTTACTCCCTCCTCAAGATCCAACTCCTTCCTCAAGGCAGGCAATTTGGTTTTGCGGGTGGGTGTCCATGGGTGGCGGTGATTACTTTCCATCAGGTGACCCGCCAGCTCGTTTGCCTCCTTTTACCATTAATAAAAACTATTAAATCTCAGCCCCAACAGCATACTGCCAGCCCATAATATACCTACTATTAGCTTTTTCTGCGTAAAACGGAATGCACCCGATAAATTTAATAAAAGCGAGTAGATCCGTAAAAGTTGTTTTATCAAAAAACACTAAGTTTCCGCCCCAGTTGTCCTGCTAGTCCTAATATACTTTCTTTAATAATAAAATCTCATCGCGCAGAATATTTAAACCGGCTTTTAAATCTCATAATTTCCCAAGAGACTTGGTATTGCACAGATTAAATGTAAGTAACGCGTAGTAGTAACAAATTCGTGCTTTGCTCATAGGCGCATAGGTATAGACCTATTTGAAGTTATTGAAATTTCATTAATAAAAATTAATGAATTTTCAATGAATTAATAATGAGATATTTTAAATCGTCTTCTAACTATCATACGATACCCGTGTAAATATGTAAGACCGTAATCTTATGGATTCAGAGGAGCTCAATGGCGCAGTGATTAACGCGCCTGGTCTGCGATTGCTGAGGTTAAGCAAAAGGCCGGTCATTTCGGATGGATGACCAAAATTGTATAATCTCAAAATTCCTCATTCCCTATTTCGGAAGGTATGTAAAGCCTTTGGTCTCGGCTGCAAATCCACACTGGGTCCGCGTGATGGTTTATGGCCCGTTCTCCCTATTCATCCATAGCTCGTGACGATTTTTGATCTTTATTAGTACTGTATGATATTGTGAAAATTTTAACTGGTTACTGATGTAATTTGCAAACTTAGATATAATTATTTTTTCTCTTTTGTTTTTTTTTTTAACATGTTGTGATTGAAATGTTTTGTTTTGTTTATATAATTTTAACGCAAATTTTGTTGCGAAACAAATTACAAAAACACAAATGTTGAAAAAATTTCCACGAGCAGGATTTGAACCTGCACCTTTCTGACATACCGGGTCAGGTGCTCTTCCAATTGAGCTATCGTGGTTCTAACCAGCCCGCCGAAATTATTCAACACTATTTACTTTTTACTTTGAAAGCCAAAGGCGCCAATTCAATGTCAACAATTACCGTCATTAACACCCGATCATAATATTTTTACAAATACTAAAGATCAGTTAAGAAGTAGGCAAGCTATTTATAAAATGTTTTGTTTTGTTTATATAATTTTAACGCAAATTTTGTTGCGAAACAAATTACAAAAACACAAATGTTGAAAAAATTTCCACGAGCAGGATTTGAACCTGCACCTTTCTGACATACCGGGTCAGGTGCTCTTCCAATTGAGCTATCGTGGTTCTAACCAGCCCGCCGAAATTATTCAACACTATTTACTTTTTACTTTGAAAGCCAAAGGCACCAATTCAATGTCAACAATTACCGTCATTAACACCCGATCATAATATTTTTACAAATACTAAAGATCAGTTAAGAAGTAGGCAAGCTATTTATAAAATGTTTTGTTTTGTTTAATCCGGGTAATTGGAAGAGCACCTGACCCGGTATGTCAGAAAGGTGCAGGTTCAAATCCTGCTCGTGGAAATTTTTTCAACATTTGTGTTTTTGTAATTTGTTTCGCAACAAAATTTGCGTTAAAATTATATAAACAAAACAAAACATTTTATAAATAGCTTGCCTACTTCTTAACTGATCTTTAGTATTTGTAAAAATATTATGATCGGGTGTTAATGACGGTAATTGTTGACATTGAATTGGCGCCTTTGGCTTTCAAAGTAAAAAGTAAATAGTGTTGAATAATTTCGGCGGGCTGGTTAGAACCACGATAGCTCAATTGGAAGAGCACCTGACCCGGTATGTCAGAAAGGTGCAGGTTCAAATCCTGCTCGTGGAAATTTTTTCAACATTTGTGTTTTTGTAATTTGTTTCGCAACAAAATTTGCGTTAAAATTATATAAACAAAACAAAACATTTTATAAATAGCTTGCCTACTTCTTAACTGATCTTTAGTATTTGTAAAAATATTATGATCGGGTGTTAATGACGGTAATTGTTGACATTGAATTGGCGCCTTTGGCTTTCAAAGTAAAAAGTAAATAGTGTTGAATAATTTCGGCAGGCTGGTTAGAACCACGATAGCTCAATTGGAAGAGCACCTGACCCGGTATGTCAGAAAGGTGCAGGTTCAAATCCTGCTCGTGAAATTTTTTCAACATTTGTGTTTTTGTAATGTTGTGATTGTCATTAATATTTTTATTTTTTTATTTGTGATGAAAAGTGTCCTTTTTTGATAGGGCATTCTCCAATATTTTTGACGTTGTAAGGGAGAAAAGAGCTTGACACTTGTTGAGTTTCTTGCCGGTTCTTCTCAGTACAAGGTCTCCCCCGCCCAGAGTAGACTTACGAACCGATGGCATAATGACGTTCATAAGACCTATTTGTAGCCAAAACTGTATAAATAATTTTATATTTTGATTTTTTTTTAACTCCTCTCATGAAACAAACAAATTTAACTTAAGACAAGGTTTTTATGGACTAAACCTCTTTGCCTTAACCCTTACAAAATAAAAAACTAAATAAGTATTTTAGTATTTTTACGTGATCGATCACACACCTATCTTACCTATCAAAATAAATATGAAATGGTGTTAAAATAAAATTAAAAAAAATGCACACAGACAAACCTTGAAACGGACTATGACATAGGATTTTACATAATAAAAAAAATACATAAATACATAGATTTGACATACTTTTTATCCCGGTAACAGGTTCTAGTAGGATAGTTTAGTCCTTGCGAACGATGTCGCGGGCGACAGCTAGTTTGGTATAAAGACAGACCTACCATAGGTCTGTGTTTTATATGGCATTGTATAGATGCGCTTCCTGGTGACAAATAAGACGACGACTGACGACTTCCGTAGCCGAGTGGCTTGCATGCCAGACTCTGGGTAGTGCTAACTCTGAGGATCCGGGTTCGATTCCCGGTCGGGTCGATGTCGAAAACGAACTCTTCGATATTGTGTCGGGTCTGGGTGGTTGTGGTACCGTCGTGGTTTCTGATTTCCATGAAACGAGTGCTTTAGCTACTTACCTTGAGATCAAAACAATGTATGTGATGTTGTCTCAAATAAGAAGATTTATTTTATTGGTATGAAGAAGAATTTATATAGCAAACTTTTAATCTTCTTATTTTTCACCAGGAAGCGCAGCCATACAATGCAAATCTTACACATTCTCATTTTCGTTATTGTGATCGAATGGCAAATAAAACAGGCACTAGACACTCCCGATCTTTATCCAAACGAGGAAATACTTAATTCAAACTAACCTGTTACAATAAACGTTAATGCCCCCACTTAGATTTAACATTGTTACGAGATCGCTCGTAAAAAAAGTTACATTCAAATTATCTTTGTACAGTTACTTTTATTGATGGTGGGCAGGCTATAAGGCCCATGTTAACAACCATTCTCATTGGAGCTTGAGAACAAAAAAATATTGATTCGATAAAATTATTGACTGCACTCTATAATTCATTACAAACTGAGCTATCTGTATAACGATCTTTTATGGGCAACAAAGTTAAGAAGAAGTTAATATAATTGTATTCTGTTTTAATGGGATGGCTAGCATTTTTCATAATTGTTAATAGGCAAACTCAAGTCTGGGAACGGGATTGGCTTTGATTGGGTTTTCTTTAGATGGATAAGACTAAATGGAAGTGCACTTCACCCGGCATATTTCAGTCTACTGATAGACTAGCTATATTCTCTCTATCTGCATACTGGTACTCAACGAGTTTCTTGCCCATTCTTCTCCACGGTTAAAAAGTAGACGTCCCGAATGGGTAGTAGGTAAAAAATTTAGAGACGATTCAAAAGTATTTTTCTTAAATTTATTTATTTAAATAAAAAATATTTTACTTTGACTTTGACAACAACCGCTCCTAATGTTATTTAATATGCAACTAATTTTTTAGTTAGTGAGTGTGTTGGTTTTGTAATTGATACGTCATTCATTATTCTTATGAATCCGTTAGCGTTTCGAAATTTGGAATAAATCAACTAGTTACCCTTCATAATGTCCGGAGCTTAGAATACACAAGGTCGGAAGTCAACTTTAATGATTGATCAACTTTGAATTTAGCTAAGTATCATATTTTACTTTTATATTTTCAAGTGCTAAATGCTACACTGAAGCTAAATTAAATATTCATAAAATTTTATAAAATACAGTGAAAAAGTTAAACGCCCACCCGACCCAGCCAGGAATCGAACCTGGGTCTTCCGCAATCCGGGCGGCTGCATATTTTATTTTATTTTATTTGTTTATGGTAACAAACAGTCTGCCAAATGAAGACCTTGAGTTCCATGTATTTATACAGTACAAAAAACTAACCAAATTCCATTGAAAATGTCATAAAACTAAACAAAGTTTATCACTAACTCTTAACGGCATTATTGCAATGTAAGCAATTAATTTTAGCATCTAATTTAAAAATGGCAAAATATGAATATATAAGTATAGTGCTAAGAAATGCTTATATATTGTAACCAAATGTAAACATTTCACAAAATATATTTCACATATTCTCTGTAAATCATTTCTTAAGATAATATGAGAGCTCAATAGCGCATTCCCCGGTCTGCGAGTGTTGAGGTTAAGCAACTTTCGCAAAGGTCAGTCATCGGTTGGGTGACCAAAAATGTATCATCTCGAGCTCCTCCGTGCTTCGGAAGGCACGTAAAGCCGTTGGTCCCGGCTGCATTAGAAGTCGTGAACAATCACCAATCCGCACTGGCCCCGCGTGGTGGTTATGGCCCGTTCTCTTTATCCATCCATAGGGAAGCCTCGTGCCCCAGCAGTGGGGATATAAAAAGAGCTGATGATGATGATGATAATGAAATCATTTAGACTAAAAAAGGCAACGAACACTCACTAAACAAATCAATTTCGAACAATATTTATATAGCAATACCCAATTACTTAAATACTTAATACAATTTATGGTAGTGCTTAGTATTAATAAGAAAAAAAAAGTCTCTTAAAAGTCTCATGGCTATACCGCTAAAACCGGAAAAAAGCAAAGATAGTGAGTGGCTCTGTCGTTTTCCGGTTTTAGCGGCACTAAGTGGCAGAAATAAGTAAAGGAAAAATACAAAATACGTTCAATTAACTTATTCCTTGTTACAAAACGATACCGGATTCATATTATGTATTATGATGTTGTTGAGCGGATCCATTGTGTTTGCTGGCATGATACTGACACTTTCCCTATAGGCCAAATGTCAAAATAAGATCATTGAGACACAATTATGGGTATATTATTAAATGTCACTACAAACCGGGCTAGCCTTCATCAGGACTTCATCGGACGCCAAAACTCAAACTTTAAATTCCGCTAACGATTACTACACATATAAATGTCTATAAAGGTTTTTAAAGTAGTGCCTCTTAATAACAACTTTTACTGTAGGTATCTCTTTACCGTTTAAACCGGAACGCAACAAAGCCACTACTGCTAAACGGTAGAAATAGGTAAAGGCAAAAAACTTCTATCCAATTAATTTATTCCAAGTTACGAAACGATATCGGATTCATACTTATTGTGACGTTGTTGAGCGGATCCATTGTAACGTTACGTATTTGGTCCGTAATCCAAGGTTAGCCGAGTGAAAGTGTGGAGGTTACCAAACTTTCACCGCTCGCCAAATCGACGTGTTCACTTGTGCGTGTCTCTCTCCCTCCCTTTCTGACGCCCAAATGTGTGAAGGAGACGCCAGATAACAATGAAAGCTACGCTGCCGTGCAATGTTTTGTTACGCTAAACGATTAGCGAGATGCCGGATGTAATGGTTGTACAGGGTGCTTAGTGCGAGTTGTCTCATTCGATAACATGATCGAAAACGAGAATTTGTATCATGACCAAATTTTATCTTTCCTCGTATGTTACCAGGAGGCCAACGCCATACAAATTCTCGTTTTCGTCAACAAGATTAAATGGCTAACTAAACTTGCATTAGGTACCCTGAAATAACGTTACCAAAACAACGTCAAACAAAGAAATATCTTGAAACTTTTTTTAATAAAAGGTAGGTACACTATAATTAATGCAATATCTTTACACATTAATTAAGAAAAATACATAGAACTAGTCTAATTATATTTTTAAGAACCGGTCAAAAAGTCCGTTTCCTGCACAAGGATTTACTGACATAATCAGGCAAAACGTCAGTTTTTTTTTCTTACTAACGAGCATTCTTTACAATAGAACATTGTGAGTCTACCTCCTAAGCTCACTCATAACTTTTGCTCAGCTTGTAAAATCATTTAACGCACACACCACAATAAACAACAACATTTGAAAGAGGTTCATTTTGAAAGAGTAACAATGAACTCTTGCAAAATGAACCTTTATTCGGTAGGCACAATCGAAATAATGTGAGTAACAATTTTATATGACAAAATTCGTCAAATTCCCCTTGTTATTAAGAAGGGTATAACACAAATTGTGTTAAAAATAAGGACGCATAAAAGTAGGCGCTATTTTGTTATTACGCGACAAGGCCGGCCTCCCCTTTAGAGCACATTCCGAACATGATAAAACATAATTTGTCTCAAAAGGCATCCTTGGAACAAACTTCGTTTTCTGACTGCCTTCCACGAAAGTTTAGCTTTGTGGCTGTAAAGAGGTTGAGGGAGCTTTTTGTAAAAAAAAAATAGGCCAGTAAAAATAAAAATGTGAGGAGCGCAGCTATTATTCGGTTTCCATACAAGTTAGGTAACTTTTGCAAGTCAAAGGATGGGTGTCGAAAAGCGCGATAAAGCGTTGGCCCCGGGTTTTGTCGCGGTAAAATCACACCAATCCGCATTGGGCTAATGTGGTACCCACCACAATATAGTCCAATCTCATCAATGTGCTACTTGTGCTATTGTTCATGTAAGAAGGGTACATTTAACACAAAAATAGGGCTCTAATAGCCTGACGACGAGTTAAAAAGTAGATATTTCTCAGATGTATAATAGTTGATCGGCCTCGGCATAACCATAAAATAAACAAATGCTATTCATTTTTTTTTTTAATTTACGCCTTAATTTGTGACGGTACATAAGTGATAATTTATTATGGATGATGCTAAATATGTAAGAAATCTTTAATCACAAAGAAACTGACTAATGTATCGTATCGTAAAAGTCTGTTCACTTTTTGTTATGACAACAAACGTAGATAAATCACGGTGACAGCAATGATGCTAAAAAGCGCTGAGAGGTTGTGTCTTTCTATATCGGGTATTACATGTGTTTTTTTTATAAAATAAACAAAATGTATGGAGACCGTGAGAGAGTAAAGAACGATGTTATAAATTTAGATATAGTTCGATTTAGATATGCTTGCATTTCAGAGTCCAATATGCTATCTAAACGGCAATCGTGTCTCAGTGGCCTGATCTTGACATATGAACTATGGGAAAAATGTCAAAATCATGCCAGTGTAACACGAATTTGAATGATTTAAATACCTGCCCTTTTACACAAACTTTAAAGTTGACTTTTATTCCTGCAATAGACACTGGCAACAAATAAATGTTTTCTTTTAAACGTATTTCATTCGTGCACATAGTTATTCTGCTAATCGTGCTCAGTGGCGTGCACTTGGAGGGGGTTATGTCCAGCAGTGCACTAGTGTAACCTGATGATGATGATGAAGACGATACTCATTATAATCTCGTATTTTTCATTGTGGGAGAAAATTGTATTCTGTTTTGAAAAGTAAATATCAAAGCTAATAAACCGTAATTATAAACAAACTTCAAACTTGTAAATAAGGTTGTGTCGCCTATGAGCTTTGCATGACACTCACTAATAACTTCGTATGTTTCTTTATTATGGCATTTCCTTTCATTATTTTTATGTCAAGACGCCATATTGCCTCGTTCCATATGGCAGGGCCATTTGAACACAGAAGTTAGATTGAGGTCGTCAATAAAAAAATGTTATGGCTGTTATGACACCAAATTGCGTCGTAATTATTGTACTAATTTGGCCAAGAGCAAAAAGAAACTTTTTGTAAAATTAGTTTTAAGTTTTAGAGCGAATTGAAATACTTAATTACTTATTTTGACGACAGTTGTAATTTTTATTTTAAAAATTAATATATATAAATATTAAACAACATCACATACATTGTTCTGATTGTCCCAAGGTAAGTAGCTAAAGCACTCGTTTTCTGGAAATCAGAAACAACGACGACGGTACCACAACCACCCAGACCCGACACAAATAAATATCGAAAACTTCGTTTTCGACTTCGGCTACGGGGCGGGCGGGGGAGGTCGTCGTTATCTTTTTCGTAAGCTACCTACATTTCCTATACCACCCACCTTATCTCTAAATACCGCATTTTTCGTATTACGTATAATATGGCAGTGATATTTAAATAACTTGATGACATTGAGCTTGTTAGTAAAAAATTTAAATGGCGACAAGGACATTACAATTGTACTTTAATTATTTTACTAATTTGGCTAACGCTAAAAAGATAACTTTCTTTAAATACGTTTTGATAATTGGTCAAATTCTATATTTGGTTTTAAAAAATTGTACACAAATTTTGTTGCAATCAAATTATATTTTTATAGATAAAAATTTTTCGCAAACAAACAAAGAGAAGTGTAGGAACCCGGGTTAAAGAACATATTTATAGCCGACGTCAAGCATAGGCGCGAAAATAAGTCTACGGTATGCGAACATTCCCTTGAAGGGCCCAACCAGATTTGATAAACCACAAATACTCGCCAGAGAACAACGATTCATCCCTAGGATGATACGCGAGGCTATTGAAATTAAAAAAAACATCCTAATTTTAATAGAGAAGATGGTTGGAATCTACCACCAGCCTGGGATCCCATCATACAGAATATTAAATCCCAGCCCCAACACCATACTGCCAGACCAAAAGATACTGTAAGCTCTTTCTGCGTAAAACGGAACGCACCTGATTAAATTTAAATGAGGGTATACAAGCTACTAACTTATTATGAGACGACCAATACCTCAGTCTCCCTGTGACCACGGACCCTGCAAAGGGTTCGAAACGTCAGGATAAACATTAATTAAAACTAATGTGTAAAATAAACGCGAGTAAATCCGTAAAAGTTGTTTCATTTCAATGTGTAGTGTTCGCGTAAACTTTAGAAAACAATATAAAAATTTTTGTTTCTCTCGTGGAAAGTCTTTTCAAAACCTATTCAGAAAAACTTTTATACATTAATGTTGCCCTTATTTTCGGGGTAGCTTACCTACTTGACCGAACACTGAGACGGCCATTAATTCATGTTATGGTCTTGAAGGCGTCACTTTCATTCCTCTATATAAATATTTTACTTGTAAAAAAAGCGCACATTTGGTATAATCTCAGTATTTTTTGAATTATGCCACAATATATTATTTCTGTAGTGGTTTTGCGAATCTCTTTCTTTATACACGAACTAATAATAAATAATTTTGCTCTGCAGCGTTTCATGTATTATGTCACCATGTCATGGACATTTACGTTAAATTGTATTTTTTGTAACGAAAACAGAATAAATTTAGATTGTAAGTATGTTTGAAAAGTTATTCAAAGGAGTAATATTTCTTACACAACAAAGATTATTATGAATAATACAAACGATATTACCGCAGTTATTATTCATATTTTATTATAGTGTCGTCGTTTGGACCAGTCGTCACTTGCTAGAAAGAATACACGAATACAAAAGAATATGAGTTTTATAATTACCTTATTGATTATCAATGAATATTGCTATTGTTCACAATTCACTGTCAAGTGCAATTGTTTAGAAAAAATATATGATATTGTTTATAAATTATGTGTTTTTGAAATGACTAGGCAACAAGAACATGACGCCTGAGAGTTTATGAATAAAATAAAATTTATATACTCGTACATAAAAAAACCAAGTGGAAATAGAACAGTAGTTATAAAGTTATACAATACAGGGTGTTTAGTGCGAGATTTAAACAGCATTCCCAGTATTTTAGTAATTGGAATGTGAGTAAATGGGTAAATGGTACACCTGGTGGTAAACCTAACAATTGTTATTAACGTCTCGGTGGCTGAGTGGCAAAGCTTTCTGCCCGATACCCAACGGTTACGGGTTCAATACCTAGGTCGGGCAAAGTGTGTTTTGGGTTTTTTTGATACGTAGCCCGGGTTTATTAACCCCAACCCGCATTTGGCAAGTTTGGTGATTTAGATTAAGTTAGTGACGGCTTGATTTCAATGATGGCCGCCTTTGCTTAGAAGTAGGAAAGTTATAGGATATTTACTTATTGTGTTTATTATATATTGTTATGTAGTACTGATATTTTGTAATTGAGCGCCGATATTTGATAGTCCGTTTTAGTTTGTCTGTAAAATATATCAATCCTGCTACAGTAATATGGTAAAAAAATACATACCTAGATAGTAGAGCAATAACGTTTAAACCCAGAAATGTTTAAAGCGATATTCTCACCGCTAATCAAAATTGGTTGTTTAATACTCTGTGGGCCATAAAAGTAATAGCACCTTAAAGAGAAAGATACAAAGATATTCTTCAGGTAAAGAATATTACCTATAAAATGTTTGGGAAAATGACGGATCACTTTATTGGTTTACTCGTAAAATAACAGTAAACCTCTGGGATGTGGTACTGACGTATAATATAAAGTTTAACTAAGACTTTATAAAATATCATCAGCCTATAAACGCTTAACAATACTGAGCTGAGGCCATCCCACATTTTCCCTTCTTCCTATGACATGGGGTCCCTCAAACGAGGTGTGAAGAGACACCTTGTGGGCCAGCAGGGTAAGGATGACTGAAGCTGTGTTGATCTACGCTGCACCTGTTGTCATCGCGTCTGGACTCTGTTCCCACTTAACATCAGGTGAAGTAATAGTATATATAGTATATAAAATATCTATACACCGATCTCACCTACTTCACAGATTAAATAATACTATTACCACACGCTGGCCTAATGTGGCCATTCCACCTACGACGGCTTAACGTGCCTTCCATAGCACGATGAAGCTAGAGATATTTTAATCTGACATTATAAAAGTGATTGAACATGCGAGATTGCTACTGCGCCATCGGGCTCCTCCAAATCATTAATATGAAACAAATTATTTTACAAAGTGTCGAAACTGAACTTGTCAATAATCATTTCACTTGTCTCTATTATTAATTTATTTATTTACTTATTTATTTAAATACAAGATACAGAAGGTGTTACTTAAACATAAGCCAATTATAGAAACATATTATGCTACTAAAAAATGTTGACATAATTAATGAACGCAGCTAGGTTTAAAAATATTGGTATTTAAGACATATCACTTAAAAATAAAGCGAATTACCTTTTCGAAACTAAAAAATATGGCATTATGTATAACTAGGATATAATATTATATAGTGATATATAGTGGTATCATCATTATCATCGCCAGCAAATTTTTTGTCCCCACTGCTGGGGCTCGAGCCTTCCTTAAAGATAGATAGGGAGAACGGGACAAAATATAATAAACGTAGTCATAGGAAAACCTGAAAAAAGGTTTTACGAGAACTATATACATTACTTATTTCAATCACGTAAGTGCTTTATCAGACTATACTAGTCCACTGCTGGACATAGGCCTCTCCAAGTTTCGAGCACGATCCGCGGCTACTAGTGATGATGATGATGATGATGATGATGAAGTGCTTTATCACTACATAGTATAAAACAAAGTCGCTTACCGCTGTCTGTCTGTCCCTATGTATGCTTAGATCTTTAAAACTACGCAACGGATTTTGATGAGTTTTTTTTAATAGATATAGTGTTTCAAGAGGAAGGTTTATATGTACAATACATGCATATAATTAGACCCGGTAGGTGGCGCTGCTTTAGGGTTCTATAGGATACTCTCAAGTGGACGAAGTCTCGAGCGGGCCGCTAGTTTAAAAATAAATTACGATAAACTATCGCCCACTATAAATTACTTGGACAAAGCACGAAATAGACCTAAGATTAAATTTAGTATATTATGAGTTACTGTAGTCTTTAACCACGCACTTAACACAATGCTGGGTGAATCGTCCACTACCTGTCTATTTTTAAACGGGTCGATTGAATTTTCTATTGCAACCGCTATAAAAGGGAGGGTTTCCAGATAGACTGTTATCTCTGTGGGTTTCTCCTTTTTATAGCTACGAGAAGAGTTGGTACGGAAAGAACATTTTTTTCTATCAACGCGTGTTAAATAGTATACCTTGAACTGTATGAAAAGACTAATAGGGTTCAAAATAAAACCGCTAAGAGTACTTTTGCTCTAACTCAAATGACTATATAAATTCTAATGTGAAATGTTGATAGCGCGATTAAGAAACCAATCCGCGTCGCCATCTTGTAACATCTATTGTAACTAATGAAGACGTCACAAACAAATATTGGCATACACCATTATTATTATTTTACGTACTTATATAGTTTCAAAAGGCGTTGAACAACGCGTCTGAAACATGTTGTAAAACGAATTGAAAAAAAACGTAGTTTTAAACACTCAAAGATTGACGAATAAAACAGGCTCATACATAGATAATAAATGGTTGATTCTTCTATAATAGTTCTAATGAGTTACTTAACATGTTGTAAATTTAACATTATTTTTAACCGACTTCAAAAAAAGTAAGAGGTTCGCCTTTCACCTATATACTTTTTTTAAGTTCGACATTCATGCACCGATTTTGATGGTATTTTATTGTTATATTGAGCTACAAGATGACTCGAAATTTAACAAATTTTCCGAAAATCCAGTAATTTCCCAACGTTCCAACTTTAACGATGCGCCGAGGTGAAGTGTAACACGGTCAGCAACACTTTTGCATTTATATTAGGTTCAAAATAACTTAGCAATCGTGTGTGAAGTGAATGTTAGCAACAAAGTAAGAAATACCGTGTTTACAGATAATGAAACGCTCGTTGGGTCTGAATGAAGGCATAGTGGTATGAACTGGTAAGAAAAACAACAACCAAATGTTGTTATTTACATCAAATATTTTACATTAAGTTGTTATTTTTAAAAGACGCAATTTATATTTTCTTCATTGTTATTGTATTTTTAAAATTATCCTCATGTAAAGAGATACGAGTATCCATAATAGCTGTTCACCAAATATAATTAAAACGTAGGTGCATGCGTTCGGTAACTAATAATACATTAGCTAATCAAGATTTAATGTAAGATAAATCTTAGGGATGTAACGTCTCACAGTAATTCAAATCATATAATCTGGTAACTTAAGAAACCAAATTCACTATCATTCCTAATTACAAAAATCTAGTTAACTAATTAACTAGGTTGGCGCAGCGACCCAAAGTGAGTCTTGGCCTCCTATAATAAGAGCTTCTATCGTGGTCTGTTCTGCGCCACATTTGTGTTTCGTTCCTTATCATCACAGTCTCCATCAAATTTAGGTGGCATGGTATCTTCAAGAAAGTCACATAACTTCGTCTAGACTTTGTAGTAGGAACAACAAACACATAGAAAACCTTGTCATTTTAACACCATACCATGACGTGTGAGGGAGACAGCGATCGGCAGATGCATACATGTCTATTTGACCTTGATATATTATGGAACGAGAGTCGCACCGGTGCGACGTGTGTGTTAGCTGCTACCAGGCTCGCATAAATGCATCGGAGACCTACACGATCCGGCAGCAAGCGAAAATCGATCTTAACCCGACACCGATTGAAATGAAATTCACTCACCGTACAGGTGAAAACTAGAGAAATACCACGCGCACCGCAGAGCACACACAGAGTAATTTTATGCATACGTCTGTGTAAAGTTGTTTATACAGAAGTTAGCTGCATAGTGTGCGTACGAATATCACCTGTGGGGCCGTGTGCTTGATATATTTGGTACTTGATGTGACTGCATCGTGATGTTGTCGGAGACAATACATTTCTAACTTAAAGCCATTGTAGTAAAGGTTATTGCACTAAAACGATAGACCGCGAAAGTTTACGATGATAAATTTATGTGACTTGAATGAATGAACTTTGTGCAGTTACGTTATTGTTTGAAACTAATTTTAAAGTTTTTGACAACAATGATACGCTTTGTATAAGGTTAGATATTGTTACTTTGTCTATAAACTATTGAATTAGACATGTGCGCTGTTGCGCATACTTGGTATATGGGATTTTTAATGGTTTTACTTAACGTTGATAAGGAACTTGCTATTCAATATAGAAATTTGTACTCGTACACATTCTATTGTAAATTTGTTAAATATTAATTAAGTCTTTCTTTCAATTTACTATGTGTTACATCCAGAAAAGGTTATTTATTAAAGAATTTATTTTATTAACAGTTTAATTACAACGGTATTTATTAATGGGAGTTATTGTAAGTTTGCCACAAATCGCCATATTTTATATATAATTTTTCTGTTGATAAGCAATTTTCGGCAGTCTATACGGAAAATACCAGTTTTGTGAGTTAGGAATAAACCAAAATAATTTATAATACTTAAATAGAATTGCGCCGACTTTTAAATGACCCGATAAAAATAGTTGTAGTTACTTACAGAAAATATTAATAATTTTACAACGTCTAGATAATGGCCAAAGCGGAGCAATGTAAATTTCTTGCTTTATTTTCCTTACAACACCATCAAAATGAAAATCTTTATTTTATTTAATAATTTAATCTTCTAGTGTTCGAAAAGAGGTGTTAAATTATCGTAATTTAACAACGTGACTAGCAACGCTGTAATCGATTTGGGTAACAATGATAAATTAATGACTGATTTGAGTTATGAAAAAGCTTAGTTGAAAGAGACGCCCGGATTGCGTTGCGACGTTTTGTTGGTTTGACTGCTGCTTTAGGCATTCGATTCCAAGAGTTTTACATTTTTATATAAAACCAGATTTGAATATTTAACGAACAGTTATGATGTAAATAAGTGTTGGTCATCAGATATTGTATTAGATATTAAATAAGTTCTTATACGATATTAAATAAGTTCTTATACGCTCGAATTTCCGCGCGAGTTTTTGGTCATTACCATCATCTCAGCCAGAAGTCGTCTATTGCTGGACAAAAGCCTTTCCCAAGGATGAATCCTCTATACTGTAACTTTATTCTATTATTTTCCAATGTAAATTTTCTGATTCTGATAAAATAATTGTTTATCTAAATCGCTTCAAGTTTCCGAACCGATTTCTATGATAGGACAGATTCTATTCGACTCGAACCCATAACAAATGATCTGTTTCGATAGTCTTGTACTAAAAATAGACAAACAAATGTTCCGCGAATTAAGCATCTTTTGTCTCCGCTCCGTACCGATTCGTACACGCGAATCCTTACGTACGTGGGACGCTATACGCTACATTCTAATTTATTGATGTCATTGAAATGAGACACTTCGTACGGATCAACTCGCGTTCATTTGACATTTTGTTTCATCCTGACGTTACGTTTAATGAACATGTTGAACTTCAACTGTTTCTAATCGGGTGTATTTTGTTTTACGCAATATTAGAATACATGCTGATTGGGGAGTTTTATTCTCCATTTAATCATGAAAAGGAGACTGACATACATTTTGCCATACAAATGCTTGTTGTCGTTAACTTAGTTAGTCTTATAGTAGACTTGTGAGAATATAAGCACTCATTCCTATCACCAGCCAAACCTTGCAAAACTTACCCGCTAGACAAAACTACAAAGGTTTTATTGACTTGTTTTTCTATTCCAACCAAAACAAACAATCCAACACGTTTTAGATTAACACTTAATCCTATTTTATCAGTAAAAAAGAACTAAAAATAAATGAAAATTGAAAGCGTGTGAGCAGCTGGTAACCACATAATAGGACGTAATTAAGACCCGAAACAAAGTTTCGGGAATGGAAACGTTATGTTACGACATTTCCGTTCGTAATATACATTCGATATCCAACTTTGGGAATGGATTTTACTGATATTTACTTTACTTTAAAGCTTCTGTTCATTTGAATAGGATACATTTTGAATATACTCTCTAAAATAATTAAAAAGCTGAATCGAATCTATAGGTCCATTGAATAATTGTCTATTGAAAAATGTATTAATAACGTTTTAGTTAAATGATTGATGAAATTGAAATCAACCAGTCACTTAGTTCGTTAATTAACTTTAAATAGTACGATTTAAGAGACTTGAATAATATCACAAAATAGTTACGATTTTTTCGGGTGGAATTACATTTTTATTATTCAAATCATTAATGAAGACTTTTGTCAATAAAATTAAATGAATAATGTTTGAAACATTGTTATTGACTTTGATGAATTCGTTCATTCCTGTTCCTAGTACTATAAACACATCATCACGGATTTAATATTCTAGCACAGTACGAAGTCTCATGGTTTCTTATTTCATATTCCACATAAGTCATGATGCTTTGGTAAGTACCTTGGGGCAAGCAGCAACTAGATACGGGAAAACACGTGCCGTCTAGACAAACCACGGCTGGACCATACACACACACATACGCAAGACCTGGTCCCATTTTCCATCTCGCTCTAACAGTCTGCCCCAAATAGATTGGAGTAGAACAGGTATAGGGATCATAGAAAAGTTGTTCGTGTGTCGGTGTGCGCAGTCTCGGGACATGCGTTCCATATATAGGAGCGCAATGCGAGACCTGCTCGCCAGTTCTTATGTCCTAGTACTTTCTAAGAACTTCTAATACTCCGTGGAATCTAATACCGGCTTGGGTGTTAGTTTCCTAACTTTGAAAAAGTATCGATATTAGATCAAAAAGTTATATAAAAAATATTTTTAATAGAAGTGTAACTAAACAAATTTGGTTCTTTGTTAAATACTACTTCTATCAACTAGATATAAGTTTAGAAATGTGTTTGGTTTTTTTCTATGCTTGAGTTAGAGAAAAAACGGTCAAGTGCGAGTTGAGTCGATTTGAGTTGAGTTTATTAAGGATTGCGCTATACAAACTATTCTCGCATTAATTGGCTTCCAACCGAAGATTACTTTTTCATTGAAACCAGCTAGTGTAGTACGGTTGATATTATTCACATAATAATGTATGTTTTTATGTTGTATTTATGAACCAGGCTAAAATATGCACACTACTGAAAGCAGAATACTTAAAACCTTCCCAATCGTGAAGCTGTTTAAATGGTTCCTAAAATCGTTAATTGGAAAAATCTCTACATAATAATTTTATTTTGTTACACTATTACGCTTTATGAAAAGAATTTTGAGCCGTAATATATGGCATGTTATTGAAAAACTTAAAACAAACAAATTAACTTCTGGAAATTATATCCGAAATTAGTTTGACCAAATAAAGCAATAGGTGCTTTTCTAACACAAGTTAAAATTAAAGTTTCCATGTATTTTATTCATGTAACATATTTTTTGATATTTTTTATTTTAACTTATTTAACAATGTTAAATGTCTACGTTTATTTTTTTTTTGAGAGAGAGATTGCTGATTGCCTCATACGGCATTTTCAGCTTCGCCGGGCTTGGGGGCGGCGAGGAACGTAAAGGGTCCTTCAAGCCGTCTTTTTTTTTACATTTACGGGTAAGCAGTGCCTTGATCTCACCTGATGTTAAGTGATGATAAGGCCAATGATGGAAGCGCACTTCACCCGGGATCCTCAACTAGTGAGGTACTGGCCATTTTATCTCTAGCTGCCGGAACACAACAATAAAAAAACGAATGAAAAAAACAAACGTGTGAAACGAATCACCTTCGGAGGTTTTCTAGAGGGAACGGCATCGCGCACTAGTGCGCTCCCCCGTGCCCTACTAGATTCTCCGAAGGGTTCTGATCGGTTCGGGGAGCGGAACAACCCGAGGGCGCCTCTAATGGCTCGGACCTGGTGGAGCCGTGGTGGAGGAGAGAAGCGCCCAGGTACATGTCTGTACTTGGTGTAGAGAGCGTGTGAACCGATTCTTCGTACCCTTGTTCTACGAGTACGGTGTCTTAGGCCTAAACTAGTGTGCCTGTTTAGAGTATTCTGTAAATGTGTAGTGGCATTTAGAGGATCTACGTATATGCTAATTAAAGGATTACATATATATATGGAACAAAAACTCTATACAACTTGGGAAACGTTCAATTTAGAAAACATACACACATGTTTCAATTAATAAAACAAACATAAACATTAAGAAAATGCGTTACTCGATAATTAAGAAAACCAACAGCGCCACAGATAATGAGAAAGTTTGTTGGTGTTGTTAACTGTGGACAACGAAATTCATCTTCGGTCTAATTGTTAAACAAGTCAGCAGTCTTGGTCTAATGACTCTTGGCTTTGGATATTTTACTTGTGAAAACATTCTACCTGCACAGTAATATAGTCTTATACATCGCTTTAATTAAACCGAAATAAGTGTTAAAGGAGACGTTTAATTTTATGCCGAGACCCTGTACATTTTACTAAAAAAAAGTTTTAAAAACACCTGTATTTAGTTAAAATAAGTAATATTTCAATACGCTTTAACGTTTTTATGAAAAAATGTAAAAAGAAACCGAAATACTGTTTTGCCAGCTACTTGACATTGGCAGAATACCGCTGCCATCACGAAAGTTTCAGGTCCGTGCAGGAAAGTTGATTTATTTTAGTGTTTCAGATAATTCTTACATGAAAAGTATTCATTTATTTGAAGATAATCATTTCGAATAAGCTTATTTCATATATTAGCTATCTATCTTTCGGTATTGTGTACAAGATGTTGGCATTTCTCCATACAAAATTAAACATCTCCTTTACTCCAAACGAAACAAAATTTTCTTATAAAAAAAAACTATAGGTGCACGGGTTCATTAAGTCATATTTTTTATATACACTTTAACATAAAGTCTTTTTAAAATATTACCTAAGTTCAGTAAGGGGGAAAGGAATATTAAATGCTAGGCAGATTTTTCAAGAAAGAGGTTACGATGACGAGAGGCACGCCTAAGCTGAAACCTAGGCTTCAAATATTCCTGGCCAAGTAGATCGCAAATAGTGTTGAAAGGGCACTAACTCCCAGCTTCCTGCGCTTGGAAAGAAGCTTTTAAATGAATGGAAATGAGGGACGAGGTCGTATTTACGCCCATTTAAATCATAAGCAGTATTAAATAAACGTTCTAAAACAATCATCTTTTTTCTTAATGACGCTAACGCATAGGAATGTTGCGAACAGCGAGGGAATCGAACCCGGAACCGTTTGTCTTGACGCGGGACATCACGTCGCGCGCTCACGTCTCCGCTATTACGGACCGAATGGATGTGTGAACCGTGCCAATCCTAGGGCAGTACTCCACATCACACTGCACGGAACAATAGTGTTGTCGATCCATTTTGTTGACGCTTAGAAACTTGCGCTATTACTGCATGGCTGGTTTCACAACTGTCCTTGGTACTATAGCAATTTTGATCTCTACCGCGATCTTGACCACTTTACTATCAAAGGTTTCATATCGAACGTCTCCTGACTTCATCGGAAAATCTAGAAGGTCATCCGATAACGTGATGTTACCGCTCTGAAAACCTATGAGGATTGTCCAGTGACTACTGTTTGAGGAACCTCAAGTTTCACCGCCTCTATGGTCTAGTGGCTAAGACCACCGATTTAGACCCAGAGGTCCCGGGTTCGGTTCCCAGCGGGGGTACATGTTTGTGTACTCGGTTTGGTTGGTGGTAGGACTTGTTTGTCCGCCTAGCTAGCTACCACCATCTTATCTAAATGTGTCGCCATAACATCAATGTTTGTAGCATTGTTGTGTTCCGGCAGCTAGAGATAAGATAGCCAGTGCCTCACTAGTTGAGGATCCCGGGTGAAGTGCGCTTCCATCATTGGCCTTATCATCACTTAACATCCCGATGTTAGATGAGATCAAGGCACTGTGCTTACCCGTTAATATATAAAACAAAGAGTTGCATTACGAACAAACCAACAGTAACCCCTTTCCAAAAAATAACAGTTTTGTTTTCATATTTTACTCGCTCGACATGGAGGCTGAAGCTACTCGCTGATCGCCTAGTTGCCAGTTCTGCACCTTTGAAACGTCAGTAGATATCGCCGAGCGTTCTTTGTTCATGAGTAAAGTGAAAATGTTACGATTTAACTCGAGCGTTTGAAAGCATTTCAAATATATCTTTGCTAAGACGGTCAAAGAGCAACTTTTTATTCAACTTTGTTTTTTACGAAATGTTTATTACCTAGCCAGTCAACCATTTTTTCTTTACTGCGACTATCTGCAGAATTCCTATGTAATCTTGAAGTAGGTATAACATTGTCTTTCGGATCACCGAGTCAGTTATGACTATATCATGTAAGGCTTTTATAGGCTACATAATATAGGCTTTAAGATATTACTAGTAACTAATATTGTATTAATAATTTTGGCTAATAACTAATTTATCTCTATGTACTTGTGTTTTGATTTTCCATAATTCATTTATGAGTAAAACCACGAAATAATTAAAGGGTCATAGCTACAATTTGACTCTCTAATACATCCAATCTCATGTACCAAATCCAATGGTATGTTATACTAATCTAATGTTATACCAATTTTGAATCGGATGGAGAGATCATGTTACGCCAAATAAGGTAAGAGTGTGATGACTTCAGTTCAAAGCAACCGCATCATAATTTCTAACTCTATGATTTGAATCTTTATAAGGTATTCATATCAGAAACTTAACACATACTTGCATACATTATTTTAAATTGTTAATACACATAGGTATATAATAAATATGCTAATAGTGTTCCCATTATCCTAATTTAAAATTGTAAATACAAAATTGTATCCAATAGTTTATCCGCCTTTTACGTCGAAACGGAGCAAAGGATTGATGTGATTTCGTTTTGGTACAGAAATAGTCAGAAGGTAAAGGTAACCCTCTCCCCCCCCCTCCTCTTTGGTAACTGTCACTTAATCTGTGCTTTAAATAATAAATGTAGGCACTTGTCTTGAGATCAACCGTTTTTTTATATACTATCTCCTATCACTATATTATACTATACTATACTATACTATTTACTTTTAAGCAAAAAAAATTTTACAATATCTCTCTAACTAGTCCTTGCTGAATGAACAAACCGCCCCAAGTCATTGATAAAAAACGAGTATACTATAAGTGATAGTAGAAAGTAAAAAATCCAAATTGTGACACAAAATCTTTATATACAAATCATCAAATTTTCCTGAGAAAAATAATCTTTCGTTATAGCTAATTAGCTTTTGAACACACGTAATTAAGTCCGTCATTGCTATTTATAGTGAAAATCGTGTTCTGCTTTTCTTAACACTTGCTGCCAGAGGAGTCAAGTTGTTCGATTTTGAAACGAGCGTTTCGGAGAAGGAGTAGGGGATGGAGACAAGATTGATTGATGTGAATTTTCTATTACTACGGCTGGAGGAACGTTAAGTTTGTCGCCGTTCCTAACAGCCCAGTTACACCACTGTAACAGCCGCAGGCAGCTACCTATTGCAATGTACTTCCAAAAAGAATTTTAAAGAATCAAAGTGATACATACCAAGTGGAATACATCCTGCAACCAGAATCCAAATGTTTATAACGAACATTGTGATGTCACACGGCGGTGTGTGGTGCGATCCGACATCGGCGCCGCTTCATTTGTGTGCGGTATTCACTGCAATCCACTGGCATCACTTCACTTCACTTCATCAGAATATGTTTTCACTTTGTTAACAAATCGTTTGTCACTAACAACACTTACGACGTTCTCGTATGATGAGGTCTGAAACAAAAGAGTATCGTCATTGTTTCATTATGCTAACGCTATATATTGATATGAACATTATTATAACTATATTACACACTAAATAACACCTTTATAGTAAGCAATCCCAATCAATCAGTATGAATCAACGTCGGTAGCATTATTGTGTTCCGGCAGTTAGAGATAAGATAGCCAGTGCCTCAGTAGGTGAGGATTCCGAGTTAAGTGCGCTTGCACTTTCGGCTTTATCATCACTTAGCATCAGGTAAGATGAAGGCTAAGTGCTAACCCTTAAGGAATTTAGAACAAAATAGGAAATTCGATCAATGGGAGATAGATATTAAAGTTTAAAAAATCTGCATTAAAAAAGTATTAAAATACCCATTCACAACCGAGCATCGAAACCATACTTTTAATTTAAACAGTCGTTAATAGTGTAAGGGCTACAGTATGCTGTGCAAACTCATGTCACAATAAAAACAATAACAAAACTAATGAAACTTGACATTAAGATGAAGAAAGAAAGAGTTCCATAGTTTATATCGAAACGGGTCTCTAGTAAAACTGTGAATAAGGGGGAAGGTTAGTCACACGTGAAAGAAATAAGAAAGCTTGCATTTTCTTTTAAATTATGCACTAGCTATAATTGGTGTCGATGTACCGTGAGTCTATGACAAACGGTTGAACACACTTTGTACAGCTCGGGTCGGAGTGTGGGAAGTCTTAAAATAATTGATTGTCAAAAGTGAATACATATTTTATTTGCTGCCTAAACCCACAATTTAATTAGTGTTTGGAATCTTGGTCAGAAAGTAGTGAAGTCGTATTTGCAGTTTTTTTTTCTGGAAGTTGTGTTTTCAAACCAGTAATGTTTTAAATAATAAACAAAACCGTACTTTTATTTCTGTGGTTAGGTTAGCATCTCAAACAAAACAGTTAACGGTAACTTTTTGAGTTATCTCCAGATAGATGTCCACGTGTGCTTACATTAAAATCTTTCATGGGTTTGGTAGAAATATTTTTTAAGACTTTGTATAAAAAAACTGCTCAGCTAATTGTTATAACTAAACAAATAACATTACTCAGCAGTATCTTTTCCAAACTTTGACATTGGCATAAACTACATTCAAACCGTTCAAAACTTGACATTTTGATATTTATTTTGTAAATTTTACTTTTTATTTTCAAGTGCTAATTGCTGCAGTGAACGTAGCGTACTATAGCGTTGTGTTATCAAATTTGTGGTATTTCATCTGCAAAGGTGAATCTGCATGGCCATCGGTTGCAACGACCGTTGGATAGATGGCACTGTGCCGCTCAGCGCTTACGTCAGCCTTCCCGGTAGCATAGCGGTCAGTGCAGCCGCCCGGATTGCGGAAGACCCAGGTTCGATTCCTGACTGGGTCGGGTGGGCGTTTAATTTTTTTACTGTATTTTATAAATTTTATAAATATTTATTTATTTTGTAGTTAAGTAAACTGTCAATTTTTGAATGTGGTAATATTTACTCTTTATCATACTAAAATGAGATGTAATACCCATGTTGCATTCGTAATGTATTCGGTATGAAACAGCCGCCATCATTAATAATCAATTAGGTTTGTATTATTTTAACGGACTGATAGTTTCATAATGTTCGTTGTTGTATAGCAAATGACACATACAGTCATTCATTAATTCACCAGCCTATTTTATGTCCCTACTGCTCCCCTTTGGATGGAAACACCACAGGGAGAACGGGCCCAAAATCATCATTCGGGCCCGGTGCGTATTGGTAGTTGTTAACGACTGCTAATGCAGTCAGGGCTAACGGCTATTCGTGCCTTCCGAAACACGAAGAAGCTCACGATGATACATTTTTGGTCAGCCACCCGATGACTGTCTTCCGAACCCTTTAGAGAATCTAGTAGGGCACGGGGACACGCACTAGTGCGTGATGCCGTTCTCTCTAGAAAACCTCCGAAAGTGATTCGTTTCACACGGCTTGAGGAACCCTTTAAGTTTCTCGCCGCCCCCAAACAAGTCCAGTGAAGCTGAAAAAGACGTTTGAGGCAATCAGCAAACTCTCTCCAAGAAAAAAAAAGGCTTTTACGGAAATTACTCAACTCAGCAATCTCTTTACACACTTCTCTTCTACAATTTAAAGTGAACAAATTGACAATGTTATGTATGCCTGTTATTGGTTTTCATGTATGTCTTAAACTTATGATCTGTTACTTTCCTGCGAAAATTGGCATGTTAACTTGTTGGTGTACCTTGTAATCCTTGTATTATAAACGCGAAAGTTTGTAAGTATGGATGGATGTTTGTTACTCTTTCACGTAAAAACTACTGAATGGATTTTAACAAAACTTTCCTCATATACAGACCATGACTCAGACCAGCATATAGGATTTTTTTTGCTGTACTCTTCGCGAACGTAGTCGCGGGCAACAACTAGTAATAAATAAATAAATAGACAGTTTTCCTAACAAGCAACAAACACGCTCTCTGACAACCACAAATAACGTTATATCTATAATCGTTTATGTCATCAAGTAATATAAAAGTTAATTAATTTTAGTACTATATACCTTAAGTATCTTAAGTATTATGCGTTATTATCATTACGAAATTCCTCAGCCACAGAAAAACTGGTTATCTATCCTTCTAAATTACGGAACACAACAACGCTACCAACATCGTTAACTAACTAAGATTTAATGTTTGGTGAATAGCTGAATAGAATGATTTTACTTTCTGCCCTTTACTAACTAAATCATGTACAATATGTACCGTGTCGCTGGCAATCGAACCAGAAACCTTGGTGAATGAGACCAGTTGTTTTTATTACTAGTAGACAACGGAAGTGGTTAATCATGTCGAAGATTTGTAATTACACATCAATTACAAAGATTAGGAGCTACCACAAATGTGTAAATTTATTCAATATTATTTTTTAATTTCCCAGTAACGTAGGATCCATTGTGCGTATCACTTGGGCAACTATCCTCACATAAACCATTCTGATAACCAGCTATTATCGCCTTCCTTAGATGTCAAAACATAATAAGAGAGACAAGGAGATAAGGGAGTAAAGTCCACACTAACAAAAATACTTTCAGTTACTGTTTTTGTGACTAATCATGCAAATGAGTTGAAACGTTGAGCCTTGTGTTATGTAAAATAAACGATAGTATGTCCATGTAAATCTGCAATGACTGTAAAGCAGCTTTATTTAATTTAAACTTTACTAACGAAGGATCAATACAATTGGCACCCATTTAGATCTCTTCTTTTGTCGTTGAAGTAAGGCATATTATCATAATATTGTACTTGGCTCTCATTTCACATTTATGTTTTTGATGGGATATGTTATTCTTTTGTCATAGGCACGAGTACACAAGAATTTTAATGGCCACATAAATTTCAATAGAGTTCCGTAAGCTGGGATCAGCCGAGTGTAATAGGGGTTATTTTTCCTGGAAAAATCTACATTTAGAATAATTTAATATAAATTGAAACCTTTCAATATCAGTATAGCGGAAGCACCTTAAGTATCCCCTTAAGCAAACAGTGGTCTATGATTAAAACTTAAATGCCAAAATCAAGCTTTGCCAAAGGGCAATGGGAACATCGCGTGTTAACCACAAGCTGATCTGACCATCATGGTGTTGTAGGTATATTATATAGGTCCCGAGCATCAGCCCATATCTACAGATAGACATGTTTTCCAAAACACAGAGAAAGATTTTTCCTCTGGTAATATGCTTGATTTCCCTTTTTTATCGCGTGGAATCTGCTACCAGACCGTCTCAACTGGGTTGATAATAGGACACGGGAGGAGTGTGGGGTTGGGCGCTGGGCTGCCCGACCCACTTAGCCTCATGGTACCTATATACACTTTGAAACTTTCGCGTTCTATAGTTAACAAAGAAATTTAAACGGGGATTAACGCAAACTAACTAGTTAAAGGTTTCCTTCCTACCTTACCTTCATACCTTATTTACGTCCGTATAAATTACTCATGGTACCCGGTCGACCGCAATTGCGAACCCCGAACACTCACGAGTGTCATTCGCGGTCCGCGCGGATCCTGAGTTTTCCTTGTTAGCCAAAGAATTAGCCAAAGATATAGCCAAAATATGGTTTTTCTGTTTAAAATTACTTATCCTAAACTTTTATTCATTTATTAGAACAATCAACAAAACAAACTCAAATACAAGCTTTAGCTAGGTAGTACATAATATTGAATCAAAGATCAGAACCTAGCAAAAGCTAGTAGGGACTACGCTTACCACCCGATGGCGGAAGATGGAACAACGCAGGGGTTTGGTGGGTCGGCCGCTCTGGTGGGTCTGCTGTTAACATCTTGGCCAACCCCACATACCCCGCGGGTATCCAGGATTTGGTTCAAAAATTTCCGCGGATCATAAAAAGGTGTCGGTTCAATCTTTTCATATACCTTTGTAACGTTAAAAACACAAAATGCCAATAACATTTTGTTAAAATTACTAAACGCATTGAATTTTAATATTTCCTGCAATCAATAGCCTCATGAAGTACAGAGAAATTAATGATATTTAGCATCCTTTTCAGGACCCGACATTTAGAAGTAGACAGAGAGTCAGAAACAAAGGCCTATTCCTAATTTAATATTATAAGATTTTTAAGAGTTTGAACTCGCATGAAGGTTATAAAGACTACAGATTTTGTTTGTTTTTCTTTAATGCCTTGGTGGTCGAGTGGCAAAGCTTTCGGTCTGATAACTGAAAGTCCTGAGTTCAGGTTGGTAAAAAACGTGTTTAAAATTATTCATATGCTTTTGTTTTACAGGTGGTGACTATAACGACTTTAAGACAGACATTCTGATAAACTGTGTGTAAAAAAAAATTATAGAATGTATATGATATGTTTGGGGGTTAAAGTTACTCGCGTCCGTTGGTTTATCCTTGAGACCCTACACGTGACTCTTGGGTAGTGCTAAATGAGTGACACTCAGTCATACACAGCCTGAGTGGTAGAGCCACATTGCGTTGCAGCACGAAATGGGCTGGCTCGCCCGGCGTAATACCACCCTCTCACAGAATATCGGCGTGAACAATGGCACTCGTTGCTGTTGTATTTCGTCCGGTGAGTGAAAGTACCGGAGGCCCATCTCTCACCCCTCCCTCCTCCCAGTTCCTACTCCCTCCTCAAGATCCAACTCCTTCCTCAAGGCCGGCAACGTATCTGCGATTTCTTTGATTTTGCGGGTGTCCATGGGCGGCGGTGATTACTTTCCATCACGTGACCCGCCTGCTCGTTTGCCTCCTTTTAATATTACGTAACAGGTTTCCAAGATTAGAAGTGGGATTGGTACACGCGTTTTGATCGTTTGCTATCGTTTTATGAAAATTAGTTTACTCACAGTAAATAAGTGAACGTTTGATTAAAGCAAATCAGTTAAATTTATTGATTTTGTCGTTTAATTCAAAACTTTGTTTTGTGTTAAGTGTTTAAGCTTTGTTTGTGTTAATTTTGGTGATTATGTCTGATCGTGATCGTGAGTCTCGTTCAACAAGTCGTCGTTCATAATTGTAGTAGACGACACAATAAAAGACGCACTTCCCATGAGATTCGTGATGAGGATTCAAAGCGGCGAAACCGTTCTCGTGTTATGTACAGTATATCGACTAGACATCGCTGTAGGTCTCCTAATTTCGATAATGCGCGAAGGCGTCGAGACAGTTCATATGCGTCTCGCGCAAGCCCCCGACGCGATCCCCTGGATAGGATAATGAGAAGATTAGAAGCACTAGAAGAGCGGATGCCTACACCAATAGCATCAACGTCTACCTCCGTACCACGGCTTGACGCTAGAAGCTTCACGCCTCCGATGATTCCGGCGCCCACCGTGACGTCTGCTGCCGGTGTGGAAATGCAAATTTTTGCTTGGAGTCGACTTCAAACGAAACAATGTCACACCCGCTGTTATTCAAAAATTACCAGTCGACGTTTTGATATCTATCAAAACAAATAAAATCAATAATAGAAATCATCTTCCCAGAGACGGTGGGATTTTTTTTTTATATACTAACGGGTAAGCACAGTGCTTTGATCTCATCTGATGTTAAGTGATGATAAGGCCAATGATGGAAGCGCACTTCACCCAGGATCCTCAACTAGTGAGGTACTGGCTATCTTATATCTATCTCTAGCTGCCGGAACACAACAATGCTACAAAACATTAATGTTATGGCGACATATTTAGATAAGATGGTGGTAGCTAGCCAGGCGGACAAACAAGCCCTACCACCAACCAAACCACCGAGTACACAAACATGTACCCCCCGCTGGGAATCGAATCCGGGACCTTTGGGTCTAAACCGGTGGTCTTAGCCACTAGACCACAGAGGCGGTTGAACCGCTCTGCAGAGTAGGAGTGAATAATTTACTTGTCACGTCTGCTACTTCTGCGGAGCGTGCGCGCCTGCTGGCTGTGGGCAAGTGGGAGTCGGGTCTTTGGCTTCATGCACTACCGTCGTCGAACTTAGGAATTTTGTTCGACGTCACTACTTTCCGCCTTGCTGCTTCCCTGCGTCTAGGAGCTCCATGTTGTTCTCCCCATCGCTGTCACTGTGGCGAAGTTGTCAACGGCCTCAGACACCACGACCTGTCTTGCAGCCGCCGTCTTGGGCCGCTTAGCCCGGTACGCGAACATTAATGACATCATCCGACGTGCTCTTGTCACCGTCGGCGTTCCAGCTGTATTAGGACCCAATGGTTAGGCACGCGACGATGGCAAGCGACCGGACGGCATGTCTTTATTTCCATGGAAGGTGGGTAGGCCTTTAGTATGGGATGCAACTTGTGTCGAAACTCTTGCGCCATCCCATCTTCCTAGCACAGCGTGCTGTGCTGGTGCTGCTGCTGTGGCTGCAGAAAACCTCAAGCGGCGAAAGTATAATAACCTTATCGGCAATTATATTTTCAAGCCGTTTGGGGTTGAGACCCTCGGGCCATGGGGTCTGAGTGTTCATGTTTTGTGTACTGACATCTCCAAACGGCTGGTTGACACTTCCCATGACCCAAGGGCTGGCTTTTACCTTGGCCAGAGGCTAAGCATTGCCATACAACGTGGCAATGCCGCCAGTCTTTTGGGTAAATTACCAGTCGACAGCGACGCGGAGGAATTTTTTGACGCCATATTTTAGTTTCGTAATAGTTTTAGTTACTTTAGGTTATTAATATTATATTATTATTGTGAATGCTATTATTATATATTTATATACTGTATCAATAATAATATGTTTCAATAATAAAAATAGAGAAATATCGAAAACCGGAAACCGGAAGATTCCGGTTTCGATATATCTCTCATTTTCTGAGGCTGTTTCAAAGCATTTTAGTTTGAATAAGTTGCATACTTATCGTCGAATGCGTGGTATCGGTAGTCAAGACGTAGAAGCAACGTCTAATATGAAAACAATAATGGAATTTCTTGAACTATCGTTGAAGTTTGATTTGTATGTGTTCCCTCTCATTGCATGCAGGCTCCAATCTTGATAGGTATTGACATTTTAAATCGTAGCGGTGTTACCTTCATTCGAACAAACGGCTCTCAGCGCTTAATAAGAGTTAATAGTGTTCATAGCGTGTCTACGTTAGAGGTCGACAAGGTAAAAACGCCTTTGATTGGCTTAGACAGGGATCGTTTATTAGCACTAATTAAAGACTTTTCTAATACTTTTACCATTGCCACGGCGACTTCGACGGTAAATACGGGTAGTATGGAAATTAGGCTTAATTAGAATTAGAATAAATTAGAATAAGGCTTGTTGTTAAAATAGTAAACGCTACTTAATAATCGTATTGTCAATAGTTAGTGAATAACTTAATTGGTTTTTTTAATAGTGTGTGTTTGAAAATTATAGTAACAGGTGAAAGTAGTATACGGTCCGAATCGAGATTTCATTATTTACAATGTTGACATCCACCTCCGCCGGCTGGTCCGAATCAAACAAGCGTGACTTTTTCATTCATATGCGTGTCATTGAATCCTAACCTAACCTCAAAATTCCAAACGATAATAATATTTAGTTTTTTAAATTAATGTAGACTAGAAATTCAGTTTCATCAAATTGTTACTACTAACAAATCATTGTGTTAGTAAGTAAGTATTTCATTGTATTGTAAAAGTATGCAATATAATGAAAACGCCAATTTGACATAAGACTGACAGTTATTTATTGCAGGAGCAAAATTACCATAAGTCCAAAATGGCTCCGGTAATGACGTCAGCCATTACGTCACGCCGTCGAATGTCGTTAAACTTAACTCTGATTCTGGACATCGGGACGTAACGCGGAATTTTATTGATTATTATAGCCCGAATTGAACCGCAGCTTAGAAATGTATTTTACGATCGTATAAGATAGCAATTTGTAGTATTTTTCAAACCCAGAGGAATTTTGGCGCGACGTTAATAAATTAACTACATTCTTAAGTTTAAGTGACAAAAAAGATTTCATGCCTTAACCTTCAAACTAAAACAATACCATTAACTCTAAGGTTAAGTTTTCATTAAAAAACAACTGTTGACAGCACTACAATTATACCAAGTAAAAATAATATACAAGATAGAAGGCTAATTACTTATAAGAAGCATGTATCGCCAAATACAGACAAACATAATGAATCAATTTCTAATTTATTAATGCCAATGGCGCTGGTATACAAAGTATCAATTAGATAAGTGATGTTATTAGACACGACAATAGAAGAGATATCGACGACACAAAAGAGCCGCCTCGCTATTCGCAGGAAACTAAAGGTGGTCCACTTGATCACAGCATGGATCGGCCATAGCGTCCGAAGCTTTCACCGTAATACAGAGTAAACGCTGGCTGAATGCATAATCACACACATTTACACGTTCCATCCGACCATGATAATGAACCTTACGCTGACGATACAAGAATGGCTTTCGTTCAACATTTGACGAACGGCGCAGACCAATAACAAAAGTAGCCTGTTTCAATAACCGCAGAAATTTTGTTCATGTTATGGCAAGGTGTAGTTACGTAACATTGCGCAATTGAAAACGTCAGACTTTTACCTTGATTGATGGTAATGGAAAGGATATTTTAATATGGGTGAAGCAAAAGTTATTAACAGTATATATATATAAACAGGAAAAATCAATATTTTTAAAATATTTATGACGTAAGCGCAACTAGCAATCTGTAAACATCAAACATGTATTTTCCATTTCCAATTATGTCTTTATAGTTCAAATTAATACGCACACAACTTAACTATTGTTCCACTAATGACAACTCCGGAGCATTGGCTTATAATTACATCGCTTCTAAAGTCACGCGTTCCTATGATTAAATTGCTTTTGTATGTTGACGTCTTCGTATAAAAAAGGCAAAAAAATATCCAAAGAGTTTTAATGGTCAATAGCTGTATTATGGAGAACGTTAACAAGCACTGCATTCCAGTAGTTATAACGACATTCATCGATTCTGTGAAGCAATGCATAACTTAAATGTAATTATTTGATCGGTTGAAGCGTATGTCAATGGAAAAGTTATAAAATTTAAGAAAATTATCATTGGAAAATAAGAAAGTAATGACGCAACGTACCGCGTTAGAGAAAGTATAGACAGAAAGGAGCAACAAACTGCTTCGTCACTTGATTCATATCCAATGTTCATTCATTAATGTATAGAAAGTTTAATTGATGATACTGATACCAAGAGGTGACTTAACCGAACTAGCCAATCAAGAAATGGTTGAATCATAAATAGTTAATATTTTTTACATGGCACCAATTAATGTTACATTTAAATCTTTGTTTACCTGTGTTTTCTTGCTAGACAAAATCGTTACAGTTTCAAAAACAATAGCTATCAATACACAACAACTTGAAACACTTTGAGGTTACATACTACGAATTAAGTGAGTTCGAAAAACAAAATGGCGACTAAAGAGGCGCTCGCGCACACCTCGCCGTATCTTGCGGCTTACTGGACTCGCGCATCAGCCATGACAATGACATCGTACCCCACTACGGAGCGAATGATGTTGTAAACAGGACCTTAAAGTTAGTAGCACTGTGCTTAAAATAAATGTTGGAAAAACAAGTTAAATGTTGAATTAACAAGTAGGTGTTGAATTGGGGAAAACACAAGATATGATTGCAATCGGAACGCATGTACTTACATACGTATAATAAAGTGGTCGAATTTTATTTCGAAGTCTAACGCATCCTAATGTTATAAAGGCATTCCTTCACTTTGAAAGAGCGACGAATCAACCTTATTTTTTGCATAGAGAAAAATGGACGTACCTACTGACTACTTCTTAAAAAGGGAATTAAAATACCAATGACTTGTAGAATCTTCGTAACTTTGTAATCTACAAACTTGACATTTCTCTACAATATTTTTCACAGCTAGGTTCTAGTTTTTTGTAATTGTTCGGGACATAGTTTAACGACAGTATGTGTACTCAATAATTCTTATGTCCTTAAATTATTTGTTTGTAGTCTTACGCTATTACTAAGTAAACACGCCTGCATATCAACCTATCACAAACTGTCATATTTCCTCAATAGGCTTTGTAATTTATGCCTTAACAATATGGTTGAAAATGTATTGAAGAAATTTGACAGTTTTGGATAGGTTGAAGTGCAGGCGTCTGTACAATTTTGACAGAGTTAAGTTTAACCTTAAAAATTTTTTTACTCTCTTTTTTCCTACATCCACAAAGTACGTATACCCTATTCAAATTATGGCGCATTCAAGTACAACATTAATCTTAACGTTTATGAAAAATTTATCAAATGTTTTCTTTTTCATTTGAATGTCATACTTCCATTTGTGCAAGTTCAGATCTGACCTTATTTCTGGGCCTACGAATACCTTAAACCTAAGCAAAAAGGTTTCCTTCAGATATCTGGGGTCGTTTTTGTTTCATCAATCAACTTTTTTTGGTTTGTAAGAGCGAAATGTAAGCAAGCAACGTAACGTTTTTCATAATAAATGAATGGAGATCGCCCTAATGTTTTTACCCATTCCTAAGATCAATCACCGCGTAATTAAGTCTTCTCTTGACACTGGCTTCGAAAAACTGTGAACGCAAATGTTTGAAGAATGCGTTCTTCAAGGTACAATTAATTAAATACTTCGCTGTCTCGTTGTCTCATAAAAAGCATGATGATAATTATTCGCAACCTTTTCTTTGACTGTGAACTGTGTGACTCTTGAGAAATGCAGGCGTCTCCAAATAGGCCTTATAATCAATCGGCTGGTATATCGACCACACGAGTGAGATGTGGTTGGCTGGTATGACGCTACCGTTACTTAAAGTCACTGACCACTAATGCTCGAACGATCTAAGTATCGTCTGTCAGGCAACGATTAGACAGAGCCAATAGAGTCTAATTATTCGGACATGAACTCTTGCCCATTTCGAAATTTGAACACGAAATTGTTGAGGAGCATCTTCTAGTAGTTACCTGCGTGCTAAATAAAACCTATTATGTAGTAAATAAGTAATTGCGAACAATATTAATTAAATATGATTGTAGTATAATTGCCTTGTTTTAGTTAGTCTTCAAACGTTTTACAGTAAAAAAAAAAGCGACAAAAATAGAATCTAAGTTGTGATAGCAAATCTGATGGCACTGCTGCACCAAACAGTTTCTTCTGTTGCCTTATGGTATTTGTTTTGAATGTTTATACATCCGAAAGATATATCTTTACAACTTTAAAACAATTGGTTAGGATTGGAATAAATTGCCTCTACATTTGGTTGAATTAACTAATCACAAAAACACAAATGTTGAAAAAATTTCCACGAGCAGGATTTGAACCTGCACCCTTCTGACATACCGGGTCAGGTGCTCTTCCACTTGAGCTATCGTGGTTCTAAACTAAACTATTTCAATTTGCTATTTACAATGGAACTGTATTCCACAAAAAAGTTTTAATTTTATCTTTGTCGTTAAAAGTCCATAACGAGACTTTTAAAATTGTTGTCTGCCTATCAGATCAGCTGTTTCGGCATAACTATCTAAATTATTGAATAATTTATAAACCTTGACCAAGAAAAAACTAATTTAGTTGTAACTCTGAAGATACTTAAAAAGTCTTACGGAAAGGAAAAAAAGGAAGGCTTTTATGGATGGAAAATTAGACTTTGCAAATTTTGGTCCTTTTTAAGTTAAGATAAGACAAGAAACTTTGTAGAGAGCGAAAAACGTAAGTAGCTGATTGGTAAATTGCACAAAGTCAAAGTCAAAGTCAAATCGCTTATGCAATTGCCTTTACAGGCACTTATTGACGTCAACACTAATAATAAATTCAAATATTACTTGTAATAAATTAAAATTTTGTTTAACTAAACTACTGAATCTACCAACAGTTTGGGTTTTGGGACAGGCATTATTCTGTTTCACAAAATAAAGAGTGAAAAGTGTTTCGGATGCTTCGACGCATAGTCGGCGTTTGTGTTTTTTTTTATAGTCGTTGTCACTCTTGGCGAAGCAATCCGCCGCCATTTTTCCGCTATCTCTGCTACTTGTTAAGTACACTGGTGCAGGGAACCGTTTGTGTTTGTGATCATCAACCCGCATTTGGTAAGCTTGGTGATTAAGAATACTCATCAGTTGAAGCGATGACTTGATTTTAATGATGGAAGCCTTTCTCTAGAAATGGGAGAGTATGTAAGCTATTACTTAATAACTTTTTGACAGCTGTCTTTCTTTTTCTTTATCTTTAAAATCAATTTGCAATAATGTATCTTCTAAAATGATAGTATGTATGTTACACTCGTGCGCATAAATGTTTTGATTTCATTTCATTGCGCTGTTTGTGGGACATTATAGATTGTCAAAAAGAAATGTTTTGATTGCTAACTTACATAATGTGTTTTTTTTTTTATTTTTCTAATAACGCTTTATTAATTAAAGAAAAATTATCAACATACCTTATTACATTGAATTACATTAATAATAAAAAAATTGTTTTGATAAATTGTGGGGCCTGTTCAAAATTATTGCAAATTAAAAAAATTACTACTTTTGGTATATAACTAAGCCAGCAAACGAGCCTAATAGAAAGCTGCCCCTACAGCCCAGGAGGCTTGCAACACCAAGGTTTTCACAAGCCCTTTGCCAACCTTCAAGCTTCAGTTCTTATGAATATGTCTTGTGATTTTACTAGATCTGATTGAATTGAAATACAGTGATGCAAAACAACTGCTTGGTGCCAAATATTGATCTTTATTTGTTCATTTTCTTCTTCTTTTTCTATTTTGAAAGCGTTTTATTTTTTTTGGCTCCGTAGAATGAGCAGCTTTGATTTCCGTATTGAGGCAACCGACAACACGCAACTGGCTGTTTCCTTAACGAAGAACGGAGGTAGTTACTAAAATTAATAATTGTGATTTCATTGCAGTTCTTCCATATACGAAGAAACTGCGCAGACATTTCGATGATCGACAACAGTTTTGAGTTGGTGCAAACGATGATTGAATTAGTTTTAAATAGCCGCAACTTTCAAATGTCAAATTTGTACTAGTTAGTTGTGTCAAACCCAAATAACATTTTAGGTTTTAGAAAGGTTTTGAAAGGGTTTGTATGTATACCTTTGTATGGAAATTTGCTCGTAAGTCTTAGACGCTCAATAATGTTACATTTAGCTTTTTTTTTACCTCCTGAGTGCAAAAAGGGCCAACGTTTTAGAATAGCTGAAATCCAGAACCTTTAGAACTAATTAAACAGAGCCCAATTAAAACCTACCCAACCTAAATTTAACGTTAATAATTATAACCATGAAATGTAACTGTTAATTTTGAAGTCAGATTTTCAAGAAAGATATTTTACACAGAAATTCAAGTCGGTCAATTTAAATAATTATTTACAATGGCGCTATTCCCTGTCATTTCACCAAGATTCAAAATTGCTAGATAATTAATTATTGTATCCATACAAAATATAAAGTAGCTTGCTGAAGTCAGGAAAAATTAAAAACATTATGCGGCTGGCACTTTATCGTGACAGTTTAGGATAATAGTGCCGTATACGAGACGGGCCTTTCGTAAGTTAAAATTTTTCAATATATTTTAGTGTAATAAAATTTATTAAATTAGATAGTTGGTGGTAAATCGCATTAGAGTAAAACTTCTATTCATGTAAACAATATATGTTTTAAATCATATAGCACATGTGACTTAATTAGACCTTTTTAAATTAAATTATTGCTTTTTGTTTCGATTTTTTTTATTTCAAGGAATAAATATGGCTGTCATTGGGATATTACTAGAAAGTATTAAGATTAACCTTTTCAGAACTGCAAGCCAAAAGTTTCTATTATTATATTATATTATATTATATTATATTATATTATATTATATTATATTATATTATATTATATTATATTATATTTATTATATTATATTATTATATTATATTTGCCAAAATAAGAGCTAAAGGTAATCTCTCGGAGCTGTTTTCGCAGCTTTAAGGTTACCGCCAGGAGTAGTTTTAGACTTGTCAGTTGCGAAAACAACCGTTTAGCACAGTTAGATGCTATAATCGTAACGTAACGCCGCTTTGAAGTCGCGGAGACAACTGAATTTTTTTGAGAATGCCTCTAAAGCTTTAAATTATTCTTTTAGTACTTTAATCATGCTTTCAGCTCCTTAACAATTAGTTATGGTTTGGGTTTTTGCTACTCAGTCCTAATTTGTTTGCCTAGCTAACTCGAATACAATCTAAAGGTTTAGATAGGTTTTAGAAATAACTTATTAGCGTTTTCAACAATCCATGACTAAGGTCATCATAACCATAAGTGGTTGTATCAAAGTTAAACACTAAACCTTTAGATCTCACTTTCGCATTACATTGAGCCTTTCTTGAACTTATTCAAAAGTCTACAGCAACTTTATGATCATAGAACTATATTAAGCACTTGTAATACAAGTCAAAATAACGTTAATTCAAACTTGTCAGCGGCTCCCAGGTTGTAATAAACTATTAGTTTAAAGAATTATTAATCATTTTCAAGTACATAAATAATATCACCAGATAACAAAGCATTAACCTTTTTATGACTCTTATAACGCCTAAAGCTATTTTTTACAGCCTAGGCCCGAATGAAATGTTACTTGTGAATTGCTGGTTTTACCAAATGGCAAACACTGACTGTTGACTATTGAGGATTTGTAAAGTATATTTAGAGTTGCTGCAACTGGCAACCTTTAACAAAAACTTTTAAAAAGTTCAAAGATTCTTCAATTACGAGTAAGTAAATAGTTTCTGCAAATGAAGTTAATAGCTTTAATGTTAATCAAGAAAGTAACCCGCAAAATTGCTCGGAAGTGGTATCAAGAGAGCGAAGACATATATATTTATGATTATCGTCTCAACTCAAGTCGAAGCCCGTACGTAGAGCGATTCACAAAACGATGCTATTTCAAAAATAAATGTGCCGAATGTATTCGAATGGATCTTACTGCTGAATCTGTTGGAAGATCACGATATCGTGACTCGTGTCGAAAGAGAAAACTGGGCCGTTTCTATGTTAAGTTGTTGTTTTTTTTAGAACCTAAGCAGAGCTATTTCAATAAAGGTAAATGTTCAATTGTTTTTTTTTGTTGCCTTTTCCTAGTGTACGAAGAACCGGTTCACACGCGCTCTACACCAGGTACAGACATGTACCTGGGCGCTTCTCTCCTCCACCACGGCTCGGTCAACCCGAGCCGAGGTCCGAGCCTTTAGAGGCGCCCTCGAGTTGTTCCGCTCCCCGATCCGATCCGAACCCTTCGGAGAATCTAGTAGGGCACGGGGACGCGAACTAGTGCGCGATGTCGTACCCTCTAGAAACCCTCCGAAGTTGATTCGAATCACATGGCTTGATCCCCCTTTACGTTCCTCGCAGCCCCCAAAAAAGCCCGATGAAGCTGAAAATGCCGTCAGAGGCAATCAGCAATCTCTCTCCAAAAAAAAAAAGTAATTGTTAAAACTTTTTGATCTTTTTAACGAGGAATTATATCGGTTTGCTTTACAATATTTTTTTGGTCGTTTAATTATCTTCGACCGGATATTAAGAGTCTGGTTTCCAATCTGTTGCGTTGAATAAGTAGTAAAATACAGTGTCAGTTATGAATTTAAAGGAAATAAATAGTATTGATATGTTATATCTTTTAAGTTTGTAGTCGTACAAAAACCCTTTGTCAATGATGTCGCTTTTAGTGATATGACTACCGGGTCATGTCACTATAAGCGACATCTTATAGCATAGAAGCACAGTACTATAGCCACCTATCTTTATTTAGTACCAAATTGTCCATTTTTTTTTATTCAGATTAGGCACAATATTGCAATTATAAAAGTCGAGTACATGTCTTAAAAATAAAGAAAAAATATATAATAAAATAACATGAGTACACAAAATAATAGTAATACTATATAATGTAATAAACCATACATATATTAAATGTGATTCTACTGCTGGTTCGGAAGGTTGTTTCTACTAAGAAGAACCCAGCAAGAAACTTAGAAGAACTCAGCTATACTGGAAGATGTCGCTTTTAGTGTTAGGACCACCCAGTCGTCACTAAAAGCAATACAAAATAAAGATGGGTAGGTGGTTATAGTACTCTGCTTGTAAAAACCAGGTAACAGTCAAGAAAATAAATTTGGTCACCCAGGTCCGGTATTGCGAAAGTAGCTTCTCAAACGAACGCGCTAGATGTTGCGCCAAGTTGCGTAAGTCAACAGTATATATAAAACTACAAAAGCACTAACATAAATAAAATGAAATATTTTTGTTTTGTTTATATAATTTTAACGCAAATTTTGTTGCGAAACTAATTACAAAAACACAATGTTAAAGTTTACAAATATTAAAGATCAGTTAAGAAGTATTATGATCAGATGTTAATGACGGTAGTTGTTGACATTGAATTGGCGCCTTTGGCTTTCAAAGTAAAAAAGTAAATAGTGTTGAATAATTTCGGCGGGCTGGTTAGAACCACGATAGCTCAATTGGAAGAGCACCTGACCCGGTATGTCAGAAGGGTGCAGGTTCAAATCCTGCTCGTGGAAATTTTTTCAACATTGTGTTTTTGTAATTAGTTTCGCAACAAAATTTGCGTTAAAATTATATAAACAAAACAAAAACATTTTATAAATAGCTAGCCTACTTCTTAACTGATCTTTAGTATTTGTAAAAATATTATGATCAGATGTTAATGACGGTAGTTGTTGACATTGAATTGGCGCCTTTGGCTTTCAAAGTAAAAAAGTAAATAGTGTTGAATAATTTCGGCGGGCTGGTTAGAACCACGATAGCTCAATTGGAAGAGCACCTGACCCGGTATGTCAGAAGGGTGCAGGTTCAAATCCTGCTCGTGGAAATTTTTTCAACATTGTGTTTTTGTAATAAATAAAATAAGATAAGAATTTATTTAACAACAACAAACGCAGCATTAATGGCCATGGCATGTTCATCTAGTTAGTGAGAAAGACATTATATTGTAAGGTACACACGCCTGCACCTCAAACTACCATAAACTGTCAAATTGCTTCAATTGACTTTGAACTTTATGCCCTAATGATATTGTTGAAAATGTATTGAAGAGATTTGACAGTTTTGGATAGGTGCATGTGCAGGCGTCTGTACGTAAGGTTGTAAGGTTTATAAAAAAGTTTTATTTATTAAACAATGTATGTACACAGATACAAGCACAAGGACAGAGACTTATTTTATTTATTAAATTACAAAAACACGAATGTTGAAAAAATTTCCACGAGCAGACCATTCAATGTCAACAACTGGGTGTCTTTGGCTTTCAAAGTAAAAAGTAAATAGTGTTGAATAATTTCGGCGGGCTGGTTAGAACCACGATAGCTCAATTGGAAGAGCACCTGACCCGGTATGTCAGAAGGGTGCAGGTTCAAATCCTGCTCGTGGATTTTTTTTCAACATTTGTGTTTTTGTAATTTGTTTCGCAACAAAATTTGCGTTAAAACTATATAAACAAAACAAAAACATTTTATTTATTAAAAATTGATTGATCTCAATATGGTTTTAATTTTTTTATTTATATTTTAATTTGTATCCAATCGATTATTCTATCTTTTGTAGGAAATGTACATTTTGCAAAATGGACATTTCGGGAAAGGGACGTTCTGGAAAAGGAACATTATGTGAAAGGGACAAAATGACCAAGAACGTATTTTTCGGCTTTCACTTACTTTAGGATACCCTGGACTTGACTCAACTGAAACAAACATTCTAAATTATATTTTTTTTTTTTACTTTGGCACATACAGTCCTTAAAATAGTATTTTTAATTCTCATGTAAACTGAAGACTTCAAAACTAATAAGATGGACCCAACAGTGTCCAAAAGTTACCAATTGAAGTAAACTTCGCGTCTGGACTCCATTTCCACTTTATTTAGGTGGAGTGGAGTCATTTGCCGAGCTAATTATATAAAAAACTTTAAGTATAATTTGGTGTGAAGCTACAGCCAACATTAAAAGTGACTGATTATTTAAAACACTTCATTATAATGACGTATCATTATCATGCCAACTGTCAAGTACCTACTAACAATTGAAAATTCGAAGCTCTTACACATCCACCTAGGTATGGACTCTGGTCACAGTATATATAATTTCACCTCTGATCTTAAAGTTTATTAGCTCTCTCCATCCGACTGGTTATCTGGAAGAAATCGCTTGAAAACGATAAGATCGCCAAATTGTAACTTTGTATTTATTTTAATTTTTTTCTTGTGTTCATGTTTATGTTTTTTAGTGTTGCAATAAAAGTATTATCTATCTATCTATCTATCTATATATATTCGCTTATATAATATATACTATGCTCTGGTATGACAGACGCCTGCGTAAGAACCTATTTAAAACTTTTAAACTTTAATAAATGTTCAACCATATGCCTACACATAAAGTTCAAAGTCTATTGAGAAAGTTTGACAGTTTGTGGTAGTCTGATGTGCAGGCGTGTGTACAATGCATCAAGTTGTAGATATACTTACAGTGCTTCTACTTTCTTAATGTCTCTCGGTAATCATCGCATTTCCGAATGCAACTGAATATCAATTTCCCTAACAACGTACCTTATTGTTGTTTTGTTCTGATTTTTGGTGTGAACTATATAAAGCTGTGAAACTATAAATCGTAAATCAACTATTAAGTATGACACAATAGTATTACCCCTTATTAATAATATGTAAAAGGAGTAGTAGCAACTTTATATACTCTACAAGATTTGTTCCTGATTCGTCAAAAATGCAACGACAGCCTAAATAGAAAGTTTGCCGGGAGTAATTAAGAAAAAAAATGCACTTTACACAACAAACTGATACAACTTCTTCCAAATCTTTAAATAACGAGAAATTGTGCGGATGTTATTTAATTTTTGTCTTGCACGAAATCGTGGTACAATTATAAGTTTGTATAGATATCCGTTCCGAGTGGAATTGTGCTTGGAGAGAAACTCTTCTGGGCCTCAGATCAAGGCCTCGATGCCATAAGTTACAAGACAACCGCTATTACTGAACAAGATTTGTAGGCTTTTTTTGTCATATTAGTTGTCTTCGCGTCTGTACTCCATTTCCACTTAGCATCAGGTGGTGTGGAGTCATTTGCCGTGCTAAGTAATAAAAAAAAAGGATTTATTAGTCAAAAGGACTATTATTCTTGCTATTGTGATATTATATTCAAATTAGTTTTTTTTATTTGTTATTAAGTACATGTATATTTTCTTTTTTTTTTCACAATAATATACTTATATCGACCTAATACACATCCAGTATAATTTAATGCAAATAAACACATTCTATATAACGCTGTATATAAATCTGATCGCTTTTATGTGAAATAATGTATGTATAGTGTAATTTATATGTATTTTTACTTAATAAGTTTATTTTATCCTGACGCTTCAAACCTTGTGTTTTGGCTACCATAACACAAGGCCTTGCTATTACTATGTTCCCCACAAAAATAATGTAGTCACTTATGACCTTAGATTATGTCATAATCAAAGCTTACGAAACGACACCCGTCGCTCAGCTGTGACTTGAGCCAAACATTAAAAAAACTGTGAGGTCGAGCGCTAGCGGCGTTGTGAAATCCAGTGGTTTACCAGGATCTAAAAGTTTATAGCTATGCATCTTCATTGCGTAATCCAAGCCTAGCAGCTTCGCTAATCTGAGTGTTAAAGTTTTAAAGTAAATTTAATCAACGATTATTAATCCGTCGTCTGCTGTGAATACAATAGAATTTTAATTGTTTAAGGCACTGATCAGTGCTCGCCGCATAACGGGTAAGTACATTTTCACTACTTAAGAAAAGTCATTATCATCATCATCCACACAGCATTTCATCACCTCTGTTGTGTAGTGGTCAAGACCAATGGTCTCGTCCTGGTTGGTAGAAGACCTTGTTCCGAATCCACTTGGCTAGCTACTACCATCTTGTCTCAATATGTCGCCAAAACATCAATGCTGGTATCATTGTTGTTCCGACGACAGTTAGAGATAACTTTCCAATTCCTCAGTGGTTCAGGTTTCCGGGTAAAGTGCGCTTCGACCTTCGGGCCTTATCGTCATTTAACATCAGGTAAGATGAAGGCCTAAAGCTTTCCCGTAAGGAATAAAAAAAACATCACTAGTAAGTAAACAGCCTACAGCTCAACTCAGGCCTTTCCATATGAACAAGAATACGTGAAGAAATTGGTGCTTAACCCACCACATTGGCCTAATGCGGGTTGATGAGTAAAAGGGTATAAGGAGGGTAAATTGCGGAAGGGACAAGCGGGAGGACAAGGACTAGTGCCTACCGTCTTAAAATTTGTTCGACAAAAAAAAACTCAATGTTTGCTAAAAAAAACTCCTTGCCTCGTAGTTCCACCACGTCCGGAGAGACGCGACACAGTATCTAACCATCTAACATAAAAAACTAAGGAATTGCAATAAAAAATTACTGGACGACCACTAGAAAGCTGGTACTCTGTATTCAATTGTACAGATCTCTATTATAATGATGAAGAAAAGTCTTGGACGGTTAATTCGTCCAAGAGAAAAGTGTAAATCACTCGTTTCTGTCGAACCTTCGATAGCTTAATAGTTAACATTAGAAATATAAAGTTATTAAAGGTTATGTTTATATATAAAGAAATAGTTGCAAATATTTTTGCAAAGCACAGCCGAGCCGCTAGTCGCCAAAAATCCCACAGTTTGCAATCAAACTCTCAAAATAAAACAAAACACAACACAAAACAAGACACCATCGCTTAGAGTGCCTTCTCTAAAAAGCTTCGCGTTGCGTGTCACTCCCCATTGATCCATGACTATTATCGACCTTATCACGGTAGGTTAAGGTCTACATGAGTAGTACGTGTTGTCACGCCTGACGTGGTCCCCGTCATCCGTTGAAGTGGGCTGATGCTGATGTTCAACTGGCAGTTCATTGCTCCGTGCTTGACGTACGTTAGTTGCTTAGGATTGTAACAAAACTTTTTAAAGTGTACATATATAGTTTGTATTGTTACCATTGAAGCAGTGCCTCTGCTGTTTCATGTTTTCGTAAATGTAATTGAATGGCAAATAGAACTCGCGCAAGTTAAACTAGCACAAATATTATGTAACGTCTGTCCAATAATTGTATCTACCAGTATAGTCAGTGATAATTGTATGCCACGATAGCTCAGACTGTCAGATGGGTAATTCAGATCAGTAGAGATGCGTCGTATATCCAAGTTAGGCCTACTATCCACGGAGACGTAGCTTCATTGGCGCGTATTCGTCATTATACGCTTAGTGTACGCCTGCTTGCAGCTTACATACAAAACTATGCTACTCTGTCGACGAAGCGGCAACGTCGCGCTCGCGTCGCTGCATGCACGTCATGACGCCTGCCGTACCGCATGTCATACGCCGGGGCGTACATAAGAGTGAACGCACGTGATTATTAATATAACAAATGCCGGGAACGGCTGCGAAGTGTAGAATTCTCACAAATGATTGACAACATACGCCTCGTAGACAGAGATCAGTACGCTGGGCTGCTTAAGCTGTTTGGCGTATTTTGAAGCGTCTATGAAGCTACGCCTCCGTGGACAACTACATATAAGTTTATAAAATGTAGGTAAATAGCAGCGCTCTACGAGACCAGATCGAAGGTAGCTTGGGAAGCAGAATTGACTTCACCTTCTTTTGCACACATTCAGTATTCTTAGCAAACTTGATAAGATTTATATTTCATAATATAGTTAAAAGTTTAATGAATAATGAACTTTGGCACTGCGACTAGATCTTCAAATCAATTCCAAAAGAATTATATAGAGAAAAAAATATTCTTTAATATAAAAATAAGCAATGAGAAACAAAATATCGAAGACAGTCTTTGTCAGTTTGTCATCCTTTGTTACTCTGTCACGAACATCAGAGTTTACTAACAACAAAGTTTTACGGGCAAATGTGCTCTGCCCCCTAATTTTTTAAAACACGAACTATTTTCGCCAAAATGTCGCCTTTCAGCCTGAAAACATGACGCGGAAATAAAATTACTGCGTGGCCTACATAAAATATTGGTCTATTTATTTTGTGTATTTTATCAGTATATAATTTATTTAATTTTTATATACCTGCTGAACTGATTCTGATCATAAATATAATATAAATATAACATTGTACCTACAAATTGGTGAAGTATGAACTATGTTTTACATAAAAAAAAACATGTTTTTATTAAAGTTTACTATTAATGTGTTGTTATCAATGTTGTGTCGTTTAATGTAAAAACTTTTGTTTTAACAACCTTTAGGGCCATTGAAACGGATAAAATTTGTCAAAGCATTGGACTGTTCCAAATCAAAAGAGAATCGTGAAATTTAATATTGAATTTTCAAATAAGCTTTTTAGTTTGATATGATAGTTTGGCAGAGTTAAAATGGTTTTTGGTAAAATTGTAACTGTGTAATTATATATGTATGCATATATGCATTATCTATATGATTTTATATTTAAAAAAATTCGCTAAATTAATTAAATGAATGCTATTATTTATTGTCATCTGAAAGTTACAATTTGAAAACGCGCTGAATAAATTACGCTATTTTGGCGTAATGGATGCCTGAACCGGTGTGTGAAAGGGAGCGGGTTCGAATCCGACTATTGGAAAATTTTTCAACGCTTTTTCAAAAAAAAATATTTTTGTAGTTAGGTTGACCCACTCAGCCACTAAGTGATGTGATGCAACATCGGAAAATAATTTGGTGACGACGGGTTGACTAACATAATTGAGTTTCAACTCGGCAAGTATTTTAACGTACTTATAGTTTTAAAACAATTTTCTGTGTTAAAACGAATCAGTAATAATGTGAATACTAAATATCGTCCCCGTCGTGTCAAAATTAAATAACCATCAAAATTAAAGTTTTGAGATATTCACGTTTTTCTGTTTATTTTCATTAAAAATGGCTATAACTTGAAGACAATTTACTGTCAGTCTTTTGATATGTAATACAGCAGACTTACGTTTATTAATTATTTTTTTTGCGATAATGTTCCTTTGTATTATTTTAAATAAAAAAATAAAAAAGAAATTATTTAGTTTTGCCACAAACGTATTTTACAACCAAGTTGCAGTTATAATGCTTTTGTATGTCACTTAGTAAGTTTTGCTACAACCAAGAAATAACAAATACGAATATTTCCAGTGAATAAGCATACAGGTATAATTTTGCTACACTTTTACTGACCTTAATTTTTATGTATTCATTTTATTTTATTCGTTTTATTAATGCAATTTTATTCAAAAAGATCTGGAAAACAGTTAAATAATACTAGAATGTACTTGTTTAATATGTTTATTCAACGCAAAATTTATGGGTATGGTTTTCACATAATTAAAATAAAATAATTAAAATCAACATCGAATTCGTATAACATTGAAATTAAAACCAGCATTAACCCTTTCCCTGTCCCATGAATCACATATGACACATAACAATTGAAAACCAATTATTATAGTTCTTGGACAAGGAACCTGTATACAAAATTTAAAATAAATCAAAATCAATAAAATTGTACTAAGTAACCGAAGTAGGTAACTATTCCGATTCAACATCTGACACATGGACGTCTGGTTGAGCTGATGATGCAGGTAAACTTTTATACCACGCGTGTAGTTCATGGGCAATTATATTTTTCTGGCAAAGCATAAGAATTCTATGCCAAGGGTGGGAAATCGCCCACATCAACGCGCGGTATACTGGTGGACTGCGGAAATCGCGTCCCTCCGCGACAACAGTATATACGCTCGTAGGCTAAACCAGAGGTGTCGCCGTCGGTGCCTCAGGAAAAAGAGGAAAAAGAGGCCCTTCACAACAGCTTAAATAATAAAAAAAAATTAAAGAGGCTAGAAGGGAACTCACAATTCAGATTATGCAGGCCAAGGCTGCGGCATGGGGGGAGTTCCCGACCGACTTGGGCCGGGACCCGTAGAGTCGACCATACCGTGCCATTACAAATCGGCTACGCAACTCGGCGTCTCCTACTGAGTCGTTCCAGCCAGAACTCTTGACCCGAGTAGTGGAGGGTCTTTTCCCGAATAGGGTGTTCGAGACAGTGCCTTTTTTCACCCCGGAGTACGATGTTGACGAGAGTGTTTCCAACATCCCGCCCATAACGGATGATGAAATGGAGGTGGCTGTGGACCATCACCGTATCAGGAAGAAAGCTCCCGGCCCAGATGACGTTCCAGGAAAGGTCCTGGCAGTCGCCCTGGAGCATATCGGATGAAGGCTAGTCGCGCTCTTGGATACCTGTCTCCAGCAGGGAAGGTTTACCAAGATCTGGAAACAGGGCCGACTAGTTCTCTTAAAAGGTCATCCGTTGGACTCCCCTTCTGCCTATCGCCCAATCGTCCTGTTCGATGGGCGGGTAAGCTTTTTGAGCGTGTGCTCGCTGCCCACATCATCGGCCATTTGGACGGTCAGGGTCTAACATCGAAAACTTCGAAGTTTGGTTTCAGAAGGGGTAGATAGGTCCACAGTGGATGCAATACTTACCCTAAAACACATGACCGAAGATGCGATCGAGAAGGGGGAGAGGGTGTTGGCGGTCTCATTGGTCATAAGCCAATGCTTTTAACACCCTCCCCTTTAGTGTGCAGGCCCCATTATGCAGGCCCTGCAATATCATAGGGTTTCACAATACCTCCAAAGAGTCCTACGAAACTACTTTGTAGACAGGTCGGTCCTATTCTTGGAGCCAGGAGGAGCAAGGATAAGCTTGCGAAGATCGGTGTGCGGTGTTCCACAAGGATCAGTCCTCGGGCCACTCTTGTGGAACCTAGGTTACAACTGACTTCCTTGTTGACTACGGAACCCTAAAAAGGTCAATACATGATAAAAATAGAAATTTTATAGGCCCAAAGAATTCCTACGTTCGACCGCGCTAATTATATTTTGGAATCTTCAAAGTTGTGCCAATGTATAAATAGTGCAATTAAAAATATGATTTATGGATAGGCATTTTATCATCAGCGCAAGGAATTCCAACATTTGGTCGAGCTAATTATATTCAGGCCTCTGCAAAGTGACAAGCTGCGGCTGTAAAAAAATTGGGATTCATAATTTTGGTTTTTTATTTTAATTTTTTTTATTTACATAAACAAGACAAATTACAATATTTACAAAGTTATCCAATAAAATAGTGGTTATAATCTATATCGAAATTGAAAAATATGTGTAGGTACACATAAAAAGTTAATACAAAATGAGCTGCACGTTAACATAATTTAAAGTTAATTATTACTAAAAAATTGCAAGTTTAACATGTTAAATGTGCACATCTGCAAATTACTGTTTGGCTGTAGCTGATAGTCTGGAGTCAACACAACCTGTGCAGACTGACGGGTTTGGGGTAGAGGATGTATTTAAATGTATAATGAAAGACGAGAGTTTAGAAATGAAGATGCCTAGCTATATGCTTTCAATTGCCAATTCCTCATACCTACGATCTTTATTAACAACGTTGCTTCAACGTAAGTAGCTTCAGATTTAGGTAAATACATTTCTTAATATTTTTTTCATAATACGATTGTTTGAAACCATCAATGCTCTCACATCGGACCCAATATTAAACATCACGTGTAATGATCAACACTCTCATCGCATACAACGGGAATGTATTCATAAAACAATTAACCTGGTATCCTAACACAACACTATGTTTATCGCCTAATGCTGAGTTTGTAACGAGCCAATAAAGATACATCTCAATAGAGCGGCAGTGCATATCGAATTCTTGAGCTATAGTTACACGAGTTGCGAAGGCGCATATTTAGTTGTGGGAAACACCCAATCAAGGGTATTCGTTTTTCTTTACCATTGTCTTGACAAAACGTGAGAAAGTGTCAGTGTTCATTCCGTTAAAGACCCAATGTGAGTCGCTTTAAATACTATTACCTACTTTGGGCAGATATCGTTAATACATAAGATTCGGAGTATTTAGGAAATAATATTCAACGGTTACGCGAATAGAAGCGTTTTTTGCTGCATATCTGGGAAGGACGGTGAGAAACTTGGTCACCCATCCGGTAACAAGCCTTTACGAAAGCTGCTAACATGCAAGATCGCAACCGGCACGCGTGAACTTCTGCGCTATATAGCTTTTCGTTTGGATACTTCGGATACACTTTTAAAAAGCACATTGATCATAGTAGTTTTACTGTGTTTTACCTTGTGTACCCCTTCATCTTCTTTTTCATCTTCTTCTTCTTCTTCAACCATAATTGACCCATTATCGGGTATAGGTCTTCTCATGATCCCTCCACTTGGCTCGATCTTGTGCCACTCGCATCCATCTTTCGTATCTCATCTTAGCCTTGTTACTATGAGGCTAGTATTGTTTCTAATTTCTAGTAATTTCTTTCTAATCTCTATCACATTTATCGCCTGTTCACATCACACAAAAAATCTTGCCCAGCTTCTAGCTACCCCTTGGACGATACAAAATTCAGCTTGTGTTTGCAAAAAAGCTCGAAGGTCCATAACAACCTCTATTCACATCACACAAAACATGTTTAGTGCGCGGGAAAGTGTGTTAGGCCGTTGCAAGAAGGTTAAAACCTTTTTATCCCGGGAAACGGATGACTCTCAGGGGAATCGACTTAATCCAATATTTATTTACCACTGCCGCTGTGGGCTTTACAACAAATATGCGTAAATGTAGGATCCTAGCAAATAATAGAAACATTTATTTATAATCATGTTTAGTTTTCTTGTTTTCCGCGTTTGGTTAAAGTGTTGTTTACATTACTTCTAATAATAATATGCTCATTTTAATGCCCCTACTGTTTGGATGTTGGAAACACTACAGGGAGACCATTAAACTTAGCGTTGGCTCAGTGCGAATTGGTGATTGTTGTAGCAGCCAACGGCTTTACGTGCCTTCCGAAGCACAGAGGAGAACGACATGCAAAATTTTGGCCATCTATCCGAAGACCGATCTTTTCGAAAGTTGCGTAGCCTTGCAATCGCAGACCGAACGCGTTAACCATTGTGTTATTGAACTCCTCCAAAGATATACAATTTGGAAATAGCACTTGAAAACAAAAGACGACTCGCCTCAGATTTGATTCAAATCCACTATATTTCCCAATTTTTGATTCTGCTAATTAAAATCGATCACGATCGTGAAAGACACGTGTGTTCTGTTTTTTTTATTTATTATTTGGAAAACAAACAATTACAAACATCTCACAAAAAATACAATTAGGAATAACATAAATCAGTGAAGTTTGCACATAAACCAAAACTACTCAATAGCAACTTAGAACAACACAATATATTATAGTATTACGACTAAGTCGAAATAATTTCTCTTTTTATTTCTTTTTATAAGTGTTAAGCGTGTGGTTAAACTCGTGACAATTTTTTCTTTTATGATTATGATATAAAAGGCAACCAAAAATTTTTTACTGTGTAGTAGGTACGGACACTGTTATAGCCTCTTCAAACTTTATAAATTTACCATAACGTACTACAAGAATTTGACGTTTTCTATTCATGTGCAGGATCCACGTTCCGGACCTCGTAGCACCAGCGGGTACAACATAATACAAACGATGTACATATAAGATAAAGCAGACAAGACAAGTTATTATTCAAATGAGCAATAAAAACATTTTGGTCCATAAAGACATTAAAAAAACGATAATTTTCATACAAGCTTTTATATCTTACATATATTCAATTTAGAAACGAACTTTATAAGTATACCTTCCAATGTACGAAATCATGTTATTAACAACATCAAATATTTATAACGCGTATTGAATATCAAAGCTTGAAATCGTATCATGTTATTGACGTAGGTACTTAAAATACTAGTTCGTAAACTTAAATCACCTAGGTGATTAAACCAATAACGTGTGTCTTCGAAATTCATTTAAATAATCGTTAGACAGACAAAAACTTCTAATAAATACCAGAATCATCATCATCATCATCTCAGCCAAAAGACGTCCACTGCTGGACAAAGGCCTCCCCCAAGGATCTCCACAACGATCGGTTTTGTGCTGCTTGCATCCAGCGGCTTCCCGCGGCCTTCACCAGATCGTCGGTCCACTTTGTTGGAGGCCTGCCCACACTGCGTTTTCTGGTACGCGGTCGCCACTCAAGGACTATTCCGCCCCAGCAACCATCAGTTCTGCGAGCAATGTGGCCTGCCCACTGCCACTCGAGCTTAGCAACTCTTCGGGCCATGTCGGTTACCTTTGTTCTTCTGTAGATCTCCTCATTTTGATTTGATCACGCAGAGAAACCCAGAGCATAGCCCTCTCCATTGCTCTTTGAGTGACCTTGAGCCTTCTGATAAGGCCCATAGTGAGCGACTACGTCTCAGTCCCGTATGTCATCACTGACAACACATACTGGTCAAAGACTTTCGTCTTGAGACACTGCGGTATATCGGACGAAAAGTTATTTCGTAGCTTACCGAACGCTGCCCAGCCTAATTGGATTTGACGATTGACCTCTTTGCTGAAGTTGGACCTACCTAATAGTCCAGGTTAGTCCCAGGTAAACTTAATCGTCCACAACTTCAAGGGCAGAGTCCCCAACCTTCAGAGGAGTGGGTACGACACGTGAGTTTGACATAACTTTCGTCTTATCCATGTTAATTTTAAGACCTACTTGTTGAGAGACTCTGTTGAGGTCACCGAGCATTGTGCCGAAGTCTTCCAGGGTCTCATCCATGACTACTATATCGTCAGCAAATCGAAGGTGAGTGATGAATACGCCGTTGACGTTGATGCCGAGTCCTTTCCAGTCAACAGTTTCGGAGATATCAACTCTTCTCTGTAACTGGTTAGGTTTCAAGCTCTGGTCCTAAAGACGGACTGACATAGTAACGCTTTCATACAAACACTTCAACACTTCGATGTACCGGTAGTCAATTTGACACCGCTGGAGAGACTGTAGCACGGCCCATGTTTCAATCGGTTCGAAGGCTTTTTCATAGTCCACACGCAAAGCAAAGAGGCTGGTTATACTCTTCGGTCTTCTGTATAACCTGCCGCAGTATGTGGTCTATGGTGCTGAAGCCTTTTCGGAAACCGGCTTGTTTGATAGGCTGGAAGTCACCAAACCTTCGTGCGAGACGATTCGTTATGACTCTCGAAAACAGTTTGTAGACGTGGCTTAGAAATGAGATGGGCCTGTAGTTCTTCAGCAGGGGTTTGTCGCCTTTTTTGAAGAACAGAACCACCATACCATCGTGCCACGTCTATGGCGTTTTGTCCCCTAGTACGACGGAATTAAATAGCTTCTGAAGAGCTACGAGTACCGGTCTTCCGCCCGCTTTCGGAAGCTCGGCTGTAATTCCGTCAGCACCTGGTGCCCTGCCGTTCTTGAGCTGTTTGAGAGCCATACTAATGTCTTCGGTATAGTGCCGGGTTAACTTAGCTCTAGGGTATTTAGCTAAGCTTTGTACAGGTGGCCGTGTGGATGTGTAAAGCTGTCCATAGAACTTCTCCACCTCTCCCATAACATCGGACCTGGTCGTGATAGTTCTGCCGTGAGCCTTTGTTCCGCTCAATGGCCTCCTTAATACGGTTAGTATTAAATCGGCGCGTGTCACGAGTCATAGACTTCGATATCTACGTATTTAGCCGTCTAAACTAAGACGCATCACCTGAAGAAAGCAGAACCATTGCGCGCCGCTTTTCCATTAGTTTTAGGGTATGGTCTAAGAACCTTTTGGTTTCTTTTGCACGGTGGGTTTTAAAGAACTTGGACCCAACCGTTTGGACAGTTTCTACAAACCTGTCAACCTGTGTATTCGTCCACATTTTTGCAATTTTAGGCACTTGAAGCAATTCTGCAATTCGAGCTGAAAGCTTTCGAGGTTTTGGATTTGGATGGGTGCAGGGTGGAGCGTAGACCTTATCAATGGACGTTTTTCCAGCTTAACGTTTCATTTAATATGCTTCAATATAATATAATCATGAAATCTCAGAAACAGTAAAGCCATTTGACATTAACATATATATTCAAATCTGGAAGGTTTTCCTTAATGAGGCATTAATTATGAAAGGTTTTTCAAGGATTGCCCCAGTGTTAGATATTCAAACTTTTTTTTTTATTTGAGAGAGTTTGCTGATTGCCACTTTCGGCATTTCACCAGACTTGTTTGGGGGCGGCGAGTAACTTAGAGGTTCCTCAAGTCTTGCGAAACTAAAAACACCGCCATGACACTGATTTTTAGACGGAGGCTTACATTATGTAATTCAGTAAATACTCATTAGAAGACATTTGACATATCAAAATGATAACACAATATGTCACATAAAATAATAATACGTCATGTTATCATACATCATATTATCGATTTAAAATTTACAAAATGACGCGCGCTTGCGCGCTGTTCCGGCTTCCTGTTACACACTTCCGTCCCATTTCTACGAAATCACTCTTACAAATTGTTTAGAAGGCGAGCGGAAATGTTATACATCAAAAAATACAGTCCACTACAAATTACAACATCGCCCGCGCCACCACATGTATCGCCCTATATAGGAATTACATAATGTAAGCCTCCGTCTAAAAATCAGTGTCATGGCGGTGGCTTTGCTGTTACTGTAATATATGCTGAGCCGGAGACTTTTTTGCCGCTACTTCATTGCTCATTTTATTTTATGCTTTCTTTTATGTGATTTTTTTGTAACAGTGCATTATAAATTATTTGATTTGATCAAACCTGGGATTTTGGGTCTGAGACCGTTAGTCTTAACAATTAGATTCACTAGACCATAAAGGCTGTGAAATAAAACGGCGTTTTAAAGAAATAGGTACGTTAACAAATTAATTCCTTGCTGGGTTTCAATCAGTTTGAGTTAATGTCAATCCTTTCTGATTAGTAGATGAAAGTGATTTTAGGGGAGTTATACAACATCATTCGTCTGCAGGTGGCGGTTTCCTTCACTGCCTTTGTTGTTAGCAATTTAATCTGTCACAGCTTAATTGAGAAATATCCACTCCAGCCTATAAGAATTAAGTCGGTGTTTATTATGTCTTTAATAAAACTTGATTTAAGAGGTAGCGCGATGGAAAAACTTGTAATAAAAAATAAAAGATTTAAAAAAAAAATCTTTTTTATTACAAATGTTTTGATTTTGGATAAGTAGTTACCACTGTTGTTTTATGAATGGATATTATAAGTTAAATATCAAAAAGACTTTTGATTAGATATAAATAAATACGAAATTCAAAGTTGGTAAAAATTTTACCCTAAAGGAGGTCAAAATAGGGGTGAAAGTTTTTGTGTGATGACGTTAGCAAAAAAGCTTACGGCCCAGAAAATACAACGCCTTGCGCAAATACAAATTTGCCAAGCGCCTTAAAGCAGGTGTTCATTTAGAAAAAAAAACCCACGGGCATATGTGGTATGCTCACGTGTATTAAACCAGCAAAATCTTTATGTTTTGGTAAAAGATAGAAAAACTATAAACTTAGTGTATAAAAATGTACTTAAATCTAAAGCTATTGCAGTAAAATACTGTAAATAGCTTATTTTAATGTATGTATATTTGCAAAATAATTAGCCTAGAAAATTTAAAATGTTGCCGAAAGTCACTATTCCACGCGGACGAAGTCGCGGGCACATTAAAGTTTTTAATAAAAAGTAAAAAATAATATGTATAGTTTATCAAATTTGATTCGAAATTCCTATGGTACATTTTATATGCCATAATGAACATTTTACTTTACTGAATGTTTTATTTACTAAGTATAGATTTTCTTAGACTTATCGGGGAGTTGCCCTCAAGCAATTCCTTCACGTTCAATCAATCGACTAAATTCCTATAGGCGATACAGCGAAAATATCAACTGCATATTAAAATGACAAAACCTGTACTTGCACGGCAGTCTCGCTGTAAGCCCCTTCCATTACAATGCATTATCCTACATATTTTTTTTCGTATTGTCCACGAGTAATTGAGCTATGTACAGAACAAGTTTTACTGGGTCACAGCGAGCAGGTGCCATGTTCTTTCAGAAAATAATGGTAGTACTCGAACTTAGTGGTTGGAACTACAATCAGGTTCGGAGAATTCTTAATTCTGACATAGTAATCTGGACGCCTTGGTGGACTATTGGCAAAACGCGCGACCTGTAATCTAATGGTCCCTGTGTTTAATTGTTAGGTCGGGCAATATTTTAACCACCTCTGTGGTCTAGTTGTTAAGGCCACCGGTCTCAGACCCAGAGGTCCCGGGTTCGGTTCCCAGCGGGGGCTACATGTTTGTGTATCAATTTTGGTTGATGGTAGGGCTTATTTGTCCGCCTGGCTAGCTAACACCATATTACCTAAATATGCCACCATAACGTTAATATTATTAACATTGTTGTGTTCTGGCAGCTCGAGATAAGATAAGATAAGATAAGCAAGTGTCTCAGTAGTTGAGGAGTCCTGGTGAAGTGCGCTTCTATCTTCGACCTTATCGTCTTAACCGAAGTAATACAAAAAATTAAGTATTTCAGACCCCCATATGACAAGGGTGGTGATAAAGTCAATATACATCATTTGTATTGATGACTTAATTTCAATGATGGGCACTTTGCCTAGCAGTGGGATAGTTTTAGGCTTTTTACTATGAATCAGGTATTAAGTATTTATTTGAGGTTACTATTTTGCAAGATACCTGCACATTAGCTGACATAACTCATTAGGTATACACATAAAAACATAGATTTTAGATACCACAACAATATATTAATTTGAAGACTTTCTGTTATTTAATGGTGAAATTTCATGTCAATCAAAAAGCTGTTTTTGTGCAAAAAGTGAGGGAACATTTTTTTTCACCCTTAGGGGTTCTATTTAGAGAAATTTCGAAACACGTGTTTCATTCTTCTCTTTGTTCAGTATTTGCCTTATAATTTAAGAGAATTCAAGCTGAAAATACAGTCAGGTCATATTGTCATATTGTCACACAGTAAAAACTTTTCTTTTAGAATGCTGGCCACAAAAAAGTTTATTGAATTCGAATTTCGAATTGTTCATGAAAATAAAAATAGATACTTTTTAGAATTTTACTCATTTTTAAATATGGAGTGGACGCTTAAAGAAGACCGTGTTGCAGTTATTGCGTTGCATCGTTGCGGTTACGCGCCAATTCAAATTTTTGACATACTGAAAAATTTGAATTTAACCAAAAGATTCGTTTATCGTACCATCAAACGATACAATGAAGACTCTAGTGTAGATGACAGGTCAAGGAGTGGTCGCCCTCGGTCTGTTAGGACTCCAGCAGTGATAAAAGCTGTGAAGGCGCGAATCAAAGAAATCCTAAACGTAAGAAACTGTTGACCCTTCAGATAGGGCTTTGGGCATATCGAAGAAAAACAGGACATCATTTGAATGCTCGTCTAATGGACCGGAGACTGAAGAGATGCCGCGCTTTGTTGAAGCGGTACGCGGGAAAAAAATATCGGGAAATTCATTTTTCAGATAAAAAAATTTTTACCGTAGAAGAGAGCTACAACAAACAAATTGATAAGGTGTATGCACACAGTAGTGAAAAGCGAGCAACCGTATTCCGCGTGTCCAACGAGGTCATTCTCCATCCTCGCTCATGGTATGGTTGGGAGTTTCTTATTGGGGCTTAACAGAGGTACATTTATGTGAGAAAGGTGTAAAAACGAATGCAGTTATGTATCAAAATACAGTCCTGACGAACCTTGTGGAACCTGTTTCTCATACCATGTTCAATAACAGGCACTGGGTATTCCAACAAGATTCGGCGCCAGCTCATAGAGCGAAGAGCACACAAGACTGGCTGGCGGCGCGTGAAATCGACTTCATCCAGCACGAAGACTGGCCCTCCTCCAGTCCAGATTTGAGTCCGTTAGATTACAAGATATGGCAACACTTGGAGGAAAAGGCGTGCTCAAAGCCTCATCCCAATTTGGAGTCACTCAAGACATCCTTGATTAGGGCAGCCGCCGATATTGACATGGACCTCGTTCGTGTTGCGATAGACGACTGGCCGCGCAGATTGAAGGCCTGTATTCAAAATCACGGAGGTCATTTTGAATAAACTTCATTGTCATAAGAATCTATGTTTTGTTAAGTTCATTTTGGTATATAAATGGTTACATAATGAATAAACTTGTCTCAATTATTTTATATTAAACATGTGACAGAATTTATGACCTGACTGTGTATATATTCTATTGTAAACACCTACTAACTTCAATAAGATTGAAGTAGATCTCCTGAGTTTCTTGCCGGTTCTTCTCAGTACAGTCTCCCGCTCTGTGTAGACTTACGAACCGATGGCACAGTGACATTAATAAAAGCTACTTGTAGCCTAAACTGAATAAATGATTTCAAATTATGAATTTTGAATTCCTCCGTAAGAAGATTTGAGACCAGCAGTGGGACAGTTAGAATAGAATAGAAAATACATTTATTGCTGAAAACTTAGTACTTAGTATTTTCGGTTCTTATTATAATGTTTTACCAAACTGCTGATAAGTTATAGGCTATGATGTAGTATATTATACGGCAGACATCAAACATTGTAATTAACCAGTTCAAAATTTGGTGGAAGTGCTATCGACCGAAATAATTAACGGACTGACATCATTTTTGGTATACATACTTAATAACTTCCCGCATAAATAATAATGAATACTGTCACAATAATTAACGATTACTACTACCTAATAAGCTACTAGTACTACACTATTCATGAAGTTGTATAGCTGACGTATAATTTTACCGTGATTAAAAAATCAGTGAGATAGCTATTGAGTTCTTAGGTTTCTAGGATATTTAAATTGAAATACATTATAATATAGATCTTTTTCTCGGATTCTCGCGTTTCTTTCACAATATGTCTTTATCTTGATGGAGGTTTTTTAATTTGTAACATTAGAAAATTACAATTAGTAGTACATAACATTAGTATGTACAAAATAATAAGATAAAAAGCAGGCAGATCTAAGTTATTTTGAGTTGATTTTGAGTCGAAGTGGTGTGTGCTAATTTGATTCACTATTTCTTTAACGTTAACGAAAACGAGAAATTGTATGGCATTAAAGCAGCGCCCTCTGGTGTTAAACGAGTAAATGAGGTGAATTGCAATTTTACTACAAATTCTCGTTTTCCTTAACGTAATCGAATGCCAAATAAACCATACACAAGGCACCCTAGTTTCATTACAATGCATCGTGTTTGCGTAAACTTTAGAAAACGATTATTTTTTTACGCTTTTTGAATTAAAAAAAAAGACAAAGTGTTGAAAAAATTCCACGATCGGGATTTGAAACCGCACCCTATGACATGCTAGGTCAGGTTAACTATCAACTTAACTATCGTGGCTCAATCCAATTCGCCGAAGTTAATCAACACTATCTACTCTTTGTTACTTTTGCATTTTGGACGTTTTATTCTTTACCATTCATTATTTAACGACAAATTGCTGTCCACAATTATTCTAATGATTGAAAGTTAAGGAATGTCGCTCATGAGCCAGTGAGCAAGTAGAATCAACTGCGGAATCTTGCTCACCTTTGACTAACGCTGCGATTGTGTCTTGTCACACTGCACTCATTACAAACGGCGGAAGTATTGGAATGTTGACAACAAATCGGTTTTGGGATGATTCAGCTGTTTTTTGTTTTTGGATTCTGGTTTGAGCTGACCAGGCAATTACGTTTTTTTATATAGAAGAGTTGACAAATGCTCCATAGTCCACGGGTTCCACATGGGTCCTAAGCAGTGCCGTTGCATTTTACACGGTTTCGCAAAATCATTCTTTTTTTAATAATAGTATTTAATTGTTTTAATTTAATATCTTTCACTTTTAAGCTCTTTATACGTATTTTGAATTTTTATTTAAAGAGTAAAAATTGCAAATTGAAAAAAAAATGGAAGGAACTTTGAAATGAATATATCGGTGGTATTTAACGTGGCCGATAGACCGTAATGTTAGGTGAGACGCTGGAAGTAGACTTAAGAACCGATGGCATAATGACGTTCATTAGAGAGAGAAGAACTATTTGTAGCCTAAACTGAATAAATGATTTTGAATTTGTATGTGTGGCTACTTGATGCTAAGCAGAAGCATAGTCCAGGTGCGAAGACAGCAATGGAGGAGGATTGTGCCTCATTAGCCGTCCCCACCTTGTCAACCTGTGAATTGCTTCTTTACACTACGCCTACCCACCCTCTCATCAGCGGCGAGCACTGATCAGTGCCCTAAACAATTAAAATTCTATTGTGTCTGTATTCACAGCAGACGACAGGTTAAAAGGTTTACTGTTGGAGGAGCAATCATTATGATCAGCAGCCTATAAACGTTCCAATGCTGAACTAAGGCTTTCCCCTAAAAATAATAGCATATGTAAAGATTAGGCCATGCCATCCCGGCCTAATGTGGGATAGATAAATAAATAATAAATAAAATTTCCTACACTCACACCAATTATCTAGCCCAAGAGAAGCTTCGTTATGAAACTCGTTAAATGGTTACTAGACAACGGATAAACATACTTAAAATACTTAAATAAATAATTATTATTATACATACACTCGGCGTCAAAAAAATCGCACCTCTTAGAAAATCACTTTCAAATGTCATTTACTCTTGATATGCACATGCAGTCGCATTAATTATGATTTTATTTACAAGGTTACTTAATTAACTTAATAAAAAACATTACTTTTCATTATCAAATAAAACCTAATGCAACAAATAAAGTGTCACAAAAATTCGATGCAAATTTTGCTACCCGTGAGAGTTGCTAGTTGCGCTTCCTTTGTGGGTATAAAACGGTCAACACGGGTTCAATGTGGGTCATTCGCTATTCAACCGTTGAAGAGGACACACGCACAGATTTTGATGGATACCACAGCTGATAAAGCCGCTTAAGTGGTTGCACTACTGCAATCAGGGGTGCGGCAGTGTGATGTCGCCCGGCAACTGAACCTGAGCCGTTATTCCGTTCGAAGAGTGTACCAGCGCTTCATAGAGACCGGTGGCTATATCCGCAGACACGGTTCGGGTAGACGTCGCTGCACTTCGGAAAGAGACGACCGGTTCGTTGTGTCGAACGTTTTGAGAAATCGTTTCTCCAACGCTGTTGAGTTGCAACAGCAGCTCCAGGCAGTTCGCAGACGCACCGTAAGCGTATCTACGGTTAGAAGAAGATTGAAGGAGAAGAAGATAGCGGCCCACAGAGCTGCTACGGGTCCAAAATTGACTGCAGCGCATCGGCGAGCCCGCTTGCAGTTTGCTCGTGACCACGTCGATTGGACCCTTGAGCAGTGGAGAGCTGTTCTCTTCTCAGACGAGACGCGAGTGTGTCTTTTCTGCAACGACCGACGGAGAAGAGTATACCGGAGGCAGGGTGAACGTTTCGCCCAAGCCTGCATCCAGGAGACGGTGGAATATGGTGGCGGATCCTGCATGTTCTGGGGCGGTATGTCTGCTGCCGGCAAAACCGACCTTGTCTGCGTCTCCCGGACTGGAGGTGCTCGCGGACAAGGGTCGCTGACTGCTCGCCGCTATGTCACTGAGGTCCTGGAAGTGCATGTGGTCCCCTTTGCCGAATCTTTTGGCGAGGGGTTCACATTAATGCACGACAACGCTCGCGCTCACACTGCAGGCATCGTGAGCGACTTCTTGCAGAGGTCCCAAATCTCTGTGATGCAGTGGCCAGCGCGAAGTCCGGATCTGAATCCTATAGAGCACCTCTGGGACCATCTTAAACGTAAGGTTCGATCTCGGGATCCAGCTCCTTCGACTCTACAGGAGCTCCAAGACGCGGTGATTGAAGAATGGGGGCTTATCCCTCAAGAAGAGCTCCTGAAGTTGGTGAGGTCCATGAGGGACCGTATGGAAGCCGTGATCAGGGCAAGGGGGGGTAACACTAGATTTTAAGTTAATTTTAAGACACTTTTTGTACATTTTTCTTTGTAAATTATCTGTTGTTAATTAGGACTTAATTAAGGATTTTTATTATTTTATTAATTTTAATGTTGTTTGTATAATTATAATTAAACAGAAAGTTAAATTTAATTGTTTTTTGATACTCCTTTTTGTTACCTTTCTAATGATACCCAACACTATCCTCTACATAAGGTTTAAGAATTTTTAAAGATGATTTTTAAAAGGTGCGATTTTTTTGACGCCGAGTGTAGAAAACACCCAGACCCGAGACAATTTAGAAAACAATAATTTCTAAATTGACCCGACCGGGGATCGAACCCAGGACCTCAGAGATGGCGACACCATGAAAACCGGTGTACAAACCACTCGACCAAGGAGGTCGTCGAGGATGGTGGGTTTTAACGTCCACCTTAATATAATTATGGCAACAAACTGAGACCTACGGCTTAACGTGCTTTTTGAAGCAATGTTCTATGGTTACCTGTTACCAATTTCCTAAAATGGCTTGTCATTGTTAAAGTTGAAAATGTTGTACATTCCTCTTAAACCAAGAGTAGTCTTATATTTGTATTGCCACCACAGATGCCTTGCAAAGAGCTGCTGTAGCTACAAAAGCTTGAAAGAAAGAGGTCACAGGTTTGGTTCTCGATTCAACTTGAGTGTGTTCTTCATACTACTTTTAGTGTCGCAGCTCTATATCAGTATAGTATATCTCATCATAATATTTTTACAAATACTAAAGATCAGTTAAGAAGTAGGCAAGCTATTTATAAAATGTTTTTGTGTTGTTTATATAATTTTAACGCAAATTTTGTTGCAGAACAAAATTGCGTGGAAATTTTTTCAACATTTGTGTTTTTGTAATTTGTTTCGCAACATGTAATGACGGTAGTTGTTGACATTGAATAGGCGCCTTTGGCTTTCAAAGTAAAAAAGTAAAAAGTGTTGAATAATTTCGGCGGGCTGGTTAGAACCACGATAGCTCAATTGGAAGAGCACCTGACCCGGTATGTCAGAAGGGTGCAGGTTCAAATCCTGCTCGTGGAAATTTTTTCAACATTTGTGTTTTTGTAATTTGTTTCGCAACAAAATTTGCGTTAAAATTATTATTAAATAATTGATACTTAAATTAGTTTGTAATGGTACTTGGGTTTTAGTTAAGGGGCAATGAAGATATTTCTCAGTCCATTTTCATTTTGCAAACTGATAGATCGGTTTCATTTTACAACTTAAGTCGTTATTTGCAATTTATATGTCTCAAATATCATTAAAGTTTTAGTTAGATTTGAAATAACTATAACCTTAATCAATATTACCAATGTAATAAAATGTAAATTCAGCCACATTCATTATAAAATTTCTATGTTTGGCAGTGGTGCATCAGCAGCGCAGTGTAATGGTGATGATGATAGTGATGACAATGGTGGTGTAGATGATGATGAAGGTTTTATATGACAAAAAGCTATTATAGGAAGTTTTTTGAATATTTTCAACAAATGGATTGACCCAAAATTTTATTAGATTTGCGGTTTGTTGGCTAGAGCGGTTCGTAGTGGGTAATAATCCAATCTGTTTCGCTCGAACTCCGAGTCCGAAATGAGACGTGCTACTTTATCCATTTGAACCGCGATTTCTTTTGGCAGGTACGTACTTTATTTGGTTTTCAGATTTTGTAGAAACGTAATCTGATCAGTTGAATGTTTTCAAACATGCACCATGTACATTGACAGGCATGACAGACTATCACAAACTGTCAAATTTCCTCAATAGACTTTGAACTTTATGTAAATGACATATGGTTGAACATTTATTAAATAAATTTTACTGTTTGGATAGGTTGATGTGCAGGTTCAAAAAGGTTCAAAAAGTTACTAGAGTTACTAGTTACTAAAGGGGTCTACTAACAAGTTCTAAATTCGTATTATACTGTTTTTTTACACACCTATTAGTGTGAGCGGGACGGCACAATACGAAGTTCGAATTTCTTATTTCGCAGTATAAGAATAGTGCGCACCATAGTTTTCATGGTCACGTCCTAAATTCAAAAACCTTTTCTATCTTGAAGGCACTGATTAAGAGACGAAGAAAGAATTTACAATAAAAGAAAACTGCAAAAACTCTAGATTCTAATTAGAAAAGTGCAAAGTTTTGCGGGGATCAATTAATCAGCAAAATGGTTTTAGAGAACATGTACGGGACCTTTATCAGTCTTTTCGCTCAAAAGTTATAAAAATGTCAATTTTATTCGCAAACATTGATGTTGACAAGACGATTTTGTTATGATCATGATATAGCAACTCTTTGTTTCAACCTTCAAATGTTCGACCGGAGTTTATAATCAGACTTTTGTAATCCCTTCTATCCGGACTTAACCTTCAAAGTATACACGGAAGCGTTAACACAACAACATAACTTTCCGTTTATCTCAATTGGTTTTTAATCATGCACTTCATTACCTTTTAGCTGTAGACTCCGATATGCTTCCTTAAAAACGATATAAAAACTAACCGCTTTTCCGTTAGCGTGTTGCGCACGATCTTAAACTCTAAACTGACGCACAAAAGTTCACAATTGCGTGCAAATATTGGGCAATTTAATTAGTGATGCGCTTCACCGTACGATTTGGACGTACCTCAGCGCCGATGACTTTAGTATTTGATGACGAACTATGTCGGTTTCGGCTCGAACACTTGTCTTAAGCATGTCAATAACATCGCACTTTCACTTGTCGAAAGCAGTTCTGTCTCGATTCGGCTCGGACGCGAACCGTTAAAACTGCTGGGGCCAGCGCTCGCGGCACACTGAGTAAGCGCGTGCGCATAAGCCTCTTTCCCCCCACTTTGACACAACAAAACTTCGGCACATTGGAAAAACCAGCATCGCATTTACTCCTTTACGAATAAAGTCGAAATCGACATTTGATTGGTGTTCCTAAACGTGTTTTGAATGTTGTTTATCGATAAGCTTCAAATCAAATGGACAGTAAACGACTAAGTTGGTCGTGTTAGATATTCATCATAGGTAGGTAAACGGATCTCAGTACCTATATAATTATTAGAACACATTAGTCATTATAATTATCTTTTTATTAAACAACTAACAGGGAAGCGTTTAGCATTTATCTCACTTAGTGTGAGTTTCGTTCGCTATTCGATCACGTTTACGAAAACGAGAATTTGTATGGCAAAATTTTAACTCTTCTCGTATGCCGCCAGGAGGCGCTGCTTCAATGCCATACTAATTTTTCGTAAACGTAATCGAATCAATACGGTTAGTAAATAAAACTCATACAGGCACTCTTTTTGTGGTACTGCCTGTCTTACTATCATTTGACGGATCATAACAATGATTTTTACATTCTTGGTATGGAGATAGACATACCTAAGATGGTGCCTAGTTAGCAAGACGGACACGGAACAAGCTACTATAAAAGAAACTAAGCAAAATTTATGTACCCCTGTTCGAAATAGAACCTGTAATCTCTAAAGTTATGATGCCTTAACAAACACACCGCTACACACGACTTTAAAGTTTATACTGACACCCCCCACCAACCTTACGGTTATAAAAATAGGTTTTAGACATCCTTGAGCAAACATAAGGGACCACCTGCGTCAGATCATAACGCCGGATCAGGACGCGCCGAAGCGCATTCTTCATCCGGTACTTTTAAGACTAGTGTCTCGAGCGAGTTGCTCCGTGGACACGTATAGTCCACTACCTTATATCCAGATAGATTACCGAAGCTGTAACACTTCTCGTTGCACCAAAAGCACAACTCGCAGTTCCACTGCTTGGGTCGTCAACTCTAAAGTCGACTACCAAATGTCACTCATTGGTGGAGGAGTTGTAAGCCCACTCACTTCTCAGTACCCATCCAGGCATCTCATCAGTTGCAAAAACCTACGCGGCTGATTTAACCGGAGACATTGCATATAGCGGGCGTCTCTACTAGTTCTCCAGACTAGTGCCGGAGATGTTGGAAGCCTACTCAATGAAAACCACCGAACAGAACAACCGACTATGTACAACTCACGTGCCCCGCAGATTCTTTCGCTTCAGAGCCCCACTACTGCCCCGCTACTCGGAGCCGCTCACAGTGCACGAAATGGAAGCCTGGCCAGACCTCAGACCAGGCAGATAGGGACGAACACACCCCGCTACACACGACTTTAAAGTTTATACTGACACCCCTTACCAACATAGCGGTGGTAATGGGGGGTAGCGGCGGATAGGGACGAACAGTGAAAATTTAAATTGCTACGAAGAAAGCTAATACTCTCTTGAAACCTGAGGAGAGGAGACTGCTACATCTAATATAAGAGGCTCTGGCGAACTTCGTGTTAAAACTTATTTTTATTTATTTATACCATGTTGTTGTAATGGTAACTAACATTCAGAATTTTCCGTTGTTCGCTTTTGTTTTTTCGTTGCTGTTCGCTTTCTGTTTAGACACTTTATACGACTAACTCTTTTCCATACTGCAGATTGGTTTCTTTTATAATCAATTATACAAAATTATCTAAGTTCGATACGAGAGAGATGAGAACACTACCTACCCAAAAATGAAAGTCAAAAACTACCTACTTCTGGTAGGGTGTAAATGCAAATACTAGGTACTCTTCGTATCAACATACATGTTTCAAGCATAAACATAATAATTGTAAAGGTGGTACATAGTGTTACTTACGCTAACTTACTCGTTTATTAAGACATTGTGAAATGCGCTTCACGTATGCATAGTTCATTTATAAAGTATCAACATACAAAGCCAAGAAAAATATATGTTATAAAAGACTATATTTGCAACAAAGTTATTACAAATGCAGAGTTATAAATTTAAATTTACATTCAAATTAAGATATAAAATTTCCTGATAGACAAAAATCAAATTCACCTCTATACTTGTACAATATCTACTTATATAATTATCTTATTCATTTACTAAAGTACGTTGATGAAATTAAGTCTACTTATTCGTAATTTCTTATTAAAATCACACACTATTTGCATCCCTTTTGCTTGTGTGCAGATCGACAGAGAGCGCTGTTTCATGGTTGTCAGTGCCTTAAAAAAATGTAAGTGTTAACGCTATCAAAGTATAAAGGATGCATGTAAGGAAACAAACTGCCTATAACATGAACTACGATTGGCTTAATTGTTTTGTTCCGTTACAAAAATCGTACTTAACCATCTCCGCATCATTGAAGGTCGTCCAGTACACGACCAGCGTGTGAGCCAAATCAGATAAACGAAAAGTCACTGCGGCTTTACGTCATTAGTACACAAGCCTGCACATCAGACTACTACAAACTGTCGAATTTCCACAATAGACTTTGAACTTTATATCTAAGGCATATGGTTGTATATGTATTGAAGATATTTGACAGTTTTGGATAGGATGATGTGTAGGCGTCTATACAAACAAGTTGTCCGATGACGTTGGTGTATTAAGGTTAGCTTCGATGGTCTTATGATGGTCTGACCACCGGTCTTTTACCGGCCAAAATTGGTATTTATAGCTTAGTTACAAATATACTTGGTTTTCTAAGCTCGATGGATGGACGAAGGATTTTTTTTTTTGAGAGTGTTGCTGGTTGCTTCAAGCGGCATTTCAGCTTCACCGGGCATGTTTGGGGGCGGCGAGAAACTTAAAGGGTTCCTCAAGCCGTGTGTAACAAATCACCTTTGGAGATTTTCTAGAGGGAACGGCATCACGTCCCCGTGCCCTACTAGATTCTCCAAAGGGTTCGGATCGGATCGGGATTTTTAATTATTTAGTCCAAGTCAATGTCAAATGTATTTAGGTACAGATACTGTCTGAACTGTGAGCGTTGTGTTTGCTGTTATATAACAAATAAGACATGCCCAGTACAAACTAAATTTCGCCTAGGGCAAAGATGGAAGGGGGAAGAGTGGAGCCTAGCATAAAATATTGTTAATTAGTTCTTAAGCACGCCTTAAATTCCTTTCTAAATTTTCCTATTTTAAAGTTAATTTAAATGAGTAATTGTAACGGACACGTTACTTTGATTTTTATTTTACCGATAAAAATTATAACTTCAAAGTCAGTTATTTTAAAAACACTTTATTTATTAATAAGTATTTGAAATAAACAACAAACCGCCTGCCGGTTTCTGAACAGCAAATGTGTTAGAAAAGGCTAAATTGCAACTAACATGACAATAATTCAATTGTTACTTCAAAAATTTTTGCTCTTCGTAGTAAAGTAACGTGCATTAAAAAAATCGTGCATTTAAGAGAGAGCTTCTCTCTCTCAAAACGATTTTAAAATAGTCTTGATTCCACTGCCACCCTACTGGGAATGCAATCTTTGTGGAGAAGACCTCAGCGAGAAGCTCGGTAGTTGCTCCTTTCAAAAAGTTCGCAAACTTTACTCAAAACGACGATTAGAAACATTTGCTACCATTAAAAGATTCTAACATTAGATCTGTCTAGATTTACTTGGAAATAGCACAACCTTACATAACTATAGGAGAAAATTGTCAGTTACATACATGTATTTCTATGATGTAGTTACCTACAGTAAGACTCTGTAAGACAAACTATTTTGTTGGCAAAATACATCGCAAACAAAAGAGTTGTGAAAGCCATTTTTTATTTAAAACATACTATTTTCGGAATAGTCCTTCCTAAGTCTTATATTTTATACACGGAACATAAAATAATTATTTCAGGATTTCATAAACTCTCTGTAGTCACAATTTAAGCATTACCTACAAATGTATCAATGTAGTGCAAAAAGTCAGGCAATTCCTAAATTTTGTATACCTGAGCATTGGTTAAGAAGTTATGATACGTCATTCCTTGTAAGTAATTTTCAACTAGCAAGCGCGTACGTACAAAGCATGGCTATACACGGTGGTTCTCTAATACTAATAAGAAGAAATATTAAATACAAAAATCGCATCGACATTGTAAACCTTTCATTGAGCTATCGCGTGTGGAGTTCAATAGTTTTGCAATAGTGTGTGTATACCGACCCCCATCGGGCAATTTCGATATTTTCGAATCAGTAATGGAGGACGTACTTAGAAAATTAAAATTGAAAAATAAATTTGTTTTAGTATGTCGAAATTTTACAATAAATATTCTAGAAAGTTCCTCAATGAGTGTTCGTCTTGTTGCGTTGTTTCAATGCTTTTAAGCCCGATTTTTCAATCCCCAGATAAGTTTTATCCAACGTATAGTATTGTCATTGTGACACATTTTCAGGAGAATCTGTAACTAAGTCAAAATTTTGCAATGAATAAATTTTAACTGGCGATTTAAAAATCATCCCTAAAAAATCTATTTAACGATTTAACGATTATTTGTGAAAAACTTCTGTGAAATTGTTTTATTTGCAGATGATACTTCACTCATTTTTAATGTTATCTAGGTGTAAGAATAATTATGATGATGTAAACAATGCTCTTGCAGAAGTACTCAATTGGTTTACTGTTAATAACGTAGATTATTAACAGTAAGCTGTAGAGCTTAATGCAAGAAAAACTAAATGTATCAAATTCACACTACCTAATGTTAAAACTGAACCAAACGATGTTTAGAGTAAACGGTGATAAATTAGATTTAGTTGATTCAACAGTCTTCTTAGGTATAACACTTAACTCAAAACTTCAATGGAAATCTCATGGAAATAGGCCGGCAAACTCAGTTCTGCTGCTTATGCCATCAGAAAAATAAGGCAATCAACATTGAAACTGCTAGAACAGTTTATTTTAGCTATTTTCATAGTGTCCTATCGTATGGCATCTTCCAGTGGGCTACAGCGGCTGATGTTGAAACTATATTTATTTTACAGAAACGAGCAATAAGAACCTTATAGACTAGGTTCCCGAACTACTCTAGGAAATATTTTTAAAGAAATTGGTGTTCTTACAGTTGCATCTCAGTTTATTTAAAATTGCATAGTCTGTGTGCGTTGCAATGTCAACTCATTTACTAAACACGGTGACGTACACAATTTCAATACTAGAAATAAGAAAAAACTTCTTTCGTTCTTGGCTTTTTCTTGGGGCAAGGTATACACTACTATAATAAAATTTCTAGTACTATACAAGATTTACCATTAGATAAGTTTAAAAATCACGTAAAATCTTCTTTACTTAAGAAAGGTTAAAGAATATTAAGACGACAAAACAGTCTGGTTATAATAAAAATCCACATTTTATTTTATTGGGATCAATCATTATACTATAATATCTTAGCGCTGATATGATTGCCTTTATCAGCAATGTCCTACAGTTTACAAACAATATTTATGTTGCATTAAACAATTCATTAAGTTCTTATATTTATTTATTTATTTATGGAGTACACAACAGATGATAGTCAACATTCGCTTAAAATAGCAATTTACAATAGAACAGTGTAAGACCGACATCCAGAAAACGTGTACACACAGCTAATCATGCAGATGCAAACACAATGGAAATAATACATTACAAGAAATTTAAAATTAAACATAACTCTATTGTGCAGTAAATTGAATTGAAAGAAATTTGTATGATTAATTTAATAACATTCAAAATTGTATCAAAATAATAATAATTTAATAAAATAATATATAATAGTAGCTTGAGTGTGGCATACTCTCATTATTGTCTCTGCGGTGGTGGCATGTGCGTCATGCTCTAAGGCGTCGGGTCGTTACATTCCCTAAGATATGGTTGAGTGAAGCGATGGCTGATTCATATGTCATACTCGTGAACGGGTGCCGCCTGTGGTGGCTGGTCTGCTATTGCTTACTTATCTTATTTTAACTTTGTTTTTCTTTGATAATTTTGACTTATGTTAGTACTGAATGACATTGTAAAAATTTAAATTGGTAGGTGTAACCTGATGTAATTTTTGCAAAACTAGATATTTTATTTTATTTTAGTGTGTTTATTTGTGATGGAAAGTGTTCTTTTATGATAGGGAATTTTCCTATATTTTTGACGCTGTAAGAGAGAAAAGAGCTTGACACTTGCTGAGTTTCTTGCCGGTTATTCTCAGTACAAGGTCTCCCGCCCAAAGTAGACTTATGAACCGATGACATAATGACGTTCATAAGAGCTATTTGTAGCCTAAACTGAATAAATGATTTTGAATTTTGAATTTTGAAGTTTTGAATGACTGATAAGTTATTGATTATTTTAAACAAATAGTTTATCTTGGTCAAGATATATGGAAGAAAAAGGAAGGCCTTTGCCCAGCAGTGAAACATTAAAGATCGTTACGCACGTTGAGAAATATAAAAATTGTATTTACCAAAAAGTTTGAATTAATTTCAACTAAACTTGCGTGTTCCTACCAAAATTCCTTACAGGCTGATTGCATTACTTGGCTTACCATTAAGAACAACAGTTCTGGAAACAAACTGTCTTTATGCTGAATTTTCAAGTTCATAAACGGTTTTTGCGAGCAAATAGACATTTACTTGGATACTTCGGGATAAGTAGGTAACTACTAACTGACCCTGAATATTAAGGAAGTCTAAATTTCTAAGTATTTTCATTTATGTGTGTATACATTCTGTTCTTTTGTAGTCTGTCTATATTTTTTTAACAAGGTGGCATGACGTGAAGTTAATTTACGAATAAATTAAAGAATAGCCATAAAAATAAATAGATATTATTATTTTATAGTAGGTGGTTTTTGAGAAATTTCCTACTTCACATTTTTCATCCTCATTATCATTAAAATTTGTGTAACTTTTACGTTAGCTTTCGCGTTTTTTGCTAAATATCTAAAAATTACCGCATAATTTGAGTTATACGAGTTATTTACAGTATAGAGCAAACATATGAATGTCGGTCCCAGCTGCTTTATTTTGCTGCTTGCCAGCTGCAATCGTTAACAACTATCCCGCGCAGGCTCGCGTGGATTAATGGCCCGTTCTCCCTATCCATACATAGGGAAGGCTCGTGCCCCAGCAGTGGGGACATAAAATGAGCTGATGATGAATCAGTTTAAAGCTAGGCCTGAAAATATAAAAATAAAATCTAAGAATCATTTTAATCAACTCCCTTCGTTCTATTTACGATAGAAGTAACATAAATTCCGATGGCCAAAGTGCCAGCATTAACTCTGAATCCACCCTGGGTGTAAGCATTTGTCATTCCCGTCGTATTCGGCTCCTTACGACTAAGGTAAACGTAATTAGTGGCATCTGGCCCCTTTGTCCCTAAAACTCAACCTATTTGCATTTTAACTTGTGCCTTAATCCATAAATCTACTTTCGCAACAAATTGAAATTTACCCCGTGTTAAAAGGATAATTTAGAGCTAACAAAATTGCTATGGTTAGTGTACTTTTTACTATTAGTCCTTATGGGTAAGCACTTGGCGTTTACCTTAACTGTGATGATAAAGCTGATGGTGAAAGCTCATTTTACCCAGAATCCTCAACTACTAAGGCACTGGCTAGATTATCTCTAACTATCGGAACAAAAATAACATTGAATAACATTGATTTTATGGCGGTGGTAGCTAGATTTTAAACTATACCACCAACCAAACTGACTACACAAATATGTTAGCCCCGCTGGGAATCGAGAACCCGGGGCCTTTAGGTCTTAGACCGGTGGTCTTAGCCACTAGACCAGAGAGGTGGTGACTTTGTTACGGAATTCATGTTTTCTATAGGATTTTCGGTGAAGTGCGTTTTCACTTTTGACCTTATCATCAGATGAGAAGAAAGCCAAGCGCTTTTCCATTGTTTTTTTAAAACACGATTATCAATAAACAATTAATTTTCAACCCGTTTGACATGTAAACCTTTAGATTTAATTTGCATATTTCTTTATCAGTAAAAGAGCGTTCTTCTATCATTAGGCCCCCAACTTTCCGCATCGGCGACTCACTGTTAACCCCACAATGGCTGTCTATTTCTTTTCACAGCGCGCTGCTTCCAGCATTCACTTCCTTTGGAGCAAACAAACTTCGTTTTAGATTCTTTTAAAACGATCCGATCCGAGCCACGAGGAAACAAGAGAAAATTTTGTAAAAGACATTTTGACGTCAGGACTAACCACCATGCTTCTGTCTTTCTATGTGGTTGTCTCTGGGATCCAAACTTGGGAACGGATAAACCGATTTTACGACGGAGTTTTGATTTAAAAGCCAAGTTTGAGAGATATATGCTAAGAAAATTATGTTCGAAGAAAACTAGATTAGCAAATCTCAAGACTTCAAAGAATCTTTGGCTGGATTATAGCCATAACCTGCGGGTTTCCTGCCTTTTTTTAACTGGTTAATTATTTATTTTTTTCCTTTAATATAAATTCTTTATTTAAAATGGAATATTTAAATATGTTTTCAGCCCCTTTTAGTTAATACCTTGACGACCAACTATCTAAATAAAACAACTGAATATACTGACCCCAACGTGTTGAAACGGTTTTAGAAAGGCTAAATTCTCTTTCTAGCATTGTATTATTGTTATTCCGTCTCTAGTCCGTAGGTAGATTATTTAAAGATAAAAAGTTATTGCTACATACCGACCTGAAAATATTTTAAAGACGATTTATGGCAGTTAAACCACAACACGGTCTTATTTCAATGATGGAAGGTTCTGCCCTACAGTAAGACAGTATATTGAAAGAAACACACTGGCTACTTACTTACTTTTTATGACATTTACCTACAGCAAAAATAACCATACTTTTTTCTATTGAGCTTCTTTAGCAATGTAGGTATTGAAATTTTGCATTCTTGCAGGAAACAAAATAACAGGAAGTCGCATGACTTTTTTATACCTGACTCAGCAAATGACTCCACTCCACCTGATTTTAAGTGGAAACGGAGTCTAGACGTAAGTGCTACTGGTGCAGCGTGAAAACAACGCAGCATCAGTCACCTTCACCCTGCATTCCCACAAGGTGCTTCTTCACGCCTCGTTTGAAGACCCCATATCATAGGACGGAGGGAAAACGTGTACTGGAAAACTTTTCTACCTTTTGACAGTGCGACAAAAAAACGAGGCATAGAATGTTCGAGACAGTACAGCGGTGACTCCGAAGAGCAGCACGCGTACTCCTATGGAGGAAGGGAGAAGAGAGTTCAGAGCACGCGCAGTGGTATAAGCGGTAGAAGACGCTGAGTGACGTTATATCTCTACGCAATTGCAGGGGTTCGAGAGTATTAGTGACCTCTGCATTGCCGATAATGCGTAATAGCGCGCCGCTGCAATCTGTATAAGTTACCGAGAAGGTACTTTGCGGAACCGTCTCAGAGGTGAGAACAATACTCCACGCAAGACCGCACCTGCGTCATATAAAAGACACAACTGATCTGGCGTAAATAATTAAAACTGTTGCTGGGATGCCATTAGGGCCATTCACTTTTTGAAAATCGATTGACTGCAGCTCCGCACGTACTTCACTCTGCCTGATTTTAATATCGGGCATTGTGTGGCCACAATGACGAATTGTAGGTGGCTGTGCATTACAGTCATCGATTTGGGAGTTAGCCGCAAAAAGTCCGGCCAGGAGGTCGGCCTTCTCCTGCGGCTTGTGAGCTAAAAATCCGTCAGGACATCTCAGAGTTGGCAGCGAGGGTTGGCAGAAGTTAGATTGCACGGCTTTGACCAGACGCCAGTAGCTACGGCTGCCCGTAGGACGCGTCAGTAATTATTGGCCAATCTGTGCAACGCGCTGGGCATCCGCTCAAATGTAAGCCTTTTTGCAGGACTTGGTGGCAATGTTATAGGCTGCTCTTAGTGAGTGGGTCTCAGGACCTCCTTGGGTTGAACCTCTGATGCAAGCGCGGTATGCCGCCTGCCTGTTAACAACAGCGTTGGCACACTCGCGGTTGAACCATCGGTTACGCCTGCCTTTGTTGATGAGATAGGAGTGCGGAATATAGTATTCCATTCCTAAGACTATCTCATCAGCAACTGCAGTCGCACTAGCTGTCAGGTCCTTCCCACTGAAACAGCGCTGCTCTTGGGGGCAGCGCTGCTTCAGAGAACTGATGCGAAATAGTCCCGCACACCATCCCAATCTGCCGACGAGTAGTGCCAAATCTGGCGTTTCGATACCGCTGAAGGCGGTAGCGGGGCCACAGACACTTTGCTGGATACCATGCAGTGATCCGAAGATCCTAAAAGAGCACGAACCTCCACACAGTAATCAGCTGGGCGGCTCATCAGCAGAAGGTCCTACAAAGAAGGCGCGTGACCGACTATATCTGTGATCCTGGTGGACTGGTTCACCAGTTGAGTCAGGTTGTGCGTAAGAGCGAATGCGTAGGCAGTTCTACCAGCATGGTCAGTTTTGGAGGAACTTAACCACAACTCGTGGTGAGCATTGAAGTCCCCCAAAAACACCAATACTGCCGATGGAAACCAGTGCTCCTGCGCTTCATCTGCTACCCGACTAAGATGTTCCATAAGTCGAGTTGTCTCCATGTCGCCATTATGACATTGATTGATCCATTGAGACGCAGATGTAGACACGTATAAGCAAACTCCGGCTTTGGCTTTGAAGGATTCTTAAAGCACAAAGCCCGGATAGTGCAGGTAGGTGTTATCAGCCGGACAGATTATTTGCGTCTCCGTCAAGAATAACATTGCTGGCCGTGTCGTTTCAAGATGGTAATGGACGAAATTGAGGTTTATATGGAGTCCGCGGCAGTTAGCGAACTCGATCTCAAACGTTAAGGTTGTGGTGGGGGTGTGCACCGCTAAAGTACCAGGTCTAATCCATATAAGAGTTTCACTAACCCACCGAACGGAAGGGCCCCGAACCCCCCCGGGAATGGCCACCAGGACCTCCCCCCCCCTTCCGGTCACCACCCGGCACGACGGATCACCCCGACATTATGCGACAGGTTTTACACCATGCGTACGGTGGTCACTAACCAGACGGGCCAAGCCCTACCACACAATGAATAATGAATGAAGTGCGACTTTCTTCTACTTTTTAATTACAGGCGAACCAAATTGAACGGCCAGAAAATAAGATGTCCGGAGCATTTATAGTAAAGTCAATAATTTCAGTCATTGTGGCCTAGCATAGTCTGAAGTTGAGTTTAGATGAATAGTAGTCCACAGGTTAGTTGGGAGACAAACTTTTTAGCAATCTGTCGAACGAAACGATGTTCCTACATAGTAAATGTTAGAGAGTAACGAACTGTGACGTCATTATTACGTATGTTTATGAAGCATTAAGGAACTCGTGTTATGGCAAAATTATGAAATCTTGTCTTTTACTATTGTAAGGCCGAAGTTGGACCCGATCAATTTAATGTTTTTGCTGCCAAGCCATTGCTGTTCTAGTTTGAATAGTACTCTACAACGTTTTACAGAAAGGTGTGGTAAAATTGAAAAGATCTAAAGTGTAATCCGATCTACATCTTGTATGCAAAGTTACTTAAACATATTTATTAACTTTAATTTGTTATGCAATTTTTAATTAAATCTGTAAAATTTAAGTAATCTAGTGAAATTACAGGGCAAAGCCGCATGAAACATTCACTTCACTTCACATGAGCTTCACGGACATCAAAGCGCGTATGATTATTTGGTGCTGTAAACTGCGGTGGCTGCTTTCCATTCAGCTCTTATTATACTCGCTTGCAAGGTTTGCAACAAAAAAAAACTTTATTCGCTGTTTTAGCTTTCAGTAGGTACTATAATATTCCGACACATTGTGCATGGGTGCCATTCATATCGTAACGTAATGCATATTAAAACTTCACTGATTGACATATAAGTTAAGTTACAATACATACTGCAAAAGAAAGTTGTTTCATGTATTATTTAAAATTATATTTTCATTTTTTTTTTTTTATATTCTTACACCTCCAACAGAATCGGAGCCTATTTTTAACTATATTTTATCTTTCATACCAGCTCGCTTTTATGCCTCTCGTATTTTCATTCTTCATACTACTCTTTCATACATCTTCTTTTATACTTTTGCGGGTGGGATGCCCGTCTAGACTAAAGTTCCTATTCTATCCTATCCTTTATCTTTATTTATTTAATCCTCTTTTGGGAACTGTATTTTCATTAAAAGTTCTAACGTAGAAGACTAATAATAACAGTGTGCTTTCTTTCGGATCTCAGAGGTGAAAACTTCTAAGATTGATGAAGCAATGTTGACTAAAAAACATAAGCATCAAGCACTGAAAAATTTCGACGGGTGAAAGTCAGACCTCGGTAGCCAAGTGGTTAAGGCAGCCGCCCGGAATGCGGAAGGTGCGTGGTTCGATTCCCGCCTGAGGTTGTCGTCTTTTTTCAGTGTTTAAATTTTACTACAGTGTGCTTAGGTTAAACCAAAGCAACTTCTAATGCTACATTTTTGTTTGGAAACATTGTTTTGGAAACATAACTCTTAGGTACACCTAATGTAAGCTACAGCCTACACAAAATTTCGTGTATCTGAAGCTGTTGCTTTAATAATATTCATGGGGAAACGATGTAAAATTTATTTAGAAACACTATTCATCAAAGCGTATACATAAATGTCTCGTTGTTTGTCCTTTATTATTCCTATGCCATTAATAAAATTGTCATTAGGTTATTGCGATGAAACTTTTGATAATTATTGTGCGTACGCCCATGAAGGCTTTAGAATTGGTAAAACGATCAAAGATGTTTATCCGGGCGAAGTCGCTAGCAGGCCAATAGTTGTTTGAATATATAAGTATATGATGATTAAAATAAACAGAAGAATCGCTTATTCTTCAGATGGAAAAGCGTTGAAAAAATTTCCACGAGCGGTAGATATTTAAATCCGCACAAAAAATATTCAACACTTTTCGGAATTGCAACTTTTGTATGCAACAAAATTTGCGTAAAATTCATCACCAGCTTATTTTATGTCCCCACTGCTGAGGCACGAGCCTTCCCTGTGGATGGATAGGGAGAGCGGGCCATAAAACACCACGTGGGCCAATAGCGGATTGGCGGTCGGGACCAACGGCTTTACGTGGCTTCGGAAACACGGAGGAGCTCGAGTTGATAAATTTTTTGATCAGCCATCCGATGATCGGCCTTTGCGAAAATCGCAGACCAGTAGGCTTACTCTTGAACGCAAACTCAATCTCAATACAACTCCAATGCGATTAATATGTATCGATATTGGGATAAGTTTCGCAATTTCGGAACGCTCCATCTCGACAATTGCGTGGAAATTGAGTGAACAAAATATTATTGAGATTGAGTTTGCGTTCAAGAGTAAGCCTACTGGCGTGTCAATCACTGCGCCATCGAGCTCGAAAATTATTAAGGTATATATCAATAGTTTTGTTCTTAGTTGTTTTGTTTTATCCAACACTATATTCATAGAAGCAATTCAATTAGAAGCAAGCAACGTCGAGGAGAAATTTAACATTTTCCTTACGTGACATGAAACTCTACAGCGCTCAGAAATGTCAATTAACATAAACGATTACTTAGCAACACATGTAATAGCCCTTAATACTGAGGTTCGTGAGTAATTTTTAAATGAATAATTTTTGGTACAAGTACTACGGTTCAAATCTCATCTGTAATTTTAAAGTGCAATATTCAATGTTTTTAATTAGTACTTTCTCCCATATAAAAATTAATAAATAATTATAAAATTTTGTTATTTGGAACAAAACAAGGTATGTACATTAAAATTAACGAGAGTGCGATTACAACTGCAGTATGTAGTCATAGACTAGTATTTTGAGGCGACAGTGCTCCAAATGAGACAATATTTATAAACTTAGTTACTATTTACAAAGAAAGAAAGGTAAGGGTGAGGGTGTGTGTCTGTGTGTGAGGGTGGGTGTGTGTGTATATGCAATATGATTAGAATTTGTTTAAACAAGTAAATTTTCAGTCTCGTTATAATTTAGCGAAAAAAGTCATTCCATTACTTTGTGCTTGGTTGCACGATACGTAAGAGGGTGTTGATCCTGATTAATATTTAAAAAAAATCCGCTGAGATAAACATAGTGAGTACCTGCAGTGGAAAGTCGACATCGGTCTATATTGCAAACTTTAAAACTGTTACGCTTGTTCTTAATGAGGTTTTAATCAAATGAAAATTGCAAGTGTTTTCTTAAGATAACGTTAAGAACAAATATTTTTCTTACTTTAAGAACTTTACATTGGTCGTACAACTGTGAGGTAGGAAAAGTGAAGGGTGTGTACGTCATCACTTTTAAAACTGCCCTTTGTGCCCTTCGAGACGCAGTAATTGAGTTTTACCGCAGCCACCCCAAACAGTAATGCAATAGGAAATTATCGATTGGGTTAGGGCAAAATAAACCGTTTTAAGAGTAGATGTATCTGCACTAGATCAAAGGTTTTTAAATACGAAGATCAGTTTTCTCACCCGTGTAACGAGAATCTCAATTTGTAATTTCCAAGATAAGTTACACTCTACTATAACTCCAAGGTATTTAATATCCTTGGCCCAAGATATTCTTGTGCATGCGCATAAGATATTTTCAATTTGGCTACATGTGTGAGCCATGACAGAGAAATCGGAAGTAGTTTGTAAGTTTTATTAATCGAAAACGTTAGGAATTTGGTTTTAGTTAAGTTTAGAGTAAGTTTATTGCTGGAGAGCCATTGCATAACAGTCAAAAGGAAATTTTCAGTATTTTTATGTTTTCATCCAGATTTCGCCATGAATAATTATAGCTATAGTGTCATCAGCATATGAAACTTTCTGAGTATTTGGGAGTGAAATATTACATAAATCGTTGAAGTAAATCAAAAGATACTGCCCTGTGGAACACCATAGTTAAGGATCTCCTCCCCAATAACAAAACCAATCAAAACATTAGTCTGTGTTCTATCTGTAAGGTAACTCCTGAAGATATCAAGAGGTAACCCTCTGACACCTTCATGCTCTAGTTTTTTTAAAAAGTATGGGGACCGAAACAGTGTCAAAGGCCTTGGAAAGATCAAGGAACAAGCCTATTGTTTGTTTTTTACTATCGTTGACATCAATTTTAAAATAGCATCCTCAGTAGAACGCCCTGCAATGAAAACAAATTGATTTGGGGAAATGATTTGTCGGGATTTTAGGTAAGCCAATAATCTCTTTAGAATTTAGAATTTTTTCGTTAAATTTAGATAATGCTGTTAATACAGATATGGCTCGATAGTTATTGACAATATTTCTGTCCCCACTCTTGCGCACAGGATGTACTTTTGCTTTTTTGGAAGACACTTGGAAAAACACCTGTGGAAAGACAAAGATTATATACATGACAATGAATCGGGACGAGAATGTGTTTTGCCGCTTTCAATAACGATGCTGAAATCACTATCCAGGCCAACAGCACAGTCAGATTTTATTATTATAATAGGTTCAAACTCGTCATTGTCGGTCGAAATCATAGCCAATATGTCAACTCTAGCATCACCATGAAAATTACAAGAATCCATTAGGGCATAACTATATCTAGGTAAGTCAGGTATTTTTTGAAAAAATTAAATGCCCACTCGACCCGACTGATTTTATAAACTTTAATAAATATTAAATTTAGCTTCAGTGCAGCAATAAGCACTTGAAAAATTAAAAAAGTATTATTTTTACAATGTTTTTTAAAATAACGCGCTCGTATTCAATTTTTTTTTTAATATGTTATTGCGGAAATTTCTATATCGCCTGTATGCAAGACGACGTTACAAGATTGTTTTTTAGTTTTTTTGAAGAGCTTGTCTCTGTTTCGAACACATCGTAAAAGACCCGGAGTCATCCATGGCTTAATAATTCTATTTCTAGATGGTATTTTTATTATGTGAGAGTTTTATTGTACAATTAAGGACAGTGATTTTACTAACTGCTCTGAGGCATGCTCTGTTTCTTGTAAATTTAAAATGAGTGAAAAATCTGTTTTTTCTATGTCAGCAACACATGCGGATATATATATCAAGACGTTTTGAAATCTTTTCTGTTCATTAAGTTATAATGTTAGAGTCTATAGATAGAAGTATTGGGATATGGTCAGTAAAAATGGAATCAAGAACTAAGGCTAAATGGCGGCCTTATTGCCAAAAAGAAATTTCTTCCAGGCAACCATGTGATCTTTATCTACATAGATAGGTAGGAAATAATGCTAATTATATCATAAATAATTGTCGGAGCGCTTTTACAGATGGAAATATCTTGTAAATCCATTTAAGGATAAGCGTACCCATTTGGCGGAATTGAGATTGGCACAAAGCAAGCCACAAGTAAAAAATAAGAGTCGCAACGTTTTCGTAAGTGCTCGTTTATTTTCAAGGTCTTTGTGCTCTAAAGTGCCCCTAAAGTGAACTCACGTCGTGGGTTTGTGGTATAAAGTATGCTCTTGTGGTAATATGGAACACGGTCTGTAGGGTCATATAAGTCCATGGTAGAGTTAAGCTACCAAATAGCACGCACTAACAATGTATTATTTCGCTGCTTATTACACATAGGGGCTTTGTGAAATTGTCGTATATCTTTCCCGAGTCACTTCATGTCAATAAGACTAAGAATAGTTCCAATAATGTGTGTCTGCAAATCCAATGCGTATTATTCAACTTTTTAAAAAGTTTAAAGAGGTTGATATACAGATTGACTTTTTTATCACCGTCCAAACCTTCTGACCAACTCCCTAAATAAACATCAATACTCATTCGACCAAAATGTATGGAACAGCAGATACATTCAAATGTGTTAAAACCTTGAATCTGTTATGGGACACTGTAGAATTCTCCGCGATATTTAATACACTTTTGCATGCGTTTGAAAACCAGTTTTTAAAACATTTATTCCACTCCGAAGTGGGGGTAGTCAAAATGGCCGATTAGTATGCGTCAACAGCTTCTACGGGTGAGATGAAACGTTGACCACAAAGACTTTGCTTAATTTTGGGTAACGTAAAAAAATTTTTAGGGCTCAAGTCAGGGCTGTAAGGCGGGTAATCTAAAATTTCGATATTTTGGGTGCTCAAAAACTTCTTTGTTTGGCGGGCGGTGTGCGAACTTGCATTGTCATGGTGCAGTATCATACGATGTCTTGAGTTGTTTTTTCGAAACTCTGTGGTGACTTGTGGCAAACAAACAGTGGTATACCAGTCAGCGTTAACCGTCTTGCGATCTTCTAGTACAATAGCGGCGACGTAACCACCCTTTGCCACAAACGAGGCAACCATTTTTTTTGAAGTGCGCCGTGAGCGTATGACTTTGGTCGGTTTTGGCTCATCTTGGAAGACCCAGACAGTTGACTGCTGCTTGAAAACTGGATCGTAAGCATATATCCAAGACTCGTCACCACTAACCATATCATAAACGTATTTTGACTCTCCTCGGTTGAATCGCTGAGTATTGCGACACCTTCTAAACGGGCTGTTTTTTGGTCGTCGCTAAGCAAATGTGGTATCCAAGGAGAGATCAACTTTCTTACGTCATGTTCTTCGTGCAGGATTTTTTGGATAGTAGTCCCTGAAATGCTTACGAATGCCTCTATTTCATGGTATGTCACATGACGGTCTTCGACGATTAGCTGCCGCACAGCGTCGACATTTTTTTACGTCATGGCGGTTTATGGACGATCTTCACGTGGCTTGACACTGAGGCTAGAGTGCCCACGTTGAAATTCTAAATACCAGCGTTCAACAGTCCTAAGACATGGTGCTGCATCACTAAACACAGAAGTGATCTCCTCAAAGCACTGAAGTCGAGTTAATCACCTTTGAAAGTTGTAGAAAATTATCGCACGCATATTTTCCTTTGATATTTCCATTTTTACAAACGCCTTTGAACAGACGCTACAATAAAACTATTCGACTAATCAAAAAACATTCTTTTGTTTTCGAATTCTAAATTTAAAAAGATGAAAAAGCCATTTTTTTTTTAAATAGTAGGTTTGCAAACGACACAACTTAAAAGGCAGCCGCGTAACTAGGTATTTCATGGAACCCATTACAAAGTTCGTTGTGTAAATGGTATAATATTATTGCTGTAGTAGAAATACTGAAGAAACTGTGTAATTTAACAAAAATGCAATTTGCATTGCAACTTCGGAGGTTGAGTGCCAATTACCCAGGACGCAAGTGGAAAATGACATAAACCAATTATAATTTCCGCGAAATGGCATTTCAGGTTCACGCGAACGCAGTTGCATTCACAGCTACTTTGTAATTCATAACGTCAGCTAAGGACTCTTGCACGAGAATTTCAATTTAGTTTTGTTCATATTCTACTGAAGATATCACCCTGTCTTTACAGAGCACAGTGAGAACTAAATTGAGATTTCAGATTCTGGTGTAGATAGCATTGCCTTCTCCAGCGTTAGGTACGCAGATAGCAAACTTATGAACTTCTCCCGGTAATAGGGTCGGCAGTGAAGATTAATTCAATATCCCATTACGGCCAACTTTACAGACGTCTCGACATGTCGATTGAGACAATTGGAATTGTTGAGCTGATGTATTGTGAACTCGGATAGGAGTTTTTACTTTATCCTTATTTGTTTTTCGCTGAACTGTATTTGTTTTCTATTTGATTTATTTTTACATCCGAAATGATATAGATTGAAATATACGATCTTTTATTATCCGTAGAGTTGCTTATCAAATTGAGTTACCATAGCCTTTGACCACGGCCTGTGCAACTCAGTCGAAACGTCGGGTATAATGCCTTTACTAATTAGCTTGCGATAATTCTCGTAAAATTTCTTTGATTACACGAATCACGTAGATCCTCAGTACTCAGTAGATCCGTGATCATGGCGCATGCAACTGTGCCGTAATATCGGATATTAAGCAGCATACACTTGGAGATGTAGTACGTAGTTAATCTGATACTGTATCGAGTGAGTACATCGGCGCGAGCGCGCTGCGAGCCAAGAGCGCAACACAAAGGCGCTCGAAGTGAGATCGTGGATGAGACGCTCACACTTATAGGTTGATACGAATCAGATAAACTTTTCTACACTCACACCAATTATCTAGCCCAAGAGAAGCTTCGTTATGAAACTCGTTAAATGGTTACTAGACAACGGATAAACATACTTAAAATACTTAAATACATACGTGTTATACATAGAAAACACTCAGACCCGAGATAATTTAGAAAAACAATAATTTTTAAATTGACCCGACCGGGGATCGAACCCGGGACCTTAGAGATGGCGACACCATGAAAACCGGTGTACAAACCACTCGACGGAGGTCGTCAACTATATACACTAAATAAAATAAAAAAATCTAATCCAACATATGTATTTGGCGTGGCGTTAGGCTAAAAATTAAAATGCTTCGATGAACTGGACTCCTTCCAGCAGCAAAAAGGGAAAAAGATTTTTTTGGGAAATCGTTATTTTTAAAGTAATAACTATCTAAATTAATATTTTAATCGATCTTTAGGTTTTTCAACAAAAACAAAGAATGATGTGTTTTATTATTTCTCGAAAAACCTCCCCTAGAGAGGTGTATGGAAAATTCTAAACGCACATGTTGCAAAATAGAACTCCATACGTTTTTATGCTTTAGTTTTATTGTTAGATTTTACAAAAAATCGGTCACAAAATCCATATTAAAATCACGGCGACAAAATCGGTCCGATTGTCGGTTCTACAAAAAGTCGGTCGTGGGCGGGAGCCGTAAATAAATAAATAACAAAACACTTGTTGGTAATTCATTTAATAATTTCACCAAATTACATATTAAATTAAAATGAAAATAAGTGCATCGTATTAATTCAAATATATTATTTTCTTTAAGACGCGTACATCCTAATTACTTTAGTATTGAAGATATATATTTACTGTTAATGTCAACTTTCATTGGTAATCTGTAATATTGTAGGGGTCGAAAAGTAATGAATAAATAAACAGGGGCTTACGAAGGCCGAATACAAGAATCACTGGCAAAGAAGCGATATAAATGAAATACGACAGTACATGAAAAATATTATTATCCTGTTTTGGATTTCTCGACTTTTCTCAAGGACTGCGTCAGTTCCGAAGTATTATTGAATCTTTTACTTTTTTATTTTAAGTGCTAATTGCTGCACTGAAGCTAAATTAAATATTCATAAAATTTTATAAAATACAGTGAAAAAATTAAACGCCCACCCGACCCAGCCAGGACTCGAACATGGGTCTTCCGCAATCCGGGCGGCTGCACTGACCGCTATGCTACCGGGAAGGCTGACGTAAGCGCTGAATTTTGTCACTGCTATTTTAATATTTTTGAGTGCTATTAAGCGGCACTAGCGCCATCTATCCAAACGGTTGTTGCAACCGATGGCCATGCAGGCCATGCAGGCCATCTTTGCAGATGAATAATTAATTTTTTCACTGTATTTTATAAAATTTTATGAATATTATTGAATCGTGAATGAAAATTAATAATTCAGAAACATCCGAAACACACTGCCCGACCTGGGAATTGAACCCGAGACCTTCGGGTATCGGGTCGAGCTGTTTGCCATTCGGCCACCGAAGCGTACTAATCTATGATAAATCATATTAAACTCAGTAAAACTAAATAGTATTTGAAGGAGATTGTCCATCTTTGCAGGAGATTTGGTCTAATTGTTGCCACAGCTTTGGATTTCTGGCACCTATTTATATCATAATGGAATGAATTAGATGAATATAGTAATTATTAAGGGATTTAATGCCGCGTCCACGCGCTTGGCAAACCTCAACAAGCCGTCACAAATTCAAACGTGTGGAAAGAGCGTTTGGCTTGGTTTGCGTAGGTTTGCAAGCACTTGTAGCCGATCCGTCGAGTATCAGTTTTTTTCACAAATCAAAGGGAATTTACCGCAAGCGCTTGCGAAGCGTCTACACGTTTGTGCGCACTAGTCTCGTTTGTGCACTGGTGACGAACAGATATAAGTACCTTGTGCTAATTTCCAGATACTTTAAACAAATAGTGTAGACTTTTGAAACTGTCAGCAGTCGCCAAACATCTTAATGTTAGCTGGTATAGCTTCTCTGAAGTCTGTATTTTTCTTTGAAATCATAGGTGAAATTGCACTTAGCAAAAATTCAAAATCAAGTTAGCAAATTGTCCAGATGGTTGATAAAGAAGTTTATTAATATAAAAAATATATATGGCCGACACAACAACCCCCATGTCCGTCATGCTTGCCTCTTCAGAAAACACTAACGCACTCGCAAGCGAGTGGATGGCGACGTTTAATTCCCCAGATCAAACCAAACGTTTGTAGAGGTTTGGAGTTTGCAGCAAGTGCCAACCAAGCGTGCGAACGCGGCATATTTCTTGCTTTTTATTATTTGACATTTCAGCACAGGTTTGGCAATGCAGTATTTCTTTAAATTCTAGCTGCTTCACCACAAAATGATAGCTAAAGTTAGACAATGCTTAAAACAGCTGCTGTCACTTTTTAGCTAATATTTTTAGATAGAGACACAATACTATAAACAAGTATTTAGCCATTATTTAACATTAAACACTGTTTTGTAGTACACTGTTTAGAGGTGACTTTGGTAAATTTTTTTCTATCGAGGTTTCATAATTGTGCATTTTAGAAACAACAATAAATTGTTGATAATTTAGTCTAAAATGACGTCATATGTATATATTTTGTATATTTTATATATATTTTTGAAAAATATATAAGGAGGCTCATTTCAGAGTGTTCAGCGCCATAAAAGAGAGCCATTTAGACTATTAAAAAAGAGATATTTATCTACGCATTTTGAACATATACATTTTTTGTTATAAAGGAGCTCGATAGCGCAGTGGTTAACGCGCCCGGTCTGCGTGTGCTGAGGTCATGCAACTTTCGCAAAGGCCGGTCACCGGATGGGTGATTAAAACTTTATCATCTCCTCCTCCTCCGTGCTTCAGAAGGCACGTAAAGCCGTTGGTCCCGGCTTCATTAGCAGTCGCAATTCGCACTGGCCCGTTCTCCCTATTCATCCAAAGGAAAGGCTCGTCCCCCAGCAGCGGAGACTTAAAATGAGCTGATGATGATGATGATCACATTCCGCTGTAACATTGAAGCTTTGCATCAATAGAAGCCACATTTCTAATTGAACACGACATATTGATTAGTATTTCGCACTTTAATCTCGCACGGCGGCTTTGTAACTCATTGGCTATTCATTGAATGTTACTGGTGAACTGTGAAAGCGCTATGGATTACAGACATCACAATTGGAAAATATAGAAAGTGAAATGTTATTGATAAATGTATGGAATTAATATGACAAAAGGCTTTATTGTTTCATATTTAAACAGCTACTTTAGTTTTGTTTAATTTCGAGAACGGAGAAAATAGCTTGTATGTTCCACATCTCATCTGGATGACGATAACGCCGAAGGTGGCAGCGCATTTTTCCCAGAATTCATAATTATGGCCCAGAGGCCTTTACAAGATATGTACGCACGCCGAAACATGTGTCTCGCTTTCACAACTGCAATAATACTGATTTAGGTACTCATGATAATGCGTCAGGTTATATCATGTGGTTTCCCGTTGTACAATTACGTTGTAAAAAAAATAAACTTGAAAGAAGCTTTAGAAAATTCAGGTGGGAATCGAACTTAAGACCTATCGTACGATGCATCGTCGAGTTTGATATCTTTACTAATTAGTCGTTTACGTTAACTCCCGTTAAATATCTATTTTTATGATGGATGGACAGTTACGTAAGTTTAAAAGTGACTACGTGCAATATGCGGCCTTAAATAGGTATTATTAATCTGACAGTTAAAATATATTTATGCTTAACCGAACCGCACTTATGTACGTATTACACCCGGAATCCTTAACCAAAATTCAAAATTCAAATTCAAAATCATTTATTCAGTTTAGGCTACAAGTAGCTCTTGTGAATGTCACTATGCCATCGGTTCGTAAGTCTACTCTGGGCGGGAGATCTTGTACTGAGAAGAACCGGCAAGAAACTCAGCAAGTGTCCAGCTCTTTTCTCCCTTACAGCGTCAAAAATATTGGAAAATGCCCTATCATAGCAGGACACTTTCCATTACAAATAAACACAAAATTATAGAAGATAACCACAACATGTAAATAAAAAACAAAAATATCACAAAATAAAAATAAAAAAAAAAAAAAAAACTAAGTTAACAAATTTACATCAGGTAAAAGTTTCAATTTCCACAATGTCATACAGTACCACTACAGTACTCAAAAAAAAAAAAAAAATTGGTTAAGAAAAACCAAGTCAAACTACAGTAAATAATATTAAAAATAAGATAAGTATGCAAGAGCAGACCAGCCTCCACAGGCAGCACCCGTTCACGAGTATGACATATGAATCAGCCATCGCTTCGCTCAACCATATTTTAGGGAACGTAACGACCCGACGCACACGCCACCACCGCAGAGACAAATAAAGAGAGCATGACATACTCAAGATACTCTAAATAAAAACTTAATGATCTATTTAACGCAACGCTGTTTGTTATCTGTAGGACACTGCTGATAAAGGCTATCATATCAGTATAAAAATTATATAAATTAATTTTATTATATTAATTCAAATAGAGTATATGTTTTTCATTATAACCAAGCTGTTTTATCATCTAAATATTCTTTGACTGTATAATAACCTTTTAAAAGTAATATAGATTTCACATGTTTTTTAAACTTATCTAAAGGTAAATCTAGTACAGTACTTGGTATTTTATTGTAATAGTGTATACCTTGCCCCAAGAAAGAACCAAGAACCTTCTGTAACCTGAACAGTGGCATTACAAGTTTTGTCTTATTCCTAGTATTGAAATTGTGTACGTCACCATGTTTAGTATAGGAGTTGATATTGCAACGTACAAAAACTATACAATTATAAATATATTGAGATGCAACTGTCAGGACACCAATCTCCTTAAAAAGATTTCTTAAGGAAGTTCGTGATCCGAGTCTATAGATTGTTCTTATTGCTCGTTTCTGTAAAATGAATATAGTTTCAATATCAGCCGCTGTTCCCCACAGTAGGATGCCATACGACATGACACTGTGAAAATAACTAAAATAGACCATTCTAGCAGTTTCAACGTCTGTTAACTGCCTAATTTTTCTAATGGCATAAGCAGCAGAGCTGAGTTTACCGGCCAATTTCGATATATGAGGATTCCATTGAAGCTTTGAGTCAAGGGTTATGCCTAAAAAGACTGTAGAATCTACCAAATCTAATTGATCACCGTTTATTTTAATATCGGTTGGTTCATATTTGACATTTGGTAATATAAATTTAATACATTTTGTTTTCTTAGCGTTAAGCTGTAAATTATTAATAGTAAACCAACGGAGTACCTCTGAAAGAGCTTTATTTACATTTTCATAATTAGTCCTACACCTAGTTACATTAAAAATGAGTGAAGTATCATCTGCAAATAATACAATTTCACAAAAGTTCTCTACAAAGAATGGCAAGTCATTAATATAAATCAAGAAAAGGAAAGGACCAAGAATCGACCCTTGTGGAACTCCCATTTTTACATGTGAACCAGATGATTTAGTACCATTTATATCAACAGTTTGTGTTCTAGAGCTGAGATATGACTGTATTAAATTTAGTGCAAAATCTTTGAGACCGTAATAATGAAGCTTCATCACCAGAGTCCGGTGCTCAACGCAATCGAAAGCCTTGGACAAGTCGCAAAAAACACCAAGAGCGTTTTGAGACTTCTCCCAGGCATCAAATATATGTTTTATTAGAGCAACACCTGCATCAGTAGTAGAACGACCCTTAGTAAAGCCATATTGCTTACTATGTAAAAGGTTGTTTGTGTTAAAATATGACATCAACTGTTCGAGTATGATTTTTTCATAAATTTTACTTAGCGCTGGTAATATTGAAATGGGCCGATAGTTACTGGGATCTTCTTTGTTCCCTGATTTGAATAAAGGTATAACTTTACTAAACTTCATAAGATCAGGAAAGATTCCTTTATCGACACAGTTATTAAAAATTTCAGCAAGATACGGTGCAATAGAATGAATAATATTCTTAATTACTTTAATAGATATACCCCACAAATCACTCGTGTTTTTCATTTTAAGTGATTTAAATGTTTTAATAATATTCATTGAATCAATGTATTTAAATTGAAAGGAAAGATTACATTTTGGTACATATTTTTGGAGTAAAGTTTGTGCAGCTTCTGGTGATGAATCTAAATTTGACGTTGTTATTACAGGTATATTTACAAAAAAATCATCAAAAATATTAGCAATTTGTGAATCTGAATTGACTAAGTTGTCGTTTACTTTTAAAGTGAAAGTATTATCCCGTGGTTTAAATTTACCTGTTTCACGGTTTATAATGTCCCAAGTGGCTTTAATTTTATTGTTAGACTTTTTAATTTTTTCTTTAAGGTAATTAGATTTTGCTACTGTGCACACTTTTTTAAACATTTTCGAATAATTCTTTACATATTGCGTAAAATTAACATTTTGGTTATATTGTTTTAAACTATATAAATCATATAATTTATTTCTACTCTTATATATACCAGTTGTGGCCCAGTCACAGAACTTAAGTTTATGAGTAATTTTTATTGTTTTTGGTGTAAACACATGGTTGTATTCGGTCTTAATTAAATTAAAAAGATTACTATAAAGTACATCTGGATCATCTTGTACAAAGGGTAATGCATCAATTTTACAAGCTATACTATTTTTGAAACACTCCATTCGCTCTTTTGTAACTGGTTTACAGTTCACTATTTTTGGTTCATCCCTAATATCAAAATCATAGGTCACCTTTAAACCGCAATGGTCAGACGTAAGATTACTAATGAGTGACTTAGAAACAGGGTCATAGTCTGTAAAAATATTATCTAGACAAGTGGCCGAATGTGAAGTTATTCTAGTGGGTTCGAGAAATAGATTTGAAAGATTAAAACATTTAAATAAGGCAAGAAGACGAACACTCGTTGAAGTGTTTTCTAAAATATTTATATTAAAATCTCCACATACTAAAACAAATTTATTTTTTAATTTTAATTTTCTAAGTACATCTTCCATTACTGATTCAAAAATATTAAAATTGGCCGATGGGGGTCGGTATACACACACTATTACAAAACTATTGAACTCCACACACGATAGTTCAATGTTACGCTCCACTGATAGGTCTACAATGTCGTTGCGATTTTTGTATTTAATATTGCTTCTTACTAATATTAGAGAACCGCCGTGAATAGCTGAGCTTCGCACGTACGCGCTTGCTAATTGGAAATTATTTACATGGAATGATGTATCATGACTTCTTAACCAATGCTCAGTTATACAAAATACATGAATTACCTGACTTTTTGCTAATAATTCTAATTCTAAGTCCTTGCCAGCCAAACCCTGAATATTTTGATGTATAATAGTAATGGATGTGGGCTTGGCCTTTGTCTTAGACCTCAGTTTAAACCTGAGGTTGTAACCTTATTACTAGTTGTAAAAGTTAACCTTGCAGTTAAACAAGTTAAACTTGCAGCCTATAGCCTGTATCCCTTTGCCTTGTTTCGCCCAAGAGTGTGCAGTACATACTCTCGGACGCAACAAGGAGAACTCTTTGTACATTGATAATTTACAGGTACTACGGGTACCGTTGTGTCGATAGAGTGTAAGCAGATCTGCGCAACCGCGGAGCCGAGCCCACAACTGGCAAGAGACTGCAATGGGTAGGGTAAAGTGGCGAGTTCCTGTATCAAGGCCAACGCTTAAATTGGATCCTTGCGGCAATGATGTAACTAATTAAAAACAAACGAAAAACATCGTTATACTGCAGTCTCGTCCTGTCTCGTCTAAAAGAGCAAAGCCGTCACAAAACAATAACTATATATTTTTTTTATATATATTTATTAACGGGTAAGCACAGTGCCTTGATCTCACCTGATGTTAAGTGATGATAAGGCCAATGATGGAAGCGCACTTCACCCGGGATCCTCAACTAGTGAGGTACTGGCTATCTTATCTTTAGCTGCCGGAACACAACAATGCTACAAACATTGATGTTATGGCGACATATTTAGATAAGATGGTGGTAGCTAGCCAGGTGGACAAACAAGCCCTACCACCAACCAAACCGAGTACACAAACATGTACCCCCGCTGGGAATCGAACCCGGGACCTCTGGGTCTAAACCGGTGGTGGTGGTATTACTTAAGAATAAGAATAATATTTACCTGCTCAACACATAACAATGACAACAGTAACGAAACAAAAGTCACCAACAATTTAAAATTAATAACACAATTAAAATTTTATTATAATGTTTATAAAAAGTTGTACGAGGCCAACGGTCTGTTTTAGCCTTAGAGCATTTGGTTGAATGCTGTAAGATTTTGGAAATGTTTTTTTACGAATTGGAATTTGTTTGCAACAATAAAAGTAAAATTATAAGTAAATAATCATAAATATAGCTCGCGTAATTCTTTCACAAACAAATATTTTGTTCACTATGTTGTTAACAGTTTAGAATTTGTTTATTGCCATGTGCGTGACTGATCTTTCAATATTTGTAAAAATGTCAAGATCGGATGTTGATGACGTAGTTGTCGACATTGAATTGGCTTACAGAGTAACAGTAGATAGTGTTGATTAATTTCGGCGAAATCGATTGAGCCACGATAGCATAGTTGGTAGTGCATCTGACCCGGTCATGGGGTGCGGGTTTGAATCCCGCTCGTGGAATTTTTTCAACACTTTGTCTTTTTTCAAAATGTAATATGCTTACTAATTACAAAAACACAATGTTGAAAAAATTACCACGAGCAGGATTTGAACCTGCACCCTTCTGACATACCGATGATGTTAATGACGGTAGTTGTTGACATTGAATTGGCGCCTTCAGCTTTCAAAGTAAAAAAGTAAATAGTGTTGAATAATTTCGGCGGGCTGGTTAGAACCACGATAGCTCAATTGGAAGAGCACCTGACCCGGCATGTCAGAAGGGTGCAGGTTCAAATCCTGCTCGTGGAAATTTTTTCAACATTGTGTTTTTGTAATTTGTATCGCAACAAAAATTTGCGTTAAAATTATATAAACAAAACAAAAACACTTTATATGCTTGCTACTTTGCTACTTCTTACTGACGAGACACGACAGCAGCGTTTATGCGACAGACTTTAAGTAGTTAAGTAAAAGTAGTTAGCATGTCAGGCAGACTTTAAACAAGAGCTACCACCAACTAAACCAAGCACAAATACACTTTTGACCAGCTATAAGTTGAAACTTGTACTTCATAGTCTTGACCGATAGTTTTACTATTCGACCAAATAGTCAATTGATTGGGTGTTTTGTGGGGAAACTGGCTTTTAATTATTCGCTTCGTCAGTATCTACGATTCCCATTATTGCTTAGCAGATCTTCATGACGTCAACATTTAAAAGAATTGTCCAATTAGAACGTTGAAACTTTTCCTTTTAATGTGGATACGCAAAATTGGCAGTTTTCCTGTTTTTGTTCACTCCTTAATTTGCTCGAGTTATTGCATAATAAGTTTTATGCCGTGTTTATCGACAAAGTTTTGTAAGGTTTTTTTTAATCAATAGGTACCTATTACTTGATGCGTACACAAAAGTAAAAAGTATGAAGGAAAAAGGGCAACAGAGGCATCACTTTACTATAATGATGGTAATAGGAGTTTTTTTGCAGCACTCTCAGACATCGACATGGCTGAACGTCACGTCAAGCTAAACTTAGTATATTAAAAATATCAGTATTTCAGATACCTGTAAAAAATACTAATATCTGCTGTAGGTACATTTTGTAGTGGCATTCTCCGTTCCAGATTTTGAGAGAACCGTAATTGTACTCGTCAAGTAATCAATCGTAAGTTTAACCAGGTATCAGTTTTTTTTTTTCAAGATATTCAGGTCTCAAGCTGGAAACAAAATATCGGACGCGGCTGACGGATGCGGCTGACCGCCGCGACTGATAAGTGTACACAGTATTTTGGAACGCTGCCGTTGCTTGCAGACGCGATCCAACGTCTGTTCCACAAATAACTGTAGACGAAGAAACATAACATGTCGAGTAGTAAAAGTGAGGACAATGTTCTCGAATTAGCCCAGAAAGAAAATAAAAACAGCGTTTGAGTCCATGATATAAATAAAGAAAGAACTGAGTATGGTCAATTCCACAATTTGTATCCACATTAATTTATTATTCGATAATTCGTTCCTCCATTTTTACGTAGTGCACGTACAAGCTCTCGCGTAGTCCGCGTCCTTCTGGCGCTTCGGAGTTTCGGACGTGTCCCGCACCCCGTGCATACCGTCCGCGGACGTTTTCGGCTGACAAAAACATCCTGCGAGCTAGATTTCAGTCGGACGTCCGAATGCTCAAGGTCATTCCAAGGTTACGTTCACGACTTACCTCCGTTAGCTTGCACAGCTCAGTGTACATTAATTATCAAGATACCTATAAGCCTATAAATATATTTTGTTATATAATCCGTTTAAGCGACTTTATATTGAAAAATTGTTTTAAAAACAGGGATCTGTAATTGGATAAGCATACAATGTAATAACTAAATTTATAAAGTGCTGTTGATTCTATGATAATAAAAAAAAAAATAATAAAAACGAAAAAAAAAGTCCGTCCGATAATTTGTTTCCAGCTTAAGCCTTTCTTTTTTTTGCTACTAAAGCATTTTAATAGCATTGGAAGCCTATCGTACTTTCCAAAGTGCTATCGAAAAAATATAAGTACTATATTTTAATACTAAAATAGCGGAAGGGGGGAAAGTTTTTTCCGAAGCTCATTAAAATATTTGGACACCAATCCAAGCACTGACCGTGCCAAAGGTAGCTTTACTTTGACAGTTGTTGCAAAGTTACCATGGCCACACACCTCCGCATACTTTTACATAATTTGTAAAGATATTGCCATCGACAGCTGCTATTCTGGAAACCGGGAAGAAAGTTTTAGCGAGAGCGATGTAAATTTAATAAAATTGATTCAATTACGGTTAGTGAAGGAAAAACGTGTTATATTTAAAAGGTGGGAAGCCTCATTATCGCGCTAAGATTAAGTAAGATTTTAAAGATGTTTTCCTCAGATTGATTCCTGTATATGAAAAAGTTATTTACATTTATTTTGAATAAAATAACGTTGTTGGTTACAAAATTAGAATGGTTCTATATTTTTTGCTGTGTAAGACACACTTTGTAATTGTTTATTGATTTTAAATAAATAAAAACAAATTGTCAACTTTTCCGATTACAATTAATCTCCTAAAGTCACCTTAGCCTTTACTGACTTTACTGACTTTATAAAACAGAGCCCAAGCTGTTAGTTGTTCTTCCATTTTAATTTCTATCTACCGTACAAATTGTAACCTTCTCTTTTCAGCCCACTGCCACCCAATGCTGAGTGTAGGCCTCTTCCAATGCACTCCATTCCTTTCTGTCTTGAGCCTTCCGCATCCAGCCTCTTCCCGCTATTTTCACCAGGTCATCGGTCCATCTCATTGGTTGCCTCCTCACGTTTCTGTGACCAGTTCTGGGTCGCCACTCTAGCACTTCTTTGCTCCAGCTGGTGTCGTTTCTGCGGCATATGTGGCCTCCGAATTTCCGTATTTCTTATCTTGTCTCGTAAAGAAATACCTAACATCGCCCGCTCCATAGTCTTCTGGGTGACTTGCAGCCTGTGGATGACTTGCTGTGTGAGCGTCCAAGTCTCGGCTCCATATGTCAGGACGGGGAGGACACACTGCTCAAAGGCTCTGCGCTTGAGGTTTATGGGTATATCGCCTTCAAAGGCTCAAGCACATCAGACAGCTTACCGAACGCACCTCATCCCAACCGAATGCGGCGGTCTATTTCATGCCCTTGTCCGTTCTTTTCTAGGCTCATTTTTTGTCCGAGGTAGATATACCCTTCAACCCGCTGTATAGCCTGCCCGTGTGCAGTTATGTGATCGGCATCAGTGTTCTTTCACATGATTTTTGTCTTCGAGGTATTCATCTTCAGACCCACCCTGACTGATACATCATACAGCTCTTCGATCATGTCTTTTAAATCATTCAGGTTTTCAGCGAAGACTACAATATTGTCCGCAAACCGCAGATGAGTAAGGCATTTCCCATTGATATTTATGCCCCTATTCGACCATTCGAGAAGCCTGAACACGTCTTCTAGACAAGACGTAAATAATTTTGGAGAAATTGTGTCTCCTTGCCTAACTCCTCTTTTAACTGGCTCTGGGGAAGTGAGATCATGTAACTTGACTTACAGAAAAGCTGTGCGACAGACTGCCTTGACAGCCTCCACATACCTAGTGTCCACCTGGCATCTTCGTAGAGAGTTTGTCACAGTCCAATGCTCAATTGTATCAAACGCCTTTTCATTATCTATGAAAGCCAGTGCAAGAGGTTGGTTGGATTAATTGCACTTCTCCACTACTCCACAGGTTGGGCTGAGTCCTTATAATAAAAAAACACTTGATATTGGCTAAATGCTAAACGCGAAGCTATTAATTAAGATAATTAATTAATTAACATAAAGGCTAATGAAGCCTTTGTTGTACAATAAAAATAAGCTTTTAAAACAGCTGATTTAGCGCTTGTGTTAATAAAAGATGACCGTGAACGCGCTATGGTATTGTCTCATCGGACAACCGCTAATTGAATGAAACGGAATATCATCGTGACTTGTTTATGACTTCAATTAATTTTTAAGCCCCGATGTAAAAGAGCGGGTGTTCTAACTTTAAAGCCTTTGTCTGTCTGCCATCGTAGCTCTCAATCAGTTGGACTGATTACATTTTGTTTTTTCATTATTATTCCTAAGCCTTTAATCATGCGGGTAAAATCGGTGAAAAATGGAAATCGGACCTTTTCAAGATATCCAGTTCTCAAAAGGGTATCTCCGGTCAGAATTAAGCGTTTTTAAGATAGCTTTGAATACTTTTATACCTTAATATAATTATGTATAGTGAATAGATATTTATTTTTGATTCCTACAGTCAATACAGCGATGATGAAACTAATGATGTGGTCATCATTACTGGTATTCGGTATAACTCCAAAGCTTTAGTTTTACTTTGGAGTAGAACCATTTAGGGCACTTAAACTCAAAATTACGTTTAAAAATAACTAAATTAATTATTTTTTTGTTTTGTTTCATTTTTACATGTTGTAGTTGTCTTTTATTGTTGTAGTATTTTTTGTGTTTATTTGTAATGGAAAGTGTCCTGCTATGATAGGGAATTTTTCAATATTTTGACGCTGTAAGGGAGAAAAGAGCTGGACACTTGCTGAGTTTCTTGCCGTTTCTTCTCAGTACAAGATCTCCCGCCCAGAATAGACTTACGAAAATTCACTACCAGAAGTAAATTTTTGTCATAGAAAATTCCGATCGATAAATTAAATCAAATTTATTTATTTATTTATCGACTATCAACAGATTTTATATTATTTATAAAGGGTCACATTGTAAAATAATATGTTGGAAAAGACTTACTCATGAGACATACACCAATATTTTATGTGCCTGAGAAACCAAAAACGAGGAAAAAATGGATAACAGCCGTAAAAAGAGTTGATTCAATAGGCCCTAAAACTAAAGCGCACTGCTGTGCCGTAAAATCCTGATTCTTCATGAAATATTATGCCACCATCAAACTCCACTCTTGGCAGATTGTCCAACTGACCTTTTAGAAAAACTTCTTCCATTTTACACACTACACGTTTCGTGTAATCGGATATAAAGGGTAATAGAAGACGATCGAAACAAAATGAAACGAGACGCGCGTAATTTAGTAGGGTCAACGCAGCGAACCGAACGCCGCGCCCGCCGCGGCGTGACGCAGTCGCAGGCTGATCGGGGGTGTGACATTATAGTAAGAGCGCGCATAATCTTGGAAATTCAAAAAAGGGCTTCAACTAGTTATAACTTCGGAAATACTGCATGTATTGACTGCATGTATTAAAGTGAAATAAAAACTAATGTAATGTACAGACGCTGGCACATCAACCTATCCAAAACTGTCAAATTTCTTCAATACACTTCCAACCATATATAAGGCATAAAGTTCAAAGTCTATTGAAGAAATTTGACAGTTTGTGGTAGGTTGAAGTGCAGGCGTGTGTACATAATTTACGCTCCGATTTTAGGTGTGTTTGATAGTAATATTTTGACTCTTTTGTTTTCTCCATTATATATATATATTCAATAAATTGAACGCTCAATCGAGGATACGTTTGACTTGAGACTTGAATGAGACGTATTTGTGTGTAAACAAATCCAATTCTCTATTTGATTGCACAATGTCATTGTAAAGTCGGCACATACTAACGATGGGATTGAAAAAAGAGGTATTATGTCTATATGTTTGCAAAACGAACAACCAGTGCTTGCGATTCCGGGAGAGTAATTTCGTGTTGAAGTCAAACCTGTTGTGTAACACTACAAATGCAACAGATCCTGCTGTTTACGTCGAGTTTCAAGTGGTTTTACTCGGAAGTGGCTTAATCTATCGGAGTAAGATGACATTTTTCCCCCAAGTCAAAAGTGTTTTTATTAGCTAAATGTATTATTTTTGCTATGCCCTAACATAGCATAGCAAAAACAGTATAACAACATAATGTTCAGCACATTATAGATAATAAGTTAGACATTTGTATCTACTAATGCAATAAAATGTTAATTGAATAAATTGTTTTCTGCACGGCACACTAAATTTTCGATACTCAGAAAGTTGTAGCTCAATTTACCCATGTGATTTAATGATACCCTCGTTCTAGGGAATTTTCAGAAGTTTTTCGCCTAATAATTTGATGTTTAATATATGTGTAATGTAGACAGTTGACGTAAAGCTAAACCGTATGATGTTCACTAAATGGAAATAGGGAAATAGTTGGTTTCCACGAACAGTACGTGTCTAACCCAAATTCCCTTCTGAGTAAAACGACTCCCAGATTAAACTTCTAAATGAAGGTATTATGGCGCTCCAATAAATCTCCCATCTGGGCAAATAAAATTATATCTGAGTAGGTATATTTCGCAATAAATTTTATCATTGATTATCAATTGGCATATGAGGCGCGTGTTAATCCACAAAAGCGAAACTGGAAACTGGAATCTGGGAGATTATCGCGATTGGATAACCCACACAACGGAGCAACCAGTCGTGTGATTTGCCATTATACGGCTTATAGGTAGTTAATCATTAACAACCTATAAGGGTATCATTACTGGCTTTCTACATAAATAAATGCATGTATGGAGATCAAACCATAACACCCTATTATGGCTCTATGCATGTTGATGGGTTTACCGGCTTGACATGCGCTCTGAAACTCGAGATAAACTGACTTTTCAAGAGTTGCTTAACTTGCAAGACTGATACCCGGCCACGCAAGTCACGTCCATCGTTCGTCGTTCGTTCGTTCGTTCGTCGTCCGTCGTTCCATCACTGAAGGAACTAAGTTCAATTTTCATTTTTCATTTTCTAGGAAAACCTTCGCTGCATATGACTAGTTGTAGTTATTTTATTCGCCACTGAACGATAATTTTTCGATCTTTCGGTATAAATTCTCATTGCGGATGAGAGGGCACACTGCATTAGCGCATTGTTCAATTTCAGCTCTCATATTATTTGCTTGGTTCTTAAAACTGGTAGGAGCTCTTTGTTCTTTTTCTTCAGCAGTTCATCGAACATTGCTGGACCGGCACTTCATCGCCCACTACTAGTTCGGACTAGTTTCCGGAGGACTGAAGTCCTTGTTATCCGCACTAGTATATCTAGTCCAGATTGTCCCTAAGACTGCTTTTGTGCTGTCGACCCAACGGGCGGATGGGGTTCTTCTTCAGCAACTCATCGCCCATTGCTGGACGTAAGGTAAAGCTACCAAAGAGTCCACACTACCAAAGAGTACGTAACAATACAACGTACCACATCGACTCCATGCACACGTTATGCCACAGGCAAGTTGTTGCTAACAGATTTAATATTATTTAATAATAATTAGTAGCACTGCGTTACTCTTTGGTAGTGCGTGCCTTTGGTGGTTTTACCCTACGCCTCTCCAGTTCTCTTTCAATAAGCCCAATCGCTAGTATATCTAGTCCAGATTAGGCCTGCGACTGCTCTGATGTTGTTAAACCAACGGGCAGGAGTCTGCCCATACTTTGCCCCGTCCCGGTCCCGTGTGTAGTTTTATACCATAGAACCCAGTTGTTTCATCTTCCATCATCACAAAGACAGTGGTGGCCAGCCCAAAACCACTTCATACTCGCCATTCGGTTCCCGATATCGGTTACATAATGGTTAGTACTCCAAAAGTTTGCCTTGGCTGGGCTATAAGTTATAAGTTTTTACTAAAAATAATTTTACTTGGCCATGGACTAATAATTAGTCAATTGCTGGGCTATAAATTGTACCTAAGTTTTAATTAATAAACAATATTTATTGTAGAAGGTTCCGCTTTCACAGAAACAAATTTGTAAAAACATATACGTTTACACAAACTTTAGCCTCAAACAATATTATATTTGCCCACCAATTACAGGTAACCTTTGTTCGACAAATGAAACGACACTTAAAAATATATTTAACTCTCCCCTTTAGGTCCCTTTTGTTTTATTAAGTTTAAATGATACGCTCGAAAATGTATTCGCATTTCGTTTACATATTATTTTTTCGTACACGTGCGTGTGATAAAAATGCTTGTAAGAGCCAACATTATTTTATTATTTATTTGCCACTTAAGTTCGTTGGGTAGGTGATCTTCTCTATATATTTTTATGATGATTTGGCGCCAGGTATGCCCGGGCCCGTCTGATGGAAAGTCCATAGACATTTGCGACACCAAAGGGCATCACGCGAGCGTTGTCAATTTCAATTCATTTCATCGCCATCATCAGCCAGCACTAGTCCATTGCTGGACAAAGGCCTCTCCGCACATAGCACTATCCGCGGCTACTCTCGTCCAGCTCTTGCCAGTCATCTTGCGGAACTCGTCACTCCACCTAGTCTGAGGGTTTTTTTTAAAGATAGTTTGCTGATTGCCGCTGGATATTTTCAGAAACGAATCGCCATCAGAGATTTTCTAGAGGGAACAGCATCACGCACTAGTGCGTGTCCCCGTACCCTACTTGATTTTCCGAGAGTTTCGGATCGGAATCTGAGGGCGTACTACAATTAATTTATTCCTGGACAAAATCATTTGTGTCACTTTTTTTTGTCGACATTGTAGATTTTCTTTGTATTATTCTCATATTTTTACAGGATCCAGCACCTTTTAGCTACTTTTTTTGACAGTGAAAAACTCGTCATTCAATTACCACTTCGCCTGAAGATCTGAAGACCGGAAGACAACCATACTATCGGTTTTTAGGCAGAACCCTAACACCAGGCAAAAGTTTATTAGAGTTACAATTAAAACAACCTTGACAACCAAACCGAGAATATTGTACTTTACTGGGAATCGATCGCAGAAACAAAAAAATTACAATCCTCTGTAGATAATGTTTGTAAGTGTAAACACAAAAATAACAAACAACTCTAAATGTCTGTTCCCGACGCAGATGTTCTAAGTCTAACTGTCCTCTTGGATTCTATCTAAGCGGTCTCCATTTTACAAGGGTTGTGAACCTTCGTTCGGGCAGCAATGTACTGTGGAAAATAACGTGTTGGGTCATTGTAGGTATTCTTTTGCCCGATCGACAATTCTGTGATATTATGAAAGAAAGACCTTGAAGAGTATCATGCCAAAGAAGGATTTAACAACCGAACTCAAATAAAATAACTGTTTCTTATTGTTACCGATTATCAGACTGGAAGAAACAGTGTTGATTTTTAGTTTTATTTACGGTTTCAATAATGGCCCTGTTGTAAAGCTTCAATAGTTATTTTTAGATAAATTGTTTTATTTTTGTTACCTATACCGACAGGCTTGATTAATTAAACAAATATTAGCTTATCATTTGTAATTTTCCTTTACCAACAACTTTGATTGCTTGTAAGTCTTTTATCAGCTGGGTGTTTAAAACCACAATGGCGCACTTTGGTTGAAAACTGAATTGACAGCTGTTTTTAATATTCAATTTAGTAACCTTAAAAAAACGATGAAAGAAATACGATCTACCTAAACGTAAAAATTACATTCCAATCAAAACATAATGCAAACAAAGAAAATGATAGTCCAGTCACTGACTGATTTATCGCCATCATCATCATCATCGTTCCAAAAAGGTCTCGCTAGGATCCACATTAACAATAGATAGCACTTATGAGTAACTATAATGTCCCATTCTTCCTATGACGTATGTGGTATCATAGCAGATACACTGGCCCAATGGTTCGTGGGTCTAATCGACTTCCATCTTACGATATTAACTGAGAGAAACGGCATAGCATAACTCCCGGATGAGCCTGAGATAGATTAGGTTAGTTAAACACCCGGAGGCCCGGCGTTAAAAAAGTTATTTAGTTCTTTTAGCTTTTAGTTTTAGCTTTCCAAGACCGTGGCTTGAACATTCTAGCTACTGCGGCAATTGTGACTTGTAACAAAATTTATATACCATCTGAAATGCAACACGATGAATATAAATCAACTAGCGTTTATTGTACATCAGAAACTTCAGTTTCTGCTTAAAATATATAACTTATATGACTAAAGATCAGATCAGAATTACATAACATTATTTAAATTTAAATAGTTCATTTGCAATGTAATTAATTGATTATTATATTATTTTGTAAAAAATATCGTTACAGGGTTCATGGTCACACGGTATCTCCATAACTAAGGACTGCAAATCCTACAAAGGTTATCCTATTTATTGTTTCATTTTAATGTGTACCTACTCGTCCACTGCTGGACTTAAGCCTCTCCAAGTTAAGCCTATTAAGCCTCTCCATGTCAATGTTCCATCATATTCACTTACGTTTTCATGTAAAATTATTACCTGCACCGTAGAATACTCTTCAAAGCGCTGGTACAACGCCAACCCTCGATTAAAAGCAGTGTAAAGTTCCCAATACGAGGCAACAACGTAAAATACTTAAACATTGTGTCCGGTTCCACCTAAGCTATTCATTAAGCCGCCATTATGAGCGCGGGGTTTGACGTGACGGCGGTGACAAGCCGTGCAGCGTTTACCGGTCAAACGACGGACTGTTGTTGTTCATTTGTTTCTCGCACAAAAGAAATAATATGTCCGAAATTCACCGACAACCCCCAAGATTTAGGTAAACTCTAATGCCCGTTTGCACTAAACTTGGGTTAGGCTTGTCCTAGTTAAGATACACCTAAGCTTAGGAGCAGCCCAACAAAAAAATTGGTTTGCACTAAAAGTTCTGTCTCAGCTGTGACAAAACTAAGGAATTGCTTAGTAAAGTGAATGATGAAAGAATGACGAACGATTGGAATGATAGATTGTTTATGGTCTATTATTTTAAAAAAACAAAATCTGTTTGAATTTGTCAACGTCTTGCTTTGACAATCTAATTTGTGGACTTTGTTGTCGTGCCTTTCGTGGTTTTTATTAAAATGGAAAGCACAAAACGTAACCGAACTCCGAATTTCACGGCTGAGGAAAAAAAACACATCAAAAAGTGCCTGATTGATTGATTTGATTGTGACAGACAGAAAATGACATAAAATACTTTTTTATTTTGTCGTTTACCAACCGAAGTTGGACAGACTAAGGAAATCTCCATGCTGTAACACAAAAAAAACACTACTTAAGTATCGCCTTACTCGTTGGGCGCTTCCTATTCCAAGCAAATTTTTCAAAGCTAGAAATGTTTTATGTTTTTTGAACAAAAATTTAAAGTCCTTTAATTTTACTATTTTACAGGGACGTCTTGAAAAAAGGCCAGGTCAAGAGTACCCTAAACCGAAGAGCATGTATATAGGGAATAATGAAAGTGGACGAAGCGAAACAAGTATGTAAGGATCGTAGCAAGTGGAAAGAAGTGGTCTCTGCCTACCCCTACGGGAAAGAGGCGTGATTATATGTATGTAATTTTACTTATTATTTTTTTTATAAATTTAATTTGATTTTCCTATGGTAATAAATCTTTTGTTGATTTATCGATAATTTGTTTTATTTATTACTCAAACAAATAATCGTAATCGTGATCGTAATCGCTAAGTGATAATCGTTTCATCACTACTTAGTAAGAAGAGTTCTACTGGCTAGCTATCACTATCTTATGTAATATATAGGTCACACTAAAGTTTCCGAAATTGGCCACTTACAAAAACAATATATAAAAAAAACTACATTTGAAAATGGAACATTTTAGCCGTGGAATACAATTTGTTTCATCTGATTGTCAATTGTTTTCACATTGTGGCGTCATTTTAAAAATTGCGTGATTACAATAAAATGAATTTAACTCGAAAAAATTTTCGTTGCATGATTTTTTACGATTTTAAGTGTAATTTGACAGCTCGGCAGAGCCTCGTTCGGCTTCAATCAGGCTTTGGCGAAGAAGCACCATGCAAGACCACTATTTATAGCTGGTTTGCAGAATTCAAACGCGGTCGTGTCAATCTCCATGATAAAATTCGTAAAGGTCGCCCGTGCACCGCTGTGAATAACAAATACATCGATGCTGTGCGCCCTATGATCGAAACGGGTGATCTTCTAGCGTACGTTGCACATCTCTGGGGTGAGGCTATTGACAAGCGTGGTGAGTCGGTGGCTGTTAGTCTCGACATAGCCAAGGCATTTGATCGGGTCTGGCACAAAGCTCTTCTCTCCAAGCTTCCGGCATACGGTCTGCCTGCTCAGTTCTGCAACTGGGTCGCTGGCTTCCTGCATGAGCGTAGAATCCGTGTCCTGTCTGATGGATGCGCATCACGGCTCATGTCAGTAAATGCTGGTGTCCCTCAAGGTTCCGTTCTGTCCCCCACGCTGTTTCTTCTGCATATCAATGATATGCTTCCACTTGGAAATATTCATTGCTATGCAGATGATAGTACAGTGCACGGTGGGTATAACGGTCACCCTGCGGCTGGGCGAGTTGAGACTGAAGAGAAACGAGTGAATCTTGTCATTGAGCTCAATCGGGTATTGGACCTCATATCTAATTGGGGCTCCAATAATCTGGTTTAGTTCAATGCCAAGAAAACACAGGTGTGTGCGTTTACGGCCAAAAAGTCACCATTCCTTCCTCTTCCAACTCTTCAGGGCACATCTCTAAGCCTACAGAACAATATCAACATGCTCGGTATGACGATTCGCTGCGATCTGAATCAAAAGGACTATATCGAAGCCGTGATCAAAACAGCCTCACGAAAACTCGGTGTCCTGAACAGAGTGCGGCGATTCTTTGCGCCTGACCAGTTATGTCTTTTGTACAAGACACAGGTACGGTCTTGCGTGGAGTATTGCTCGCACATCTGGGACGGTTCCGCAAAGTATCTTCTCGATGCCTTAGACGGATTGCAGCGTCGCGCTGTACGTATTATCGGCAATGCAGAGGTAACTAATACTCTCGAACACCTGCAATTGCGTAGAGATATAGCGTCACTCAGCGTCTTCTATCGCTTATATCACGGCGAGTGCTCTGAAGAACTCTTTGACCTTATCCCACCTTCTCCCTTCCTCCATAGGAGTACACGTGCTGCTCTCCGGTGTCACCGCTTCACTGTCATACATATCCCATCGCGCACAAAGAAATTTGGTGACTCGTTTCTTTGTCGCACCTCCAAAAGATGGAATAGTCTACCAGCACATGTTTTCCCTCTTTCCTATGATATGGGGTCCTTCAAACGAGGCGTGAAGAAGCACCTTGTGGGCCGGCAGAGTGAGGTTGACTGATGCTGCGTTGTTTTCACGCTGCACCAGTTGTCTTCGCGTCTGGACTCCATTTCCACTAAACATCAGGTGGTGTGGAGTCATTTGCCGTGCTAAGTATATAAAAAAAAAACAGACAGGCATGTGACCTACCATGAGATCCAGACATCTTTGAACATAGGCATGAGTCAAATACAGTCAATCCTACGCAAACATTTGGGTGTGAGAAAGCTGTGTTCTCGATGGATCCCACACAATTTGACCGATGCTCAAATAAACGGACCGCATCACTTGGTGCCATGCTATGCTTGCCAGATACAACGAAGTGGCTTTAAATTTGGTGTGGGACATAGTAATAGATGACGAAACATGGATTTATAGCTATGATCCCAAAAAGAAGCAGCAATCAAGCGTATGGGTCTATAGAGATGAGCCGAAACCAACCAAAGTGGCGCGCGTGAAATGTGCCTCGAAGCGGATGATTGCTTCTTTTTTTAATAAAACTGGACACGTGGCTACTGTTGCTTTAGAAAATCGTCGTACCGTGCAAAGTGACTGGTACACGACAATTTGTTGACCGGAAATTATTGGCCAACTCCGTGAAAATAACGGTAAACGCCGTATCATCAAGCAAGAGCACCACGACAATGCAAGTTCCCACACGGCCAGACAGACAAATGAGATTTTGAAGGCAAAAAAGGTACAACTTATGAGTCATCCAGCATACAGTCCTGACCTGGAACCGTGTGATTTTTTTCTGTTCCCAAAAATCAAGAACCAATTACGCTATCAACGGTTTTCATCGCCAGAAGAGGCTGTCGAAGAGTATGAAAAACATGTATCTGACGTCACCACGGAGGAGTGGCACAAATGTTTTCAAAATTGGTTCAATCGTATAAAAAAGTGCATTGACGATTGTGATCTTCGAACAATAATGTACTAGATTCCCGATGAGCCCTTGTAAGTACAAATATTTTTAAGATTTAAGGTTCACAGTAAGCTGAAGTTGTTGATGTATCCAATGTGTTTTCAGATTTTGTTATTCGAAAATGAAATATATAGGTGAGCAAACAGGACAACTTTCGAGAAGCATTTTTGCTCCGGATCCTTTGTCTAGTACATTATTGATCGAAGGTTGTGATCCAACAGTTAGAGATAAGATAGCCAGTTCCTCAGTTAAAGAAGGTACTGGGGACAGTGCGCTTCCACTATTATCACTGAACTGAACTTAGGTGAGATGAAGGCCAAAGTTGCGGAATAATAAAAGTAAAAAAATGAGACCAATTACAAAGCTTATTGGTGTCTGTCAGTAAGATTATGAAACGCTATTGTAAAAGTATAGGCGTTTTTTTATTTCTTTGCACACAAATGCGTAACTTATATACTAATTTACTTCTGAGGAGTTTTTCATAAATAAATTTCTTAGTGGCATTGAATAAAATATGCAGGCAATCAAGAAGGTTATTTCAAAGAAATGAAATTGCTTCTAGAAAAATATTTTTCTTTCGTATTTTTGCGCGGTTAAATAAGTTATTTGAAGAATTGTTAAACATCTTGTAGTTAGTATTTGAATGTTTGTCCCAACTACTTGTCCAATTACGACTCTATCAAGTTGAAATATTAAATTTTAACCACCTATGCAGTTTAGTAGCTCTGACTACGAGTTGCAGACCCAGAGGTCCCGGGTTCAATTCCCAGCGGGAGGTACATATTTGTGTACTGGGTTTGATTGGTGTTGTTTTTCTGCCTGACTAGCTACTACCATCTTATCTAAATATGTCGCCATAACACGAATATTTGTAGCATTGTTGTATTCCAGCAGCTAGATTCCGGATGAAGTGCGCTTCCAACTTTTGCCAAGTTCTTATAGACAGGTAATTTTAAAAAAAATTGAAAACCAGGAGCAATAGATCTTTTAGTATTTCTGTTTTGACGACCTCTGTGGCTGGTACAAGCGCTTTAGCTCAAAACAATGTATGTGATGTTGTCTAATATTTCCAGTGTCTGGTTTTGTTTAACTAGTATAATGTGAAACTCTCGTCGTAACGTCCGACCACTATAAAATCACTGAAATAATATATAGTAAAGTTAATTTGTATATATAGGTGCCAAATATTAATTTCTGCAAGGGTGTAAAATTTAATGTGCATTTCTATTTTCCTTCATTTTGTAGTTTTGCATATCTAGTTTAGGAGCAACAACGCGACACTTCGGTCATTTGTCTTTCTAAGCTACGTGAACTTGGGACACCTTAATACCTTCCTTTGATTTATTAAACAGCTACGTAAGGAATTTGAAAGTTAACAAATAGCTAGAACCAAATTTGAATACACCTACTATTTCAATACTTACGAAAAAACTCAAAAAATAGGTATTTTTGGAGAGTTTATTTAAAATGAAACAACTTTTACGGATCTACTCGCGTTTATTTTATACATTAGTTTTAATTAATGTTTATTCTGACGTTTCGACCCTTTGCAGGGTCCGTGGTCACAGGGAGACTGAGGTGTTGGTCGTCGCATAATTAGTTAGTAGCTTGTATACCCTCATTTAAATTTAATCAGGTGCGTTCCGTTTTACGCAGAAAGAGCTTACAGTATCTTTTGGTCTGGTAGTATGGTGTTGGGGCTGGGATTTAATATTTTGTATGGTAGCCAGTAGCCAACTGCCTGATTCATCAGGAATCCGGACCATAGTTTGATTCACACTGTGTATCGTAAAGTAACCCATACAGATAGGTACCTCAAATACTCGCTAGAGAACAACGCTTCATCCCTAGGATGATACGCGAGGCTATTGAAATTAAAAACATTCTAATTTTAATAGAGAAGATGGTAGGAATCTACCACCAGCCAGGGATCCCATCATACAAAATATACTACTCAAAACAAAATAAGGGCCACGAGGTATTTTTTCATTTTGGTGTAAATTATTAAACATTTACATATTGAAAGTATGAAAATATTGAGTACACAAACTCTTTGATACCTAAACTTTTTAATATTGTAGTATTCATCTAATGCTGGCAACAATTTTAAATAAAATTTGATTTAAAATTATTTTTGAAAATTTTGATTCCATTTTCTTTGACGTTTTGCTTTCCTTAGCTTCTTGGTTTATTAGAAACTATCAGAGTTCATTGATATCTCGAGTCAGAAACATCTTTTGCAATATGCCACAAGCACGCAGGCGTCATATGGACTCGCTGACAGCAACCAGAGCCGTTACAATGATTGAAGAAGGTCATTCGCAGCGATCTGTGGGTTTGCAATTGGGATTTTCTCGAAGAGCTATTCAAAATCTATGGAATCGTTTCCAAGAGACCGGCAGTGTTAGAAGAAGACCTGGTTCGGGCAGAGTTCGCATTACAACAGCTCAAGAGGATCGTTACATTCGATTAAGTGCGCGCCGAGATCGCACAACGACGGCCCGCAAGCTGCAAAATCGTTTACGGCTCACAACGGGTACTCGTGTCAGTGACCAAACTATTCGTAATCGATTGCATGAAGACCAGCAGGCATCAAGAAGGCGAGTTGTCCGTATTCCATTAACCAGAAATCATCGTGCAAATCGTTTAAGATTTTCCCGTCAACATTTGGACTGGGACATAAACCAATGGGGCATGGTGCTCTTCACAGACGAATGCAAAGTTAAATTTTTTAACGACGATCGGCGTATTAGAGTATGGAGAAGACGCGGCGAGAGATTTTCAGAAGCCTGCATCCATGAAGACGATCGTTTTGGTGGTCCAAATGTAATGATTTGGGGCGGGATAAGCTTACACGGCAAAACTGAGCTCGCTATTTTAAATGAGGGTACTGTTACTGCTCAGCGGTATATTGAGGAAGTCGTCAGACCACATGTGATCCCATTTGCCCAGCGAGCGGGTCCTGGATTCATCTTGATGCAAGACAATGCTCGTGCACACACGGCTCAAGAGACTCGGTTTGTACTGGAAGCGTCTCAAATTCAAGTTTTGCCGTGGCCAGCGAACAGTCCGGACTTAAATCCAATAGAGCACATGTGGGATCAGTTGAAACGAAGAGTTAGAGACGGTGATCAGGAAATCCACAACCAACAGCAACTCATCAACGCTGTTAAAAGGGCCTGGGAAGAGATTCCAATGGAAAATGTCAGGCATTTGATTGAGAGCATGCACTCCAGGCTTCAGGAGTGCGTAACGAAACGAGGGGGGCATACCCGTTACTAAAAGATGAGCATGGAGTATTTTCTTTTGTTTTCAGTAACTTTACATTGTTTTTATTTTTAACCTTAAATGTGTTTTTTCTTTCAAAAGCAATTAAACTTTTTAATCATTATTATTGGAATAAATTTATTGGTCTACACGGTAAAAACAACATTAGTTTTCGTTATGGAGACAAAAAACTTAATATTGGTTTTATTATTTTCATGGTACAGACAAAATACCTCGTGGCCCTTATTTTGTTTTGAGTAGTATATAATAAATCCTAGCCCCACCACCATACTGCCAGACCAAAAGATACTGTAAGCTCTTTCTGCGTAAAACGGAACGCACCTGATTAAATTTAAATGAGGGTATACAAGCTACTAACTAATTATGAGACGACCAACACCTCAGTCTCCTTGTGTCCACGGACCCTGCAAAGGGTTCGAAACGTCAGGATAAACATTAATTAAAACTAATGTGTAAAATAAACGCGAGTAGATCCATAAAAGTTGTTTCATTTAAATGTGTAGTGTTTGCGTAAACTTTAGAAAACAATATGAGTTTATTTAAGTTTATTCCAAATCATGTAGGAAGGCTCTTTCTAGAAAGATTTATTTATTAACCCGGGGAGCGCACAATTGGGTCTATATGACCCACGACATTTTTAAACGTGGGTATTTCTCAGAAATATTGGGTAACGTTGCTGTACTTCTCAGTAGCTGGAGCTTACTACCCCTTGTCTTCGTTTCTTACCGCTATTCAGTCGGGATGCGCTAGCATCGGTGGATACCCGTGGCCAAACGACAGAAAGGGTAATTATGACCCAACCATACACTCAATGTCGTAGTTTTGTGCCATATTCGTAAAACATTTGTCTTTTATTTTAACTTTTCTTATTTAGAGTGTCATGCCAACTAGGTTAGAGTTTTATAGGAAGATATATGTATATGTATGAACGTTTTTATAACCCTAATGTTTTATAAGACAGAAGTTGTTTATTTTTGTTATTTTTTACATACTATTTGTTTATTTTTAATTAGAATAGAATAGAATAGAAAAGTTTTTATTAACTACACACTTAATTATAATACAACATAAATATAGTAATACAACAATAAACGAGAAAAAAAAAATAAAAAATATTAGAACAGGCAGTGTGAAGTTAAAGGGCCCTGTCTATTAAAAACATGTTTAATTATTAATTTGTTTAAGTTTACCAAAAATCCCAAAAATTATAGTCAATTAATCAATGAATATCTATAGTTTGCCGGAATTCTTTTACATATTCGAATTACATAAATTTTTAATATGGGTCATCTTGACCCAACCCGACACTCGGTGTTACAATTTGCCACTGTGCAATCCTCAACACAATTGACGTGGAGTTTAGCAGACAATCCTCAACTAGATTTACGTTAGGTAAAATGCATATCGGTAAGTGGTGCGAGTTGGACTTAGAAATAAGTCGACTGAATCTGAGGAAACTGAATGTTAGGGGCTTAGGGAATCTCATCTAAGATCCCCTTTTGAATAATGAAGAACAATTGAATATTTTAAATTAGTTTTTAAAATTCGTATGAAACTGTGAATGCGTGAAACGAAACGTATTTCCGACACCTTTTTAGTATAAGCTATGTTTTTGAAACTTTTGAAGTATTAAAACGCGTAAAACGAAACGCTAATACGCCATTTTGAACGTAACTTTGAAATTTTTGACAGCGTCAAATTGCGTCATTCCATTATTATTTTATTAATGACAAATAGTGACAGAAACGAATTTGTCACCCCCGACTCCACGTGGTATTAATCTGCCCTTCCCCTAGAGTGTATATAAAAAGCCGGAGGCACGGAGGGAGGGCAGCCTCCGCCCGCTGTGACTGACCACAGGCACCAAGCGAGCCGGAGCCGGCGACCAGCAAGCCGAAGCTGCGGAGGGGAGCTTGAAGTGCCTGCTTTGCTAAATTTTACAAACGAGTCATTTTACTCCCGCGTCTCACAGACGCCTGGTAGGTGGTTTTGTGACGAAAATATGTGGTAGGTGGTTAAGGGTTAACATCCCTCCCTTCCGTTGGTAGAACTGAATGCGAATAATAACGAGTGTACCATTAAAACTCGAGGATGTTTTAGGAACAGTTTCCTATTGTTTCCTAACAATTAATGGCCGAACGACGTCATTATTAACAGAGCATAAATTCATACTCTTTATTCTTATTTATATAAGAGCTATTTGTAGCCTAAACTGAATCATCATTATCCCTTCAGAGTGTTACGTCAAAGTCGTACAGATGCCCAGGTCGTAAAATAACCAGGTAATAAAATGTCTAGATCGTTAAATTACCAAGTAGTAGAATGTCAAGATCATAAAATAACCAAGTAGTAGAACGTCAAGATCATAAAATAATCAAGTAGTAGAATGTCAAGATCGTAAAATCATCATACTCCAAGTCGTAGTATAATTAATTCCGTGGCTCCCTCACATGTACGCACCACCTCTCTTCATGTGGAGGCTTCTGCGGTAAGTGCTGAAAATCGCAAACGGCACAAATACACAAACCTGAGTCCAAATTATTTATTAGTTCCGTTTGCGGTGGAGACATTGGTTCCATGGGGGCCGGAGGCCAAGCAGCTTGTTAAAGAGTTTAGTGCTCGCCTTATTGAAGCCTCCGGTGACAAGAAGGCTGGCAGCTACCTCTGCCAACGTATTAGCTTGGCAATCCAAAGAGGTAATGTTGCCAGCATTCTTGGGACCTTTCCCATGAGCCCACAGCTGGAGGACATTTTTATCTATAGGTTTTATTTTATCTTTAGTTATCTTTATTTTTTTTCTTTAATGTAGTTAGTTATGTTATGTTTCTTGTAAGTTAACTCAAAATAATATAAGAATTATATAACAATACTAGAATAATGTGTATTTTATACGTAACTTGGGTATATTGTTTCATGACTACATATTCTAGGTAATAGTTTATTACAAATGTCATGAGTAATTTGTCGTTGTATTTAAGAATTTAGTAGTGATTGTTGTCGAATTCCTTCAACAAACTTATCGATAACTGTTTTCAATTCTTACTGATTACGTCACTTATACTATTTGTCATTGTAAGTATATTATAAAACTCAATAAAACAAATCCATTTAAACTCAATTTTAATGTCGATCGTTTAGAACGATTTCTGTGACATACACACGTACAGAAGATTTAGATATTTAAAGATTAAAGATTAAATTATTCGAGGCAGTCCGTGACAACAGCCCTGGTACAACTCGGTTGAAACGTCGGGTTTAAAGGTATGCCTATACTACTTAAACTAAGTACAAATACTTACTACGACTACGCCAACGCGTTAATCCCCGATGTAAAAGCTTTTTTTTTTTTTTTTGGAACACGAAAGTTCAAACGTTTATAAAAAAAAAATTGCTTCATTAATTGCTTAGAATAAATAATTTTCTTGTATTATACTTAAAAAGTCTCATACCCAGATCTTGTTCGACACGTTCTCACTCTCATCAACAAAAAAGTTTGGTAGTTAATTTTTAGATTAAATTAATGATGGCTGTTTCGTTGCAAGAGATTAGATGTTATAATGGAACGCTGTAACTCATTAAGCACAATATGCACAATAATCTACAATTTATAGCTTTTAATTATAATCTTTGTTGTAGACTTGAATAATTTATTCGAATTTCGACAAAGGAATTCACACAAAGACTTTTATCTATTGCATGAAAAAATAAATATTTTAGAACATAATTTATTACTTACTGGTATATATAATAATGTATACGTATAGGTAGTGTCGGAAAATAGCCCCTTGTAAACCTCAGGATAACCCAAATTATATCAAACATAAATGCTTCAGTACTTTATTTTTCCTCGATAACACGTCAAACAAGTCAAAGGTGACATAATAAAAACTATTATAAAAGAACATGTTTGAACTAAATCAGTGCCAGCAATATATAATGTAACAGCATACATCATCGTATACGAACCTGAGTTCAGTTCTTACATGCTCAATGTAAAAGCGTCCTTATACTAACAGCGTACAAAACATTTTAGCAAAAACAAAAAAATAAACTCACATGACTTCGTCAATCATAAGCCTTCCTAAAATTTTCTTATTTTTGGTCCATGCAAACATTTCGTAGCTTTAGGCCATTATTTTTTTGGAGGGAGATTGCTGATTGCCTCAGACGGCATTTTTAGCTTCACCAGGCTTAAGCTTTAGGCCAACTTCCATGGGTGTAGTTATAGGCTTACAGTTCGACATATCGAATTCTTCTAACAACTTTAGAATGTACTGTCTTTGGTCTAAACGAATTGTACCATCATCGTCATCCCTAGCACATGTCTGACCGAACCGAGATCTTTGATTTTAAACCTTTTTGATAAAAAGACTCTACATGGTCCATTTCGCGTTCACTATTTGTGAAAACAAACATGTCATCAACATAAATTAATATGGTGATTTGTGTATCACTAACGTGCTTTGTAAACATACAGGTTCTATTTGACTTTGATTTAGACCTAAACCGAACAATTCTTTGTTCAACTCATTAAACAACGCTAATGAAGCCTGTTTTAGGCCGTAGAGAGATTTCTGAAGTTTACACACCTTGTGTTCTTTACCTTTCATGATAGCACCTTCAGGTTGAATATATGTAGCAACACTTAAAGTCTACAATAACCAATGGAGTAAGTAAATTTTTAAATTGCTTCCGTCGCGTATACGTGACGAGACTAGAAACGTAATTGTGTTATGTTTATAACAATTTGCAATGGAATTGTATTTTTACAAAGCGAACAGTACATTTTTCATTAAGGCGACCACGTTTCAATGACAAATGTAGATATACATAACTCATAGTCGGTAATTGCAATTTGTATGGCAAGTGAGTAAATAGATTCAATTTAAATATTCATAGGCGAACGGTTGAATATGCAAAGAACAAATTAATATGTCCTTGTGATAGAATAGTATGACATATGGTCCCTTAGTGCAAGTTTTGTTAACCGTTTACAAAAACGAGAATTTGTGTGGCATTGAAACGCCTTCTGGTGACAAACGAAAGTGTGACATTTTTCTTTAACATGATCAAATGGGAAATCAAACTTGCACTAGACACCCGGCTTATTGCCGAAAATAGCAACCTGTTCTTAATAATTGTACAATTGCAACGCGACTTCTTTAGTTGCGGTTGATAAATTGGTATGACGGACACAAATCGCTCAAAGATCGCTCGCTTAGTGCATTAGCGATTAAAATATATGTAAATATGGCGCAGTGGTTAACGCGCCCGGTCTGCGAGTGCTGAGGTTAAGCATCTTTCGTAAATGCCGGTCATCAGATAGTGACTAAAAATTTATCATCTCAAGCTCCTCCGTGCTTCGGAAGGCACTTTAAGCCGTTGCTCCCGGCTGCATTAGCAGTCGTTAACAACCACCATTTCGCACTGGGCCCGCGTGGTGGTTTATGGCCCGTTCTCCTTATCCATCCATAGCGAAGGCTCGTGCCCCAGCAGTGGGGACACAAATGAGCTGATGATGAGCAACTTGAGTACAATAACAATTGCTTATTTCGGCAATAAGCCTGCGGATCGTCACAAAAACAAGGACGTATTACTAACTAATACATAGAAGTGATAGAAATGCGTGGCATTGCCATTCTTCCTATTCCCGCACACTTAAATGGTATCCAGTCCTAATTTACAGTACATAGTGCCCACGTATATAATATTCTATATGTATATACCTATATACATATATATATACATATATACGCATAGGCATGCATGCCTGTTTAGTCGCAGCGTCGACAAGCACTTCATTATCCTCTCTCGACCCCAGAAGTATCCGAAGAGATGTGCGAAATTTCTGAGATTTCTTTCCATACTGTCTAAAATACATTTATTATTTATTGGAAACATAGTCTGAAGATTCATCTTTTGGTTATTTTCTACTATTAAACGTAGTAGGTACTTATATTACAACATTTAATAGTAGAAATTATTTATAACTATTTGTAGTTAAAACGAGGCTTTTGTAATAACTTACGATTAGTAACTGCAAAAGCCATGTAGAATAAACCTAGTGATCTACTTTTTAGGGTTCCGTAGTCAACAAGAAACCCTTATAGTTTTGCCATGTCCGTTTTTGTTTCTGTATCTCCCCAGTCTAGCTCATAGACTCTTAATACTAGAAAGCTGTAATTTGGCATGGATATACATATTAATCACGCCGACAAAGTGGTGAAGCAAAATTTTTAAAAATATTTTTTTCCCTTCACGTGAAGTGGGGGTTTTTTGTCTACCCCATAGTGTGGAATGTCGTTGGATAGCAATTACTAAAATATTGAGGGTTTAAGGAAACAGTTCTTTGATTGAGGCATCAGTTTGAGAACTATTAAGCTTTAAAGTGCAAAATTTTGTTAAAGTTAAGTCCCCTGCCAGCCAAATGGTTGTTTTTGGATATGTGAAAAAACGTAGTAGTTGTACATATGACGAAGTTAAAAAAAAAACTATGAGAGCAAAGTAGGCTTTACAAGTTTACGAGTAACAGTCGACCAACTTATCAAATGTACTTGGCGCAGTACAAATTCCTCATTGGGAACTACTTAACTAACTTTGTCAAGTGTGTGAAACCGGTACATTAAATAAATATTCATAAAAGTCCTCTTCTCAGAGTCCGCATTATTGAGATGAGCTATGGAACCCTACACTGCGTGTGGCCCGACACGCACTTGGCCGGTTTTTTTATAAAACTTATATTGAAAGGTGCAACAAACCAAACTCACCCAGACGGGACCAACTTGTTATAGGAATTAGGAGAATATGTCGAAAAACGTCTAAAAGAAAAGGTGTTCTCGAATTTTCATCACATTTAAAGCTTTATTTAGTTTTTTTTACAGTATACAGTAGCCAACTGTCTAGGATGGCAGTGAGAATCACCATTGAGGTACCTATCTGTATGGGTTACTTTACGATACACAATGAACTATGGTACGGATTCCTGATGATTAAAGTATCCAAGATAGCTAGCTTACTATCCGCCTCTAACTCCATTGTGAATTATATTTTTGGATGTATGTAGTTAAAATGATCTAGAAAAGCAGATACTTTATCAGTTGGTAGGATAGTGACGGTATCATCTACGTACCGCTTGTAGAACCTAGGGGTTACCGGTGCTGTGTTTAGGGCCCTCTCCTCGAAGTCTTCCATAAAGATATCGGCAACGACGGGCGAAACAGGGAACCCTATGGCAACACTCTCTACTTGCAAGTAGTAAATATCATTCCAAAGCCAGGAGCCAGTAGCCAGTAGCCAGATGTTAGAAAATGCTCTAATAGTATAATCTTGTTCTGCTAGTCGTTTTTTGGTAATTTCAATGCAATCCTGTACTGGTAGGCATGTAAATAAGGACTGCACATCAAAACTAACTATAGTTTTATTGTCAGCGACATGTATGTCTTTGATATCGTTGACATAAATTGGTAGGAATCCTTCACATAAGCTGTTGTGTTACCTCTGACTTTCACTGTTTTTTTAATTTTTTGAGTGCTAATAGCGGCACAGTGCGCCATCTATCCAACGGTTATTGCAACCGATGGCCATGCAGATTCATCTTTGCAGACATGCAGATTCATCTTTGCAGATGAAACACCACAATATTGACATTTCACGGGGACGCGCACTTGTGCGCGATGCCGTTCCCTCTAGATAACCTCTGAAGGTGATTCGTTTCACACGGCTTGAGGGACCCTTTACGTTCCTCGCCGCCCCCAAAAAGCCTGGTGAAGCTGAAAATGCCACAGCGGCAATCAGCAATCTCTCTCCAAAAAAAAAACAATATTGACATAACACAACGTTATAGTAAATTATTTTTTATTCTTGTTAGTGTTAGTAGTGTTGATAGCAAATGGCGTACTTATTATAGATGTACATATCCGTACTTTTCATCTGTGTATGTAATAATGTCAACTATAAAATAATATGTACTTACACTGTTGGTATGTATAATAAATTAATAAATAAGTAATTGGTATTTCTTTGTTACAAAAGAAAGATCCTAAATAATCAAGTGTTTACTAAATTCATGTACACAACATGTAAAGAAGAAAGTTTCCAGCGCGATTGATAGTCAACATCAAACAACAACTTAAAGATTGTGTACCGAACCAGTATTTACCAATTTCTTATAGAGCGGCGAGATTAGCTTTGCTCGCTTGACTTGCTTTATTATGCCCGGGTAATTATGTACATTTTATTGAACCGGGATAACAAGACGGTAGAAGAACCGATAGATGCTCGGGTAAAATCCTAGAAAGCGGGCATACTGCATGCAAACAGGCATCATCACCATGACCAACTCATTTTTATATCCTGCTGGGGCACGAGCCTTCCCTATAGATGTGGTGGTGTTCAAAATGTGGTGGGAATATACGTCACACTGACTGGATACAAAAACTCCTGGACCGATTTAAAGCATTTGGTACATTTTGGTATATACTTTTTCGTATATATATATGGGTAATTTAAACGCTCATCAGAAATAAAATACTTCAAAAAAAATGCCTTTATAAAAAGGGTCCTAAAATATACCAAATTATGGTCCAAAATAAATAAACACACATTACAATAATTTCATATATTGTACAAATATTCTTTTTGCTTCCCAAAATAGATAAATGATCACCAAATATTTACACTATTATTCAAATGATTGAGGATACTAGCTGCCCTGCTCCTGTAGGTCACATGAGTATGTTAGAAATTTAAGACAATCGCGAAGCGCAGCGAAGCGATTATCTTGAATTTCGAGGTTATTTTTTTTTATTAGACAATAGAAAGCAAAAACTACTGCATTGAAACTCGAGGCATAAAATATTGGTATTATCTATTTGGTGACAATATAACATATTTGGTCTGAAATGCAGTTACAAGGTATTCATATAATTTTTAAGGCATTTGATAAAAATATAAATTGTATCCTTTTTATAATATTTTAGGAAACACAATTTAGTGATCATTTATCCGTTTTGGTAAGCGTTTCGAATTTTGTTGGTAGTTAAATTGATATATTTTGGTAGGTGTTTAAACACAAGCCAATATAAATTATGTATACATATATGTATAGAATTTGTTATAGGAACTATTTACGATACAACTTTCATAAGAACTTCCATTCAGTGACAAATGTTGAAAAAAATTCCACGAGCAGGATTTGAACCTGCACCCTTCTGACATACCGGGTCAGATGCTCTTCCTTGAGCTATCGTGGTTCTAACCAGCCCGCCGAAATTATTCAACACTATTTTACTTTGAAAGCCAAAGGCGCCAATTCAATGTCAACTACTACCGTCATTAACAACTGATCATAATATTTTTACAAATACTTAAGATCAGTTAGGAATAGGCAAGCTATTTGTAAAATGTTTTTTTTTTCAACATTTGTGTTTTTGTAATTTGATTCGCAACAAAATTTGCGTAAAAATTATATTATAACAAAACAAAAACATTTTGAAATAAATATTTTTTTTTATATTTATTTAACCACTTTTTACATTTTAAAAGTTAATAAAAAAGCTGACCGGAATCAGACCATGATAACCTTACTTTCGTATTAATCCTTATCCAAATAAAACATATCAGATTTAAAAAAAAACGAGCGAGCCTTACAGTCTGTACAGGCAAACTTTTTCAAAAAAATATTAATTGCCTGCTATTATACGTGCTATTGCTGCAGTGGAATTCGTTTTATAATGCAAATAGTTTATTCAATACTGAAGTCACATAAACCAGCCCCCCGATCGCCTAACCGATTGCTTTGGCTACGTGTATAGTTTATGACGTCATCTTGCCATTTAGTACCACCTATGAAAGCAATATCGAAAGCTATAAGGCTATAGCTTCCGTTAAATGCTGATACCTATTAGCTAGATGACAAGATGACGTCATAAACTATACATGTAGCCACAGCAATCGAGTTTGGCGGTCGGGCCCCTAATTTCTAAGTCTCATCAGAAAATCGCTTTTCTTTGTAAAGACTCTATGATAAAAATCACAATTTAGGAATTTCATGAAAAGAAACCACTGTTTTTTCTGAATATGTGAATTATATCCGGAAAACAAAATGCAATCTCCCAGCGCCATAAATAACGAGCAACGACTAAAAGCCTTCTGGCGCTGATTACAGCTGTGCGTGACGTAAAACAAAAAACAGCCTACGACGTGTTTTGAATTAACCAATTTACTCCCATAACGATTTTGTATAAAATCACCAATTGTTTGATATAACCGCAGATGCTGTGTTTGCAAATCCAACTGTTCCACACCAGTTGTAACAGCATTGCAAATACTGCGTGCGGTTGATTTTACGTGTATATTATAATTATATACCAACGCTTCGTCCATTCCCCGGTTTGTGTCAAAATAGCAGTGCAGTGCTTTGATTTTATATCAAAATCGCTGAGCGTCTGTCCTTTTGCAAACATCTATATTAATCATCATCATCATCATCAGCCCCTCTCGACCCACTGCTGGGCATAGGCCCCCTTTTGCTTATCTATATTAAAAACCAATTGCTACCAATGCATGTCACAGCATCACTTGAGAACAGGTTGACCGATTTGGCTGATTTATTTTTTGTTGCGTTCGTAATTGTCAGGACAATGATTGTATCTTAAAAATAAAATTTTTCGACGGAATACGGGTGTTCTCTGAAGCGGACGTAGTCGCGAGCAGGCCACTAGTATACTATAAAAAATATATTAGACAACATCACAATACATTGTTCTGATCCCAAGGTAAGTAGCTAAAGCACTCGTTTTATGGAAATCAGAAACAACGACGGTATCACAAACACCCAGACCCGACACAATATCGGAAAGTTTGTTTTCGACATTGACCCGACCGGGAATCGAACCCGGGACCTCGGAGTTAGCGCCGCCCAAAGTCCGTCGTGCAAGCCACTCGGCTACGGAGGTCGTCAAAAATGCGTTTTATGCGTATAATTATATGCGTATAAAAAATGCGTTTTTATTTGTGTGCTTTATTTTGTTTGAATGCATAGGCTATGCATCCAAGATTGGCTTGTGTTCACCAACCTCAGGGATCGGTTCTATCCGCAACCCTATTCCTGCTTCATATAAACGACCTGCTTGTGCCCGGTACCTTTGGGTACGCAGATGACAGCACCATTACGGATAGATACATGTCGAGTGCAAAAGCTGGCAGACAAGATGTCGACTCTTGTCGAGAGGCCATGGTTAGCCGCTTGAACGAAGCCCTCCAAGCATTCACCGATTGGGGCGATACTAATTTGGTCCCGTTCAACGCTGCCAAAATACAGACTTTAATTCACCTGAGACATCTCACAAGAGACTCATTGATGACCCTGCCCTGATAGACGGCAAGCTGCTGGTCTTCTACGTGATTTATTTCGGGGAGTGCGCGAAGGAGTTGCACGACCTAATCCCACCATCCATTTTCCGCTACCGGAGCACGAGGTGCGAGTTCCATCCCTACGTTGTAGATATGCCACCTTGTCGCACGAGTCGATTCGGTTCAACTTTATTAGTGCGTACAGCTAGGGAATGGAACGCGCTGCCTGCGAGTGTGTTCCCTGAAAGGTATAATCTGAACCTCTTCAAGGCCAGAGTGAATAGGCTATTTATAGGCAGGTATGTTCCATCCTCGACCGCACCGTCACTTAACTTCAGGTGAGTTGAGGTCAAATGCAAAAAAATGTTTGGTTGTTAGGGGTTGAGCCTGCCTGGCTAGCTACCACCATTTTATATAAATGCCATCAATGTCAAAAGCATTGTTGTGTTCCGAAAGAGTTCCAGAGCCAGTTCCTCAGTAGTTAAGGATTCTGGGTGAAGTGGATTCTAAGGGATGTTAAGGCCAAGAGGAGATATTACGCATAAAGTATATATACTACTCAAAACAAAATAAGGGCCACGAGGTATTTTGTCTGTACCATGAAAATAATAAAACCAATATTAATTTTTTTGTCTCCATAACGAAAACTAATGTTGTTTTTACCGTGTAGACCAATAAATTTATTCCAATAATAATGATTAAAAAGTTTATTTGCTTTTGAAAGAAAAAACACATTTAAGGTTAAAAATAAAAACAATGTAAAGTTACTGAAAACAAAAGAAAATACTCCATGCTCATCTTTTAGTAACGGGTATGCCCCCCTCGTTTCGTTAAGCACTCCTGAAGCCTGGAGTGCATGCTCTCAATCAAATGCTTGACATTTTCCATTGGAATCTCTTCCCAGGCCCTTTTAACAGCGTTGATGAGTTGCTGTTGGTTGTGGATTTCCTGATCACCGTCTCTAACTCTTCGTTTCAACTGATCCCACATGTGCTCTATTGGATTTAAGTCCGGACTGTTCGCCGGCCACGGCAAGACTTGAATTTGAGACGCTTCCAGTACAAACCGAGTCGCTTGAGCCGTGTGTGCACGAGCATTGTCTTACATCAAGATGAATCCAGGACCCGCTCGCTGGGCAAATGGGATCACATGTGGTCTGACTACTTCCTCAATATACCGCTGAGCAGTAACAGTACCCTCATTTAAAATAGCGAGCTCAGTTTTGAAATGAAAGTTTCAGTCTCCCTGTGACCACGGACCCTGCAAAGTTTTCGAAACGTCAGGATAAACATTAAATTAAAACTAATGTGTAAAATAAACGCGAGTAGATCCGTAAAAGTTGTTTCATTTCAATGTGTAGTGTTCGCGTAAACTTTAGAAAACAATATGAGCTCAGTTTTGCCGTGTAAGCTTATCCCGCCCCAAATCATTACATTTGGACCACCAAAACGATCGACTTCATGGATGCAGGCTTCTGAAAATCTCTTGCCGCGTCTTCTCCATACTCTAATACGCCGATCGTCGTTAAAAAATTTAACTTTGCATTCGTCTGTGAAGAGCACCATGCCCCATTGGTTTATGTCCCAGTCCAAATGTTGACGGGAAAATCTTAAACGATTTGCACGATGATTTCTGGTTAATGGAATACGGACAACTCGCCTTCTTGATGCCTGCTGGTCTTCATGCAATCGATTACGAATAGTTTGGTCACTGACACGAGTACCCGTTGTGAGCCGTAAACGATTTTGCAGCTTGCGGGCCGTCGTTGTGCGATCTCGGCGAGCACTTAATCGAATGTAACGATCCTCTTGAGCTGTTGTAATGCGAACTCTGCCCGAACCAGGTCTTCTTCTAACACTGCCGGTCTCTTGGAAACGATTCCATAGATTTTGAATAGCTCTTCGAGAAAATCCCAATTGCAAACCCACAGATCGCTGCGAATGACCTTCTTCAATCATTGTAACGGCTCTGGTTGCTGTCAGCGAGTCCATATGACGCCTGCGTGCTTGTGGCATATTGCAAAAGATGTTTCTGACTCGAGATATCAATGAACTCTGATAATTTCTAATAAACCAAGAAGCTAAGGAAAGCAAAACGTCAAAGAAAATGGAATCAAAATTTTCAAAAATAATTTTAAATCAAATTTTATTTAAAATTGTTGCCAGCATTAGATGAATACTACAATATTAAAAAGTTTAGGTATCAAAGAGTTTGTATACTCAATATTTTACTACTTTCAATATGTATATGTTTAATAATTTACACCAAAATGAAAAAATACCTCGTGGCCCTTATTTTGTTTTGAGTAGTATATAAAAACATATACAAGTAAACTATACTAATATTTAGAAAGGTACAAAAATATCAAAAATTTACCACTTGGCCGTCAGAACAGTCATGCAGAATTCAACAAATAGATTTAGTATCATAAAGTTTGTATTATATTTACGTATCAATTACGAGCTCCACTATAATTTTTACGCAATTATTTTTATTTGATTGAGATCAAACAGTGAGACTGTTAGACAGTAGGGATACAATTTACTTGTACGCGGTAAATTGAAATAAACAACACGGGTACTTATAACTTGTTTTTTCGCTTATTTCCTTTTTTACAGCGAGGGATCTACCATAATCATAAATCATAAAATCTTTATTTGCGTAAAACATGGTAACAATGATGTAATTATTGGAGGATAGCAACATACATGTTTTATCGATCTGTCGATATACAAATATTTTGTCGTCATGCTTTTGAAATTAATTAGGTACTTATTTATAATTCATATAATTTACTAAAAATAAAAATTACAATATTTACTTAGATTAGATGTGTCAATAACAATTTGTAAAATTATATAATAAAATTAAGATAAAAGTAAATTATATTAAAACATTCATTATTTATTTATTTAGGATCAAAGCCATCGTCACAGAGAAATAATAAGATGTCAACAATATTTCTATTAGTCATATTTTAATTAATTAATTCTATTCAGATGTTATTATACCAAAATAGATATCTCTATTATTTTGGAAACCTTCCCTTTTGTATTATAAAATGTCGTAGGAAAATCGGCAAAATCGGATCTTTGTAAATATACTTATATCGACAAAGATATCTGGATAAAAATACATCGAAAGGAAAGGTGTTCCCTTCATCACAGATATTTTCATTTTGCCAATAACTATTGACTATTACTATTCTTCAACATAGATATGTAACTAGATAATTGATCATGTTCATTGATGAAAAGATCAAAAGCGTATCCGATCTAGATCTTGTATGTAGAGTTACTTTGACATTTATAACTTTAATTTGATAATCAATAAATTTGACTTTTTATTTTCAAGTGCTAATTGCTCCACTGAAGCTAAATTAAATATTTATAGATATTTATAGATAGATAGCGCACAGTGCCGCTAATAAGCACTGAAAAATTAAAAAGCAGTGACAAAATTCAGCGCTTGCGTCAGCCTTCCCGGTAGCATAGCGGTTAGTGCAGCCGCCCGGATTGCGGAAGACCCAGGTTCGATACCTGACTGGGTCGGGTGGGCGTTTAATTTTTTCACTGTATTTTATAAAATATTTGTTTTGCAATATTTTATTTTATATTTAAATTGTGACGTCATATCAAAATAAACAAGTGACAGCCCTAGTGGTTCAGTAACATCTGTGTACTTACATTTATGATCACTGCGGCTTGCTTGTGCGCGCCTGACGCGCATTACTTCACTAATATAAGTATTTAACTTACAATTACAAGACAAACTAAAGTTAATAATTAAGTCTCAGTAACAACACTTACAAGATCTAGATCGGATACACTTTGGATCTTTACATTTTGACTACACCTTTCTGTTACACGTTGTATATATGCTTAATTTTCAGGGATGAAAGATTTAGCCATCACAGATGTTTTAACGGTACAAATATATTTTTAAACTTCTTTGGTAAGTAGCAAATGTACCTACTTACATGAACACTTTATTACTTTGAAAAACCAAAAGAAAACTTAATATCTAACTGGTGCTCTACAACTTCTAGTAAAGCAATTACGCCATTATGATGATAATGCGGATGACGATGATGGTGTAAATACAGTAACCGACAAAGAGGTCCATCATACTTACTAATTTATGAGAATCCATATCATAATCTGAACCCTTTTCAAAATGTTTACCTATGAAAAGCTGACAGTGTTTAAACTATATGGACGGTAAGGGTTTCGTGTCTTATCTCCTTTAGATCTAAAAGTTGACGCCCGATTCACGAAGTTACACGCAAAAGAAACAAGTAAGCGTTGATGAAACGTATCTTTTTTAATCGACTTATGATAGAACGCGATTATCATCATCTTCATCATTAAACCCGCATGAGTCCTTAGCTGGACATTGGTCTCTCCCAATGCATGCCAGTGATTTTCGGCTATTCTTTTCCAATAAAATATAATATAGATAAAATAAAACATGCACGCTTTTTTTTTTGGAGAGAGATTGCTGATTGCCTCAGACAGCATTTTCTGCTTCACCGGGGCGGCGAGGAACGTAAACGGTCCCTCAAGCCGTGTGAAACGAATCACCTTCGGAGGTTTTCTAGAGGGAATGGCATCGCGCACTAGTGCGCGTCCCCGTGCCCTACTAGATTCTCCGAAGGGTTCGGATCCATCCTTAGGCCTATTCTCTACATATTATACAGTGCGGATATCATAGGCAGCATCACACATTGTCATCATCATTTATATGCTGATGATTTGCAGCTTTATTTGTCATTTCCACCTTCTGACTATATCAAAGCTGTAGGTCAAATTAATGAGGAATTGGCTCGCATTTCTACTTGGTGCAGGTCGAACTGTCTTGTCCTGAACCCCACGTAGTCTAAACTAATTTTATTTGGTTAAAAAAAAAAAACTACATGAACTCAATAACATATCTACCTCCTTAAACATTACCTAAACGGAGAGATAATTGAGCGTGTTGATAAGGTCAGGATTCTGGGATTGACCATCGATGACCGCCTTAACTTCGAAAGTCATATCAGTGAATGTGCTAGAAATTGTTTTTATCGTTTGAGACTTTTATATGAGATAAGACCCTACATAAGCGAAGAGCTCAGAACCAGACTTTGTGAATCATTGATTCTATCTAAATTTAATTATTGTGATACAGTTTTTGGACCATGCCTTCTCACCAGATCAGTTAGGCTCATTCAGCGAGTACAGAATGCATGTGCACGTTTCTGTTTCCATATACCACCTCGCTCTCATGTTCCTCAACGCCGCAAATTGGCTGAAGCTGGAGGCTCGCAGAAAGCTTCATCTTTCCACCTTGTTGTTTGGTGTTGTCAGCACGGGTAAGCCAGGGTATCTTTTCAAAAAGCTGGATTGGGCTCATGAACACAGCAGGTATCCTATGAGAGTCATTACACATATATTCTCTACTCCCATACATCGTACCGTGGCTTTTCGTGGGTCGTCCAGATTTGCTGCCTCTTGGTGCTGGAATGATCTCCCGCCGCCGATGCGTGACCTGAGAACAAGGCAAACATTGAATAGAAGACTTCAAATGCATCTTAAAGTTACAAATGGGTGACTTTCAATTAAAAACAATTTGATTTACCTGCTCGTTCTGCACGTCTTGCTTGGTGCAGGTTTGAGATCGCGTCCCACTGCCGTAGAGGCAAGCAATTCTTTTTCCTCCTTTCCGCATTTTTTTCCTGACTCCCATAGCGTCCCACTAAGTCTGCTTCCATCCATTATTCGCTTGCCACGTCATGAGCTCAAGTCTGGCTGTGGCTGTCCATGTGGCCCACATGTGGCCTAACAATGACATCAACCTCTTTGAAGCGGGACACACGACACAGGGGTTGGCCCATACAGCCAAGGTTTTTAAATTTAATTTTATATTCTAAAATACATATATTTATTTACTTTTATAATTGTATTATTATATTATTATTATATTGTTGTTATATTTTATTATTATTCTTTATTTATTTTCTTTCTTAGCCTAGGTTTGTTATAATATTAATATAAAAGTAAAATACAAAAGCACATACAAAACATAAAAATATTATAAAAAACCTAGCCTAGGGTGCCGACGGTAACGGGGCAGGGCTCAAGTTGCCGGTGGTTAGGGCTGCAGAGACACGAACCTCGGAACACGGACTATCCACGCCGTGTCCAAGAGTACCGACTTCTGTATCTGACCCTTGGTCCAACCATTAAGCGAGTCTCTTAAGGTGTTGGTCGAGACTTTTCGCTACCAGACCGTTCGCAGACACAACTATCAGCACAATGATTGTCGAGTCAACATCCCACATGGCGGTTACCTCGTGAGTCAAGTCAAGGTACTTGCTAGCCTTGTCCTTCTCGGCCTTTACGAGGTTCTCGTCATGCGGGAAGGTGACGTCAACAAGCACTGCCCGGCGTTGCGATCGATCTATCAGCACGATATCAGGCCTATTAGCTATAATAGTCCTGTCCGTGATGACAGCTCGATCCCAATAGAGCGTGGCACGGCCGTTTTCGAGAACCGGCGCAGGTGTGTACCTGTAGTACGACACTTCGAAGTCCACAAGACCATATAGAAGAGCAAGTTGCTGGTGAATAATCCTAGCTACTAGGTTATGACTGTGCAAATACTCGCCATTAGCAAGATGAGAACAACCGCAGATAATGTGCCTGAGTGATTCCCCGGGACGGCGGCATGCCCGACAAATGTCGACCGTACCGTCCTTCAGGATATATCTCCGGTAGTTATTCGTCAGCCTCATAGTATGCTCGCATGCAGTTCTCGTTCATAGTTTGAGACCATCGCATGCGGCGCACTACACCACCGGTAGCGGGAGCCGTAGGCGGAGCATTGTGTTCCGCAGGCCCCAAGCGTGCCGGTTATTATTATTATTATTATTTTGTTTTTTTTATTTTATTTTATTATTTTTTTTATTTTTTTTATTTTGTTTGTCGGCGTCGCGGTGCGTTCGTCACTCGTCTCCCTCCGGCGGCCCTGTCAGAATAACAGCGCTCCTACGGTGCTCGGCCCATCTTCGAGTGTCGTAGGGGTAATATGCTGAGACAGGGTCCTTGTTGGCCTCACACACTGGTTTTTGTTTATATTTTAATTTAATTGTTTTTTTTGTTGTTTGTGTTCTGGCTTTGTTTTGGTATTGTATTTTGTGTGTGTGTGTGTGTGTCAATAAATGTTTTTCTTTCTTCTTTTTTCTTCTTCTTCATGCAACACGATGAGTATAATGTGCATGTCATCATGATCACCATCACCATCAGCCATTTAAAGATCTCAACAACAAGGTGTTTGTATTTGTATATAATAATTGTGTTTGTATATAATACACATATAAAGATAACAAAATATGTAAATTACAAACACCTTGTTGTTTAGATATTTCTTCTGTGCGTGTGTTTGTAATTGAACTCCTTCTAAACGGCTGGACAGATTTGGATGAAATTTTTTGAGTGTGTTCAAGTGGATTCGAGAATGATTAAGATTTACAATTGGACCCGGTAGGTGGCCCTGCTATAGGGGTCCATCATTGGGTACGGGTTATGGGTTTTAAGTTATGGGGTTAAATTGATGTTCTGACATACATGTGGCAACTGATTTTTTATAATACACATAATGTTATTAGGTACATGTTGTATACATACAGTATTATACCTACTTTTTAACTTTTTTTAAAATAGTTTTATAAAAATAATAAATTACTAAGAGCAGCAGTAGGTACGTAGCACTTTTGAATAAATTTAGTCAAAACTTACAGTTTACTACTTCGAAAAGTGCGATAATTGCAGTTAATAAATCAACCGGGCTTGTACCGCTTAAAACAAATTCTGGTTAAAATCAACGGAGGCACAAAAAAGGAGACTACGGCCTTCTACAAACTAAGCTTCATACAAACGCGCTCGAGCAACGCACGCGTAGACAACCTCTTTGACATGGAATTTAGCAACATCTGTGCTCGTTTGTTCCAATCAGGGGCTCTATTTTTGATTCCTTCGCCTCGAGTCGAGCGCTTGTCTTCTACTGATTTTCATTCGCCATTTGACTTTCTATATTTTTGAATCGCTCGACCGCAACGAGTGCCTTCACCCACTCGTTGCAGTCGAGTGACACAAAGCGATTGATAGATTAACCGTCAAAATCAATGCGTTGTGTCAATGTCGCGTCACTCACTTGTTAGTGTCATTGATAGTCTTTTCTATTAAAAAGCAAAAGTTTAAAAAATAGATCCCTGTTCCGCAATGCCGTGTCCGTGAGAGTTTGTCTATGTGTGATAGGTATGTGCGCGGTATGTTTAAAGCATACCTTCTTCAGTCTTCTTATTTTGTGACTAAGGCTAAGGATTGTGACAACGCTCTTTTATTTTCCACCATGTTTTTGTGATGTTTTGCGGTCCGCCTCGTTGTCATGCGATGCGAGGGGCTTATAGAAGAATAAAAATATTCTTCTATAAAAATAAATATATTCTCGATTCCCGCCTGAGGTTGTCGTCTTTTTTCAGTGTTTAAATTTTACTTAAGTATATTTAAGCGTTAATAAAACGCTAAAATATATAAAAAACACTTATCTATAACGCAGCTTCATCTTAACCGAATGTTCAAATATTTGTAAAAATATTTCTTTCGGATCTCAGAGGTGAAAACTTCTAAGATTGATGAAGCAATGTTGACTAAAAAACATAAGCATCAAGCACTGAAAAATTTCGACGGGTGAAAGCCAGACCTCGGTAGCCAAGTGGTTAAGGCAGCCGCCCGGAATGCGGAAGGTGCGTGGTTCGATTCCCGCCTGAGGTTGTCGTCTTTTTTCAGTGTTTAAATTTTACTTAAAAATATTCTTTGGAAGTAAATGAACAAATAGTTCTAAATATATATAAAATTATAATGTTAAAACAAAGAAAACACTTTGTAGTCTTTTTTGGCACATTGTGTGCGAATATTCAAATTCAATTTTTTTTATTCAAAATGAACTTTTACAATTGTTTTTGAACGTCAATTCAAGGCTATGACTTCGTAAACCCTACGGTGGAGACCTTGTACCGAGAAGAGGCCGCCTGTAGTGTTGCAATTCAAGTTTATTAAAAAAAAATCTTTCACTTTATGACAACCTTTACTCGTATTAGTGTTTTTGAAATGTGCTTTAAATTTATGTAAGAGCATTTCAACAACATTTTGTGGAAGTTTATTATAAAAAGTTATACATTTACCCAAGAACGAGCCATCTGATTTGTGAAGCCTGAAAGTTGAAAGTTGGGACATTGGAGGTGTGTGGGATTTGGCATTGTTAAAGTTTATATAGAGAAGGAGTTCATAAATAATGTTTAGGCAATTATGTGTAACATTACGTTTATGGTTATATAAAATATCATCATCATCATTATCATCGGCCTATCTTAGTCCACTGCTGGATATAGTCCTCCCCTAATGAGCGCCATAGCGCCCTGTCCTCATTATATAAAATATAATGTTACGCAAATAATGTCGATTAATTTCGGCGAGTTGGACAGAGCCACGATAGCATAGTTGGTGGTGCACCTGACCCGGCATGTCACGGGCAGCGGGTTCGAATCCCGCTCGTAGAATTTTCTCAATACTTTGACTTCTTTTTTCAAATTACATTACATTGTATCAACATTGTATATTTTGTGAATCACGATCGGATATCGATCACCGGCGACCTCTAGTAATTCGAGACTAATTGCGTCATGTACAAAATTTACCACAAAGTACCTATTTAATCACCAATAGACTTAAGCATTAACCACAGACGAAACAATAGTGTCTGCGGCATTAACAAGATAATAGATAAGATAATCTAGAACTGAATTAATTAACTTACAGTGTTATCATAATATGAGGAGGCTGCGCAGGGTAAGCTTCATACATAGCGCGCTCGAGCAAACTCCTTTCAAGGACACGGAATCTCGGATCCGCTCGGAACAGTCCACATGTGATCCGAGTGTGAACCGAACGCATCAGCTATTGCGAAATCTGTGTCTTTGAGAGGCTTAAAGCATTAAACAAACATGGCAAACAACAAACTTTTTTTTTACTACAAAAACACAAATGTTGAAAAACTTTTCCCACGAGCAGGAATTGAACCTGCACCCTTCTGACATACCGGGTCAGGTGCTCTTCCAATTTGGCTTTCAAAGTAAAAAAGTAAATAGTGTTGAATAATTTCGGCGGGCTGGTTAGAACCACGATAGCTCAATTGGAAGATCACCTGACCCGGTATGTCAGAAGGGTGTAGGTTCAAATCCTGCTTGTGGAATTTTTTTCAACATTTGTGTTTTTGTAATTTGTTTCGCAACAAAATTTGCGTTAAAATTATATAAACAAAACAAATAACATTTTTTACTGTAATGTGACATTTGAAGCTTGGAGAAGTCAATTATATAATTATCTATCATCATAATTTTATTTCATGTCCCCCTTGAAGGACAGCGGGCCATACCACCACGCAGGCCCAGTACGGTGCGGTGTGGCAGTGGTTGGTTTGGATTTGATCTATGTAAAATGTAATTCCCTATCCATCCATAGGGAAGGCTCGTGCCCCAACAGTGGGGACATCAAAGGAGCTGATGATGAAAGTGTAATAATTATGGTTACATATAATTTTACGCATTTTGTTTTGTGAACAAATTACGATTTAAAAAAGTGTTAAAAAAAAATCCACGGACGGGATCGAACCCGCACCCTATGACATATTGGGTCAGGTGCACTACCAACTATGCTATCGTGTCTCTCTCCAACCCGCCGAAAGTAACCAATACGATCTACTTTCACTTTGGAAAAATATAATACTGTACCTTGTATAATGACATTGTGATAAAAACATATAAATAATGTTTGAATTGTGGAAAAAAAAATTAAACATGTATTTTATGTTTGACACAGATCCATTTTTATTGCTTCCATCACACAGTGTGGAACATACAAATACCCAATGAATAAATTGTTATTCGTCTGAAACAAGTTAATTTTTTTTTCCATTTATACTTATTTGGATATTTGGCCCAACAGCGATGTAACACCATTGGCATTCAATACACTCAATAGAAGATGCTCATAAATAACGATACAGGAAGTTCACAAACGCGTACTCTCAATGATTCATAGCTACGAGTCCCGTGACTTAGGTAAGCTGAAAGGCCAAATACAAGGAAACCGTTTAAGTTTGTGACAGAAACCTCATTAAGTTCTAAGCAATCAATAGCCTCTGTGGTCTAGCAGTAAGACTATCGGTAGATATCGGACGCAGGTGTCCCGGGTTCGATTAACAGCGGGCTACATTTATTGCGTTTGATTTTGGTTGGTGGTAGCACTTGTTATAAGTCTGCCTGGTAAGCTGACATATTTATTTTTTACTATGACAGCTGTCCGATTATAAAAAGTCCCGAATTTGGCTCTAATTATTTTATGAAAAATTTCTTAAACGAAACATTAAGTCTTAAGATTTTTTTAAGGCCTTTTCCCTTTAGTCCATATGGTAATTAAGTAAAGTAAATTAAATAGCCTCTGTCCCACTGCTGGGCAGAGGTATCCATAATTAAAATCAAGTCATCACTACTATTGGTGGGTAAAATGACCACGCTTGCTCAATGCGGGTTGGTGATCACAAACCCGAGCTATGCATCGAAAAATCCGAAACACACTTTGCCCTACCTGGGAATTGAACCCGGGACCTTCGGGTATCGGGTCGAGCGCTTTGTCACTCGACCACCGAGGCGTTATACTATTTCATAATTAACGCCTGAAAATCAAATTCAAAGTGCTATATACTCATTAATTATACTTTTGGGACATTGTGAGTTCACCTCCATTTCTTTTATTTATATCTTGTAAGCAACTCATGACGTCCGCAAGACCTCAGAATGACAAACGCTTTTAATGTTGCAAAAACTGTTGCGCGAATAAGGACACAGAGAACAAAGCTTGAGGCATTTCAGCCAAATGAAAAGGTTAATGAGCTGTAGATTTCTCAATTTGAAAAACCAAATGAGAAACTTAATAAAATTGAGGGAAGAATGTGGTAGCAATTTAGCGGTGCGGCTATAAATTCGGGTTGGCGGCGTGACGGGTTAGTTGTTTTATCATTGCTTGCTTGCCTCTCTCGTTGAGCAAGACTTCTGTTAGAAAGCCACAATGAACATGAATGTTACTTAGCACGCTACCGGCCGTTTATGACCGTAGCTCTCATGTTACTGTGCAAACGCAACAAATGAACTCAAGTATTCTGGTGATAAAGTCTTTTGCTAGTTTTCATTTGAAGTACCTATCGGAAACTTTGTCGCTAGGTGAAAAGATAATTTTGTAATGGCGCAGTGTAAACCCCTGTATACTCTGTGGCTCTTCCCTTCATGATACTTTGCAATCATGTTTTTTTACATTGGCCTCACTCTACCAAGATTATGTTTAGATAGCACAATTTATCATGTAGAATTTGTTATAAGTTGATACTTATAACAAAGCTTATAGCTCGAGGCATGTATCTTGTAATTTTCGATAAAAGCTTTCACGTAACAATCTTCTTTGTTAATAAAGTAGTAAGAGTAAATTTTTTTTAGGAGTTAGCCAAACAATTATTTTCTGTGAAGCAAGGTAGAAAACATTTGACTATAAAACCATTGTTCATCTGATTTTATATGATTTTCAACCTTACATAATGGACTTTTATCATCATCATCATCTCAACCAAAGAGGTCTAAAGCTGGAAAAAGGCCTCCCCACAACGATCGGTTTTGTGCTGCTCGTATCCAGCGGCTATTGGACTAAATATAAATTAACTATTATATTATTGGACTAAAAGAATTTTAAATTGCATAAACTCTTATGTAGAATAAACGTTTTTTTTATGTTATTCACAAACAATTAGATCTGTGCAATCTTCTTAATCACATAAAGTTTATAGGTGTGAAAGGTTATTAAGGCGGTCTACTACTGTACGTTTCTCATGTCATTTTTTACCACAAACTACAGTGCTGTGGGTTCAGCTATCGGCGGCGATATTTCCGGACCATTACGACGTAGGGATCTTCAAGAAACGAGCCTATTCCTTCCTTAAAGGTCGGCAACGCATCTGCGATTCCTCTGGTTTTGCGGATGTCCATGGGCGGCGGTGATTGCTTCCCATCAGGTGACCCGCCTGCTCGTTTGCCTCCTTCTAATATAACAAAAAAAAAACTTTGAATTTTGTATGAGATACTTTCAAAATGTATAAAAGCTCTCAAATCACTAGGGTACAACTCCGTCAAAGGAATAATTATAACAATATGATTTAAATACAATTTAAACTCGAGTTTCTATGTTCAGTATATCCGTCGGTTGTGGAAGCAATTGACATCTCAATTGCCACTATTTAATTTACGACAGTGATCAGTTTAATAACCGTATTTTGCGAAACGGTTCCTCGAGGACACATTTGCCCCGGAGCTGAAGCCAAAAGGGTTCTGATTAACTTTCACCTAAAAGGGCCTGTAAATTAAACTCCATAGTAAAGCAGATAACTCACTATGTGGTGTACAACGTAATGTATCAAAAATCAAAATTCTATATGAAATGAAACTATTTTTACGGATCTACTAGCATTTCTTTTACATTTCATATAATTTGACGTTTCGAACTCTTCGCAGGGTCCATGGTAAAATAACGTGTAAAATAAACGCGAGTAGATCCGTAAAAGTAGTTTCATTTCAATGTGTAGTGTTCGTGTAAACAATTTATTTTTATTTGCCTATTTGCCTATTTGTTTGTCCCACTGCTGGGCAAAGGCCTCCCCTCTGCGGCTCCACTCTTCTCTATTATCGGCCACCTCATACCACTCCGGCAAAAAAATGCTCAAAAACTCGCTCAAAAGCTCGTGTAAACGAAACTCAGCAAGGGCATTAGTTTTTACCCTTTTATGAACAGCGTCAAATATTGAAAAATGTTATTCCTTATAGGGACACTTCACATTACAATAAACTCTATCCAACTCTATCCAATACAGTAATATATTATTCTGTTGCAAGTGAGTACGACGACGGCTCGAGCCCGCTGCGAGCCGAGCTCGTTAGAGGGTCGCAGCTTGCACTCAGAGACCCTCCCCGGCTGGCGTTTTTTGTGCGAACACAAAGGTGTTCGCAGTGTGCTCATGGACGAGACATACACACTTATAAGTGATACAGTATCAAAAACATTACATGCTACACCTTGACAAGTTACTGCGTATCGGTCCACGAGCCAACTGCGACCGACAACAAAGGTGTGATCGCACAAAATCTGCCAGCCGGTGGGTCGCTGCTATCTTGATACACTATCAGATACATTACGGGCTACAGCTCCTAGTGGGTACTCTGCTTTACGACACATTAAATAGATGAACAGACTCCATTTATTTGTAAATAATGTTTTGGCCAAAAATTTGTCTACTAAGTTTGATTAGTTATTTGCCTAGCTAGACTCTGACCTCTATAAAGAGTACAAATTATTTTTCGCTAGAAGATGGAAGAGCCTCGGTGGCCTAGTGGCAAAACGTTAGGCCCGATATCCAGAGGCCCAGGATTCAATTCGTGTTCCAGATTTTTTGATATATTATTACATTCTATAATAATAATATTAAAATACAATTTATATTAATAATTCCAAATGCATTGTAAAAACATTGGAACATAAGCTTTGCTATACCCTAATGTGTGTGTGTGTGTCATGTCTGCACTACTTTGTTATAAAAAGTACCTGTAACTTACTGTACATGAATGCAATAAAGAACTTTGAACTTTGATTCACTATTACTTGCTTCTCAATTAAAACATGGATAACCCCCCACAAAATATTGTTAGTAATTTTACTGCGGCATGTTATAAGACAAATAAATGATTTCATTGTTATTATTATTAATTGAGTAATAAGTATTATTAGTGTATGTTAATATATTATTATTATTAGTGTATGTTATTATTATTAGACTTTTTATTTATTATCTTTCTTAAAACTAGATTTTTACAATATTTTAATATAAAAACAATAAAACATTATAAAAACCTAATTCTAGAGTACCACCAGCAGCGGGGCAGGGCCCAAGCTACCGGTGGTCAGGGCTGCAGAGTGAGGAACCTCCTGACAATACGTGCCGTGTCAAGGAGTACTGCTTTCTGAATCTGACCCTTGATCCAACCATCAAGCGAGAGCCTCTTAAGATGTTGGTCGAGGCTCTTCGCTATCAGACCGTTCGCTGAAACGACTATCGAGACAATCATGGTTGAATCAACATCCCACATGGCGGTCACCTCGTGAGCTAAGTCAAGGTACTTACTGAGCTTGTCCTTCTCGGCTTTCACGAGGTTCTCATCATGAGGTATGGTGATATCAACCAGTATTGCCCGGCGCTGGGATCGGTCAACCACCACGATATCAGGCTTATTGGCGACAATAGTCCTGTCCGTAATGATAGAGCGATCCCAGTAGAGCGTTGCATGACCATTTTCAAGTACTGGCGCAGGTGCATATTTATAGTACGGCACCTCCGATTCAACAAGGCCATATCCAAGAGCAAGTTGCTGGTGAATTATTCTGGCTACTTGGTTGTGTCTGTGCAAATACTCTCCGTTAGCAAGATGAGAACAACCAGAAATAATATGTCGTAGTGATTCTCCTGGACGGCGGCATGCCCGACAGATGTCGACCGTACCGTCCCTCATATTATTATTATTATTATAGATGTAGCGGACTTATAATTTGTCATTGTAGAAATCAGATAAATTGTAATATATTTTCGATAATAGTTATATAAATTTTTTGTTCTTATTGTTCTGTTCGCCTCGTAGCTCATTTGGTAGATTATTAAATGTTTTTATGGCCGAGACATAAAAGCTTGAGTCATGCATTGCCATTCTACTGCCAGGTATGGCAAATTTATTTTTATTGTTTGTTCTTGGTGTATATCTGCTTTTTTTATTATATTTAAATAAATCTTGATTTTTCCGAACGAATTCACACATGTCTAGGATGTACATACAGTCAAAATTCCTAGTTGGGCAAAGTGAGGTCTGCATGAGTCTATGTTGTCGATATTGACTAGAACACGTATGCACTTTTTTTTTTTTGTAACATGAATACATTGTTTTTGTCTGTACTATTTAAAATATGCTGCTAAAGCAGTTTTTTTTATCGGTACTCAGTTTGAGGTGATAAAGCGCATAAGTAAATCTGAAGAGTTTACATTTTTCCTTATCTGTATGCATTTTCCAATTTAGGTGCGAGTCAATTTCTATGCCAAGTAATGTGCCAGTATTAACTTTTTTTTAGAGTAGAATTATTTATTGATAGTTTGACATTTAACGGTGTTTTATTAGTTGGTATGAATTCTATTAATTTAGTTTTTGAATAACTATTAAATTGTGGTCTGATAACCAATCTGTTACTTTTGCTATACTTTGCTTAGGTGTTTCGGTTGAGTGCTCATGTTTAAACAGCAGAGATATATCGTCAGCAAAAAGGATACAGGGTGTGTCGATATTTTTTGGAAAATCATAGATATAAACAAAAGAAAGGATGCATCCCAAAACACTACCCTGTGGGATCGAGTTGTTTATTTTGGGTACATTTTAAGTGCTCACCAAAATAATTTTACCCTAATATACACACATCAGAATAATTGTACGTAAACAACAGGAAGCAGAATTTACCAAATTGAAACTCGAGGCATAAAATATTGGTATTATCTATTTGGTGACAATATAACATATTTGGTCTGAAATACGGTAAAAACGGTATTCATATATTTTTAAGGCATTTAATAAAAATATAAATTGTATTCTTTTTATAATATTTTAGGAAAAACAAATTGGTGATCATTTATCCATTTTGGTAAGCGTTTTGAATTTTATAAATAAACAAACGGTATTATTTATTGTTTTCTAAAGTTTACGCGAACACTACACATTGAAATGAAACAACTTTTACGGATCTACTCCTTTATCCTGACGTTCCAAACACTTTGCAGGGTCCATGGTCACAGGGAGAGTCCGGGAGGGAACGAAAGGTTCGAAGGGTTCGCGAGTAGATCCGTAAAAGTTGTTTCATTTCAACGGTATTATTACCGAGCAGGGACGTAAGGGTTTTTTGCAGCTACCTAAGAGGCTTTACGCATCACGTTATCCCATGTAAGCTTCAAAGTACAATATTTTTCAAATGAAAGTTATTATTATAATAATATTGAACTTAAAATAATGGGGCCCAGTGTACCATACAGCGTCATAGGGGACTGAAGTAATAATAACATCTATTCAATTGTTACTAGAATACCACTGAATATGGACAGACGGACACTTAAAAAGGTACGTCACTTGTATTGTGAATTTAATTAACTTGCGCTCTGGAGATTTTCGTATCCCAACGCTATGTTATGGAGACCATCATAGAGATCGTTTAAAAAAATAAATTTTATTAAAACAGCCGTACACGTACGAATCTGGGGCTCGCGCCCGAACGAGCCTGGGACAATAAAGGAATGCTTATATAGCAATCCTCTTACCTAAAAACCATATAGAGAAATGGTTAATGTCTAAAAACAAATGAAATAACAAAAGCGCGCATACATTGATTTTAGGATTTGCGCGCTACAGGGGCCTAATTCTCACGCAATAGAGAAAAGTTCACGTACGTAAAAAAGTACGAAATTCGTTTATTTTTCGAAGGCAACACATTTTTATTCTCAGAACTTCACAATCGAAATATTTCGATCGTGCATCACTCGAACGCAACGAGTGGTAATGACCAATCGAAGTTGAAACTCGTATACGAACTTCAGCTGTCAAAACAAGTTTGTTGAGGTTATGTGGGATAAGTTTAGTTTGAATTTGTATTCTCGTTTAAAAAAATAAACGAAGAAGAGTTCATAGTAGACTTCTTCGGGAATTTAGTTGAGGAGCTAGAGGCAGCGAATGCAAACCCACCACGAGGACATAGAGTCGCATTTGAAGATGCATATGAGTAAAGTGATGCGGAGTTTAAAAACATTTCAGATTAAATAAAGAATTAGCCTCAGAAATCATACAAATTATCGAGCCAATAATTGACCAGCGATCACAGATTGACTTAAAAACAAAGGTAGGCTCTTACCTAACATTGCAAGTGCATTATAATCAAAACAGTAGGTATGTAAGTGTGCTTTACTAAAATTAATCAGAACTAAATTTGTCTGTTCCTTCTTAAAAGCCCATAATAAAGCCACTGCTGGACAAGCCACACGGCCTCAGTCTAGATTTTTCACAGCAAAAAGTGTGGTACTCCACACCTCAACCACCTTTGGGGAGATGTATTGGATTTTTTTGGATTTTTTTGGATTTACCATAGTCACCACGCTTATTAGGCTTGCGGCAGGCAGCAACCATGGTGATTGGTGACCGTAGTATGGTATATGATACACAGAAAGATCCATCCTCCAATTCTAATAGACACTTACCACATAGCAGTAGGTATTTTTTTCATAAATGCCAGATAATTTACACACCTAAATTTTGTTTTATCTTCGACAACTGGAATCAGTTTGCGTTATACATATATAGAGACAAAGCAAAGCTAATTTTAGAATTTATTTATAACTTTATTACCCCATTAACCGATTTGAGTTTACAATCTCATAATTTTAACGAAACGATATCGTAAAAGGTAAAATGCGAAAACTCTAGTATTATTAATACATACGCTAGTATCAGTTAGCGTTAGGTTGGTACATATAATGCCCTTAATTGCGATTACTGATGATTGATGACGATCATTTTAAGGGTTAATGCAGCTACTCAACCAACTTTGGCCTTCGGTGGGCCTAATTTGAGGGTTCAGTGAATGACGCTATTGAGAATACAGTCCCGATCTGAACTATTCATTCTGATAGGGTAATTTTGTACGACAAGACATTGTTAAAATAACTTTTTGATAGTCTTTTATTTTTATTTATTGCAATCAAAATGTTATTATGTAGTTGCAAGATAAAATTTTTAAAAATATTTTTTTTTAAAGGAATTACGTCTTTATCGGTTGTTTAATACTAGGTGAACGATTGTATTACTAAGTGTTCTCTGGACTGAGACTGATTGATTTTTGCTAGTAAAATTTTTATCTTGTAGGTAGTCTTTTATTTTGTTAATAAAAATAATAGTATTAATCTTTATTTTACCTAACAAGTCTGTAATTAGTCATGTAAGTTTTCGTTTTAAAAAACTTAAGTAAATTTTTGAATGTGTAGCGTGACTTTGCGTTATTGCGTTATCCTGGAAGGGCGATTTTTAAATCGGTGATTAATTCTCACGCTATGATGTCAATTACGAGTGCTCCTTTTCTCTAAATCAATATCACCGGTAACTTATTTCTGACAGCGGAAATTCTCGAACATTTTGTGTATCTTAATAACCAAATTGTAAATGATGCAAAAGATATTATTTTTCATAGTATTTCATGTCACTTTTAACACTAGATCACTGACGAGATTTTAAAAATCACCCTGAACGCTTAATTATACTACCTCTATGCCGACTGTAGTTTAACTGAATCTTATAACCCTTCAAACCTGAATACATCAGTGCAGGACTCGGCTGTTATACAGCAAAATAGGCATAATATACTTCAAATAGATTATAACCGGGAATGTTTAAATAAAACTGCAATTTCAGAAATTCGGTCTTTTTTTGGTCGAAAAATATTGTTGGACATATATTTTAAACCTTTCAATTTAATCTATTACATACAATAATGATGACCACACTTAGAACGTAATCGTTTATTTACAATATTATATCTTTAAAATGTAACAATTTAGGGGTTTGTAATCTTTACTAAGAACTTAGCAATTCACACTAGTTTAATATAATTTAAATAGGTTTGAATACCAAGAGCTGCATATTTTTACATTTGAATTGGAAATAGAATATCTGTCCTGTGGTAATTATTTTCTAAGTATTCGGAGACCGCGTACACCATAAAGTTCACAAATACGGCACCGACTTCAAAATTATAAAATACTTAAATCAAAATACGAATTACTTTGTGCTAAGTAAATTTACTTTTTACTTTAGTAAGTTTTAACACTATTTTTAATTAAATTGAAAGTCAACGAATAGTGACTGAATTTACTATTAACAAGACATCGATGAAATTGTTAATAATTCTTATTAATGAAATGTAACTATACAGTAAAAACAAAAAAAAAATTATAACTGTTGATAATTAGCATTTCAATTCTATCTAATTTTAATTACTTTACAAAGTTTCACATAGTTCTTATATTATCTAGTTTAAAGTCGTTGACGATTACCCTTTATAATGACAAATTCTATATTAAAATATCTCAACTCCTTAGGCTTTACCTATATCAATCAATACGTAACATTTACTAAACGCTTTTTAAGCGTTTACGCTTCAAGCATGTTTACATTTTACATTACACACTTTTATAAAGCAAGCAAACAGCCTATGACTGTCCCACTGCTTGGCCTCCATCATTGAAATCAAGTCATAATTACAATGTGTGGGTAATGGTTAAATCACCACGCTTGTCACTTGCAGGTTGGTGGTCATAAGTCTGGGCTATTATCGAAAGATCCGAAACACACTTTCCCCGACCTGGGAATTGAGGCGTCCTTTTATAAACGTAATAAATTACTAACAACAAAACCACCGCTTTTTTCTAGGCAAAATGCAACAGCGCAATATAATGTACACTGTAGCATTTAAACAAATTTAAAACTCGATATTTTTTTTGAATAATCGATTTTTATTAATCGATTTATTGACCAAAAATAATCGATTTTTTATTTCGCTATTTCACACAATAATTTCGTTATTTTTTTAATAGCGCCGCAGCTTTGAATTACTAAGTAAATAGATTATTTATTTCGTAGTTTCACATCGTACTTTCGATATTTTAACAGCAGCTCTTTATTAGAATTACTTGGGACGCCATCTAGTGCCTAGCAAACATACTACGTACTATAAATATTTAATTCAGCTTCAGTACACCAATTCATTAGCACTTAATAATAAAAAAACTTGCAAAGTTAGCTAAAAAGCATCCCAGCCCCAATCCCAGCCACAACACCATACTGGCAGACCAAAAGATATTGTAAACTCCTTCTGCGTAAAAATATCAGAACGCACGTGATTAAATTTAAATGAGGGTATACAAGCTACTAACTAATTATGAGACGACGAACACCTCAGTCTCCCTGTGACCACGGACCCTGCAAAGGGATCGAAAGGTCAGGATAAACATGAAATAAACAAACATAAAGATAGAAATTAAGATTAAGAGGGGGTATAAAGGTAAATCGCCAATCTTAGATTTACAAGAACACAAGAAGATAAACCACGATTTACCCGAAAAAAATACCATAGATACTACAGCATACTAGAAAGGGACTGGACTAAGTGAAAGCATAATATAATTAAATTTTATTGATAAAAAAATATCACGAACTTACGTCTACTTTTCAACTATCATCAATTTATTTTCAATTTGATGCATGATACTGAGCCAATATTTTAACACTTAATATCAAATTACATTACCAAGCGAACATATTAGCGGTTTGAAAAAATATTTTTTATATTTTACGAGTAATTAAATTAAAATTATTCGCCGCTTACGACATTCTTATTCCGCGCAGAACGCTCCAGTCTGCGCACCAGACCCGAGGTAACAATAATGTTTTGTTTCATCGAACGTTCTGGTTTATCTTCTAGTGTAAAAATCAAATCTACGATTGGCTATTTCAATACCTTCAGGTATACCTTTGAAGGAATACCTATATACCCCCTCTTAATTAAGGTTGCAAAATAATATTTGATGTCATCGCATCGCCACAAACGTCATTGTAGCTCCGTGGCACCAAAGTCGCGTACCGTTTTTCAACCGCTTATCGGGAATCTAGTACATAATTGATCGAAGGCAAAAAAGGTAGATATGTTAGTGGCGCCTCTAAGAGGCTCCGAACAAAAGAAGGTAGCCGTAGCCTTTTGGCTTCAGGCGCTCTCGCAGAAGGAGATAGACAACTGAGTCAGTTGACAGTTCCGGTTACAAAATCCCTTATTTAGATTAAAATTTGTTAGAAAAATACGCAATAAAACACTATAATCCTACGCTTACGCTATCACTTTTACACCATGTGAAAATTATCTATACTATATTAATACGTGAAGCAAAAACTTTGTACCCCTTTTTACGAAAACTGCGCGGACGGAGGAGTATGAAATTTCGCACACTTATAATTTAATTATATAGAAGGATTGCAGAATGTTAATATTTTTTTTAAATTATACATTAAAAATACATTAAATCAAGAAACCAAACATAACACACACTACCATGTATTTGACACACACGCATATTTATTTGACACATGCTTATATACTCTTTTCAAAAATTTCAGAAATGGAAGAGGTGCGGCCAAAAACTGTCAATACCAATCCAAACTCACATTCTATCTTTTTTAATGTTTCATTGCTTAGGATACAATCCGTGCAGCCTTAATAAAATTATGGTCGAATTTCGATCACTGGGCGACCACTAGTTTAGATTAAATTTTGTTAGAAACTTACGCAAAAAAACTCTTATAATCCTACGCTCCTTTTACATCATGTGACAATTATTGTTAAAAATGTGTATAATGCTATATGCTATGTGTAAATTCGAACGAAAAATTTTAAAGCATTCTGGCGGTAGTTTTGTGTGTGTATAACGTATCAACTTTCATAATATCAACATTGCCTTTAGACGTATTATCAGTTTTGACATATTAAATACAGATGTTATAATTGAAAGACATTCAATTAAAAATAAGAAAATATCAATCATATTCCAATATAACCGAAATTTTGTTAATTCCGACTGACTCTTAGGAAATGTAGGTTATTCTTATACCACATAATCAATATTCATTGCAAATAATATATCTTTTACACCCGTCTTGAATCGAGTTAACATCAACATATATTTAAAAGAAGCCTCTCGTGACATAATACGACATGTGAATATGAATTTCAGGAAACTGGTGTTCTAAAAAGGCTTCATCAGCAATTCTGCTTACATCAGTTCTTATTCTGATAACCTTGTAAGTCGTTTATTATTGAGATTCATATTCAATACAATTCATGTAGGTAATCAAATTTCGTATTGACAATGACAATAGCTGTAGTCATAGTAGGAAAATAATGTGAAATGTCCAATGATCTTTCTAGTTTTGCTGTTATTCTGTCTCGGTATTGTAGGAAAGAGAAAAGAACAAATTTCATCTGTGAAGACAATGTATCACGCTAATAATAAGACGGGACGTTTAGGTCTAAGGCCCGTGCTAACCACTAGACCGCAGAATTGACTGTGTAAGCTTTTTGTAGCAACTTTGTTAATTAGTTGGGGGTAGTTAATAATGTGAACTCTTTGTGCTATTGTCATTCTTGGTCAATAAACATATAATGTAATATTTTAAATATTATTAAAACACTATTAACAAACCTCCCCGCGCTTATTTTTTACAGAATTAATTAATCCCGGACGTTTTAAACCGACAGGGTCCGTAGAAGCAGCAAGACTAAGGTGTTGGTCATCTCATTTTTTTTTTAACTTGCTTTACGTGTTAAGTATGACCACGTAACAAAAGAGCCTGGAAAAGGTTTGAAACGTCTCAGGATAATATAAACTCGAGGAGATAATTTTAAAGTATTTATTTTCATTTCCTTTTATTTCCCATAATATATTGTTGTTCTCAATAACTTAGTACTTCCTCAAATGCCTGTAGTCCATCAAACCCCGAAGGTATTCTAAGGAAGGCATCACGTGATCGTGTCTGCATAATTTGTTAGATTCTCTGGGCCGTTCCAGTCAGTTATCGAGAACGGAGAACCCGAAGGCTCTTTTGAAGGCTTTTACTTGGGTTGACTGTTCCTTGTACTCATATGAGACAATATCGAATAAGAAAATGTCTAATCGTATAAACGATAATAATAATATCAAATAGACTTGATCTTCTTGCACTGTTTTCTTTATTTTATTTTGACAAGTGTTATTCTAAAATTTACCGAAATATCATTTATTAATGTTATTAATAATTTTTAGGTAATCTAATCTGCAATAAAGTCAAAATGTTTGGATATAATCACAAATACTAACAAACAGTGATATAATTTTTTTTGAGAGCTTCACAAACGTTCGATCAAGCTAATTTAGATCTAACTGAATCACAACAGTACCTATATTTTATAATAATTACTTGCTCACAATATCCTGATTTCCGGATTTTGTCAATATCTTATTCTTAAACTTAAAGAAACCTTATTATTAATTAATTTTAATAATCAAATGTTTACTTTGACGGACACATAACATGTCTTGAAATTTTGAAGATATTAAGTTCTTTTATGTAAAGCTCTTTATACATAAAGATTTATTAGAGAGCGGTCTATTGGATATTCTAGAGTCATTTCGAGTGCATTGTTCCTCGAACCATCGAACACATTACAATATAAACTATAAAATAAGTATATAAGTATTTATAAGTAACATTTATACTTCACTGCACTGAATTTAAAAGATATATAATAATTGAATGCACTATATCTTTGGCTATATATGTATAGAGCTGCCGCTGCGTTTAGCGCCATTCCTAAGATGTGATCGACTCTGCTATTTTATAACACTATCGCCATACGAAGAGTCTAAGTCACTTAAGGAGATGAGAATAGATTCTCATACACCGAAAAACACTTTTGGAATAACAACGAATTCACCTCTTACCTAGATATTGTTCTTACACTTTGCGTCCGTGTATGTACGCTGTAACAAAAAGATATTATCAGATATTATTGGTTTAAAATTAATATGTTTTATTCAAATATCTGAGGTTTGATCCTATCATGGTGTAAAAAAGAACATAATAATATATCTGATGTAATTGTAATACGTTTTGACCAAAGCAGTGAACATTTTTCATTTAAGAAAGTAAGTAAGTAAATAGCCTGTAGACCGTCCCACAGTTTGCCCAGAGCAGGGCAAATACCTCCATCGTTGAAATCAAGTCATTACCATTGGCTTAAAAAAGCTTAAAAATTACTAATTATTTCACTTAAATGTATGTTCTTTATTGCACAAAAACAGGAAAAAAATGGTCAGATAATGGTGACCAAAGGTGGACTTTTGGAGAAATACATTTTCAAGACAAATATAATAAAAAATGTAACTAAAATATATTTGTCACATTTAGTTTCGTACTAATCAACAATACCATCGTTTGAACTTACATAAAATGTTAGTCACTTCGCAACCTATTTTAATTGGCCATCTAAAGGTGCGTCCAGACTATATTATGACAAGACATGCTTTATACATAGTTTTTTATTTTTTTTTATTTTTATCTAACACCTCCAACATGATCGGAGCTCTTTTTTTATCTATTTATACTCTTTCATACTAGTTCTCGCTTATATGCTTCTCGTACTTTCATTCCTCATACTACTCGTTCATTCGTCATCTTTTATACCTTTGCAGGTGGGATGCCCGTCTATATTGCTCTAATCTATTATATCTAACTTTTTATAATCTATAAATTTGCGGGTGGGATGCCCGTCTTTATTGCTCTAATCTATTCTATGTAACTTTTTATAATCTATCTTTCTTTATTCTTAATCTTACTCGGGGAGACAGAAGGGTACACAGTTTTTTATTTATTACAATCTACATATACATTTAACTTTACATCTACATTTTCTTATACACTATACATCTTGTTATTCTTATTTATACTACTTATTTAACACTGAGAAACTTACTTACTTAATTACTAACATTTTGTTGCTTACGGAGCTATAATCAAAATTATAGCCGAAACAAAAACTTAATCACTAATCCTTATTTCTATTTACTGCTAGTTTACATATTTTCATACAGTACTCTACGAAGTCTCTTACTCTATATTTGCACGAAATAACTTCGTGCAAATTATCTATACGTAATGTTATATCTAACCTCTGTTCCAGTTCATATCTGAGTGTGTTGGTGGAGGGACAATCCAGGAGCAGGTGGGGAACGCTTTCTTCTATCTCGGGGTCGCAGATGCACGAGGGGCTAAGCTCCACCGCCGCCGTGTGGATCGACCTAACTATTTCAGGGTCTAGGCCCCAGCTAACTTTTGCCGCCTTGGACAGCTGTTTATAAATACCAATTGCCTTTCGGCACTGGTTGGCAATATGGGTGTTGAAAGTTAGCTTCTCGTCGATTGTGAGACCCAGAATTTTCACCTCCTTGGACATGCCAATGTCGATCCCCCCCATGCTCAGCCGTGGCGTGTCATGCTTCAGCTTACGAGTGACTACCATTGCGCAAGTTTTGTGTTATACATAGTTAGGTACAGTCGCCTCTGAAGTTGGCGCGATTCGCGCCGCAGTAGTAAAAAATAGGTATCATCGTCAGTGGGACGAAGGCGGGGACACAACTCACGTTTCTATTCGTAGCGAAGTACAGTCATTAAGTGTTGTTCTATTTTTATTAAGTTTTTTTTCTGTCATCCACATTATTTAGTTGTTGTTGTTTGTTGCTTTGTTCAGAAAGGCTAAAAATGCCTAACTGAAATACCGTTTTACGTCGGCAAGCTAGAAAGATTATTTATAATGTTTCGCAGTTTATGCAAAAAGAAGCTGAAGAAGGCATACAAATTATAATTATAATTATAATGTTTAAAATATTAAACTTATTTTCTAATGACAAATCGTATTTTTACTTTAATGAGGATAGTCTTCTGATTCATTTTAAGGATATAAATAATAAGTGATATACGTTAAATATTAAATGGCTAATAATACTTTGGGTCTGACTGTATAGCTGCGCGAAGCAACTTCAGAGGGGACTAGAAGTTTGGCGCGATCTGTAGCATGTTTTATTAGTCTGAACGATAAGTGTCAATAAAACAAACTAACACTTTAGCCTTGTAACATGTCATATAGCATAACTTATATATAATGTGACTTAATGTGGACTCACCTTAATAAAGAAAGAGGAAAAAAATGTATTTCGCAAGTATGTAAGGAAATCACGGTGGTATCATTTATTATTATGTCGGTAAAACGATAAGGGTGTCTTAACAGGATCGTGTCTCGTGTATATTAAACTTAATGTATTTTACGAAGTTGTGGCACCGGCTGCCGAAATTTGTCGGCTGCCGGTCCTATATTATATGTGAAAGGAAAACATTGAAATTAATTAAACTTAGATGGTGAACGTTAAAAAATAATTGCTTCAATTCAACGTGACACAATTGAATTTCATTTCGTGTCGACTATTATTATTATACAGACTTTCAGTTGCAGTCTTAACTGACAGCCTGCTGATAAGTTAGCTCCCACGAGAATTATTACAATGTCATTATACTAAGATATATAATTTTCGCTATAAATATTTAATATTACACGTAAAAATGGATCCAATTATCTACATTCGTTCCACTTTAAATAAAGATTTTATACTTAGTTTAGGCTTTATTAGTCCATATGATAGGTATCCTAAGAACACCTTTCCTAGGTATACCTTTTTATACTTGACAGCACTTGACTTGCATGGGCAGTGGTCACTGGCAGTCATAAACCAATAAATATATTTATTTTTCAAGTTAAATCTTATTTAAGTGTTTTTTATATATTTTAGCGTTTTATTAACGCTTAAATATACTTAAGTAAAATTTAAACACTGAAAAAAGACGACAACCTCAGGCGGGAATCGAACCACGCACCTTCCGCATTCCGGGCGGCTGCCTTAACCACTTGGCTACCGAGGTCTGGCTTTCACCCGTCGAAATTTTTCAGTGCTTGATGCTTATGTTTTTTAGTCAACATTGCTTCATCAATCTTAGAAGTTTTCACCTCTGAGATAAAAAACACTTATCTATAACGCAGCTTCATCTTAACCGAATGTTCAAATATTTGTAAAAATATTTCTTTCGGATCTCAGAGGTGAAAACTTCTAAGATTGATGAAGCAATGTTGACTAAAAAACATAAGCATCAAGCACTGAAAAATTTCGACGGGTGAAAGCCAGACCTCGGTAGCCAAGTGGTTAAGGCAGCCGCCCGGAATGCGGAAGGTGCGTGGTTCGATTCCCGCCTGAGGTTGTCGTCTTTTTTCAGTGTTTAAATTTTACTTAAGTATATTTAAGCGTTAATAAAACGCTAAAATATATATAAAACACTTATCTATAACGCAGCTTCATCTTAACCGAATGTTCAAATATTTGTAAAAATATTTCTTTCGGATCTCAGAGGTGAAAACTTCTAAGATTGATGAAGCAATGTTGACTAAAAAACATAAGCATCAAGCACTGAAAAATTTCGACGGGTGAAAGCCAGACCTCGGTAGCCAAGTGGTTAAGGCAGCCGCCCGGAATGCGGAAGGTGCGTGGTTCGATTCCCGCCTGAGGTTGTCGTCTTTTTTCAGTGTTTAAATTTTACTTAAATCTTATTTATTAAATAAAGATAAAATATAACAAAAAGTTGCTGTGAATTCCTATAAAAACTTCGAAGATTGGTAACAAAAACTAATGTGATATAGCCAGCATAAAAAGGATATAAGTATATCTGATATATCTAAATATTTCAGTAACATTTCATGGTAACTTTACAGGAAATTGACAGGGACTTTCATGAATCTTTGTTTGCTTTGACAGAGTACAAAAGTTTCAAGCAACTTTTATTGCTGACTGGTCAATTGGCAAATCGAACCGAATCTACCCCTCACATTAGAACTGTGTTTAGGGTCCTTAGCGCGAGTTTTACCGTAAACTCGTTTTCGTTATAGTGATCGAATGACCTAAAAAACTCGCACGAGACACCGTGAATGTGGTTTTAGCAAATAATTTGAACGAGTTAAGCATAATACCTTTTAAGTTGTATGTAGGTATCTGCTAATTCCAACTAACTGCTTCAAACCTTAGTATATGCTAAGTCGACGGAATAGACTATACGTACTAGGCACTCTGAAGCTCACCATCGTAGTACGTGCAGTGGGGGCACTTCGGGCAGCTAGCAAGCAAAGCCAGTCTCTGCGACCGGTGGTCGGCCGGAGTCCGAAATGACGAGTGCGGCCATTCGACTGCTGCATTTCCTCTTGAGTCTTTGAGTTCCCCGATACCTGTAGAGCCGTATACTTCAAAGGGATTAAAATTATAGTGTTTGATGTCATGACAATAATGATGGTGACGTAGTATGTAAGCTCGACTGTTTCGCCGGGCGTCCGGTGAGTTAAGCGGGCGCACGGCGGCTTGCTGTTGCATGTAAATTATCCGCGCCGCGTGCGACGGGCGACCCGCCTCACGCAGCGCTGCTCTATAAATTTACTTTGTAACAGAAATGACGCGTGCGCCCGCTTGAAACAGCGGACACAATAAAGGCCTCATTCACGGGCCCTCTTTTGCGCCTCTCCATCACTCCAAGTAAGAGATGGATTTTGAAATCTTTGGAAGTCCAGCGCTCGGAGCGCTGGCGTGCAATCCACGTAGTTTTTAAATAAATTTGAAGTGATGTAGTAAAGGGATGGAGTGGCAGTATCTTTGAATATGGGACATGTGGCTGCATACTGAGTGACAGTGGCAGCGACGCGTAAGGCGGAGGCATATGGATTTTACTATTTTAAAACGTTTACAATCGTGTCTCATCGTTGAAATTTTAATTTTTTTGTCATAGTCCCAAATGACAGCATTTAAATGTATAGATAATTATTAACATACTAGAGTCTCGAATCTGCTATTTTAAAACTATACAATTGTCTTATAGCGGCTTGCCGCTGCAGCGTTTAACTTGTCGAAAAACTTTTGTGACTTGTGGCATGCTTCGAAAAACTCTAAACTCTAAACTCTAAAATTTGATTAAACCATTTTTCAAATAATTAAGGCCTGTAAACGAGGGCGCGGGCTGCCTAATGTTAAGCGGTCACGGACATCAGCAACATCAGAGGTGTTGCTTATTTTGTTGGCGACATGAGAAAATCCTCTTTATACCCTAAGGGGTATAAAGAGTTCATGTCGTAGCTCAATGGGAAAACCTCGGTTGGCAGCTCATTCCACAGTTTGATAGTTTTTTTTTTTTTTTGGAGAGAGATTGCTGATTGCCGCTGCGGCATTTTCAGCTTCACCGGGCTTTTTGGGGGCGGCGAGGAACGTAAAGGGTCCCTCAAGCCGTGTGAGACGAATCACCTTCAGAGGTTATCTAGAGGGAACGGCATCGGCACTAGTGCGCGTCCCCGTGCCCTACTAGATTCTCCGAAGGGTTCGGATCGGGGAGCGGAGCAACCCGAGGGCGCCTCTAAAGGCACGGACCTCGGCTCGGGTTGACCGGGCCGAGGAGGAGGAGAGAACCGACCAGGTACATGTCTGTACCTGGTGTAGAGCGAGTGTGAACCGGTTCTTCGTACCCTTGTTCTACGAGTACGGTGTCTTGGGCCTGAACTGGTGTGCATGTTTAGTGTATTCTGTAAATGTGTGCTGTCATTTAGAGGATCGGGCGGGCAGTTTGATAGTGCGTGGAATAATGCTTTTCTGGAAGCGAACCGTTCGAGAGAACAGAGGTTCCAGGCTGCTGTGCTTTGCTCCGATAACGAGCGGTGCTATGGAAGAAGGTAAACTAAAAAGTTCCTTAGAGCGTGTTTCATTACACAGGCGGTAGAACACGCACAGCAGCCAATGTCACGTTGCAAGGCTAAGGGTTCTGCTGGGGTTGTCGCTTGTACTTAGCTGTCGCTCATAGCAACACAGTCACGACCGTACGAAAACGGGCAATATTCGCCGCGCTGCTCGCCGCTTCCGCTGACTGTCATCTAGTATAAGGCCTTATAGTATATCCGATTTTATGCCGCCTTTTCAGCCCTCTGGCTAGCTTGTTTTGCGTCTATTATCTCTTGATAGCAACTAAGACTAACGACTTAACGCACTTCTGAAGAAAGTAATTAGAACGCTTTACCGTTGTAAAGCGTTCTAATTACTAATTATTAATTAGTTAGTACGCGTAACAAATAAGAGAAAATAAATACAGACGCGCAGGTATGGATATAAGTATAATTTATTTGTTGTCCCGATACTCATCGCCAAGCCGTAAACTGAACATGTCAGCTTGCAATTATGCCACACACAACACTAATACTTGTAGTAGCTTTGATTAATATGGTGACTGTAAACCAGTTAGCTCGTAATCACGGCCGGTAACTACTTGGTCAAAAAATCTTTAGTATAAAATAAGTATATCTATGATACCTATACCAGTATTATGCGTTGATCCCCGTTAATTTCTTTGTTCACTTTTTTTGGTTACAGAAATATGTGTGAAAGTCAAATCTAAAATGATAATGTTTTGGATATTTTTATTTGAGAGAGATTGCTGATTGCTTCAGACGGCACTTTCAGCTTTACCGGACTTGTTTGGGGGCGGCGAGGAACGTAAAGGGTCCCTCAAGCCGTGTGAAACGAATCACCTTCGGAGGTTTTCTAGAGGGAACGGCATCGCGCACTAGTGCGCGTCCCCGTGCCCTACTAGATTCTCCGAAGGGTTCGGATCAGAACGGGGAGCGGAACAACCCGAGGGCGCCCTAAAGGCTCGGACCTCGGCTCGGGTTGGGCCGTGGTGGAGGAGAGAAGCGCCCAGGTACATGTCTATACCTGGCGTAGAGCGCGTGTGAACCGGTTCTTCGTACCGTTGTTCTACGAGTACAGTGTCTTGGGCCTAAACTAGTGTGCATATTTAGTGTATTCTGTAAATGTGTAGTGGCATTTAGAGGATCGGACAGGGATGTTTTGGAAAACTGTGACTTGATGTTATTAGTACTTCAATATTTTGCGATTATTTGTTTTAGTTTTGTTTAATTTATTATCAATTCGAACGTAATTATTGTGTAGCTGTTTAATTAAATTTCACCAAAGCGAATGCATCACAGTGGAAATACAAAGGACGTTTTTCGCTACATTTATTTTGTCTCAATTTTAAATAATGGTATGATTAATAACATTATAATTAATTATATCAAAGGATGTCGACATTTTAAAAAATATTTGTTGTGTACCCAACTATTTAATAAGCCATTGTTACTAATGTAATGTAGAATGTGAAATAATACATTTATTTCACACATTCTCTATTGATTTTTGGCATTGTATATATTTCCGAGGAAATTATGAAATATTAACATAATTTTTGTAATATTTTTTATAAATCAAAACCTATTCGCATTGTTCATGTTATTCCATCTGTTAGTGTATCAGCAATTTACATTAAAGTATTGGAATGTCTTCTCTTAGTTTAGCAATATTATCCATAATACATTTCAGTTCAATTTAGGTATTGACTTTTATAGCCTTTTATACACTGTTGTTAACATATGATTCCTTTATTGGTTCTAAATTTTTAACCACAACCGTGGTTCAATAGTATGACTATTGGCCTAGACTCAGAGATCTTGCGTTCGTTTCAGTTTTTCAGGTCGTAGGGTTCATTTTAAGTCTGCTTGGCTAACAACCACCATCAAAATATTTCGTCCTAACATCCACGTAAATAGCATTGTTGTGTTCCGGAAGTTAGTGGTAAAAAGCCAGTTCTTCAGTAGTTGAGGTTTACGATTGAAGTGCGCTTCTGCCTTCGGCCTTATCATCACTAACCATCAAGCTAGATGAAAGACAAGTACTTAGAGAAATATAAAAAGTCATATTTTTACAAAGCTAACTTAAGTCGCATTGCGCAATCATGAAAGATTAAAAAGATTTATTATTACAATCCGGTGGAAGACGTGCCGTCTGTGTGGTTTTAAAACTGGCCCAGGCGATAGCGCCTGGGCCAGTAAGCTATAGAGCTTAACTTATTTTAAAAGTTGTCCCGACCAAACTCCCGACAGTTTTAATAGGGTTGGCATGATGCTACCGTGTCTCACGAGACGAATGCTAAGGCCGCGGCCACACAGCAAAGAGCGCTAGGTGCCTAGAGGTAAGATATTCGCTAAGAAAACTATCTTAGTGAACAAACACATACATTTGAACTTGAGTGGCCCCACCACGCGCTGAACGCCACGTAGCGAACGAACGCGTTGGCTAATTTGTTCGTGCCACCAGGTGTTTTCCACCAAGGAGGAGCTTTATGCCGTTTATAAAAGAGGCCTGCCTCTCTTATAGAACTCTGCTTTTGCAAACGTTTCTTGCTTCATACGTAAATAAGAAAAAACTTTTTATCATATTTACGCAACTTTTTATATAATATATTAAATTCTCCTTCCTTAGTTTTCATAATCTTTATATCGTGTATCCAACATGATCGAGTCTGATGTATATCAAATTTTAAATTTGAATTCTCCGAAAGCAGTAGTTTTGTTGCTATCTTTGAAAAAGCCATCGTGTACACTTCTCCACAGGCAGAATCAAAATGATTTGTTGTCTCGAAGCACGCAGCGTTCTGTGTGGCCAGTCTATATCTAGGCGTCTAGCCTAAACACCTAGCGTAACTTCAAGCGAAGCACTTTCTGTGTGGCCTTACCCTTCCTATATAATGTCTTAGTATGTAATGCAGTGATCCCACGTTACTTCATTGTTTCTTGATTAATGATAATGATGATTGATGCATTTTTCTTATTTAGTCGATGTCAGGTAGACAGATATTGTAAAATGTTATCTTTGTTTATTAGTAGTTGATAATTAGTAAATATTTAATGACAAATTATGTTTCAGTAACGATATACAAGGACTCTACTGATATCTCACGCTGACATCTTGAGATAATTTGAAAAAACTTGATGTTGCATTGTTTTGTTTCATTTGTCAACACTCACTAAATATATTATAAAGAAGGTATGATACGTTTTTACTAATTAGTTTGCGTTAATCCCCGTTTAAATTATTTTGTTTAACGATGGAACGCGAAAGTTTAAAAGTGTATACGCACTTAATAATAAAGAAACACAAATATGACTTTTTTTAATTTCGAAAATGACTCTTAATTTTCCCGCCAAGAAAATGTAAAACAAAAATGTTTTTCTTTAACAAATTGGATATTTAAAAGATCTCTGTGCGACATCGATAAGCAGTTCAATATAATGCTATGCTATAAAGCGCTCCTTTGCTAACGAGTTACGAAAATTTACGACTGGATCGTGTATCAGACTTTTTTTCCGCAGGGACTACTTTATGAAGCCTTCGTGGGCTGTCTCACATTTTTTTATTTCCTGTAAAATTTTTCATTCTTAGGGCAGTCCCATTGAGAGCTATTAACTAGTAGCTAGGAGCTGTTTTGTAGTTCAAGAAGAGCAAAACTACAATTTGATCTACAAGTTTACACAGAAATTGTAATATGTAGCTGAGCTGTAATTTTAGTAACGTATAAAGCTACAAAACTTTTAAATTTATCATTTTAGTATAACCTTGTAGAACAAAGTGCAGTTGAACTCTTCTTGAATTACAAAATAGCTCGACTAGTCGATAGCTCTCAATGGGACCTCGCCCTGAAACTAACCTTCCGTATGTATGCTAGCTATAAAAAAAATATCAAATATTTTTTCATCATCATCATCATCTCAGCCAAAAGACGTCCACTGCTGGACAAAGGCCTCCCTCAAGGATCTCAAATATTTTTTATTACGAATTAATAACAAATGGTCGTCATTTTGCCTAATCGTAGTAATTTATAAAGCAAACTCTTTTATTAAAAGGACGAAGCTTCCATTTTTTTTTAAATAACTTTTTGCTTTGCTTATATGAGGTCGTTGACAGTATATTCTGTTCCATTAACCTGTTTCAACATATAATTTTATATTATTTGAAAGGTATACTAAGAACAATTTGTGATTGCATTTTATCAAACGTGTGTGTCACTCGTACAAATACGTCTACAGTTTTCTTCTTCGAATGATATTCAGCTACAGGGAAGCGCTTAGCTGTTATCTCACTTGTTGGTGAATGGCGATAAGACCGAAATCAGAGGCACATTTTACCCGGAATATTTAACCACAGAAGAACTAGCAATCGTATCTCTAACTGTCAAAAACCAGTGCTGTTGTTGCTATGTTGGCAAAGTTGAAGATGTTGACAGCTACGTAGAACAAGCCCTTCTCTTAACAAAACTTAACGCAATAACATGTACGCTGGATTCAAACTCAAAAGTTTCTTGAAATTTGCATCTGGACTTCGCTTCTGCCTTATATCAGATGGAGCGTAGTAATTACCTATTCATATTTACTATCATCACTAGTCTACGAGGCGCGAGGCTACGAAGCTACGACGCTACGATGCTACGAGACTACGAGGTGTTTTCATTGTTTTTGTTACATTCTTTAGGCGCTCCGCAGACAGAATAGCAGTTAGAAAATAATAGACTTTAGTTGAATAAACTGTCATCATCGTCATCATCATCATCAGCCTATACTAGTCCACTGCTGGACATAGGCCTCTCCAATCAATCGTTAAAGGTTGCCTGTCGCAACAACATTTTATGGTTGCCGGAATTTTTAATATTTTTTTGTCAAACTCATAGTCAACAGTCAGTGTTTGCCAGTTGCGTAAACTAGCAACTTGACATAACTAGTACAAATTTAACAGTTTGCAGTCGCAGCAACTGAAAACTGTTGTTGATCATCGAAAGTTGCAACTACAGTTGCTATATCTGCGCAGTTTCTACATATAATTTATATGGAAACAGCTAGTAGCGAAATGCCTGTTGCCGCAACACGGTGATCATTGGTGCTTTATCTACGGAGCGCCTTACCAGACATTTTGGCTGTAACTATTGGTTATTTGATATAATAATAATTAATAATAAAACATTTTTTCGGCTTTTCAACACAAAATAGACTAAAAAAAATTGTTAAAAAAATAAACTCAAAAATTACAAAAACACAATGTTGAAAAAATTTCCACGAGCAGGATTTGAACCTGCACCCTTCTGACATACCGGGTCAAGTGCTCTTCCAGTTGAGCTATCGTGGTTCTAACCAGCCCGCTGAAATTATTCAACACTATTTACTTTTTTACTTTGAAAGCCAAAGACGCCAATTCAATGTCAATAACTACCGTCATTAACATCTGATCATATTATTTTTACAAATACTAAAGATCAGTTAAGAAGTAGGCAAGCTATTTATAAAATGTTTTTGTTTTGTTTATATAATTTTAACGCAAATTTTGTTGCGATATAAATAAAACAAAAACATTTTAAACTCAAAAATAATAAAAAATGGAGAGTTAAAATTTCACAATATAACAACAACAAAAAAAAAACAGAAATAAACACAAATACACTAAAAGCCGAATGGGCTGATCAGCTCAGCTTAATGTTGTGGCTAATGCCTCAACGCTGTTATTCTGCTGGACCCATGACAAGGGAGGAGCTCAACATACGAAGGTGAAGGTGATAGTGTGTTGTGTGTGATATCACATTACTTAGCAAGTTTGCTTCTTATTTAATGGACTACTGCCACGATCTTTATTAGTGTAATTTGTCTTTCATTTATTAGTTGTGCCAAAGGAGTACATTATAGCCACAGAATAAAAAGATACAGAAGGTCAGGTCTATAGAAACGAGCGATATATAAGCACGTACACGTATTCGTACGATAATCTTGGCTATTCTCGACAGAAGCGAGGCAACGCCAGTCGTGCGTCAGTCAACTGGGACGTCACGCGCACTTTGTTTCAATGAATCGACGAAGTTCAAATAAAATCTGCTGCATATGTATTTATTTATGTAAAGTACCTAAATAGCCTTTGACTGTTCTGCTGTTGGGCAAAGGCCTCAATCGTTGCAATCAAGTCATCACTACAATTGATGGCTTACTCACCACGATTTCCCGACCTAGGAATTGAACCCGGGACCTTCGCGTATCGTGCCGAGCGCATAATTCACTGAGGTTTAGTGTTAATTATTTAACACGAGATTATATGGAAACATAGCTGACATTATTGCTTTTGTTTCAAATTCTTAATCCTTATCTTATCTTATCTTATCTTAGTGGGGCCTGCTGAGGTATCCCTCTCCCAGTAACACTTCGACCCATCGGGATCTTTTGTGCAACCCCATCCTTTCACTCTGCTCCCTATGTAAATATAGATGCCTGCCATAAGCTTGGCAACGTCCTTAAAAGCAAAGAGCCTGAAGTCCTCTAGTTTCGGATAGGCCGGCCCCCAGGAGTCCCATTCTTTTCTTAGCCAGAGAGTCGCAGTCACACAGTAGGTGCTGCATTGACTCCTTTTCTTCTCCACATGCCCTACACAAACTATTTGTTGAAAGATGAATTTTGTGAAGCATTTGTTTTGTGGCATAGTGCCCTGTCAAGTCACCGATGGTTAATCGGGCCTACCTTCTACTGCCTCCGCATATGAACTTACTCCGTCCTAAGGCGTTTTCGACTAGGAAGGATTTGGAGTGTCTCATGCCGGGCTGCTCTTTCCATTCGATCTTTTAATCCTTACAAATCAACATTGTAGGTAGGTAACGCTAGCGCTACAAAAACGCGTAATAAAAAAAATAAGTTTTTCGCCGTCAGCCGGAGCCGCCCTTCTGTTCGTATTTATTTTGTGTTACAGCGAACAGACGATTTCTATACTCATGAATTGCTGTTAATGACTCTAAGTTACGATTGAAACAGGGACGGAGCTTAATGTATCTGCCTTCAGGCTTACATCTAGGCCAAAGCTGTATAAGAGCAGGTACTTATACTTTTTACGATACAGTTAATATGTTACACATCACGATATTTGACGACGGTTGCATGCGTTTACTCAAGACGTTACAATTTTCGTATTTACTAACATTTAAAAATATTTATGTGATTGATTGTTACTGTTTTCTTAATTGATAATTATCTGATATTTCGGTACAGTTGAATGCATCAAGCTCTAAAACTAACACTAAGAAAACCATATTACGTTGGTAATGGTTTTACCAACACAGAAACCTTCGCAGATGTGCACAACATCTTCATGACCAGCTCATTTTACGTCCCCACTGCTGGGGCACGTGCCTTCCGAAGTAGAAGGAGCTCGAAATGATAGATTTTGGTCACCCATCCGATGAGAGGTCTTTGACAAAGATGCTTAACCTTAGCTAATACAGACTGGGCGCGTTAGCCACTGCACCTTCGAACTCCTCTCTCTTCTCTCTAATCAAAAGAATGTAAACAAAATCATACCCCGTGTATTTTTTTTCGTAAGAGCAAAGGCTTCATCAAGCAAACCGTATATTTGCAATAAATTTAAGTCCCCATAGACAGGATTTTCTAGTGTACTAGAAGTTATATCGCATTTGTATTGTATTTTATCCATTTTTAAAATAGCTTTTTTTATCTACCCTAACAGCTAAACCGGTCTTTAGTCAATATTTATTTGTTTGTTAAATGAGTAGTAAGTACCTAAAAGATGATTAATGATAATACCACAATCTTCAAAACGGTAAAAGGTTGTAAAACTTTACTGCGACCTCACGCTTATTTCTAGAGACAATTTAAAAAGTGACACTGCACTATTTTGCGTCATTTGTCAACATTTTGGTACGTTTATGAACACTTTAAACTTAATAATCCACTGTTATTAACTTTTTTATTCGGCTTTCACTTTAATTCGGCATAATGCCAACTTTTAGAAAATAAAACAAAAAATAGCGACTCTTCGCTTTCTCGCCAAGAAGGCCGTCTCTACGTACAAACTAACAAAACATGAAACCCCGTAGACAAGAGAAACAAATGAAACGAAACAGGAACGTTACAAAGTATTCGTCAGATGAAACAATAGAATGAGTTTACTACGGGATATCGAATTCGTTTCGCCGTTCAACATAAGGTCGACGAAACATTTGGACTTTCTATTACCGATCTAACAAACAACTGGCCAAAATATATTTTGTCAAAATAACCATTGACATTTCTAATTTTGATTGAATGAAAGTTTGGTCGAACAAACGATTGGTCGAATGGATGTTTGGTAGGAGGAATTGTAAGCTCCTCTTTGAGATAAATCTAAGAAAATACTAATGTGCTTTGTAAATATCTAGTTGTAATACTGCTTATCACACATTATTAACAACTACCTACAATTTTATAAACTCCATAAATCTTTTATCTTTCAGTGACTCCATATGGAGCCATAGAACAATTGAATTCTATTGTGACTGGTTTTATGGATAACGAGAGGTTAAGCAAGACAAATTAATAAATAAGCTCAATATATTCAATCCCATCACGATTGAAAGGTATGGATCTATTCGACAAGCGATGGAAAAGCTTACAGTTCCTCCTACCAAACGTTCATTCGACCAAACGTTCATTCGACCAATGATAGAAATGTCAATGGTTATATCGACAAAATAAATTTTGTTCAGTTGTTTGTTCGATCAGTAATAGAAAGGCCAAATGTTTCGTCGACTTTATGTCAAACGGCGAAATGAATGTCAATATCCCGTGGTAAACTCCAATAAAATAATAGCTGGTATGTTTTTTCTTTTCCGCTACGTTAGTACGCCGATACAGCCTTCCACCCGTCCATAATGCAAACTCTTTGTTACCGTATTTGTTTACTGCGACGCAATAGAAGTCATATTAGTTCCTCTTTGTCCGAACCAGAAGGACACGGAGCAGTGGGGAGCAGTGTGGCTATTGTGCACTTGTTACATTTGCTTGCAACGGTAATGCAATTAAAGCTTTGCCATTGTTTTTGTATTTTGAACGGATTCGAAGTTCGCCTTTGACATTTCCATTCGTAACCGGGTTTGCGGGTGGCAACAAACTTAATGTTCAGAATTCGTAGTGTCCGAACAATCCCCTGAGACTTTCAAGAGACTGTGGCAGGATGCAAGGGTGTCTCCGTCCCTCATTGGATTCTCCAAAGGTAATCCCGAAGGCGCGGAGAAGTGCTAAGGCCAGTATCTCATTTGACTGAGTCGGGAGGAGAGGAACAGCCCGCAGACACATTTTTTTTTAAATGTAAAAACATTGTACATATTGCAAGATTAGCATGGCACTAAAAAGGCCTTCACTCAGCATTTGTACATTACAGTATATTAAAGAAACACCTTGCCGTAGTCTTCCGTGGACATGTCTTTACCTGGCTGGCATGTGAACCGGGTCCTCCGGCTCTTCGACAACAAGTACGCACCTATGCTATATGTATGTGTATTGTATCAGAAAGATTTTAAAATCGATCTATTTAATCGACAATATTTTAGAATATTATAACATAAATTCTACTCGTATGTTACGACAACTTAATTATTAGTTTTGTTTAAATTAACAGTTTAATCTACTACTGGCGATGATTTTTATATAAATACTTTTAAATTTCATAATTATTATTTAAAATCATACTTGAAGAATTTGCTTGCATAAGGTTTTTTTTCTTCGAACATTGTATATAAGGTTAATATGTCAATGATTTAAGGCCTATTACTTTTCAACTAATGTCTAAAATGTGCGAAAAACAACCCACTCACTATTGTCACCGGATTTTGTAAATCAATTTAAGTATTTAAAATAATTCTTGATAATTAGGCAGGCTTGGTAATTTATATTCCACATTAACGAACATTTTAATAAATAAAGCTTTTAAAAGAGAAAATAATAATACGGTACCGATATAAAGTACCTAATACTTTATAAGAACCTTTCACAACGCACTTAGATGGATTCTAAAGAAGAAAACATTTTTTTGGTACTCATTTACGAACTACATCAATGCTAGGGTCCGGCCGTTAACCTAACTAATGTGTAATTATCTTTCAAGACAACATCCCGTACGTGCTCAAGTAACTCTACTCTGGCCTATCACAGATTTGTCACATCCATTCATTTGGTTCTGCCTGCCTTTCGTAATAAGCTCTCCTTACAGAAAGAGCCCTGAATACAGAACCTTATTCCAGATCTTAAGGATTAGGAAACATTAATTACGTATTCGGAGAAGTTCACAATGATTCTTAGTATTTCTATTCACGTTTTGTATGTGACTATTGATTCATTAACCTACCCTTCCATTTGGGTAAGTATTGACAACGTCTCGCAATGTCAACGTCTTTCCATCAAACAATTAAGGGGTTATAGTCGTACTCTGCACGGACCGGTTCCGTTTTAGATCCAATCTGTCCTGTCGCACAAAAGTTATTTTAACAACGCAATTTTTATTCGTATTCTTATGTCGATTGACTAGTCGTCTTTCCATCAAACAATCAAGGGATCGGAGAGTCACACTGCATGGAACAATTACGTTCTATATCCACTTTGTTGTCCCTGCCCGATCATCTAAATGACAGCACACATTTACAGAATACACTAAACATGCACACCAGTTTAGGCCCAAGACACCGTACTCGTAGAACAAGGGTACGAAGAACCGGTTCACACTCGCTCTACACCAGGTACAGACATGTACCTGGGCGATTCTCTCCTCCTCCACGGCCCGGTCAACCCGAGCCGAGGTCCGTGCCTTTAGAGGCGCCCTCGGGTTGCTCCGCTCCCCGATCTGATCCGAAAACTTCGGAGAATCTAGTAGGGCACGGGGACGCGCACTAGTGCGCGATGCCGTTCCCTCTAGATAACCTCTGAAGGTGATTCGTTTCACACGGCTTGAGGGACCCTTTACGTTCCTCGCCGCCCCCAAAAAAGCCCGGTGAAGCTGAAAATGCCGCAGCGGCAATCAGCAATCTCTCTCAAAAAAAAAAAAACTTTGTTGTCGCCTAGTCATGACCAATAGCAAGTGGGTGTAATGAACTGAACTGTAAAAAAGCGGTTATGTGCCTATATTTTTCTCACATTTTATAAGGTGACCTCGGTTTAACCATTCCTGCCCCCCTAGACAAGTGGCAAAACGCTAATAGAATAGAAATTAAATAGAATGATCATTGAATGGGACTGATATAAACGTCATTTATACATATCGTTGACTTATGTCAATCCCGTACAATAATCATTCTATTTGATTTCTATTATAATAGCGTTTTGCCACTTGTCTAGGGGGCTGTAAAGAAAGTAAGCGCTTTATGAAAAAAAAAAGGATTATTTTACTAAAATTAAAATTAATTAAAGGTTTCCTATTTCATAAATGTCTTTCATATATTTTGTATAATACTACTACCTCGTTAAATCAATTCACTACTAGGTAGTAGTAGGAGGTAGGATTGAGTTGTCACAAAGAAATAAAAATCTGTGGACCGCGTTTCAATTATTTGTCGAGCGTCTTGCTGCATCTACTAAGTACAATTTCATCTTAAAGAGTTAGTTTAAAATTAAAAGATATCGGCTTTTTGATGTAAATATGGAAACAAAACGTAAAGAACACAATTTGAGAAGATAATTATTGTCACTTAAAAATAAAAAAATAATGTTCCTATCGCTGCGGTCTTAGGTAAATTACAAAATATATGTTTATAATTTCACACAATGCGGTGATGTTCTTGGCCTTCGTCTTACCCTTTGTTAGGTGACGATAAGGCTGATACTTCACCAGAGCACTTCACCAGAAACCAAGAACTACTGAGGAACTGATCATCTTAATATTGAAACACAACAATGATATGCCTGTTGCTATGGCGACAAATTAAGATAAGATGGTGGTGGCTAGTTAGGCGGACTTAAATGAATTAACCATCAAACAATCCGTTAGAATCCTTCCTTCTTCCTTCTTCTTTCTTCCTTGACTTCCTTGCAGTTTATCACAACATTTTCATCTAAAAGATCCAGTGGGGCGATTTTGGAATCACAGCGGTGAGCTCGAAATTAAAAGTTACAAGAAATACACTAAAACATTTAATTATTAAGATACATACCGCTCGAAAACTTTCAGTGTCTAATATTATTTACCATTGACTTTGAATAAGAGAAAAAGGAGTAATCGTAATCGATATCATAGCGTGATAAATAGTCACCGGTTCCATAAATTGCCCCCCTGGGTCGTTTCCTAGCGTAGGTATATATCATCATCATCATCATCGGCCTATCTTAGTCCACTGCTGGACATATGTTGGAGGTATAATGTTGAATTGGTGAACTTCTTTAAAATCTTTATGAATCCGAATCTTCTTCGAATCTTTTTATCTGAATCATTTTTGTATTCCGTCAGTAAGAGCTAGTTCGACAGACAGCTCCTTTGTAATTAAATATTGTGGGTCAAGAGCGCGATCTTCGATCTTATTGCCACTTACCATTAGGTTAGCTAAAGGTCGATTGCTTTAATGTTGTAAAATGAAACATAATTTTACAAATAACTTCGCTGGGGCTGAATAAACGCCCAGTGACGTTTACGTTGCGTTCCATATAAATATCATACAGGTTATGGATAACGAGTAGGCATTCTTAACAAAAACAAAATGGATTATCAGAGAATATGATACCAAAGATATCACTTCAATAATTACGTTAACGAGTAAAAACCTGATCGGGATCGGCTGCCCGACTGTGAGACGCCGTCCGGCGGCGAATCGGGCAGCGGCCTCTTGCGGCGACAGAACGTGTCCCGCCACCGGCACAGGATGGCGGTGCGGAAGTACGTTCGGAACCTGGGGACAACATTTGCTTTATTACACTTCGATCAATAATGTACTTAACTGCATCTATGGTCTAGTGGTTAAGACCACCGGTTTAGACCCAGAGGTTCCGGGTTCGATTCCCAGTGGGGTACAAAGTCCGCCGGGTCAGCTAGTAGTATAATCTTCGATCAATAAGATTGTTAAGATTTAAGGATCACAGTAAACTGAAGTTGTTGATGCTATTCAAATTTTTTCAGATTTTGTTATTCGAAATTTTAATTTATGCGTATGAGCGGAGCAAACAGGACAACTTTTATAATAAGCACCGTGCCTTCATCTCGCTTGATGTTAAGTGATGATAAGACCAATGATGGAAGCGCACTTCACCCGGGATCCTCAACTACTGAGGCACTGGCTATCTTATCTCTAGCTGCTGGAACACAACAATGCTACAACATATTTAGATAAGATAGTGGTAGCTAGACAGGTGGACAAACAAGCTCTTACCACCAACCAAACCGAGTACACAAACATGTACAGTTTCTATGACAACAAAATGAACAAATTGTAAATAGTTTACGCGTGAATGCGTATCAAACAACAAACAAACAAACAAACTCTCTTTCGCATTTATGATATTAGTGATATTAGTTGGGATTATATCCTCCAACTATTATGGTACCTCACACACCAGACATGCGTGATCTTACAAAAATGCATCCAAAGTGCCTTAAGGCATAAGGTTTAAAATGATTAATTAGAAAGCGCTAATAGCAATATAATTTCAGTATTATTTATCAATCCTTTTAACCTACTGAGTAAGCTAATATTCCAGTGTCACGTATACATTCACGTCAGTAGTATGTGTGTGTGATTAATAATCTTTCATAATACCATACGTCGAAAAGTCGCCAGTCTGGAATTGCCCTTCCATAAAACTACGCTCTGTGCCTACCAAAGTGCGTATATATCATATCATATTACGTTAACGTTTAACGCAGTCGATAAATTAATTTGGAACAGTCATTAAATTATTACTCTTATAGTTTATTGATTTTGAATCTTTTAACACCTAAAAACGCCATTTGACCGACAAACAATTGAATTTTTTTTGTGCCTGGGCCCGGCGGCGTCCAACCTGTTAAATAAATGACCCCTCATTTATTTTGTATTACGAATAATCTAACTGTTCCAGACAAATCTTTAATCATTTTCAATTGAATTCATTTCAAAAGGCAATATTGGATGGTAATAAATTTAAGACATCGACAAAGTTTTCTTTTCTGAAGATACTTTTTCTTCGCTACTTTATACTAAGCGTTCTTTGTTCTTAGAATTTTCTACACATTCTTTCCCTTTGTGCTTTCATCTGACTTACTGTTTTGTATGTTAACAAAAAACTTAATGTGCTTCTGATTTAAAAAAAAAATTAAAAACTCACCTCTCTGTGCAGTGGTTAGACCACCGGTCTTAGATGCTGAGGTCTGGGTACGATTCCCAAACACGATATACTTATTGTTTCACTCGGTGTGGTTAATGTAGGATTCGTGTTAAGTACATCTAGTAAGCTACCTCCATCTTATGTCATAACAACAATATTGGTAGCATTGTTGTGTAACAGTTAAAGATTTAATTATTTATTTATTTCAACATAATTAAACGGGCGTAACCTAATTACATAATAATGAAAAGTTAAGTGTATATAAGCACAAATAGTAAGTATAGTTAAGCACTAGTTCACAAACAAATATCAAAAAATGTTTTTGTTTTGTTATATAATTTTAACGCAAATTTTGTTGCGAAACAAATTACAAAAACACAAATGTTGGAAAAAACGACAGGGAGAGCACATGACCCGGTATGTCAGAAGGGTGCAGGTTCAAATCCTGCTCGTGGAAATTTTTTCAACATTTGTGTTTTTGTAAACAAATATCTATTTTGTTTAAAAAAATCTTAAGGTTGTTTACAAACACGTCAACATCCGGGTAAGTCACAAGGAGTGCGTTAAGTGCCTGATGCATGCGACACAGCGGTGATTGCGCACGCGCTACTGTGCGACACGGCGAAGGCGCAAACAGTCGATGCCTACGACCGGATCGAATACGCAGATAGTTATCAGGCACAAACAGGAGAGACACTGCTCAACACATTTGGGCGAGTCCACACGCAAAATTGCCACAGCAGTTGACAACTCCATTTGAACTTATCGAGAGATAATATAGCCAATACCTTAGTAGTTGAGGATTCCTAGTGAAAAGGCTTTCACTCGGTCTTATGAGGTGATAGCAAAGCGCTTGTGATATAGATACAAATTGTCAACACATTATATAAAACACAAACCCTAACCAAAACGAGTCCTTGTATCTAAAATTAAAATAGCCTTTGAACTAAAGCACTGTAGAATTCAAATTTGATGAAATCTTCATTCAAAGCGTGCGTTTCAAAGTCCAATTTCAAATAAATGAAGAACGCTGAAAATCTAATATATTTGTCGAATCGAATTTGTCTCTCAAATTCCGGTATTTTATCACAGTCATGTATCTACACGTAGTTTTGAACAGACAAAATGTAAAGACTTCTCTTAACATTTGAACACCTAATGTTTCTTTACATACTCCTAAATATAGTACATAGCCGTCATCATTTTGATTTCCAGACGTAGGTACGATGTCTGAGAGAAAATAAAGGCTTTATTTTTATGAAATTGTGGTCTATAGAGTAATAATAGAATACGAAAGAACGTGGGGGGGGGGGGGGCTATTCTTGTAAAATAAAATAGATGTGGAGGTTATGGGAATAAATTAATTGAATTTCGAGGAATTAGACCCAACAAAAAAATGGCTTCATTGGCAACAAAAAATTGGCCTTATAAAAAATTGCAAAAACGTTGAAAACCAATTCAAATTAAAAAGTTTATTGTACATTGTAGCTAAATATTAAGAAATCTTTGAAGCTAAATATTATTTTAGTCTGATTGTTCAATCATCAATCTCCATGCGATCACTGTTTAAAGCCTGAGGGCTCTATCAAATTAGGATTTTGTTGATTTGCCCTTTTCACTGCGTTCCATAGTAAAACGGTCGTGTGGCTGACGTGCGGTTTGCGTTTATGAAACCGCACTGTAGTGCTCCGACAAAACGCCTATTTTGGAAGAGGCCTAGGGTTACGTTGCATTTTGATTAATGGAGTTTTGTGTTTATACTAGTAAATTAGTAATCGGCTTATACGTATGCATACATGTCACCCTGAGCAAAGGCCTCCATTATTGAAATCAACTCATCAATTAAATGTGGGTAGGTGATCACAAACATACTTTGCCTAACCTGAGATTTGAACCCAGGACCTCCGCAAAGCTAGCCGAACAATTCGCCACTTCACCAACATGCTAATGTTAACTACTGATAATGATCATATCAACCGTTACATATTTTATTTGCTGTCTTGTATACCTCTGTGGTCAAGACGTGGGCTTTCCTTTGTACCCACCACAGAAGTTAATTGGTCAAACCCACTATCTAAATCGGCTTTATCTAGTCGTGGGCGTAAGTAAAATAATAAAGTTCAATGACGAATGTACAATGATTTTAATATAAGGTGTTTAAAAGTCAAGACTATCCATTTACTTTGTGCGACAAAGTGAGTCTTATAAATAACAATGACTACCAACGCCGCTTGACAAACGATTTGAATAAATATCAAGGATCAGCTAAGAATGGGCAGGCTTTGTTCATAACGGTTACAAATGTAATTGATCTTAGTAAACTCACTCGGTAACTCTGACAGTGACGAGAACGTTTAGATTACGATCGTGAAAGTCAAGCAGCTCTCGCCATGTTAGGTACCCAGATGGTTGGCTAAATATAATAACGTCGAGTTTCCCGTGCTTCAGTAACTAAACAATTTGATGATGACATTGATCCCGGTTGTTGTCACTAGATGGCGACCCACTAACCAGCATTAAGCCAGCGTGATAGCATTTGGTCCAATCTCCAAATTATCACAAGAGACCTTGTTCTGATTACAACCGGTAAAATTTCTTATGATTACTTTTCTTACCTATACACGAAGACTTTTTATCGGTGATCGGGACCTACTAATTCCGACTAAGTAAATGATGCCCATTGCAACAATAATAGTAGTTACATGTTTTCTTTTTATAAATTTAATTTTGTATTTTTAATTAGGTAACCAATATTAATTAGAATGTATGGTCTTCCTACATTTTTATGAAGTGAAGATTGAAGTGATCTTATTTACGTTGTCAGCCATTTGACAGTTTACTACTAATATCTAAATCTTCAATGAGGTTCGTTAACATCGCATCGTTGTACTTGTACTTATGAAGAGGTTTTATTTGTAACAAGGAGGAGTAGGATGACCATGATTTTAATATTCATAGTTATTAACTTTACTTCGTAGACAAAAATATAAAAAATGGAACGCTGACATGTAAGTTTTATTATTATTGCAATGGCTATCATTAACTTAGTCGCAATCAGTATCTTATCTTATCTTAGTGGGGCCTGCCGAGGTTTCCCTTTCGCAGTAACACCTCGACCCATCGGGATCTTTTGTGCAACCCCATCCTTTCACTCTTCCTCCTCTGTGAAGATAGAGGCCATAAGTTTGGCAACGTCTTTAAGAGCGAAGAGCCTGAAGTCCTCCGGTTTCAGATAGGCCGACCCCAGGAGTCCCATTCTTTTCCTAGCCAGAGAGTCGCAGTCACACAGTAGGTGCTGCATCGACTCCGTTTCCTCTCCACACGCAATCAGTAGGTCCTGATCACCGATAAAAAGTCTTCGTGTATCTGAAGGCCGAAGCTAAATAGTACGATATGTGTAGTGATATGAAAAAAAAAACAACTTACTTGGCATTCATCCAATAGTAGATGATGGGGTTCACCATTGCATTAGCCATGGCTAGCCAGTAGAAGCCGAGGTAGACATGCTGGACGTACTTCATGTAGAGCACGGTGGGGTTGAAGTGGGCGTAGATGAAGTAGCTGTGGTACGGCAGCCAGCACAGGCCGAAGATGATGATAACCAAGATGAACATTTTGACAACCTGAAATTAAGTTGTTGTTTAGGACTTCTTGGCGGGAAAGTGAAGAGTCATGTCTGCGGTTTTGTTTCATTTTCTAAAATTTGTGACAAATCGAATATTAATGTGAAATAATGGTGGATTATTAACCGTTAAGTGTTTGTAAGTGCGCATGAGTGTTGGCAAATGTAACAAAACAGTGCAACTTAACTCTCAAATTCTCTCAAGAAGTCCGCCTGAGCCTGAGTAAAGCCCCACATCTTTACTGAGATACTCGAGGGGTTGGGGGGTATATCATTTCTCACTTCTCATTTCTATTATCATTCATCATCATCATACTGGAAGGAAATATTGTATATTTATTTATTACTTGTAAGAAAAATTACTTTGACACTGGCTAAATGTGCTAATCGCACGAAGCCATAAACTAAAGAAAAAAAAAAAGTTGTTGTTTGAGGACAGAGCCTTGATTTTGTATGTCAGTGGAATCATACTGTTATTTTTAAGTTCAAACTAGCTGACCCGACGGACAAGTTACTTTGTGCGGACTTCGTACCGCTTTGACAGTTTCCATGACAACAAAACAAACAAATCATTTTGTATAAGACAGGTGGCATTTTCTTAAAATACGCGAAACACCGTTATTACTTTTGCAAAAGAAGCGGTAGGTAATTCTATTTGATTGATATTACTATGTCATATGACGTATTGTCCGTTTGAAGTTGTCAAATGCTGGCTGAAGAACTGTACGTCATTCTGTCACATTCACTCACACACTTTTCATATCATGATAATTATTTCTAAAAGTAATATTTTAGTAAAAATTTTTTTTTTTTCTTTTAATTTTCTTCTGTGCAAACCTTGTCCTGACAATAACAAACACAAAAAAAAAGAATTACCCATTTTGTGCAGTCGATTGAAAGTTATGCACGTACATACATTTCATTAATTCATTTTTATTTATTTATTAAGAATAGATACATAGATGTATCGAGAGTATGGAGTCTGAATGTCAAAATCTGACAAAAGACACGATTGTGAATATTTTAAAATATCAAAATCAAAGCCGAGTTTTAGGGTATACTGGTTGAAGAGCGCTTTAAACTAAAAACTATCACCTTTAATATAATTTGTTGAGAGCTCTTTCTAGGAGTGGGACGATAGTTTAAGTATAATGCTTGTAAATCAAAAATATATAATATAATAATTTAATAATGTAATTTTAAACTTCATCAACATCACCAGTTTATACACGTTCCACTGCTGGGGCTCGAGTCTTTCCTATGGATGGTTAGGAGAACGGGCCATAAACCGCCACGCGTTCTCAGTGCGTGTTGGCGGTTGTTAACTACTGCGAATGCAGCCGGGACCAACGCCCTGCGAAACACGGAGGAGCTCGAGATGATTAATTTTCGGTTACCCATCTAATGACCGGCCTTTGCAAAAATTGCTTATCTTTAGCAATCGCAGACCGGGCGCTTTATTCCCAAAGATTGCATAAACACTAGACCCGGAATCCCCAACTACTGAACAGCTAGCTATCTTATCTTTTCTTTAGCTGTTGTAACACAATAGAGTATTAAGTTAGTTTGACGAGGGTTCGATGCCTACCGATTATAAGTAACAACCTAAGCCGGTAAAGTAATCTATATAAATCCGAGAGATTATGCATCTTTTATATCAGACTTGGATTATTTTAATGTAATAGTAGTAACTCACGAATTAGCCTGTTTAATGAAAATGGGTACTGATGTGAACAACGTTTGCAATAATAATATGTATAGAGATTTTTGTTGAAAGTAAGCCTAGATTAACGCAAATTTATCGCAAGGTCTGGGTCCGGTGTACGTAAAAAAAACTAAGAAGAGATAATGGTATTTTTTTCAGTTATCCCAAAACGGATAAGAGCTTGGACTTCATCTTACTTGACGGTTACTGATGAAAAAACCTAAGGTGTAAGCGCGTTTCACCTCAAAATCTTCAACTATTGAGGAACTGGCTATCGTATCTTACGCTACTCATGTCATGGTGACAGACTTTGATGAGATTAGAGTAGCTAGCCAGTTGGTTATAAAACAAGCGCTATCCATTAACCAAACTGCGTACAATAAAATTGTACTTTCCACTGGGAATTGAACCCGGTAACTCTCGGTCTGAGACCGGTGGTCTAATCCCACAACCACGGAGGCGGATCCTGCTCTAGCGCTTCATCCGAATTTTACAAGTTTTCATTTTACGTTCACGAGCAATAACTTGAATGCAATGTAACTCTTAATACAATGGAATAAGAGTCAAAGTTTAATCTCGTGACTTTACGTTCGTAAATAACATGGTTTGGCAGTTTCTGCCCACAAATCGTACGCTATACGAACAACTTCAAGATCAAAATATAATGTACTAGCGGCCCGTCCCTGCTTCGCACGACGACATTTTTTTTTATTACAGCCTATATTACTCAGCGCTAATGTAGCATTCTAATGGTGAAAGATATTTTTAAATCGGTCCTGTAGTTTTGAGTTTATTCGTTACAAACATACATACAAAAATACAAAGCTTTCCTCTTTACAATATTAGTATAGATTATGTTTGTTAATATGATATCGAGATCAAGTACGTAATGCGAGTGTCATTGATCGAATATTTATATTACTTAGGTATGTGCCTAACAAAACAATACATGCCTGAAATACTGATAAAACAATAAACACAATGGGCAACCCAAATTAATGTGTCTGATGCTATCACATTGCCGTATCAGGAAATTTCTATTACAGCTGGATGAACTTTATGTAAGTACCAATTCAAAATACCACTTCACAATTAGTTTTGACACTAAAATCAAAATAGACCGATCATCAAAAATAAAATAGATTACAAAACTAGGTTGAGGTTACAAATACATACCTAGTGGGGTCTCTTTCAAATAAAAAATAAGTTGTTCCAGAAGACCCCGCTCCTCGAGAGCTAAGCAATTTTCCAGATAACTTGCTGTTATACAGCGTGAATATTGACAAAGTGCACTGATGAAAATGAGGGATACTATGCTTTATTTTATTGACGGAAAAAATATTCAAAAAGATCTATTATTTTTTTAACTTATTTATGTTTTTTTTTATAATTTTTGTTCACTACTGTGACCGCTGTATAGACAAAACGATGTAACTTTTAAACTTTACTATCTATCATGATGAAATAAACGGAATAATGATAGACAATAATAGGGAATCGTCATAAAATCAAACTTTTGGAAAACCACACTCAACTGAGAATTAAGATGTATTTTAAGAAAATAACAGTCTTTTTTACTTAATTTTAGCAATAATTGTAAAATTTCTCAATAAAACGCCCCATTTACCTATTTTTTGTATAACTTTGAGTTATTTTAAATTGTATTAGCTTTTTAATGTTAAAAATTTTATGTCCGTAATTTAATCACAACATTTTCTGTTAAATGTTAAAAAAAGGCCTGGCAAACTTACGATCCATTGTTTACCAGGTAGAGACCCTTCATGTGCTTTTTTTTTAGAGAGATTGCTGATTTTCTAGACGGCATTTTCAGCTTCACCGGGCTTTTTTGGGGGCGGCGAGGAACCGTGTGAAACGAATCACCTTCGGAGGTTTTCTAGAGGGAACGGCATCGCGCACTAGTACCCGTGCCCTACTAGATTCTCCGAAGGGTTCGGATCGGATCGGGAGCCCCTTTTTGTGCGGTATTGTAATTGCGCGCGGAGTGAGGTGAACGGGGAGGCTAGCTGACGGACAAAAGGATGTTAAGTTAGTATAAATAATTAAGTAAATAAAAAAAAATAAAAAATAAAAATAAAAAAGTAACAAAATTAATAGATATATTTCTTCCCTCGATAAAATAAAGCATAGTATCCCTCATTTTCATCTGTGCACCTTATCAATACTCACGCAGTATTCTATCATGGTAAAGCCATGACTTTTTTAGTATGTGAAGATAAAAGCGCACAAAATTATCAGTATACCAGCGGATTATGTTGTTCAGGGCATCATTGTCCATTGCCGGAGGAACACCTATCCAATACTTCTCCAATCAACTCTATAGCTATACCTATACAGGACACATATCACACGGACGAAACTGCGGGCAGGTGGTGTTTTTATATTGCTTGGTAAGGTAAGGTAAGCATAATTCAGCCTGCACGTCAACCTAACCAAAACTGTAAAATTTCTTCAATACATTTTCAACCATATATCTTAGTCTTAAAGTTTAAAGTCTATTGAGGAAATTTTACAGTTTGTGGTAGGTTGCTGTGTAGGCGTGTGTACATACTGTGCTTGAGAAACGCACATACACAATCTCTCACGGACTGTTCCGAGCTGCCCCCTGACTATGAGCTCTTATAGCAGTATTGATGCAGTTGTGGAAAAGAGACGCGAGTATATTCGCCGCTACACGCGTCTCGTTTTCACAACGGCAATAATACTGCTATAAGAGCTCGTGGTTACCCTACTGAGCGTTTGTGTGAAGCTTACCTTCTGCAGTATCCTTATTCATGCTGTAAATGGTTGAATACACTCTAACAGATGTCTTACCACGGTCTATACATACCTTGCGCTTGGACCGTATCGAATCCACCTGCCTCTGCGTGAGCTCGCCGATAGACCGGGAGCCCCACAGCACCTTTCCCATCGCTGAGTAAAAGAATGTCATTCCCAGCATTGGCACGGCGTACGTCACTATGAAGAACAGCACTTGGTATCTGCAACAAATTACAATGCTTTAACAACAGCTGTGGTAAAGTGGACTGTATGTTCTTGATAATGGTAGGGGCTCTTTAGGCTTGCGCTTAGAAATTGACACGCAGACAAAACGTTGTATTCATGCTCAAGTAACACTACCAAATAGACATTGTTGTCAGACGGCAAAAAAAACACTGAAATTAACGTTCTCCAATAATACATCTTTTTAAAATCTTATTTAATAAAGTATTTATTTGGGTTTCACTCCGACTATTTGGTATTTAGGTGTCCTAATAATAAGGATCGGCAGGACGGTAACAAACTATCTGCAGCGTGGAATCCAGCATTTTCAAAACGCCAAGCTCGTTTCGGTTCGCAGTCGGTTAACTACAAGAAAAAGACTTATAAACGTTACAGATACACCAAACAATGTGTGTGTGGCTGGACAATTATATGACGGTGAATGAATACTCAGCCACGCTAACAGAGGCGAAACATGGCTACAGCAGTTAGTACATAGCACCTCTGCTAACTAATTATAGGCTTTTTCATAAAAGCCTAACTATTAAAGGTTGTAATCATAAGCTTTTTATTATGATGCGTCCACAGCATATTTAGTTGAAGGAAACGGCCATGTCTGTCGGCTATATTGTACAATCACTACACCACCAAAACTGTGCACTTACAACTGAGAATCGAATCAAAAACCGAATCAATTTAGCTAGGTCTTGTTTGCTAGCTCTTTCTTGGTGTTATTTGACTGCGAACCATCGTGACGGCAGCAGTCAGTAAATAAAAATACTGCTAACAATATTGTTGAAGAGACAGACTCAAGTAAGATCAGATAAGGAAAAGCCTAACCACCAACACCGAACACTTTGAACTGGGAATCGAATCGATAATCCAATGGAATCTAATCGAGTTAGCTAGGTCTTAATTGTTTCTCGACGCGCCGCGCTCTACGCCGACCTTTTCATAATGCGATCAGGCACCCCTCTTCCAGATCTCGGGGTAAATACTTTTACAAAGAAAACCATCTATGTCTTGTCGTTTCAAATCAGTATTATGTGTCAGTGATATCACACTTGAAAAGTTCTCCGTAGGAAAGATGAAGTATTAAGGAGAGAGCGCAACTCAAAATAATTGGGATCATTATTACCTATGGTTGAAGTATAGCAAAATAGAATTCTGAACCAGTATTATAATTGTTGATGTCATAAAACCTGTATTGAATAGCACTAATACTATTACCAGGTAGCTCAACGCCTCTTAACATAGAATATTCTTATATTAAACAGTACAGGCGTGAATTTATTAGGAAGATGTAATTAATTAATAATAGATAAGTTTAATATTAAACTATCCAAAATATTAAACTTAATTATTATTAATTAATTTCTTCTTCCTAATAAATTCACGTCTCTCAATCTGTGGGTTAATTAGATATCTAATTTATAATACCCAATAACCTTCGAATAGACCCAATGTAACTAACAAAGGAATAAAACTTAATATATTAATTACTTGTGTACGTCGAAGAATGTTTAAGATATTAATATAAATCTAATAGAGCACACTTTAGTATACTGAGAAATTAACATTTATCAGCACTCGCAAGATATACTAAGTTGTATCGATATATTCGTGAAATGACTATTGAACCATGAATCAACAACAATGACACAACAACAACAACAAACTCAACAATGAATAGACCGACGCAGTTTAAGTAATAAACTAATAAAAACTTAATATATTTATTACTAGTGTACTGCGTCGTAGAATCTTTAAAATGACAATATAAATCAGATAGTTTTCTCTATAATAAACCGAGCAACGAACATTTATCAGCACTCGCAAGTTAAACTAAATTGTATGGCTTTATTTGTAAAATGTCTATTGAACCTCAATAACCTACTGCGTGGAATAGTCGACGCAATTTAAATAATGAACGAGTAAATCTTGATATATTTATTACCAGTGTTTTACGTCGTTGAATCTTTAAGATAATAATATGAATCAGACAGTCTACCCTTTAGAGCAAGATAGTCTACTGAGCAACGAGCATTTACAGCATTTACAAGTTAAACTAAATTGTATGGCTATAAAACATCGATCGAACCTCAATAAAGATAAATTGTAAAACATTAAATGCAAATAATTAAGTGTGCTAGTGGTGCCAGTGAATTATTGTTATTTCTACAACGATTGTCATCGTACTTATGCAAATGTGAAGAGTTTACGATCGAGACAACGCCATCGCTATCTTTGCGTCTAATTCACGAGTTTGTCTTTGTTTGGCCGATCTTCAAAAACCGTTTTCGTGCGCGGCGGGATGTGATATTATTTAGACAGCTCAAACCAATGTTTGAATACAATGCTGCGATAATAATTTTACGACAACCATTACTAGGTCGTCTCGTGTTGATATAGTCTGTGTTTAGATTGAATTATTTATATGATTGGTTTATCCTTAAATATTAGACCTAAAACCGGTTTTGTATTTGTCTGAGTTTGTTCTACATCTGAACTTTACAATCGTTTCGTTTTTGTTTGATTGAGTTTTCTAATAGTATAAAGAAATCTTTCATACACTTGTTTCGCAACAAAATTTGCGTTAAAATTATATAAACAAAACAAAAACATTTTATAAATAGCTTGCCTACTTCTTAACTGGTCTTTAGTGTTTGTAAAAAAATTATGATCGGGTGTTAATGACGGTAGTTGTTGACATTAAATTGGTGCCTTTAGCTTTCAAAGTAAAAAGTAAATAGTGTTGAATAATTTCGGCGGGCTGGTTAGAACCTCGATAGCTCAATTGGAAGGGCACCTGATCCGGTATGTCAGAAGGGTGCAGGCTCAAATCCTGCTCGAGGAAATTTTTTCAACATTTGTGTTTTTGTAATTTGTTTCGCAACAAAATTTGCGTTAAAATTATATAAACAAAACAAAAACATTTCATAAGTGTATATTTATTTTGTAATTTAGCTGTATTTATTTTGTTGTATGTTATTATTTAATTAAGGCTATTAATAAAGTAGCGTAGGAACATGAGTAGCTTATCAATAAAATTATAATATTGATTTATTATATTTATTAGGTGAAGATCGACAATTTGGTGGTGTATTGTGCTTATATGTAGTGTAACAATATGGAGGAAAAAGTTGACGACAATGACATGACAATTTGGAGTTACAATTATTGTTATTTTATTTTTTCTTTCAATAGGCAGTTTTATATATTTATAACACTATCATCACTAGCTCATTTTATGTCCCACTTCTGGTTCACGAGCCTTTCCTATGAATGGCTAGGGAAAACGGGTCATGAACCACCACGCGGGCTCAGTGCAGATTGGAGAATGTTAAGACTGCTAATGCAGTCAGGATCAATAGCTTTACTTGCCTTCCGAAACACGGAGGAGTTCGAGATTATACATTTTGGTCACCCATCCGATGACCGACCGTTGCGAAAGTTACTTAACTTTTCTAATCGGAGACCGGGCGCGTTAGTCACTGCGCCAACGAGCTCCTCTACTATATATACTACTATACTTCTATTATACGAGTATAGATGGCCACCTAGTCATGTCTGCTGACAGCGTCACTGTTTTCTAACGTGTTCTCTGTAAGCATATGTGGTTTGAAAGGCCAAACATGCTTTTAAATTCCCGGTCACATTCAGCGCAGTTGAGCTGTTGGATCAAAGGATTTTAAAATTTCCAAATACTCATCTTAAATCTGTAATTTTATAAACTACTAGCGGCCCGTCCCTGCTTCTTTTTTTTATTGAGAGAGATTGCTGATTGCCTCAGACGGCATTTTCAGCTTCACTGAGCTTTTTTGGGGGCGGCGAGGAACGTAAAGGGTCCCTCAAGCCGTGTGAAACGAATCACCTTCGGAGGTTTTCTAGAGGGAACGGCATCGCGCACTAGTGTGCGTCCCCGTTCCCTACTAGATTCTTTGAAGGGTTCGGATCGGTCCCTGCTTCGCACGGGTGGACATTTTTTTTAATATAGCTTATTACTCAGCGCTAATGTAGCATTCTAATAGTGAAAGAATTTTTTAAATCGGTCTAGTAGTTTTTAAATTTTTTCGTTGCAAACATACAAAGGTACAAATACACAAAGGTTTCCTCTTCATAATATTAGTATAGATAGGTACTGTCGATCATCGTCATCGTTGGCGTACTGGGCACGCTATCGTTTGTCAATATTAGCCGACTGTCGCCACAGACAAAAGGTTAAAACACGACGAACACGAAGGTAATTTGTCTACTTCATCCTTTTATTTTTTTTCGTGAATGTCGTCTGTCAACGACGTGCCCACGCAGAGTTGGCTGCTAGCCAAAACCCGATGCAGCGCTTCAAGACTCAATCTGCAGTACGAGGCGCAAAGTGAAAGCTCTTCTACTAATGACGCAACTTTTGCGAAACAAAAGTCAGTCGCTTATTAGTTATTAGCTCAGTTGTAGGCGCGGCTCATTTGTTTTGACTTGCCGCTGCTGGACTTACAATAAGTAAGGCGTTTATAGTCACAAATAATTTTTCGATGAATCGAGGGTTTATGATCACCAACCCGCATTTGTCAAACGTGATGATAGTAAAATACCTAGAAAATAATGCACAGCCAAAGTAAATGTAACATGGAATAGAGTAAAATCCGAAAGGAGTTATAGTGTGACAGCAATAAACAGAAAGCCAAAATTATATATTTTTACCTTCATATCAAAACTTGTTAATATAGAAATGTTAATTCGATATGAAACCTCGTAACTGAATGGAAATAGCCGAACAGACGGGATGGAAATAAACACGCCGGGAGCTGACCGTGTATTCTGTGCTTAAGGTTGTATTTCGTGAATTCTCATATACAAGTCTATTTTCGAAACGCCAAATAGCAGAAAAGTTTTGACGGTATATTACTTAGATCGTTAAGACATTATATTTATGGCCCGTTTTCCGTAATATTTCTATGCATAGGCGCACTGTGTCGGCCTCATAGAGCCGACGCTGTCCATCGCGGCCCGCTCGCTGGCGCTCACCGGGTCTCGGCCAACGCCGTTTCACCCGGGGGGCTGACCGCGCCGAGGGCTACAGCAGGGGGAGGGACAGGCGGCCAGCATCGCCACAGAGCTACGGCTTGAGGCACGGCAGAGAGGGTATAATACATACCCCTGCCGTGTCACCCAGATGACCCTGTCCTACAGATGTAGGCCGTGAAGAAGCCAGAAGCCAGTCTTCACCCCCCGAACCGGCCCCAAAGCGGGGCCCGTAGAAAATCCTACCTACCCTACCTACTTATATAATATATATTCCAACCATAACCCGATTTGAACAAAACAATTGTATTATGGCTTCAGATAACATCGAAATTACGCACGCAATATTTGCTGAAGGAACTCAGTATTCGCCCTTTATGATAAAGTTAATATAAATTGAAAAGAAAAAGAGGTTCCTATATTTCGTATTGGTTTGTTAATATTTTTAGCTACTACTACAATTGAGAAAAAAAACGTATAAAATAGCCAGGCAGTTTCAACAGACTCCCAACCGCGCCCCCCGACCTTCGGAGGGCGTGCGTTCCGTTAGCCTTAGAGGCCCTTTTCAAGGCCAAAGGCAAACCCCAGGGGTTGTTTACTGGGTCGGTCTTTCCCCCTTTTAGAAAGGGACAAGGCCAGCCCCAGATCTTCCGCAAGGTTGAATCTGTAAGCAGATTTTCCCCCTGGGTCAAAAAAAAAATCAATAGACTCTAGAATATAAGCAGTAGTTTCAAGCAATTTCTGTCAACATTAATATCTTTAAATTGAGAATTCCAATAACCCTACCACTAACTATAGTTGCTCCAAAGATTTGAGAGATAAAAAAAAACAGTCAGTGTAAATTTTTTCTTAGTTTCGTTCCGTTTGCAATGGAAACAGGTCTCGTAATTCAAGAAAGCAAAGACTTCTTACCCTTTGCGAACATGAAATATTAAAAATCCTCAATGCTTTTCAATCTTATGCCGAGTGGATAAAGTTCAATATTCGGTGGATATATAGCTACCGTTGCCTTATATAAGATTTTATTTCTGCGTGCATGTGAACGAAAGGTAAAAACACTTGTGGGTACCTTAACTTATATTATGGGCTACTTTAATCCCAAAGCTGTTTCCTAATTGGACTGGATGGAGGTCCAAGCTTATGAAATTAAACGTAAGGGAGAAACGGAGCGCAGCATTGGAAGAACATATAAAACATATACGAGTAAATTACTCGTAAGTAGAGTCAGAGGGCAGAATCAGGTCAATGTTTTTTTTAAAGAGATTGCTCTTTACCGCAGTGGCCCTTTACAGCGTTACCGGACTATTGTGGTTGGCGAGAAACTAAAAACTAAAAGTGATCGAAACATCCTCAGAGAGTTTCTAGAAGGGAAGGCGTCACGTAAGCGTGTCTGCGTCCCCTTCGAGATTCTCCGAGTCATTCGGATTAGAAACGAGAGCTGAACAACCTGAGGGTGCCTCTAAAGGTTAGGACTTCAGCTTGCTTTGACCGAATCGTGGGGAAGGGGATCACGCGACTGCTGAGGACGTTATTAAATAGTAGAATCAAGGCCCAGGATTCAAGCCCCAAAAGAAGGTAAATATTGTACTTGGTTAAGTTGGATTTTGGATAAGTCCCAGTTGATGGCTACCAACAGTTGGTGTTTTTTTTTTTTGGAGAGTATACGGATTGCCTCATACGGCATTTTCAGCTTCACCGGGCTTTTTTGGGGGCGGCGAGAAACTTAAAAGGTTCCTCAAGCCGTGTGAAACGAATGACCTTCGGAGGTTTTCTAGGGAGAAGCGCTTGTCTGTACCTACCTGGTATAGAGCGCGTGTGAACCGGCTTGTCGTACCCTTGTTCTACGAGTACTGTGTCTTGTGCCTAAACTAGTGTGCATGTTAAGTGTATTCTGTAAATGTGTAGTGGCATTTAGATAATCGGGCGGAACAGTTGGATTCCAACAGTTACGAATTATAACATAGCCCAGCCCATTTTCACCAACGACCCCCAAGTTTTAACCCTTAAGCCATTTTAGGTTCAGGTTAGATAGCTTAGCGGTTACTTAAATATTGGTGACGCCTCGATGAATACGGGTACTAGGCTAGTCGTTGAGGATTCCGGGTAAAGTGCTTTTCCAACTTAGGCTTTACTGTCAGTTATCATAAAATAGGATGAAAGCAAGAACTTAATCAAGTTAAGTAAGTTTTGTTATAAGTAAAAATGTATTCAAGTACACGCAAAAACATTTGTTTGACAAATGATATCGCTTTAGCTACGGTTAGCTACGCAACGCAATGTTTTTAACTGTTTAGGTCGGACGGATGTCAGTTCCACTAACATATTTCTCTGCGGTCTTTATTAAAGTTATTAACACACTGTCGCTGCCAAATATGCTTTTGAATGAATAAAATTTATTAACGAAATTATACTTGTTTACGGAGGCACAATTAAACGCTTGACTCAAACTCGTTTCGACCGAGTTACAACGGCCGTGGTCACGGGCTGACTGAAAATATTGTGCCCTATTTTATTTCAATTATATTATAACGGTTTTTTTATCCATTGGTTCCGACCGAGTGCGGGTGTTAAAATTAAACCTTCTTACATACCTTTTCTTAGGTAAGTAAGTAATTAGCCTACGTACTAGAACGTCTTGGTGATACCCGAAGGTCTCGGGTTAAATTCCCAGGTCGGACAAAGTGTGTTTCGGTTTTTCGATGCATAGCCCGAGTTTGTGATCACCAACGCACATTTGGCAAGCGTGGTGATTAAACCAATACATATAAATTGTTACGATGACATGATTATAATTATGGAGGCCTTTTCAGCAGTGGGACAGTATATAGGCTAGTTACTTACTTACTTACTAACCTACATCTGGGCTAACGCTTCCATCATCAAAATTAAGTCATTTCTACAGTTGATTGGCCAAATTTGCCAAATGCAGAATAATGATCACAAATACAGACTATGCTATGCATCGAAAAGGCGATCACACACTGTGCTCGACCTGGGAATTAAACCCAAGACCTACGGATATAGGCCGAGCGCTTGCCAACGAGACGTTATGTTAACACATTGGCCAAATCATACAAAGTCAAATTCAACATTTATTCAAAACTCAAATTCATGTATCCGCTCAACTGTCAATAATCAATTGTTAGCGATCAGTGGCCGGTCGTTCGACGCTGGAGGGGCTATACTAATATTATAAAGAGGAATGTTTTGTATGTTTGCAACGAATAAACTCAAAAACTACTCGAACGATTTAAAATAATATTTCATTATTAGAATGATAAATTAGCGCGGAGTAACATAGGCTATATAAAAAAGAAATGTCCACCCGTGTGAAGCCGCTAGTTAAATATGATTTAGATTAAAATGATGAAAAAAGTTATATTAGCGGGATTCGAAATTGCACCCCATGACATACCGGGTCAGGTGCACTACCTGTATGCAAAAAACATGCGTAAAATTATATATCAATCATAAATACTTTTAAATCGTCTAAAAAGCACTTTTTTACGACCTTCCGTGTATCGATATAGGAGTTCGATGGCCAACGCTTTCGCTTTTGGCTTTCTAAATCAAAATTAAAATATCTTAAGCCCTCCTCCGAGCTTAAAAGCACAACTAAGCTTCATACGTGACGCATTTGAGCAACAAAATTCAAATAGCTCTTATGAACGTCACTTTGCCATCGGTTCGTAACTTTACTCTGGACGGGAGACTTTGTACTGAGAAGAACCGGAAAGAGACATTTTTTTTCTCCCTTACAGCGTCAAAATACTAGAAAATGTATCTTATAAGGACACATAGAACCCCTCACGGGCACGGAATGTCGCAGCAGTTGCGCTCGGACAGTTGCCAGCTGTTGCGAGATACCGCGTCCGTGAGAGATACCGCGTCCGTGAGAGGTTGCATGTGTGCGTTGCTCCATCACGTCAAGTATGAAGATTACCTTCTAATTTTGTATCGGAAGCCACCTTAAGCCCTCAGCCCCAGTTATTGTGAAATGGCAATCGTTAAATCGCGTCGGACCAAGGCGGTGAGTTATGGACCGATCTCCCACTTTTTAGTGCTCTTAAGGGAAAGCCTACGCTTAGCAGTGTAATCTATGGAAGGCTGATCATGGATCTTTGATTCGGTAGACCTTACAACAATTAAACGTTGAAGGACCATAAATGGTGCTTCTGTCGATTAATATTATAAAACAGAATAACAAAATGGGAAATGGGGAAATGAATCTAGGACCTTCAAAAATCTAGCTTTAATACTAGGCCACCGTACTTCAACTTAAACTTAAATAGGTAACATGTTTGGAGCTAATTTCGTCGGAAGGAAAACCCTCAACTTTTTGGACCCGACATCCTTTTTATGTAATTCCCCTTGCCTTAGGTTAGTTAAATTTAAACACGAGGAAAATTAATGAAAATTATGCTCTTGCCGAGTTTTTCGCCGGTCCTCTTAAGTTCAAGGTCTCCTGCCATGAGACTTAAAACTCAAACTTAAACTTAAGCTTAAACTTTCCTACACTCACACCAATTATCTAGCCCAAGAGAAGCTTCGTTATTAAACTCGTTAAATGGTTACTAGACAACGGATAAACATACTTAAAATACTTAAATACATACTTATTATACATAGAAAACACCCAGACCCAAGACAATTTAGAAAAACAATAATTTCTAAATTGATCCGACCGGGGATCGTTACCGGGACCTCAGAGATGGCGACACCATGAAAACCGGTGTACAAACCACTCGACCAAGGAGGTCGTCACACTGAGACTTGCGAACCGTAGTGCCGAACCATTATAAGAGCTTAATTGTAGCCTAAACTTAATGACAAGTTGTAATGATCCAAAAGTACATACTTAAATAATAGTTTAAATGATTTAAAAAAATCACTTATGGGTTTTTTTTTCTTATGATTTTAATCTATTTGAAAAAGAGGTTTGTTTATTTTGTGAACTTCTTTAAATAACTTAGGTATATATGAAACATATTTACATAAAATCCATATAGGAGACGTCGGGTAAACCATCCGGCCATGATAATAGGCACGCGGTTTTCAGCGTCCCCTTCGACCTGCGAGAAAAGAGAAATTAATTAATTATTTAAACTAAATGGAAGCGCTCACTTAGAAATATTGGAAGCATCTATTAATAAAATAAACTTCTAAAAATAATTACATACATTGCAGAACACCTATTTGTAATTAGCTTCGAACCTTAAGATATAAATAGAAAATGGTATTATTAAAACTAAGAACCTACAACATTTTGGTACTTCTTAGGTAAAATTTAGATATTATACTGTTCTTTGGTGAAAAATATCAGAAGTGTGTGAAATATTATTATTAGGTACAGGTACGAATAACATAATACGATTAATTAGCTTCGATCCAAAAGATATAAAAAGATAATGGCATTATTAAAACGTTTTAATTCGAATTCGGGTTTTATTATCTCGTTAGATGTAAGTACACACGCCTGCACATCAACCTACCACAAACTGTCAAATTTCCTCTATAAACTTTGAACTTTATACCTCAAAAATGTGGTTGAAAATGTATTGAAGAAATTTAACAGTTTTGGAAAGGTTGATGTGCAAGCGTCTGTACATTATTTCATAATTTAATTTCAAGCTTCAAAATATATTTTATTTTACTGGATATGCAGGCAAGTATACAAAGCAAGACAAGTATTATTAGTACCCAAGGTTTACACACTACGGAGTGTAAAGTTAAGCCATGGCCGCTATTTAAAAAAAATGTTTACTAGGTCTCATATCCTTCAAACCGGGACAGTTGGCGGCAAAAAATTGTAAGTATCTACTTGTAGTAGTGAATAGCCTATTTACTGTCCCACTGCTGGGCAAAGGCTTCCATCATTGAAATCAAGTTATCGCTACAATTGGTGGGAAATGACTTAATCACCACGCTTGCCAAATGCGGGTTGGTGAATACAAACCCGGGCTATGAAACGAAAAATCCGAAACACACTTCGCCCGACCTACGAATTGAACAAAGAACCTTCTTCGGGTATATCGAGCGCTTTGTCACTCAGCCACTGAGAGTGAGAGAGATAGATATTAACCAGATGGATTCTGTCTAATCTGTACCAGCGGCTATAAAATTTAATAATATAATTAAACTAATATATATTTTTTAAGTTGGTGCATTTCATACCACTTTGGCAAAATCTGGTCCAGTAAACATAGTAGCAACAAGAATTTATCTGCAAATTAATTTTGTGAACCCAAAATGTAAAATCGCCTAGGAAACTGGTGATATATTTTATTATTGCACTGCCTTTGAAAATTAACAATCACGTTTCATATTACTCAAGAAAAAAATATGTAGGCAAGATATGTATATAGAAGAAATACGCGTATACGCGTAAATAAGCGTATGCGGCTTTGTGAGGCACCGTCAAACGACTCGTTGCCATGCCAAATTCTTCACACCTTTGCGTTATATGAAACATAACAAATATTAGTTTTTGTATTGATTGATCGTTTCATAACAATAAAACCTTAATGGATTCTTATTTCTACATTAAAGTTAAAGTGTTACTTCATAAAGGGTAGTATATTTTGTTATTTACACAACAAAAAGGAACATAACTTAAATTAACTTATTTTTTAAATATTTTACTGGTAAGCACAGTGTCTCACCTGATGTTAAGTGATGATAAGGCCAATGATGAAAGCGCACTTCACCCGGGATCCTCAACTAGTGAGGCACTGGCTATCTTATCTCTAGCAGCCGGAATACAACAATGCTACAAACATTGATGTTATGGCGACATATTTAGATAAGATGGTGGTAGCCAGGCGGACAAAAAAGCAACTGTATTCCGTGAAAAAAACCAACCAACAAAAATAAATAGCAAATTAAAAACTAAAGATCTAATAATGAAAGACGTCCTCCAAGTGTGGGCTCATGGAACGTCCAAAAGAATGCTGGCAACTTATATATACATATATATAAATATATCCCTATATATCATAGAGTTGTTTAGTTACGATTTATTAAGTAGGTACCTAGTCGACATATTATATTTTTGACGGACTTGTGTAACTGCGACTTGCGACTTAAATTACGACTGAGGTCTTGTGTTTCAACCACCGCTCTCAGATGCAGGTCTGGGTTCCAGTTGGAGATATAATATTAAACCTGGTATGGTACGGTTGTTGTACCGAACCTTGTTCCTAATCCGCCTGGCTGGCTACCACCATCTAAACGACGTATGTCCCCGTAAAAACATAAGTATCATTGCTGTGTTACAAAAGTTTAGTGACAAGAAAAGCCAGTTCTTCAGTAGTTGAGGATTCCAGATGAAGTGCGCTTTTGGCCTTTGACCTTTGGCCTTATCGGCACTTACTCTTAGATGAGATAATGATCAAGTGCTTCCCGATTGTGGGATAAATTATAAATAAATAGTATATGCTTTAATACTTTTCTTCATTGTGATATGGCACTATTAAACTATTTGAAAAAGGAGATAGTGTTGATAAAATTCCACGTGTGGAACTCGAATCCGAACCCCATAACATGCCGGGTCAGGTGCACTACCAACTATGCTATCGTGGCTCAACGTGGCTCGTGGTTTTTTCAACTTATTGTCTTTTTTTCCAATTGTAATCTGTTCGCAACAAAATTTGCATAAAATTATATATCACCACAATCATAACTATTAGACTATTTATATTTCTAAATATTTTGTCTGATTTATGATGTTGATGTTGCTTAAACCACCGCGTGCAGACAAAAAAATCTATCTAATATCCTAAGTATTTATCCTAACCATGTCATAATCATAATCAGCTCATTTTATGTCCCCACTGCTGGGGCACGAGCCTTCCCTATGGGTGGATAGAGAGAACGGGCCATAAACCACCACGCGGGCCCAGTGCGGATTGATGGTTGTTAATGACTGCTAATGCAGCCGGGACCAACGGCGTTACGTGCCTTCCGAAGCACGGAGGAGCTCATGATGATATATTTTTGTTCACCCATCCGATGACCGGCCTTTGCGAAAGTTGCTTAACCTCAGCATTAGCAGACCGAGCGCGTAACCACTGCGCCATCGACCTCCTAATTTTGGTAAAACTGCCAACGGATATCATTATTTCTTGTATACGAGTATAAGGCACTGGTCTAAGACACAAAAGTTATAAAATTGAAATACTTTATCAGAACAAGAAAATGTATTTCATCTGACTTTAATAGAATCCTAATTGATTTGAATGTTCCATACTTTTTTGTAGGCATATTTTCGTATTCTCAACGGGCATAATCTACTTTGTGGAACGAGATTTCTCGATTCAGTTTCATAACAACAGCTGAATTCTTTTTTTTCTCCAGGGAGTTTTCTGGTGTATCACAATTTCGGAGTCGGATGATTCTAAAAAATGTTATCTATTTATTTACAAAAAAACTATTGAGTCCTTGGAAACGTTTAGGTAACGTGAAAATTAAAGGAGAAATATTATGTTTTTTTTAATGAAAAAACCATGGGTTTGACGCAGACCGTCCCATTCGCATTTCGTCACGAATACAAAAATGGTCGCATTCGCATTCAGTCCCATTGGTAATCCGTCCCATTCGCATTCGGTCCCATTCGCATTCCGTCCCATTCGCATTCAGTCCCATTCGCATTCCGTCCCATTCGCATTCAGTCCCATTCGCATTCCGTCCCATTCGCATTCGCATCCAATATTTAGCCGCTGTTATTACGTCATGTTCTATGATCATTGATCACAGATGAAGCACCAACAGTCACGAGCATTAGGTAACATGTAAACAATGTCTTAATACAATGGAAAATAAATAATTGTAATTTTAACTTTCTTATTTATCACATTGCCTAAACATTATGAATATTTCCATGTGATTTTCGGGCAATCTGATAATACTCTATGGGTCTTACAAATAAACAAAGAATAAGCTGCGAATAGTTATATCGTGTTTTGTCTCTTTTACTCTAATTTGAAATGATGTTTACATAACAGGAACAAAACACGGAATAACTATTCGGACCTTATTCTTTGTTTATTTGTAAGGCACTCTGGGTCTTACAAATAAACAAAGACTAAGCTTCGAATAGTTATACCTTGTTTTGTCTCTTTCACTCTAATTCGAAATGATGCTTACATGACAGGAACAAGTCACGGAATAACTATTCGAAGCTTATTCTTTGTTTATTTGTAAAGCACTATGTATTTTACATTGCACGGGGTGCGGGGATGAGAACAAACTCGTGATACGCGCTGACCAATCAGAGAAGTTATATATTTTTGTGATTTTAGTTTTGTTTTTTGTAATCTATAGAAGAGTGATGTTATAAAGTTAAATTTCATTTATTTGTAACCAGTTTTAACAACAGTTTCACTTTTAGGTTTAACTAGGGTAAAGACTACTAAGAACTAGAGGATTTAGAACCTCTTCCGAATAAGTAGGTTTAAGTTATGAGTCTGATTATTGATATGGGAAAGTCCAGTTAATTTAAGTTTTTATTATCATAAGTCAGCAGAGTACATATGAAAGGAAATGTTTTATTTAAAAAAAAATGATTTTAAATATTTGTTCTACGTTTGAAATAAAAAAACAACAGTTCGCTACAACTCGCGCCCGAACTAATTATAAAAGTAATTAATCACTGGGTCCATAACATATACACATTAATGCTCGTCCTAGCAAGTCATTTTCACGGCTAAGGATTTTTAAGCCGACAAACTTTTCACGTCTTTCAAAACGTGACGTAATATTTATTATATGTAAGCTTACCTGTATTCCTTTGTAGTGGAGTAAAGGAGGCATGGTATGGCCAGCAGCATCCCGCTGACCCATATCAAGGCAATCATGACCAGCGAGCAGGTCTTGGACATCCTTGGACGCATCGGCCTGACTATAGCTTGATACCTGAACAATAGATTATGATAATTTCAAAATTTGTGACATTATCAGACACTTAAAAATTATTATTTGCACATGGATGGTGTGTGATGCGAGGAGGTTAAGCAACTCAAAGGCCAGTCATCGGATAGGTGACCAAAAATGTATCATCTCGAGCTCCTCCGTGTTTTGGAGGGCAGGTAAAGCCGTTGGTCCCGGCTGCATTAGTAGTCGTTAACAACCACCAATCTGCACTGGGCTCGCGTGGTGGTATATGGCCCGTTCTCCCTATCCATCCACAGTGAAGACTCTTGGCCCTGCAGTTTATATTTAACGCCCCGAGGCATTCTATACTAGTAAACCTGGAAAGAAACAAAAACTAAACGCAAAAAGGGCTCAATTAATAAAATAATCTTTGTCAACAACATAGACATTATAGACATTTAAGATAAAATACTAATATATAAAGTTCTATAGTAATAAACAATAATCATTAAACCTTTAAAACACAGAATAAGGAAATCGAGTAATGTTCATTAAACCCTGAATGCATGTTGCATGTGGTATGCTGTACCCCACAAAATGTTTAAATGTTGTAACTCCGCTATGATATAATGGACTAGTTCAATATTTTCTGTTAACTTGAATCAACATCTTTTGGGGCAGGAATATAAGTCTTACATCAACGTAGGCCTGATGTGACCCACATCCCCCATCCCCTTTCCCCTTTTTCAGCGCTAAGCACTGGACGAGATAGGAAGATTGCACCCACTGAAAACCCTCGTACGATTTTATTTCATATGATTATATATAAAAATCCGGTCTAGCAGTGAGGCAGTCATCATATTATGACTGTCTCACTGATAGATAAAGGCCTTTATCATTGAAATCAAGGTTGGGCAAAGTATGTTTCAGATTATTTGATGCATATCCTGGGTTTGTGATCACCGACCTGCATTTGGCAAGATGCAAGATAAAGTGATTTAATTTTTTTTTATACCATAGTGGTAGCTTTGTTCAAGCGATTGATATTAATTTAGGTAATATATTTCTTAGTATTAACTATTTACACTGAACAAGCTCCGGTTGGTTTTGGAAGCAAATAAATATTGTGATTTTGGAGGTAATTGAATTTAACAGCAAGCACGCTTTAGTAATATAATTCAAAGTTGTATATATCAGCACTTTCATTTGCTATAACGGAGTTACTATGAGTTAGACGATCAAAAATTGGTATTTGAGAAGGCCGTATTATATATCTGTATATCTATATATATATCTGTATATCTATATATATATCTGTATTCTCTAATATCAATAAAAAGAAGACAAATCGCTTTTCATGTATTCAATCATTCAGATTAACAACTTGTAAGGCGATGCGTCAAATTAAGAAGATAAATATAATACACGCCATTTCTCACGAAATGGAATATTGTACACGGCCAACTCAACTTGTCTGGTTAATATTCAAGCGATATGAATCAGGCCGCACATGAACGTAACGTGTTACACTTCGATCAATGATGTACGTACTAGATCCCCGATGAGCGCTTGAAAAACGGTACCTACGGTGCCACGAAGCCACAATGACGTTTGTGGCGATGACACTAAATATTAAGTACAAATATTTTACAACCTTAATTTAATATTTATTTTTAAGATGTAAGGTTTATAGTAAGTTGAAGTTGTTGATGCTATCCAATGTTTATTCAGATTATGTTATTCGAAATTTAAATGTATAGGTATGAGCAAACCGGACCATTTTCGAGATGCATTTATGTTCTCGATCCTTTTTCTAGTACATAATTGATCGAAGGTTGTACAAGATTTGGATGTATGCATACTCTTCTAAATATAAAGTAAGTAGCCTATATACTGTCCCACTGTTGGGCAACGGCCTCTATCATCGAAATCAAGTCATCGCTTCAATTAAAAGTTTTGGACACCACGCTTGCTAAAAGCGGTTTGGTGATGACACAAAACTGGGCTACGCATCGGATAATCCGAAAAACGCTTTACCCGACCTAGGTTTGAATCCAGGACCTCCGGTTATCGGGCCTAGTGCTTAGCTACTCGGTCACCGAGGTGTTTCAAATGTACAGTACAAAATATAATTTATGTAAGAATCTGATTAAATCCAAAATTAACTTCAGATAGGCGTGTGAATTGATGAATTCAATTCAATTTACGATAAATCATTCAAGTTAGTTCTCTTCTTTAGTCTAGTTTCTTAGCAAAAAATGTTATGTTTTTTTTCCTTTCCTTGACTGTTAAAAACGTTAGGCGTTATGCTACAAGATAGAAACCATCTGTTACACCTGTAGCAAGACCCCTTACCCTATAGTATTATTATTAATTTATAAATTAGCACAATAAAACTCACATTCTTTTAAAATGTATATTTGTTCCAACAACCAGTACAACTCAAAATCAACCGTCCACCACAAATGCTCCAGCCAAAGTGACCATCATCTAGTGACTCGATCAGCCATGTTGTTTACCCGTCATTCGTTCCCGCCAACACTCAGTTTTGCCAGTGAAATAAAAACAATCGAGTTCGTTCGGATACGAGTATCAATTAAGATATAAATTACTAAATTATTAATCAACCTAACACACCTAACACCTGGCTGCTGAGCTTCAGCATGTCAAGCACGTACTACGGGATAATAAACTGAAAGTACCACGGCTTCGTCACAGAAAACGAAATAAACCAACCACAGTCGAGCTCCAACCTGCTGTACTTCCATTATATGAAAGGTGCCACTGACAAGATTGGACGTATATTAAAGCGAGCTTCAATCAACACTTACTTCAAGCCGCCGAAGAAGATCAACTAATTTTTACGACCTTTTTTTTTTTTTTGAGAGAGATTGCTAATTGCCGCTGCGGCATTTTCAGCTTCACCGGGCTTTTTTGGGGGCGGCGAGGAACGTAAAGGGTCCCTCAAGCCGTGTGAAGGCCGTCAGAGGTTATCTAGAGGGAACGGTATCGCGCACAAGTGCGCGTCCCCGTGCCCTACTAGATTCTTCGAAGGGTTCGGATCGGATCGGGGTTTTTACGACCTGTCAAGTGCAAGCGTGTAGAAACTAGACTGCGACTGTGGGCCATCGAGCAAATAAAGAGAAGTGTAAAAACCCGCGTTACAGAACACATAGCCGACGTCAAATATAGGCGCGAAAATAAGTCTGCAGTATACGAACATGTCCTAGAAGGGCCCAACCATTATTACATCAGGTTCGATAAACCTCAAATACTAGCTAGAGAACAACGATTCATAATGAATGATGATACGTGAGGCTATTGAAATTAAAAAACATCCTAATTTCAATAGAGAAGATGGTTGGCATTTACCACCAGCCTGGGATCCTATCATACAAAATATTAAATCCCAGCCCCAACACCATACAGCAAGACCAAAAGATACTGTAAGATCTTTCTGCGTAAAACGGAACGCACGTGATTTAATTTAAATGAGGGTATACAAGCTACTTACTAATTATCAGACGAGCAACACCTCAGTCTTTCTTTGACCACGGACCCTGCAAAGGGTTCGAAACGTCAGGATTAAACGTAGTTAAGAGTAATGTATAAAATAAACGCGCGTAGATCCGTAATAGTTGTTTCATTTCAAGATAGAAACCGTTTTAAAGAAGCACCTATTAACTACCGAATTAACGATACTGTTGAGATACTAAGACCAATAGACAGCACACAAAAACAATACAAAAAGCAAACAATGAACCTCAACAAACAAACAAAAACCACACAGTTACAACTGAGCAACTCTTCAACATAACATTGAAACACGTATTTTTCACGCCCCCTCCAAAAAGCCTAGTCTCGTAAAATCCAATGCATTCTTTGCCATGTGAATTGGAAATATTAATGTGACCTCTGTTATCGGTCCTATGTCACTTGTCACCTGTCAGCCACTTGTCAAGACTTCTTGACAGGAATGTGAAGAAACATGCTCGCATTTCTCTTTTGTTTTTTACCTATGATGTATGAGGACCAAAATGCAAAATCATAACCAATCGACATTAGTGTTTTGCCAAATATGGATACTTGTCAACTGTTGGTGTATCAACATAAGTACAGATGCCTGCACATGCACATCAACCTATCCAAAACTATAAAATATCTTCAATTAATGTTTAACTGTATGCCTTTATACAGAAAGTTCAAAGTCTATTGAGGAAATTTGACAGTTTGTGGTAGTCTGATGTGCAGGCGTGTGTACATCTGCACATCAACCTATCCAAAACTGTCAAATTTCTTCAAGAAATGTTCAACCATATTCCATAGACATTAAATTCAAAGTCTGGAATTTTGACAGTTTGTTGTAGTCGTGCAGGCGTGTGTGCATCTGTACATTATAGAATAGATTTTCTTCCTCAAATCTCTATATCTACATAATTTACCCGCATCAAAAAAGAGGGGTTGGGACTAGATGGCAAAGCTACCTAAATGATAAAGGAAACTAAATAATTATCCTTCAAGCACATAATTACCTCGTTTCATCAAAGTAAAGACCTCAGAGCAATATAATTGTTCTAAGGTAAAGACGCAAGTCTGTGTTGTCTTTGTTCTATGTAAATCTGCCTAAAACCATATATTAAACACACACAACGCTAGATTATTATTATTTTACTTGCTACTCCGAGATTTTGGCAGAATTGTGTTTGACATTAGCCACAAAACATACCTTAATCGAAAAGAAAAAATAAACAAAGACGGAACCAGACGTTGCCACAATGTTTATTTCGCAGTACAGAACAATAGTTATTGTTCCAAGTTTTGATGCCTGCCCCAGTCAACTTTGTTATACGACTTTTAACAAAGTTGACTCTGCTTTTGTTTTGGCCTGCCACGTCACCTAACAAAACAAACATGGCATCGCTAGCTGTTAGCCCGAATTTGTTTGATAACCACGTGTACAACGAAAAATCTTGTTTTAAGTAATGCGATGTTTTCTTGCCTAAATTAACATTGTTTACTTTTAAGTCGTGCTCAAGTTTTTAAAAATGGCGCTTTGTTTTCTTAGATACTTTATCCTTCTACACACAAATACATATTGAAAATATAATTAATAGAATACCAGCACGTGTAAAGGAAAATCGCGAGTGGTACAAGTATAATAAACTATGATGTATCATAGCTGTCAAAAAAATACAATATAAGGAAATACAAACTAATAGAAATAGCTGGAAGTAAATGGTTTACGCGTTTAAGCTTGAGGCACTGATGTACGCTATCCGTTATACTGTCACACTTCACATAATAATATTAGTGCCTCCAGCGTTTAAAATGTATATATATGTGTATATTACATTTGGAAAATATCTATATTTATTTATATACGTCCCTAGAATCTACCTATCATAAAATTGTATGTATATTAAGAAAGTCGTCCAACATACATTGTTCAGAATGTGGGCGAAGGGATATAAACGTTCAACTTTATACCCGGTGTATGAAAAATGTCACTACAATTTATTTTTTCTTTTTAGTTTGCGTTATTTTTTCTTTTTCATATTTAATTTTTATTTAAATAGTTTGCGGGTTACGTTTTTATTCAAATAAAAGCTTGTTTTTAAATATATTTTTTTTCTATTTAAATCCATGAAAGTCTAATAAAGTTCTTTTATAATCAAACATGAGTTTATTTTGTATTTCAAGCCTATATAGGCTTAATTAATTCCTTTGAATGTTACCGTAAGTTCATTTTAATTTCAAGTTAATTTACATTTTCTAAGTTCATATAAGTTCAATTTGAGCCTCAGATTTCGACTCGGGAAGTCTACAACTAACTACCTACGCCGTCGTCCGTCGCCGGCGAATTAGCAACGTCACGTTCACAATTTTATCTGACCGGACAAATAGCATCCGGTCGGAAGTTAGCGACCTGACCCCAACAATTCCTTCTAAAACCCAACAGTCCGGTCTAAAAACCGGACGGTTGGGAACCCTGTAACCGCCATGCTAAAAGTCACAGACGATATCCGACATGCAATGGATAATAGCTTGTTTACAATTACTATTCCACTTGACTTTAGCAGCGCCTTTAACTCTGTTGACCATGACATCCTCCTTTCCACTCTCCATTCTCTTAACATTACCCCTTCTGTAATGGCTTGGCTCGCAGACTACCTTTGCAATCGCTGCCAGAGAATTAAGAGTGATGACAGCTTTTCTGATTGGGCTCCTCTTACTGCGAGTGTGCCACAAGGTACTCTCACCTCTCCTTTTTTCGTTGTTTATAAACGAATTTACTTACCAAAGTAATACCTTCCCCACCACCTGTATGCTGACGATATTCAACTTTATTGACATTTCAATGCAGCCAACACACGCTCAGTTATTGAAGACACAAATAAAGATCTATTCTTGGTGAAGTCTTGAGACGATGCATTCGGTTTACTTGCGAACCCAACGAAGTCGCAAGCAATAATCGTAGGTAGCAGCAGACTGGATGTTAGCGGTCTCTCCTGTATTTCATATGAAATACAGGAAATAATCTTATGTATGCTGAAAAATCTAAAAATCTTGGCCTCGTTTTTGACCGTACACTGTCCTGGAAAGCGCAGGTAAATGAAGTTAGTCAACGCATGCACTACTCCTATCATTCTCTCAAACTCTCAAACTACTCCAGTTTTTCTTACCGTACAATACCAAAATTAGGCTCGCTCAGTCGTTTCTACTCCCCCTTCTCGACTATGCTGATGTTTGTTATCTGGACGCCACTGAGGAGCTGCTTAACACACTGGAACGACTGCAAAATCTGGCAATCCGGTTTATATTTGGTTTGTGTAAAGGACAACATTTTTTTTGGGCTTAAAATAAATGAAAATTTAACAGAGATCATTTCTGTTGATTAATACTATAAATATTTAATACTTTCATTCTACACTATTTTCAGATTTTAAAAGATGCCCATTTTATTTTGTAAAAAAATGTATTATTTCAAAAAATGCGTTGAAAGGAATATGTCCGAGTTCTTTTATGACAGTTCAGTGACATAAACTGACAGCTGAGCCAGCTGCTAATGTCATGACGAGACTGAACATTTTGGATTTTTTTTTGTTTATTACAACGTTTTTGTTGTTTTGCAATTCAGTAATTCTATTTTGATTTCATCGCTTCACTGACGTGCATATTATGGTATCTACATCAACAATTAGCAACTCTATACATAGGGAAACTCGAGCATGGCAGCTTTTTAAAATATGTGAATGTTGGTTAGAATTCTGAGCTTAAAACATGTCTTAAAAGTGCTTACTTACTCCATAAGCGATCAATCTTGCGCATTTGCACAACAGATATATACATCTTATATATGTAGTTTTACTTTATTAATATGTTAGGAAAAGGTATGATGATTGTAAGTGTAAGCTTATAATATGGAAGAAAATGCATGTGTTGGATTTATAGCTAAATGTGATACAACAGGGAAAATAAAACAATGTCATTTTAAATTATTTCCTTTATTCATTTTCCATCACCAAAATTCCATCTAAAAATGTAGCAGGTGCCGATACAGAATCTTGATGCCGAGCCCAGCCAAGATACCAAACTATCGTCATAACATGAGCACATGTACCAACTGTTCGTTTGCCTATGATACATGAGCAGTAATAGCCCGCCCAGTAATCTGGTCCCGCCAATTTGTTTCTTCTGATTTTAATAATATATACGTATAATAAATTGTATTACTGTGATGACGAGACCTAATTCTTCCTCTGATTAATACTGTATCATGTGATGACGATATTCCTGGTACATTTGTAACAGTTACATTATTATTGACTTCTATTACAAACGTACCATTTGTTCGGATATGTTCCCCATAATAGGACCTGGCCTGTTTAATTTGGTAGGTCCCCAATGCAAACAGAACCAAGTCAGACATTTGCATTTCAGGGAACATATCCAATTGAGGTACTTGGCCATCTATTCTAACGAAATTAGCCCTGTGCCTGTTTAAATGCAGCTGTTGAACATGATCAGCTAGATGATTAGGCATATTTAATCTTTCTAATGCTCTTTGTAAAATAGGCTCAGCATCAGGCCGGTCAGTTATCACGGGATGAAAATGATTTATTAACGCTGCAGAGATTCTAAAATCATCCATTAAATGATCACTCATTTTATTAAAATAATTGGTTCTAAATATTTAATAATCCCGCTTAAACCGACCGTTTACAACTTCCACTACCCACCTGCACATTGTCACTAATCTTGATTTATTGGCTTTAATGGTCGAGAGCTGTGGTCCTTCATTTTCCGAACGTGTCTCTGGTTTATATACCAAATAACCTAAAGAATTGAGTAACCCTAATGCATCTCTAAATCCACGATCTAGTATGAATACATCGTTTTGGGTAAAGTAGCTCCTGAGGTCTGAATTCTCATTTTGAAATAATTGCTTCATAATGTCAGCATCAGTAGTGGTTGCTGGGTAAGGTCCGTATGCATCTACAATATGACCGTCAGTTGCTACAATCAAAAATGGTTTCACTAGATTACGGTATTTGTGAAGGCTGTAGGATTTTTTTTGAAATAAGTAATTTGAAGATTTTTGGACATAAATGTATGTTCCATCCATGATCACTATAGGGTTATTCAATTCTCTACCAAAGAGACCACGTGGAATCATAAGATTTCTTGAGCTCAATGCTTCACGTGATATATGTCTTACACCTAGATGTAACAGTACATAAACAGATGTCAGGCAATTTCTTGTTTTGCAAAGGACTCTCCTGTCCTTATTTTTATTAAATAAAGTGCTAGAGCCGTCTTCTTTTTCTTGCAACTAGTGAGTGCATTCAATATCAAATTAAATAAAATCATGAAATTAACAATAGACAATCCAGTCCAGTAGTGGCATATATTTTCATCGATGTTCTCTACACCTTCAAAGTTTAGAGTGTCAGTTTTTGACTCACCCAATATATTTAACATTTCCTCAATGTGAGCTGAAGTGAACTGAGTCATAAATTCATAATCATTGAGTACATCCCAATTGTACACAGTACTGTGTTGCTCACAAATCCGTGAGTTGGAAGTTATAAAAACTTTGTAGTCCGCCAGTATTCTTTTTCTTAAATATAATGGAACTCTGAGCCGCTCCACGTTAGTACAATCACTTACAAAGCAGTGGCTTGCACTATCTGGAGTGCGACTATAACTGGCAAGGGTTATTGTAGAAAGTGGTTCATGTACATGCACCTCATCTTCTAAAGCAGGGTCTTGCAGATCTGCATTGTCAGCAGCTTCGTGTTCATCCCCTTCATGTTCAATGAGAGGTTCATGAACCGCAGCATTTTGTCGAACTCTGTTGTGAGCTTGTTGCCAACATGCATTGCACACTCGAGCATCGATGGGAATCTGTAAAATTCAATTTAATGTAAATATTTTATTTTTAATATTATCAACATAATTTTTAACTTTTGTTTATGGTGATTTGAGGTAAAAATATAGTACATACCTGTCGTGGAGATATTACACCAGTTATATACGCTCTCTCAGGACGTCCTTCAGGCAGTGGTCGAGACAGTCTTCCACTTCTTCGTGCCACTGATATGCCACAATTGACACATAGTGTGTGATGTCCTAGTTGCTGTTGAGGTCTACTGTGACCTTCCACAACTTCGGTAATCACTAAGTCAAAACATTCCTGGCACAATCTATCCATGTTTGACACCTAAAACAAGAAATGATTAACAATCCTTGTTGCTTTATTCAATAGAAACTATACTATTCATAAACATAATAGTATGAACATATTAATCATCATCAGACATCTTTCCAAGTCAATATTACAAGATAAGTACTGATATTAAAAGTTGTAGTTACAATGATATAATATTGTTATGAATAGTTTACTGTTACTTTATACTTAGGTATTAATAGCTTAGTGAAAAAACTATTTAACATCTGTTTAGTAAAATTATTGAAAACATTTTTGGTAATTTTAATAATAAAATAAAATATTATATTGAACACACCTGTCTGGTATTCCACTCTTCCAGCAATGATACAATATCTGGACTTGTATCAAGTATATCATAAGACTGACGATTGGCATAAATTCTTGTACCGCAATTAAAACATAGTGGTTGTGTAGTCATTATGAGTATCTGAAAAAAATCAGAAGGTAAGTCCTTTCTAGAAATGACAAGACACTAATTTGATTAAAATGCCGAGCTTCAAAAAGTTTTATTTTGTATATCCACAACGGGTAAGCGCTTGGCTTTCATCTTACCTGATGGTAAGTGACGACAAGGCCGAAGGTGGAAGCACGCTTTACCCGGAATCCACAACCACTGAGGAACTGGCTATCTTACCTCTTAACTGTCGAAATATCTCGACAAAAAGCGCGCTATGCAACGTTAACACACGGGAGTTAATAAATGGCGCGGGCCAAGTGCAGCGTTAACAGACTATGTTAACAAATCACAACAAACAAATCAGAAACAAAATAAAAAACTTACATTAGATAAGGCAGGAGGTGTCGTTGTTGATCCAAATCGCTGGGCAAGAGAGGTATCCAAAAGCTTAGCGCAGGTCGTCGTATTATACACCGGGTCAACAAAACAAAGTCGAAAGGCGAAAATCAGGTCCAGAAAGCTCAATACAAGTCGTAAAACGGAAAATAGCACGAGAACACAACGAAACATCACAGCATACAAGCGAGGGCGAGATCCGTCTGAGGCTGGTTGACCTGACATGACACTCATGACAGTGACAAGACATGTATTTTTTTAATTTAATGAAAAACGCACTGACCGCTGTCACGTCTGTGTCAATAGATTTTTTTTATTATTGCAACATTACTTCTATTGTTGCTAGGAAAATGTATTTTTGTATATGAATTAAATTAAAATGCGCGTCTATTTATTAATATAAATAATATGATCGCAATCCTTATATTTTTTCTTTAATTTGATGTATCATTTGCTTATGTTAATTGAGTTTTTATTTTAAGCCCAGCTCCCATAGTAAAAAAACCTTCTCCTTTGAACACATTTCAGAATTTCGGTCGAAGTTAAAGTGGTTCCCAGTTCGACTTCGTCGAGATATGCACAGCCCTTCCCTCCTTTTCAAAATACTTAACTACCCACAGCTCCCATATTACCTGCGTTCCCGTTTTACGTTCTTACCCGTCTCTTCCCGTCCCAAACGATCATTCGACACACGACTGCCGTGCTTATGAAAAACTCATTATCTTGGTTTTTGGTGCAAAATGAGTCAAATATATATCTGACATCAGGAGAACGAGATGAAAAACTTTGCCAAAGTAACAATTCATGAATAAATCAGCAACACAGTTTACAGATTTTATAAACGCATTATCTAAGATTCCTGTTGCAGTACCACATATCAAGAACGCATTATCTAAAGTTAATGCAAACATTTATCTTGCAATTAAAGATTTGCTAGTTATAAATGCACTATGTTGTTTGTTTACATCGCCATGACTGCAATCGGTCGGACCAATCATCATCATCATCATCTCTCCTCAACCTCAACCTTTGGTCTGTCTGAATACCAGACACAATAGAATTTCAATTGTTTGGCGCCGTGGATCCACGTTCCGACATACCAAGGCTTAAGTTAAAGCGTTTTTCGCTAGTAATCTCATAACTCGTTATCGGCGACATGCATAGATTAACAGGAACAACTGGAGATAATGCGTTTATAATTAGAAAAACATAGCATATTCTGGACTGCCATACATGTTAAATCGCACTAAATATACAAGATGGTGCGTTTATGCTAAGTGACGTCATCAGGCTCCTAGGACGAGCAGGGGTGGGGAAGAGAAAGAAAGGGAAAGGGAAAAAAGGGGAAGAGTAATATCGTCTGGCAGACATGCGCTTATCATGTCTCGGAATAGATTAAACATAGAACGATTAATTTACTTAACGGAACTAGTTCCGTAAACATGTTCGCGGAACTATTTAGTTCCTCTGGCGCTGTTGGTGGTCGGTGAATCGGTCTTAGTTCCAACTTTTACTTTCGTTCATCGGACACGTCAGCTTAAACATGTTTGAGAAACTAATTAGTTCTATTGGCGTTCCTGGTTTTAACGGTTACGCTCTTCCATTGGACTTAAAAACAAAAAACTAATCTAACTCTTATTAAATTTACACTTATAAACAAAATCATTAGTTAATACAATTTTAGACTCTAAAGTGATTGCAAAGCGAAATTAATTAACATTACGTACATCAACACATCGCAATAACATACGCAAACGAAGTGTCTCAAAGTAAAGTAATAGTAATCACTAGAGAAATTTTAATGGCCCAGAAAATAGGTCAGTTACAAGTTACAAGTGTCAAGGTCAAATGAGTTCAAAGTTCAAAACTAAATCTTAATTACCTACATGATCATGAGGCTAATTGGCAAAATCTAGATATCCTTCAAATAAAAATTAAAAAAAGTAAATCTTTTTCGGAGGTTTCTTAAAAAACAGTGCCTAGAGGGATTCAAAACGAAAAAAAAAAAATGAAATTATTTTTAAATAAATAGAATTGATGCCAGAAAATAGACATTTCTGGAATACAAACTTAACATTAATATTTACTACATTTAATATTATTACAAATAACTAAATAGTAAATAAGTGTAAGGATAATTTATGAATGTTCATATCTGTGATGATTCTAATAAAAATAATGTAAGAATGTGATTTAATCGCTCATTTTAATGTGATTTCCTTATTTGTAGGTAAAACTTATGAAGCCTGCCTGATATTAATTTCAATTAAATTTAGTTTTGTAAGTTTGTCATTTTATTTTTACAAAAATACAATGTTGAAAAAATTTCCTCGAGCAGGATTTGAACCTGCACCCTTCTGACATACCGGGCCAGGTGCTCTTCCAATTGAGCTATCGTGGTTCTAACCAGCCCGCCGAAATTATTCAACACTATTTACTTTTTACTTTGAAAGCCAAAGGCACCCATTCAATGTCAACAATTACCGTTATTAACACCCGATCATAATATTTTTACAAATACTAAAGATCAGTTAAGAAGTAGGCAAGCTATTTATAAAATGTTTTTGTTTTGTTTATATAATTTTAACGCAAACTTTTGTTGCGAAACAAATTACAAATCACAATGTTAAAAAAAATTCCACGAGCAGGATTTGAACCTGCCCCCTTCTGACATACCGGGTCAGGTGCTCTTCCAATTGAGCTATCGTGGTTCTAACCAGCCTGCCGAAATTATTCAACACTATTTACTTTTTACTTTGAAGTCAAAGGCACCCATTCAATGTCAACAATTACCGTCATTAACACCCGATCATAATATTCTTACAAATACTAAAGATCAGTTAAGAAGTAGGCAAGCTATTTATAAAATGTTTTTGTTTTGTTTATATTGTTTGTTTTATTTGTTGCGAAACAAATTACAAAAACACAATGTTAAAAAAATTTCCACGAGCAGGATTTGAACCTGCACCCTTCTGACATGTACCTGACCCACCTGACCCGGTGGTCAGGTGCTCTTCCAATTGAGCTATCGTGGTTCTAACCAGCCCGCCGAACATTTCAACATTCAATTCAATTTTTCAAGTAAAAATAAATAAAAAGGTTGTTACGAAATAGTCCTTGATGTGACTAAATAGTAAACATAAGGCTTGTTATACAATGGCAAAAATATTTGACACCCTCACGAGTGTCATTTTCGCGAATAAATACTTGACCACGGTCACGAGTAAATAAGGCGACCAACATCAAGCATTTACAAACTCACATTTACATTGCAAACTTGAACCAAAACTTGATATTGTAAAACACAGTGTAAGATATCAAGCTGTCAAAATGTTCAACTGCCTGCCAACCACGTTAAAGTCTATTGTTGACCCCAATATATTTCAGAGACAGTTAAAGGTCTTTTTGCTGGATAGATGGTACCACAGCTTGAATGAATTTGTTGGGCAATTATTGTAACTTGATATTTTTAACTTAACATTATAATATTATTATATTTTTTTTATTCTGTTTATTTCATTTATTAATTTATTAACATAATCAGATTACTATTATTTTTCTTTGAGATGTATAATTGAATTTTATAATTTTTTAACATGTAGAACTTTGATTATTCTTATTTTTTATTATTGTTATCTCCAACACAATTGTATTGTTAAGGAATAAATAAACTATTGAACTGTTGAACCATCGTTACGATGGAAGCCCGCGACGCAGTGGTTACAACAACAGTAATATTTACAAACTTGTCGCGTCGTCTTCTCTAGCAGATGAGACTGAAAATTATTACTTTCTAAAGCCCCCAACTAATTCGTTATGTTCAATGATGAGTATTGGTAGGGCTAATTTTCCAAAAGATTCCGAGAAGTTGTTAACCCTTAATTACTCGCTTAACTTTACAAGCTAAAAATTCAAACTTAGGTCGGTCGGAAAGCGCTCTCGCCTACAGTAGCTTCCTTATTCGTGCCAAAGATGATATTGCAGTGAAAAACACGATGTTGGTGGTGAAATGTTGTTTTTACGAGATATCAGTAATAATAAATGGTGACAAGTGACAGGATCCACGTGTCAGTAGCTACCGGTTATCTCTGATCAATAGAGACGGGTATTACCGTAAAACAATCGAGGTGGTAACCGGTGTTACTCGTTCAAGTTATATGTATATTATATATGATTTAAAGCATAGTTTTCATTGTATGTACCTACTTTACATATTTGCAGAATACTGAACTGTACTCTTAAACTGTACTACTCTTGAACTGTACTGTAGGTAGATTTTGATCACATGACTGACCCACAGCTGGACAAAGGCCTTCATCATTGAAACCAAGTTTTTTAACCGTCTCTTAAACTCATTTAGAATGTACAGACCAAACTGTCCATTTGTGATTAGATTATATCGAAAAAGAGTACCTACACTAACTACTTCAGAGAGACCGTCAGTTAATTCTCGAGCTATTTTAAAGATGTTCTTATGTACTTCAATTTATACATTGTTCTTTAAATATTCATAGTTACTGAACTGTTTATCAAACATGTTTATCCAGACGGGATAGCAACTTAATCTTGCTCTAGGCCCATGTCAACGTTTGATGAATCACTGACAGGCTCGATTTGACTTAGTTGTTCAAGAACACACCGAACTAAATGTTCTGTAACTGTAATTAGTGGTTTGAAACTTTGCAACAACTGCTGTGGTAATAACCATCTTTAGCTTATAAATGTCATATTGGCCTTAGTCCTCCACAATATCTATATGAGTACGAGTATATTAATACGTGAAGAAATAACTTTGTACAAAAGACGCCTGCATCAACCTATCTAAAACTGTAATATTTCTTCAATACATTTTAAACCATATAACTTAGCCATAAAATTTAAAGGCTATTGAGGAGATTTGAGAGTTTGTAGTAGGTACGATGTGCAGGCGTGTGTACCTCTTTCTAAGCACATTGTGTACACTGAAGAGTTAAAGGGTTAAAGTTTCTATAATGTAGAAGGAATGCAAAAAGAGAAAATATATGTATATATGTACATATTAATATTCACTGTTAATTATGTTGTTATATGTTGACTGTTAATTTATCATATCGAGCTCCTCCGTGCTTCAGAAGGCACGTAAAGCCGTTGGTCCTGGCCGCTTTAGCAGTCGTTAACAACCACCAATCCACACTGGGCATCCGCATTGTATATGAGTATACAATATAATCATTATCATCAGCTCATTTTGATGTTACACTGCTGGGGCACGAGCCTTCGCTATGGATGGATAAAGAGAACTGGCCATAAATCACCACGCGGGCCCAGTGTGGATTAGTGGATGTTAACGTCTGCTATTGCAGCCGGGACTAACGGTTTTACGTGCCTTCCGAAACACGGAGAAGCTCGAGATGATATAAATGTTTGGCAACCCAAAATCCGACGACCGGCCTTTGCGAAAGTTGCTGAACCTCAGCACTCGCAAACCACTGCGGTATCGAGATCCTCAATAGTATCAGAGTAATAATATAATCTATTCTAAGCTTATACTTTGTTTATTGGTAAGGCCCTTATATGTTTAAAGGTCACAGTCCCTAGAACACACATAAGTATTTTTATATAAAAAAGTTTTTTTTATTAATAAAAAAGGTAAAATTATCACCTGTCGAACGAGATTCCAGTGAGTGTGAACACGCTGGCAGCAACTGTTACATTCGCAATGAAATTGCTCAGCTGACAGTATCGGACTCCGAACACCCAGTCACTGTAACAAACAAAGATTATTAACAAACTTAGTTACCTACCGCTTATTTATTAATATAATGATAATTTATTGGCAGTTCGTAATTATAGTAGTTATAAAAATGTGATAACTTGAATAGATATGAGTAAAATCAACTATGTAAAATAAAGTAAGTATAGATCCGTAAAATCCGTTTCATTTCAGTTATCATTACATGTTTGTTTTCTATACCTAGCTCGGCAAATTACCTCTCCACCTGATGTTAAGTGGAAACGGAGTCCAGACGCGAAGACAACTGGCGCAGCGTAAAAACAACGCAGCATCGGTCACCCTCACCCGGCCGGCCCACAAGTAGGGTTCCCAACCGTCCAGTTTTCGACCGGACTGTTGGGTTTTAGAAGGAATTGTTGGGGTCAGGTCGCTAACTTCCGACCGGATGCAATTTGTCCGGTCAGATAAAGTTGTAAACGTGGCGTTGCTAATTCGCCGGCGATGGCGGCGTAGGTAGTTAGTTGTAGATAGCTGTTCAGAGTTTGAAGAATTTCTAAGAACAGATGCAGGAAAATTACATTTCAAAAATGTTAAAAGCTATAGCAAGAACAATTTTAAGAAAAAATAATTTTCCTACACCTATATTTTGTTTTTACCTACCTGTTAGGTTGATACATCTGTATTTTTCTTAATCAAACTCTTTCATTGATACTTAAAGTGTTTTTTTTTTCGATTTTGTCCAAGTATGACCCCGCTACACACGACTTTAAAGTTTATACTGACACCTCCCACCAACCTTACGGTTATAAAGTTGGGTGTCAGACATCCTTACGCAAGCACAAGGGACCATCTGTGTCGGGTCATAACGCCGGATCAGGACGCGCCGAAGCGCATTCTTCATCCGGTACTTATAAGACTAGTGTCTCGAGCGAGTTGCTCCGTGGATACGTATAGTCCACTATTTAATATCCAGATAGGTTACCGAAGCTGTAAGCTCGCTCACTTCTCATTGCATCAAAAGCACAACGTGCAGTTTCACTGTTCGGGTCGTCAACTCTAAAGTCGACTACCAAATGTCCTCATTGGCGGAGTTGTAAGCCCACTCACTTCTTAGTACCCATCCAGGATCCTCACGATTCAACCGGAGACATTGCATCTAGCGGGCGCCTCTACTAGTTATGCAGACTAGTGCCGGAGATGTTGGAAGCTTACTTAATAAAAACCACCGACCAGAACAACCAACTATGGACAATTCACGTACCCCGCAGATCCTTTCGCTACAGGCCCCATCAAGACCGCTACTCGGACCCGCTCGCTGTGCAAATGGAAGCCTGGCCAGACCTCAACCAGGCAGACGAACATTCCCACTTCTACAGCTAACCACATAGCCACCAAAGGCATAACCGGCAAGGGGTCTAGGATCCGGAACTCCCGTGGTACCCTTGAAAAGACAGCCGGACCCGTAGTTCCAACTGCCATACCCTACCTATCAGGGTCAGTAGATAGGGCCGAAGTGTGACCAGATTAAATTTGTTGTCCGGTTATGGCGCCTGAAAAAGTTGGCAACCCTGCTCATAAGGTGCCTCTTCACGCCTCGTTTGAAGGACCCCATGTCATAGGAAGGAGGGAAAACGTGTGCTGGTAGACTATTCCATCTTTTCGAAGTGCGACAATGGATGTGTACGCTTATGGTTGCACTATTTTAATAGACACATGTTTTGTGCATACAAGTGTATCTTGTAAGAAAGTACATATTATGTACTCTTAACCAATTGACTCACATTAACAGCCTGTTCTCTATTGTGAACCAAACAAAAATACAACTCAAAGATAACAAAAATATTTCTAAAAGTCGACCTTACTCCTAAAGGCAATCCCTTTCAGCTTAATGGATGCTAAAGGGCTTCGTCGCGGATTTAAAATAATAAAAATATAATGCTCCTCTCCACTCTTTACTTTAATCTTATAATTCATTATTCATTTATTCACTTAAAAGCAACATAACATTATTGTTAAATATAAATTAAGATGATCTGTAGAAAAATATCATAAGAAAATAAGCTAATAAGATCTGGTAATTATTATAAGGTCGCGGGTAGCCGCTGGCTGCAAGCAGCACAATGAGGTAATTGTGGAGATCTTGGGATACGCCTTTGTCCAGACTTAGTCTTTCGATTAAGATGATCATAGATGATTAGACGACATATTATTCAAATATGTGTCCTCGTCATCATCAACATCATTCTATAAACGTCCCACAACTGAGATCAAGCCATTTTACATGAATAACAGCACACGTGGGGATCAGAACATATAACTTATCATGGTGACCCAATTAAGAGTTGGTGGGTTTTAGTTTTTGTCATTATACGATTACAACCGGTTTAAAGGTTCAATATGCCATAATAGAAAGGCATATTTTGCCACTCAGCCACCGTAAGCCAGGCGTACATGTATCCCTTCTTGAATCGCTCTTGTTGGTGTAACATTTTCTTTTACTTTTTTATAAGACACGAAATTTGCATGTATTTAATCATACTCGACCGATGTACGCACCGACGACGGTCGGTCGAGTACTGCTTAAGCCGTATCGTATAAACGTGCGAAATTGTAATTTCCTCGTGACATACTGACTTACTTTTGCCCTGTGCCAAAAGAGGCCATTCAAAGCACTACAATAGCTGTTTTCATAAGTTTCCGTTCAATGGCCACTACAAAGCCTATAAATTACTTAGCACAGTGTGATAAAGCTGAACATGGCCGGCGGAATAGTTTTGACAATATCTGCGGGACTGTTGTGTTTTATAGGCCCACTTCATGTTGATTGACTCGACAGTTTATTTGTCGCGTTTGTTTTAATGCTCCATCGCCATTTGTTCAATTACTGAAGTTGGTATCAGAACTACATGCGCGTCTGCATTCTTTTGTTTTGGTTTAAAAGTATTGTTGTAATTAAAGCAACGTGAAGAATGATTCTTCGCAACCTCACCTTATGATGACACCGTTGCATATTATAATGTACAAGCGGCCAGTCCCTGCTTCACACGGGTGATTTTTTTTTTAAATATAGCCTATGTTACTCAGCGCTAATGTAGCATTCTAATGGTGAAATAATTTTTTAAATCGGTGTAATAGTTTTTGAGTTTATTCATTACAAACATACATACATATTTGTTGTAATTTATGAAACGTCAGGATAAACATTAATTAAAACTAATGTGTAAAATAAACGCGAGTAGATCATTAAAAGTTGTTTCATTTCAATGTGTTCGCGTAAACTTTAGAAAACAATATACATACATACAAAAATACAAAGCTTTCCTCTTTATAATATTAGTATAGATTTAAAGAAAAGTAACACTATTAGGTACTTGTTGAATTAAAAGAAACCATTGACGGGAAAGTACTTTAAAGAATTAATGGTATTCCCCCATAAAAGATGTAGGAAAATTACTGAGATCTCACGTAGACATAATGAGCTTAATTTAAGCTCATTCTTAACATTGTTTTGTTTTTTTTTTGCATTTAGGCGTTAACGACCACTCTTCAAAAGATGCGCGCTTGAATTAAGACCACCATGCTTAATATATAATAAATATTGTAATGAAACGAATGCAGTATTTTATTGTATTCAAAGTAAAGACACGTCATAAAAGTTTTATAAGTTGTACAAGCACTGGGTTCGCGTGGAGGTTACCTATTCTTCCTTCACAGGAAAGGCACGTGCCCCAGCAGTGGGAACAAAATGAGCTGGTGATGGTGGAAGGGCAAATGTACAAGTTCGCACACCGCCCGCCAAACAAATATGTTTTTGAGCACCCAAAATGTCGAAATTTTCGATGACCCGCCTTACAGCCCTGACTTGAGCTCTAACGATTTTTTTACGTTCCCCAAAATTACGCAAAGTCTTCGTGGTCAACGTTTCATCTCACCCGAAGAAGCTGTTGACGCATACAAATCGGCCATTTTGACTACCCCCACTTCGGAGTGGAATAAATGTTTTAAAAACTGGTTCGAACGCATGCAAAAGTGTATTAAATATCGCGGAGAATTATTTGAAAAACAATAACTGGTAATTATCTGTTAGATATTTATTTAAACGACACAACTTAAAAGGCAAGGCTTTAAAGGGGTTTCTTTCACTGTCGCCACCGCCACCACCACCTCATTTTATTTTTTTTATTTTTTTTTTATTTTAGGGAAATTTACAGACAAATAACTAACTTATACTTACTTATCATCATAGCCATTTTAACTTATGTTATGTATTTTTCGCAAAGGCTGGTCATCGGATGAGTGACCAAATATTTATCATCGCGAACTCCGCCGTGCTTCAGAAGGAACTTTAATTACGCACGCATTAGCAGTCGTTAACAACCAACAATCCGCACTGGGCCCGCGTGGTGGTTTATGGCCCATTCTCCCTATCCATCCATAGGGAAAGCTCGTGCCCCAGTAGAGGGGACGTATATAAGCTGGTGATAGAAGAAGCATGTCTAGGCAAGTATGCTACATCCTGGGCCGCATCATTGAGATTGCGATCAATTTATTGCCTATAATGAATTTTTACAAATCTTACCTGTGTAACATATATATGAAGTTGAAGAGGCAATTGAGCGACGCCATCATGAGATCAGCGAAGGACAGGTTCACCAGGAAATAGTTGGTCACAGTCCTCATGCGTCTGTGAGCTGCAAAAAAAACCTCTTATTAATTTTATAGTTTCATGACTTTAAGCGAAGTGTGCAGAAACCAGTTGCAGGTAGGCAAGGGAATACTACTAATAGCTGTCTTTGCATCTGGACACTGCTTCTGCTTAACATCAAGTAGAGCAGAGTCATTTGCCTAATGTTCTATATAAAAAACCGGCCAAGTGCGTGTCGGGCCACACGCAGTGTAGGGTTCCGTAGCCCATCACAATAATGCGGGCTCTAAGAAGAGGGCTTTTATGAACATTTATTTAACGATGGCTCATATACTTAAATGTAGATACTACCGGTTTCACACACCTGAAAACCTACCTATTCAAGTAGTTCCCAATGAGGAATTTGTACTGCGCCAAGTACATTTTATAAGTTGGTCGACTGTTACTCGTAAACTTGTAAAGCCTACTTAGCCGTGATAGTTTTCCTTTTAACTTCGTTATATATACAACTACCGTGAACGTGAATACCTTATTTGTTACACACAGAAGGAAAAACAGTTACACACAATCTTAAAGCTAGTAACAAAGGAAAATGGGCAAAAAGTTACCCACGATATGGGCCCAATGAGCGTGGTTGGCGAGTTTTAAGGAATGCCTATTTATAATTACAACTGGGATCATCATGCAATATCAACCGGGACCAACGGCTTAATGTGCTCAATATATCAAGATATTTACGGCTTGAGGTTAGGTACTGATAATGCGGTCTGAGGGGTTCAGCAAACTCTCTTCAAAAAAGCACAAGATATTATAATTTGGTCAACAGGCATGTGTCCCTACATTGTGGAAATTGCTTAATTTGCAAGATTGCAGTGTGCTGGTGTATCATTTAAGTTCGCATAAACTTTAGAAAACTATTTATTAGTGTCGTCAAATAATGTTTAGACAACTTTAATTAAAATACGAACAAATATTGTTTTCTTCACATAAATTATAATGATTTAAATATTTGAGACTGATACACATTTTGCTTTGATAATATTTTAAGCTATGTGACCCAAATTTATAACACCCTTATCATCAACAACCAGGCTCGCACAAAATTTGAGACGATTCTTTGAAGTCACCATTTTAAATGGGACGATCAATCCGAAGCGTGTTTGTTAAAACAAAATTAATGAGGAAAAACACAAAATGTTTAGCACAGATTTTGAACAAGACTTTTGTTATTACGAATATTAATAATTTATTTAGGAGTAGGTATATTCATAAAAGTGATGATCGCAAACATTTTATTGTCTATGTGATTATATAATAATATCTGTATTGATATTATACAGATTTAGAATTAATAAAAAAATAAAAATAATAAAAATAAAATATAAGACAACGTCACATTCATTGGTCTGATCCCAAGGTAAGTACCTACAGCACTCGTTTCATGGAAATCAGAAACAACCACGGTACCACATCCACCCAGAACCGACACAATATAGAAGAAGAAGAAAGAAGTTCGTTTTCGACATTGACCCGACCGTGAATCGAACCAGGGACCTCAGAGTTAGCGCCACTCAAAGTTCGGCGTGCAAGCCACTCGGCTACAGAGGTCGTCCAACCATACAGAATTGATCATACTGGTCATACTAAAGCCTAGTTAAGGAATTAAATAAACCGAGCCCAGGACCTCTTAATCTGACACCGGATCTCTAATAATTACAGGCAGCAAGGGCGGTGTAAAGTTTCAAAATGCTTTATAATTGGTATCCCTTTAATTCCGCACGCCAGATGAATGAAAGAAATTCATCCATCTGGCGTGCGGAATTGAAGGTATGTCAAAAGGATGGTAAGAAAGAAAATAATTTATTAATATTGAAATGAAACAACTTTTACGGATCTACTCGCGTTTATTTTACACATTAGTTGTAATTAAGGTTTATCCTGACGTTTCGAACCCTTTGCAGGGTCCGTGGTCACAGGGAGACTGATGTGTTGGTCGTCAGACCAAAAGATACTGTAAGCTCTTTCTGCGTAAAATGGAATGCACCTGATTAAATTTAAATGAGGGTATACAAGCTACTAACTAATTATGAGACGACCAACACCTTATAATAATATAATATACCCACGTGAAATAAGGAACACTTCATAGATTACAGAAAAATAAGAAAAATTGAAAAAATTAAAATTAAAATGTTTCATACATATAGGGTACGGAGTGTTATTTATTTGTATGAAAGGATTTTTTACACAATTACATGGACCTAAATCAATTGTATACGTGTGAAAGAAGACGTATTTTTATGATTACCATCGAAGAAAATATAGAAGTATAGTACGTGTTCGATGCAGATAAATCCTTTGTATGAATTTCTTTTGTAATAGATATATGTGCGAATTTATTTTCTTGTGGTAGGAGAAAAGGTCCTAATTTCCTTAAAGGAAATGGGGAAGCGCCTTTTGGAGATAGCGATGATTGGAAAACGCAAGTGCGATCGATAAGCACGTGCAAACACAACTTTCTTATAACATTAAGACATATCATCTACCGCACAATTTTTAAATGCAGTAAAGAGCATTCTGCACCGTTATGAGAAAAAAGCGTTAAAAGCTGAAATTTGATTTTGCACTTTCTTCAATTCATCATCATCATCATCTCAGCCAAAAGACGTCCACTGCTAGACAAAGACCTCCTCCCAAGGACCTCCACAACGTCTGAGTCGTTTTATCTGAGTGGTAGAGCCACGCTGCGTTGCAGTACGAAATGGGCCGGCACGCCCGGCGTAATACCACCCTCTCACAGAATATCGGCGTGAAACAATGGCAGTCGTTGCTGTTGTGTTTCGTCCGGTGAGTGAAAGTACCGGAGGCCCATCTCTCACTCCTCCCAATTCCAACTCCTTCCTCAAGGCCGGCAATGCATCTGCGATTACTTTGGTTTTGCGGGTGTCCATGGGCGGCGGTGATTACTTTCTACAGGTGACCCGCCTGCTCGTTTGCCTCCTTTTAATATTGAAAAAAAGACCGGTTTTGTGCAAATCGCATCAAGCGGCTGCATGTGACCTTCAACAGATCGTCGGTCCACCTTGTTGGAGGCCTGTCCACACTGTGTTTACCTCCATTAATTAGCTTAAAATAAATTAAAATATATACGTTCATACTTTGATTATAGAGCAAATAATAACGAACTTCTTGATATACGGTTTTGCAGTACGGCTATCGTAATGCATCCAACTCGTGCGAATCTATTAAAAGCTTTCACCTTCTGTGTATGACAAAGTGAACCCTTATGTAAATAAGCAACTACATCGTCGACATCAAACCTACACCTATATCAGATATTTAAAACCATTAAAGAATAACTTTACAAATAGGTACGAAACAACACTTTATCGTGAATATATTTTTATACCGAAAAGAAATTGCTTAACATTCTTCGAACTATCTAACGAAGGGATTTTATTGGAAGATATAAAATATTCCGAATCAAAACAATCAAAGTAACGGGCACTGCAAAATCTTCATTACACAAAAATGTTCACAACTCCACTAAGTAAATTGAGTCGGCACTTTTGGCACTAACAAAAACTTTTGTCTAAGGCTTCTGAGGTAAATAAAATTTTTTTTTCATTAAAATTTGAAGGCAATTACTGATTTTAAAGCATTGTAGTTGTACGATCAAAATTTAAACCAGTGATGCTTATGGCACAGTGTTTAGTGTGTGTGTCCTTTTTCGCCCATAGGCTCGGGGAAATATGTATAATGTTTTTTTCCTGCATAAAAAGAGAGAATAGAAAATGTTCGGGCTCAGTGACATGTCATGCATTAGAAGAGGCCTATACGTCTAGCAGTGGTCTGATACGGGGATACGGGTCGATTATGATGATAGCTGTGATGTTATGCTGATTACAAAACCGGTCTTTAGAGAGATTCTTGGTCATTTTTTTTTATTTTTTTTTTATACTGACAGTCAGCAAACGAGAAAGCGGGCCGCTTGATGGTGAGCGTCACCGCCGCCCATGGACATCAGCAACATCAGAAATGTTGCTTTTGTGTTGCCGACCTGAGAAAAACCTCTTTACACCCCTTTTGAAAGAATCCATGTCGTAGCTCAATGGGAAAAGCTCGGATGGCAGTTCACTCCACAGTTCGATCGTACGTGAATTAAAATTCCTCTGGAAACGAACCGTTCGAGAGAACAGCGGCTCCAGGAAGTGTGCGTGTGCCCTGTTCCGATGGCGAGCGGTGCGATGGTAGAACGAAGAAGTGGGCACCAAATTAAAAAGTTCCACAGAGCATTTTCCATTATACAGGCGGTAGAACACACATAACGAGCCGATGTCACGTCGCAAGGCTAAGGGTCTAACCGGTCTGAGAGCTTGGGATCGTTGACCTTTAAACTTAGTAAAAAAATATATACCTGTCACAATCCAAATGACGATCGCGTTCCCACCAATGGCAATCGCCAGCATGGCCGCGAACAGACACACCCAGGAGTTGTGCGCCCACATTGGCATGGTTGTCGACGGGGCAGGGGTTGGGTTCTTCGGCACAAGCAGCGTTGCAGCGCTGAGGATGCTGCGGTTGAAGTCCATCTTCCAGGTGTAAACAACCTGTGGAGAGAGATACGTCATCAACATTTTTTGAGCTGGCAAATGGCCTTTAGCAATATTCTGCGTAAAAAATTCAGGTAACAACCAAAATTGAAGTTAAAACTGATTATTAGTATGGAGAGATTCGCGGTAAAGGAAACATTTGGCATTCATGGAAATTGAAATCTAAGATAGGCGCGTTCTACAGCTGGAATCTCTATCTACTGGGAACTGACTTGTTACTGTCGAAATACAGCAAAGCTGTTAACAATGTTGTTAGAATAGTATATAATGATTTATTGATGACATAACCCGTAACGTTAGACAAGGTAGGTCCATTAGTCTTTCAATACGACATTAAAACAATGAAATTATTTAAAAAAATACTTAAAATTATAAATAAATTAATAAAATTAGTTATCTATATAGTTATAGCAACAAACATTAGATAACATGGTGGTACCTAGCCAAGTCAAACCCCCAGATCAAAGATGCGGTTGTTAAACATGTCAGTAAAACAAATGCATATCGGAAAGAGAAATGAATATCGGAAAACCCAATGTCGTAAAGCAAATTAATGTTGCCAAAGGAACGTTGCCAAAAACAAATACATACTTACAATCATTGGGATACAATGCGTCATACGATAGCTTACTAGCTTAGCCGCTAATATAAATAGAGTACTCTATACTAAAACACGAGGCAAATTTAAAACATGATCAATATCTAAAATGTACCTAACATTTATGTTATAATTGCAGTAGTAGGTACAAATATATGAAACAAAAATCAACAAGTTATTAGCATCAACGTAATTAATAACAATCTCGAAACATGGTTCAAAATTGAAGCATCGCCATATTGAAGCAAGAGATCTTAATAAAAATTCTTTGATACGGCTTGTAAATAATTACTTTCTTCCGCTAAATTTCATAAACAAAATCTGGACGAGAAATATTGTGAGTGCGCCAGAATGCGACAATTTGAATAATTTTCATAAATCTTCACAGCCATTAATTTTATCTAATTTAGACACTTCGCGGCGACTTAGTCTCGTATTTCTATAAAACTTTTTAACAGAGGGGAATTATAAAATTTTCTAGAGCATCTACATTGTCAAGTACATTTATTTTACCTAAAACAACCTAAAAAACAGAGTTAAAAGAAAAGGGCAAAGTAAAAGTTTGAAAGAGAGTATTGAATTAAAACTGTCTGGTAGAACAATTATTATACAATAAGGTTTTAGGGTTTCCAACGCGCGCGTGATAACCCTGGGCCTTACCATGAGCTCTTGAAGCAGTACTATATAGCAGTTGTGAAAACGAGACACACACATTCACATGATACAGTAGACTTGCTCTCTCGCATAGGCCTAAGACACCGTACTCGTATAACAACTGTACGAAGACCCGGATCACACGTACTCTATTACACACGTCCGATCCGATCCAAACCCTTCGGAGAATCTAGTAGGGCACGGGGACACACACTAGTGCGTGATGCCGTTCCCTCTAGAAAACCTCCGAAGGTGATTCGTTTCACACGGCTTGAGGAACCCTTTAAGTTTCTCGCCGCTCTCAAACAAGCCCCGTGAAGCTGCAAATGCCGTTTGAGGCAATCGGCAAACTCTCTCCAATATAAAAAAGGTACAGACGTGTACCTGGGCGCTTCTCCCACTCCCACGACCCGGTCAACCCGAGCCGAGGTCCTAGGCCTTTAATAATAAGTTATCTCAACTCGCAACTATCGCAAGCATATCACAAAAGACCTAGAACGAACAAACGATCTCTGTGGACACTGTAATAGCGCATCCGACACTTATCCTGTTTTCCAGGCAAAAATAAAGGACATACTAAATTCTTAGATTAGCAATGCAAAATACATTTTAATTCTTAGTGACTAAATAAAAATAAAAAAAATCAAAAGTACATTCATTTATAAACTTATCTTCCTAATTATGTAAATTAAACATTATTTATTTCAAACTAGGAACCTTACTAAATTCTTAAATAAACTAAATAAATAGCAAAAACAACATTCATTTATAAACTTAACTACTTAATGTATACATATTTAAACATTAATCATTTTAAACACAGGCAGCTCATACTCGGAAGGAGGATGCCCCTTTGAGATATTTGAAGCAACAAAAATCTTTTAAAAATGGATTCCACAGATCCTCTATTGTTACAAATCAATGAATTCAAATCTAGGCGTTGCTACACATCTGCATGTGTAAAATTTTTGCAGAGTAGTAATTCAGACAACAATGCTGCCAAATGTGATATAATTCTAGCTTTAATTTTACACCTGTTAAATATTATACAAATGCTTTATCTAAGAATAATGTCAGATGACATTAGTTGAATATAAAATATTTTTTTTATTATAAACTACTAGGTATAAAGATAAAAGCAACATTCATTTTAGGACAACTATCTACGTAGGACATATTGAGAAGGGCGGTTTGAGTATATTCTTTGTTTTACTATAGCAATGATGATATATGCCTAATTTAGCGTTAAATTTATTTTAGAGACGCGCCTTGGAAGCGCCTTCGGGTTGTTCCGCTCCTGTTCCGACCTAAACCCCTCGGAGGATCTAGTAGAGAAAGGGGAGACAATTTGGTGCTACCATGCGTGAAACCATTCCCTCCAGAAACACACTGGTGGTGTTTCGAAAACACGGCTTGAGAAATCCTTTTACAACTTACTTTTTGTAAAAGTAATAGTGTTGAATAATTTCGGCGGGCTGGTTAGAACCACGATAGCTCAATTGGAAGAGCACCTGACCCGGTATGTCAGAAGGGTGCAGGTTCAAATCCCGCTCGTGGAATTTTTTCAACATTTGTGTTTTTGTAATTTGTTTCGCAACAAAATTTGCGTTAAAATTATATAAACAAAACAAAAACATTTTACTTTTTATAATTTGTTCACAGCAAAATTTGCGTAAAATTATATGTTAATAGTCGTTTATATATTTTGCCTAATTCTAATCTGATCTTTCAATATTTGTAAAAATATTAAGATCGGATGTTGATGACGTAGTTGTCGACATTGAATAGGGCTCCTTTGCCTTACAGAGTAACAGTAGATAGATAGTGTTGATTAATTTCGGCGAATTGGATTGAGCCACGATAGCATAGTTGAAAAAGCACCTGACCCGGCATGTCATGGGGTGCGGGTTCGAATCCCGCTCGTGGACTTTTTTCAACACTTTGGCTTTTTTCAAATGGGTTTTTCAAATGGTCCGGTGATGTGAAAAGGCCTTATGAGGCTATTAACAAACTCTTTTCAAAATAATAATGTACGCGCACGCGTTGAAAAATTCCTTTTGTTTCTACGCATGAATAGTTTTGCACTCACGGCAGCTTACGGGTTCAAACAGAAATCGGTGAAGCGTTAAGTGATATGCAAGCGATCCGTTTTCAAGACAATTGCGTTCTTTGTTTTCCTTCTTGACATTTCCAATTTAAACATAACTTGGTCTCGGTTCTGGTTTGTTTAGATTAAATATTTTATTGTTGTTGTCAGTTGCAAATTTACACGACTTCCGCAATTTTGTAAGTGTTATATGTGGGTATTCGTTTATTCTATTTGGCATTTATAACTGTTGCTAAGGCAGTTCAAATATAGACACCGTACCGAACTACCGTTGTTTCATTTATCACAGTGGCGACGAGGATTCTTTTATTATAACTAGTGGTTCAGTTACGTTAATAATGGCTAAATTGAAGGAGTTTGATTTAAAAGAAGGAAATTGGCAATCATATTGCGATAGATTGGAAATGTACTTTTTGGTGAATAGTGTGAATATGGATTTAAAAGTGCCGACATTGATTGCTTATATGGGAGAAGCAGCTTATGAACTATTAGTCAACTTGTGCAGCCCACGGAAGCCGTCAACCATGACATTCACGGAGATCACCAAGGTTATGGGTGACCATTTACAACCACGTCCATCAGTTCTAGCGGAACGTTTTAAATTTCGGCAGCGTAGGCAGCGATCTGAGGAGAGTGTATCATGCTATGTGGCGGAACTAAAAAACTATCTCGGTATTGTGATTTCGGGAATTCATTAGATGATAATTTAAGAGATCAACTAGTATGCGGCCTTAGAAGCGAAGTCATAAGGCAACGATTGTTTGCGGAAGAGAAAATTACGTTTATGAAGGCAGTGTCATTGTCAAGCGCGCTGGAAGCGGCGGAGCGGGACGCGGCCGCGGTGGACGCGCGCGGCGACGCTGCCGGCGCCGCCGGCGCGGGGTGCGCGGCAGCAGCGCTCGCGGAGACAATGGTGGAACCTGGTTCAAGGCGGCAGAGTTCGCTGGGAACGGATCTAGCGGGAACGGTACATCGCATGCAAATCGGTAGATGTGTAGCATGTGGAGATTACAGACATACACAGAGCGACTGCAAGTTTAAAACATATGAATGCAGTCGATGCGGTATGGTAGGACATTTACGTCGAATGTGCCGGACGAACGAGAACGCGAGTACAGGCAGTTCGAGAGCGCGGGCTGGCAGGAGCGGGGCCCGGCGCGGGGCACGTGGTTGGCGCGCGGGAAAATGGCGGCCGGGATCCAAAGTCGATAATCATTGGGCGGAAGAACAAAATGAAGATCTTCGGGAGGATAGTGAAAATGAAGAGCCAATTTATCAAATGTCTTTGAGTAAATACCAGCCGGTGAGCATACTATTAAGTATCAATAATGTACTATTGTCTATGGAAGTAGATACAGGCTCCCCTTTATCGTGTGTTTCACTTAGTACTTATAATAAATACTTTAGTCATTTACAACTACAAAAATGTAAGTTAACTATTAAATTTTATAATGGCAGTAAAGTTAAGCCATTGGGCTATTTAGAGGTAAATGTGAGGTATAATAACATTTGCAAAAAACTAGACCTTTATGTTTTTAAGTTAGGAACGACAACTCTTTTGGGCCGTCAGTGGCTAGCCGAACTGAATATTGTGATACCTACTTTACAGTTGAATAAAGTCTCGATAAAAAATGTAACAGTTGATCAAAAGCAAAATGACATTGTAAATAATATTATTTCTAGATATAAAGAAATATTCGATGGTAGTCTGGGGTGCTACTCGGGCGAGCGGGCTGCGCTGCAGCTGCGGGAGGGCGCGCAGCCCGTGTTCTGCCGAGCGCGCCCGCTGCCGTACGCGCTGCGCTCGCGCGTAGACGCCGAGCTGGATGCCATGCTGCGCACCGGGGTCATCGAGCCCGTCGACTGCTCGGACTGGGCTACGCCGCTGGTAATAGTACACAAACCCGATGGAACTTTACGTTTATGTGCCGACTATAAGATTACGCTAAATAAATATTTAAAAGTAGATAGGTATCCGGTGCCTAAGATAGATGATTTGTTTTCTAAATTGAAGGGAAGTAGGTATTTTACTAAGCTTGACCTCTCTCAGGCTTATAATCAAGTATTATTAGACGAATCACGTGATTTGACGGTTATTAATACTCACAGGGGTCTTTTTCGATATAACCGACTAGTGTATGGTTTGTCATCAAGTCCTGGAATTTTTCAAAGATTGATGCAGAAATTGTTTGAAAACATACCAAACGTAACTTTATTTTTGGACGATATTTTGATAACGGGGGATTCAGATAGGTCAAATTTAGATACGTTAATTAAGGTGTTACAAATTTTAAAAGATAAAGGATTAAAAATTAAAAAGCAAAAGTGTAAATTTTTACGTACAGAAGTTAAGTACTTAGGATTCATAATTAATAGTGAGGGTATAAAGGTAGACCCGGAAAAATTAAGACCTATTATTAATATTTCTCCGCCTCGTAGTGTTTCGAAGGTTAAATCATTTCTAGGAATGATAAACTTTTATGGTAAATTTATTAAAAACCTTAGCTTTTACCTTGCTCCTTTACATAAGCTATTAAAAAAGGGTACTCCCTGGGTTTGGAACGACGAGCAAGAGCACTCATTTAAAACGGTTAAGAGTTTGCTTATAGGTTCTAAAGTATTAGTGCATTATGACGAGAATTTGCCTTTGGTGCTAACGTGCGACGCGAGCGCGCGCGGCGTGGGCGCAGTGCTGGCCCAGCGCTGGCCGGGGGTGTCGGGCGGGGGCGGGGCCGAGCGGCCGGTGGCTTACGCGTCCAGGTCGCTCACCACAGCCGAACATAATTATAGCCAAATTCACCGGGAAGCGCTGGCCATAATTTTCGCAGTAAAGAAGTTTCATCAATACCTATACGGTAGGCATTTTGTATTACGTACAGACCATAAGCCGCTAGTTAGTATTTTTGGACCAGACCACGGTGTTCCGAATATGACAGCGAGTAGATTACAGAGATGGGCACTTATATTGTCTGCTTACAATTTTACAATTAATTACGTTAACACAGACAATAATACGGCAGACGCGTTATCTCGATTGGTAGAAGGGTATAGAACTCGCGGGGATACTAAAGGGGACGTAGAGGAACCGGAGCAAACCTACCTACACTTCGCTTCAGAAGCCTTAGCACTGAGATATGAAGATATCAAGGAAGGTACTAGGAAAGATCCCATCCTGAGTCGGGTTATAGGTTACGTCAAAGATGGGTGGCCAGATGACGTGGAAGTAAGAGAAATTAGACCGTATTTTAACAGGCGTAGAGAACTATACATAGAATTAGGTTGTCTTCTTTGGGGACATAGGTTAGTTATTCCCAACACCTGTCAAGATAAGGTTTTAAGAGAGCTTCATGATACTCATATGGGTATAAATAAAACCAAAAGCATCGCTAGAAGCTATGTGTGGTGGCCAGGGATAGACGAGGCGGTGGAGGCGTAGTGTCGGGGTTGCGGCGTGTACGCCGGCGCCGCCGACGCGCCGCCGCACCACGCGCCGCAGCTGTGGCCCTGGCCGACGCGCCCCTGGACTAGGTTACATATGGACTTTCTGGGTCCCATTGCAGGGGAAAAATACTTTGTTATGATAGACGCGTGCTCTAAATGGATCGAAGTATGCAAAATGCAGTCGACTACAGCAAAAGCACTAATAGGTAAAATTAGAGATATTTGGGCTCGTTTCGGCATACCTCGCCAAGTGGTTAGTGACAATGGCCCGCCGTTTAGTAGTGAAGAATTCAAATCATTTTTAAAATATAATGGAGTAGAACATATTTTATCGGCGCCCTATCATCCAGCTTCTAATGGGTTAGCGGAAAATGCGGTAAAATTATGCAAAAGAGTAATAAATAAAGCAGTCGCCCAACATGTAGATGTGGATCTAGCGCTGCAACGTTATCTATTGATATATAGAAATACCGAACATAGCACCACGAAAGAAAGCCCTGCTCAAATTTTACAAGGTCGGTCACTGCAAACCAGGTTTGACCGGTGGAAGCCGACACGGGAAAAGCAGGTCAGCACGGCGCAGGAGCGCCAGCGGCGCGCGGCCGGCGGGCAGCACCGCCAGTTCCAAGTAGGAGACCGGGTCTGGTGTCGCGGCTATCACGGCCAGGGAAAGTGGTTGCAAGGCAGGGTCATTGAGAGGTTAGGTAACATTGATTATAACATTAAATTATCGGGTGGCTTAATTATACATAGACATGTTGATCAATTGATACACAACTCTAATGATCTGATAGTCGGCCGTAAAGTGAGTTCCAAATCTCGGGGTCTATTGCGAGGTCCGGTACTATTCCCAGAATCGACTGAAGAACCGGCGGTGTACCCTGGGGGAGACGTGGCGGACTCGATGCCTTTGATAGTTAGAGATGGTGGCAGCGGGGGCGACCGGCAGAGGGCTCTTGACTCGGGTGACACTGCCACACCTAGTACCGTTGCATCAGTTGTAGATACGGTTGATAGTCGACGTTATCCAACAAGAATCCGTAGACCACCGGAGAGATTAGGGTTTAACATATAGCCGATGTCCTTACGTCATCTTGTCATCTTATTTTATTATGCACATTACGTTACTTGGTTTATGAAATAATTATGTAGTCCGATTTACCTTAAACTATGTTAACTACATTTAGGAATAAGTGAATATTTTGTTGCCATGTTATAGTTTTCTGTGTATTGTTTTTAAGTACCTACATGTATATCGATATGTATAAATATATATATCCCATGCAATAAATAGTTAAGGGTTGTACTTTAGGAATAAGGGTGGAGGTGTTATATGTGGGTATTCGTTTATTCTATTTGGCATTTATAACTGTTGCTAAGGCAGTTCAAATATAGACACCGTACCGAACTACCGTTGTTTCATTTATCACAGTAAGTAATAGCCACTTTTTACATATTTAGCGTGGCTAATGACTTCACTTCACTTAATGTTAAATGGAAATGAACGCGAAGCCAACCGGTGCAGCTTGAAAACAACGCAGAATCAGTCACCCTTACTCTGCCGGTCTACAAGGTGCCTCTTTATGCCTCCACTGAAGGACCCCATGTCATGGAAGGAGGGAAAACGTGTACTGGTAGACTATTCCATCTTTTGGAGGTGTGACAAAGAAACAGGACGATACTATCCACAACTGGCCAAACGCCTCCTACATTACAATCTAGTCATCAATACGATTGATGGTATGAGTATGGCTTAATAATTATTGGCTGCCACATACGGTTTGACAATCACACACCAGAGTTATGCATTCGGAAATATGAAACGGTTAGCCCGACCAGGAAATTAAACCCAAGTCCTCCGGATATCAGGCCGAGCACTTTAACGAGGCATTGTCACAATGTAACTGAGCGAAATACGTTAATGTGAAGGTTTCATAGATAACGCTTGAATACATGGTAAATTTTAAGGTTTTATGTTTTTTTTTGGAGTTTTTTGTAGAGAAGAGTAGAGGAGCTCGATGGTGCATTAACGCCTCGGCTTGCGATTGCTGAAATTGGATGGGTGACCAAAATTAATTATCTTGAGCTCCTCCGTGCTTCGGAAGGCACGTTAAACCGTTGGCCTCGGCTGCATTAGCAGTCGATAACAACCACCAATCCGCATGGAGTCCGCGTGGTGGTTTATGCCCCGATTTCCCTGTGGTGTTTCCATCTATAGGCTCGTGCTCTAGCAGATGGGGAAATTATATTTAAGTCAATTAAATTAAAATGGTTGTCGAGCTTGTTTTAAGTCCGCCTGGCTAGACCCGCTTAACTACCATTTTATCCAAGTCTGAAGTCGTCCCACGTGAAAACTTTATGACATAATTTATTTATCGGTTTGACATATTATTATAGTTTTAAGCACTTCTCAATGGTTTTGTTTCTTAATATTTAAGACTATATTTAGCTATGTCATAACATTTGCTTTAGTTTGCAGTTAAAGAAAGTCTATTAGTATTTCTAAAGATATTTCACCGGTAGTATCAGGGTTACAACCAAAGGACTCATAAACATAGGCAGTTACAGGGAAGTGGCGAGCGTTTTCCAGACAATTATGGAGCAACAGCCTTATTTTGTTGTTGTCTGTATTCAATGGCCACTTAAAGAGGAAAGCTTTACCTAACTAAAGTTAAAATCAGCAGAACATGCAATCTGAGGACCCTAAAACTAATGGATATAGCATATATCATCTATACAACGTGTAACAAAAAGGTCTGATAACAAAGATACAAAGTGTATCTGATCTAGGATATTGTATGTATTGTTGCTAAGACATAGTTATTAAGTTTAATTTTTCATGCAACTGTAAATTAAATATTTCTATTAGTGAATTCATGCGCGCCAGGCGCGGATAAGCAACCAGCAATAATCATAAATGAAAGTACACAGAGGTTACTAAACCATTAGGGCTGTGACTTGTTTATTTCACAATAGAAATATTGAATTAAAAATTGCATAACAAATCGTACTTAATAATTATGATCAAAAATTTATCATCTCGAGCTCCTCCGTGCTTCGGAAGGCACGTAAAGCCGTTGGTTCCGGCTGCATTGGCAGTCGTTAACAACCACCAATCCGCACTGGGCCCGCGTGGTGGTTTATAGCCCGTTCTCCCTATCCATACATAGGGAAGGCTCGTGCCCCAGCAGTGGGGACATAAAAAGAGATTGGTGGGTGACAATCAAAGTACGAGATGTATGGAGAAATTTTAGGGAGAGCTTTGCCTAGCAGTGAGATGAAATAGGTAAAGTAAAATAATATATATCTCATTCGGTAACAAGTTTGTAAAAAAATAATATATATAGCATGACAAAGTTGTAACTGGGTTGTGTATAATTGGAAATCATTTAGGTAGATCATTATCGATAAAGAGACCAAATCTTTTATTTTAATATTTTTGTATGTGTACCTTGATAGCAGTCTAAAAGGGCGATCCCTTATTATCTTCTTTACATAAAAAATAATGAGCTAGATACGATGTAATGAAAAACAAATTCTATTCAGTTTCATTCTGTCTTTTCTCAGAAAAAGGGAAAACTGTTTTGCAGTACACAAATTAAAAACAACAAGTAAAAAACAAAAAGGAAATCATATACTGCTTACCGTAATCTGAGATACATTCCTCATCTTCGTGTTTGTTTGTTTCAAAGTATTTCATATTTTCTACCTTCCATTTAACTTTTCATGAACGAGAGGAAATTGTTCGGAAACAAAAGTCAGGGATCTCTGAAATATTTTTATTGTAAGGCCGTTATTTTGATACTTAGATTTAGCTTACTAGCAACCGCCCGAGACTTCGTCCGCGCAAACACCCGTATCCCTCGATCCGGTGATCCCGGGGGTTTAGGAAAATCCCGTCTTTTTTCTTGCCTACGTCATAATAGGGTACTGCTTGCAATATTTCAGCATTCTATGTTTCGACCGATTCGGGCCCGATTTGGGCTGAAAAATGTTGTTTTATTCTACAGTGAATATGGACTTCTGTTGATAATTAAAGGATACAGTCATTTTGAAAAGGTGTTTACATTATCATTTCATTTTTATACTGGTATTATACCTAGATGATATTATTATATCGGTACATAAATATTATTGAACTCCAATATTTTAAATTTCTGTAAAGTTGGTTAAACATGGTGAATGGACAGGGATTTATAATTAAGTTTATGTATGGCAGCATGGTAAAATTGAGTCTTATTTAGATTGATTGATTGATTATTTACATTTGATTTTATTTTCAACTCTTATTATTATTATAATTATTATCAGCCATTATTTTCCCAATGTATTATTGTATCAAATCAGGGACGTCTTGAAAAAAGGCCAGGTCAAGAGTACCCAAAACCGAAGAGCATGTATGAAGGGAATAATGAAAGTGGACGAAGCGAAACAAGTATGTAAGGATCGTAGCAAGTGGAAAGAAGTGGTCTCTGCCTACCCCTACGGGAAAGAGGCATGATTATATGTATGTATGTATGTATGTATGTATGTATGTATGTATGTATGTATGTATGTATTATTGTAATGTAATGTAATATTTTGTTTTAAGCTTCATCACAATTACCAGCCCATTTTATGTCCCCGCTATTGGGGCACGAGCTTGCTCTATGGATTAATAGGGAGAACGGGCCATAAACCATCACCCAGTTCAGATTTCTGGTTGTTAACGACTGCTAATGCAGCTCGAGATGATATATGTTTGTACCCACTGCACTTTCGATCTCCTCATGCTAAATCAAAAGTATTGTTCATCACATCACTCATTTCCCTTGCTCACATCATAAACCTAGTATTTCATATATATTTCCTGGCTGACATCCAAACCGGCATAGTCGAAGTTCCGGGAGCCCGATATGACTATCGGGCATCCGAAACACTAAGAAATTGCTATATAGCAAATTGTGAATTGTATAGTAATTAAATTGTATAACAATCATAGTTATAGGTACGCCTCGGTGGATGAGTAACAAAGCGCTCGGCGCGATACCCGAAAATCCTAGGTTCATTTCCCAGGTCGGGCAAAGTGTGTTTCGGATTTTTCGATGCATAGCCCGGGTTTGTAATCACCAACCCGCATTTGGCAAGCGTGATGATTAAGCCATTACCTACCAATCTGTAGTGATGACTTGATTTTAATGAATACGAAAGAGCGGGGTTTTCTGCAACAGATATTCTAGAATGCCTACTAGGTAGGTCCCATGCTGGTAGGTACTGTTTGTTAATTTTTTTTATTTTTTTGTGTATTGTTTTACGGCTCCGGATGAAATCCATCAAGCCTATTCGTTCGTTCTATCTTCTTATGTAATACATAAATAAATATTATTGATGATGATGAATGATAATAGAAATTAAGTGAGAAATGATATTACCCCCCAACCCCTCGAGTATCTCAGTAAAGATGTGGGGCTTTACTAAGTCCTCACGCAGACTTCTTGAGAGAATTTGAAAAGTGACGTTGCACTGTTTTGTTTCATTTGCCATCACTCATGCACACTCACGAACACTTAACGGTTTATAATCCACCATTATTTCACATTAATATTCGACATAACACAAAATTTAGAAAATAAAACAAAACCGCAGACATGACTCTTTACTTTCCCGCCAAGAAGTCTCCTGTTTGTTAATGTATTATGATAGACAGGATTTTTTTTTTTTTGTCGTTTTTTTTTAATAAGGTGTGTTTTCTAGCAGTGGACACTAATTTTTTGCCTAGTTAAAATTATAAAGCCAACCGGACTAATTACAAGCAAACTCTACCACTAGCCAATTCGAGTCAGTCTATGTATTTATCAACCGCTGGAAATGAAGCTTGTAACCTTCGAGTCTCAGATAGGTCAGTTATTAAACATTCAGTTAAATATACTTGACAATTACCCCAATATTTAAATCATTAATACTAAATAAATAAAATAAAAATAAAAAATATATTATTTATTTAGAAAGGAAGCTTAACTAGCATTATAAAATTATTATTTTTTTGGTGACGCAGTCTTCACATCTTGGTGCAGTGTGGTTACCGCAGAGAGGGTTTACGGCACATAACATAGGCCCGTAAAACCTTCGTTTTACGGGCCTTCCTTAGGTTTACGGAGCAGGACCTGCGTCGACTAAAGGCCGCTTTTTTTGTAAAATTTGTCTTAGAAGGTCTTGGAGATTTGTGGGCAAAGAAGGCCATGTTAATATTTCCTTCATTTGAGGGGTGATCAAGTCTAAGGCAAGTATTTTTTAGGAAAGTTTTTTGCGGCCATTTTTAGCAGCACATATGAGTTAACACCCACTATATTCATAAGGTCCAAAAAAAACTGCCATTGACCTTTTTTTTTCTCCTTGACACACTGTACTTGTGACATAACTGGTCCATCATATCGACGCCAATTTCTCGAGCTGCAGCTTTAGGCCCAGGAGGATGAAAAACAATGTTTCTCCGGGGAGTCCTAGATCTTGTCGGTTTTTCACCTGTTCACCTAAAGCTGTCTTTTCCCTTCAGATTTTTAGGGACTGGTAAAACATGATGAAAATTACCTGAATTGAAATTAGATAGAGGAATGTTATCTTCTGATGAAGAATCATCTGAACTATTAGTGACTTGTTCTACTCGAAAATCTTCAATAATTCCGTCTTCTTCATCATCACTTTCAAGGTCAGGAACCCCAACTTCACCCGCCTCTTCCTCATCAGACTAATCTTCATGTAGCCATCGAAAAATCTCATCATCTATTTTTGTGGTTTAGCTAAGACAATTACATAAAACACAATAAAAAATAAACTGAAAAAAAATTTGTGAAATTAACTAATACTATTACTATAGTAACAAACATCAACAAGTATAACTTACCTTCTTATTTTTTCATCTAAAACAACAGCATATATAATGTACAAACAGCAGCAGAAATGAAAAAATTATACTTTATTTCTATCCTGGGGTCTGATGGCGCCCAAAAAAAAAACAGAGACAATTACGTCTACAGTGTACCAATGCTAACGCACTACTGGTGACAAGATAGCCGCCGGCGTCATTAAGGATTTGCTTGAGTCATGTGTCTACTGGACCCCCAGATAGGGTTTATGAGTTAAGCAATTTTCGCAAAGGCCGGTTATCGGATCGGTAACCAAAAATGTATCCCGAGCTCCTCCGTGCTTCGGAAGGCACGTATTTTCTGTGTGTATTTAAGTGGATTCGAGAATGGTTTAGATTTACAATTGGACCCGATAAGTGGTGGCGCTGCTATACGGGTCCATCATGGGATACGGGTGTATTTAAACGGACGAATGTTTTGTTGTCATGAAAACTGTCAAAGCGGAACGAAGTCCGCCGGTCAGCTGGGTACGTCTACTATAAACACATGTCATGTCAAACAGATACCTACAGGCACAGCTTACCGCCATCTTACTCGAACGCCTCGATGAATCTAGTAAGATAGGGTACACGCTTGTGATTCCAGTCCTTATAGGAAAATAAACAGTCTGTTTTTGTCACGAAATAACGAAATTATAGTTTCTTTTTTGTTCAAATGAACTTAAAGTATTTGGTATGTAATACTACTATAATAGTTAAAATCGTCGAAAAAATAGTTTTAATACTTTAAGGCCCGATTTTTCAATCCTCAAATAAGTTTTATCCAACGAACAACATTGTCATTGTGACTATTTTCTAAAGCGAATCTGTCATTATGTCAAAATTATTCAATGAATAAACTTATCTGAGGATTTAAAAATCGGGCATAAACTGTATTTTAGCTAACCGTTAACTGAAAATTTAACACTTTGATAAAAGAACAACTAAAAAGACGACTTGCTTTATATGTGGCTATGGGACTCAAACCCACTGATATGTTATATCAGAGTCATTCTTGATGTTCCTATTAACGTCCAAACTCTGTGTTCAGGCTGAAGCCCATCGTAGTTTAGATGTGGCAGCCACATCAACAGAAGCAAATTGGGAGATTGGGCCATATCCACCAACTTGAACAATGCGTGTTGGTTGGTTTCAACTATTGCCACAAACAAACACGTTTAATTCATTTCTGGTGAGAATACTGACCGACCATCATTATATCTATCTTCATAAAAAAAAGTTGCCTGAAAGGTGTCATATTCCGTCGGTTCTGTAGTGATTTCATCGGACATTTCCTCGCCTCCCTCGCCGATGTGCCAGAGTGCGGCAGAGTCATCTGCATACTTGTTTCTGAGATACACCTCGATTTCTTTTTCTTTGTGAGTCCCAAAGATTGGTGCCTCTTCTACGTCCCTCAATTTCTCTAGCAGTAGGACCAATTTCATCAACCTCATTACCAACAATACCCATTTTCTGAGCACCATTTTCCCACTCATCATCTTCGTCAACTA